>CM022301.1:174336489-176736489 GCA_011799875.1 Thinopyrum elongatum
CGCCTGCCCGTGCGTCTCCTTCCTCCCTCTGTCTCCCGATGGAGAACAGAGGAGGGGCGAGGCAGGGCCACTGCTGGCGTTGGTCCCGCCGCCTCCGGCCATACCCGGCCGAGGGAGGGCCCGGCGGCCTCGGGCGGAGGCGCCGCACCGCGGTGCAGCAGCAAGGTAGGGGAAGGGCGGGCCGGGGTGGCCCGCGGCCATAGAGTGCAGGGGAGGGCGGCGGCCGGACAAGGGGGGCGACGGCCTCGGGCACTCCGGCGATGAATGGGAGAGGCGGGGCGGGCTCGCAGGGTAGGGAGTGATGGTGGTGGAGAGGGGCGGAGGAGCTCCGAACGGCTCCAATTTAGGAGGAAGAGGCCGGCGGCCATGGTGTGATGGTGGGGCTGGAGAGAGCTTCTCCCGCTCGGGAAGTGGCTGGGCGGGACCAGAGGAAGACGGGAGGTCCAGTGGAGTGAGGAGAGAGCTTGGTGAGGACGGAAGCGCTCGAGAGGGCCTATATTATAGGCGGGCGACGAGGGAGGCGAGCACGGCCGCGGCGACGCGTGCCCCGGGGTCTGGCTCTTCCAGAGCTGCCAGGAGGAGGGAGAGGATTCCAGGAGGGTTGAGGGCGTCGGAGAGGGCTCAGAGCGCTCAGGAGGGCTCAGGCGAGCTCGGGAAGGCTTGAGAGGAGAAAACGCCAAGGCGGCTACGGGCAGAATAGGGCGAGCTCGTCGCGGAGCGGCGAGGATGGGACTGGAGGGGAGGGAGGAGGGTCTAGGGGAGAAGACAGCGAGGGAAAGCTGTGGGACAAGACTAATCGCGCGAAACCGACAAGGAGAGGAGGGGCCCCGAGCAAACGGCGTTCGGCACGCGTCCACTGCGTGCCAACAAAGGTGGTCACCGCGTGCATAGTGCATGCAGTGCTTTTGCACCCAAAATGTTGTCTAGCTAAGGGACCCTGCTCCCCAAGGCACCGTGAAGGTGATAGATCAACGAGAAAGTCCAAGGGTTTATGGAATTCTCACTGAAAGGTTGCTGTAGACAACTGTTGATGAATGCTGTGATCAACAGAGAGGTAATAAGGTCCAACTGAGATGTCTGGAGGTTTGGGATGGAAAGGACTACTATTCGTGGAATTTAAGGGAAATGGACCAGGGTTTAACTAGTTGCTTACAAACTGCATAACCTGGTCCAGAATGCCAATCTTGAAGTGCCACCACAGGAGTGTCCAATTGGTCTGAAATTTGGCAAGGCTTGATTATTTGGACATGTAATGATGCTGTGGAAATTTCATACCAAATGGACAAGCCATAATGGTACTTGCTTCACAAGCATCCTCTCTGTCCAGAAACTTGCAAAATTTGCACAGGGCAATTGGATTACTGAATTGGGCCAAAACTTGGTGGAAGGAGTTGAAATGGATTTAGGAATGTCCTGGTAAATTTTCAGCTTAAATGAAGCAATATAAAATATAGTTGCTTCACAACTGAAAAATATGGCCAGAATCTAAGAATCGATGCTCTGCTCACTAAGATGATTGGATAGGGTTGAAACTTGTGTAAGAGTCATTATTTGGGCAATTGGAGGTGCTTGCAAAATTTCAACTCATTTGGATACTCGTAGCTAGCACTTGCTTCACAAAGATTCTAGTTGCCGAGAAACTTTGGAAATTAGCCAGGAGAGATTTAATATCCAAATAAAGTTGAATTTTGGCATGTGGCAATGATATGGATAGGAAAGAATGCCCAAAAAGTTTGAGAGCAAGTAGGCCAACATAAAGGGTACTTGCTTCACATACTGACAACTAGGGCAGAATCAGAAAAGGAATTTTGGTAGATTATTTTTGAACATGGCAAGGAATATTTTGACATATCTGGATAAGATATGTCCCAAAGGATTTATGAGAATTATTTGGGAATTTTGGGAATGATAGAAATATGAGTTGCTTCACAACTCAGAGCTGACAGGGTTATTCCTTTAATAGAAAAAGGAATATTCCCAAGAAAATAATATTGGGATTGGTCCAAGATGGAAATGACAAGGTCTTGGGATGATTTTGAGGTTGGCAAGCCACTTGGGAGAGGAATCAAGGATGATCTCTCCAGGTTTCAGGACTACTAAGCCACAGAAAAGAAAATCCAGACCAAAATAAAAAGGAAAAAGAAATGGGCAAAATCCAGGGTGTCACAAACCTACCCCCCTTAAAGAAATCTCGTCCTCGAGATTTGGTTGCTCAGGGGTTAAACCTGAATATTCCCCTTTGAGGAAACCGTTTCCCACTCGGGTTTCCTTTATACCTTTGTATTCTGCTCCCGCTGGTTACTCGGACTGACTGCCTGGCCCTGATGTGATTCGTTTCACTGGATCCTTATTCTGACAGGTCTTTCCTCATATATTATTCTGACTTTAATCCTTTTATGTCCAATGGCCTGCCTAGGTGCAATGAATTATCCTGACTACAATACCCGTCCTTCTCGCAAGCCCGAGAGTTGTTCCTTATGGACGTGTTGTGATGAAGTCCAATACGGATGATCGTCCATTGACTCGTGAACAGATCCTCTCGAGGGACATGAAATCTTTTACTCATCGTGCTTGGGTGTCCTCAAAGGGCTGTATGTCCTCCAAGTTTGAAACAGTACTGTGATTCATATCGTTCTCCTTCTCGCATGGTTTACTGAATCATCTTTGGTATCTGTACTATCTCAGGTATCACATTCGTACCAAAGATTTAATTGTCACCTATCGTGACCAGCATAAAGGTGTACGGTGATATTATCCATAGACTGGACTGACAGTGGTCCTGGCAGCAGAATCTTGTTCACGGCAGGTTATTCTTTATCTGCTTCCCATATGTGAGGACATGTGCTGCGAGACTGTTGCTCATCCTTCTGAGTGCTCAGTCTGACAGGCTTGACTATTCTCTTCTGATGATTCTGGGAATATTTAGTTGGCTGAGCGGGTTGACTCGATATGGGGTCCTTGCAAATAGATTAGACCCCGTGGTGTGTATCCCCATGGTGACCGGTATCGAACCAGTCTATTCTGGCATTTGTACCAAGTTGATCATGTAACCATTATCATATCTGTTTGGCCAATCTTGCTCCTTCATTATGGTTTTCTTTACCTGGATCCTTAGCTGAAAGAGCTTGGCCTTATGTATTCTCGATTCTTCGGGTGACCATGGGTACTGCCAGATGCAACATTCCGGCAGGCATATTACTTTACAAGTTGTAGCTGTAGGGTAACGACTATCTGAACCCTTGGATGAAATCGGCAAATAAACCAGTAGCCACCAGAACGGTCTTTACAACTCAGATCTGGGACATTACTGGAGTAACTCAACCCCGACTCAAGACGGCTGAAAAGCAGCTCAGAGCATGAGACGGTGTCGATAAGAAGAAAGTAGCAGCTCCCTAAGACGGCCGAGAAACAGCTCAGAGCATAGGGTCACCGCTACGGAAAGAAATTCAACAACTGTCCGAGACGGCCGAAAAGCAGCTCAGAACACGGGCCAGTTACTGACAAAAGAAATAAAAATCGGCATCCACCCCGGACGGCCGTAAACAGCTCAGAACACAGGCGTGGTGCCATTACTAAAGAAAGGCAGGCAAGGGTTCAGTAGCGTCCCATACAGCTCGCTACTACGCAGACAAGCACAGGTATGATAATTGAAACCGGGCTGACATCATGGTCTGAGTAACTCATGTAACCTTGGCAGCATGTTCATCATTTCCATAAAAACATGTGTAGCTGGCACTTGATTTCTGAGGCAGGCTTGTGTCCTGACTGGTTCTTGCATTCCGACCAACGGGTGCGGACCTGACTCTTGGGATGCATTGTCATATGCTGCCAACTGTCTGGGGAGTATCTTGTACTCTGAGGCTTCCTTTTTGCCACATACGGACTGAGTGCATATATCTATTCCTTAATGTTTCTGCTGTGAAGGTTGCAATGATGCATACTGGATGCTAATAATCAATCCAAAATACCATTGGTAGTCAGGCTAGGTATTTCCCGATATCAGGCAGTCAGCGGAAAATTCCATATTGTTGAGCTGAGCCTCCAACTAACTGTCTCTTCACTGATTTCTTTGAGTCCGGTGTCGGGGAGCAACTTCCATAAGGGGAAATAAGGTAACACCAAGGACCCGACGAAAGAAGCAAAAGAAACGACTAAACAAAAGCACACAAAGTACTAAGATCACACACAAGCAATATATTACAGCTACTCACAGCAATAATATGCATGCCTACCTAAGCACACAAATCTCGCGGAGACTCCGGTATTACGGTCTAACATACTGTGGCGATGTGCACGAAAGGAAGTCAAGGTGTGGAAGGAGTTGGTGTAAACAAAGGTACACCAAACACGGCTTAACACTGGTTGCAGCTGGAAGGATACTGAGGCGAGGACGGACTTGGTGATCGTGGACCGGAACACGGAGGTCACGACCACATCATCATCAAGCGTACGGAAGAAACCGTACTTGTCCTGGGAACGGATAGCGATGAAAAGAAAGGCTTGCTGGCATTGCCCTTTTCTGATAACCAAGATCAGTAAGGGTTGCCAAGGCGGCTAGAGGGATGGCACGATCCGGGATAGAGACATGTCTATCACCGAACCATAGGGGTGGCTAAAGAGGATATATTGGTGTGGTACCTGTGCATCAATCCTGCAAAGGATCGATAAACCAAGCACCTAGGCATTACTCCGCTGGGACGAAGATGACACCAACCACCAAGAAAAGATATGCAACTGGAGGGTACAGGTAGTGGATTGCCACCTATACTCACCAGATCAATCGTTAGTGATAACTAGTCTATATGCATGCTATGCAGCAAACACATGCGACAAACAAGTGCAGCAAACCAACTAGACTCTATACTACCGGTTCTAACGTTCGCACCTAGACTGCGCGTTCTATAGCCAGACCTGCTCTGATACCAACTCCTGTGGCACCCCGGCTCAGAGGAAACCGGAACGCCCCGTATTCCAGTCCCAGGGACAAGTCCACTGGAATACGGCACTGTTGGCATAGAACAAATCAGCTCTTTATTGCTATAAATATGGTTACAAAGATTACATCAACACGGCGACACTACGCCTGCTCAAAATAGCTCTATGCTAACAGCGGATCGACCTGAGGAGGCGGAGTATCTCTCGGCAGCGGAACAACGTCGGCGGTGATGGACTCCACAACGCAGGGACTCTGGCTAGAACGCGTATCCTAGCTCGCGCAATCAACATCTTCGACAAACAAGCAGTCATGGCATGACCTGCAAACTGGCATGACACGCCAGGTGAGTACTTTGAATGTACTCGCAAGCTCACAACAAACATCAGCATTAAGGCAAGACAACATCACAACAATCAAGATTAAGTTAAGATTTATTGTTACCGAAGGAATGGTTGAAATGAGCAATAAAAAGCTACTCTTCCTGCATTCTGGTGACCAACTCATGATCACTCCAAGAACATCCAACGATCATCCTCGAGATCGTTACCAATACTTGCCCATGGCATGATATCCGACTGTTACCATACTCAGATGAGTTCCTTCCTTATCACTGTCATTATAACGGTTGATCTCCTATAGAGGTCTGGACGGGCTGTCCAATACCGTGGACACGGCTATTCGAATAGATTTAACACTCTGCAGAGGTTGTACACTTTACCCACACTACGGAACTCATGGCCTCGTGCTCCCATTCGGGTGGACCAACGACGTTCCGACGAAACCCGACTGACCCGTGACCCTTCCATCGTACGACCGGCAATCATACTCCTTCTTGGAGTCAAGCCCTGGGTGGCCCCGTGTCCTCAAGACACCTGCCAGCGTCCTGGCCAAACAAACTGTCCCAAACGGGGACCTGGATCCAATAACTCCGCTGGGCTCACAGGGTTATCGCCGCCTACCGGGCCAGGGTAACGCGCACGCATAACCCTCCCTCTTTGGAGGTACCGGTGGAAGAGCACGCGATCAGACCAAGTCAAGGCCGTCCCATACCGGCAAATGTGGCTGCATGTATAAGCCCGGACAGGTGACTCTCGATCAACCAACTAAGTTCACTTATTACCAGGTTGTTTCATCAAGTTAACTTAGTTGGTCAAATTAGGCATCTTATCCCCGAACAATCTTTCTGTCACAGCTGATACTCCGATATCATAGTAATCCAATAACCGGCATGCTTAGGCTACTGCTACTAGTTCATATCCACAAATGCCGGATGAAATCCCAAAATAATCATAGACGGTAATCTCAACATCATAACCTCAACGAGTGGGTAAACTACTAGTCATTAACAATCCGGTATTCAACATCTACTCATGCATGTCATAATCCAATCCATGCTACAGATAACATTCTTGCTATTAAAGTAATTAATTAAACTATGATATTGCATTGCAATTATGCAGATGAGGGTTGTGGCTTGCCTGGAGATGAAGGAGTCATCGGAATGAGGTGCGGAATTGTCGCGGGGGCGAATGCCGGAAACAGTACTCTCTCGGAGGGCTGTTTACGGACAAGGGCAAAAGGGTCATTTCTACTGTGTCAACACAGCATGAGAATGACACCATCGGAACGGGCTCGATGAGACGAAGACGTGGGCGTTGGTTTCACCTCGATCGGAGTTACGAGCAAAAAGTTATAACCCGACGAAGTTCAGGGACCAATTTGCAAAAATTACTCTACAAACGGGTCCCTGGCTGAGAAAACAGAAAGCGCCCTTTAGAAGATTACGCTTTCAGAACTGAGAAACGTAATCTGTGCTGAAGTGCAAAGGAAATACGCCTTCTGAAGACGAAAACGTAGTTTTGGAAGGGCGCCTCCACTTAAATCCCGCGGGCCCGGGCGTTGACTCTTGCTACCACTGACTGGTGGGGTCGGCGCGATGCGGGGCCCGCCTGCCCGGTTCGTCTCCTTCCTCCCTCTGTCTCCCGATGGAGAACAGAGGAGGGGCGAGGCAGGGCCACTGCTGGCGTTGGTCCCGCCGCCTCCGGCCATCCCCGGCCGAGGCGAGGGCACCGGCGGCCTCGGGCGGAGGCGCCGCACCCGCCTGGTGCAGCAGCAAGGTAGGGGAAGGGCGGGCCGGCCGTGGCCCGCGGCCATAGAGTGCAGGGGAGGGCGGCGGCCGGACGAGGGGGCGACGGCCTCGGGCACTCCGGCGATGAATGGAGAGGCGGGGCGGGCTCGCCGGAGGGTAGGGAAAGTGATGGTGGTGGAGGGAGGGGCGGAGGAGCTCCGAACGGCTCCAATTTAGGAGGAAGAGGCCGGCGGCCATGGTGATGGTGGTGGCTGGAGAGAGCTTCTCCCGCTCGGGGAAGTGGCTGGGCGGGACCAGAGGAAGACGGGGAGGTCCAGTGGAGTGAGGAGAAGAGCTTGGTGAGGACGGGAGCGCTCGAGAGGGCCTATTTATAGGCGGGCGACGAGGGAGGCCGAGCACGGCCGCGGCGACGCGTGCCCCGGGGTCTCGGCTCTTCCAGAGCTCGCCAGGAGGAGGGAGAGGATTCCAGGAGGGTTGAGGGGCGTCGGAGAGGGCTCAGGAGCGCTCAGGAGGGCTCAGGCGAGCTCGGGAAGGCTCGAGATGGAGAAAACGCCAATGGCGGCTACGGGCAGAATAGGGCGGAGCTCGTCGCGGAGCGGCGAGGATGGGACTGGAGGGGGAGAGAGGTCTAGGGAGAAGAAGACAGCGAGGGAAAGCTGTGGGACAAGACTAATCGCGCGAAACCGACAAGGAGAGGAGGGGCCCCGAGCAAACGGCGTTCGGCACGCGTCCACTGCGTGCCAACACGGTGGTCACCGCGTGCACAGTGGCAGGCAGTGCTTTTTGGCACCCAAAATGTTGTCTAGCTAAGGGACCTTGCTCCCCAAGGCACCGTGAAGGTGATAGATCAACGAGAAAGTCCAAGGGTTTATGGGAATTCTCACTGAAAGGTTGCTGTAGCAAACTGTTTGATGAATGCTGTGATCAACAGAAGAGGTATAAGGTCCAACTGAGATGTCTGGGAGGTTTGGGATAGGAAGGACTACTATTCTGTGGAATTTTAAGGGAAATGGACCAGGGTTTAACATAGTTGCTTAACAACTGCATAACCTGGTCCAGAATGCCAATATTGAAGTGCCACTCACATGGAGTGTCCAATTGGTCTGAAATTTGGCAAGGCTTGATTATTTGGACATGTAATGATGCTGTGGAAATTTCATACCAAATGGACAAGCCATAATGGTACTTGCTTCACAAGCATCCTCTCTGTCCAGAAACTTGCAAAATTTGCACAGGGCAATTGGATTACTGAATTGGGCCAAAACTTGGTGGAAGGAGTTGAAATGGATTTAAGAATGTCCTGGTAAATTTTCAGCTTAAATGAAGCAATATAAAATATAGTTGCTTCACAACTGAAAAATATGGCCAGAATCTAAGAATCGATGCTCTGCTCACTAAGATGATTGGATAGGGTTGAAACTTGTGTAAGAGTCATTATTTGGGCAATTGGAGGTGCTTGCAAAATTTCAACTCATTTGGATACTCCTAGCTAGCACTTGCTTCACAAAGATTCTAGTTGCCCAGAAACTTTGGAAATTAGCCAAGAGAGATTTAATATCCAAATAAGGTTGAATTTTGGCATGTGGCAATGATATGGATAGGAAAGAATGCCCAAAAAGTTTGAGAGCAAGTAGGCCAACATAAAGGGTACTTGCTTCACATACTGACAACTAGGGCAGAATCAGAAAAGGAATTTTGGTAGATTATTTTTGAACATGGCAAGGAATATTTTGACATATCTGGATAAGATATGTCCCAAAGGATTTATGAGAATTATTTGGGAATTTTGGGAATGATAGAAATATGAGTTGCTTCACAACTCAGAGCTGACAGGGTTATTCCTTTAATAGAAAAAGGAATATTCCCAAGAAAATAATATTGGGATTGGTCCAAGATGGAAATGACAAGGTCTTGGGATGATTTTGAGGTTGGCAAGCCACTTGGGAGAGGAATCAAGGGTGATCTCTCCAGGTTTCAGGACTACTAAGCCACAGAAAAGCAAATCCAGACCAAAATAAAAAGGAAAAAGAAATGGGCAAAATCCAGGGTGTCACAAAAGCTATCCTCTTCACACCCACAACGTAGTTTTATTTCTCGTTTCCAGATGGAAGCAAACGTTCGGTGTACGTAGAATTGTATCTGTGGCAGATAGGACTTGAGAGAATATTGATCTTGCCTTTAGCTCCTTGTGGGTTCGTCACTCCATACTTATCACTTCCACCTTTGGAAATTGCTACGATGATTCCTTGCACTTGGGGATTATCACCGTATATGCCATCATTCGCTATCTGAAAAAAAAACGACAAAAATCTGATGTAGTCGACCGGGCCGAAACATTCGCCTCTAATGGGCCTGCATTTTAGTAGGCCACAATTGGGCCAGCCTGCAATTTTCTTGGGCCTGAAAGGCCATTGGGGCCTTCACACTTTGCGCTAGGCCCACAACTTACATGGGCCTATATTCGGCCCAAAGTTTAGTTGGGCCTTTAGTGGACACAACGCTTAGTTGGGCCCATGTAACTTCGGGCCATTAACAGGCTGAATATTCTGCTGGCCTGTTACGACCCAGAAGAAATCGTGGGCCTTTAGCAGGTCGAAATGCATGTTGGGCCTCAATTTTCACTAGACGTCGATGGGCCTTCAGCAGGCTGAAATGTAGACCGGGCCATTATTGGCCCAGTTATATGACGGGCCATTACCAGGCTGAAACATATCTCGGGCCTTAGTTGGCCAACTGGTATCATGGGCCTTTAAGAGGCCGAAAGCTTAGCAAAGGCATCAACGGGCCGAATTATACGACAGGCCTTTAACAGGCCCAATGTCACGTCGGATCATATATGGCCCATGGGCAGCACGGGCCATTCCCAGGCCGAAAGACACACCGGGCTGAAATGGGCCCATGTCTACATCGGGCCTCTAACAGGCCGAAATGTCACTGGGCCGTAATTGGGCCCAAATATTCGGCGAACAATTAACGGGTCAGATCTGGCTTCGGGCCGTAAATGGGCCATGTTTAAACAGGCCGTTAGTACCTGAGTAAATACTACGGGCCTTTGACTGGGACGGCATTTTTAACCTATATGGGCCTCTGTTGGGCCCTGCCACGTGTCGACGTTTCATAGGCACATCTCCTCCATTGGACGGGTGACATCTGGCCCACCGAGGAGCCGACACGTGTTTCCTCCAGCCAATGATGATTTTACACGTGGAAAATCCCCATTGGTCTGGGCTGTTAACGGGTTATCGGATCCAAACCGGAACCCGATAGCTTAACGGCAACCCGTTATGGTGGATGCCACGTGTCGGTTACCCTTGACGAAAGCACTTCCATGAGGCGCCACTTATCGTCATGGAAGTGGACACTTCCATGATGATAATTTTGGTATTGTCATGGAACACTTCTACGACAGCACAGGTATGACTATCTTGATTCTGTCATAAAATTGTCATGGATGTACATGCATGACAAAAAACGTGACCTACTGTGACAAACACGTATCATCACGGAAGTGGTTTTTTTGTAGTGAGGGTTAGTTGATCGCACCGACGAGCCATCTTGCACCATTCTGAATGAGCTATAATTTTTCGTGTGCATCAACAGAATGAGAATGAGATGTTATGTACTTTATCATCCAAGAATAATGCATCCGCTGGTGAAAACGTGAGGGTGGTAGCAGGATGGGTGGTAGACCATGTAAATCATGAATTCTTCGGTTACAATGCAACAAAGAGCCTCCTCCTTCTGTCGTGACTAAACATGTAGTCTTTCTAGTTTGTAATGGAAGGATGGCGCATTGTTCTATATGTTATTGTGCATATATCTGTCCGTAGGTGAGCTCACCGAACGATGGTAGAGGGTGGCAGAGTATATTTCAAACATAAAATCATCCGAAACACAATTTTACAAGCCGGATCTTACCTCCGAAATGTTGTCGAAGCAGGCGAGTGGGTTATGGACGCATACAACTTCTCGTTGTGATCGTTTTGGCGGGTGATGGAGATCCAATGGATTTTTCATGGCCAAATTGTGGCCGATTTATGGATACAACATCGCGGGACAGACCATGAATACAACTTATAGGGTAAGTTGATCGCATCAAGGAGCCATCTTGCACCATTCGGAATGACCTATAATTTTTCGTGTGCATGAACATAATGAGGATGAGCTGTTATGTACTTTATGATCGAAGAACAATGCATCCTCTAGTGAAAACGTGAGAGTGGTAGCGGGATGGGTGGTAGAACTTGTAAAGCATGAATTCTTCAGTTACGATGTTACGAAGAGCCTGCTCCTTCTTTCATGACTGAACCTGTAGTCTTTCTAGTTTGTAATGGGAGGATGGCACATTGTTTTATATTTTATAGTCCATATATCAGTTCGTAGGTGAGCTCACGGAAGGGTGGTAGAGGGTGGCAGAGTATATTTGAAACATAAAATCGTCCGAAACTCAATTTTACAAGCTAGATCTTGCCTCCGAAATGTTGTCGAAGCTGGCGAGTGGGTTATGTACGCATACAACTTCCTGTTGTGATCATTTTGTTGGTTCTTGGAGCTCCAATGGAGTTTTCATGGCCAAATTGTGGCCGCTTTATGGATCCAACATCGCGGGACAGACCATGAATAGAACTTATAGTGTTAGTTGATCGCACCGACGAGCTATCTTGCACCATTCAGAATGACATATAATTTTTTGTGTGCACGAACAGAATGAGGATGAGCTGTTATGTACTTTATGATCCAAGAATAATGCATCCGCTGGTGAAAATGTGAGGGTGGTAGCGGGATGGGTGGTAGACCATGTGAAGCATGAATTCTTCGGTTACGATGCAACAAAGAGCCTCTTCCTTCTATCGTGACTGCACCTGTAGTCTTTCTAGTTTATAATGGAAGGATGGCACATTGTTTATATTTTATTGTCGATATATCATTCCGTAGGTGAGCTCATGGAAGGGTGGCAGAGTATATTCCAAACATAAAATCGTCCGAAACTCAATTTTACAAGCCGGATCTTGCCTCCGAAATGTTGTCGAAGTCGGCGAGTGGGTTATGGATGCATACATCTTCCGTTGTGACTGTTCTGGTGGGTCATGGAGCTCCAATGGAGTTTTCATGGCCAAATTGGGGCCGCTTTATGGATCCAACATCGCGGGACAGAACATGAATACAACTTATAGGGTTAGTTGATCGCACCGACGAGCCATCTTGCACCATTCAGGAGGACCTATAATTTTTCGTGTGCATGAACAGAATGAGGATGAGCTGTTATGTACTTTATGATCCAGGAATAATGCATCCACTGGTGAAAACATGAGGGTGGTAGCGGGATGGGTGGTAGTCCATGTAAATCATGAATTCTTCGGTTATGATGCAACGAAAAGCCTCCTCCTTCTATCATGACTGAACTTGTAGTCTTTCTAGTTTGTAATGGAAGGATGGCGCATTGTTTTATATGTTATTGTCCATATATCAGTCCGTAGGTGAGCTCACGGAAGGGTGCTAGAGGGTGGCAGAGTATATTTCAAACATAAAATCGTCCGGAACTCAATTTTACAAGCCAGATCTTGCCTCCAAAATGTTGTCGAAGCCGGCGAGTGGGTTATGGACGCATACAACTTCCCGTTGTGATCGTTCTAGCGGGTCATGGAGCTCCAATGGATTTTTCATGGCCAAATTGTGGCCGCTTTATGGATCCAACATCGCGGGACAGACCATGAATGTAACTTATAGGGTTAGTTGATCGCACCGACGAGCCATCTTGCACCATTTAGAAAGACCTATAATTTTTTGTGTGCATGAACAGAATGAGGATGAGCTGTTATGTACTTTATGATCCAAGAATAATGCATCCACTGGTGAAAACATGAGGGTGGTAGCGGGATGGGTGGTAAACCATGTAAAGCATGAATTTTCAGTTACGATGCAACGAAGAGCCTCCTCCTTCTGTCGTAACTAAACATGTAGTCTTTCTAGTTTGTAATGGAAGGATGGCGCATTGTTTTATATGTTATTGTCCATATATCAGTCCTTAGGTGAGCTCACAGAATGGTGGTAGCGGGTGGCAGAGTATATTCCAAACATAAAATCGTCCGAAACTCAATTTTACAAGCCGGATCTTGCCTCCGAAATGTTGTCGAAGCCGGCGAGTTGGTTATGGATGCATACAACTTCCCATTGTGATCATTTTGGCGTGTCATGGAGCTCCAATGGAGTTTTCATGGCCAAGTGGTGGCCGCTTTATGGATCCAACATTGCGGGACAGACCGTGAATACAACTTATAGGGTTAGTTGATCGCACCGACGAGCCATCTTGCGCCATTTAGAAGGACCTATAATTTTTCGTGTGCATGAACATAATGAGGATGAGCTGTTATGTACTTTATGATCTAGGAATAATGCATCCGCTGGTGAAAATGTGAGGGTGGTAGCGGGATGGGTGGTAGTCCATGAAAATCATGAATTCTTCGGTTATGATGCAATGAAAAGCCTCCTCCTTCTGTCGTGACTGAACTTGTAGTCTTTCTAGTTTGTAATGGAAGGATGGCACATTGTTTTATATGTTATTGTCCATATATCAGTCCGTAGGTGAGTTGACGGAAGGGTGCTAGAGGGTGGCAGAGTATATTTCAAACATAAAATCGTCCGAAACTCAATTTTACAAGCCGGATTTTGCCTCCGAAATGTTGTCGAAGCCGGCGAGTCGGTTATGGATGCATACAACTTCCCGTTGTGATTGTTCTGGTGGGTCATGGAGCTCCAATGGAGTTTTCATCGCCAAATTGTGGCTGCTTTTTGGATCCAACATCGCGGGACAGACCGTGAATACAACTTATAGTGTTAGTTGATCGCACTGACGAGCTATCTTGCACCATTCAGAATGACCTATAATTTTTTGTGTGCACGAACAGAATGAGGATGAGCTGTTATGTACTTTATGATCCAAGAATAATGCATCCGCTGGTGAAAACGTGAGGGTGGTAGCGGGAAGGGTAGTAGACCATGTAATGCATGAATTCTTCGGTTACGATGCAACGAAGAGCCTCCTCCTTCTGTCGTGACTGAACATGTAGTCTTTCTAGTTTGTAATGGAAGGATGGCACATTGTTTTATATGTTATTGTCCATATATCAATCCTTAGGTGAGCTCACGGAATGGTTGTAGAGGGTGGCAGAGTATATTCCAAACATAAAATCGTCCGAAACTCAATTTTACAAGCCAGATCTTGCCTCCGAAATGTTGTCAAAGCCGGTGAGTGGGTTATGGACACATACAATTTCCCGTTGTGATCATTTTGGCGTGTCATGGAGCTCCAATGGAGTTTTCATGGCCAAATTGTGGCCGCTTTATGGATCGAACATTGCGGGACAGACCGTGAATACAACTTATATGGTTGGTTGATCGCACCTACGAGCCATCTTGCAACATTCAGAATGACCTATAATTTTTCGTGTGCATGAACAGAATGAGGATGAGATGTTATGTACTTTATGATCCAAGAATAATACATCTGCTAGTGAAAACGTGAGGGTGGTAGCGGGATGGGTGGTAGACCATGTAAAGCATGAATTCTTCGGTTACGAAGCAACGACGAGCATCCTCCTTCTGTCATGAATGAAGCTGTAGTCTTTCTAGTTTGTAATGGAAGGATGGTGCATTGTTCTATATGTTATTGTCCATATATCAGTCCGTAGGTGAGCTCACCGAACGGTGGTAGAGGATGGCAGAGTATATTTCAAACATAAAATCATGCGAAACTCAATTTTACAAGCAGGATCTTGCCTCCGAAATGTTGTCGAAGCCGGCGAGTGGGTTATGGACGCATACAACTTCTTGTTGTGATTGTTTTGGTGGGTAATTGAGCTCCAATGGATTTTTCATGGCCAAATTGTGGCCGCTTTATGGATACAACATCGCGTGATAGACCAAGAATACAACTTATAGGGTAAGTTCATCGCATCAACGAGCCATCTTGCACCATTCAGAATGACCTATAATTTTTCGTGTGCTTGAACATAATGAGGATGAGATGTTATGTACTTTATGATCCAAGAATAATGCATCCTCTGGTCAAAAGGTGAGGGTGGTAGCGGGATGGGTGGTAGACCTTGTAAAGCATGAATTCTTCGATTACGATGTAACGAAGAGCCTGCTCCTTCTGTCATGACTGAAACTGTAGTCTTTCTAGTTTGTAATGGGAGGATGACACATTGTTTTATATGTTATTGTCCATATATCGGTCCGTAGGTGAGCTCACGGAAGGGTGGTAGACGGTGGCAGAGTATATTTCAAGCATAAAATCATCCGAAACTCAATTTTACAAGGTGGATCTTGCGTCCGAAATGTTGTTGAAGCCGGCGAGTGGGTTATGGACGCATACAACTTCCCGTTGTGATCATTTTGTCGGGTCATGGAGCTCCAATGGAGTTTTCATGGCCAAATTGTGGCCGCTTTATGTGATGTAGGGTAGAATCCTAGATGCCCGATCTTTCACGATTGGAGCGGATCCCGCGAAGAACACGAAGAACATGAGGCGGAAAACACGAGGGGAAACGCGAGAGGAATCACTCAAACCAACAAGATTCGATTACACATGTGCTAGATCCTCGAAACACAAAGAGATACACGATCCATGATCAACAAAGGACGATACACGTAGCAAGTTCTTCTCCGTGAGGAGGTCTTGAGGGGTCTTCCCGTGAGGGGTCTTGAATCCACTTGGGGGATCTTCTCCGTAGAGGTCGTGAACTCCGATGGAGAAGGTATCAAGTGGATGAGCAAAGATCTATCTCCTAAAATGAGCTAACCCTTTGCTAACCCTAGAAAGAGGGAGGAGGAGGAGTATATATAGTCTTAGTGGGCGAATGGGTACATGGGCCTCGGCCCTTTACTATGCACAGACAGGGGAGCCGGATGTCCGGGCGTCGGGCCAGATGTCGGGCCTTCACGAAGTGCCGGATGTCCGGGCGGTCGGGGTCGGTCTCGGTGCTCTCTGGATAGGCAGTGTCCAAATTTACGGGCCGGAGGCCGGATGTCCAGCGGCTCACGAAGAGCCGGATGTCCGGACTGGTGGTGTCCAGCTTCGATGGTGTTCTGTGATGGACGCCGGATTTCCGGGCGGGGGCCGGATGTCCGGGCTTGCGTCTGGCCGGATGTCCGGGGCCTGGGCCGGACATCTGGGCCCTGTAGCTCGATGGCTGGGCGGCTGCTGGTGGCACTCCCAGGGGCCGGATGTCCGGGTCGTGGATACTTCTCCTGTTCCATCCGTCGTTCCTCTTCATCAGTGAACTTGGGGGCTTGTCCGTCTTCATGTGCATCTTCGAGGGGGTCTTCTTGGTACCTGATCATGCACAACATTCTGGACTTAGGTAGTAACCATGTCTCGAGTGGATCATATGGAATATCACTAAGGAAGGAAGTCACCTCGGTCTCAAGGGCTCTAGCTCGTGCTTGTGTCATTGGTCCTCTTGGCAATTGATGAGATGATGGTAGGTCCATGGGGATGACCATAGGATGCTTCGCATCATTATGGATCCAACATCAAGGGACAGACCGTGAATACAACTTATAGGGTTAGTTGATCTGATAGAGGCAAAGGCGTCCCGTCTTTCGATGAGATGGTGATTATCGTTTCGCAAGAGTAGACTTTCATGATCCGATTACGAACGTGCGAGGACGTCGTGCCTTAGCAATCGCTAAACCAACTCCGAGAGGTTATTGACCACATCGGAGCACGATCAACCTGACCACAAAGGTCTATTTCCTGCAAGCAAATGAAGAACAAGCAAGAAACTAAGATTGCAATCTAGATATTGGAAATATAAGATGAAAGCTTTATTGATCAAGGTGGGGTTCTGTGACGTCTCGGTCTGGTCGTTGAACACAAAAAAAGTACGCTAAGTTACAGCTATGGCGAACTTTTAATCTAAACAAAACCCAAAGTCTAAACGGCGCGCTAAGGGCTATATATATGGAGGAAGAAGGGGGGAATTTCATGGCCCTTGAAGGAGGGGTCGGAAACCAACCCTAACTCTTGTTTCCCCACACATACGGACTCTAAAAATAGCCTATACTCAAGTATTTCGAAATTACATGGGCCTGGCCCAATAATAAGGCGACGCAACACCTATAATAGCCTCTGGACGAAATTTAGGAAGTGGCACGTTTTATATTTCGTCCAAGCCTTCATGCACTCATTATGGTGGCTTCAAAGTCATGAAATCATCACTTGAGACTCCATTCTTGTTCCCCTGGTGCATGCCATCATCTCCATGCTTAAACTTGCTCCAAGGTTCATCTTTCTTGTCCGAGCTAAGTCCTTCATTTGTAAGCAAAACAAATGTATCCAATTTAGGTAGCATCATATTCTCATGAACATTAGAATCGTTACCAAGAAACAAAAGTACCTGGTAATTCAATTGGCGTGCGCGAGCTCTAGTAATCGGTCCAGTATGTATAGCTGCAGGGGCTGTGGGTGCAACAATGGTATTGACGTCCTCATCATCCTCCCCTTCTTGAAATGAAGTCATCCTCGACGGAAGCTCATCTTCCTGACCCAAGTAAGGCTTCAAATCTGCAATGTTAAAAGTGGGACTAACCCCAAAATCTGCAGGCAGCTCAAGTTTATATGCATTATCATTTATTTTCTCTAACACCTTAAAAGGACCGTCAGCACGTGGCATTAGCTTTGATTTGCGCAAATCAGGAAATCTATCCTTACGCAAATGGAACCAAACAAGATCTTCAGGTGCAAACACAACATGTTTTCTACCCTTATCTCCAGCAAGTTTATATTTAGCATTTATACTCTCAATGTTCTCCTTAGTTAACTCATGCATTTTTAAGACCAATTCAGCATGTTGCTTAGCATCAAAATTAACCTTCTCTGAAGATGGAAGAGGCAACAAATCAATAGGTGCACGAGGTAGGCAACCATACACAATTTCAAAAGGGCACATCTTAGTAGTAGAAAGCAGCGAACGATTATAAGAAAATTCAATACGTGGCAAGCATTCTTCCCACATTTTCTTGTTATTCTTCAAAACAGCCCTAAGCATAGTAGACAATGTTTTATTGACTACTTCAGTTTGTCCATCAGTTTGGGGGTGACAAGTAGTACTAAAAAGCAGCTTAGTCCCTAACTTAGCCCATAAACATCTCCAAAAGTGGCTAAGAAATTTAGTATCACGATCTGAAACAATAGTATTTGGCACACCATGCAAGCGAACAATTTCACGAAAGAAGAAATCAGCAACATTAACAACATCATCGCTTTTATGACATGGTATAAAGTGTGCCATTTTCGAGAATCTATCCACGACAACAAATATGCTATCCCTCCCCTTCTTTGTTCGAGGTAAACCTAAAAGAAAGTCCATAGATATATCCTCCCAAGGAATACTAGGTACAGGCAAAGGCATATATAAACCATGAGGATTGAGTCGTGACTTAGCTTTTTGACATGTAGTGCAACGAGCAACAAAACGCTTAACATCCCGTCTCATCTTTGGCCAAAAGAAATGTGTGGCAAGTACGTACTCCGTATTCTTCTCTCCAAAGTGTCCCATTAATCCTCCTCCATGCACCTCCTGCAACAACAAAAGATGAACGGAGCTAGCTGGAATGCATAGCTTGTTAGCACGGAACATAAATCCATCATTAACGACGAACTTGTTCCATGTTCTTCCATCTTTACAATTCTGCATTACATCTTTAAAATCAACATCATGCACATATTGATCTTTCATGGTCTCCAAACCAAATATTTTGAAGTCAAGTTGTGAAAGCATAGTATAGCGACGAGACAATGCATCAGCAATAACATTTTCTTTACCCTTCTTGTGTTTAATGACATAAGGGAAAGTCTCAATGAATTCAACCCATTTAGCATGTCTACGATTCAGTTTAGCTTGACTTTTATATGTTTCAAAGATTCATGATCAGAATGTATAACAAATTCTTTGGGCCATAAATGTTGCCATGTATCTAAAGTCCGAACAAGAGCATATAAGTCTTTATCATAAGTAGAATAATTCAGACTAGGCCCACTCAATTTTTCAAAAAAGTATGCAACACGTTTGCCATCTTGTAATAACACACCTCCTAATCCAATTCCACTAGCATCATATTCAAGCTCAAAAGTCTTATTAAAATCTGGAAGTTGGAGTAAAGGAGCATGTGTCAACTTATCTTTCAACACCGTGAAAGCTTCTTCCTGTGCGGTACCCCAGACAAAAGGCACATCCTTCTTTGTAAGCTCGTTGAGAGGTGCAGCAATGGTGCTGAAATCTCTCACAAAATGCCTATAGAAACCAGCGAGGCCAAGGAAACTCCTCACTTGTGTGACCGTTTCGGGCTACGACCAACTCTCAATAGCTTCAATCTTGGCTTTATCAACTTCGATTCCCTGTGGAGTAACAACATAGCCAAGAAAAGATACTCGGTCGGTGCAAAAGGTGCACTTCCCAAGGTTACCAAACAAACATGCATCACATAGAGCAATAAAAACAACACGTAAATGTTCCAAATGTTCTTCCAAAGATTTGCTATAAATCGGTATATCATCAAAATATACTACCACAAATCGTCCAATGAAAGCACGTAAAACTTCGTTCATTATTCTCATGAAAGTACTAGGTGCATTAGTTAACCCAAAAGGCATGACTAACCACTCATACAAACCAAACTTAGTTTTAAATGTTGTTTTCCATTTATCTCCCAATTTCATACGAATTTGATGGTATCCACTACGCAAATCAACTTTCGAGAATATTGTAGAGCCACTCAGTTCATCAAGCATATCATCTAGCCTAGGAATAGGATGATGATAATGAATAGTAATATTATTAATACCTCTACAATCAACACACATACGTGATGTACCATCCTTTTTCGGCACTAGAATAATAGGAACAGCACAAGGACTAAGGGATTCGCGTATATAACCTTTGTCGAGCAGCTCCTGGACTTGACGCATAATCTCCTTCGTCTCCTCTGGATTGGTACTGTATGGTGCATGGTTGGATAGCGATGCACCAGGAATTAAGTCAATCTAATGCTCAATCCCTCGAATAGGTGGTAATCCTGGTGGCACGTCTTGTGGAAAGATGTCAGCAAACTCCTGCAAAATGTTAGTGACAGCAGGAGGCAAAGAGGAAGGCACATCCTCGAATAAAAATAATGCCTCTTTGCACACAAAATCATAGCAAACAGATTTGCTGAAATCTAGCTCATCAATATCAGGTTTGGTGGCAAGTAAACATGCACTTTTCAATTTAATTTCAGAAGCAACACTAGATGGTTTATTATTAGGCTTCATTTGTTGCTCAAATTCTTTTGCCACAATCTGATTTTCACTCTTATTTTTCTCCTATTTTGCTTTATTAGCTCTATTAATATCATCTTTCAAAATGGAATCAGGAGACATTGGAAGCAAAGTAATATGTTTATCCTTATGAACAAGAGTATACTGATTGTTTCTACCATGGTCTACAGAATTTTTATCAAATTGCCATGGTCTACCAAGTAATACGGAACATGCTTGCATGGGTACCACATCACAATCAACATAATCAGCTCTCCTCGCATGGCAATTGGGGCATCTCATCATATGTGGGTGTCAGAGAGATGTAGGTGCAAATGTCTCCATGCTCAACTCCTATCACCGCCTTGGTTGAAGGGATAGTCCCATGCTCAACCTCCTTATCCATAACGCCTCCAAAGATGAAAGCCGTAGGATGTGGCAAAACATCACTCTCTTTCGTGATCAAAGAGAAGGTCTCATGTGCGCTCGCGTAGCTTGACTCGGAGTATGAGTCCAATAAGGGCGCCGTCTTCATGTTGTTGAAGAGGTTCGTCCTCATCGCCGTGGTCGAAGGGGATGGCCCTAACTCGACCTTGTTGTTGCCGTCTTGTTGTTGGAGGCCCATATGATGTGGCACCTCGTAGCTCGTCTCCATGACTGTCGGTGTACTAAGTATTGGGCCATTAGTACCCCGTACTTGTGCACGGGCAGTTGTAGCCATACTCGTGGCAAGGCTTGTCAGGGAACAGTTCGAGGTTGACTTAGGCCACCAAGGAAATTCTCAAGTCAAAGATCTGAGGATCAGCAGATAAGAAGAAGCTGTAATCCGCAGGCCATGTTCCCCGGCAAGATCTTGCCGGGGTGGCCTGCGAAGCCCGGCAAGATTCGAAGCCCGGCAAGGTTCAGCAACCGGCAAGTTTTTGTTGTTGTGCCACCGCTCTGGCACAGCAACAAACCCGACATTCTGGGTCCTTCTTTGGATGCGTGGCGACGCGCCAGTGGAGGAGAGCTTAAGCGGTGCTGATGGGATGGCCCCTTTTTCCATCCGCAAGAAAGTGAGGACACCTAAATGGACACCTCACGGTGCATTAAATGTGTTCGTCCTAATCCGTTAGGGGTTAGGTATGATGACCCTGTAGCTACTTTACACCTCAATGTATGTACATTTAGCCACTGTGGTGACCCCTCTGTGATATAAAAGGAGGCCCAAGGCAACTGCTACAGGGGAGGACGATCTTCTGGCCCATTCTGCATGTGTAGCTGCTCTTTGAACGTACTGTTCACTGCTAGCGCTCCTGGAGCCTGGGCTCAAGAACATCGATAATAAAACAAGGCATGAGTAGGGTTTTACGCTGATTAGCGGCCCGAACCTGGGTAAAATCTCCCCATGTCGATCGTTGGTTCTGCTCTTTGCGCATACCTCTCACCCCGCCGAATCGTAAAGGGGTCCTTTGGGATCCCATAGGTGTCGTACGCCGACATCTTTGGCGCGCCAGGTAGGGGGATTGTAGGTTGTGTGAACCTGATCCAGTGATCGGCGCCTTAGTTTCTTCATCATCTTCATCATCATGCCACCCAAGAAGAAGAGCGCTGCGACGGCGCAACTATCCACGTCCGTTTTGCTTGTGCCTTCGCATACGGGCGATGGCGTGGGTGCAGAAGGAAGATGATTAGAGCTTCCACGGCGTTCCGGTGATCCAAGCCAGGCGAGCGGCATCGTTCGCAGTGGCAGCGGCAACCCACACGCCGCTGGATCCAGAGACGGAGCTGTGTTGCCTACGGGTGGCACAACGAATTCTAGAGATCGAAGGACGCCTGCTGGAGCTCCCGCGCTGGCGCAAACGTCACGGCCTACCCAGGTCATGCACGATGAGCGACGTCATGGCGCTGGTGGTTCAGGGCTTCCCCATGAAAAGATTTCTGCGCATCGATCCCAAGATACGCGGGCCCTGCATGCACACCGAGCTGTCGACGGAGGTGGCGCGCGGTCGCGTGATCGTGATGGTGCTCCTTCTAACATGGCTAGGAGTCAGAGCACCTCACGTACCTCGCACCTGTCGCCGCCGCCTACACCAGCGGAAGCCTTGGCATGTGCGTAGCTGCTCCTCGATTTCCCTCCTGCTCCGGAGAAGATGGAGGAGTGGCGAGCTACTATCCAGAGCCTTATCGGCTTCGCCAAGAAAGATGGACCACAAGAGGCAGGGCCCTCACAGTGAAGGCCCGTCGATCCGGCGCGAGCCGATGTAGAGAAAACCGGAGGTGGTGCAACCACGGTGCACTCCCCTCTGTGACACCAGCGGCGGGCGACAACCCAGCAGGTCGATCGCCGAGAAGAAGATTCCATGGCGTCGTCCGATCCACGGATGCACCGCGACCAGCGTCAAGTTCTCCAGGAACGAGGCAAGGAGGACGCTCGAACTACCATCAAGCGACGACGGGAAGCGCGCTATCAGTCTGATAAGTGCGCAGGGCCGACTGTCGATGAGCCTGCGTCGGGGGACGCAGGAGACTTGCCTTACGAGGTAGGAACTCCAGCGTTTACCCGTGAGCTGCGGCAAGTCCAGTGGCCCAATTCCCGAACCTTCAAGCCAGAGGTCCCAGAGAAATATGACGGCAAGACTCATCCCTTGGAGTTCCTGAGCATTTACACCATTGCGGTGCAGGCTGCCGGGGGCCAAGATGACAAGATACTTGCCAACTACTTCCCGTTGGTGCTCAAACCCAACGTCAGGTCGTGGTTGATGCATTTGCTGGAGAATTCTATTTCTTCTTGGTCAGATTTGTGCCATCAGTTTGTTGGCGCCTTTGTTGGAGGCCACCAAGCTCCTGGCCAAGAGAGTGATTTGCATATCATCCCTCAGAAGGAGGGCGAATCCCTGCGCAAGTTTATCCAGAGATTCAGCCGGGTGCAGTACAATATTCCTGACGTTCACCCTACCGCTGTTGTTAGCGCGTTTCATCAGAACGTGCGTAACCGCAAAATGCAGGAAGAGTTGGCAATGAACAAAGTCAGGAGTATCGCCGAGCTTTATGCTTTGGCCGACAAATGCACTCGAGCTGAAGAGGGGAGGAAACTCCCTGGCGAGGCTGTTGGCGCGGGGGGCAAATCGGAAGATGAAGACGCTGCGACCCCGTCAAGGAAAGGCCGCCGGCGGAACAAGAAACGCAGAGGCAAGGCCGTGCTTGCTGTCGAGGAATCCGGCAACCCCGGCGCCGCCAAGAATGCCAAGGTTGACGACCCCGGCAAGGAACTTGCCGGGTGCCCTTCCTGTCAGGCCTTGGCGGCAGCCGACAAGTCGGAAAGCTCCGGCAAGCAGTATTGCAAGATCCATCGCACCAAGGGCCACGACCTCCAAAACTGCCGGCAAGTTGAACAGCTTGCCGAGAAAACAAAGGGCTGAGTATGAAAGGCGGGATAAGGAGAAGGCCCATGATGGTGCTGATGGATTCGGCAAGAAGCACGGTGGCCGAGGGGGTCGCCGCGGCAAGGCCAAGCAATAGAGGGAGAGGCCCGCTCGAGGCCGTGACAAAGAAGAAGATGATGATGAAGAAGATGATAAGTCCAGTGAGCAAGAATTCCAGAAAGCTACAGAGGCTATGTGTATCGATGGGGGCGCCTCACTGCATTCTTCCCACCGTCGACTCAAACAGTGGGTGCGAGAAGTCAATGCAACAGAGCCGTCGCCAGATGCATGTAAGCCCCTGAAGTGGTCCAACACGCCTATCATTTTTGACGCCGAGGATCACCCTGATCACACGACTGCGGTCGGGTGCTTGCCATTGTTGGTCTCACCAACAATTCGCAACCTCAGGGTGACGAAAATGCTAGTTGACGGTGGGGCCGGGCGGAACCTAATCTCACCAGATGTGCTCAAGAGGCTTCAGATTCTTGATGAAGATCTCGAAGAAACGGGCACGTTTCAAGGGGTCAATCCAGGAAGAAGCCAGCCAAAGGGCAAGATTACGCTACCGGTGACATTTGGCAGCGAGCTCAACTACAGGACTGAGAAGGTAGTGTTTGATGTCGCCAAGATCCCTATGTCATACAATGGGATCCTTGGTCGGCCAGCGTTGGCTAAGTTCATGGCGGCATCACACTACACGTATAACGTTTTGAAGATGCCCGGGCCATTGAGTGTCATCACTATTCACTCCGATAAGAAGGATGCGCTCATCTGTGCAGACCAACTCTACCGGGAAGCAGTTGCAGCACCTGCCATCAAGGCATCTGCTCCTGCCACTGGAACTCCCGGGGGGAAGAAGAAGACCGGCGAGAATCTTGGCGCGAACCCCGGTAAGCGCGCCTCCTCGGAGTGCTGCGCTTCCATCGAGGATGCACCAGAGAGTTCCACCGGCAAGAACAAGAAATCCAAGGCTGCTCCGCCAGAGACCCAGAAGGTGCCCGTCAGGGAGGATGGAACGGGAGGAACTTTCACCATAAGTTCCACCCTAGATGACAAATAGGAAAGCGCGCTCGTTGCCTTCCTGCGGGCAAATGTCGATGTGTTTGCATGGCAACCGTCTGACATCCCTGGTGTTCCCAGGGAGGTAATTGAGCACCACCTTGCTGCCTATCCTCACGCGTGGCCAATCAAGTAGAGAGTCAGGAAGCAAGCCTTGGAGCGGCAAGAATTCATTGCCGAGGAAATCAGAAAGCTGGAGGCGGCAGGATTGGACAGAGGAGTGCTTCATCCAACCTGGTTGGCCAATCCGGTTGTAGTGCGCAAAGCGAATGGGAAATGGAGGCTTTGTATCGATTATACAGATATCAATAAAGCCTGTCCAAAAGATCCCTTTCCCTTGCCGCGCATCGACCAGATTGTGGATTCCACCGCTGGTTGTGATCTCCTGTCCTTCCTTGATGCCTACTCAGGGTATCATCAGATCTTCATGGTGAAGGAAGATGAAGAAAAGACCTCATTTATCACCCCATGTGGTACGTATTGTTTTATATGAATGCCTTTCGGGTTGAAAAGTGCTGGTTCTACATTTGCGAGAGCGGTCCAAATCGGTTTTGAGCCTCAACTCCATAGAAATATGGAGGCATACATGGATGACATAGTGGTCAAAACCAAGGACAAAGCGATGCTCATACAAGATTTAGAAGAAACGTTTGCAAATCTGTGCAAGATCAACTTAAAGCTCAATCCTGAGAAGTGCGTGTTCAGTGTTCCTTCCGGCAAGCTCCTCAGATTCTTTGTATCTTGTCGGGGAATCTAGGCGAACACCGACAAGATCAAAGCTATTGAGCAGATTGAAGCGCCAAGACGCGTCAAGGATGTGTGTCGTCTTGCTGGCTGTGTTGCTGCTCTAAGCAGGTTTATTTCCAAATCTGCTGAGCGCGCCCTGCCCTTTGTCAAAATTTTGAAGAAGGCAGGTCCAATGAAATGGACTCCGACGGCGGAGGCTGCGGTGCAAGATTTGAAGAAATACCTTTCCTCTCCGCTGACGCTAGTCGCGCCTAAACCACAAGAGCCGTTGCTGCTGTATCTGGTAGCGACAAATCAAGTGGTTAGTGCTGCATTAGTGGTGTAGAGAGAAGCTGATGAGGAAGCAACACCAGCGGCAGGACCGTCAGGTGACGCGGCAGGATCTTCCCTGGCAAGGATTGATCCCGGCAAGACATGATCTGTGCAGTCAGAAGAACCATTGCAGAAGAAAAAGGTGGTGCAGCGCCTAGTTTATTTTGTTAGCTCTCTTTTACAAGGAGCTAGGTCAAGATATTTTGGCGTGCAGAAGTTGCTTTTTGGCCTCCTTATGGCCTCGAGGAAGCTGCGCCATTATTTTCAAGCACATGAAATCACCGTCGTCACTCGCTCTCCGTTGCAACGGATTTTGCGAAATCCAGAAGCAACCGGCAGGATCATGGAGTGGGTGTTGGAGTTGTCGAGGTTTGGCCTCAAGTTTGAAAGCACTTCGACAATTCAGAGCAGGGCCTTGGCGGAGTTCGTTGCGGAATGGACCCCAATGCCAGACGAAGAGGTTCAAGAAACAACTCTCCCCGGCAAGGAGATTGACCAGCAATGGGTTATGTACTTAGACGGGGCTTTTTCGCTGCAAGGTGCTGGTGCTAGCATGCTGCTTGTCGCACCCACCGGAGAGCACCTCAAGTACGTAGTCCAAATGCATTTTCCCCGGGAGAGTTCGACAAACAACACTGCAGAGTACTAGGGTTTGCTTGCCGGTCTCAGGATCGTGGTAGACCTTGGCATCAAGAAGCTCGTCATCAGAGGCGATTCACAGCTTGTCGTCAGGCAAGTTAATAAGAGTTATCAGAGTCCATTGATGCAAGCCTACGTAGATGAAGTGAGAAAAATGGAAGAGCACTTTGACGGTCTGCAAATGGAGCACATCCCTCGTGCCGAGAACAGTGTTGCTGACGACCTGTCAAAGCGTGCTGCCCTCAAGTTGCCTGTGGAACCAGGAACTTTCGTGCTCCATTTGACTCAACCATCCGTGGCGCCATCAATGCGGCAAGAAAAGAGAAGAAAATTGAATTCTGGTCACTACTTCCCGGCAGAGCTCCCGGGAGCCGCCGGCAAGGAAGTTGCCGGGATCACCGACATGCCTGCCGGGGAACAACAGGCTCCAGTAGGGGCTCAGGCCCTTGCCGTCGAGACAAATGTTCCCCCGGCAGAGGAGATGCCTTTAGTCCTAGCTGTCGAGCCCCAGGCTCCAGCATGGGCGCAGCACATTGTCCATTTCCTTCAAACAGGAGAACTTCCGGAGGAACAGGAAGAAGCGGAAAGAGTAGCCCGTTGGTCTGTTATGTACAAGTTTGTCGATGACGTCCTGTACAGAAAGAGACCAAACGGTGTGAAATTGAAGTGCATTGCTCGGGAGGATGGACTAGAGCTGTTGGCAGAGATACATGGAGGCATATGTGGCTCTCACATCGGGTCAAGTGCACTTGCCGGGAAAGCATTCCGGCAAGGTTTCTTTTGGCCCACCGCTCTCCAGGATGCAACTGCACTAGTAACTAAGTGTGAAGCGTGCCAGTTTCATTCAAAGAAATCGCATCAACCAGCTCAAGCTCTTCAGACAATCCCTCTCTCCTGGCCATTTTCGGTCTGGGGGCTCAACATACTAGGCCCTTTCCCCCGTGCTACCGAGGGCTTTGAGTACTTGTACGTTGCTATCGACAAGTTCACAAAGTGGCCGGAGGTGGAAGCAGTGAGGAAGGTGACAGCACAATCAACCGTCAAGTTCTTTAAAGGGATAGTTTGCCGTTTCGGTGTGCCCAACAGGATCATCACCGACAACGGCACACAATTCACAAGTTGCACCTTCATGCAGTACGTCCAAGACCTTGGCTGCAAAATTTGTTTTGCCTCTGTTGCTCACCCGAGAAGCAACGGCCAAGCGGAGGGGGCCAATGCCGAAGCGCTGTGCGGTCTCAGGACCAGAACCTTTGACAGGCTGAAAAAGTGCAGAAGACGCTGGATTGATGAGTTGCCGGCGGTTCTTTGGTCAATCAGAACAACACCAAATCGAGCCACCGGCCAGACACCCTTCGCTCTGGTCTATGGAGCGGAAGAAATTCTCCCCATGGAACTCATGTACGGATCACCTCGAGTGCTCGCTTATGATGAGCTTGAGAAAGAGCAACTGCGGCAAGATGACGATGTGCTCCTCGAGGAGAATCGTCTTCAGGCTGCTGTGCGAGCTGCATGCTACCAGCAAGCTTTGCGTCGCTACCATAGCCGCAAAGTCCATGCACGAAGCCTTGAGGAAGGCGACCTTGTTCTTCGACGGATTCAGTCCGCCAAGAATTCAAACAAGTTGACGCCGAAGTGGGAAGGCCCTTATCGGGTAGTACGAGTCACCAGGCCCGGTGCTGTCCGCCTGGACACCGAAGATGGCGTTCCAGTGAGTAATACCTGGAATATCGAACATCTTCGCAAGTTCTACCCATATGGCGCGGTTGCCGGGGGCCCCCGGCAACCACCCTTTTGTACAAGTCTTGCCGGCAAGGCATATGATCCTTTGTACAAAGCCAGGTGCAGACCTTGAGCACAGATGAATAAATTTAAGTGTTGTGCATTCCCTTATTGATTTCCATGTTCATATATGTATGCATGTGTGTCTAAGATGTTGTATGGCACCTACTCCCGGTAAGTTCTAACGAACCGCCAAGGTTTCATATCTTTATTTTCTCTTCTTTCTTTTTCTTAAAAGACAGAAGGATTCCTCGCGTGCACATTTGCCGGGGGGGAAGGGAGATATGAGTACCAGTTGGCGATGTTCAGAATTGACGCTTGCCGGAGGAAGGACAGCGACAGAAAGCTAAGTTCTAAAACTTAGAACAAGTTTCTTTTATTGCAAAGTTATTTCCTTGGACGATTCCGACTTTTGTATGGAAAATCTGCACGCGAAGGAACCCTTGCTATAATCGGTTGCGCCCTTATTTTGTTTCGAGTTCGCTCAATGATTTAAGTGGCTGCACTAAGAACGCCAAGGAGTCTTGCCGGCCGCTGTGCCTCCAGCAGGCTGCTGAAGTCCCGCACCTAGCGCTCGCGGCAGGTTGCGCGCCGGCAAGTTTTTCAGTAAGCGTAGGGTGAACTCCATACATAAAGGAATCAGACAAGGGAGATAGCATGCATGTACCCAAACATAAGCAAGTTATATTACATTAATAAGCTGCCGCAGTTCTAACTTAAGACTTAATTGTCTTTGGCATGGAATGACGACGGCAAGAAGAGGTGGAGCAGTTAATCTCTGCGCTGGCCTTCGATCCTTTTGATTGAATCCACCTTCTCGAGGATAGGCGCGACAAGCTCTTCGAGCGCCTCGAGATTTGCGTCCTTTGGTAGGTGGCCAAGCACGTTGGAGAGGTCGATGCCAGGATTGTTATGCGCCACCTTGATAAGCACCTTGCGGAGGACAGCCCGGCAAAGCCGGTGGGACTCGTTGGCCAATTGAGTCGCCCGGTTAGACTGAAGCAACTTCAGGGCATCAATGATGCTCTCGAAGAACATCGTCAACCTGGCACTCAAAGATATCCTTTCCTCGGAAGAATACCTGAAGTTTGACAGGCCCATGGTTGACAGTTCTGTCGTGAGCTTCTCCGCAGCGTCGATGAGACGTCCAGTCCAGATCTCCACCCCCTTTTCGTAATAAATTTGGGCGGCGGCAGCGCTCTTGAGCAGGTTCCTCTCTCCCTGGAGATCTTTGAGTAGGGCCTTCTCACGGGCCCTGCCGGCCTCGAGAGACTTCTGCAACGTGGTCAGCTTCAATTCCAGAACGGCAATAGCATCATTTGCTGAGGAGAGCTGCTTGGTCTTGTTAGACATGGCAACTTGCATCTCCGCCAGGGTGTGGAGGGTTTGTTCCCTATCACCTTTGAGCGTCGAGAGCTCCTTGCCGTGTTCTTTGAGATCCACTTCCAGCTTCTTTACTTTGTCGCTCAGCTCATTCTTGGCGGCTTCTGCAGCCTCGGCAGCATCGACGGCCTCCTTGAGTTTGCCGGCGTGATCTACAGTTAGAGCTTCGAGCGCCTCTTTGTGTTTCTGCTCCAGCTCCTGGGTCCGCCGTGTGACAAGCTTCTCGATATCTTCATCTTTGCTGCGAAGCTTGGCGGCAAGCGCCTGCTCACGTGCGGTGAGATCTTCCTCGTGAGCATCAAGCGCAACGCGACGCCCCGTCAGGAGAGCATCTTCAGCAGCAATTCTTTGTGTAGCTTCATCTTGCGCCTTCTCTATGTCAGATTGTTTCAGGAGGATTTATGTCCACTGTTGGCTCACTTGTTCCCGGCCGGCAGTCAACTCCTGGAGGGCCTCGGCGTACCAGACTTGCATTTGTTCGACGCGCCTCTGAAAATCTGCTTCGGCCGCCTCGACAACTGCCATTCTAGAATCCGCTTTATCTTTCCGGGCGCGGTGGAGAGCCTGGAGCTTGCGGAAATTTTCGCCCATGGCCTGAAGGAGCTGATCCTCTTCAGACTTGCCGCTGCTAGCGCTTGGATTGTCAACAACCTCGAGCCCGGCAGCAACGATGATTTCTTCATCAAAGACTTCCCCTTCGGTCGGTGCCCCAATGCTTGCCGTCCCCGGCAAGTTGACAAACAGGTTCTCGCCAACTTTGAGATATTTGCTGGATGAGGGGCCTTCAGATGTTGACGGTTGATCCTCAACAACCGCCTCACCAGTAGCAGGGGGCTCCGTGGCCGGCGCAGCGCCTGGCGCTCCTGCGGCAGGAATGCCGTCAGTACGGTCACCAGCCTCCTTGCCGCCCTCTTCAGTAGACTCCTTGGCGGGTTCCTCCTATGCAGTCTTGGCGGCCTCTTCGGCAAAAGCACCACCGGCTTCTACGGTGGCATCCGTGGTGGCCTCGCTGGCAGTGATGTTGTCGGCTTCGGCGGCAACATCCCTGGCGGTCTCCTCGATGACAGCGTTGATGTCCATGTCTTCCATCTCAGGGAGTTCTAAAGGACAAGGGGGAGAAACAGAATGAGATCAAGATTGAAGTTCAAGAAGACAAAAGAAAGAGAGATAAAGGAAAGAATAGCAAACACGCTGAGGTAATTGGTTACCTGAATCGGGCTGTTGAGAGGTGGTCTCGCCCCTCCCGGCAACCTCGGTTGCCGGGGGTAAGATGCCAGCATCCATGGTTGTTGGCTCCTCCTCAACCAATACAAGCTCGTCGGTGTGATCACTTGCCGGGGACACGCTTGTGGGTGATGTGGTAGACAGAGGTGGCACGACGAGGGTATCTCCTGATAACTCCCTTTGTTGTCGTCCTTCTCCTGCAAGCCCATAGATATCAGCGGCAAGGATAGGAACCTCAGCATTCCCCAACCGAAAAGAATAATGAACTTACGCTAGGGGCTGCGCTGGGGGCTGCGTCGAGGACTAAGATCCGGGCTGATGGTAGTAGTCTCCGGCGCGCTCACGAAGCCTGCCGGAGGCTCGTCGCCTGTAGAAGTCTTTGTCCTCTTCGCCATCCTCTCCATCAAGGTTTCTGCATCACTGCAGAGACAATACAAGCAAGTCAATAAGATTGATTCAGGATTGGGAGATAAAGGCTGTGGCAAGGTACTCACTCTTCCTCTTCTCGCTCCAGATTGAAGCCGGAGATGTCGAAATCGACCTTCGTTGCAGTGTCTGTGTGGGAAGGCGGAGGAGGGGTCCTAGGTCGCTTGGCTGTAGCGGGCGCCGGGGGCTGGCGTGTTTCCGTCACCTCAGCTTTCGGTGCGGTAGTGCGAGGCACCTCTACCGCCTCACCAGTTGCCGCTGATGTGGGTCTCGCACGCCGCGCAGGTTGCTGTCAGACCCCTTGCCGCGGCGCAGTCTTGCCGGGAGCCTCGCTGCTCGAGGAAGGTTGGCTTGCCGGGATGCCAGATTCAACCTTTCGAAGAACACGCTTTGTCTTCTTCGGGGCTGGGAGCTCTTCTTGCGGTTCTTCTTCAGCCGCGTCTTCGTCGAACGAGCTCTCAGCGGCTGTGCTGCTCTGTTCCCCGGCAGCTTTGTCCATCCCGGCAGGATTTTTCTCCACTACTACCTCTGCGTCACTGGTTTCCCATTCTGTGAAGCCGACGCTGCCTGCCTCCGCGGCAAGATTTGCCTCCTCCGCCCTAGTGGCAATGTATGCCACCTCTTCGTCGGTGGTGGCTCGAATGAAGTCTGCTTCTTCCCGGACGGCCCTCTCCATCAAGTTATCAAAGAACTTCTGTGCCTCTTCCTCGGATGGCTCAACCCATGTCGCGTCGAGACTGTGGGCATTGAACAGTGGCATGGTAGCGATAATTGACCCCAGGGCAGAGTTGTTGCACAGAGGAACAATCCTTGCCGGCAACCGATGCTTGCTGTCACGCTGGAACAACTTTTGATGGAGGGCGCCCAGTTGCATAGCAGTCAGATTGTTGTTCAACCCGGGGCGCAGTCTCATGATGTCTGCTGCATTTTGGTATTCCCAAGCTGGTCTTCCTTTATTCTGAAAGGGGGCAATACGGCGGCGGAGGAAATCAAAGCCAATCATCTCCATTGTCAGCCCGGCAGCTTTCAGGTGAAGAATCCTGGTGGTGGCGATTGTGAGTTTTTCATCTTCAGCGGCAAGACTGCTCCAGCCACTGCCGTGGACCGCTTTCTGTTGTCGAGGCAGACAGAATGGATGGGGATCTGTTTCCTTGATCCAGCACCACTCAGCCCACCATTCGTCCCACTTCTCGCGATAAACCCCTTCTGGGTATATTTCCTTATTCCAAGCCCTTGGGATCCAGGCGATAGAACCAGAGAAGGCCTCTCCTTTTTGGATACGAGGGAAAAAGTAGTGGCGGAAAAGGGCAGTACTGGGAACCACTCCGGCAAATTTTTCACAAAGGTGAGCAAAGATGGACATGCACAATACCGCATTCGGCATGAAATCGAGAAGATGGAAGCCATATGTGTACATAATGTCATTGAAGAAGTCAGACAATGGAGGACAGAGCCCGCAATAGAAGTATGCGACGAAAAAGGGGTATTTTTCTGACCCACTCTTGGAGCAAGAACCTGGAATCACGCGAGTGGCGGGGTGAGCCTGCGTCTCCCTCGCCCACATGCACTGGTACCGCCTCTTCAAAGCTTCCGCATCGAGCGATGGGGCGAAGAAGACATATTTCTTCTGTATCTTCACCAGCTCAGTCTCCGGAACATCGGCTTTCATCTCCTTGCCCTTGCCTTTGCTGGTCTTGGGCGGCATGGCGACTGCAAGGGCGGAAGCCCGGGATGAAGCGGGCGTGGAGGCGACGAGCGTATGAGGGAAAGTTTTGCTCTGAGCTTGAGAGAAGGAAAGCAATGGCGACGGCCAGATTGAGAAGAAAAGGGGGTAAATAGGCTTGTGCCTCTGCGGTTTCTCCTTTTTATGGGGAAGGAGCGGGGCCGCCTCTTTTACTCCCCAATGTGAATGCGCCTCTGCGAGCGCGTTGCAGTTGCAGCTTTTGAGGCACGCTTCCCACGTCGCGCGTTCGGCGCGCATAGTGGGGGGCATAGTAAACGGGATATTTACGAGCAGTTAATCCCCTACCACATGGTGCTCATGCACTGTTTGGGCCTAGCCCAACAACGCCTCGCACTAGTGTGTGGCCTAGGCCCGGGGGCTCCTGTCGGTGTACTAAGTATTGTGCCATTAGTACCCCGTACTTGTGCACGGGCAGTTGTAGCCATACTCGCGGCAAGGCTTGTCGGGGAACAGTTCGAGGTTGACTCAGGCCACCAAGGAAATTCTCAAGTCAAAGATCTGAGGATCAGTAGATAAGAAGAAGCTGGAATCCGCAGGCCAGCTTCCCCGGCAAGATCTTGCTGGGGTGGCCTGCGATGCCCGGCAAGATTCGAAGCCCGGCAAGGCTCGGCGCCCGGCAAGGTTCAGCACCCGGCAAGTTTTTGTTGCTGTGCCACCGCTCTGGCACAGCAACAAACCCGACATTCTGGGTCCTTCTTTGGATGCGTGGCGACGCGCCAGTAGAGGAGAGCTTAAGCGGTGCTGATGGGATCGCCCCTTTTTCCATCCCCAAGAAAGTGAGGACACCTAAACGGACACCTCACGGTGCATTAAATGCGTTCGTCCTAATCCGTCAGGGGTTAGGTATGATGACCCTGTAGCTGCTTTACACCTCAATGTATGTACATTTAGCCACTGTGGTGACCCCTTTGTGATATAAAAGGAGGCCCAAGGCAACTGCTATAGGGGAGGACGATCTTCTGGCCCATTCTGCATGCGTAACTGCTCTTTGAACGTACTGTTCACTGCGAGTGCTCATGGAGCCTGGGCTCAAGAACATCGATAATAAAACAAGGCATGAGTAGGGTTTTACGCTAATTAGCGGCCTGAAGCTGGGTAAAAATCTCCCCGCGTCGATCGTTGGTTCTGCTCTTTGCGCATACCTCTCCCCCCGCCGAATCGTAAAGGGTTCCTTTGGGATCCCATAGGTGTCGTACGCCGACAATGACCGAAGGGAATTTCCCATGCTCGGCCATCTTCCTTGAGGGGCTTCCGAAGATGGAAGTGTCTCCCTCGCTTGTAGGTGGTCGCTTTGTTGTTAAAGATGTCGATGTAGGTGAACTCATGGGAAGTAGGCGAAGATGCCGTACATCCAAAGGCGAAGATGCCTTGATAGCACTTGGCGAAGATGCCAAAGTGGTGGTGGTAGCCGTAGCTTCCTCTTGGTGGTGCTTGTCTCGCGGTCTTCTCTTGTGCTCATGAAGTTTGGCCATAGCTTGATGTAGAGCTTGTTTGGGCTTGTAGGTTTGCGCCTCTAGAGCATCTTCATCTTGATGGTTTCATTGTCGTGCTTGAGCTCGATGGCGTTCGTCGTTGCGCACATGTTGCTTGGAGGTGACTTGCCCTTCATGACGATGTGGATCACGAACGTGATGGTGGTCGCCATGGAGATGTGGACGTGGACGAATTGTGCTTGCATCGCTTGGTTGCTCCGAAGATAATCGACTTACTCGCCACCGCCTTAACGTAGACGAAGGGGAAGAACGGTTGGCCAACAAGGCCCGAATCTCCTCCATCCTTGCATCTTCCTCCTCCTTTTGTGCGGAAAGCTTATTTTCGAGGTAGTCTCTTGTATGTGCTTCAGAGTGTCGTATGTCGATGGCGAGGTTGTCTATGCGCTCTCTCAATCTTGATTGTGCATCTTGCATTTGTCGTTGTAGATCGAGGATGGACGTTTTGGTGATGTAGTTGTTCGCGCCATTGTTGTCGTGGAAGATCGGAGATGAAATGCTTTGCCTATCCATCACAAGACTCGAGCAAATGTGAGTGGGAGAAAGAGAAGAACTAGACCAAATGTACCTTATCCAATGTTGAAAATGGATCAATGATCACTCAATAGTGTAGCAAGGAAATAGCACAATTGGTACCGGATCTTGTCAATTCTCACACCTACACAAGTAAAGGTTTTGGTGGAGCTCGGTGAGGATAGTGGCACAAAAATTTGATGCAAATTGTTAGCAAGAGTCAATAGTGTTGAAAAAGATTCACAAATTCGCAAGTGCAACAAGTAGACCAATAGCAATATGTGGCACACGGAAACACACACACACAGATAGATAGATGGGGTCGTGCAACCAAGGAATGAGCTCAAAATGTGGAATCCATGGAAAATGCTCTTCTTGCACAACTCTAGAGAGACGCTAGCATGATTGCTCAATAGGCGGATATGACACTTGCATAACCTATAGGAGACAAAAATGCAACGACTTCTATCCCAAGTATGCTATGTATATATGATTTCCGGTGTTCCTCTCAAGATGATCCAAGATGATCTTATGCAATGTGATATGATGCTATGGCTATTGCTTACAAGTTCTTTGTTCACTCTTTTTTCTTAAAAGCTTATTCTCTTTTTTTTGATATGGTATGGCCACTATGCGAAAAGCACAAACCATATGTGGGAACAAATTTGTGGCACACGAGATGATATGATGATACCAAGATGATACCAATATGATACCAATATGATATGGTATGTATGCAATGGAAGGGCGGATCGATGATCACTAATGTGCACAAGTAACGTTGCCGGCAATTCTCAATGGCTAGTCTCGATAGGCAAGTGACACAAAATGGGCTAGGGGTTATCAATGCAATTGCAAGGGGAAAATACAATGGTGTCTCGAGGTTACCGTCCTTATGTACGATGACGACTACGTGGCGATGATGAGTGGCGGTGTTCTCGATGTCGAACCGTTCCTAATTAGCCGAAACACCTTAGGAAACGGAAAAACCGCGAACTCAAAATCTCAAAGGCAAATGTCAAATGGTGGTAGCGAGAAAGCGGTGGTGGTTGTGGAAGTATTGGCGGAAACCCGGTCTAAATGGGTTAAGGTGGTGGAAGCGTATGGTGGGGCTATACAAGTTGTCGGAGTTAAAGTCACGGTCCCTAAGTAGACGAAACACCTTAGGAGACACAACTCACAACACAAACAAAATTGGGTCAAGTTGGGGTGGCGGAAGTGTATGGTCATGGTTGATGAAGAAGCAACCGTCCCTAAGTAGCCGAAACACCTTAGGAGACTTGAATCACAACTCAAACAACCACAAATGGAGAGGGGAACAAAATGGGTTAGGTTGCGGAAGTTGGTGGTCGTATTGCGGACGATATGGTGGAAGCCCTAGGCAAAGATGCCAAAGTTCCAAAATTTTGATGGATTCAAATGATGATGTTAGTATTTTTATGTGATGGGGGATGTCAATAGCTTCAAAACGAGCTAAAGAACATCAAAATCGGACTCCAGATGAATTAGTTATGGACAAAATGGTGAAATGTGAAAGGCTGAAGTTATAGGGGCTGGACATCGGGGGTTGGGGCCGGAAATCCAGGACCTGATGTACAGAACCGCGCGCGAAATTGCGCTCCAGGAGCCGGATGCCCGGGCTACGGTGTGGCACCCCGGCTCAGAGTAAACCAGAACGCCCTGTATTCCAGCCCAAGGACAAGTCTTCTGGAATATGGCACTGTTGGCATAGAACAAATCAGCTCTTTATTGCAATAGATATGGTTACAACGGTACAAGGATTACATCGGCACGGCAATACTATGCCTGCCTGGGGTAGCTCTATGCTAACAGTGGAGTAACTCTCTCGGCAGCGGAACAACGACGACGGTGATGGACTCCACTCCGCAGGGACTCTGGCTAGAACGCGTATCCTAGGTCGCAAACTCAGGATCCTCGACAAGCAAGCAATCATGGCATGACCTGCAAACTGGCATGACACGCCAGGTGAGTACTTTGAATGTACTCGCAAGCTCACAACAAACATCAGCATTAAAGCAAAACAACATCATAGCAATCAAAAATTAACCAGCATGGTTATCTAGCAAGGTAGCTACTGAAATGACTGCAGTAAGGTAAAGCGTATTAAATCCATACTTCAAATAATCTCAGGCTCCAATCCAAACCTGTGCCAAATCCCAATTCCCAAGCATGTGGTCATCCGACCACTCAACTCACAGCCATCCCATGGCTAACATATCAAATACCTGATTCCATCTGCACGACAAGTCTGACAAACTTACTCTCCTCCGTGTTGTCTCACAACCCTCAGAATACTCATGAACCACCGAGTACTTCTGATCATACGACGAGTTCTTCCATCATTATCATCACTACCATGGTTGACCACCTAGTGAGGTCTGGACGGACTGTCCAATACCGTGGACACGGCTATTCGAATAGATTTTACACTCTGCAGAGGTTGCGCACTTTACCCACACTATGGAGCACTGACCTCGTGATCCCATTCGGGTGGACCAGTGTTGCTCCAACGAAACCTGCCTGACCCGTTACTCTCCCATCGTACCACCGGCAATCGCACTCCCTCGGAGTCAAGCCTTGGGTGGCCCCTTTTCACCTCGTGACACTTGCCACCGTCGTGGCCAAACTATACTATCCCAAACGGGGACGCCGGCACAAAACTCAACTGGGCTCACAAGGTTATCGCCGCCTACCGGGCCAGGGTAGCGCTCACGCATAACCTTCCCTGTCGGGCGGTACCGGTGAAAGAGCATGCGATCAGACCAAGTCAAGGCCGTCCCATACCGGCAAATGTGGCTGCACGGATAAGTCCGGACAGGTGACTCAAGATCAACCATGAAATATCTAATCCCCGAATAATATTTCCGTCATGGCTGACACTCCGATAACTAGTATGCTTAAGCCACTGCTACTAATTCATCTCTACGAACTGCCGGATGAACTCCAAAATAATCATAGACAGTGATCTCAACATCACAATATCAACAAGTGGGTAAGCTACTAGTCACTAATAATCCGGTACTCAACATGGTAGTCACCTATCCGAGAATTAACTCGATCATTGCATAATCCAATTCATTTCACAGATACTCATACTTGCTGATAAAGCAAATAGTCAAACTATGACATTGCAATGCGATGATGCAGATGAGAGTTGTGGCTTGCCTGGGGGTGAAGGAATCATCGGAAAGGAGTGCGGAATGGTCACGGAGTTGACTGCCGGAAACAGTTCTCTCTCGGAGAGGCTGTTTACGGACAAGGGCAACAGGGTCATTTCCACTGCGTGTAAACATTATGAAAATGACTCCATCGGAACGGGCTCGGCGAGACGAAGAAGTGGGCTTTGGAATCACCACGATCGGAGTTGTGAGTGAAAAGATACAATAGTTCTTCTGCCAGGGACCTATCTGCAAATAAAGTATTCACCAACGGGTCCTCAGCTGAAAAACAGATCGCGCACTCCAGAGAATACGCCTTCAGTGCAGTGGAAACGCATTCGGTGGAATACGCTTCCACTTATCCAGCTGGACAGGTGCGGGGCCGGGGCTTGGGTCGTTGACGTGTGGGTCCCGCGGGGCTTCTCTCTCTCCTCCCTGCCCCTGTCTTCTTCCTCCCGCGCCCGACCGAGACCAGAGAGGAGACGCCGGCGCCGGCACTCGCCTGGACGGCTCCGGTCATCTCCGGCAGTGGGGTGGCCACCGGCGGGACCGCGATGGAGTGCCGCACCCGTCCCGGCTGGACTCGAACGCCGAGGAGGACCAAGGCGGCGACGAGCAGAGGCGATAGAGAAGGGACCAGCCGAGCGTGTGCCGGCGCTCGCCGGTGATAGAGGCCACCTCCGGCCAAAGCAAGAACAACGACGGCTTTGGGGAGGAGCGCCGCGCCCATACAGATGCAGAGTGAGAGCCGGGGAGGGCTAGGGCGACGAGGCAAGGACGCCGGCGAGCATGGTGTTCGGCCAGACTTGGGGACGAGGCGTGGTGCCGTCACCAAAGAAAGACAGACAAGGGTTCATCCGTGTCCCATACAGCTCACTATTATGTATATACCTTACCGTTTCTGCTATCGGTTACTTGTTGTATGCAATAGGGTATTCGGCTATCCTTCTTGCTGAACACTAAGTTCAAAGCTCATGCTGGCTTGCTTCCAAGACATAGCAGGGTTCAAATTGTACTCGTAGCAGACTCAAACCTTGTATATATATGAATCATACCTTTGGCACGGAATGCACTGTGGATCATATACACAATTTGCCTTCTTGCTGATGCGATCATGACTGTTGTGAAAGTTGCGCTGATGTATACTTGGTGCTGATAACCAATCCAGTCAGGATATCATTTATATTCAGGCACGATATTCCTGATATAACACAGTCGGCTGAAAATTTCATATTGCTGAGCCGAGCTTCCACATGACTGTCTCTTCATTGATTTCTTTGGGTTCAGGGTTGGTGAGCAACTTCCATAAGGGGAAAATAAGGTAACACCAAGGGCCCAAATAAAAGAAACGACTAAAACAAAGCACACAAAACAGCAAGACAACACACACAAGCAATATCACATTCTAAAGCTATTCACGGCAATAATATGCATTCCTAGTTAAGCACACAAATCTCGCAAGAACTCCGGTATTATGGTCTAACATACTGTGGCGATGTGCACGAAAGTGAATCAATGTGTGGAAGGAAGTTGGTGTAAACAAGGCTACACCAAACACGGGCTTAACACGGATGGAACCGGTGGCGAGGACGAACTTGGTGGTCGGGGGTCGGAGCACGAGGTCACGACCACATCGTCATCAAGCGTACGGAAGAAAACCGTACACGTCCAAAGAATAGGTGGCAGAATAAGATAGTGGTGGAGAGAAAGGCTTGCAGGCATTGCCCTTTTCTGATAGCAAGGATCAGTAAGGGTTGCCAAAGCGGCTAGTGGAATGGCATGATCCGGGATAGAACTTGCATTGTCTATCACCGAAACGATAGGGTGACTGAAGAGAATATATTGGTGTGGTACCGGTGCATCAATCTTGCTAGTGATCGCCACCACCAAGTACCTTGGCATCACTCCGCTGGGACGAAGATGACACCACACCAAGGAACAAATATGCAAACTGGAGAGCGCAGGTAGGGAATCGGAACCGATGCCACCTACACTCACCAGATACATCGTTAGTGATAAAATATCTAGTCTATATGCATGCTATGCACAAACAAATGCAACAAACAAGTGCAGCAAATCGACTAGACTCTATACTACCGGTTACTAACGCTCTCGCGGGCTAGGGCGTCCTACAGCCAGACCTGCTCTGATACCAACTTCTGTGGCACCCCGGCTCAGAGTAAACCGGAACGCCCCGTATTCCAGCCCAAGGACAAGTCTTCTGGAATATGGCACTGTTGGCATAGAACAAATCAGCTCTTTATTGCAATAGATATGGTTACAACGGTACAAGGATTACATCGGCACGGCAACACTATGCCTGCCCGGGGTAGCTCTATGCTAACAGCAGAGTAACTCTCTCGGCAGCGGAACAACGACGACGGTGATGGACTCCACTCCGCAGGGACTCTGGCTAGAACACGTATCCTAGGTCGCAAACTCAGGATCCTCGACAAGCAAGCAATCATGGCATGACCTGCAAACTGGCATGACACGCCAGGTGAGTACTTTGAATGTACTCGCAAGCTCACAACAAACATCAGCATTAAAGCAAAACAACATCATAGCAATCCAAAATTAACCAGCATGGTTATCTAGGAAGGTAGCTACTGAAATGACTGCAGTAAGGTAAAGCGTATAAAATCCATACTTCAAATAATCTCAGGCTCCAATCCGAACCTGTGCCAAATCCCAATTCCCAAGCATGTGGTCATCCGACCACTCAACTCACAGCCATCCCATGGCTAACATATCAAATACCTGATTCCATCTGCACGACAAGTCTGACAAACTTACTCTCCTCCGGGTTGTCTCACAACCCTCAGAATACTCATGAACCACCGAGTACTTCTGATCATACGACGAGTTCTTCCATCATTATCATCACTACCATGGTTGACCACCTAGTGAGGTCTGGACGGACTGTCCAATACCGTGGACACGGCTATTCGAATAGATTTTACACTCTGCAGAGGTTGCGCACTTTACCCACACTATGGAGCATTGACCTCGTGATCCCATTCGGGTGGACCAGTGTTGCTCCAACGAAACCTGCCTAACCCGTGACTCTCCCATCGTACCACCGGCAATCACACTCCCTCGAAGTCAAGCCTTGGGTGGCCCCTTGTCACCTCGTGACACTTGCCACCGTCGTGGCCAAACTATACTGTCCCAAACGGGGACGCCGGCACAAAACTCAACTGGGCTCACAAGGTTATCACCGCCTACCGGGCCAGGGTAGCGCGCACGCATAACCTTCCCTGTCGGGTGGTACCGGTGAAAGAGCATGCGATCAGACCAAGTCAAGGCCGTCCCATACCGGCAAATGTGGCTGCACGGATAAGTCCGGACAGGTGACTCAAGATCAACCATGAAATATCTAATCCCCGAATAATATTTCCGTCATGGCTGACACTCCGATAACCAGTATGCTTAAGCCACTGCTACTAATTCATCTCTACGAACTGCCGGATGAACTCCAAAATAATCATAGACAGTGATCTCAACATCACAATATCAACAAGTGGGTAAGCTACTAGTCACTAATAATCCGGTACTCAACATGGTAGTCACCTATCCGAGAATTAACTCGATCATTGCATAATCCAATTCATTTCACAGATACTCATACTTGCTGATAAAGCAAATAGTCAAACTATGACATTGCAATGCGATGATGCAGATGAGAGTTGTGGCTTGCCTGGGGGTGAAGGAATCATCGGAAAGGAGTGCGGAATGGTCGCGGAGTTGACTGCCGGAAACAGTTCTCTCTCGGAGGGGCTGTTTACAGACAAGGGCAAAAGGGTCATTTCCATTGTGTGTAAACATTATGAAAATGACTCCATCGGAACGGGCTCGGCGAGACGAAGAAGTGGGCTTTGGAATCACCACGATCGGAGTTGTGAGTGAAAAGATACAATAGTTCTTCTGCCAGGGACCTATCTGCAAATAAAGTATTCACCAACGGGTCCTCAGCTGAAAAATAGATCGCGCACTCTAGAGAATACGCCTTCAGTGCAGTGGAAACGCATTCGGTGGAATACGCTTCCACTTATCCAGCTGGACAGGTGCGAGGCCGGGGCTTGGGTCGTTGACGTGTGGGTCCCGCGGGGCTTCTCTCTCTCCTCCCTGCCCCTGTCTTCTTCCTCCCGCGCCCGACCGAGACCAGAGAGGAGACGCCGGCGCCGGCACTCGCCTGGACGGCTCCGGCCATCTCCGGCGGTGGGGTGGCCACCGGAGGGACCGCGATGGAGTGCCGCACCCGTCCCGGCTGGACTCGAACGCCGAGGAGGACCAAGGCGGCGACGAGCAGAGGCGACAGAGAAGGGACCAGCTGAGCGTGTGCCGGCGCTCGCCGGTGATAGAGGCCACCTCCGGCCAAAGCGAGAACAACGGCAGCTTTGGGGAGGAGAGCCGCGCCCATACAGATGCAGAGTGAGAGCCGGGGAGGGCTAGGGCGACGAGGCAAGGACGCCGGCGAGCATGGTGTTCGGTCGGACTTGGGGACGAGGCCAGAGTCGCTCCGGGGACAAGGCGAAGACATGGGGAGGCTCTGCATGCTCCAGGTGATCTTCTAGTGGTGGTCGGAGGGAGAGGGGGGGGGGGCTCGGCTCGCTCAAATTTTGGAGGAGGCCGACGGTGGCCGTGGTGGAGATGGTGGCCGAGGAGGAGCACTGGGGCTCGGGTGAGTGGACAGGAAGGACTGGGAGGGCGAGGTGGAGCTGCTGGTGTGGATGAGAGGCTCGTGGGGGGGGGGGGGGGGCTTATATAGCGCGGCGAAGCGAGTAGATGAGGATGGCCGCGGTGGCGATCTTAGCCGCGCACTGGCGCTCCGGGGCGAAGTGGCTGGCGGTATACGGCGTCGGGGAGCTTCGCGGAGGAGCGGAGAGGACTCTGGTTCGATCGAGAGAGCTCGGGGGTGGCCGTATACGGCGGCCAAGACGCGTACAAGTGGCGGAGTAATGACGACTGTCGTGGCGCGGCGAGGAAGAAAACGAAGGGGGAAATGACCAGAGAGGGGTGCGTGGACGGCGGGGAAGGTGGCCGGCATGCGGGGACAAGCCACGACGGCCTGAATCAGCCTGCCGACGCGACCGAACACGGCCGGCGCACAGAGCGCGCAGATGGCCTGCTCTCAGCGTAGTCACCACGTGCATATGATGCCACGGCCACGTCTTTGGCACGAAAACTTGTCCAGTGTCTAGTCCCTCCAGGCTACAGTATCCAGGAAGTGATGGCTCGATGAAATGCTCTGTAGTTAGATGGGAGTGGTCATCTGAAGTTTGCTGCAGCAAACTTGGCTGCGCACTGGTGATCAACAGGGAGTTGATTGGGGTCAATGGAGTTGTCTGGAGTAATTAGATGAGGAAGGACTATAATCCTGGGGGTTTTGGAAGGAATTGAACCAATATACCTCATAGCTGCTTTGCAACAACACAATTGGTCCAGAATCAAGATCATGATGGTGCACTTAAATGAAGAAACCACTTGGGCTGAAATTTGGCAAGGAAGAGTTATTTGGACATATGAAGATGCTTTAAGAATTTAATACCAAATGGACATGCCAAAATGGTACTTCCTTCACAGCTATCCTCTCTGTCCAGAAACTTGGAATAATTCTAGAGAAATATTGGGAAGATGAATTGAGCCCAAATTTTGTGGAGAGGTGTTATATAGGTAGGAGAATGCTCTGGTAAATTTTCAGCAATTATGGAGCAATATAAAATATAGTTGCTTCACAATGTGAAAATCTGACCATAAACCAAGATTTGAGGCTGTGCTCTCATAGATGATTGGATAGGGTTGAAACTTGGTGGAGAGTCATTATTTGAGCATATGAATATGCTTGCAAAATTTCAACTCATTTGGATATTCCTAGCTAGCACTTGCTTCACAAAGATTCCAGTTGCCCAGAAACTTTGGAAATTAGCCAAGAGAGATTTATTATCCAAATAAAGTTGAATTTTGGCATGTGGCAATGATATGGGTTGGAAAGAGTGCACAAAAAGTTTGAGAGCAAGCAAGCAAATATAAAGGGTACTTGCTTCTCAATCTGACAGATAGGGCAGAATCGGAAAAGGAATATTTGTGAAACATTTTTGGGTATGGCAAGGAATATTTTGACATATCTGTATAAGATATGTCCCAAAGGATTTGTGGGAATTATTTGAGAATTTTGGGAATGATAGAAATATGAGTTGCTTCACAACTCAGGGCAAACAAAGTTATTCCTTTAATAGAAAAAGGAATATTCCCAAGAAAAAGAATATTGGGAGTTGGTCCAAGATGGAAATGACATGGTCTGGGATGGTTTTGAGGTTGGCAAGCCACTCGGGAAGAAGAATGAAGGGTGATCCCTCCAGGTTGCAAGACTACTAAGCCACAAAAAGCGGATCCGGACCAAAATCAAAAGAAAAAGAAAATGGGCAAAATCCAGGGTGTTACATACGGGCCGGATGACCGGGGCCATGGGCCGGATGTTCGGGCTCCAAATCCGAGGATGAACTCGAGGAACTCAATTTTGGGGGCAGAAATTGATGATTTTGGGGGCAAAATTTGATGGATTTCGTGGATGGAAATGGGGAAAAAGATGGGGGAAAGCTAGATCCACTTGAAACCAAGCAAATCCATGGATTGAAATCAACAAAACATCATCAAACCAACAAATCACAAAAAAAATTGGGGGCTATTTTTGGTGGGGATTTTCGAATTTAGGACGAAATCAAGCAAAACAAGGCTAGAAAACGATGGGGGAGGCTCTAAATTTGTGATCAACGTGGCTCATGATACCAAGATGATGTAGGGTAGAACCCTAGATGCCCGATCTTTCATGATTGGAGCGGATCCCGTGAAGAACATGAGGGGAAAACACGAGAGGAATCACTCAAACCAACAAGATTCAATTACACATGTACTAGATCCTTGAAACACAAAGAGATACACGATCCACGATCAACAAAGGATGATACAAGTAGCAAGTTCTTCTCCGTGAGGAGGTCTTGAGGGGTCTTCCCATGAGGGGTCTTGAATCCACTTGGGGGATCTTCTCTGTAGAGGTCGTTAACTCCGATGGAGAAGGGATCAAGTGGAGAGCAAAGATCTATCTCAAATGAGCTACTACTTTGCTAACCCTAGCTAGGAGGGGGTAGGAGTCTATATATAGTCGTAGTGCAAAGTGGAACGAGTTGGAGGGGTACATGGGCCCTTGGCCCGTTCACTGTGCGCAGATAGGCGCCGGATGGCCTGGCTGGGGGCCGGATGTCCGGCGGCTCGCGAGGAGCCGGATGTTCGGGCCTTTGGACGGATGTCTCGGCTAGACTTGCCCGATTCCTGTGCTCTCTGGATAGGCGGGGCCGGATGTCCGGGCGAAGAGGCCAGATGTCTTGGGCTTCGGGAGGAGCCGGATGTCCGGGCTATCGGGGTCGTTTCCAGAGCTCTCTAGATAGGAAGGGGCCAGATTTCGACGGGTCGGGCCAAATGTCCGGGCTGGACCGGATGTCCGGGATCGGGCCGGATGTCCGGCCGCTATAGCAGCTGGCTCTTCTTCCTTCTCCTTCCTTTGCTCCCGCGCACACTTGGCCTTGGTCCTTGGGCTCTCTATGGTCTCCTTGGGTGTACCTGAGTATGCACAAGGTCCGCGCTTGAGGTAGCATCCATGTCTCGCACGAATGCAAAGGGGAAGCATTTAGGAGCGGGTTCACCTTGTGTCCAATGGCGTATGCTTGAGGTCTCATCGTAGGTCCACTTGGGGCTTGAGGACTAGTCGTAGTGTTCATGGGGATGATCGTAGGATGCTCCGCATCAGTTGTGGAAGTGGCTTAGTCAACAGATCTCCAACATTTGCATCCGTGTGAATTTTGCATAACTCAAGATCACCACTCTTTACGATCTTTCGTATCAGGTGATATTTCCGATCTATGTGTCTGGTCTTGTGGTGATTCCTCGGCTCCTTGGCTTGTGCGATGGCACCAGAATTATCAAAATAAAGGTCCAACGGTTTTACTGAGGCTGGGAAAATACCAATATCATCCAGAAAGTTCCGGATCCAAACACCTTCCTTTGCAGCTTCGCAAGCCGCAATGTATTCGGCTTTTGTGGTAGAATTTGCAACCGTATCTTGCTTGGAACTTATCCAGCTCACTGCTCCTCTGTTCATGATGTACACGAATCTGGACTGTGATCGACAATCATCTCTGTCGGTTTGGAAACTAGCATCGGCGTAACCCCTTACGACGAGCTCTTCCTCACCTCCATAAACTAGGAACATCTCTTTAGTCCTTTTCAGGTACATCAAAATAGTCTTTACCGCTGCCCAGTGAATCTCACCTGGGTTGCCCTGGTATCTACTTGTTAGGCTTATTGTGAAAGCAACATCAGGCCGTGTACATATCATGGCATACATGATGGATCCGATTGCCGAGCCATACGGAATCCGACTCATCCTGCTTCGCTCATCAGATGTCGAAGGACTCTGAGTCTCGCTTAGCCTTATACCATGTGAGATAGGCAAGAACCCTTTCTTGGCCTCACTCATGTTGAACCATTTCAACACTTTATCTATGTAGGTGCTCTGGCTCAAGCCGAGCAGCCTCCTCGATCTATCTCTATAGATCTTGATGCCTAAAATGTAAACTGCCTCACCAAGGTCCTTCATTGAAAACATGCCATTCAATGATTCCTTGACCGAGTTCAGCATTGAAACATCATTTTCGATCAGTAGTATGGCATCCACATACAAGATCAAAAACACTATCGAGCTCCCACTTAACTGCTTGTATATACAAGCGTCCTCTTCACTTTTGATGAAACCGAGACCAGTGACGACCTCATCAAAATGAATGTTCCAACTCCGAGATGCTTGCCTCAACCCATAAATGGATCTCTTGAGCTTGCATACCTTACTAGCGCTAGTTGGAACAACAAAACCCTCGGGCTGTATCATATACACGTCCTCGGTTAAATTTCCTTGAAGGAAAGCCGTTTTGACATCCATCTGCCATATCTCGTAATCGAAATATGCAGCTATAGCTAGTACAATCCTCACGACTTCAGCATCGCTACAGGCGAGTAAGTTTCATTGTAGTCAATTCCTTGAATTTGTCCATAACCTTTAGCGACAAGCCGAGCTTTGTGGATCTGAACATTTCCATCCACATCGATTTTCTTCTTAAAGACCCATTTGCAGCCAATGGCCTTTACGCTAGGCGGCGGATCAACCAAGTCCCAGACTTGATTCTCATCCATGGACTTTAACTCAGATCTCATGGCCTCTAGCTATGCCTCGGAATCCAGGATCACCATCGCTTCCGCATACGTGGCCGGCTCATCGCTTTCTAGCAACAATACATCACGCACTCTGCGCAATCTTTCCGACCTCCATGGTTCTGGTGCCGCTTCCACTATAGGTTCCCTGACTGACTTCGGTATGATCTCATCACCCGCTGAGCCGTCCCAAGGTTTCCCTCGGATATCCCATGAATATGCATTTATCCGACTTGGGTGTAAGCTTGTCTGACATAAGTCGCTTGACAAATGCTTCACAACCCCAAATATTTAGAAAAGACAAACTAGGACTCTTCCCGGTCCACATATCATGTGGTGTCTTGTCTACGGATTTTGATGGTACCCTGTTAAGTGTGAAAGCTGCAGTTTCTAGAGCGTATCCCCAGAATGACAAGGGTAAATCTGATTTGCTCATCATTGACCGGACCATGTCCAACAAGGTCCTATTCCTCCGTTCCGACACGCCGTTTCTCTGTGGCGTACCCGGAGGTGTGAGCTGAGGTACTATACCTCGGCTTTTCAGATGATCATCAAACTCTTGGCTCATGTACTCACCTCCATGATCTGACCGTAGAAGCTTTATAGTCTTGCCGAGCTGATTTTCAACCTTGTTCTGAAACTCTTTGAACTTTTCAAAAGTTTTTGACTTGTGCCTCATCAAATAGATATACCCATATCTACTCAAGTCGTCAGTAAAAGTCACGAAGTACTGATAGCCACCTCTGGCAGTTGTGCGCATTGGACCACACACATCACTGTGTATAAGTTCCAACAGCTCAGGCGCCCTCTCGCAACTCTTTGCAAAAGGAGACTTAGTCATCTTGCCAAGCAAGCATGATTCGCATGTCTCGAACGACCCAAAGTTGGACGAAGTTAGGAGTCCATCATCATGGAGCTTCTTCATGCGTTTCAGACTAATGTGTCCAAGCTGGCAATGCCAGAAGTATGTCGGATTTATCTCATTAGGCTTATGCCTCTTGACATTCACGTTATAGATCAGTTCATGTTCCAGATTCAATATAAAAAGCCCATCAACAATGGGTGCATAGCCGTGGAACATTCCATTCAAATAAAACGAACAACCATTGTCCTTTAAATTGAATTCATAACCCTGACTCAACAAGCATGAGGCAGAAATAATGTTCTGACTAAGTGCAAGAATGTAATAACAATTATTCATTTCCAAAATAAATCCAGAAGGAAGCTGGAGCTGCATCGTGCCGACCTCCAACGCAGCAACTCTTGCTTTATTGCTGACCCTGATGTCAATCTCCCCTTTTGCCACATGCCTAGTTCTTACCAGCCCCTGCATCGAGTTGTAAATATGAAAAACTGATCCGGTATCAAATACCCAAGAGCTACTAGGTATGTCAACAAGGTAAATGTCTATAACATATGCAACAAGTGTACCTTTGCCTAAAGAAGCATTTCCGGCCTTCTTGCCATGCTCTGCAAGCCACTTGCTACAGTTCCTCTTCCAGTGACCGATCTCCTCACAATGATATCAAATGGTCTTTGAGTTTGGTCCCGACTTCGTCTCAGCGGCGGAGGTTACCGTCTCCGTGCCCTTTGTGATGAGGACATCAATACCACTGTTACACCCACAGCCCCTGCTGCTATACATACTGGACCAATTACTAGAGCTCGCGCACGCCAATTAAATTACCAGGTACTTTCGTTTCTTGGTGATGATTCTAGTGTTCATGAGAATATGATGCTGCCTAAATTGGATACATTTGTCTTGCTTACAAATAAAGGGCCTAGCTTGGACAAGAAGGATGAACATTGGAGCAAGATCAAGCATGGAGATGATGGCATGCGCAAGGGGAACAAGAACGGAGTTACAAGTGATAATTTCAGGACTTTGAAGCCACCATAATGAGTGCATGAAGCCTTGGATGAAATATACAAGATGTCACTTCATAAATTTCATCCAGAAGCTATTATAGGTGTTGCGTGACCTTATTATTGGGCCAGGCCCAAGTAATTTCGAAATACTTGAGTATATGCTATTTTTAGAGTCCGTATGTGTGGGAAAACAAGAGTTAGGGTTGGTTTCGGACCCCTCCTCCAAGGGCCACAAAATTCCCCTATCTTCCTCCATATATACAACCCTTAGTGCACCGTTTAGACTTTGGGTTTTGTTTAGATTAAAAGTTCGCCATAGGTGCAACTTCGCGTACTTCATTTCGGTTCAACGACCAGACCAAGACGTCACAGAACCCCACCTTGATCAATAAAGCTTTCATCTTATATTCGCAATATCCAGATTGTAATCTTAGTTTCTTGTTTGTTTTTCGTTTGCTTGCAGGAAATAGACCTTCATGGTCAGGTTGATCGTGCTCCGTCGTGTTCAATAACCTCTCGGAGTTGGTTTAACGATTGCTAAGGCGCGACGTCCTCGCACGTTCGTAGTCGGATCGTCAAAGTCTACTCCTCCGAAATAATAACCACCATCTCATTGAAAGACGGGACACCTTCGCCTCTATCAAGTGGTATCAGATTTCCAGGTTGCTCGGTGAGATTTTACAGTTTTTCGTAGTTTAGATCGAGTCTGTTCTTCATACCTATAGTCCACGAAAAAGCCACAAAAAAAATTAGGGTTAGTTCATCATATCCGAACCAATCTAAGCCTTTGCATAATCTCTTTAGAGTTTTGCTTTGTTGAATTTTCGGTTGCATCATCGTGTTGAGGTGCTGGTCTTAGCGTCTAGTTCCTTTAGAGTTTCGAGTTCTGGTCACAGATCTTCATGCCGCCGCCGCATCTTCGTCATCGCTGCCATATATCACCGCCCCACCAGATCCATCACCGCTGCCATATACCACCATATCTCCACCACCAATTTGAGTCCACATATACCACATATTCGCCATCAATCCGAGTCCACATATACCACCATATATACGCCATTAATCTGAGTCCATATATACCACACCACCATTCCGAGTCCACATATATCACCGTCCTATACCATACATAATCCGAGTTCTTTTCATATTAGGTTTGTTTTCGATACCCATCTAATTTTTGTTTCATGTTTCCTTGCGTGAGTAGGTTTCGAAAAAAAAAATCAGCAGTCAAAAATATTTCAGCAGTTGAGTTCTGGAGACCCCCGAGCAGTTTTTAGGCAAAAATTTCAGCAAACGAAAATATTTTTTCCCTATCCTGTTTTGAGGTCCCTGGGAGCGTTTTGAGACACTCGCCATCATAGTGATTTTTTGTCGCACTTTTTCGTCGTCGATGCCCTGATTTCGAAAAAAAAGTCAAAAAAATTTCGTGCTTGTCCTGTTATTTTGACTTGGTAAGAGTTTTGAGACACTCGCCATTATAGTGATTTTCGTCAAAAAAAATAGAGTGCCAAAAAAAAGCTAATTTTTTTTAGAGTGTGCTTTTCCCTTGTTGACGTGTCACGCCGTGATTTTGTTAGTGTTCTAGGCTCGCGTCTCTAGTATGGTCTAGCCTAGGACCAGCACAGTACCGTCATTGAGCATTTATTCAACTTTGCATCTCTGAATTGATTATTGCTGACCTTTTCGCTACCATATTATAAACCATCCCAGCTACACACACACCTACTTCGATCATGCATTTGACTCTCCCTGGTAATCGCTCTATCCAAGCTTTGAGAGTTTTGACTACAATGGTTGCCGATCACCACCTGCTGCTTGGTAAGAACTGGTAAGACTTTGAGATTCGCTTGACGGATTTGTGACACCCCACCACTTTCTAGTGGTCTGTAGGATCATATTCTTGTGTGTTTCTATTGGCGCTAACCATGGCAGGATCACAAGCTGACGAGATTGACTGGGAGAACATGACGAAGAAGGAGCTTCATGATAAATTTTAGCAAATGTTGAGTCAACAGGTGGAAGACGTGATGGCCAGCTTTGGAAAGGCACTGGAGAGGATTGATGACGTTCAGAAGACAATTGACACCAAGTTGGACGCCAATTTCGATGAAGTACTCGCGCGTCTTCCACAACCACAACCACCACCTGCATCTGCTACACCATTACAACGACAACAACAACCACCTCCACGTCGTGGAACAGCCCTCCGCCGAGCGGGCCGTGTTCCCCTTGAGCCAGGACAAACTTCTGGTGCCGCCGCTACTGCTGTTGATGCTTCTGTAGCTCCTGATGCTACTGCAGAGGTGGAGGACTATTATGAGAATGAGGTTGATAAAATCAGAACTACGTGCAACCACCAGCACCACTAGCACCAGGTCGACCTCATGCATATAATCGCAACGGTAGGGCTGCAGCACCACCTCAGGTACGAGATTATGACCATATTCCTAAGCTGAAATTGAATATTCCACCGTTTGACGGTAGATACATTCCTGATGTATATCTTACTTGGGAGTTAGAAACTGAACAACGTTTCACATGCTTACAATATCCTGAGGATAGACGTGTTGTTGTTGCTGTTTGTGAATTCACTAGTTTTGCTTCTGTTTGGTGGTCTGAACATTGTAGATTATATCATGATAATATCCCTACTACTTGGGCTGCTTTGAAAACTGCTATGCGTACTCGTTGGGTTCCACCATATTATCAATGTGAATTACTTCAAAAACTACAGCGTTTGAGACAAGGAAAAAATTCTGTAGAGGAGTATTATCAATGTGAATTCTGTAGAGGAAAAGAGAATCCCTACTACAGCGTTTGAGACAAGGTGGCATGATTAGATGTGGTATTGTTGAGGATAATGAAGCTATGCTTGCATGTTTTATGGCTGGATCAAATAAAGAGATTCAGACCATTCTAGAGTATAAGGAGTATAATAATATCACTCGTTTATTCCATCTTCCTTGCAAAGCTGAACGTGAAGTGCAGGATCGACAGGCATTGGCGCGAACTAATTTTTCTGTAGGTCGATCTTCATCATGGACACCACGTACATCCTCTACTCCCACACGTCCTACTGCAGCACCACTAACTTCAGCCGCCAATTCCAACTGAGATAGAAGAAAACATGCACCACCACCACCATCTGCCAGGAGTACACCTTCCGGTCCCGCATAGAGCTCTTCTTCATCCATGGCATCAACATGGCAACACACATGAGGTTATATGCCATCCTTGCAAGGGTGGACATCACTATGCGAGCAAATGTCCATCTCCGTGTGTGATGATTGTTACTGAGGATGGTGGGTATGAGTCCGCTAGTGACTATGATGAGGAGACTTTGGCTCTTATTGCAACTGAAGAACATGGTGAAGATGATTCTGAACAAGAGACACAATACATGGCTGCTAAGGATGCTGACATGTATGAGAGTTTAGTTGCTCAACGTGTTTTGAGTGTGCAGGTACCACAAGTTGAGCAAAATCAGAGGCATAATATGTTCCATACAAAGGGAGTTGTGAAGGAACGTTCTGTCCGCGTCATCATTGATGGAGGGAGCTGCAACAACTTGGCTAGCATGGAGATGATGGAGAAGCTATCTCTCACCACAAGACCACATCCACATCCTTACTACATCCAATGGTTCAACAACAGCAGCAAGGTTAAGGTAACACGTACTATTCATGTGCATTTTAGTATCTCTACAAATGCTGATTATGTTGATTGTGATGTGGTACCCATGCAAGCATGCTCCTTATTACTTGGTAGACCATGGCAATTTGATAAAAATTCTATACACCATGGTAGAAACAATCAGTATACTCTTGTTCATAAGGATAAACATATTACTTGGCTTCCTATGTCTCCTGATTCCATTCTAAAAGATGATATTAATAGAGCTAATAAAGCAAAAGAGGAGAAAAATATGAGTGAAAATCATATTGTGGCAAAAGAATTTGAGCAACAATTGATGCCTAATAATAAACCATCTAGTGTTGCTTCTGAAATTAAATTGAAAAGTGCATGTTTATTTGCCACCAAATCTGATATTGATGATCTAGATGTCAGCAAATCTGTTTGCTATGCTTTTGTGTGCAAAGAGGCATTATTTTCATTCGAGGACGTGCCTTCCTCCTTGCCTCCTGCTGTCATTAACATTTTGCAGGAGTTCGCTGACGTCTTTCCACAAGACGTGCCACCGGGATTACCACCTATTCGAGGGATTGAGGATCAGATTGACTTAATTCCCGGTGCTTCACTGCCAAACTGTGTGCCATACCGTACCAAATCAGAGGAGACGAAGGAGATTATGCATCAAGTACAGGAGCTGCTCAACAAAGGTTATATACGCGAATCTCTTAGTCCTTGTGTTGTTCCTATTATACTAGTGCCAAAAAAGTATGGTACGTCGCGTATGTGTGTTAGAGGCATTAATAATATTACTATTTGTTATCGTCATCCTATTCCTAGGCCAGATGATATGCTTGATGAATTGAGTGGTTCTATAATATTCTCCAAAGTTGATTTGCGTAGTGGATGCCATCAAATTCGTAGGAAAATGGGAGATGAATGGAAAACAGCATTTAAAACTAAGTTTGGATTATATGAGTGGTTAGTCATGCCTTTTAGGTTAACTAATACATCTAGTAGTTTCATGAGATTAATGAACGAAGTTTTATGTGCTTTCATTGGACGGTTTGTGGTAGTTTACTTTGATGATATATTGATTTATAGTAGATCTTTGGAGGAACATTTACGTGTTGTTTTTATTGCTCTATGTGATGCATGTTTGTTTGGTAACCTTGGGAAGTGCACCTTTTGCACCGACCGAGTATCTTTTCTTGGCTATGTTGTTACTCCACAGGGAATTGAAGTTGATAAAGCCAAGATTGAAGCTATTGAGAGTTGGCCGCAGCCCAAAATGGTCACACAAGTGAGGAGTTTCCTTGGCCTCGCTGGTTTCTATAGGCGTTTTGTGAGAGATTTCAGCACCATTGCTGCATCTCTCAATGAGCTTACAAAGAAGGATGTGCCTTTTGTTTGGGGTACCGCACAGGAAGAAGCCTTCACGGTATTGAAAGATAAGTTGACACATGATCCTCTACTCCAACTTCCTAATTTTAATAAGACTTTTGAGCTTGAATGTGATGCTAGTGGAATTGGATTAGGAGGTGTGTTATTACAAGATGGGAAACCTGTTGCATACTTTTCTGAAAAATTGAGTGGGCCTAGTCTGAATTACTCTACTTATGATAAGGAATTATATGCTCTTGTTCGGACTTTGGAAACATGGCAACATTATTTATGGCCCAAAGAATTTGTTATTCATTCTGATCATGAATCTTTGAGACATATTAAAAGTCAAGCAAAACTGAACCGTAGACATGCAAAATGGGTTGAGTTCATTGAGACTTTCCCTTATGTCATTAAACACAAGAAGGGTAAAAAAATGTTATTGCTGATGCATTGTCTCGTCGTTATACTATGCTTTCACAACTTGACTTTAAAATATTTGGTTTAGAGACCATCAAAGATCAATATGTGCATGATCCTGAATTTAAAGATGTATTGCAGAATTGTAAAGAAGGGAGAACATGGAACAAGTTTGTTGTTAACGATGGATTTGTGTTCCATGCTAACAAGCTATGCATTCCAGCTAGCTCTGTTCATCTTTTGTTGTTGCAGGAGGCGCTTGGAGGAGTGTCGGTGTACTAAGTATTGGGCCACTAGTACCCCGCACTTGTGCACGAGCAGTTGTAGCCATCCTCGCGTCAAGGCTTGCCGGGAACAGCTCGAGGTCGATTCGAGTCACCAAGGAAATCATCAAGTCAGAGATCTGAGGATCAGCGGATAAGCAAAGCTGGGATCCGGAGGCCAGCTTCCCTGGCACGATCCTTGCTGGGATGGCATGTGGAGCCCGGCAAGGCTTGGTGCCTGGCAAGGCTTGGCGCCCGGCAAGCCTTGGCGTCCGGCAAGGCTTGGCGCCCGGCAAGATTCGGCGCTTGGCGAGATTCTGCCACTGTGCCACCGCTTCGGCATAGTAACAAGTCTGACATTCTGGGTCCTTCTCTGGATGCGTGGCGATGCGCCAGTGGAGGAGAACTTAAGCGGTGCTGATGGGATGGCCCCTTTTTCCATCCCCAAGAAAGTGAGGACACCTAAACGGACACCTCACGGTGCATTAAATGCGCTTGTCCTAATCCGTCAGGGGTTAGGTATGATACCCTGTAGCTACTTTACACCGCAATGGATGTACATTGTGCCACTGTGGTGACCCCTTTGAGCGTATAAAAGGAGGCCCAAGGCAATTGCTACAGGGGAGGAGAACTTCTGGCCCATTCTGCATGTGTAGCTGCTCTTTGAACGTACTGTTCATTGCGAGCGCTCCTGAAGGCTGGGCTCAAGAACATCAATAAGAACACAAAGCAGGAGTAGGGTTTTACGCTGATCAGCGACCCAAACCTGGGTAAAAACTTCCCGCGTCGATCATTGGTTCTGCTCTTTGCGTATACCTCTCCCCCTACCGAATCGTAAAGGGGTCTCTCGGGATCCCATAGGTGTCGTACCCCGACATCTTTGGCGCGCCAGGTTGGGGGATTGAGGGTTGCGTGAACCTGATCTAGTGCTTGACGCCTTAGTTTCTTCATCATCTTCATCATCATGCCGCCCAAGAAGAAGAGCGCTACGACGGCGCAGCCGTCCACGTCCGTTTTGCCTACACCTTCGCGTACAGGCGACGGCGTGGGTGCAGAAGGAAGAGGACTAGAACCCCCGCGGCGTTCTGGTGATCCGAGCCAAGCGAGCGGTATCGTTCGCAGTGGCAGTGGCAACCTGCACGCCGCTGGATCTAGAGATGGCGCTGTGTTGCCTACGGGTGGAGCAACGAACTCGAGAGATCGGAGGGCGCCTGCTGGAGCTCCCGCGCCGGCGCAAGCCTCACGACCTACCCAGGTCGTGCAGGATGAGCGACGTCATGGCACTGGTGGTTCAGGACGTCCCATGAAAAGGTTTCTGCGCATCGATCCCAAGATGCGCGGGGCCACCATGCACACCAAGCTGCTGGCGGAGGTGGCGCACGGTCGTGTGACCGTGGTGGTGCTCCTTCTAACATGGTTAGGAGTAAGAGCACCTCACGTACCTCGCACTTGTCGCCGCCACCTACGCCAGCGGAAGCCTTGGCACGTGCGCAGCTGCTCCTCGATTTTCCTCCTGCCCCGGAGAAGATGGAGGAGTGGCGAGCTACTATCCAGAGCCTTATCGGCTTCGCCAACAAGGATGGACCGTAAGAGGCAGGGACCTCACAGTGGAGGCCCATCGATCCGGTGCGAGCCGATGTAGAGAAAACCGGAGGTGGTGCAACCACAGTGCACTCCCCTCCGCGGCACCAGCGGCGGCCGACAACTCAGCAAGTCGACCGCCATGAAGAAGTTTCCACGGCGTCGTCCGATCCACGGATGCGCCATGATCAGCATCAAGTTCTCCAGGAACGAGGCAAGGAGGACGCTCGAACAACCATCGAGCAGCGACGGGAAGCGCGCTATTAGTCTGATAAGCACGCGGGGCCGGCTGTCGACGAGCCTGCGCCAGGGGACGTAGGAGACTTGCCTTATGAGGTAGGGACCCCAGCGTTTACCCGTGAGCTGCGGCAAGTCCGGTGGCCCAATTCCCGAACCTTCAAGCCGGAGGTCCCGGAGAAATATGACGGTAAGACCCATCCCTCGGAGTTCCTGAGCATCTACACCATTGCGGTGCAGGCTGCTGGGGGCCGAGATGACAAAATACTTGCCAACTACTTCCCGTTGGTGCTCAAACCCAACGTCAGGTCGTGGTTGATGCATCTGCCGGAGAATTCCATTTCTTCCTGGTCAGATCTGTGCCATCAGTTTGTTGGCGCCTTTGTTGGAGGACACCAAGCTCCTGGCCAAGAGAGCGATTTGCACATCATCCCTCAGAAGGAGGGCGAGTCCCTGCGCAAGTTTATGCATAGGTTCAGCCGAGTGCAGTACAATATTCCCGACGTTCATCCTGCCGCTGTCATTAGCGCGTTTCACCAGAACATGCGTAACCGCAAAATGCGGGAAGAGCTGGCAATGAACAAAGTCAGGAGTATTGCCGAGCTTTACGCTCTGGCTGACAAGTGCGCTCGAGCTGAAGAGGGGAGGAAACTCCCTGGTGAGGCTGTTTGCGCGGCGGGCGAGTCCGAAGATGAAGACGCCGCGGCCCCGCCAAGGAAAGGCCGGCGGCGGAACAGGAAGCACGGAGGCAAGGCCGTGCTTGCTGTCGAGGAATCCGACAACCCCGGCGCCGCCAAGAAGGCCAAAGTTGGTGACCCCGGCAAGGATCTTGCCGGGTGCCCTTCCTGTCAGGCCTTGGCGGCTGCCAACAAGTCAGAGAACTCCGGCAAGCAGTATTGCAAGATCCATCGCACCAAGGGCCACGATCTCCAGAACTGCCGGCAAGTTGAGCAGCTTGCCGAGAAGCAGAGGGCCGAATACGAAAGGCGAGATAAGGAGAAGGCGCAAGATGGTGCTGAGGGGTCCAGCAAGAAGCGCGGTGGCCGAGGGGGTCGCCGCGGTAAGGCCAAGCAGCAAAAGGATCGGCCTGCTCGGGGCCGAGACAAAGAAGGAGATGATGATGAGGAAGATGATGAATCCAGTGAGCAAGAATTCCAGAAGGCTACGGAGGCCATGTGCATTGATGGGGGTGCCTCGCTGCATTCCTCCCACCGCCAACTCAAACAGTGGGTGCGGGAGGTCAATGCGGCAGAGCCATCCCCAGATGCATGTAGGCCCCTGTAGTGGTCCAGCACGCCTATCATTTTCGACGCCGAGGATCACCCCGATCGCACAACTGCGGTCGGGTGCTTGCCATTGTTGGTCTCCCCAACGATTCGCAACCTCAAGGTGACGAAAATGTTAGTTGACGGCGGGGCCAGCCTAAACTTAATCTCACCGGATGTGCTCAGAAAGCTCCAGATTCCTGACGAGGACCTCGAGGAAACGGGTACATTTCAAGGGGTCAATCCGGGAAGAACCCAGCCTAAGGGCAAGATTACGCTGCTAGTAACATTTGGCAGCGAGCTCAACTTCAGGACCGAGAAGGTGGTGTTTGATGTCGCCAAGATCCCCATGTCATACAATGGGATCCTTGGTCGGCCAGCGCTGGCTAAGTTTATGGCGGCATCACACTACGCGTACAACGTCTTGAAGATGCCTGGGCCGTTGGGCGTCATCACTATCCATTCCGATAAGAGGGATGCGCTCATCTGTGCCGACCAACTTTACCGGGAAGCAGTTGCAGCACCTGCCATCAAGGCACTTGCTCCTGCCGCTGGAACTCCCGGGGGGAAGAAGAAGACCTGCAGGAACCTATGCACGAACTCCGGCAAGCGCACCTCCTCGGAGTGCTACACTTCCGTCGAGGACGTACCAGAGAGTTCCACCGGCAAGAACAAGAAGTCCAAGGCTGCTTCGCCGGAAACCAAGAAGGTGCCTGTCAGAGAGGACGGAACAGGGGGAACTTTCACCATAAGTTCCACCCTAGATGACAAATAGGAAAGCGCGCTCGTTGCTTTCCTGCGGGCGAATGTCGACGTGTTTGCATGGCAACCGTCTGACATCCCCGATGTTCCCAAGAAGGTAATTGAGCACCACCTTGCTGTCTGTCCTCATGCGCGGCCCGTCAAGCAAAGGGTCAGGAAGCAGGCCTTGGAGCGGCAAGAATTCATTGCCGAAGAGATTAAAAAGCTGGAGGCGGCAGGACTGGTCAAAGGAGTGCTTCATCCAACCTGGTTGGCCAATCCGGTCGTAGTGCGGAAAGCGAATGGGAAATGGAGGCTTTGTATCGATTATACAGATATCAATAAAGCTTGTCCAAAAGATCCCTTTCCCTTGTCGTGCATCGACCAGATTGTGGATGCCACCGCTGGTTGTGATCTCCTGTCCTTCCTTGATGCCTATTCAGGGTATCACCAGATTTTTATGGCAAAAGAAGATGAAGAGAAGACAGCCTTTATCACCCCATGTGGTACGTATTGTTTTATACGAATGCCTTTCGGGTTGAAAAGTGCTGGTCCAACATTTGCCAGAGCAATCCAGATTGGTTTTGAGCCACAACTCCATAGAAATATGGAGGCATATATGGATGACATAGTGGTCAAAACCAAAGACAAAGCAACGCTCATTCAAGACTTAGAAGAAACATTTGGAAACTTGCGCAAGATCAACTTGAAGCTCAATCCTGAGAAGTGCGTCTTCGGTGTTCCTTCCGGCAAGCTCCTCGGATTCTTTGTATCTTGCCGGGGAATCGAAGCGAACCCCGACAAGATCAAAGCTATTGAGCAAATTGAAGCGCCGAGACGCGTCAAAGATGTGCGTCGTCTTGCCGGCTGTGTTGCTGCTCTAAGCAGGTTTATTTCCAAATCTGCTGAGCGCGCCCTGCCCTTCTTCAAAATTTTGAAGAATGCAGGTCCGATGAAATGGACTCCGGAGGCGGAGGCTGCGCTGCAAGATTTGAAGAAATACCTTTCCTCTCCGCCGACGCTAGTCGCGCCTAAACCACAAGAGTCGTTGCTGCTGTATCTGGCAGCAACAAATCAAGTGGTTAGTGCTGCGCTAGTGGCGCAGAGAGAAGCTGATGAGGAAGCAACACCAGCGGCAGGACCGCCGGATGACGCGGCAAGATCTTCCCTGGCAAGGTTTGATCCCGGCAAGACAGGATCTGTGCAAACAGAAGAACCCGTGCAGAAGAAGAAGGTGGTGCAGAGCCCACTTTATTTTGTTAGCTCTCTTTTACAAGGAGCTAGGTCAAGATATTCTGGTGTGCAGAAGTTGCTTTTCGGGCTCCTCCTGGCCTAGAGGAAGCTGCGCCATTATTTTCGAGCACATGAGATCACCGTTGTCACTCGCTTTCCGTTGCAACGGATTTTGCAAAATCCGGAGGCAACCGGCAGGATTGTGGAGTGGGCGTTGGAGTTGTCCAGCTTTGGCCTTAAGTTTGAAAGCACTTCGACGATCCAAAGCAGGGCCTTGGCAGAGTTCATTGCAGAATGGACCCCAACGCCAGACGAAGAAGTTCAAGAAACAACTCTCCCCGGCAAGGAAATCGATCAGCAATGGATTATGTACTTTGACGGGGCTTTCTCACTGCAAGGCGCCGGTGCTAGCGTGCTGCTTGTCGCACCCACCGGAGAACTCCTCAAGTACGTAGTCCAAATGCACTTTCCCCGGGAGAGTTCGACCAACAACACTGCGGAATACGAGGGTTTGCTTGCCGGTCTCAGGATCGCGGCGGACCTTGGTATCAAAAGGCTCGTCATCAAAGGCGATTCACAACTTGTCGTCAGGCAAGTTAACAAGAGTTATCAAAGTCCATTGATGCAAGCCTACGTAGATGAAGTGAGGAAATTGGAAGAGCGCTTTGACGGTCTCCAAATGGAGCACGTTCCTCGTGCCGAGAACAATATTGCCGATGACCTGTCAAAGCGTGCTGCCCTCAAGTTGCCTGTGGAACCAGGAACTTTTGTGCTCCAATTGACTCAACCATCCGTGGCGCCATCGATGCGGCAAGAAAAGAGAAGAAAGTTGAACTCTGGCCAGTACTTCCCGGCAGAGCTCCCCGGAGCCGCCGGCAAGGAAGTTGCCGGGATCAACATGCCTGCCGGGGAACAACAGGCTCCGGCAGGGCCTCAGGCCCTTGCTGTCGAGACGAACATTCCCCCGGCAGAGGAGATGCCTTTAGTCCTAGCTGTCGAGCCTCAGGCTCCAGCATGGGCGCAGCACATTGTCCATTTCCTTCAGACAGGTGAACTCCCTGAGGAACAGGAAGAAGTAGAGAGAGTAGCCCGTCGGTCTGTTATGTACAAGTTCATCGATGACGTCCTATACAGAAAGAGACCGAACGGTGTGAAATTGAAGTGCATTCCTCGGGAGGATGGGCTAGAGCTGTTGGCAGAGATACATGGGGGCATATGTGGTTCTCACATAGGGTCAAGAGCGCTTGCCGGGAAAGCATTCCGGCAAGGTTTCTTTTGGCCCACAACTCTCCAGGATGCGACTGCACTAGTAACCAAGTGTGAAGCGTGCCAGTTTCATTCGAAGAAATTACATCAGCCAGCTCAAGCTCTTCAGACAATCCCTCTCTCCTGGCCATTTTCGGTCTGGGGGCTCGACATACTGGGCCCTTTCCCCCGTGCTACCGGGGGCTTTGAGTACTTGTACGTTGCTATCGACAAGTTCACAAAGTGGCCGAAGGTGGAAGCAGTGAGAAAGGTGACAGCGCAATCAGTTGTCAAGTTCTTCAAGAAAATTGTTTGCCGTTTCGGTGTGCCCAACAGGATCATCACCGACAACGGCACGCAGTTCACAAGTCGCACCTTCATGCAGTACGTCCAAGACCTTGGCGGCAAGATTTGTTTTGCCTCTGTTGCTCACCTGAGAAGCAACGGCCAAGCGGAGAGGGCCAATGCTGAAGTGCTGCGCGGTCTCAGGACCAGAACCTTTGACAGGCTGAAAAAGTGCAGAAGACGCTGGATTGATGAGTTGTCGGCGGTTCTTTGGTCAATCAGAACGACACCAAATCGAGCCACCGGCCAGACACCCTCCGCTCTGGTCTACGGAGCGGAAGCAGTTCTCCCCATGGAACTCATATACGGATCTCCTCGAGTGCTCGCTTATGATGAGCTCGAGCAAGAGCAACTGCGGCCAGATGACGTTGTGCTCCTTGAGGAGAATCGTCTTCAGGCTGCTGTGCGAGCTGCACGCTACCAGCATGCTTTGCGCCGCTATCATAGCCGCAAAGTTTATGCCCGAAGCCTTGAGGAAGGTGACCTTGTCCTTCGGCGGATTCAGTCCGCCAAGAATTCAAACAAGTTGACGCAAAAGTGGGAAGGCCCTTATCAGGTAGTACGAGTCACCAGGCCCGGCGCTGTCCGCCTGGAGACCGAAGATGGTGTTCCAGTGAGCAATTCCTGGAATATCGAACATCTTCGCAAGTTCTATCCATAAGGCGCGGTTGCCGGGGGCTCCCGGCAACCACCCTTTTGTACAAGTCTTGCCGGCAAGGCATGTGATCCTTTGTACAAAGCCAGGCACAGACCCTGAGCACAGATGAATAAATTTAAGTGTTGTACATTCCCTTATTGATTCCCATGTTCATATTCATAAATATGCATGTTTATCTAAGATGTTGTATGACACCTAATCCCGGTAAGATCTAACGAACCGCCAAGGTTTCATGTCTTTATTTTCTCTTCTTTCTTTTTCCCAAAAGACAGAAGGATTCCTCGCGTCACATTTGCCGGGGGGGGGGGGGAAGGGAGATATGAATAGTTGGCGACGTTCGAATCGACGCTTGCCGGAGGAAGGACTGATGAAAGCTAAGTCCTAAAAACTCAGAGCAAGTTTTTCTTTTATTACAAAGGTTATTCCTTGGACGATTCCGACTCTTGTATGGAAAATCTGCACGCGAAGGAACCCTTGTTGTAATCGGTCGCGCCCTTATTTTGTTTCGAGCCCGCTCAGCGATTTAAGTGGCTGCACTGAGAACACCAAGGAGTCTTGCCGGCCGCTGCGCCTCCAGCAGGCTGCTGAAGTCCCGCACCCAGCGCTCGCGGCAGGTTGCGCGCCGGCGAGTTTTTCAATAAGCGTAGGATGAACTCCATACATAAAGGAATCAGACAAGGAAAATAGCAAGCATGAACCTAAACATAGGCAAATTGTATTACATCCATGAGTTGCCGCAATCCTAACTTGAGACTTAATTGTCTTTTACATGAGATGACGACGGCAAGAAAAAAAAGTGAAGCACTCAATCCCTGCGCTGTCCTTCGATCCTTTTGATGGAGTCCACCTTCTCAAGGATAGGCGCGATGCGCTCTTCAAGCGCCTCAACATTTGCATCCCTTGGTAGATGGCCGAGCGCGTTGGAGAGGTCGATGCCGGGATTGCTGTGCACCACCTTGATGAGCACCTTGCGGAGGACGGCCCGGTAAAGCCGGCGGGTCTCGTTGGCCAGTTGGGTTGCCCGGTTAGATTGGAGCGCCCTCAATGCGTTGATGATGCTTTCAAAGAACATCGTCAACCTGGCACTTGGAGATTTTCTTTCCTCGGAAGAATACTTGAAGTTCGACAGGCCCATGGTTGATAGTTCTGCGATAAGCTTCTCCGCGGTCGCAATGAGACGTCCAGTCCAGATCTCCACTCCCTTCTCGTACTCGGCTTGGGCGGCGGCAGCACTCTTGAGCAGGTTCCGCTCTCCTTGGAGATCCTTCAGTAGAGCCTTCTCACGGGCCCTGCCGGTCTCGAGAGACTTCTGCAGCGTGGTCAGCTTCAGCTCCAGAACCGCAATATTATCAGCCGCAGAGGAGAGCTGCATGGTCTTGTCGGACAGGGCAACTTGCATCTCCGCCAAGGAGTGGAGGGTTTTTTCCCTGTCCCCCTTGAGCGTCGAGAGCTCCTTGCCATGCTCTTCGAGATCTGTTTCCAGCCTCTTCACTTTGTCGCTCAGCTTGTTCTTGGCGGCCTCTGTAGCTTCGGCAGCATCGACGGCCTTCTTGAGCTTGCCGGCATGACTTGCAGTCATAGCTTCGAGCGCCTCCTTATGTTTTTGCTCTAGCTCCTGGGTCCGCCGCACGACAAGATTCTCGATATCCTCATCCTTGCTACGAAGCTTGGCGGCGAGCGCCTGCTCACGTGCGGTGAGATCTTCTTCATGAGCATCAAGGGCAATGCGGCGCCCCGTCAGGAGGGCATCTTCGGTAGCAATCCTTTGAGCAGCTTCATCATGCGCCTTCTCCATATCGGATTGCTTCAGGAGGATCTCATTCCACTGCTGGCTCACTTGTTCCCGGCCGGCAACCAACTCTTGGAGGGCCTCGGCGTGCCAGATCTGCATTTGTGCGACGCGCCTTCGAAAATCTGCTTCGGCCGCCTCGACAACTGCCATTCTGGAGTCTGCCTTCTCTTTCGGGGCGCGATGGAGAGCCTGGAGCTTGCGGAAATTCTCGCCCATCGCCTGAAGGAGCTGATCCTCTTCAGATTTGCCGCTGCTAGTGCTGGGGTCGTCAACAACTTCGAGTCCGGCAGCAGCAATGATTTCTTCAAAAACTTCTCCTTCGGCTGGTGCCCCAGTGCTTGCCGTCCCTGGCAAGTTGACGAACAGGTTCTCGCCAACCTTGAGGTACTTGCTGGATGAGGGGCCTTCAGATGTTGATGGCTGGTCTTCAGTGGCCGCCTCACCAGTGGCAGGGGGATCTGTGGCCGGTGCAGCGCCTGGCGCTCCTGCGGCAGGAATGCTGTCAGTGCGGTCTTCAGCCTCCCTGTCGCCCCCTTCAGCAGGTTCTTCGGCGGTTTCCTCTTGTGCTGTCTTGGCGGCCTCCCCGTCAAGAGCACCACCAGCCTCGACAGTGTCATCCTTGGTGGCCTCGTTGGCAGCGATCCTGTCTGCTTCGGCGGTGGCATTCCTGGTGGTCTCCTCGATGACAACGTCGACGTCCATGTGTTCCATCACAGGGAACTCCGAAGGGCGAAGGAGGAAAACAGAATAAGATCGAGGTTGAAGTTTGAAATGACTAAAGACAGAGAGATAAGAGAAAAAGAGTAACATGCACTCTGAGGCGATCGAGTACCTGCGTCGAGCTGTCGAGAGGTGGCTTCGCCCCTCCTGGCAACTCCGGTTGCCGGGGGCGTGTTGCCGGAGTCCGCGCTTGCCGGCTCCTGCTCAATTAGGACGGGCTCGTCGGCAGGATCTCTTGCCGGGGACGTGCTTGTGGGCGGAGCGGTCGATGAAGGAGGCACAATGGGGATGTTTTCTCCTTGTTGCCGTTCTTCTCCTGTGAACCCAAAGATATCAGCAGCAAGAATGAAAGCCTCGGCACCAGTCAGCGGAAAAAGAACAATGAACTCACGCTGGCGGCTGTGCTGGGGGCTGCGCTGGGGGCAGCGTTGAGGACTAGACTCCGGGCTGACAACGACGGTTTCTGGCACGCTCGTGGAGCCTGCCGGAGGCTCGTCACCCGTAGAAGTCCTTGACCTCTTCGCCATCCTCTCCAGCAAGGTTTCTGTGTCACTGCAGAAACAATGCAAGCAAGTCAGTAAGATTGATCCAGGATTGAAAGGTAAAAGCTGTGGCAAAGTACTAACTCTTCTTCCTCTCGCTCCAGACTAAAGCCGGAGATGTCGAAGTCGACCTCCGTTGCGATGTCTGAGTGGGGAGGCGGTAGTACGAGACCCTCCTGCCGCCCCAGCAGTGGCCGCTGGTGTGGGTCTCGCGCGCCGCGCAGGCTGTTGACGAGCCCCCTGCCGCGGTCCAGTCTTGCCGGCCACTTTCTTGCCGGGGGCTTCGCCGCTTGAAGAAGGCTGGCTTGCTGGGATGCCAGATGCAGCCTTCCAAAGAACACGCTTCGTTTTCTTTGGGGGTGGGGGCTCTTCTCGCGTCTCTTCTTCGGCCATGTCCTCGCCGGACGAGCTCTCAGCGGCTGCGCTGCCCTCTTCCCCGACAACCTTGTCCTCCCCGGCAGGCTTTACCTCCACTACCACCTCTGCATCGCTGGCTTCCCACTCTGTGAAGCCGACGCTGCCGGCCTCCGCGGCAAGATTTGCCTCTTCCACTCTAGTAGCAATGTAAGCTACTTCTTGATCAGTGGTGGCTCGGATGAAATCTGACTCTTGCCGGACAGGCTTCTCCGTCAAGTTGTCAAAAAACTTCTGCGCTTCTTCCTCGGATGGCTCGGCCCAGGTCAGGTCAAGGCCGTGAGCATTGAACATCGGCATGAAGGCAATGATTGACCCCAAGGTAGAATTGTTGCACAAGGGGACAATCCTTGCCGGCAGCCGGTGCTTGTCTTCGCGCTGGAATAATTTTTGACGGAGAGCGCCAAGCTGCATAGCGGTCAGATTGTTGTTCAGCCCGGGGCGCAATCTCATGACATCTGCCACGTTCTTGTATTCCCAAGCTGGCCTTCCCCTGTTCTGCAGAGGGGCGATGCGGCGGCGGAAAAGTCGAAGCCGATCATCTCCATCGTTAGTCCGGCAGCCTTCAGGCAAAGGATCCTGGTAGTGGCGATTGTGAGCCTCTCGTCCACTGCTGCGGGGTCGCTCCAATCCTTGCCGCGGACCACCTTCTGTTGCCGGGGATGACAAAATGGATGGGGATCTGCTTCCTGGATCCAGCACCATTCAGCCCGCCACTCGTCCCACTTTTCCCGGTAAACTCCCTCTGGGTATATTTCCTTATTCCAAGCCCTTGGAATCCAGGCAATAGAACCAGAGAGGGCCTCTCCTTTTTGGATGCGAGGGAAGAAATAATGGCGAAAAAGAGCAGAATTGGGGATCACGCCAACAAAGTTTTCACAGAGATGGGCAAAGATAGACATGCAAAGTACTGCATTCGGCGTGAAATCGAGAAGGCGAAAGCCGTATGTGTACATGATATCATTGAAGAAGTCGGAAAAGGGGGGACAGAGCCCGCAATAGAAATATGCAGTGAAGAAAGGGTATCTGTCCGATCCGCCTTTGGAACAAGCACCTGGGATTACGCGTGTGGCGGGGTGAGGTTGCGTCCCTTTCGCCCACATGCATTGGTATTACCCCTTCAGAGCTTCAGCATCGAGCGTTGGAGGGAAGACGACGAGCCTCTTCCGCATCTTCGCCAGTTCGCTCTCCGGAGCATCGGCTTTCGCCTCCTTGCCCTTGCCTTTGCTGGCCTTGGGCGACATGGCGACTGTGAGGACGGGAGCTGGGAGTGGGGCGAGCGTGGAAGCAGCGGGGTGAAGAGGAAAAGGCTTCGCTCTGAGCTCGAGAGGAGGAAGGCGACGGCGATGGCCAGATTGAGAAGAAGAGGGGGGTAAATAGGTTTGTGCCTCTGCGACTTCTCCTTTTTATGGGGAAGGAGCGGGGCCGCCTCTTTTATTCCCCAATGTGAATGTGCCTCTATAGGCGCGAGGCAGTTGCAGCCTTTTTGGCATGCTTCCCACGTCGCGCGCTCCGTGCGCGTAGTGGGGGGCACAGTAAAACGAGATATTTACGAGCAGTTAATTCCCTGCCACGCGTGCCCGTGCACTGTTTGGGCCTAGCTCAACAACGCCTCGCACTCGTGTATGGCCTAGGCCCGGGGGCTCCTGTCGGTGTACTAAATATTGGGCCACTAGTACCCCGTACTTGTGCACGGGCAGTTGTAGCTATCCTCGCGGCAAGGCTTGCCGGGAACAGCTCGAGGTCGATTCGAGTCACCAAGGAAATCATCAAGTCAGAGATCTGAGGATCACCGAATAAGCAAAGCTGGGATCTGAAGGCCGGCTTCCCCGGCAAGATCCTTGCTGGGATGGCCTATGGAGCCCGGCAAGCCTTGGCGCCCGACAAGATTCGGCGCTTGGCGAGATTCTGCCACTGTGCCACCGCTTCGGCACAGTAACAAGTCTGACATTCTGGGTCCTTCTCTGGATGCGTGGCGATGCGCGAGTGTAGGAGAACTTAAGCGGTGCTGATGGGATGGCCCCTTTTTCCATCCCCAAGAAAGTGAGGACACCTAAACGGACACCTCACGGTGCATTAAATGCGCTTGTCCTAATCCATCACGGGTTAGGTATGATACTCTGTAGCTACTTTACACCGCAATGTATGTACATTGTGCCACTATGGTGACCCCTTTGAGCGTATAAAAGGAGGCCCAAGGCAACTGCTACAGGGGAGGAGAACTTCTGGCCCATTCTGCATGCGTAGCTGCTCTTTGAACGTACTATTCATTGCGAGCACTCCTGAAGGCTGGGCTCAAGAACATCAATAAGAACACAAAGCAGGAGTAGGGTTTTACGCTGATCAGCGGCCCGAACCTGGGTAAAAACTTCCCGCGTCGATCTTTGGTTCTGCTCTTTGCGTATACCTCTCCCCCCGCCGAATCGTAAAGGGGTCTCTCGGGATCTCATAGGTGTCGTACCCCGACAAGGAGGATTAATGGGACACTTTGGCATGAAGAATACGGAGGATGTACTTGCTACACATTTTCTTTGGCCAAAGATGAGACGGGATGTTGAGCGCTTTGTTGCTCGTAGCACAACATGTCAAAAAGCTAACTCACGACTCAATCCTCATGGTTTATATATGCCTTTACCTGTACCTAGTGTTCCATGGGAGGATATATCTATGGGATTTGTTTTGGGTTTACCTCGAACAAAGAAGGGGGGGATAGCATATTTGTTGTCGTGGATAGGTTCTCGAAGATGGCACATTTTATACCATGTCATAAAAGCGATGATGCTGCTAATGTTGCTGATTTGTTCTTTCGTGAAATTATTCGCTTGCATGGTGTGCCAAATACTATTGTTTCAGATCATGATACTAAATTTCTTAGACACTTTTGGAGATGTTTATGGGCTAAGTTGGGGACTAAACTGCTTTTTAGTACTACTTGTCACCCAAAACTGATGGACAAACTGAAGTAGTCAATAGAACGTTGTCTACTATGCTTAGGGCTGTTTTGAAGAATAACAAGAAAATGTGGGAAGAATGCTGGCCCCATATTGAATTTTCTTATAATTGTTTGCTGCATTCTACTACTAAGATGTGCCCTTTTGAAATTGTATATGGTTTCCTACCTCGTGCACCTATTGATTTGTTGCCTCTTCCATCTTCAGAGAAGGTTAATTTTGATGCTAAACAACGTGCTGAATTGAACTTAAATATGCATGAGTTAACTAAGGAAAACATTGAGCGTATGAATGCTAAATATAAACTTGCTGGAGATAAAGGTAGAAAACATGTTGTCTTTGCACCTAGAGATCTTGTTTGGTTACATTTGCGTAAGGATAGGTTTCCTGATTTCCGCAAATCAAAGCTAATGCCACGTGCTGATGGTAGTTTTAAGGTGTGATAGAAAATAAATGATAATGCATATAAACTTGAGCTGCCTGCAGATTTTGGGGTTAGTCCCACTTTTAACATTGCAAATTTGAAGCCTCATTTGGGTGAGGAAGATGAGCTTCCGTCGAGGACGACTTCACTTCAAGAAGGGGAGGATGATGAGGACATCAATACCATTGTTACACCCACAGCCCCTGCTGCTATACATACTGGACCAATTACTAGAGCTCGCGCACGCCAATTAAATTACCAGGTACTTTTGTTTCTTGGTAATGATTCTAATGTTCATGAGAATATGATGCTGCCTAAATTGGATACATTTATCTTGCTTACAAATAAAGGGCCTAGCTTGGACAAGAAGGATGAACATTGGAGAAAGATCAAGCATGGAGATGATGGCATGCGCAAGGGGAACAAGAACGGAGTTGCAAGTGATGATTTCAGGACTTTGAAACCACCATAATGAGTGCATGAAGCCTTGGACTAAATATACAAGATGTCACTTCATAAATTTCGTCCAGATGCTATTATAGGTGCTGTGTCACCTTATTATTGGGCCAGGCCCATGTAATTTCGAAATACTTGAGTATAAGCTTTTTTGGAGTCCGTATGTGTGGGGAAACAAGAGTTAGGGTTGGTTTCGGACCCCTCCTCCAAGGGCCACGAAATTCCCCCCTCTGCCTCCATATATATAGCCCTTAGGGCACCGTTTAGACTTTGGGTTTTGTTTAGATTAAAAGTTCGCCATAGCTGCAACTTCGCGTACTTCGTTTGTATTCAATGACCAGACCAGGACGGCACAGAACCCCACCTTGATCAATATAGCTTTCATCTTATATTCGCAATATCCAGATTGCAATCTTAGTTTCTTGCTTGTTCTTCGTTTGCTTGCAGGAAATAGACCTTCGTGGTCAGGTTGATCGTGCTCCGGCTTGGTCAATAACCTCTCGGAGTTGGTTTAGCGATTGCTAAGGCGCGACGTCCTCGCACGTTCATAGTCCGATCGTCAAAGTCTACTCCTCCGAAATGATAACCACCATCTCATCGAAAGACGGGACACCTTCACCTCTATCACTTTGCCTTAGCCTTTTTCTTGGACCAACTCTTCTTGAACTTAGCCGATTTCTGCACCATCAACACTTGATGCGTGCCTTTCTTAATATCCTGCTTTGCCACTTTGAGCATCCCATGCAATTCAGTGAGCTTCTTATCCATGCCATGCATATGATAGTTCGAGATGAACGTCCCATAGCTGGGCAGAAGAGAACCCAGGACTGTATCAGTAGCCAGCTCATCCAAGAGCGGGAAGCCCAACCAATCCAAAGCTTGCACGTATCCGATCATCTTGATCACATGCGGGCTCAGTGGATCACCTTCCTTCAGCTTGCAATCCATCAAGGATGGCCAGATGTTGAACCTTTCGGTCCTAGCCTGTGTCTGAAACATGCTCTTGAGACTCTTGATCATATCGTAAGCCTCAACGTTTTCGAAATGCTATTGCAAATCGGGCTCCATACAAGCCAGCATCAGACAACTAATCTCCATTGATTCATCAATGAGTTTCCGGTAGGCATTCTTGGTTGTGGCATTAGCATTATCGGCAAGTTCCTCTGGAAGTGGATCCTCTAGAACATGTTCCTTTTTATCGTGCTTGAGAACAATTCTCAAATTTCTATACCATGTAGTAAAGTTTGTTCCATTCAGTTTATCCTTTTCCAGAATTGATTTCAATGCAAAGTTGGGTTGAGTAGGTGGTGCCATTGATCTACAATATAAAAATATGCAATCACTAAGCAATGTGTTTATGTAGAGTAATTCAAGCCTTAAAAAGAAATACTCCCACGTAAGTAGGCATCCCTCCGTAAACTCTCAGTGATTCAGGATCCGACTAGCGCATGCGACTAGTGAGGTTTAGCATCACTGCTAGCCAACATACCTATCCGGTAAGCAACTCCTTGCTAATCGTATCTCTATACGACTCCTGTCGGTCAGGAAGGTATCTCATACCCCGACTCCCAACCTTCTTTTCCACAAGGCCCAAAACCGTTTTGATAGCCTTGTCAAGTCAACCTAATGCAGTGCATGTCCGTGTCTGACACGAACCCTTCAGTTCAAGGATACCTAGTAGCACCCCAATTTTATGAGCCCACCACTAGATGTACTTGACGTGCAAAGGTGCAACATCGGGAATGGAAAATTGCTTGATATTAACGAGGGATCTTTCTATCATTCTAACATGCATAGAAAACAAGAAGCATAACAATCACAAATAAACATATATTGTGAATAGTATGGCTCCTTCATGGATGTTCTTCCAGGTCAGGTCCAACTCCGATGACCATCTAGGAACTCCATATTGTTTGTCACACCGGGACTCCAAGCCACCAACCCGATCTCTATTATCCAACTACTACAACTAGTAACAAATTTTACATAGAGTCACAAGTCGACACGCAGGTCGTTATACATTATAATGACAGCACTTTGGCTCCTGCCGGCTGACAAACATGATGCGCAGGCTATGTATAAATTACACACATGCATCACATACACATGAGCCATACTATTCACATCAAACCTGCAAAACAAAGTTACGCATAGAATCACATTCTACCAGTTTGAGTGATCGTGTACGAAATACAGGGCGCGACGCACACGGCGGTCCCGACATTTTTGAAAATCACAGATCGCATCTGTACTCCGATCATGCCGAATTTTCCGATCTGACCGATCTTATCGATCATCACGAATCTGATTCGTATTTACATTTCACCGTTAACCCCGATGGCGGATACCGATCAGTAGGGGTATGTTGTGTCAAGACCTCACCTATTCCGATCGTCAGAAAACATAGCCACATCGATCCCCATGTGCAGTTGATCTCATCAACCGTGCACATAGCCGATTTCAAAAACGACAACAGATCTCATCTGCCGCCTCCACATATCTAATATGCATACGATCCGAATTCAAATCCTATAGCAGAGGCTCTGATACCACTGTTGGGTTCTACGGTAGGGTGCGTCCACTGCAAATTAAAATTTTCCTACGGACAGAACAAACATGAACATGCTATGGGAGATGGATCACAGATTGTTACAACTAGACGCGCAGTGCAGTGCAGCGGAAGAAGAGTTGGGGCAGTGTGTCTGCGTGGATCGTCTCCTCCTCGTCCGATCTCCCTCGAACAGCCGGTCGTCGAATCCCACGTATAGGTTCGCCGGAGCGGCGCAAGTGCACCGCCTCTAATGGTAACCGCGCGTGCAGGAGGAACACCGTGCTGCGGACTGCTAGGTCCAATCACACAGTCAGCGGCGAGTGGAGGTGGCTATTTGCAACACATGCAAACCCTAGTGACAACACCGAAGCGATCAACCAAATGAGTGTGCCACACCCCCACTTTATATAGGCATCCGTCACGGGCTCAACACTTGGGCCTCGCACGGACCCCAAAGCCCAAAATCTGTTCGGCCGAGATCCGAGTCCGAGTAGAATCACATCTAACTCGTGGAGTCGGATCGGGCCTCACATGTTCCTTCCCTTAAGGGCGCGACCCCTTAGGTTCAATTCGGCTTGGTCGCAGGTCGGATCACCTCCGACTTGCTCGGCTGGTAGCGGCTCTAACAAGGCGTGCCGACCACCAAGTAGACAATGAAGCCGGTTTGCGAACCTGTACAACATATATGTTGTCGGGCTCAAGGCGAGTCTGTCATCCTTGCGCCAGCCCGACCTCTTTTCTCGTTCCAGTGATGCTGATAGAGGCTCCTGATCTTTCGATGACACGATAACTATCGATTTGGTGGACTCGACTTTGACGATCCGACTACAAACATGCACGATGTTGCGCCTTAGCAAGCGCTAAACCAATCTCCTGTGGTTACTGACGATGCTGGAAGCACGATCAGCCTGACCACGAAGGTCTATTCCTGCATGCAATCAAAGAACAAGCAAAAATATGATAATACAATCTGAATATTGCAAATATAGATGAAGTATTGACAAAGGTCGGGATCAGAAAGCGGTCTTAGTCTGGTCGTTGGACACAAACGAAGTACACGAAGTTGCAATGGCTAACTTTTAACTAAACAAATCCCAAGGAAAAAGCTACTAGATTGATCTACATATATAGGAGCAAGGGGTGACGGCCAAGGAGGTGGGAGGACGTCCCAAGGCAGCCTAAAACTAACCCTAGGTCGTACAAAGCCCATGGGCCCAAGGGGAGGTGATGCCACACCTTTGGACTTGTAGTTTGACTTGGATTCTACTGTAGCGTCAGATTATGTCATCAATATCTCAATGCTCTGGAGGAATTTGAAGGTGAAACCAATTTGGTTGGAAAGAGCACAAAATCTACATTCCAACAAAAAAAGAATCACCCAATTCAGAGCCCGGATGAATGAGATCTTGGTGTTTTGAGTCAGGTATGTCTGTGCAGTCCGAATCTGAGTCCAGAACATGAGAGACATGGACTCTATCTTCTCTTGGCCCAAAAGTGACGTGAGAGAACTTTTTGAATAGCACCTAAACTTCTCTTTTTCCCTTATCTTCATATGTGGATTGTACAAATGTCCCATACACCTGCAATTAGACATGGCACAAAAGTCTGTGAAGTATTTTTGTCCTGGATAACATAGATAAATTATTGCATAGTTTGCATTAGAAATCACCTCACAAATATGCATGTATGCAATATTTTTGATCATATCCAACGTAGTCATGTCCTCATCATCCTCCCCTTCTTGAAAACAAAGCCATCCTCGACGTTGCTTAATCTGAAATGTGGCTAACAAAAGAGACAAGGTGTACATGTTGTATATGTATATGTCATCCATTTTTACTTCCCTTGGTTTTTGCACATATGACACATGTATACATGAGTAACTTTCATAGTTCATAATATATAAAGCCAAAATACTATCACAATAACTAGAAGGCATGAAAATATTACAACTCAGTTTGCACATATAAGTGGAGCTCTTATTCATATCAAAAGATTGACAATGTTCATCATTAAACCATCCCAACATTGGTGAATAAACCTTACTTGCATCAAATTTACATGTTACAAAGTCATTTGACACAGAATCATCACCAAGATTAGAGGTCATATCAAAATGATTAAACATTGGTTGTTTTGCGTCAACAGTTAACTCAATGGGTGCACTCAAAATTGTTTGTATTTCAGCTGTTTGATCACATGACGCATTTATGACAGTAACATAATTCTCTAAAATAGGTGGTGTGCTCAAATTAACAAGTAACTCAGCACATGATGTATTCAAGTTAACTAGGCATGCATCATTCTCATGTGAAGTTATATCATCAATACCTTTACTAATACCTTGTTGCAAAGGTGTAGCTGATGTAGGTACGGATGATGACAATGTACCATACACTTGAGATGATGTCGCGCTCACAATCTGAGGTGTGGCTGCTCTAGTAGGTGCAACGGTGGAGGAACCAACCGGTGGTGGTGAGCATGAACTGGAATAGTACTTGTTGTAGTCACCCAACGCATCCTCATGTATCTATCTCTCAAAGGTACAAGTGCGAACATACATACCAGTAATGCAACGAGGAATATACTGAAATCTTGTGCCAATATCATGGTTCAAACCACCAAAAAATCTATTCATTGTATCACCCTTAGATTCTTCTATGTCATGATGATGCATATAAGATTTGAACTCTTGGTAGTAAGCATGAACAGTGTTACTATCTTGTATTAATTGTTCCAATTTGCGAAGCAATTCACGATGAAAGTAAGGAGGAAAAAATTGTTGTCTCATTACAGCTTTCAAATCTTTCCAAGTTGTGGGTTAGTTATGAATGTTTTTCTAACAATGTACACTCCACCAAATAGATAGAAGTGAGGGTCCCGATCTTTTGATGAAACGATAACTATCAATTTGGTGGAGTCGACTTTGATGATCCGACTACAAATGTGCACGACGTTGCGCCTTAGCAATCGCTAGACCAATCTCCTGAGGTTACTGACGATGCTGGAAGCACGATCAGCCTGACCACGAAGGTCTATTCCTGCATGCAATCAAAGAACAAGCAAGAATATGATAATGCAATCTGAATATTGCGAATATAGATGAAGTATTGATAAAGGTGGGGATCCGAAAGCGGTCTTAGTCTGGTCGTTGGACACAAACGAAGTACACGAAGTTGCAATGGCTAACTTTTAACTAAACAAATCCCAAGGAAAAAGCTACTAGATTGATCTACATATATAGGAGCAAGGGGTGGCGGCCAAGGAGGTGGGAGGACGTCCCAAGGCAGCCTAAAACTAACCCTAGGTCGTACAAAGCCCATGGGCCCAAGGGGAGGTGATGCAACACCTTTGGACTTGTAGTTTGACTCGGATTCTGCTGTAGCGTTAGATAATATTTTGTTACGGTGTCAGTGCCTTGTTTTAAATGTTGTAATTTTTTAATCATGCCACGAGTATAATAAACATCAACGAATCTATCTCTCATAACAAGTTTTAAATCGTCCCAAGTAGTAGGTACAAAATCAGGGTTTAACCAACAATATTCACTCCACCAAACTAAAGCAAAGCTACTGAAAGTACTAACCACAGCTTGAAATTTTCCACACTCATTAAAATTATGGGAAGCAAATATAGCATTTATTTCGTACTCCCATTCAATATATAAATCAGGCCTAAAATAATCATTAAAGGGTGGCATGGAAACGTTAACCTGATTATGCGCATTCTGATGTCGTTGCTTCTCTCATGACAATTGTTGTGTTTTCTTGGGTGGTGGCAAGTCTCCCACGATTGATGATGTCCAAGAACTAACAACTCCTGAACCTGCCATAATGAGTAGAAAACAAGAAACAAAATTCGAAAATAATGTTCCTATGAACTACTAGGATGTGGTGGTAAAACGCTCACAGTATAGAAAATATCAATGTCTTACAAGTTCTTACTATGCAGTAGGTGGTGACTGGCAACCAGCGGTGTCAAATAACTCCAAAGATTGAGAAAGCGATTGTTAGGGGAAAGTACATATACACGGTGTAGAAATATGTGGAGCTTGGAAGGCTTAAATATTTGGTAGCAAAAGATTAGCAATAATCAATTTAGAGATGCAATGTTGAATAAACGCTCAACGATGGTACTGTGCTGGTCCTAGGCTAGAACAGACTAGAGACGCGAGTCTAGAACACTAATGAGGTCATGGCGTAGCACAACTAGCATCAATAAAGGATATGAAGTAGCTCTGGACAGCAAGATATAAGTGAAGATCATAATGGCAGTACAGATAATGATGAGAAATAATTGCCAAGTAGGATATACCAACAACTCTCTCTCCAACTTTCCTCTGGAAAATTTTGTGCCAATTTTTTGATAATTGTTCTACAGAATGCTACTCACTCAAGATTTCCAATGCAAAAACAATCACTCAATTCTGAGTTGATATGAGGAGTCAAAAAAGTTCTAAAACTGGAATAAACTGTATTTCCGAACTTCGGAGGGCAAAAAGACCTATTTAGGTGCCGATTTTGAGATACCAAATATTGAACTAGCTTTTGCAACTATTCAGATGCGGCTTGTCGCTAGCTTTAATTTGAGTACTTGTGGAGCCAAAACGGACTTCGTATGAAAAAGATATCCCTATTTTACTGAACACTGCGCAAAATAGATTCCAATCCGAAATCACGTACGAGATTGAGTCTAGATAGATCCGAAATTTCTATTTTTTTCTCTCACTTTTTTTAATTTTTTTCTTCTCTTTCTTCTCACTTTTTTCTCTCTTTCCAAAACAAAGTAGATAAGATGCAGATTGGATGAAGTGAAGATGTGAATGACCTCAAGTGTGATTATGACAATGAACAATGGGTAGCACGTGGTGGAAATAGATGGATGGGATGGTGGACAGCGGAAGGGATAATGATGCGGTGGTGGTATATGGCAACGGCAATGAAGATGGTGCGGTGGCGGCGTGACAAACTGTGAACTGAACTCGAAACTCTAAATGACCTAGACACTGAGACCAGCAACTCGACACGATGATGCAACCGATAATTCAATAATGCAAACAATGAAAAGAAAATTGCAAAGGTTCAGACTGGCTTGGACAAAGGATAAACAGATCTTACTTTTTTTGGGGCTTTTTCTTGGACAATAGGTTAGAAAATAAATCTAATCTAGGGAAAACTGGAAATTCTCACCGAGCAACCTGAAAACTGATACCACTTGATAGAGGCGAGGGTCCTGATCTTTCGATGAGATGATAGCTATCGATTTGGTGGAGCCGACTTTGACGATCTGACTACGAACGTGCACGATGTTGCACCTTAGCAATCGCTAAACCAATCTCCTGAGGTTACTGACGAAGCTGGAAGCACAATCAGTCTGACCACGAAGGTATATTCCTGCACGCAATCGAAGAACAAGCAAGAATATGATAATGCAATCTGAATATTGCGAATATAGATGAAGTATTGATAAAGGTGGGGATCCAAAAGCGGTCTTGGTCTAGTCGTTGGACACAAACGAAGTACACAAAGTTTCAATGGCTAACTTTTAACTAAACAAATCCCAAGCAAAAATATACTAGATTGATCTACTTATATAGGAGCAAAGGGTGGAGGCCAAGGAGGTGGGAAGACATCCCAAGGCAGCCTAAAACTAACCCCAGGTCATACAAGGCCAATGGGCCCAAGTGGAGGTAATGCAACACCTTTGGACATGTTGTTTGACTCGGATACTGCTACAACGTCAGATTGTTTCCTCAATATCTCAATGCTCCGGATGAATTTAAAGGTGAATCCAATTGGGTTGGAAAGAGCACGAAATCTACTTTCCAACAAAAAAAGAAACACCCAATTCGGAGTTCGGATGAAAGAGATCTTCGCGTTTTGAATCAGGTATGTTTGTGCAGTCCGAATCTAAGTCCAGAACGTGAGAGACTTGGACTCTATCTTCTCTTGGCCCAAAAGTGACGTGAGAGGACTTTTTGAACAGCACCTAAACTTCTCTTTTTCCCTTATCATCATATGTGGATTGTACAAATGTCCCATACACCTGCAATTAGACATGGCACAAAAGTCTGTGAAATATTTTTGTCCTGGATAACATAAATAAATTATTGCATAGTTTGCATTAGAAATCACCTCACAAATATGCATGTATACAATATTTTTGGCCGTTTCCAAGGTAGTCATGTCCTCATCAGATCCTTGATGTTGAATATGTCGCTCATGGAGTACTTGTCGCGTGGGATGTCGATCTTGTAGGCATTGTTGTTGTAGCGTTCTAGCACCTTGAAGGGTCCATCGGCTCGAGGTAGAAGTTTGGACTTGCGTTCGTTGGGGAAGCGTTCCTTGCGAAGGTGTAGCCACACAAGATCTCCTTTATTGAATATCATGGGGTTCTTGTTGATGTTGATCTTGGTCGCAAGGCCTTGGACTTGGCGCTCGATGGCGTGCCTTGTATCTTCATGCACCTTCTTGAGATAGCTCGCTCGTGCACTCACGTCCATGTTGATGCGCTCTTGTAGTGGTAGAGGTAGAATGTTCAATGGGGACAATGGATTGAAGCCGTAGACAACCTTGAAGGGGGACTTGCCGGTAGTCACATGTCTTGCGCGGTTGTAGGCGTACTCAGCGATAGGTAGACACTCCTCCCACTCCTTGATGTTCCTCTTGATCAACACGCGTAGGAGAGTAGATAGCGTACGGTTTGTGACCTCCATTTGGCCGACGGTTTGTGGATGGTATGCCGAAGAGAATAGGAGCTTTATTCCGAGCTTGGTGCATAGTGTCTTCCAAAAGTAGCTTAGGAACTTGACGTCGCGATCCGAAACAATAGTCTTTGGCACTCCATGTAGACGCAATATTTCCCTACAAAAGAGATTGGCAACATGTGAAGCATCATCTATCTTGTTGAATGGGATAAAATGTGCCATCTTATAGAAACAGTCCATAACAACAAAGACGGAATCCTTTCCATTTCGAGTTCTAGGCAAACTAATGTAGGGTACAACCCTAGATGCCTGATCTTTCACGATTGTAGCGGATCCCATGAAGAACACAAAGAATGCGAGGGAAAACACGAGGGGAAACACGAGAGGATTCACTCAAACCAACGAGATTCGATTACACATGTGCTAGATCCGAATACACGAAGAGATACACGATCCAAAGTCAACAAAGGACGATACAAGTAGCAAGTTCTTCTCCGTGAGGAGGTCTTGAGGGGTCTTCCCGTGAGGGGTCTTGAATCCAATCGATGGATCTTCTCCGTAGAGGCCGCTGTCTCTCGATGGAGTAGAGCCGAATGGATGAGCAAATCTCTATCTCTCAAATGAGCTAAACCTATGCTAACCCTAGAAAAGTGGAGGAGGAGTCGTTTATATAGGGTAAAGGGACGAAGGGGTACATGGGCCTCAGCCCAACACGCGCGTACAGGCGGGGGTCCGGATGATCCGGATGGGGAGCCGGACCATCCGGGCTTCAGGGACCCGGATGATCCGGGAGATGGTCCGGATGGTCCGGACGTGGCGAGGAGGCAGGCAGCGGCCCGGATGTCTAGAGGGGGGTCCGGACGTCCTGCTAGGTCTGGATGATCCGGCTTCGAGGTGCATCTTCGGGTGCTCTCGGGTGGATTTGCCGGATCATCTGGGCTCTGTCCGGATCGTCCGGGACTGCGTCCGGCCAGCCTTGGACTTGGCTGAATTCTTCTCCGTCTTCGCACATGTCCTCCTCTTCCGATCCTCCTTGATCCTTAGCTTCTCCATGGCTAACTCCTTGGTACCTGAGTATGCAAAGTGTCTCTGTTTGAGGTAGTAGCCATGATGCGGATCATCCTACGGACATCACCATGTCAAGAGTTCGTTTGGCAAGTGACACATGCCACATCTACTTGACATACATAAAGGTGAATCATCTCCTTTACACGTGTTCACTTGACCCCTTTGAGGATGGTATACTACTTGACATTCCTTCCGTGTGCATTCATAGGTATTGTTGGAGCTTCACACATAGCGAGGACGAGTTCATGCAGAAGAGTACAACTACACCATCTAGGAGGGAAGCCTGGAAGCGGAGAAGGAACCGACCAAGAAGAAGGCAGAAGCTCCCAGGCGACCCCGTGCGCACGAGCCTCCCCAACCCCGTGCCCACGGGCCTCCCAGGCTGGACGGTCCTGAAGACCCCATGCGCACGGGCGTGTAACGTGCCCACGGGACCCCCGTGTCCACGGGCCTCACAGACCCCGTGCGCACGGGCTACTGCGTCAGGTCTCTGGAGACCGCGTGCGCACGGGCTCCACTTACCCCGTGCACACGGGGCCCCCTGTGTGTAGCTGCAGGCTTTGTTCTTGTAATGACCATTTCGCCCCTGCTTACCCCTTCATCCCCTAGGACTATATATACTCCTTCATCTCCTCCATTTAGACTTAGCTAAGAATATATCTAGACATTAGAGCTTAGCTTATGTACATCCCCTTGTGGGATCCCTCTTCTTGAGAGAGAGAGACACTCCATTGGAGTTAAAGGCCTCTTTTGGAGAAGATCCCTAGTGGATTCAAGACCCCATCTAGGGAAGGATCTCTTTAGATCTCAAGACCTCATCTTACTTTGGATTTGAGATGAACTCTACCTTGTATCTTTCCCTTTGTTGTTCTTGTACCTTTGTGGATCTTGTCTGGATGTGAGTCTAGTGGATGTGTGATTGGACTTGTTCTTGAGTTTTTGATGCGAAGCATCCTACGGACATCACCATGTCGATATTCCATTCGGCAAGTGACACATGCGACATCTACTTCACATACATAAAGGTTAATCATCTCCTTTACATGTGTTCACTTGAACCCTTCGAGGACGGTATACAACTTGACATCCCTCTCGTGTGCATGCACAGGTATTACCGGAGCTTCATCAACAACGAGGAGGAGTTCAAGCGCAAGAGAACATCTACACCATCCAAGAAGGGAGGAGGAGGAGGAAGAGGGACCCCAAGACGCGAAGCACCGGAGGCCTCGGACCACACCGGGTGCCCGGACCCCCCAGCCCCCAAAGGGCACAGCCCCTGACCACCCCAGGTACCCGGGCTTTCACCACCGGGTACCCGCACCCCCGGGTGCCCGCACCCCTACCCTCGGGTGCACGGCCCCTCACCCGGCGCTACCCCGGGTGCCCGGACTTCACCCCCGGGTGCCCGGCCTCCTCATCCTAGCGACCCCTGGGTGCCCGGACCCCTCCGTCGATGCCTGCGTGCATTAAGGGCCAAATGACCCATGTACCCCTGTTTCTCCCCAAATCTTCCCTAGACTATAAGTACACATTCCCTAGCTCAGAATTAGGGTTAGCTAAGATTAGAACTACACATTGGAGCTTAGCTCATGTATGTCCCCTTGTGGGACTCCTCTTGAGAGAGAGACACTCCAATGGAGTTCAAGGCCTCCTTTGGAGAAGATCCCTAGTGGATTCAAGACCCCATCTAGGGAAGGATCTATCAAGATCATGAAGACCTCATCTCCTTTGGATTTGAGATGAACTCTACCTTGTATCTTTGTTCCTCTTGTTGTTCATGTACCTTTGTGGATCTTGTGTGGATTTGAGTCTAGTGGATGTGTGATTAGACTTGTTCTTGAGTGTTCCTCTTGTGATTTCCCATCTTGTTCTTCGCGTTCTTCGTGGACCCCCCTCTAATTCGTGAAAGATCTCCACTTACGTTCTCCACCCTACAACATCTTGGTATCTAGAGCCACGTTGATAACGAATTTAGAGTCTCCCCTACCGTTTTCTAGCCTAATTTTGTGTGTTTTTGTCCCAATTTGAAAATTCCCCACAAAAAGAGCACCAATTTTTTTTTGTGCATTTTGTTGGTTCTTGTGAGTTTTTGTTGATCTTGATCCGTGGATCTAGTGTTTGGCAAGTGGATCTACCTTCCTTAGCATTCCCTAGCCCTAATTTTTCTTTTTACCCATCCAATTTGGAGCTTGGAATCAAGTTCTTCCGCCCCTAGCTCGAGATCTGAAAATTTCGCCCAAAATAGAGTCTTCTCGGCCTACCCCGGGTACCCGGACCCCTTTCCCCCGGGCAACTTTCGCCCAAACCCCCTGACCACCCTGGGCGCCCGCACCGCTTACCCCCGGGCACCCGGACCCCCGAGCCACTTTCCCGCCCAACTCCCTGACCACCCCGGGCACCCGCACCCTCCCACCCCGGGTGCCCGCACCCCCCAGTTTCAGCCCAACTCCAAAAACCGTTTCGGCCATAACTAATTCATCCGGAGTCCGATTTTTGCGTTCTTTAGCTTGTTTTGTAGCTATTGACATCCTCCATCCCTAAAAAATACTAACACCATCATTTGACATTATCAATGTTTTCGAATTTTGGCATCTTTGCATAGGCCCTCCGCCATAACTGCCGCACCATCACATAAAACTTCCGCAACCTAACCCATTTTGGTTCTTATTTCATTTATGCTTGTTTGAGTTGTGATTTGAGTCTCCTAAGGTATTTCGGCTACTTAGTGATGGTTATATCTTCATCCACCACCGGACACTTGTATCGTTCCATCGACTACATCCACTACGAGCTTCCGCAACCGACGACGATCATCCATCCTTTGAGACCATCTTCAACCGGAAGCAAGGCCGGTTACCCCCGACTTCGTGAAAGGTTAAGTGTGATGAAGGTATCCATTCCATCATATACTTTTCCTTCCTTGCCATTATAGTTTGATAGCCCTACCGTCTTTGCGAATACCTTCATACCTATTGAGAGTAGCTATCCGAGTATTGCTGGGCTTCGCGAAAACTTGAGCACCTTAGTGATAAGATATCATATTGTTGCATCATTTGATATATCATATAGTGTAATTGCTTACTCTCGTGCATATCTTGTGATACTTGTCTCATGTATGTGGATGAGGCTCAATAAGCATAGTGGAAAGGAAGAGAAGAGAAAAAATAATACAAAAAAGCTTTTAAGCAAGAGAAAGAAAGATCAAAAGCTTATAAGCAAAAGAGAGTTGAGCATGAAAAGAGATACTTGTGCATGAGGATACATGGAATAGGAACTGTTTTGCTTGCATGCATATAGGTTGGTGCCAAGTGGTGAATCGTGCCCAAACAAGCAATCAAGCTAGCGTCTCTCCATGTGTTTGTGCAACACGAGCTTAGTCTTCGTTAGGCAATTTTGTATTGCTCATCCCTATAGTTGCACAAGCCCCTTTATCCCACCGCGTGTGTTTCTTTATTGCCCTCCTCTATATTTGTGATCACTTGCTTTGCATTTTGAGTCGTTTGGATTTATTTCAACATTTACAATATCTTGGACTTCAATTTGCATGAATTTGTGCCACTTGTCCTAACCAAGCCACTCGATAAGCTTTACTTTGTAGGTGTGAGTGAACAAGTCTGGTACCAATTCCACTATTCTTTCATCTCACATTGAGTGACACGGGATACATCCTCAACTTTGGGAAAAGATAGCTTTGCATTGTTTATCTCATTTCCTACTCACCTTTGCTCGAGTCTTGTGATCGATAGGCAAAGTACATCATCTCCGGTCTACAACCACGACGACGAGTTCGATGCAATCAAGAACTTCATCGACTCCAAGATGGGCAAGCACATGGAGGAGCTCAAGGTCCTCCTCAACAACCGCAAGAGGTCTTCATCATCTTTGAGGAAATGCTCAAGTGCACATACTTCCGCGCTACCATCTCCGGCAAGGTCACATCGGCATCTTCACCGACAAGCACCTCAAGATAAGCTCCCCAAGCTCAAGTCCGTGTCTTCCACGAGCTATTACAACCTCGACACCGACCACGAGATTCCTTTCTATGGGACTCAAGACCCCGAGGAGTATCTCGAGTGGGAGCGCAAGATGGACGACTACCTCAAGCTACATCAAGTTCCCTCCAAAGATCAAGTGAAGTGCACCACAAGTAACTTCCACGACTACGCGTTGATTTGGTGGCTGCACACACCTTCGACGAGCTTCAACATGAGTTGGTCCAAGACGAAGAAAATGATGCGGCGAGAATTTGTGCCTTCCACCTACATGGAACATCTTCAACGCCAATTGGAGAACACCATACAAGGATCCAAGTCCCTCGACGAGTACTTCAAGAAAATGAAGAAAGCCTTGCGACGAGCCGGTGTGGACGACCCCATTTGGATGAAGTTGTACTTCATGATGGGATTGAACAACAACATCGCCAAGCCTATCTTCACCAAAAACTACGAGTCCCTCGACGACATGTACTTTGGTGCTCTCAAGGTGGAGCAAGAACTCATGAAGGCCAAGTCTACTCGACCCCAAGCACACTTCGCGACGACCATGCTCCAAGATGGCAAGCATGAGGCTAGTACCACCGAGATGTCCAAGCCCGACGAGCTCCAAGATGATGTTCCCAAGTTCGATTCACCGCCATCCCTCTTTGTGGCATTGTGATGCCGACTCTACTACGACTCTTTTTCAAGACGGTGCAGCGACGAGTACGACTATGGAGCAACTCAAGGACCAAGATTTGGAGGCGAGCGACATAGTGATGAGCAAGGATGATGCTTCCGTCTTTGGAGGCGAGAGTGATGACGTGCCATCTTCGGCCTTCATCCACGGCAAGAATGATGATGTGCCATCTTCGGCCTTCATCCACGGCGACGACTATGAGATGGTTGAGCATGGGATCTTCCCTTTGACCATGGCGGCGTATGGTGATGAGTTGAGTGACTTGTGCCACCATATTGAGAGTGAGAGTGACTTCACCACCAGCCCCATATATGATGAGTTGCCCCAATTCCCATGTGAGGAGAGCCACCACCACCACTTAACTGATTTGAGTGACTCCACCATATGTGACATTGAGTGCACCTATTTTGAGGGAGTGAGTGAGCCACCACCACATAGAGAGAGTGAGGTAGTTGATAGGGCATATGAGGCCGTTTCGATTTCTAACAACTTAACCACTACCTCTATTGTGTATTCTCATTTGGTGCTAGGTCCCATATATGATGATGCGTCGATCCTCGACGACTTCATCCTACCTTTGGAAAGACGATGGCCATGGTGGACTATGATGCACCCCCACATGGTTCCATCACAATGATGACGTTGACCATGATTTGGTCCTTGCCACCTCACCTACACCACATGAGTGGAAGGACAATGGTAACGTAGGTGAAGGTGATGCTCTTGTCCCACTAGTGGACATTCTTGACATTGATTGCTTGCATGATGTTGATCCACCTATTACCATGCTTCATGCTAGTATGATTTCCGCATGCGATGATTTACCCATTTATGATGAGTTTGATGATTTCCGTGTGGAGTCTATTAGTTGTGATGCCATGTTGCATACGATTTCTTGTGATAACTCTCTCGGTCACATCATGTTTAACAATCTGCTTGACTTGTCATATGCTATGCATGAGATCAACCATATGTCATATTTGCAATCTCATCATAGTGACTGTATATGCCATTAAAATAAACCCAATTTGCACATATGGCATAGATGACAAGCCCATGGTTATTGGCATTTGTTTTTCTTGTGATGATATTGATATGCTCTCTTCGCATCGTTGCCATCATATGCCATGCCATGACCACCTAGCTTCGGACATGCATTGTTTGCCATGTTTTCAATTTTCTCCATGTTATGCTTCCGCTATTGCTCATGAGGAGACCCCCATAGGTTCCTCGTGCATTTTAGGAGATTTTGATCCATCCTATACTTTGCATGATTCCCATGATTGTGTGCACCATATACATCCCATGAATAAAAATGCTTTTGTTGTGCCACACACTTGCTATAATTTGCGTCCCAATCATGTAGAACACAATAACTATCATTGCATGATGGATGACATATTTCTCTACCATGCCTCAAATTTCTTTGAGCATTGCTTATCTTGTGCTAACTCTCACGTGCACATACACATCATGATGGATGATGTGTACATTTACCACACACACAATTTCTTTGGTTTGTGCTTCTTTTGTGTAGGTACCCATGAATACTCGTCAACTTCACAATCCCATGAATTGATGAAACGATCTCTAGAGAGCAACGATGACTTGGGATCCCATGGATTGATTTTCAAACCGTTTCCATTGCGCAATAACTACGCGCATTTCTTCTACATGGCCCTTACATGGTTTTGGGTTATTGCCCATTACATATTCTCTACCCATCGTGCCATGTTCATTTTGCATGATATGCTCATTCCTATGCCTTTGCCATGCATTTGTGACCCATGCTTTGCATTACACATGATCATTAAATCTAGCACTTGTATGTGTATTTGCAAGCTTGGTGGAGATATTGCTTGTTATTGCCATGTATGTCTTGTACTCCATTCCTACGATGATACATTGATCTTACTTTGTGTTCATGCTTGCGATATGTCATGTGCATTGTCTATGCCTATTATTTGCTCACATGACATGATTGCCATGATATCTTCTAGTATGTTGCATCTTTGCACTACTAGCTTGCACGACTTGATTTCTATGCTTGTCTATGTGTTGTGGGAAAACCACGGCCACCTATGGGACCATGAGCCCCTTTGGGTTCGGCAGGGGGACTGAGCACATTGCACAAAGAGCAGAGAACGTCGCGCAGCACGGTAGAGATCAGATGGGCAGTTTTACCCAGGTTCGGGCCGCCGCGACGCGTAAAACCTTACTCCTGCTTTGGTGGATCGATGGTGGATGGTGGTGGAAACGCAGCACTCTTGCCCGGCAGGGTTGCCTCAGGGCGAGAGCGGCTATGCGCGTACGCGTGTACAAGGGTCCAAATCCCATCTATGGTTGCCATGGGCCTCCTTTTATAGGTTAAGGGGTCACCACAGTGGCAAATCAGTCATTGTGTACTGATTAGATAGCAAACAGTGCTATCATATGTACTCTGCAGACAGAGTAGAGCGCATTAAATGCGCCGCTTAGTGTCACATCATGGTCTGCCTTGCACGCCTTGCCGGGCTGTTCGGCCACCTTCTCCCCTCTCTGCATGACACGTCGCTGGACGGGTGTCATTTAGAGGCGATTCCTGTAGGAAATGGCTGCCATGTGGCAAAAGACAGCCACTTAGTCACTTTGGGGCTAGACACCGCACTGATCAATGACCCGCGTCACTGTGATGTGGAGCGGTGAAGCCTTGACGGGGTGATTTTGCCTTCGTAGGACCCGGCAGGCCTGCCGGGGCGGTCTTGAGGCTTGCTTCCGAGGCAACCTTGACCTCGCCAGGCTCTCCTGCCCGGCAAGGGAGGTTTTCCCTTAGTGGAGCCTTGCTCCTTGGCTTGACTTGGTCTTCCTGATCTGCACTCTGGTTCGCCAAAGAGCTGATCTCTTGTGCTTGGTCTGGTCTAGGTTGTTCCAATCTTGCCGGGGTGGTGGCTTACTGTCCGTGCACAAGTCAGGGGAAAACATACACCCCTGTTTGTGTACCCCAACAGAAGCCCCCGGGCCTGAGCCATACGTGTCACTGGGCACGTTGGGTTAGGCCCCAAACAGTGCACGGACACATGGCAGAAGAAGGCCACGCGCATGGCGGTTTGTCATGATGACCAGTCAATCCAACGTCCACTTCGCATAATTACCGCGGGTCATGGGGGCGTGGGACTGTTGCAGTTAATGTAAAACTGTAACTTTCTGAAGAGTCGCGCCCTTCCCCACTTCCTTTCCCTTAAGAGAGGAAAACGCGGAAGGGTACTGCTCATCCATCGTCTGCCTCGCCTCCCCACCATCTTCCTCCACAAGCCAAGCAACTGCTCTCCTTCCTCGCCCGCACTCGCCGCCGATTCCTCTCTATTCCCTTCCCACATCATCGCTGCATCTTGGAGACATGGGGAAGAAAATCGCCGCTAGGGGGAAGCGGGCGACCGCCGCAAAGGAGGCGGCCGCCGAGGGGAGCAAGAGGGCGTCGGAGTTGGACAGGAAGCGGAGGGCAGATGTCATCTTTCTTCTGTCGAATCTGGATGGTGAAGTGCTTGAGGCAAGGTATGGATATCTGTGGGGGAGGGAAGTCCCGAAGGGGCATGGCGCGCCCAAAGTTCTGGCGGAGGGGGAACAGGACCCGCCAGATTCGTACCGATTCTTTTGCGTGTACTTCATTTGTGGTCTCTGTCCCCCTTTCTCGGATTTCTTAGAAGCAATGATGGTGATCTATGGCTTCCATCTCTTGGATTTCACGCCAAATGCAATAGCGTGCATGGCGATCTTTGCTCACTTGTGTGAGAACTTTGTTGGAGTTGCCCCCAACGTTGATTTGTTCAGGCACTACTTTGTCCCGCGAGTGGAGAACAAAAACCACCGCTTCGGGAACATAAGTTGGATGCCACAGGTAGTGCCAAGGGAGAACTGGGATTACATCTCTGGCCAACAATGCAGCAGATGGGAAGAGTGGAGGGGAGATTGGTGTTGGATCCAGGACAAGAAGGCCCGAGGTTTCTGCCAGGCGCGGACGGAATGCCTTGAGCACGGCAACGACTGGAGGGCATTTGGCCTTACCGAGGATAGGCTCCGCCCGGCAATAAACAGGATCACACGTTTGAAGGCTGCCGGGCTAACCGTCGAGCATGTGGGGGCCGACTTCCTCCTCCGCTGTATTGCACCATTGCAAAAGAGGGATAGGTGTGCCTGTCTGTATGGGGATGCCGCAGATAGGATGAGGTTACTTCCTAGCCTGGCCAACAACTTGTCAGTCTACGGCCATGCCTGGTTGTGTGACCAGCTGTTTGGAGGTTTCGAGCTTTTCAAGTTGCCCGCCAACGTCATCCCTCTGAACATCAATTCTGCCAGGGACCAGATCATGAAATGGATGCCACATTGCAACCCCCAAGGAGTTTCGGGTGACTGGCAATTACCCTCGCTCGACGAAGAGCTGGCATGGTCCTCCACCCTAGTGGAAAGAGCTACCAAGGTGGAGGCCAATATGTATAAGCGCACCACCAGGGTGGAGGAGGCGTATATTAGGAAGCGGCTTGAAGACGTCAGGGCATTCCGAGCTGCGGTGGCGGCGAAGGCCGGGAAGGCAGCAAAGGGAAAAGAGAAGGCTGGAGATGAAAGTTCTTCCCGCGGCAGGGACGAGGCGCAAGCCTCGGAAGAGATTGCCGGGGATGAGCCTGCCGGGGACGAGCCTTCCGGAATCGAGGCTCTATATATCACGGTGGCAAATGCTCTAGAGGAAGAAGAGGTTGAGGAGTGGAGCAACCTGAAGAGGAGTGGCTCGTAGATGGCCCTCAAGCCCCTAAGCCTGTCTTGGACCAACGCCCTCGCAGGCGAGCAACCAACCGGGGAGCAGCAGCCTCCGATCCTGTGCCTGCTGCTAAGAAGGTGAAGGAGACCACCTCCAAGAGCAACATTCCCGAAGCTGTGCGCCGGCATTCTCCTTGGCTTTCCGGGGCCAAGGCCCCTCCCTCCAAGCAGTGAGCAGCCACGAAAGACAACTCCTTTTCCCAGCTGGGTTCGAGCTCTTCATAGAGCTCGTCTTCATCGGAGCCCCCTGCGTCTCAGCAGGGCTCAAAGTCGCCGGAGAGCTCAGCTCCTCCACCTCAGAAGAGAAGCAGGGCACCTTCTCCGCCAGTTGACTTTGTGCTGAGCTCTATGCTCATCGACGAGGAGTAAGAAAGAACTTCCTCCCTTCCTTATTTTTATTTCCATATGTTTCCTTGCTTGTTGACGGATCTTTGCTTGCTGTTTTTATCAGGGAGGAAGAGGAAGAGGAGCAACCCCTCATTCACCGGACCAAGCGGCTTAGACGCGCGGAGCCACTGAGGATGGCAGAAGGGGCGGGCCTGGTAGGGGACGGCACGAGTATTCCGGCACCAAGCCCCCAGCTTGAACGTGCGGAGGTGGTTCCTCCCGTCGGAAGCGACGGAGGAGAGCTCACCACCACCGAAGCCAAAGGAGGAGAAGGAACCACCCCGGGCGAGCCTTTCCAGGAGGGGCCCACTCTGCCCATTGATCGGGTCGAGGGATCCCCGCCAAGGGTCTCCACGGAAGAGTCCGACCTTGGCCCGACAACTAATATTGCCGGAGAAACTGAAGCTTCCGCCCGGCAGACCTCTCCGGGTAATTTATTCGCTCTTCTTTCCCTGTTCCCTGTTGTTATTTTGCTTCGTTCACCTGTTTTGCCAATAATTCTGTATTTCCGCCATTAACTACTGGATCTGCTTGCAGCCCCTTTAAGTGAGGAGCCAGATTTGCTGGATGAGGTGGCCAACATAGGGAAGGACGCCGCGGAGGAGGCCGCCAAGATCGCTGCCACAGATGGGCAGGACCATGCTGCCGAGGGTGCCCTGGGACCCCTAAAGGAGACCGAGAAAACCCCCGGTAGCACGTCCGGATCAGGGGTTGTAATTGAAGAGAAGATACCTCTCCAAACCATGGGCCCCCTTCCCCTATTTGGCACCCCGGCGGGGGTCCCACCATCATCTTCGAGCCATCTGGCGCTGGTGCTCGCGCAGCCTGGGCTTGGAGCCCCCGGCTCATCAATGGCGATGAGCACGAAACTTGACGAAGAGCTTCAGTGCATTCTGGCATCGCTATACCAAGGGGTCGAAGAGGTGGACGACTTTGTCACCGTCGCCATGGATTTGTCCTTCATGGAGTCCGTGGCGATGGGCATAAAAGAGATGCGGGATCGGCACAGCCAGAAATAGTAGGAGCTCAAGGAACAACGTAAGTCCGCCAACAAGGTGGACCATAAGCTGAAGGACAAGGGCGCCGAGCTGCGCGATTGGCACAGCAAGCAGTTCCAGGTCCTCTTGAGGCTGCAGGAGACAGTCTTGATGGCGAGGGAGGATGTCTTCGCTTGGGAGGCACGCTTGGCGGATCACAAAGTGCTTCTGGATACCAGGGAGCAGGACATCTCCCTCCGGGAGGAGAGGCTCGAGGCCGCCCTCCACGCCAAGGATGATGATCGTGGCGCACCCAAGAGCTAGAGGACAAGCACAAGGCCACCCTGGATGCCCTTACTGTCGATTCTGCCACCCGACTGAAGAAGCTTGCCGATGACCTTGCCGCTGCCTCTACTTCCAAGGTAAACCTCGACCAGCAGGTGGCCGAGCTGATGGAAAAGCTTGCCGGGAGCGCCAAGGAGGTCGAGACTCTCAAGGAGGAGGCGCGGAAAGCAGAGATCCTCCTAAAGGATGTGTAATCGCAGCTCTCCTCCAAGAGACAAGACCTCGAGAGTGCCAACGGCACTATCGAAGATCTGAAGGCCAGGATTGGCACCTTGGAGAGCTCGGCAGAATCTAGCGGGGTCCGTGAGCAGCAGCTGACGAAAGACCTGGACACCGCAAGGCGTCTCCGGAAGGATGTGAAGGACAAACTAGCGAACCAGTCTGAGCAGGTCGACCTCTGGATCAAGAACTTGGTTGATATTGCTGAGCGCCTCACTGTCCGGACCGCAGCGATGGGCATGAAGGGGCCAATCTACTCGGCCAGCAAGCAGGAGACCACCAGCACCAAGCTAGGGGTCTTCTTCAATGAGCTGATCGACAAGCTGAAGGTGCATGAGGAGGGAAGAGCTGGTCGCTTCGAGGCTGAATCCCGGAGGCTTGCCCGTAATGCCCTCTTCATGGTCCTAAGCAACATCGCCTGCCGTCACCCGGATCTCAACCTCGCCGATGGCTTCAAGAAGCTGCCACGGGGAGCGGATGTTTCTGCTGCCGAGGAGAAGGCCACCCCTTTCGCCGACAAGGTCCTTGGCGTTCCTGTTGCTCCACCAGGTCGCAAGGACCGGTCTTGAATTATGCCCACTGCTGTGCTGTAATCAAAACATGATGCATGTCATGTGTTTAGACATTGTACTATTTGTGCTTGTGTGGCACTTGATGTTTCTGTCGAATCTAAATTGCGTGTTTTATCCCTTTTGAATGTTACCCATCAATGTTCGCATGATTAATCTCTATGCATGTTCTGGTTGCCTACCGGTATCATATTGCCGCGAAGGTCGTAAGGGTCTGGCCCTTAACATTTATCTTGGCGTGGATGCGTCCCGGCAGGTTTTTCCTTAGTAGTTTCCGACGGAGCCACCCATTCCGTGAGCTGGCTCTGAACGGAATGAGGGTGCAAACAAGAATCTAGCAAAGGTACCATTTTGTGAAAGATTTCTTCACACGAACACTTCAGCATTTAGGGGATAAATGAACGCAAATTCTAGATTTTAAAATATTGCGAAGATTGGGTAGACTTAGCTCTCATCCGTGCTTCCATCGACTCCTCCCAGCTATGGCCGCTCGCTGAGCTCGCATGCTTAGGAAAGGATGGTGCTGCATGTATATCGACTTCTAGCTCCAGGCAAGGGTCGGCTAGAAGCATATGTATCTTGTGAGGGGCAGGACGCGACATTAGGCACGGCCGATTCCTCTTTCCTCCTCTTCACACTTTTTGACCAATCCAACGGCAGTTGGCACAAAAGTCACGCCAGCGCGGATGGCCTTGCCAGGGCGTCAATCAACGGATTCGCACCGGCGTTCTACTCGGGATTTCCCTATGCAGGGTAAATGCTGGACCGAGTATCGTGTGGGCTCATCGACGTTGATGATGCTAATACCCAGAGTAGCTCAATTGTCAAATAGTGAGAGTGGTGAAGAGAGAAATCTGGTACCCTTGCACATCGCTCTTTTTCCCGAATGAGGTTCGCGGGGCGTTCTTGCCGTCTGATCCGTTCGGGGTGGTACTGTTGCCCTTGTTGCTAGCTTCCGTCGCCACTATGACCATGGTGTACGGAGGTCGCGGAGATTGGACGAGGTTGGCGGGGAGCAACGTCGCTTTCCCGCCCCATCCCCGCCATTTCTTCGGGCATCATGAGTGGTGACACCGCTGATGAAGATGACGGTGATGAAGATGGCGTGCTACGTACGCTTCTCGAGTTCGCGCAAGCGCTGCCCCCTACCTGGCGCGCCAAAGATGTCGTGGCAAAACCATGACCACCTCTGGGACCATGAGCCCCTTTTGGTTCAGCAGGGGGACTGAGCACATTGCACAAAGAGCGGAGAATGTCGCGCAGCTCGGCAGAGATCACACGGGCAGTTTTACCCAGGTTCGGGCCGCCGCGAGGCGTAAAACCCTACTCCTGCTTTGGTGTATTGATGGTGGATGGTGGTGGAAATGCAACACTCTTGCCCAGCAGGGTTGCCCCGGGGCGAGAGCGGCTACGCGCGTACGAGTATACAAGGGTCCGAATCCCATCTATGGTTGCCATGGGCCTCCTTTTATAGGTTAAGGGGTCACCAAAGTGGCAAATCAGTCATTGTGTACTAATTAGATAGCAAACAGTGCTATCATATCTACTCTGCAGACAGAGCAGAGCGCATTAAATAAGCCGCTTAGTGTCACATCATGGCCTGCCCGGCACGCCTTGCCGGGCTGTTCGGCCACCTTCTCCCCTGTCTGCATGACACGTCGCTGGACGGGTGTCATTTAGAGGTGATTCCTGTAGGAAATGGCTGCCATGTGGCAAAAGACAGCCACTTAGTCACTTTGGGGCTTGACACCGCACTAATCGATGACCTGCGTTGCTGTGATGGAGCGGTGAAGCCTTGGCGGGGTGTTTTTGCTTTCGTAGGACCCGACAGGCCTGCTGGGGCGGTCTTGAGGCTTGCTTTCGGGGCAAACTTGACCTCGCCAGGCTCTCCTTCCCGGCAAGGGAGGTTTTCCCTTAGTGGAGCCTTGCTCCTTGGCTTGACTTGGTCTTCTTGATCTGCACTCTGGTTCGCCAAAGAGCTAATCTCTTGTGCTTGGTCTTGTCTTGGTTGTTGCAATCTTGCCGGGGTGGTGGCTTACTGTCCGTGCACAAGTCAGGGGGAAACATACACCCCTGTTTGTGTACCCCGACACTATGTTGCGTCACCCATGAGTCATACTCGCTCGTTTCATGCGGTTGATAGCTTCCATTTCCATGCGTGTCACATGATTGACTTGATTGCCTCACATATGATGAACAATTGCTCTTTCCATTATGTTGAGTGCCACACTATATTCACTACACCAAATGCACGTTATGCTTGGATTGTCTTGCACTTGACCCATGTGTTTAGACACTTCATTTTATTTGGTGTTGTGAATGATTCCTATGCCTACCATAGACCTTTCATTGAGCGCTTTGTGTATGCTTGCTATGTCTTTGAGGTAGATGCTTATTCCCTTGTCACACATATTTGCATCACTACCTCACAATAGCATACTTGTCCCCATGATATCTTCGCTTGTGCTCGATTGATATGCTTACATGCCATGTCACAATCCTTTGTCACACCATATGCTTTGCATGATGACGACACTTGCTCGGTGAATCACCACTTGAATGCTTGGTTTTGCACTAACGCTAACCACATTTGTTTTCCAAGTGTTTGTTGTTCTTGCTCCTTTTGAAGGAATCACGAGCCGGTGCGACATTGGAGAGTGCCCACTTTGAGCTTCAAGACTATGAGTACTTGGTGAACGTTCACTTCTACATGGAGACACCATCTCTTTCCCATGGTGACTTGGTTGTCGATCCGAGGTCGGATCTTTCCCAAGGGGGAGGGGATGATGCGGAGCATCCTACGGACATCACCATGTCGATACTCCATTCGGCAAGTGACACATGCGACATCTACTTCACATACATAAAGGTTAATCATCTCCTTTACACGTGTTCACTTGACCCCTTCGAGAACGGTATACTACTTGACATCCCTCTCGTGTGCATGCATAGGTATTACCGGAGCTTCATCGACGACGAGGAGGAGTTCAAGCGCAAGAGAACATCTACACCATCCAAGAAGGGAGAAGGAGGAGGAAGAGGGGCCCCAAGACGCGAAGCACCGGAGGCCTCGGACCACCTCGGGTGCCCGGCCTCCTACGCCCCGGGTGCCCGGACCCCCCGGCCCCCAAAGGGCGCAGCCCCTGACCACCTCGGGTGCCCGAGCTTTCACCCCCGGGTGGCCGCACCCCTACCCCCGGGTGCCCGGCGCTACCCCGGGTGCCCGGACTTCACCCCCGGGTGCCCGGCCTCCTCATCCCAGCGACCACCGGGTGCCCGGACCCCTTCGGTGATGCCTGCGTGCATTAAGGGCCAAATGACCCATGTACCCCTGTTTCTCCCCAAATCTTCCCTAGACTATAAGTACATGTTCCCTAGCTCAGAATTAGGGTTAGCTAAGATTAGAACTACACATTGGAGCTTAGCTCATGTACCTCCCCTTGTGGGACTCCTCTTGAGAGAGAGAGAGACACTCCATTGGAGTTCAAGGCCTCCTTTGGGGATGATCCCTAGTGGATTCAAGACCCCATCTAGGCAAGGATCTATCTAGATCATGAAGACCTCATCTCCTTTGGATTTGGTATGAACTCTACCTTGTATCTTTGTTCCTCTTTTTGTTCATGTACCTTTGTGGATCTTATGTGGATTTGAGTCTAGTGGATCTGTGATTGGACTTGTTCTTGAGTGTTCCTCTTGTGATTTCCCCTCTTGTTCTTCGCGTTCTTCGTGGATCCCCCTCCAATTCGTGAAAGATCTCCACTTAGGGTCTCCACCCTACAACAGTTTTCCTCTTGTGTTTTCCCCTTTGAGTTCATATTGTTCTTTGGGATTTCCCCTCCAATTCATGAAATATTCGTCATAGGGTTCCACCCTACAACATCTTGGTATCATGAGCCATGGTTTCTCACGAAATTGGAGCCCCCCTCCTTGTTTTCTAGCCTAATTTTGCTTGTTCTTGCCCAATTTCAAAAATCCCCACAAAAATAGCCCCAAAAATTTTCTTGCAATTTGTTGGTTCTTGTGAGATTTGTTGTGTTTGATCCACAATTTTGATGTTTGGCAAGTAAATCTAGCCTTCCCCCATCCCCCCATACAATCCCCACCACGAAATCCATCAATTTCGGCCATGAAATCGCGAAATTTCCGCCACCCCCGTGCCCTCGGGCCCCCAACCCTGTGCGCATGGCCCCCTGCGAAGTCTCTGGTGACCACATGTCCTCGGTACATGTACCGTGTGCACGGGACCCCGTGTCCACGGGCCCTAGACCCCGTGCGCACGGCCCCCCTACAGCAGCTACGAGCGCTTCACCGTTTCGGCCGTAACTTTCGCATCCGGAGTCTATTTTTGACATTCTTTAGCTTGTTGAGTAGCTATTGACATCCCCCATCCATCTAGATAGGTTCCCACATCATTTGAATCCATCAAAATTTTGACACTTTGGCATCTTTGCCTAGGCCCTCCACCATATCATCCGTAAAACCACCATAGCTTTCCGCAACCTAACCCATTTTGCTCCATTTAGCATTTGTGGTTGTTTGAGTTGTGACTTGAGTCTCCTAAGGTGTTTCGGCTACTTAGGGACGGTTGCTTCTTCATCAACCACCACCACCACTTCCACATTACCATCTCCGACACCACCACCACATGTCCGCTACCACCATTTGACATTTGAGGTTTGAGATTTTGAGTTTGCTGTTTTTGGTTTCCTAAGGTGTTTCGGCTACTTAGGAATGGTTCGACATTGACTTCACCGCCACTCATCATCACCATGAGGTCATCATCGACATTGACCACTTCATCATTTTTGACACCATCAACCGTATGCAAGAACGGTAACTTCGACGACACCATTGTATATTTCCTTGCCATTGCGTTGATCGCCCCGAGCCTATTGTGTACCTTACCTATCGAGACTAGCGAGTTGAGAATTGCCGGGCCATGCTATTTGTGCACCTTAGTGATATGCTTATGCCGCATAGCTAGTTTAGTGTGCAATCATCTTGCTATAATCATTGTGCCATAAGTCTCTCCCATGCATATCTTACATACTTGTCTCATATCATACTTGGCTCGAGCATCAAGCATATCCAAAAAAAAGAGCAAAAGCTTTTAAGCAAAAGAGGAGATACAAAAGAGCTTGTAAGCAATAGAAATAGCATTGAGCCACTTTGCATAGTACAGATACTTGGAGCATACATACATAACATACTTGGGATTGAAGACGGCACGTTTACTCTCATAGGTTGGTGCACAAGCGTATCTTGCCCATTTGAGCAATCGAGCTAGTGTATCTCTAGCATCCGTGCAACAAGAGATTTTTCCGTGGCAACACATTTTGTGCTCATTCCTTGGTTGTGCGGATCCCTTCTATCTATCCGTGTGTGTGTTTCTTGTGTCACCATAGCTTTGATCTATTTGCTTTACATTGCAATTTTGTGAATCTTCCTCAACATTTTTGATATCTTGGACTAACATTTGCTTGAATTTTGTGCCACTTGTCCTAACCAAGCCACACGATAAGCCTTTTACTTGTAGGTGTGAGTGAACAAGTTCGGTACCAATTCCACTATTCTCTCATATCGCATTGAGTGACACAGGATACATCCTCAACTTTGGGAAAAGGTAGCTTGGTATTGTTTATCCCATTTCCAACTCACCTTTGCTCGAGTCTTGTGATGGATAGGCAAATCACATCATCTCCAGTCTACAACCACGATGACGAGTTCGATGCTATGAAGAACTTCATCGACACCAAGATGGACAAGCACATGGAGGAGCTCAAGGTCCTCATCCAGAACTGCAAGCGATCTTCCTCATCTTCGAGAAGATGCTCAAGTGCAAAGACTCCCGAGCTACCATCTCCGGCAAGTACACACAAGCATTGACATCGACAAGACCATGAAGAACGACCTTCTGGACGAGAGTTGGCTTCTCTGCCACCCCTGTGCACACGGGCCTTCGACCCCCATGCACACGGGACCCCGTGCACACGGCCTTCTACACCCCCGTGCGCATGAGCTGTACAGAGCCACGACATCAACCCCAAGGATGCAGCTTCTTCAACAACATTGGCATCTTCGCCAAGTGACTTCAAGGGATCTTCGCCTACTCCACGAGCTCAAGTCCACTACTTCCACGAGCTACTACGACTTCGACATCGCCGATGAGATTCCATTCTTTGGGACTAATGACCCCGACCAATACCTCGAGTGGGAGTGCAAGATGGACGACTACCTCAAGCTACACCAAGTTCCCCCCGAAGATCAAGTGAAGTGCGCCACAAGTACCTTCCATGACTACGCGTTGATTTGGTGGCTTCACACACCTTCGACGAGCTTCAACATGAGTTGGTCCAAGATGAAGAAAATGATGCAGCGAGCATTTGTGCCTTCCACCTACACCGAACATCTTCAACGCCAATTGAAGAACACCATACAAGGATCCAAGTCCCTCGATGAGTACTTCAAGAACATGAAGGAAGCCTTACGACAAGACGGTGTGGACGACCCCATTTGGATGAAGTTCTACTTCATGATGGGATTGAACAACAACATCGCCAAGACTATCGTCAACAACAACTATGAGTCCCTCCACGACATGTACTTTGGTGCTCTCAAGGCGGAGCAAGAACTCATGAAGACCAAGTCTACTCGGCCCCGAGCTTACTTCACGACGACCACATTCCAAGATGGCGAGGATGAGGCTAGTACCACCGAGATATCCAAGCCCGATGAGTTCCAAGACTATGCTTCCATCTTTGGAGGCGAAAGTGATGACGTGCCATCTTCGGCCTTCATCCATGACAAGAGTGATGACGTGCCATCTTCGGCCTTCATCCACAGCGAGAGTGATGATGTGCCATCTTCGGCCTTCATCCACGACGAGAGTGATGATGTGCCATCTTCGGCCTTCATCCACGGCGACGACTACGAGATGGTTGAGCACGGGATTTTCCCTTCGACCACGGTGACGTATGATGACTTGAGTGACTTTTGCCACCATATTGAGAGTGAGAGTGAATTCACCACTAGACCCATATATGATGAGCTGCCCCAATTCCCATGTGAGGAGAGCCACCACCACCACTTGAGTGATTTGAGTGACTTTACCATATGTGACATTGAGTGCACCTACCTTGAGGGAGTGAGTGAGCCACCGCCACATAGAGAGAGTGAGGTAGTTGATAGGGCATGTGAGGCCATTTCGATTTCTAACAACTTAACCTCTACATCTATTGTGTCTTCTCATTTGGTGCTAGGTCTCATATATGATTACGCGCCGATCCTCCACGACTTCATCCTCCCTTTGGACAAAACAATGGCCATGGTGGACTATGATGCACCCCCCACATGGTTCCATCACGATGACGATGACCACGAGTTGGTTCTTACTACCTCACCTACACCACATGAGTGGACTGAGGAAGGTAACATAGGTGAAGGTGATGCTCTTATCCCACTAGTGGACATTCTTGACATTGATTGCTTGCATGATGTTGATCCACCTATTACCATGCTTCATGCTAGTGTGACTTCCTCACGTGATGATTTACCCATTTATGATGAGTTTGATGATTGTCATGTGGAGTCTATTAGTTGTGATGCCATGTTGCATAGGATTACATGTGATAATTCTCTTGGTCACATCATGTTTGATAATCCGCTTGACTTGTCATATGCTATGCATGAGATCACCCGTATGTCATATTTGCAATCTCATCGTAGTGACTATGCATATGCCATTAAAATAAACCCAATTTGCACATATGGCATAGATGACAAACCCATGGTTATTGGCATTTGTTTTTCTTGTGATGATATTGATATGCTCCCTTCGCATCATTTATCTCATATGCCATGCCATGACCACCTAGCTTTGGACATGCATTGTTTGCCTTGTTGTAAATTTTCTCCACCTTATGCTTCCGCTATTACACATGAGGAGACCCCCATAGTTCCCTCATACATTTTAGGAGATTTTGATCCATGCCATCCATTGCATGATCCCCATGATTGTGTGCACCATATGCATCCCATGAATAAAAATGCTATTGATGTGCCACACACTTGCTATAATTTGCGTCCTAATCATGTTGGACACAATAACTATCATTGCATGATGGATGACATGTATCTCTACTGTGCCTCAAATTTCTTTGAGCGATGCTTATCTTGTGCTAACTCACACGTGCACATACACATCATGATGGATGATGTGTACATTTACCACGCACACACTTTCTTTGGTTTGTGTCTCTTTTGTGTAGGTACCCATGAATATTCGTCAACCTCACAATCCCATAAGTTGACGAAACAAGCTCTAGAGAGCAATGATGATTTGGGATCACGTGGATTTTCACTCCCACCACTCCCTTCGCGCAAAGACTTCGCGCCTCTCTTCTACATGGCCCTCACATGGTTATGGGTTATATACCAATTCTCACTTTATGCCCATATTGCCATGTTCACTATGCTTGATATGATCATTCATATGCCTTTGTCATGCATTTGTGACCCATGCTTTGCATTACACATGTTCCTTGATTCTCGTACTTGTATGTGTATTTGCAAGTTTGGTGGAGATATCTCTTGTTATTGTCATGTTCCATTTGTGACCCATTCCTATGATGATAATTTGATCTCGCTTTGTGTTCATGCTTGCCATATGTCATCCTCGGGGCAAGGCTTGTCGGGGAACAGTTCGAGGTTGATTCAAGCCACCAAAGAAATCATCCAGTCAGAGATCTGAGGATCAGCAGATAAGAAGAGCTGGAATCCGAAGGCCAACTTCCCCGGCAAGATCTTGCCGGGGTGGCCTGCGGAGCCCGGCAAGGCTTGGCACCCGACAAGCTTCGGCGCCCCGCAAGGTTTTGTTGCTGTGACACCGCTCTAGCACAGCGACAAACCCGACATTCTGGGTCCTTCTTTGGATGCGTGGCGACGCGCCAGTGGAGGAGAGCTTAAGCGGTGCTGATGGGATGGCCCCTTTTTCCATCCCCAAGAAAGTAAGGACACCTAAACGAACACCTTACGGTGCATTAAATGCGTTCGTCCTAGTCCGTCAGGGGTTAGGTATGATGACCCTGTAGCTACTTTACACCTCAATGTATGTACATTTTACCACTGTGGTGACCCCTTTGTGGTATAAAAGGAGGCCCACGGCAACTGCTACAGGGGAGGAGGATCTTCTGGCCCATTCTGCATGCGTAGCCGCTCTTGAACGTACTGTTCACTGTGAGCGCTCCTGGAGCCTGGGCTCAAGAACACTAATAATAACACAAGGCAGGAGTAGGGTTTTATGCTGATCAGCGGCCCGAACCTGGGTAAAATCGCCCCGCGTCGATCGTTGGTTCTGCTCTTTTCCCATACTTCTCCCCCCGCCGAATCGTAAAGGGGTCTCTTGGGATCCCATAGGTGTCGCACGCCGACATCTTTGGCGCGCCAGGTAGGGGGATCGAAGGTTGCGTGAACCTGATCTAGTGATCGGCGCCTTAGTTTCTTCATCATCTTCATCATCATGCCACCCAAGAAGAAGAGCGCTGCGACGGCACAACCATCCACGTCCGTTTTGCCTGCGCCTTCGCATACGGGCAATGACGTGGGTGCACAAGGAAGAGGACTAGAACCAGGCGAGTGGCATCGTTCGCAGTGGCAGCGGCAACCTACACGCAGCTAGATCCAGAGACGGAGCTGTGTTGCCTACGGGTGGCACAACGAATTCCAGAGATCGGAGGGCGCCTGCTGGAGCTCTCGCGCCGGCGCAAGCATCACGACCTACCCAGGTCGTGCACGACGAGCGACGTCATGGTGCTGGTGGTTCAGGGCGTCCCCATGAAAAGATTTCTGCGCATCGATCCCAAGATGCGCGGGACCAGCATGCACACCGAGCTGCTGGCGGAGGTGGCGCGCGGTCGCGTGACCGTGGTGGTGCTCCTTCTAATATGGTTAGGAGTCAGAGCACCTCACGTACCTCGCACCTGTCGCCGCCGCCTACGCCAGCGGAAGCCTTGGCACGTGCGCAGCTGCTCCTCGATTTCCCTCCTGCTCCGGAGAAGATGGAGGAGTGGCGAGCTACTATCCAGAGCCTTATCGGCTTCGCCAACAAAGATGGACCGCAAGAGGCAGGGCCCTCACAGCGAAGGCCCATCGATCCAGCGCGAGCCGTTGTGGAGAAAACCGGAGGTGGTGCAACCACGGTGCACTCCCCTCTGCGGCACCAGCGGCGGCCGACAACCCAGCAGGTCGACCGCCGTGAAGAAGTTTCCACGGCGTCGTCCGATCCACGGATGCGCCGCGATCAGCGTCAAGTTCTCCAGGAATGAGGCAAGGAGGACGCTCGAACTACCATTGAGCAGCGACGGGAAGCGCGCTATCAGTCTGATAAGCGCGCAGGGCCGATTGTCGACGATCCTGCGCCAGGGGACGTAGGAGACTTGCCTTATGAGGTGGGGACTCCAGCGTTTACCCGTGAGCTACGGCAAGTCCAGTGGCCCAATTCTCGAACCTTCAAGCCAGAGGTCCCGGAGAAATATGACGGTAAGACCCATCCCTCGGAGTTCCTGAGCAGGCTGCCGGGGGCCGAGATGACAAGATACTTGCCAACTACTTCCCGTTGGTGCTCAAGCCCAACGTCAGGTCGTGGTTGATGCATCTGCCGGAGAATTCTATTTCTTCTTGGTCAGATCTATGCCATCAGTTTGTTGGCGCCTTTGTTGGAGGCCACCAAGCTCCTGGCCAAGAGAGTGATTTGCATATCATCCCTCAAAAGGAGGGTGAATCCCTGCGCAAGTTTATGCAGAGGTTCAGCCGGGTGCAGTACAATATTCCTGACGTTCACCCTGCCACTATCATTAGCGTGTTTCATCAGAACGTGCATAACCGCAGAATGCGGGAAGAGCTGGCAATGAACAAAGTCAGGAGTATTGCCGATCTTTACGCTTTGGCCGACAAATGCGCTCGAGCTGAAGAGGGGAGGAAACTCCCTGGCGAGGCTGTTGGCGCGGTGGGCGAATCCGCAGATGAAGATGCTGTGACCCCGTCAAGGAAAGGCCGACGGCGGAACAGGAAACACGGAGGCAAGGCCGTGCTTGCTGTCGAGGAATCCGACAACCCCGTCGCCGCCAAGAAGGCCAAGGTTGGTGAGCCCAGCAAGGATCTTGCCGGGTGCCCTTCCTGTCAGGCCTTGGCGGCTGCCGACAAGTCAGAAAGCTCCGGCAAGCAGTATTGCAAGATCCATCGCACCAAGGGCCACGATCTCCAAAACTGCCGGCAAGTTGAACAGCTTGCCGAGAAACAGAGGGCCGAATATGAAAGGCGAGATAAGGAGAAGGCCCAAGATGGTGCTGACGGATCCGGCAAGAAGTGCGGTGGCCGAGGGGGGCACCGCGGCAAGGCCAAGCAACAGAGGGATAGGCCCGCTCGGGGCCGAGACAAAGAAGAAGATGATGATGAAGAAGATGATGAGTCCAGTGAGCAAGAATTCCAGAAAGCTACAGAGGCCATGTGTATCGATGGGGGTGCCTCACTGCATTCTTCCCACCGTCGACTCAAACAGTGGGTGCGGGAAGTCAATGCAACAGAGCCATCGCCAGATGCATGTAGGCCCCTGAAGTGGTCCAACACGCCTATCATTTTCGACCCCGAGGATCACCCTGATCGCACAACTGCGGTCGGATGCTTGCCATTGTTGGTCTCACCAACAATTCGCAACCTCAAGGTGACGAAAATGCTAAACATAATCTCACCGGATGTGCTCAAGAAGCTCCAATTTCCTGATGAGGACCTCGAAGAAACGGTTATGTTTCAAGGGGTCAATCCGGGAAGAACCCAGCCAAAGGGCAAGATTACGCTGCCGGTGACATTTGGTAGCGAGCTCAACTACAAGACCGAGAAGGTAGTGTTTGATGTCGCTAAGATCCCCATGTCATACAATGGGATCCTTGGTCGACCAGCGCTGGCTAAGTTTATGGCGGCATCACACTACGCATACAATGTTTTGAAGATGTCCGGGCCATTGAGCGTCATCACTATCCATTCCGATAAGAAGGATGCACTCATCTGTGCCGACCAACTTTACCGGGAAGCAGTTGCAGCACCTGCCATCAAGGCATCTGCTCCTGCCGCTGGAACTCCCGGGGGGAAGAAGAAGACCGGCAAGAATCTTGGCGCGAACTCCGGCTAGCGCACCTCCTCGGAGTGCTGCGCTTCCGTCGAGGATGCACCAGAGAGTTCCACTAGCAAGAACAAGAAATCCAAGGCTGCTCCGCCGGAGCCCAAGAAGGTGCCCGTCAAGGAGGACGGAACGGGGGGAACTTTCACCATAAGTTCCACCCTAGATGAAAAATAGGAAAGCGCGCTCGTTGCCTTCCTGTGGGCGAATGTCGACGTGTTTGCGTGGCAACCGTCTGACATCCCCGGTGTTCCTAGGGAGGTAATTGAGCACCACCTTGCTGTCTGTCCTCACGCGCGGCCCATCAAGCAAAGGGTTAGGAAGCAAGCCTTGGAGCGGCAAGAATTCATTGCCGAGGAAATCAGAAAGCTGGAGGCGGCAGGATTGGTCAAAGGAGTGCTTCATCCAACCTGGTTGGCCAATCCGGTTGTAGTGCGAAAAGCGAATGGGAAATGGAGGCTTTGTATCGATTATACAGATATCAATAAAGCCTGTCCAAAAGATCCCTTTCCCTTGCCGTGCATCGATCAGATTATGGATTCCACCGCTGGTTGTGATCTCCTGTCCTTCCTTGATGCCTATTCAGGGTATCATCAGATTTTCATGGCGAAAGAAGATGAAGAGAAGACCGCATTTATCACCCCATGTGGTACGTATTGTTTTATACGAATGCCTTTCGGGTTGAAAAGTGCTGGTTCGACATTTGCGAGAGCAGTCCAAATTGGTTTTGAGCCACAACTCCATAGAAATATGGAGGCGTATATGGATGATATAGTGGTCAAAACCAAAGACAAAGCGATGCTCATTCAAGATTTAGAAGAAACATTTGTAAATCTGCGCAAGATCAACTTAAATCTCAATCCTGAGAAGTGTGTGTTCGGTGTTCCTTCTGGCAAGCTCCTCGGATTTTTTGTATCTTGCCGGGGAATCGAAGCGAACCCCGACAAGATCAAAGCTATTGAGCAAATTGAAGCGCCGAGACGCGTCAAGGATGTGCGTCGTCTTGCCGGCTGTGTTGCTGCTCTAAGCAGGTTTATTTCCAAATCTGCAGAGCGCGCCCTGCCCTTTTTCAAAATTTTGAAGAAGGCAGGTCCAATGAAATGGACTCCGGAGGCGGAGGCTACGCTGCAAGATTTGAAGAAATACCTTTCCTCTCCACCGACGCTAGTCGCGCCTAAACCACAAGAGCCGTTGTTGCTGTATCTGGCAGTGACAAATCAAGTGGTCAGTGCTGCACTAGTGGCGCAGAGAGAGGCTGATGAGGAAGCAACACCAGCGGCAGGACCGTCAGATTACGCGGCAGGATCTTCCCCGGCAAGGATTGATCCCGGCAAGACAAGATCTGTGAAGTTAGAAGGACCATTGCAGAAGAAAAAGGTGGTGCAGCGCCCAGTTTATTTTGTTAGCTCTCTTTTACAAGGAGCTAGGTCAAGATATTCTGGCGTGCAGAAGTTGCTTTTCGGCCTTCTTATGGCCCCGAGGAAGCTGCGCCATTATTTTCAAGCACATGAAATTACCGTCGTCACTCGCTTTCCGTTGCAACGGATTTTGCAAAATCCAGAAGCAACTGGCAGGATCGTGGAGTGGGCGTTGGAGTTGTCGAGCTTTGGCCTCAAGTTTGAAAGCACTTCGACAATTCAGAGCAGGGCCTTGGCAGAGTTCATTGCGGAATGGACCCCAACGCCGGACGAAGAGGTTCAAGAAACAACTCTCCCCGGCAAGGAAATCGATCAGCAATGGGTTATGTACTTTGACGGGGCTTTCTCGCTGCAAGGCGCCGGTGCTGGTGTGCTGCTTGTCGCACCCACCGGAGAGCACCTCAAGTACGTAGTCCAAATGCATTTTCCCCGGGAGAGTTCAACCAACAACACAGCAGAATACGAGGGTTTGCTTGCCGGTCTTAGGATCGCGGCAGACCTTGGTATCAAAAAGCTCGTCATCAAAGGCGATTCATAGCTTGTCGTCAGGCAAGTTAACAAGAGTTATCAGAGTCCATTGATGCAAGCCTACGTGGATGAAGTAAGAAAAATGGAAGAGCACTTTGACGGTCTGCAAATGGAGCATGTTCCTCGTGCCGAGAACAGTATTGCTGATGACTTGTCAAAGCGTGCCGCCCTCAAGTTGCCTGTGGAACAAGGAACTTTTGTGCTCCAATTGACTCAACCATCCATGGCGCCATCGCTGCGGCAAGAAAAGAGAAGAAAGTTGAACTCTAGTCAGTACTTCCCGGCAGAGCTCACGAGAGCCGCCGGCAAGGAAGTTGCCGGGATCGACGACATGCCTGCCAGGGAACAACAGGCTCCAGCAGGGCCTCAGGCCCTTGCTGTCGAGACAAACGTTCTCCTGGCGGAGGAGATGCCTTTAGTCCTAGCCATCGAGCCTCAGGCTCCAGCATGGGCGCAGCACATTGTCCATTTCCTTCAAACAGGGGAACTCCCGGAGGAACAGGAAGAAGCGGAAAGAGTAGCCCGTCGGTCTGTTATGTACAAGTTCGTCGATGACGTCCTGTACAGAAAGAGACCAAACGGTGTGAAATTAAAGTGCATTCCTCGGGAGGATGGACTAAAGCTGTTGGCGGAGATACATGGAGGCATATGTGGTTCTCACATAGGATCAAGAGCACTTGCCGGGAAAGCATTCTGGCAAGGTTTCTTTTGTCCCACCGCTCTCCAGGATGCAACTTCACTAGTAACCAAGTGTGAAGCGTGCCAGTTTCATTCGAAGAAATCACATCAACCAGCTCAAGCTCTTCAGACAATCCCTCTCTCCTGGCCATTTTCGGTCTGGGGGATCGACATACTGGGCCCTTTCCCCCGTGCTACCGAGGGCTTTGAGTACTTGTACGTTGCTATCGACAAGTTCACAAAGTGGCCGGAGGTGGAAGCAGTGAGGAAGGTGACAGCACAATCGGCCGTCAAGTTCTTTAAGGGGATAGTTTGCCGTTTCGATGTGCCCAACAGGATCATCACCGACAACGGCACGCAATTCACAAGCCGCACCTTCATGCAGTACGTCCAAGACCTTGGCGGCAAAATTTGTTTTGCCTCCGTTGCTCATCCGAGAAGCAACGGCCAAGCGGAGAGGGCCAATGCTGAAGTGCTATGCGGTCTCAGGACCAGAACCTTTGACAGGCTGAAAAAGTGCGGAAGACGCTGGATTGATGAGTTGCCGGCGGTTCTTTGGTCAATCAGAACGACACCAAATTGAGCCACCGGCCAGAGGCCCTTCGCTCTGGTCTACGGAGCGGAAGCAATTCTCCCCACGGAACTCATGTACGGATCACCTCGAGTGCTCGCTTATGATGAGCTTGAGCAAGAGCAACTGCGCCAAGATGACGCTGTGCTCCTTGAGGAGAATCGTCTTCAGGCTGCTGTGTGAGCTGCATGCTACCAGCAAGCTTTGCACCGCTACCATAGCCGCAAAGTTCATGCCCGAAGCCTTGAGGAAGGCGACCTTGTTCTTCGGCGGATTCAGTCCGCCAAGAATTCAGACAAGTTGACGCCGAAGTGGGAAGGCCCTTATCGGGTAGTACGAGTCACCAGGCCCGGTGCTGTCCGCTTGGAGACCGAAGATGGCGTTCCAGTGAGCAATTCCTGGAATATCGAACATCTTCGCAAGTTCTACCCGTAAGGCGCGGTTGCCGGGGGCCCCCGGCAACCACCCTTTTGTACAAGTCTTGCCAGCGAGGCATATGATCCTTTGTACAAAGCCAGGCGCAGACCCTGAGCACAGATGAATAAATTTAAGTGTCGTGCATTCCCTTATTGATTTCCATGTTCATATTTATATATGCATGTTTGTCTAAGACGTTGTATGACACCTACTCTCGGTAAGTTCTAACGAACCGCCAAAGTTTCATATCTTTATTTTCTCTTCTTTCTTTTTCTTAAAAGACAGAAGGATTCCTCGCGTGCACATTTGCCGGGGGGGAAGGGAGATATGAGTACCAGTTGGCGACGTTCGGAATCGACGCTTGCCGGAGGAAGGACAGTGACAGAAAGCTAAGTTCTAAAAACTTAGAACAAGTTTCCTTTATTGCAAAGTTATTACCTTGGACGATTTCGACTCTTGTATGGAAAATCTGCATGCGAAGGAACCCTTGTTGTAATCGGTTGCGCCCTTATTTTGTTTCGAGTCCGCTCAATGATTTAAGTGGCTGCACTGAGAACGCCAAGGAGTCTTGCCGGCCGCTGCGCCTCCAGTAGGCTGCTGAAGTCCCGCACCCAGCGCTCGCGGCAGGTTGCGCGCCGGCAAGTTTTTTAGTAAGCGTAGGGTGAACTCCATACATAAAAGAATCAGACAAGGAAAATAGCAAGCATGTACCTAAACATAGGCGAGTTATATTACATTAATGAGTTGCCATAATTCTAACTTGAGACTTAATTGTCTTTAACATGGAATGACGACGGCAAGAAAAGGCGGAGCACTTAATCTCTGCGCTGGCGTTCGATCCTTTTGATGGAGTCCACCTTCTCAAGAATAGGCGCGATAAGTTCTTCAAGCACCTCGACATTTGCGTCCTTTGGCAGATGGCCGACCGCGTTGGAGAGGTCGATGCTGGGATTGCTGTGCACCACCTTGAGAAGCACCTTGCGGAGGACGGCCCGGCAAAGCCGGCGGGTCTTGTTGGCCAATTGGGTCGCCCGGCTAGACTGAAGCAGCCTCAAGGCGTCGATGATGCTTTCAAAGAACATCGTCAACCTGGCGCTTGAAGATATCCTTTCCTCGGAAGAATACCTGAAGTTTGACAGGCCCATGGTTGACAGTTCGGCCGTAAGCTTCTCCGCAGCATCGATGAGACGTCCAGTCCAGATCTCCACCACCTTTTTGTAATCGATTTGGGCGGTGGCAGCGCTCTTGAGCAGGTTCCTCTCTCCCTGGAGATCTTTGAGTAGAGCCTTCTCGCGGGCCTTGCCGGCCTCGAGGCACTTCTCCAACGTGGTTAGCTTCAATTCCAGAACGGCAATGGCTTCATTTGCTGAGGAGAGCTGCTTGGTCTTGTTAGACATAGCAACTTGCATCTCCGCCAGGGTGTGGAGGGTTTTTTCCCTATCACCTTTGAGCGTCGAGATCTCCTTGCCGTGCTCTTACAGATCTACTTCCAGCTTCTTTACTTTGTCGCTCAGCTCGTTCTTGGCGGCCTCTGCAGCTTTGGCAGCATCGACGGCCTCCTTGAGCTTGCCGGCGTGACTTACAGTCAGAGCTTCGAGCGCCTCTTTGTGTTTTTGCTCCAGCTCCTGGGTCCGCCGCGCGACAAGCTTCTAGATATCTTCATCTTTGCTGCGAAGCTTGGCGGCGAGCGCCTACTCACGTGCGGTGAGATCTTCCTCGTGAGCATCAAGAGCAACGCGGCGCCCCGTCAGGAGGGCATCTTCGGCAGCGATTCTTTGAGTAGCTTCATCCTGCGCCTTCTCCATGTCAGATTGCTTCACGAGAATTTCTGTCCACTGTTGGCTCACTTGTTCTCGGCCAGCAGTCAACTCTTGGAGGGCCTCGGCGTACCAGACTTGCATTTGTTCGACGCGCCTCTGGAAATCTGCTTCGGCCGCCTCGACAACTGCCATTCTGGAATCCGCTTTCTCTTTCCGGGCGCGGTGGAGAGCCTGGAGCTTGCAGAAATTCTCGCCCATGGCCTGAAGGAGCTGATCCTCTTCAGATTTGCCGCTACTAGCGCTGGGATCGTCAACAACCTCGAGCCCGGCAGCAGCGATGATTTCTTCGTTAAAGACTTCTCCTTCGGCTGGTGCCCCAATGCTTGCCGTCCCCGACAAGTTGACAAACAAGTTCTCACCAACCTTGAGATATTTGCTGGATGAGGGGCCTTCAGATGTTGACGGTTGGTCTTCAGCAACCGCCTCACCAGTGGTAGGGGGCTCCGTGGCCGGTGCAGCGCCTGGCGCTCCTGTGGCAGGAATGCCGTCAGTAAGGTCATCAGCCTCCCTGCCGCCCCCTTCAGTAGACTCCTTAGCGGGTTCCTCATGTGCAGTATTGGCGACCTCCTCGCCAAGAGCACCACCGGCCTCGATAGTGGCATCCTTGGCCGCCTCGCTGGCAGCGATCCTGTCTGCTTCGGCAGCGGCGTCCCTGGCGGTCTCCTCGATGACAACGTCGACGTCCATGTGTTCCATCATAGGGAACTCTAAAGGACGAAGGAGGGAAACAGAATAAGATCAAGATTGAAGTTCGAAGGGACCAAAGACAGAGAGAGAAGGGAAAGAATAGCAAGCGTTCTGAGGCAATCAGTTACCTGCGTCGAGCTGTTGAGAGGTGGCCTCGCCCCTCCCGGCAACTTCGGTTGCCGGGGGAGGGTTGCCGGTGTCCATGCTTGCCGGCTCCTCCTCAATTAAGATGGGCTCGTCGGTAGGATCTCTTGCCAGGGACGTGCTTGTGGGCGGCGTGGTCGATGGAGGTGGCACGACGGGGGCGTCTTCCAACAACTCCCCTTGTTGCCGTTCTTCTCCTGCAAGCCCAAAGATATCAGCAGCAAGAATAGAAACCTCAGTGCGCGCCAGTGGAAAAAGAACAGTGAACTTACGCTGGGGGCTGTGCTGGGGGCTGCATTGAGGACTGAGCTCCGGGCTGAGGATGACAGTTTCTGGCACGCTCTTGGAGCCTGCCGGGGGCCCGTCGCCCGGGGAAGTCTTTGTCCTCTTCGCCATCCTCTCCATCAAGGTTTCTACATCACTGCAGAGACAATACGAGCAAGTCAGTAAGATTGATCCAAGATTGGAAAATAAAGGCTGTGGCAAAGCACTCACTCTTGCTCTTCTCGCTCCGGACTAAAGCCGGAGATGTTGCATTCGGCCTCCGTTGCGATGTCTGAGTGGAGAGGCGGAGGAGGAGTCCTAGGTCGCTTGGCTGTGGCAGGCGCCGGGGGTTGGCGTGTTTTCGCCGCCCCAGCTTCCGGTGCGGTAGTGCGAGACACCCCTGCCGCCTCAGCAGTGGCCGCTGGTGTGGGTCTCGCGCGCCGCGCAGGCTGCTGACGAACCCTTGCCGCGGTGCAGTCTTGCTGGCCGCTTTCCTGCCGGGAGCCTTGCCGCTCGAGGAAGGCTGGCTTGCCGGGATGCCAGATACAGCCTTTCGAAAAACACGCTTTGTCTTCTTCGGGGCTGGGAGCGCTTCTTGCGGTTCTTCTTCAGCCGTGTCCTCGTCGGACGAGCTCTCAGCGGCTGTGCTGCTCTGTTCCCCGGTAGCTTTGTCCTTCCCAGCAGGTTTTACTTCCACCACTACCTCTGCATCACTGGTTTCCCATTCTGTGAAGCCAGCGCTGCCAACCTCCGCGGCAAGATTTGCCTCCTCCACCCTAGTGGCGATGTATGCTACTTCTTGGTCGGTGGTGGCTCGGATGAAGTCTGCCTCTTCCCGGACGGGTCTCTCCATCAAGTTATCAAAAAACTTTTGTGCTTCCTCCTCGTTTGGCTCGGCTCAAGTCGCGTCAAGACCGTGGGCGTTGAACATCGGCATGAAGGCGATGATTGACCCCAAAGCAGAGTTGTTGCACAAAGGGACTATCCTTGCCGACAGCCCATGCTTGTCATTGCGCTGGAACAGCTTTTGACGGAGAGCGCCAAGTTGCATAGCAGTCAGATTATTATTCAACCCGGGGCGCAATCTCATGATGTCTGCTGCGTTTCGGTATTCCCAGGCTGGCCTTCCCCTGTTCTGCAAGGGGGCGATGCAGCGGCGGAGAAAGTCGAAGCCAATCATCTCCATTGTTAGCCCGGCAGCTTTCAGGCGAAGAATCCTGGTGGTGGCGATTGTGAGCTTTTCGTCGTCAGCGGCAAGACTGCTCTAGCCACTGTCACGGACCGCTTTTTGTTGTCGGGGCAGACAAAACGGATGGGGATCTGCTTCCTTGATCCAGCACCACTCAGCCCGCCATTCGTCCCACTTTTCCCGGTAAACTCCTTCTGGGTATATTTCCTTATTCCAAGCCCTTGGAATCCAGGCGATAGAACCAGAGAGGGCCTCTCCTTTTTGGATACGAGGGAAAAAGTAGTGGCGGAAAAGGGTAGTGTTGGGAACCACTCCGGCAAAGTTTTCACAAAGGTGGGCAAAGATGGACATGCACAATATCGCATTCGGCGTGAAATCGAGAAGATGAAAGCCGTATGTGTACATGATGTCGTTGAAGAAGTCAGAAAATGGGGGGCAGAGCCCGCAATAGAAATATGCGGCGAAAAAGGGGTATCTGTTCGACCCACTTTTGGAGCAAGAACCTGGAATCACGCGTGTGGCGGGGTGACCCTGTGTCTCCTTCGCCCACATGCACTGGTACCGCCTCTTCAAAGCTTCTGCATCGAGCGACGGGGCGAAGACGACATACTTCTTCCGCATCTTCACCAGTTCGCTCTCTGGGACATCAGCTTTCGCCTCCTTGCTCTTGCCTTTGCTGGCCCTAGGCGGCATGGCGGCTGTGAGGGCGGAAGCCGGGGATGAAGCGAGCGTGGAAGCGGCAGGAGGAAGAGGGAAAGCTTCGCTCTGAGCTCGAGAGGAGGAAGGCGATGGCGACGGCCAGATTGAGAAGAAAAGGGGGGTAAATAGGCTTGTGCCTTTGCGGCTTCTCCTTTTTATGGGGAAGGAGCGGGGCCACCTCGTTTACTCCCCAATATTAATGCGCCTCTACAGGCGCATTGCAGTTGCAGCTTTTGAGGCACGCTTCCCACGTCTCGCGTCTGGCGCGCGTGATGGGGGGCACAGTAAACGGGATATTTACGAGCAGTTAATCCCCTACCACGCGTGCCCGTGCACTGTTTGGGCCTAGCCCAACAACGCCTCGCACTCGTGTATGGCCTAGGCCCGGGGGCTCCTGTCGGTGTACTAAGTATAGGGCCACTAGTACCCTGTACTTGTGCACGGGCAGTTGTAGCCATCCTCGCGGCAAGGCTTGTCGGGGAACAGTTCGAGGTTGATTCAAGCCACCAAAGAAATCATCCAGTCAGAGATCTGAGGATCAGCAGATAAGAAGAGCTGGAATCCGAAGGCCAGCTTCCCCGGCAAGATCTTGCCGGAGTGGCCTGCGGAGCCCGGCAAGGCTTGGCGCCCGGCAAGCTTCGGCGCCGGGCAAGCTTCGGCGCCCGGCAAGGTTTTGTTGCTGTGCCACCGCTCTAGCACAATGACAAACCCAACATTCTGGGTCCTTCTTTGGATGCGTGGCGACGCACCAGTGGAGGAGAGCTTAAGCGGTGCTGATGGGATGGCCCCTTTTTCCATCCCCAAGAAAGTAAGGACACCTAAACGGACACCTTATGGTGCATTAAATGCGTTCGTCCTAGTTCGTTAGGGGTTAGGTATGATGACCCTGTAGCTACTTTACACCTCAATGTATGTACATTTTGCCACTGTGGTGACCCCTTTGTGGTATAAAAGGAGGCCCACGGCAACTGCTACAGGGGAGGAGGATCTTCTGGCCCATTCTGCATGCGTAGCCGCTCTTGAACGTACTGTTCACTATGAGCGCTCCTGGAGCCTGGGCTCAAGAACACTAATAATAACACAAGGCAGGAGTAGGGTTTTACGCTGATCAGCGGCCCGAACCTGGGTAAAATCGCCCCGCGCCGATCATTGGTTCTGCTCTTTGCGCATACTTCTCCCCCCGCCGAATCATAAAGGGGTCTCTTGGGATCCCATAGGTGTCGCACGCCGACACTTGAGGTAGATGCTTGTTCACTTGTCAAACATATTTGCATCTCTACCTCCCATTTGCATGCTTGTTTCCATGATGTCCTTGATTGTGCTCAAATTATATGCTTGAATGCCATGCCACACTTCTTTGTCAAACCATATGCTATGCTTGATGACAACACTTGTTGGGTGAATCACCTCTTGAATGCTTGGTTTTGCACTAACGCTAACCACATTTGTTTTTCCAAGTGTTTGTTGTCTTTACTCCTTTTGAAGGAATTCCAAGACGGTGCGACATTAGAGAGTGCCCATTTTGGGCAACAAGATGATGAATGCTTGGTGATCGTCAACTTCTACATGACGACATCATCTCTTTCCCATGGTGAGTTGGTTTTCGATTCGAAGTTGGATATTTCCCAAGGGGGAGGGGATGATGCGGAGCATCCTATTGACATCACCATGTCAAGAGTTCGTTTGGCAAGTGACACGTGCCACATCTCCTTCACATACATAAAGGTGAATCATCTCCCTTACACGTGTTCACTTGACCCCTTCGAGGATGGTATACTACTTGACATTCCTTCCATGTGCATTCATAGGTAATGTCAGAGCTTCACACATAGCGAGGACAAGTTCATGTGGAAGAGTACAACTACACCATCTAGGAGGGAAGCCTGGAAGCGGAGAAGGAACTGACCAAGAAGAAGGCAGAAGCTCCTAGGCGACCCCGTGTGCACGGGCCTCCCCAACCCTGTGCCCATGGGCCTCCCAGGCTGGACGGTCCTGAAGACCCCGTGCGCATGGGTGTGTACCGTGCCCACGGGACCCCCGTGTCCATGGGCCTCACAGACCCCGTGCGCATGGGCAACTGCGTCAGGTCTCTGGAGACCCCGTGTGCACGGGCTCCACTTACCCCGTGCACACGGGGCCCCCTGTGTGTAGCTGCGAGCTTTGTTCTTGTAATGACCATTTTGCCCCTGCTTACCCCTTCATCCCCGAGGACTATATATACTCCTTCATCTCCTCCATTTAGACTTAGCTAAGAATAGATCTAGACATTAGAGCTTAGCTCATGTACCTCCCCTTATGGGATCCCTCCTCTTGAGAGAGAGAGAGACACTCCATTGGAGTTCAAGGCCTCCTTTGGAGAAGATCCCTAGTGGATTCAAGACCCCATCCAGGGAAGGATCTCTTTAGATCTCAAGACCTCATCTTCCTTTGGATTTGAGATGAACTCTACCTTGTATCTTTCCCTTTGTTGTTCTTGTACCTTTGTGGATCTTGTGTGGGTGTGAGTCTAGTGGATGTGTGATTGGACTTGTTCTTGCCTTTTCCTCTTGTGTTTTCCCCTTTGTGTTCATCGTGTTCTTGGGGATTTCCCCTCCAATTCGTGATAGATTCATCTTAGGGTTCCACCCTACAACAAGCCATGTCTCATGTGATTCGAAAGGGAGTTGCGAGAGCAGTGATGTCACCTCGGTTTCGAGAGCTCTTGCACGTGCTCGTGTCATGGGTCCACTTGGCACTTGGTGAGACGATGATAAGTCCATGGGGATGACCTTGGGATGCTTCGCATCATCTCCCCCCCTTGGGAAAGATCCGACCTCGGATCAAAATCTTCATCACCATGGTATGGAGAAAGATCCTTGACATTGAAGATATCGCTCACATTATACTTGTCGCGTGGGGTGTCGATCTTGTAGGCATTGTTGTTGTAGCATTCGAGCACCTTGAAGGGTCCATTGGCTCGAGGTAGAAGCTTGGACTTGCGTTCGTGGGGGAAGCAATCCTTGCGAAGGTGTAGCCACACAAGATCTCCAATGTGGAATACCATGGGTTGATTGTTGATGTTGAGCTTGGTCGCGAGTCGTTGTACTTGTCGCTTGATGGTGTTCCTTGTATCTTCATGCATCTTCTTGAGATAGCTCGCTCTAGCACTGGTGTCCATGTTGATCCGCTGTTGTAGTGGTAGAGGTAGAATGTCCAATGGGGACAAAGGATTGAAGTCGTAGACGACCTCGATGGGGGACTTTCCGGTAGTCAAATGTCTTGCGCGGTTGTAGGTGTACTAGGCGATGGGTAGGCACTCTTCCCACTCCTTGATGTTCTTCTTGATCAATACGCGTAGGAGAGTAGATAGCGTCCGGTTCGTGACCTCCGTTTGGCCGTCGGTTTGGGGATGGTATACCGAAGAGAACAAGAGCTTGATTCCGAGCTTGGCGCATAGGGTCTTCCAAAAGTAGCTTAAGAACTTGACGTCGCGGTCCGAGACAATAGTCTTTGGCACTCCATGTAGGCGCAAGATTTCCCTACAAAAAAGATTTGCAACATGTGAAGCATCGTCTATCTTGTTGCATGGGATGAAATGAGCCATTTTAGAGAATCGGTCCACAACAACAAACACGAAATCTTTGCCATTTCTAGTTCTAGGCAAACCAAGCACAAAATCCATACTAATATCTTCCCATGGGTGATACGGAATGGGAAGTGGCATATATAGAACATGTGATTGAGCTTTAGACTTAGCTTTGCGACATGTAGAGCATCGGTTGGTGAAGCGTGAGACGTCGCGGAACATCTTGGGCCAAAAGTAGTTCTTGGAGAGCGTAGCAAATGTCTTGTCGCGTCCAAAGTGTCCCATAAGTCCTCCTCCATGAGATTCTTGCAAAAGTAACAAACGAAGAGAAGACTCAGGGATATAAAGTTTGTTAGCTCTCATAAGATAATCATCTTTTATGTAATAGCATTCCCAAGATGTATGCGTCAAACATTTGGCATATGGAATAGCAAGACATTCAATTCAAGTTTAGTAACAAGCATGCATTTGCGTGAAAGCGCATCCGCCACAACATTTTCTTTGCCTTTGATGTATTTGATGACATAAGGAAATGACTCAATGAATTCACTCCACTTAGCATGACACTTGTTCAACTTAGTTTGACCCTTAAGGTACTTAAGCGTTTCATGGTCGGTATGGATGACAAATTCATGTGGGCGAAGATAGTGTTCCCACTCACGCAAAACTCGCACTAAAGCATATAGCTCTTTATCATAGATGGGATAATTGAGTTGCGCTCCGGAAAGTTTCTCACTAAAGTAAGCTATGGGGCGCTTCTCTTGCATTAACACACCTCCTATGCCATTACCGCTAGCATCGCAATGAACTTCGAAAGTTTTGTCAAAATTGGGTAATGCAAGCACGGGAGCATGAGTAAGCAAATTTTTAAGTTCATTAAATGCGGTATCTTGGGATGGTCCCCAAACAAAAGGTGCATTCTTCTTACTCAAGGCATACAAGGGAGATGCAATGGTGCTAAAATCCTTAATGAATCGATGATAGAAACCGGCTAGGCCAAGGAAGCTTCGCACTGGTTGCAAATTGGATGGTTGTGGCCAAGTTTTAATAGCATTTTTCTTAGATTCATCTACATGAACACCCTTAGTTGACACACGAAACCTAAGAAAACAAGCTTATCAACACCAAAAAGGCATTTATCCATATTAGCATAAAGGCGCTCTTTTCTAAGAGTTTGCAAAACTGTTCTAAGATGGGTGACATGATCTATGAGAGATTTGCTAAATACAAGAATATCGTCAAAGTAGACCACAACAAATACACCAATGTATGGCCCAAGAACAAAATGCATGACTCGCATGAAAGTTCCGGGTGTTTCGGATAAGCCCATTGGCATAACAAGCCATTCATATAAGCCAAATTTGGTCTTCCATGCGATTTTCCATTCATCACCTTCTTGTATGCGGATTGGTAATAGCCACTTTTAAGATCAATTTTAGATAAAATAGTGCCTCCGTTAAGCTCATCTAACATATCATCAAGGCGTGGAATAGGATATCTATAACAAACGATGATAGCATTGATAGGACGACAATCGGAACACATGCGATATGTACCATCTTTCTTGGGAACAAGGATTACCAGGACGGCACATGGGCTCAAGCTTTCTCTTACATGGCCGTTGTCGATGAGTTGTTGTACTTGCCGTTGGATCTCCTTGGTTTCTTCGGGATTGACTCGGTATGGAGCCTTGTAAGGAAGAGGTGCTCCGGGGATGAGGTTGATGCGGTGTTCGATGCCTCGAAGGGGAGATAGGCCGGGAGGTAGCTCGTCGGGGAATACATCTTGGAATTCCTGCAATAGAGAAGATAACACTAAAGGTAGATTGTGAGAGGTGTTAGTCTTTGTTGCCTCATCGTTGCACAAGAGGACATAGTGCATAACACTTGATGGGTTCTCACACACTTCTCTCATCTCACTTTTGGTAGCGAATAGAAGTAGATTTTTCTTGTCGCTCATCGTGGAGACACTCATTTTGGGCTTGTGTCTCTCACTTCCTTTTGGGTGGCTCACTCTCTCACTATTCTCTCCATGATGTGCGGTTGCTTGCTTGTCGGCGATCACTTGGCTTGGTGATATAGGTCGTAGCATGTACTCCTTTCCCTTCACTTGAAGCTATAGTGATTGGTTCATCTGTTGTGGATGACGCCTCGGTCAAATTGCCATGGTCGTCCAAGTAGGAGATGGCAAACAGACATCAGAATGACATCACACTCCAAAGTGTCTTCGTATGCTCCTATCTTGAAGGAAACTTGCACCATGTGCTCTGCTTGGATAGTGCAGGAGTCGCTAAGACATTGGACCTTGTAGGGGCGAGGGTGCTTCATCTTGACCAATTGGAGCTTGGAGCATAGTTCTTCACTTGCCAAGTTATGGCAACTTCATCCGTCGATGATGACCTTCACGGACCTTCCATTGATGCCTGCCTTGGTGTGGAACATATGGCATCTTTGGTCTTTGTCTTGTTGTTGTTGAAGTGTCAAGACTTTGGAGACAACAAGAGCGGGGCTCGAATCTTTGTCACAAAAGACTTTATCATCTTCATCCTCATTCACGCGCCGGTGCATGGCCACTTGCTCAAGGGCTTCCATTTCCTCTTCACTCATGGAGTCATAGGTGTCATCGTCGTTTAGGATCAAGGTACGCTTGTTGGTGCACTCGAAGGACTTGTGGCCTCACCCGCCGCATGTGAAGCACTTGATGGAACTTGTCTTTATGGTCTCATCTTGTGGAGTTGTAGATGATGAAGCTCTCGGCTTGGAGTTGCTTGTAGTAGGAGGACGACTTGAGGATGTCGAAATTTTCTTGTAACTTGACTTGTCGCCGTTGCTTGTAGAAGGCTTGGTTGAGGTAGAAGGTGTTGGAGTCGTTGAATCTTGGTTGTTAGAGCCATAGTTCTTGGAAGTGTACTTGGCGTACTTGAAGTCATCTTGCACTTGTAGCTCCACCTTTGTGGCTTGATGCACTAGCTCGATGAGGTTGGAGTAAGGTTGAAAGTCGGCGATCTTCTTGATAGGGTGATTTAGTCCATTCAAGAAACGTGCCATAGTTTGCTCATCATCTTCCGTGACATTGGCTTGTATCATGGCAATCTCCATTTCCTTGTAGTACTCTTCAACGCTCTTTGTTCCTTGCTTGAGGAGTTGTAATTTCTTGAAGAGGTCGCGGTTGTAGTAGGTTGGTACAAAGCGCGCTCTCATGACATCCTTCATTTGCGCCCAAGTTGTGATGGGTGGTTCACCTCTTGCCTCACGGTGCTCAATTACTTGCTCCCACCAAATTAGGACGTAGTCTTGGAACTCAAGGGATGCCATGGCGATCTTCTTCTCTTCCTCATAGTTGTGCAGCCGAAAGATCTTGTCAACCTTCAATGCCCATGAAAGATATTCTTCGGGATCATTACTTTCGGTGAACTTGGGCATGGTGAACTTGAGCTTGCCATAGAGTTTCTCTTCATTGTGTTGTGGTCGAGGGTGATGACGCCCTTTATGTGGAGGATCTCCATTGTCTTGTTGCTCATTGCGAACTTGTGGTTCTTGTCGAGCTTGTGGAGGAGCTTGTGGAGCTTGTCGTTGTAATCGTGCTTGATGTCATCGCTCTTGGACTTCCTCGTGAAGTGCTTCTTCTTCTTCTCAAACACGTTGGTTATGGGCGGCGACGGCACGATTGGTGTCGCGGAGTGCACGTTGCGCCTCAAGAGCTTGTGCTTCATGCCGTAGTTGTTGTTGACAGAGAGCTTTGGCGTCTTGCTCATCTTGATGTTGGCGTTGGCGCTCTTGCATTTGCTCTTGTAGTCATTGGCGTTCTTGCGCTTCCTCTTGTTGGCGTTGGAGTTGTCTTTCTTGTGCTTGCGCAAGGGTAGCTTGATTGAGATGATGCCGACGTTCTTACTCTTCAAGTTGCTCTTGTGGATCAATGCCGTGTAGAGGATTGCGGTTTGCTTGACGGTCTTGGCGCGCGGCGTGACAAAGAGTGTTTGATGTCAATGTACTTGAATCGGAGATGGTTTCGTAGGAGTGTCGACTCGAGCGGCTCCGTCTTGAATAGGATGAAGTGGTAGAAGAGTGGTTGACCAACAAGGCACGAATCTCGTCCATTCTTGCATTGCTTTCTTGTTTTTGTTCGTCGAGCTTGTTGTCGAAGTAGTCTCTTGTACGTTGTTCAGAATGTCGCAAGTCGGTGGTGAGGTTGTCGATGCGGTCGCTCAATGCTTGTTGTTCTTGATGCAAAGCTTGTTGCGCGCCGAAGAGGTGGTTCTTGGTGACGTAGTTGTTCAGGTCCTCGTCTTGCTCTATGAAGAGTGGGTTGGTAGAAGTACTTGGCCTATCCATCATTCCAAGCAAATATGTGAGTGGAAGAAAGGAAAGAACTATACCAAATGTACCTTGACCGATGTTGAGAATGGATCAATGATCACTCAATAGTGTAGCAAGGAAATAGCACAATTGGTACCGTATCTCGTCAATCTCTCACACCTACACAAATAAAGCCTTTGGTGGAGCTTGGTGAGGATGGTGGCTGAAAATTTATGTGAATGTTAGCAAGAATCAATAATGTTGAAAAAGATTCGCAAATTCACAAATGCAACAAGTAGACCAATAGCAAGATGTGGCACACGGAAACACACACACGGATAGATAAGTGGGGTCGTGCAACAAAAAATGAGCTCAAAATGTGGATTCCACGGAAAAATGCTCTTGTTGCACAACACAAGAGAGACGCTAGCACGATTGCACAATAGGCGGATACGAGACTTGTGCACAACCTATAAAGCAAAAATGCAATGACTTCTATCCCAAGTATGCTATAAGTATGGTGTTCCGGTGATATGATCCAAGATGATCGAGTATGACAATCTTAATGTAGTATGATGCTATGGTTCTTGCTTAGAAGCTCTTTGCTTATCTTTCTCTTTTGCTTAAAAGCTTGTTGTCTCTTTCTCTTTTGAGCTCTTTTGGTGGCCACTTATGCAAAACTTCACGAACCAAGATAGCAATTGTGTATATGCGGTGACAACCTTGTAACACAAGAGATGATATCAAGATTCTTATACCAATATGATGTTGTATGTATGCAATGGGAACTATGATCACTAATGTGCACAAGTAACGTTGCCGACAATACTCAAATGGCTAGTCTTGATGGGAAAGTGACGCAAAATGGGCTATGGTGTTATGAATGTACTGGCAAGGAGTACACAAAGGTGTCATCGAAGTTACCGTCCTTGCTTACGGTTGAGGGTGTCAAGGTTGAGAAGTGGTCGTTGTCAATGTCGAGTCCTTGGCGAAGATGAGCGTTGGTGATGACGAAGTCGAACCGTTCCTAGATAGCCGAAACACCATAGGAAATGATGGACCACAACTCAAATTCTCAAAGCAAATGTCAAATGGTGGTAATGGAAAGCGGTGGTACAGTCGGGTATGTTGAGTGAGGTAGCGGAAGTGGTATGGTGGTGGTCGGGTTATGTATGCGGTGGCGGAAATGGTGGTGAAGAAAAACTACAGAAAATGCAGTTTCGGCAGAGGTAGCCGGATGATCCGGGCCAAGAGCCGGATGATCCGGGCAAGGTCTGGATGATCCGGGCAGGTCAACTGCACACGGGGATGGCTCGGGATTAACTCAAAAATGGTGGGAAATTCAAGGATTTCGGGGATTTTTGATGGGTTTCGTGGTGGAGATGGTGGGGAGAGGTAAGATCCACTTGCAACACAAAGAATCCACGGATCAAAGTCAACAAAACTTCATCATACCAACAAATCACCAAAAAAATTGGGGCTATTTTTCTGGGATTTTCTAAATTGGGCAAGAACAAGCAAAATTAGGCTAGAAAACAAGGAGGGGGGCTCCAATTTCGTGAGAAACCATGGCTCATGATACCAAGATGATGTAGGGTAGAACCCTAGATGCTCGATGTTTCACGATTGGAGCGGATCCTGCGAAGAACACGAAGAGCGCGAGGGAAAACATGAGGGGAAATATGAGAGGATTCACTCAAACCAACGATATTCGATTACACATGTGCTAGATCTGAATACACGAAGAGATACATGATCCAAAGTCAACGAAGGACGATACAAGTAGCAAGTTCTTCTCCGTGAGGAGGTCTTGAGGGGTCTTCCCATGAGGGGTCTTGAATCCAATCGATGGATCTTCTCCTTAGATGCCGCGGTCTCTCGATGGAGTAGAGCCGAATGGATGAGCAAAGCTCTATCTCTCAAATGAGCTAAACCTATGCTAACCCTAGAAAAGTGGAGGAGGAGTGGTTTATATAGGCTAAAGGGACGAAGGGGTACATGGGCCTTGGCCCAACACGTGCGCATAGGCGGGGGTCCAGATGATCCGGATGGGGAGCTGGACGATCCAGGCTTCAGGGACCCGGATGATCCGAGAGATGGTCTGGATGGTCCGGACATGGCAAGGAGGTAGGCGGTGGCCCGGATGTCCGGAGGGGGGTCCGGACGTCCGACTGGTTCCGGATGATCCGGGACTCCGTCTGGATGATCCGGCTTTGGGGTGCATCTTTGGGTGCTCTCGGGTGGATTTGCCGGATCATCCGGAACGGGGTCCAGATCGTCCGGGCTCTGTCTGGATCATCCATGACCTCGTCTGGATCGTCCGGCCAGCCTGGGACTTGGCCGAATTCTTCTCCGTCTTCGCGCATGTCCTCCTTGCTCCTTAGCTTCTCCATGGCTCACTCCTTGGTACCTGAGTATGCAAAGTGTCTCCGTTTGAGGTAGTAGCCATGTCTCATGTGATTCAAAAGGGAGTTGCGAGAGGAGTGATGTCACCTCGGTTTCGAGAGCTCTTGCACGTGCTCGTGTCATGGGTCCACTTGGCACTTGGTGAGATGATGATAAGTCCATGGGGATGACCTTGGGATGCTGCGCATCACAAACCTAGTACAAAGTCCATACTAATATCTTCCCATGGGTGATACGGAATAGGAAGTGGCATATAGAGACCATGGGATTGAGCTTTAGACTTAGTTTTGCGACATGTAGAGCATCAGTTGGTGAAGCGAGAAACGTCGTGGAACATCTTGGGCCAAAAGTAGTTCTTGGATAGCGTGGCAAATGTCTTCTCGCATCCAAAATGACCCATAAGTCCTCCACCATGAGATTCTTGCAAAAGTAACAAACGAAGATAAGACTCGGGGATACATAGTTTGTTAGCTCTCATAAGATAATCATCTTTGATGTAATAGCGTTCCCAAGATGTATGCGTCGAACATTTGGCATAAGGAATAGCAAAAGTAGGATCATGCGCATACAAGTCTTTTATGTGCTCAAAATCAATGACATTCAACTCAAGTTGAGTAACAAGCATGCATTTGTTGGAAAGAGCATCCGCCACTATGTTTTCTTTACCCTTAATGTACTTGATGACATAAGGAAAAGATTCTATAAATTCACTCCATTTGGTGTGCCATCTATTCAACTTAGTTTGACCCTTAAGATACTTGAGAGTTTCATGGTCGGTATGAATGAGAAATTCGTGAGGACGGAGATAATGCTCCCACTGATGCAACACTCGAACTAATGCATACAACTCTTTGTCATAGATGGGATAATTGAGTTGCGCTCCGGAAAGTTTTTCACTAAAATAAGCAATTGGGCGCTTCTCTTGCATCAACACACCTCCTATGCCGTTACCACTAGCATCGCAATGAACTTTAAAAGTTTTATCAAAGTTGGGTAATTCAAGCAATGGAGCATGTGTAAGCAAATTCTTAAGCTCATGAAATGCAGTATCTTGGGATGGTCCCCAAACAAATGGCTCATTCTTCTTACTCAAGGCATGCAAAGGGGATGCAATAGTGCTAAAGTCCTTAATGAATCTATGATAGAAACCGGCTAAGCCAAGGAAACTTCGCAGTTGTTGCAAGTTAGTTGGTTATGGCCAAGTTTTAATAGCATCAATTTTAGCTTCATCTACATGAACACCCTTAGATGACACAGCAAAACCCAAGAAAACAAGCTTGTCAACACCAAAAAGGCATTTGTCCATATTAGCATAAAGGCGCTCTTTTCTTAGAGTTTGCAAAACAGTTCTAAGATGGGTGACATGATCTTCTAGAGACATGCTAAACACAAGAATATCGTCAAAGTAGACCACAACAAATACGCCAATGTAAGGGCGAAGAACATAGTGCATCACACGCATAAATGTACCGGGTGCTTCGGATAAACCCATAGGCATAACTAGCCATTTATATAAGCCAAACTTGGTTTTGAAAGTGGTTTTCCACTCATCGCCTTCTTGAATGCGGATTTGGTAATAGCCACTTTTAAGATCAATTTTAGAGAAAATGGTGGCTCCGCTAAGCTCATCTAGCATATCATCAAGACGAGGAATAGGATATCGATAACGAATGGTGATAGCATTGATGGGACGGCAATCGGAACACATGTGAAAACTACCGTCTTTCTTAGGCACAAGAATAACCGGTACGACACTAGGACTTAAGCTTTCACGCACATGCCCATTGTCAATGAGTTGTTGTACTTGCCTTTGTATTTCCTTAGTTTCTTCGGGGTTGATGTGGTAGGGTGCCTTATTTGGTAGGGGTGCGCCGGGAATGAGGTCGATGCGGTGTTCGATGCCTCCTAGTGGAGGTAGTCCCGGAGGTAGCTCATCGGGGAAAACGTCCTTGAACTCCTGCAATAGAGAAGACAACACTAAAGGTAGATTGTGAGGGGTGTTAGTCCTTGCCACTTCATCTTTGCACAATAGGACATAGTGCAAAACACTTGATGGGTTCTCACGCAGTTCTCTCATGTTACTTTTGGTGGCGAATAGGACTAAGTTTTTCTTGTAGCTCATTGTGGAGGCACTCAATTTTGGCTTGTGGCGCTCACTCTCCTTTTGGTGGTCCACTCTCTCAGTATTCTCTCCACGATGGGTGTTTGCTTGCTTGTCGGTGATCACTTGGCTCGGTGACATAGGTCATAGCACGTACTCCTTTCCCTTCATCTTGAAGCTATAGTGATTGGTTCTCCCATTGTGGATGATGCCGCGGTCGAATTGCCAAGGTCGTCCAAGTAGGAGATGGCAAACGGACATGGGAACCACATCACACTCCAAGTTGTCTTCGTATGCGCCAATCTTGAAGGAGACTTGAACGGTGTGCTCCACTTGGATGGTACCAGAGTCGGTAAGCCATTGGACCTTGTAGGGGTAAGGATGCTTCATCTTGACCAATTGTATCTTGGAACATAGCTCTTCACTTACCAAATTGTGGTAACTTCCTCCATCGATGATGACCTTCACGGAACACCCGTTGATGCCCGCCTTGGTGTGGAAGATATGGCATCATTGATCTTCGTCTTGTTGGTGTTGAAGCGTCAAGACCTTGGAGATAACGAGAGCGGGGCTTGAATCATTGTCACAAAAGACTTGGTCATCTTCATCTTCATTCACTTGCCGGTGCATGGCAACATGCTCAAGGGCTTCCATTTCCTCTTCACTCATGGGAGTCGTATGTGCCATCGTCATTGGCGATCATGGTGCACTGGTTGGTGCACTCGAATGTCTTGTGGCCTTGGCATCCACATGTGAAGTATTTGATGGAACTCGTCTTGATGGCCTCATTGTCGGCGTTCTGGGAACGGGGGTACCCAGACTTGCCTGCCTGCGGCCCACGACGTGGCTCCATCGACGGCCTGGTACGGCCCAGCTTCAGCATCAGCAACTCAAGACCCTCACGAGGGGCCGAGCCTTGCGAGGTGGACGACACCAAGACCTCATCGAGGAGCGGCATCCTAAGGCTGGCTCCTGAGGAGCGGAGAGTTCTATGCATGCCTCACTTCATGAGGTCCGGATGACGTGAGCCATGATGACCGAGGCCAGGCGGGCGCCAGCGGGCGCAGTGTACCAGTTTCCTCTTTGGTGCTAAAGAGGCAAGCGCAGGCGCGGAGTCCCGAGGAATCAGCCAAAGGTTTCCGTTCCCATGCAACAAGACCAAGACCGCCAGGACGGCAGGACGGAGGTCATCACCGAGCCCACCACGGCGTCACGACCAGAGGCTTTCACAGGCGAAGACTACTTTTGTCAGGATAGCATGTACTAGTTGTCCCCCTTTGAATTTGGCCGTTGTGGAATCCCTTCCCGCCTTTCATTTGGGAAGAGGACCAAGGCCACTATAAATAGGACTTAGCCACCACCGTAGAGGGAGACCGATCAGACCCCCAGGCGGATCATTCAGACCACCCTCACTCCACCAGCTCACTCGAGCTCAAGAACACCTCTCCTCCAGAGGCTATTCGCCACTGTACTAGTTCAACCTCTGCCCCTCGAGGCCAATCCACCACAAAGCAGGAGTAGGGTTTTACACCGCAAGGTGGCCCGAACCTGGGTAAACTGTTGTGTCTCTTTTCCTTACAGTTCGTCGAGATAGGCTGTGAGATTAGCGAGTAGGCAGACTGGGGAAGACGAGTTCTTCGCACGCACCCCAGAGTTCGAACCTCTCAAGGGTTTGCGAAACCCGAAATCCAACATTTGGCGCGCCAGGTAGGGGTGCGTCGTAGCCTCTCTCCCGCCGGTTGATCCACCACCGCTTCGCCGCTTCCATGGCTGACGCTCGTCGAGCTCGCGCTGAGCGCCGGGCCGCCCTTGCCGCCCACGTCGCTCAGACAACGCCTGCGGGAGACGGCTGCCCTCGTCGTCCCCCATCTCCAGTGGCGAACGCCGCCATCGGCCCCGCGGGGCACAAGCAGCAAGCTTCATCCCTGCACCCTTCTGTGCGGCGGGATGGGTGCACCGCCACCCCGTCGCTGACTCCAGCTGGTTCGTCTTCTCATGCTCATCGTGGGCCGGCAAATGCACAGGCTGCATTGCTCATGGCGCGCGAGGTCCTGCGCTACCGCCCCGTCGATGACCTCTACGAAGACTGGCTGGACCGCATCGCCGAGCTTGTCAGCGCCGTCGAGGACTCTCCTGCATCGTCTCGCTCGCTGCCTCACCCGCCGCCTGCTGCGGGTGACGTAGCCCACGGAGCACCTCCTCCACCTCCCCGTCAAGACGTCACCCTCGGGCCAAGGCACGAGGCCCCGCGGCGTGACCCGCCGCGCAAGGCGCCGGCGCGTGAAGAGGAAAGCTGCCAGGTGGTGCAGCGGCCGCAAGAAGATGCTCGTGCACTCGCAGCACCGCCACGTCAAGACAGCGTGCCGCCTGTAGCGGTGGCGCACGAGCGCCAAGACCAGGCTCCACCTCCACGACGGGCTCCCGTGGCCACAGCGGGTTGCCACACATTCACTCCAGAGCTACACAGCGTCGTCTGGCCGGGGAAGTTCAAGCCCGACCTGCCTCTGTGCTACGACGGCACCCCCGACCCTGCCGAGTTCCTGCAGCTCTACGAGCCGAGCATCGAGGAAGCCAACGGTGACGAGAAGGTTATGGCGAACTGGTTTCCCATGGCCCTCAAGGATGGTGCGCGCTCGTGGCTCCTGAACCTACCCACGGGATCGATCTCCTCCTGGAACGAAATGCGAGAGCGTTTCGTCGCCAACTTCCAGGGCACTCGCGACCGTCCACCGGCTGCGGGTGACCTGCGGCGCATCAAGCAGCAGCCAGGAGAGACCTTGCAGAAGTACATCCAGCGCTTCAACAGCGTCCGCCTCAAGATCCCCAAGGTGTCAGACGAGGCCATCATCTCGGCGTTCACTGATGGCGTCCGCGACATCAAGATGAAGGAGGAGCTCGCCATACATGAGGACCTGTGCACGGCTCTGGAGATGTTCAACATGGCAACCAAGTGTGCGAGAGCTGAGGAAGGGCGTCTCTCTCTCCTGGAGCTCCCAGGGGCTGACCCAGAAGACAAGAAGGCCAAAGCCAAGGACGTGAAGCGCAAGGGACCGGCCGTGCTCACGGCCGAACCAGAGATGAAGCGCGGCTGCGACCACCCAGAGTCATCGAAGGGCAGCCACCCGTTCTGCATCTTCCACAACGAGCACAGCCACAACACCAACGACTGCCAGGAGCTCAAGGCCATCCGTGACGGGCGCCTCAGTCGACGCCCCAAGCGAAGTGACTGAGGCTACGGCCGCGGAGGAGGCCGAGGTGGAGGACGCTGGGACGGCCGCGACCCCTGCCAAGAATGGCGCGATCAGCCTCGTGAGGACCGCTGGCAGGGCCAGCCTCGCGAGGGCCCCTGGAGGGACCAGCCTCGTGAGGACCGTCCTCAGGGCAACGCTGGCCTTCCTCCGCTGCTGCCACCACCAAGAAGGAATGACTACCACCACCAGGACGAGGGGGTAGGGGGCTTCCACGAGCCTCATGCCATCGCCTACATCCTGGGCGGTGCTCAGGCCCCTGCCTCTCATCGCATCTTCAAGCAGTTTGCCCGTGAGGTGAACGCGGCCCTCCCCAAGCTCGAGGCAACGCGTCCGCTCAGGTGGTCCAAGTGCACCATGTGGGCGTGCGACACCTATGGGACCCTCAAGGAATCCCTTTACGATTCGGCGAGGGGAGAGGTATGCACAAAGAGTAGAACCAACGATCGACGCGGGGCGATTTTACCCAGGTTCGGGCCGCTGATCAGCATAAAACCCTACTCCTGGCTTGTTTAATTATGAGTGTTCTTGAGCCCAGGCTCCAGGAGCGCTCGCAATGAATAGTACATTCAAAGAGCAGCTACGCATGCAGAATGGGCTAAAAGATCCTCTCCCCAGTAGCAGTTGCCTTGGGCCTCCTTTTATATGCTCAAAGGGGTCACCACAGTGGCAAAATGTATATACATTGAGGTGTAAAGTAGCTACATGGTTATCATACCTAACCACTGACGGATTAGGACGAACGCATTTAATGCACCGTGAGGTGTCCGTTTAGGTGTCCTCACTTTCTTGGGAACAGAGCAAGGGCCATCCCATCAGCACCGCTTAAGCTCTCCTCCACTGGCACGTCGCCACGCATCCAAAGAAGGGCCCAGAATGTCGGGCTCATTGCTGTGCCAGAGTGGTGGCACAGCAACAGAATCTTGCCGGGCGCCGGACCTTGCCGGGCGCCGAATCTTGCCGGGCGCCGAATCTTGCCGGGCTTCGTAGGCCACCCCGGCAAGATCTTGCCGGGGAAGCTGGCTTTCGGATTCTAGCTCTCCTTATCTTCTGATCCTTAGATCTTTGACTTGAGAATTTCTCTGGTAGCCTGAGTCAACCTCGAACTGTTCCCCGACAAGCCTTGCCGCGAGTATGGCTACAACTGCCCGTGCACAAGTATGGGGTACTAATGGCCCAATACTTAGTGCACCGACAGGAGCCCCCGGGCCTAGGCCACACACGAGTGCGAGGCGTTGTTGGGCTAGGCCCAAACAGTGCACGGGCACACGAGGTAGGGAATTAACCGCTCGTAAATATCCCGTTTACTGTGCCCCCCACTACGCGCGCTGAACGCACGACGTGGGAAGCGTGCGTCAAAGGCTACAACTGCAATGCGCATGCATAGGCGCATTCACATTGGGGAGTAAAAGGGGCGGCCCCGCACCTTCCCCATAAAAAAGGAACTGCAAAGGCATGGCCTATTTACCTCCCTATTTTCTCAATCTGGTCGCTGCCATTGTCTTCCTTCTCTCGAGCTCAGAGCAAAGCCTTCCCTCATCCGCCCGTCGCCTCCACGCCCGCTCCATCCCCGGCTTCCACCCCTGCATCCATCATGCCGCCCAAGGCTAGCAAAGGCTAGGGCAAGGAGACGAAAGCCGACGTCCCGGAGAGCGAGCTAGCGAAGATGCGGAAGAAGCACGTCGTCTTCGCCCCGTCGCTTGATGAGAAAGCTCTGAAGGGGCGGTACCAGTGTATGTGGGCGAGGGAGATGCAGGCTCACCCCGCCACTCGCATGATTCCAGGTTCTTGCTCCAAGAGCGGGTCAGACAGATATCCCTTCTTTGCTGCTTATTTCTATTGCGGGCTCTGTCCCCCATTTTCTGACTTCTTCAACGACATTATGTACACATACGGCTTCCATCTTCTTGATTTCACGCCGAATGCGGTACTGTGCATGTCCATCTTTGCCCATCTTTGTGAAATTTTTGCCGGAGTGGTTCCCAATACTGCCCTTTTCCGCCACTACTCTTTCCCTCGTATCCAAAAAGGGGAGGCCCTCTCTGGTTCTATCGCCTGGATTCCAAGGGCTTGGAATAAGGAAATATACCCAGAAGGGGTTTACCGTGAGAAGTGGGACGAATGGCGGGCTGAGTGGTGCTTGATCCAGGAGGCAGATCCCCATCCGTTCTGTCTGCCTCGACAGTAGAAAGCGGTCCGCGGCAGTGGCTGGAGCGATCTCGCTGCTGAAGATGAAAAACTCACAATCGCCACCACCAGGATCCTTCGCCTGAAAGCTGCCGAGCTAACAATGGAGATGATTGGCTTTGATTTCCTCCACCGCCGCATTGCCCCCTTGCAGAATAAAGGGAGACCAGCTTGGGAATACCGAAACGCAGCAGACATCATGAGATTGCGCCCCGGATTGAACAACAATTTGACTGCTATGCAACTTGGCGCCCTCCGTCAAAGGCTATTCCAGCGCGACAACAAGCATCGGTTGCCGGCAAGGATTGTCCCTCTGTGCAACAACTCTGCCCTGGGGTCGATTATTGCCACCATGCCAGTGTTCAATGCCCACAGTCTCGACGCGACATGGGTCGAGCCATCCGAGGAAGAGGCACAGAAGTTCTTTGATAACTTGACGGAGAGGGCCGTCCGGGAAGAAGCAGACCTCATCCGAGCTACTACCGACAAAGAGGTGGCATACATCGCCACTAGGGCGGAGGAGGCGAATCTTGCCGCGGAGGCTGGCAGCGTCGGCTTCACAGAATGGGAAACCAATGACGCAGAGGTAGTGGTGGAAGAAAATCCTGCCGGGAAGGACAAGGTTGCCGGGGGACAGAGCAGCACAGCCGCTGAGAGCTCGTCCGACGAAGAGGCGGCCGAAGAAGAACCGCAAGAAGAGCTTCCAGCCCCGAAGAAGACAAAGCGTGTTCTTTGAAAAGCTGCATCTGGCATCCCGGCAAGCCATCCTTCTTCGAGCAGCGAGGCTCCCGGCAAGGAAGCGGCCGGCAAGACTGCACCGCGGCAAGGAGTTCGACAGCAACCTGTGCGGCGTGCGAGACCCACACCAGCGGCAACTGCTGAGGCGGCAGGGGTGTCTTGCACTACCACACCGGAGGCTGAGGTTGTCGAAACACGCCAACCCCCCGTGCCTGCTATAGTCAAGCGACCTAAGACCCCTCCTCCGCCTCCCCACAAGGACACTGCAACAGAGGTCGATTTCGACATCTCCGGCTTCAGTCCGGAGCGAGAAGAGGAAGAGGGAGTATCTTGCCACAGCTTCTATCTTCCAAATTCTGGATCAATCTTATTGACTTGCTTGTATTGTCTCTGCAGTGATGCAGAAACCTTGGTGGAGAGGATGGCGAAGAGGGCAAAGACTTCCACGGGCGACGAGCCCCCGGCAGGCTTCACGAGCGCGCCGAAAACTACTACCATCAGCCCGGATCTTAGTCCTCGACGCATCCCCCAGCGCAGCCCCCAGCGTAAGTTCATTACTCTTTTTCTGTTGGGGAACGCTAAGGTTCCTATCCTTGCCGCTGATATCTTTGGGCTTGCAGGAGAAGGACGGCAACAAAGGGAGTTATCAGGAGATACCCTCGTTGCGCCACCTCTGTCAACCATATCGCCCTCAAGCGCATCCCCGGCAAGAGATCACACCGACGAGCTTGTCTTGGTTGAGGAGGAGCTGACAACCATGGATACTGGCATCCTACCCTCGGCAACCAAGGTTGCCGGGAGGGGCGAGGCCACCTCTCGACAGCCCGATGCAGGTAACCAATTGCCTCAGTGCGCTTGCTATTCTTTCCTTTATCTCTCTTTCTTTTGTCTTCTTGAACTTCAATCTTGATCTCATTCTGTTTCTCTCCGTTGTCTTTTAGAATTCCCTGAGATGGAACACATGGACATCGACGCTGTCATCGAGGAGACTGCCAGGGATGTTGCCGCCGAAGCCGACAAAATCGCTGCCAACGAGGTCACCATGGATGCCACCGTAGAAGCAGGCGGTGCTTTTGCCGATGAGGCCGCCAAGACTGCACAGGAGGAACCCACCAAGGAGTCTACTGAAGAGGGTGGCAAGGAGGCTGGTGACCATACTGACGACATTCCTGCCGCAGGAGCGCCAGGCGCTGCGCCGGCCACGGAGCCCCCTGCTACTGGTGAGGCAGTTGCTGAGGATCAACCGTCAACATCCGAAGGCCCTTCATCCAGCAAATATCTCAAAGTTGGCGAGAACCTGTTTGTCAACTTGCTGGGGACAGCAAGCATTGGGGCACCGGCCGAAGGGGAAGTCTTTGATGAAGAAGTCATCACCGCTGCTTGGCTCAAGATTGTTGATGATCCAAGCACCAACAGTGGCAAATCTGAAGAGGATCAGCTCCTTCAGGCCATGGGCGAAAATTTCCGCAAGCTCCAGGCACTTCACCGTGCTCGGAAAGAGAAAGCAGATTCCAGAATGGCACTTGTCGAGGCGGCCGAAGCAGATTTTCAGAGGCGCGTCGAACAAATGCAAGTCTGGCACGCCGAGGCCCTCCAAGAGTTGACTGCCAGCCGGGAGCAAGTGAGCCAAAACTGGATAGAGATCCTATTGAAACAATCTGACATGGAGAAGGCACAAGAGGAAGCTACGCAAAGAATTGCTGCTGAAGATGCTCTCCTGACGGCGCGTCGCATTGCGCTTGATGCTCACGAGGAAGACCTTGCCGCACATGAGCAGGCGCTCACCGCCAAGCTTCGTAGCAAAGATGAAGATATCGAGAAGCTTGTCGCATGGCGGACCCAGGAGTTGGAGCAGAAGCACAAGGAGGCGCTCTAAGCTCTAATTGTAGATCACGCCGGCAAGCTCAAGGAGGCCGTCGATGCTGCCGAGGCTGCAGAGGCCACCAAGAATGAGCTGAGCGACAACGTCAAGAAACTGGAAGTGGATCTTGAAGAACACGGCAAGGAGCTCTCGACGCTCAAAAGCGACAGGGAAAAAACCCTCCACACCCTGGCGGAGATGCAAGTTGCCATGTCTGACAAGACCAAGCAGCTCTATTCAGCAAATGATGCCATTGCCGATCTGGGGCTGAAGCTGACCACGTTGGAGAAGTCACTCAAGGACGGCAGGGCCCGCGAGAAGGCCCTATGCAAAGATCTCCAGGAAGAGAGGAACCTGCTCAAGAGCGCTGCCGCCGCCCAAGTTGACTACGAGAAGGGCGTGCAAATCTGGACTAAACGCCTCATCGACGCTACAGAGAAACTCACGGCAGAACTGTCAACCATGGGCCTGTCAAACTTCAGATATTCCTCTGAAGAAAGGATATCTTAGAGTGCCAGGTTGACGATGTTCTTCGAAAGCATCACTGATGCTCTGAAGCTGCTTCAGTCTAACTGGGCGACCCAACTGGCCAATGAATGCCGCCAGCTTTGCCGGGCCATCCCCGCAAGGTACTCATCAAGGTGGTGCACAATAATCCTGGCATCGACCTCAGCAACGTGCTCGGCCGTCTGCCAAAGGACGTAGACCTCAAGGCACTTTAGGAGCTTGTCGCGCCCATCCTTGAGAAGGTGGACTCAATCAAAAGGGTCGAAGGCCAGTGCAGAGATTAGCTGCTCCACCTCTTCTTGTCGTTGCCATTTCATGCCAAAGACAATTAAGTCTTAAGTTAGAACTGTGGCAATGTATTAGTGTAATATAACTTGCTTATGTTTGGATATATGTATGCTATCTCCCTTGTCTGATTCCTTTATGTATGGAGTTCACCCTACGCTTACTAAAAAACTTGCCGGCGCGCAACCTGCCGCGAGTGCTGGGTGCGGGACTTCAGCAGCTTGCCGGAGGTGCAGCGGCCGGCAAGGCTCCTTGGCGTTCTCAGTGCAGCCACTTAAATCGTTGAGCGGACTCGAAACAAAATAAGGGCGCAACCGATTACAACAAGGGTTCTTTCGCGTGCAGGTTTTCCATACAAAAGTCGAAATCATCCAAGGAAAATAAGTTTGCAATAAAGGAAACTCGCTCTAAGTTTTAGAACTTAGCTTTCTATCGCTGTCCTTCCTCCGGTGAGCATCAATTCTGAACGTCGCCAACTGGTACCCATATCCTCCTTCCCCCTCCCCCCCGGCAAACGTGCACGCGAGGAACCCTTCTGTCTTTTGAGAAAAAGAAAGAAGAGAAAATAAAGATATGAAACCTTGGCGGTTCATTAGAACTTACCGGAAGCAAGTGTCATACAACATCTTAGACAAACATGCATATATATATATATATATATATATATATATATATATATAAACTTGAAAATCAAAAAGGAACTACACAACACTTAAACTTATTCATCTGTGCTCAGGGTCTGCGCCTGGCTTTGTACAAAGTATTATACGCCTTGCTGGCAAGACTTGTACAAAAGGGTGGTTGCCGGGGGCCCCCGGCAACCGCGCCCTATGGGTAGAACTTGCGAAGATGTTCGATATTCCAGGAATTGCTCACTGGAACACCATCTTCGGTCTCCAAGCGGACAGCGCTGCGCCTGGTGACTCGTACTACCTGATAGGGGCATTCCCACTTCGGCGTCAACTTGTTTGAATTCTTGGGGGACTGAATCCGCCGAAGAACAAGGTCGCCTTCCTCAAGGCTTCGGGCATGAACTTTGCGGCTATGGTAGCGGCGCAAAGCTTGCTGGTAGCGTGCGGCTCGCACAGCAGCCTGAAGACGATTCTCCTCAAGGAGCACATCGTCATCTTGCCGCAGTTGCTCTTGCTCAAGCTCATCATAAGCGAGCACTCGAGGTGATCCGTACGTGAGTTCCGTGGGGAGAACTGCTTCCGCTCCGTAGACCAGAGCGAAGGGTGTCTGGCCGGTGGCTCGATTTGGTGTCATTCTGATTGACCAAAGAACCGCCGACAATTCATCAATCCAGCGTCTTCCGCACCTTCTCAGCCTGTCAAAGGTTCTGGTCCTGAGACCGCGCAGCACTTCAGCATTGGTCCTCTCTGCTTGACCGTTGCTTCTCGGGTGAGCAACAGAGGCAAAACAAATTTTGCCGCCAAGGTCTTGGACGTACTGCATGAAGGCGCGACTTGTGAATTGCGTGTCGTTGTCGGTGATGATCCTGTTGGGCACACCGAAACGGCAAACTATCCCTTTAAAGAACTTGACGGCTGATTGTGCTGTCACCTTCCTCACTGCTTCCACCTCCGGCCACTTTGTGAACTTGTCGATAGCAACATACAAGTACTCAAAGCCCCCGGTAGCACGGGGGAAAGGGCCCAGTATGTCGAGCCCCCAGACCAAAAATGGCCAGGAGAGAGGGATCGTCTGAAGAGCTTGAGCTGGCTGATGCGATTTCTTTTAATGAAACTGGCATGCTTCACACTTGGTTACTAGTGCAGTTGCATCCTGGAGAGCGGTGGGCCAAAAGAAACCTTGCCGGAATGCTTTCCCGACAAGTGCTCTTGATCCTATGTGAGAGCCACATATGCCTCCATGTATTTCTGCCAACAACTCTAGTCCATCCTCCCGAGGAATACACTTCAATTTCACACCGTTTGGTCTCTTTCTGTACAGGACATCATCGACGAACTTGTACATAACAGACCGACGGGCTACTTTTTCCGCTTCTTCCTGTTCCTCCGGGAGTTCTCCTGTCTGAAGGAAATGGACAATGTGTTGCGCCCATGCTGGAGCCTGGGGCTCGACAGCTAGGACTAAAGGCATCTCCTCTGCCGGGGGAATGTTTGTCTCGACGGTAAGGGCCTGAGCCCCTGCTGGAGCCTGTTGTTCCCCGGCAGGCATGTTGTTGATCCCAGCAACTTCCTTGCCGGCGGCTCCCGAGAGCTCTGCCGGGAAGTACTGACCAGAATTCAACTTTCTTCTCTTTTCTTGCCGCATTGATGGTGCCACGGATGGTTGAGTCAAATGGAGCACAAAAGTTCCTGGTTCCACAGGCAACTTGAGGGCGGCATGCTTTGACAGGTCGTCAGCAATACTGTTCTCAGCACGAGGGATGTGCTCCATTTGCAGACCGTCAAAGTGCTCTTCCATTTTTCTCACTTCATCCACGTAGGCTTGCATCAATGGACTCTGATAACTCTTGTTAACTTGCCTGACGACAAGCTGTGAATCGCCTCTGATGATGAGCTTTTTGATACCAAGGTCTGCCACGATCCTGAGACCGGCAAGCAAGCCCTCGTACTCCGCAGTGTTGTTCGTCGAACTCTCCCGGGGAAAATGCATTTGGATTATGTACTTAAGGTGCTCTCCGGTGGGTGCGACAAGCAGCACGCCGGCACCGGCGCCTTGCAGCGAAAAAGCCCCGTCAAAGTACATATCCATTCCTGATTGATTTCCTTGCCGGGGAGAGTTGTTTCTTGAACCTCTTCGTCTGGCGTTGGGGTCCATTCCACAATGAACTCTGCCAAGGCCCTGCTCTGAATTGTCGAAGTGCTTTCAAACTTCAGACCAAAGCTCGACAATTCCAACGCCCACTCCACAATCCTGCCGGTTGCTTCTGGATTTCGCAAAATCCTTTGCAACGGAAAGCGAGTGACGACGGTGATTTCATGGGCTTGAAAATAATGGCGCAGCTTCCTCGAGGCCATAAGGAGGCCGAAGAGCAACTTTTGCATGCCAGAATACCTTGACCTAGCTCCCTACAAGAGGGAGCTAACAAAATAAACTGGGCGCTGCACCACCTTTTTCTTCTGCACTGGTTCTTCTGTTTGCGCAGATCCTGTCTTGCCGGTATCAACCCTTGCCAGGAAAGACCTTGCCGCGTCACCTGGCGGTCCTGCCACTTGTGTTGCTTCCTCATTAGCTTCTCTCTGTGCCACTAATGCAGCACTAACCACTTGATTTGTCGCTGCCAGATATAGCAGCAACGGCTCTCGTGGTTTAGGCGCGACTAGTGTCGGCGGAGAAGAAAGGTATTTCTTCAAATCTTGCAGCGCAGCCTCCGCTTCCGGAGTCCATTTCATTGGACCTGCCCTCTTCAAAATTTTGAAAAAGGGCAGGGCGCACTTAGCAGATTTGGAAATAAACCTGCTTAGAGCAGCAACACAGCCGGCAAGACGATGAACATCCGTGACGCGTCTTGGCGCTTCAATCTGCTCAATAGCTTTGATCTTGTCGGGGTTCTCTTTGATTCCCCATTGAGATACAAAGAATCCGAGAAGCTTGCCGGAAGGAACACCAAACACGCACTTCTCAGGATTGAGCTTTAAGTTGATCTTGCGCAGATTTGCAAATGTTTCTTCTAGATCTTGTATGAGCGTCGCTTTGTCCTTGGTTTTGACCACTATATCTTCCATATATGCCTCTATATTTCTATGGAGCTGAGGCTCAAAACCAATTTGGACCACTCTGGCAAATGTAGAACCAGCACTTTTCAACCCGAAAGGCATTCATATAAAACAATACGTACCACATGGGGTGATAAATGCGGTCTTTTCTTCATCTTCTTTTGCCATGAAAAATCTGATGATACCCTGAATAGGCATCAAGGAAGGACAGTAGATCACAACCAGCGTTGGAGTCCACAATCTGGTTGATGCGCGGCAAGGGAAAGGGATCTTTTTGACATGCTTTATTGATATCTGTATAATCAATACACAGCCTCCATTTCCCATTCACCTTGCGCACTACAACCGGATTGGCCAACCAGGTTGGGTGAAGCACTCCTCTGACCAATCCTGCCACTTCCAGCTTCCTGATTTCTTCGGCAATGAATTCTTGCCGCTCCAAGGCTTGCTTCCTGACCCTCTGCTTGACGGGCCGAGCGTGAGGACAGACAGCAAGGTGGTGCTCAATTACCTCCCTGGGAACACCGGGGATGTCGGACGGTTGCCACGCAAACACGTCGGCATTCGCCCGCAGGAAGGCAATGAGCGCGCTTTCCTATTTGTCATCTAGGGTGGAACTTATGGTGAAAGTTCCTCCCGTTCCGTCCTCCCTGACGGGCACCTTCTTGGTCTCTGGTGGAGCAGCCTTGGATTTCTTGTTCTTGCCGGCGGAACTCTCTGGTGCGTCCTCAGCGGAAGCGCAGCACTCCGAGGAGGTGAGCTTGCCGGAGTTTGCGCCAAGATTCTTGCCGGTCTTCTTCTTCCCCCCGGGAGTTCCAGCGGTAGGAGCAGATGCCTTGACAGCAGGTGCTGCAACTGCTTCCCGGTAAAGTTGGTCGGCACAGATGAGTGCATCCTTCTTATCGGAATGGATAGTAATGACACTCAACGGCCCGGGCATCTTCAATACATTATACGCGTAGTGTGATGCCGCCATAAACTTAGCCAGCGCGGGGCGGCCAAGGATCCCATTGTACGACATAGGAATCTTGGCGACATCAAACACCACCTTCTCTGTCCTGTAGTTGAGCTCGCTACCAAATGTCACCGGTAGCGTAATCTTGCCCTTTGGCTGGGTTCTTCCTGGATTAACTCCTTGAAACGTGCCCGTTTCCTCGAGATCTTCATCAGGAATTTGGAGCCTCTTGAGCACATCCGGTGAGATTAGGTTCAGCCCGGCCCCACCGTCAACTAGCATTTTCATCACCTTGAGGTTGCGGATTGTTGGTGAGACCAACAATGGTAAGCACCCGACCGCAGTTGTGCGATCAGGGGCTTACATGCATACAGCGATGGCTCTGTTGCATTGACTTCTCGCACCCACTGTTTGAGCCGACGATGGGAAGAATGCAACAAGGCGCCCCCGTCGATACACATGGCCTCTGTAGCTTTTTGGAATTCTTGCTCACTGGACTCATCATCTTCTTCATCATCATCTTCTTCTTTGTCACGGCCTCGAGCGGGCCTCTCCCTCTGTTGCTTGGCCTTGCGGCGGCGACCCCCTCGGCCACCACGCTTCTTGCCGGACCCCTCAGCACCGTCATGGGCCTTCTCCTTATCTCGCCTTTCATACTCAGCCCTCTGCTTCTCGACAAGCTGTTCAACTTGCCGGCAGTTTTGGAGATCGTGACCCTTGGTGCGATGGATCTTGCAGTAGAGCTTGCCAGAGTTTTCTGACTTGTCGGCAGCCGCCAAGGCCTGACATGAAGAGCACCCGACAAGTTCCTTGCCGGGGTTGTCAACCTTGGCCTTCTTGGCGGTGCCGGGGTTGCCGGATCCCTCGACAGCAAGCACGGCCTTGCCTTTGCGCTTCTTGTTCCGCCGCCGGCCTTTCCTTGACGGGGTTGCAGCGTCGTCGTCTTCTGATTCGCTCCCCGCGCCAACAGCCTCGCCAGGGAGTTTCCTCCCCTCTTCAGCTCGGGCGCACTTGTCGGCCAAAGCGTAAAGCTCGGCAATACTCCTGACTTTGTTCATTGCCAGCTCTTCACGCATTCTGCGGTTACGCATGTTCTGGTGAAACGCGCTAATAACAGCGGCAGGGTGAACGTCAGGAATATTGTACTGCACCCGGCTAAATCTCTGCATAAACTTGCGTAGGGGTTAGCCCTCCTTGTGAGGGATGATATGGAAATCACTCTCTTGGCCAGGAGCTTGGTGGCCTCCGACAAAGGCGCCAACAAACTGATGGCATAGATCTGACCAAGAAGAAATAGAATTCTCCGGCAGATGCATCAACCACGACCTGACGTTGGGTTTGAGTACCAACGGGAAGTAGTTGGCAAGTATCTTGTCATCTCGGCCCCCGGTAGCCTGCACCGCAATGGTGTAGATGCTCAGGAACTCCGAGGGATAAGTCTTGCCGTCATATTTCTCCGGGACCTCTGGCTTGAAGGTTCGGGAATTGGGCCACTGGACTTGCCGCAGCTCACGGGTAAACGCTGGAGTCCCTACCTCGTAAAGCAACTCACCTGCGTCCCCTAGCGCAGGCTCGTCGATAGCCGGCCCCTGCGCGCTTATCAGATTGATAGCGCGCTTCCCGTCGCCGCTCGATGGTGGTTCGAGTGTCCTCTTTGCCTTGTTCTTGGAGAACTTGACGCTGGTCGTGGCGCATCCGTAGATCGGACGATGCCATGGAATCATCATCACGGCGATCGACCCGATGGGTTGTCGACCGCCGCTGGTGTCGCGGAGGGGAGTGCACCGTGGTTGCACCACCTCCAGTTTTCTCCACATCGGCTCACGCCGGATCGATGGGCCGCCGCTGTGAGGGGCCTGCCTTCTGTGGTCCATCTTTGTTGGCGAAGCCGATGAGGCTCTGGATAGTACCTCACCACTCCTCCATCTTCTCCGGAGCAGGAGGGAAATCGAGGAGCAGCTGCGCACATGCCAAGGCTTCCGCTGGCGTAGGCGGTGGCGACAGGTGCGAGGTATGTGAGGTGCTCTGACTCCTAGCCATGTTAGAAGGAGCGCCGTCACGGTCACGCGACCACGCACCACCTCCGCCGGCAGCTCGGTGTGCATGCTGGGCCCGTGCACCTTGGGATCGATGCGCAGAAATCTTTTCATGGGGACGCCCGGAACCACCAGCGCCTTAACGTTGCTCATCGTGCACGGCCTGGGAAGGCCGTGACGCTGGCGCCGCCGCGGGAGCCCCAGAAAGCATCCTCCGATCTCTAGAATTCGTTGTGCCACCCGTAGGCAACACAGCTCCATCTCTGGATCCAACGGCGTGTGGGTTGCCGCTGCCGCTGCGAATGACACCGCTCGCCTGGCTTGGATCACCGGAACGCCGTGGAGGCTCTAATCCTCTTCCTTCTGCACCCACGCCATCGCCCGTATGCGAGGGCACAGGTAAAACGGACGTGGATGGTTGCGCCGTTGCGGTGCTCTTCTTCTTGGGTGGCATGATGAAGATGATGAAGAAACTAAGGCGCCGATCACTGGATCAGATTCACACAACCTACGACACCCCCCTACCTGGCACGCCAAAGATGTCGGCGGGCGACACCTATGGGACCCTCAAGGAATCCCTTTACGATTCGGCGGGGGGAGAGGTATGCGCAAAGAGCAGAACCAACGATCGACGCGGGGTGATTTTACCCAGGTTCGGGCCGCTGATCAGCGTAAAACCTTACTCCTGCCTTGTTTAATTATGAGTGTTCTTGAGCCCAGGCTCCAGGAGCGCTCGCAATGAACAGTACGTTCAAAGAGCAGCTACGCATGCAGAATGGGCTAAAAGATCCTCTCCCCTGTAGCAGTTGCCTTGGGCCTCCATTTATATGCTCAAAGGGGTCACCACAGTGACAAAATGTATATACATTGAGGTGTAAAGTAGCTACAGGGTTATCATACCTAACCACTGACGGATTAGGACGAACGCATTTAATGCACCGTGAGGTGTCCGTTTAGGTGTCCTCACTTTCTTGGGGACGGAACAAGGGCCATCCCATCAGCACCGCTTAAGCTCTCCTCCACTGGCGCGTCGCCACGCATCCAAAGAAGGGCCCAGAATGTCGGGCTCATTGCTGTGCCAGAGTGGTGGCACAGCAACAGAATCTTGCCGGGCGCCGGACCTTGCCGGGCGCCGAATCTTGCCGGGCGCCGAATCTTGCTGGGCGTCGAATCTTGCCGGGCTTCGTAGGCCACCCCGGCAAGATCTTGCCGGGGAAGCTGGCTTTCGGATTCTAGCTCTCCTCATCTGCTTATCCTCAGATCTTTGACTTGAGAATTTCTCTGGTAGCCTGAGTCAACCTCGAACTGTTCCCCGACAAGCCTTGCCGCGAGTATGGCTACAACTGCCCGTGCACAAGTATGGGGTACTAATGGCCCAATACTTAGTACACCGACACACCATCACCTTCAGCCCATCCGATTAGCTCAAGTGCGCGGCAACTGCCGGCGCTCTCCCGATGCTCTACTCGCCTACCATCAGGAACATGCTCGCCACCAAGACTCTCATCGATGGCGGTGCGGGGCTCAACGTTCTCTCCATCGAGACATTCGACCGACTCAAGGTGCCCTATGACCAGCTGTTGCCTACCAAGCCTTTCTCAGGAGTGACCGATGGCTCCACCATCCCGATAGGGCAAATCCGCCTCCCTGTCACCTTCGGGAAGCGCGACAACTACCGCACTGAGCTCATCGACTTCGACATCGCCCACATTCGCCTTCCATACAATGCCATCCTTGGGTATCCGGCCCTGTCCAAGTTCATGGCGGTGACTCATCATGGTTACAATGTCCTCAAGATGCCAGGGAGCTGCGGCGTCATCACGGTCGCCTGTGAGGAGAAGGACGTGGTGTGCTCTCTTGAGCGCGCCTACCAGGCTGCGGTAGTCGAGAACCCAGACGATGAAGGCGCCGTCTACCCTCCTGAGGCTGTCCCCAAGAAGAAGAAGCAGCTGCTCCGCCAAGGACCTCAGGAGAGCGAGGTGTCCAGCGGCACCACCTCAGGCCCTGCGCCCACTGACGGGGCGCCTCCCTCTCTCGCATAGGAAGGCGCGCCCGGCACCCCTCTCAGGCTGGGCTCGGGGGCTCTCCTCTGGAGGGCCTCTGACCTGGCCAATGTCACGAGGGAGGCGCTTGGGCACCATGTGGAGGCTTGCTTCAGCACGCGCTTCCGCCAGGAGGGTACAAGGTGCGAGGTGCCAGGTGCTCAGGAGTTCATCACCAAGGCAATCGAGGAGCTTCAGGAGGCAAGAGCTATGCGAGGTGACCATCGCCCACCACCCGGCGAGGCTCCTTGTCCCAGCAAGGACAGCGAGCCGCGCATCTGCGTCAATATCCCAGGGCTCAACAGGGCCGCATCTCAGGAGCGCTTCTGGCCGTCCCGCGCTGGTCGGTGCGAGGGTCCCCCTCACAGCTATGTTCGCATGCCTTTGGGCTTGTCGAGCACAGCTGCTGCACTCCAGCGCCACATGCGGGGCGGCCTGGCGGCTCATGAGGCCAGAAGCCAGTCGATCCTATCAGAGGAGGAGATGGATCCTCGCGAGCCCCCCGGGCCCCCAGAGCCTCCCGAGGTTCAGGGCCTGGGCGGCTCATGAGGAGCAACTTCTGCAGCACGTGTCTTCAGCTACTCCAACATCTCTTCAACAACGGTGCCAGGTGACATTTTCTGGTTTGTCCAGTTGGGGGTGCCCCTCGGGCTGCATTATCCCCAAGCCGCGTGGATCCGTTCCTACAGTATGTATCATTTTGTATCTGTCAGAACTAGCTCTACCTTATCTATGGGTTGATTTATGTTATCACCTGCTTGCCTGGTGTTCTATCGCCTCCGCGGCCTCCCGCATTGCTGACCAGCCTCTTGCTCATCCCGTAACGGGGGCTACACATGCTGGCATGACGCTTGTGCTCGGGTCCATCCCTGCAACACTGACAAATCTGAGAGATCGAGCTCTGGCTCGTGGCCTGCCCCGCGCATGTCACCTCACCAGATCCTCAGTGCCTTCATCTTCTTGCGGAAAGACCAGCGGCAGGACAGCAAGCGCGATTATGAGTTATACTCTCCTCTCGGACTAACCCGCAGGAATCCATGGAGTTTAGCCACGGGTGGCCCCGCCGGCCATCCCTTTTTCACGCAATTCGCTTGCACGTTAAAGGGGGGGGCTCCTGAGCATTGCGCCTCAGGAGCTCTTACTGACTCTCCAGCCCTCACCCCTTGGCCTTGACCATGGCATCGCGACCTGGCATACCAGCGGCGGCTGAGCCTCGCTCGAGGGTCGGGACCTGAGGACGTAGAGCACCTAGATGAGCGGGGAGAAGGGGAGGTCGGCGTGAGCCCTACCTGGAAGCATCACTGCCAAGGCACAATCAGGCGCTGCGCAAAGGAATCACTTCAGGCCAACTAAGATAAGTCACCCATGCATATCAGAGTGAACCTCACCGTCCGGTATTATGATTCTCGCAATCTCGCTTTGACAATGCTGCTTCCCTTTTCAGCCTCCAGGGAGCTGCTTGCAAGCCAAAGGGGACCTCTTGAGCATCACGCCTCGGGAGCTCTTACCGGACCTCGGGCCGCTCACCTCCTGGCCTTGACCACGGCATCGCAACCTGGCATACTAGCGACAGCTGAAGCCTGCCTGGGGACTGGGACCTGCCGGCGTAGAGCACTAAGCTACCGAGAGAACGAAAAGGGGGAACCATGCCGAAGCAAGATGCGCGGCTGCAACATCATGCTAGGAATAATAAACATTGGAGCAAAAGCATTACAGTTTTTTACATACCCCCGCGGGGTTTGTCACAATTCCACGCAGGGAAATAAAAGAAGGAAACGTCAAGGGACCCCGGCTGCTGGGCATCACCGACGATGCCGAGCGGACGCCGCTGCCGCACTCCGGGCATGGCGAGAGCTCGGCGGCACGTAGCTGTCGTCACTGGACTCCGAAGAATGGCCTGGCTCAGGAGAGTCGCTGGATTCCCAGGAGTCATCACTGCTGCTGGAGGAGCTGCCGGAGGCGGGCTCGACGTCCGCGGCCGTGCCACACGGACTACTTCCCCCGGGGTAGCACTCCAGACGCCGGCCCTCCTCATCGAAGACCTTGAAGAACAACGTAGAGGCGCCATCGTACTCAAAGTGGATGGCGAGGGCCCCCTCTAGACGGCAGGCGCGGGCGACCTCGCCCCATCCTCGGGTCATGAAGATGCTGCCCGGGGGGACGACCTCGACCTCCGCCCCCGTGGCTAGGCCGCAGCACCCGGCGTGCTGCAGCCATAGCTCAAGTGGCCCCCTCGGCGGCATCTCCTCGGCGAAGAACCTCGGGAGACGGATCCACATGCGCGGCGGCATTGCCGCCCACACCACGAACTCACGCAAGGTCCCCTCGCCATGGGTTCGCCGGCCTGCTGGCCGCGCAGCCTCGGTCAGTCCGCCGAGACCCCGACCCGCGCGGCGCTGGGCATTACCGCCCAGTCCGGAGCCCTGCGCGCGGGCGTACAGAGGAAGCGGGAAGCCAGGCGGAGGCACGTCGTACCAAGGCCGCGTCACCTCTTGCCTTTCGGCGGCGTCGTGAGGACGGCCGAGGCTCTTCTTCAGCGGAAGTGGCCCCGGCTCCTCCTGAGGGGCTTTTCCCTTCTCCGCTGAAGAGAATCTCCTGATCGGCGCCATGGATGCTGCTGCAAGACAGCGAGAAGAAGAAGAAGAAGGAGCAGGCAGTGAGAAGATGGAGATGAGCGAGGGGGGCTCTACCCCTCCCCTCGTTTATAGCCGGAGGGAGGCCAACCGCCGGCCTCCACGATCCCGCGCAATGATGGTTTTTCTCTGCATGCAGCAGAGTCTCGTCAAGCCGAACGATTGTCGAGGCAGTGTGGGGAAGCAAAGACGCCCACGTCCCATCAATCGCCATGCGTCGACCAAGGCCGCAGGCGGTTAGGGCCTGCGGTGCTCCGCACTTGCCCCTTGGATTCACCTCAAAGCCAAGTTCGAGCGTGCCTTGGGCCCGGGGGCTACTGTCGGCGTTCTGGGAACGGGGGTACCCAGACATGCCTACCTGCGGCCCACCGCATGGCTCCATCGATGGCCTGGTACGGCCCAGCTTCAGCAACAACAACTCAAGACCCTCGGGAGGGGCCGAGCCTCGCAAGGCGGACGACACTAAGACCTCCATGAGGAGCGGCCTCCTCAGGCTGGCTCCCGAGGAGCGGAGAGTTCTATGCAAGCCTCACCTCATGATGACCAAGGCCAGGCGGGCGCCAATGGGCGCAGTGTACCAGTTTCCTCTTTGGTGCTAAAGAGGCAAGCGCAGGTGCGGAGTCCCGAGGAATCAGCCAAAGGTTTCCATTCCCATGCAACAAGACCAAGACCGCCAGGACGGCAGGACGGAGGTCATCACCGAGCCCACCATGGCGACACGACCAGAGACTTTCGCAGGCGAAGACTACTTTTGTCAGGATAGCATGTACTAGCTGTCCCCCTTTGAATTTGGCCGTTGTGGGATCCCTTCCCGCCTTTCATTTGGGAAGAGGACCAAGGCCACTATAAATAGGACTTAGCCACCACCATAGAGGGAGACCGATCGGACCCCCGGACGGATCATTCAGACCACCCTCACTCCACCAGCTCACTCGAGCTCAAGAACACCTCTCCTCCAGAGGCTGTTCACCACTGTACTAGTTCATCCTCTGCCCCTCGAGGCCAATCCACCACAAAGCAGGAGTAGGGTTTTACACCGCAAGGTGGCCCGAACCTGGGTAAACTGTTGTGTCTCTTTTCCTTACAGTTCATCGAGCTAGGCTGTGAGATTAGCGAGTAGGCAGACTGGGGAGGACGAGTTCTTCACACGCACCCCAGAGTTCGAACCTCTCAAGGGTTTGCGGAACCCGAAATCCGACAATCATCGGTTGGAGTAGATGATGATGAAGCTCTCGGCTTGAAGTTACTTGTAGTAGGAGGATGACTTGAAGATATCAAAGTTTTCATGTAGCTTGACTTGTCGCTGGTGCTTGTAGAAGGTTTTGTTGCGGAAGGAGGCGTTGTAGTCGTTGAAGCTTGATTGTAGGATGAGATGTAGGACTTGGAAGAGAACTTGGCATACTTGTTGATTATCGTTTCGGAGGAGCAGACTTTCATGATCCGACTATGAACGTGCGAGGACGTCGTGCCTTAGCAATCACTAAACCAACTCCGAGAGGTTATTGACCACGCCGGAGCACGATCAACCTGACCACGAAGGTCTATTTCCTACAAGCAAACGAAGAACAAGCAAGAAACTAAGATTGTTATCTGGATATTGCGAATATAAGATGAAAGCTTTATTGATCAAGGTGGGGTTCTGTGACGTCTTGGTCTGGTCGTTGAACACAAATGAAGTACGCGAAGTTGCAGCTATGGTGAACTTTTAATCTAAACAAAACCCAAAGTCTAAACGGCGCCCTAAGGGCTGTATATATGGAGGAAGAGAGGGGGGGGGAGATTTTGTGGCCCTTGAAGGAGGGGTCCTAAACCAACCCTAACTCTTGTTTCCCCACACATACAGACTCTAAAAATAGCCTATAGTCAAGTATTTCGAAATTACATGGGCCTGGCCCAATAATAAGGCGACGCAACACCTATAATAGCCTCTGGACGAAATTTAGGAAGTGGCATGTTGTATATTTCGTCCAAGCCTTCATGCACTCATTATGGTGGCTTCAAAGTCCTGAAATCATCACATGAAACTCCATTCTTGTTCCCCTGGCGCATGCCATCTCCTCCATTCTTGAACTTGCTCCAAGGTTCATCTATCTTGTCCAATCTAGGCCCTTCATTTGTAAGCAAAACAAATGTATCCAATTTAGGCAGCATCATATTCTCATGAACATTAGAATCGTTACCAAGAAACGAAAGTACCTGGATATTCAAATGGCATGTGCAAGCTCTAGTAATTGGTCCAGTATGTATAGCAGCAGGGGCTGTGGGTGCAACAATGGTATTGATGTCCTAATCATCCTCCCCTTCTTGAAATGAAGTCGTCCTCGACGGAAGCTCATCTTCCTCATCCAAGTAAGGCTTCAAAACTGCAATGTTAAAAGTGGGACTAACCCCAAAATCTGTAGGCAACTCAAGTTTATATGCATTATCATTTATAATCTCTAACACCTTAAAAGGACCATCAGCACGTGGCATTAACTTTGATTTGCGCAAATCAGGAAATCTATCCTTACGCAAATGTAACCAAACAAGATCTCCAGGTGCAAACACAACATGTTTTCTACCCTTATCTCCAGCAAGTTTATATTTAGCATTCATACGTTCAATGTTTTCCTTAGTTAACTCATGCATTTTTAAGACCAATTCAGCATTTTGCTTAGCATCAAAATTAACCTTCTCCGAAGATGGAAGAGGCAACAAATCAATAGGTGCACGAGGTAGGAAACCATACACAATTTCAAAAGGGCACATCTTAGTAGTAGAATGCAGCGAACGATTATAAGCAAATTCAATATGAGGCAAGCATTCTTCCCACATTTTCTTGTTATTCTTCAAAACAGCTCTAAGCATAATAGACAATGTTCTATTGACAACTTCAGTTTGTCCATCAGTTTGGGGGTGACAAGTAGTACTAAAAAGCAGTTTAGTCCCCAACTTATCCCATAAACATCTCCAAAAGTGGCAAAGAAATTTAGTATCACGATCTGAAACAACAGTATTTGGCACACCATGCAAGCGAATAATTTCACGAAAGAACAAATCAACAACATTAACAACATCATCGCTTTTATGACATGGTATAAAGTGTGCCATTTTCGAGAATCTATCCACGACAACAAATATGCTATCCCTCCACTTGTTTGTTAGTGGTAAACCTAAAACAAAGTCCATAGATATATCCTCCCAAGGAACACTAGGTACATGCAAAGGCATATATAAACCATGAGGATTGAGTCGTGACTTAGCTTTTTGACATGTAGTGCAGCGAGCAACAAAACGCTCAACATCCCGTCTCATCTTTGGCCAAAAGAAATGTGCAGCAAGTATGTCCTCCATCTTCTTCACGCCAAAGTGTCCCATTAATCCTCCTCCATGCGCCTCCTGCAACAACAAAAGATGAACGGAGCTAGCTGGAATGCATAGCTTGTTAGCACGGAACGCAAATCCATCATTAACGATGAACTTGTTCCATGTTCTTCCTTCTTTACAATTCTGCATTACATCTTTAAAATCAGCATCATGCACATATTGATATTTGATGGTCTCCAAACCAAATATTTTGAAGTCAAGTTGTGAAAGCATAGTATAGCGACGAGACAATGCATCAGGAATAACATTTTCTTTACCCTTCTTGTGTTTAATGACATAAGGGAAAGTCTCAATGAATTCAACCCATTTAGCATGTCTACGATTTAGTTTAGCTTGACTTTTAATATGTTTCAAAGATTCATGATCAGAATGTATAACAAATTCTTTGGTCCATAAATAATGTTGCCATGTCTCTAAAGTCCGAACAAGAGCATATAATTCTTTATCATAAGTAGAATAATTCAGATTAGGCCCACTCAATTTTTCAGAAAAGTATGCAACAGGTTTGCCATCTTGTAATAACACACCTCCTAATCCAATTCCACTAGCATCACATTCAAGCTCAAAAGTCTTATTAAAATCAGGAAGTTGGAGTAAAGGAGCATGTGTCAACTTATCTTTTAACACCGTGAAGGCTTCTTCCTATGCGGTACCCCAAACAAAAGGCACATCCTTCTTTGTAAGCCCATTAAGAGGTGCAACAATGGTGCTGAAATCTCTCACAAAACGCCTATAGAAACCAGCGAGGCCAAGGAAACTCTCAATAGCTTCAATCTTGGCTTTATCAACTTCAATTCCCTGTGGAGTAACAACATAGCCAAGAAAAGATACTCGATCGGTGCAAAAGGTGCACTTCCCAAGGTTACCAAACAAACATGCATCACGTAGAGCAATAAAAACAGCACGCAAATGTTCCAAATATTCTTCCAAAGATTTGCTATAAATTAGTATATCATCAAAATAGACTACCACAAATATTCCAATGAAAGCACATAAAACTTTGTTCATTAATCTCATGAAAGTACAAGGTGCATTAGTTAACCCAAAAGGCTTGACTAACCACTCATATAAACCAAACTTAGTTTTATATGTTATTTTCCATTCATCTCCCAATTTCATAAGAATTTGATGGTATCCAGTACGCAAATCAACTTTGGAGAATATTGTAGGGCCACTCAATTCATCAAGCATATCATCTAGCCTAGGAATAGGATGATGATAATGAATAGTAATATTATTAATGCCTCTACAACCAACACACATACGCGATGTACCATCATTTTTTGGCACTAGAATAATAGGAACAACACAAGGACTAAGGAATTCGGGTATATAACCTTTGTCGAGCAGCTCCTGGACTTGACGCATAATCTCCTTCGTCTCCTCTAGATTGGTACGGTATGGTGCATGGTTGGGTAGCGATGCACTAGGAATTAAGTCAATCTGATGCTCAATCCCTCGAATAGGTGGTAATCCCAGTGGCACGTCTTGTGGAAAGATGTCAGCAAACTCCTGCAAAATGTTAGTGATAGCAGGAGGCAAAGAGGAAGGCACGTCCTCGAATGAAAATAATGCCTCTTTGCACACAAAAGCATAGCGAACAGATTTGCTGAAATCTAGCTCATCAATATCAGATTTGGTGGCAAGTAAACATGCACTTTTCAATTTAATTTCGGAAGCAACACTAGATGATTTATTATTAGGCTCCATTTGTTGCTCAAATTCTTTCGCCACAATCTGATTTTCACTCTTATTTTTCTCCTATTTTGCTTTATTAGCTCTATTAATATCATCTTTCAAATGGAATCAGGAGACATTGGAAGCAAAGTAATATGTTTATCCTTGTGAACAAGAGTATACTGATTGTTTCTACCATGGTGTACAGAATTTTTTATCAAATTGCCATGGTCGACCAAGTAATAAGGAACATGCTTGCATGGGTACCACATCACAATCAACATAATCAGCATATGTAGAGATACTAAAATGCACACGAACAGTACGTGTTACCTTAAGCTTGCCACTGTTCTTGAACCATTGGATGTAGTAAGGATGTGGATGTCGTCTTGTGGTGAGAGATAGCTTCTCCACCATCTCCATGCTAGCCAAGTTGTTGCAACTCCCTCCATCAATGATGACGCGGACAGAACGTTCCTTCACAACTCCCTTTGTATGGAACAAATTATGCCTCTGATTTTGCTTAGCTTGTGTTACCTGCACACTCAAAACAAGTTGAGCAACTAAACTTTCATACCTGTCAGCATCTTCAGGAGCCATGTATTGTGTCTCATGTTCAGAATCATCTCCATCGTGTTCTTCACTTGTAATAAGAGCCAAAGTCTCCTCATCATAGTCACTAGCGGACTCATACCCACCATCCTCAGTAGCAATCATCACACACTGAGATTTGCATTCTCTCGCATAATGACCTCTTCCCTTACAACGACGACAAATAATATCACTTGTGTGCCTTGTTGATGCCATGGAAGAAGAAGAACTCTGTGCATGCCCGGTAGGTGTGCTCTTGGCAGATAGTGGTGGTTGTGCCTGCTTCCTTGTATCACTACTGGAGGTGGCAGCTGATGAAGGTGTCGGTGCAGTAGAATGTGTGGATGTAGAGGATGCACGCGGTGTCCATGATGAAGGTCGACCTGCACAAAAGTTAGTTCGCACCAATGCCTGTCGATCCCGCACTTCACGTTCAGCTTTACAAGCAAGACGGAATAAACGAGTGATATTATTATACTCCTTATACTCTAGAATGGTCTGAATCTCTCTATTTAATCCACCCATAAAACGTGCAAGCATAGCTTCATTCTCCTCAACAATACCACATCTAATCATGCCAGTTTGTAATTCCTGATAATATTCTTCTACAGAGTTTTTTCCTTGTCTTAACCGCTGCAATTTTTGAAGTAATTCACATTGATAATATGGTGGAACACAACGAGTACACATAGCAGTTTTCAAAGCAGCCCAAGTAGCTGGAATAGGATATAATCTACAATGTTTATACCACCAAACACATGCAAAACTAGTGAAAGCACAAACAGCAGCAGCAACACGTCGTTCCTCGGGATATTGTAAACATGTAAAATGTTGTTCAGTTTCTAACTCCCAAGTAAGATATATATCAGGAACATATCTACCCTTGAATGGTGGAATATTCAATTTTAATTTAGGAAGATGGTCATGATCTCGTACCTGAGGTGGTGATGCAGGCCTACCATTGCGATTATTTGCATGTGGACGACCTGGTGCTGGTGGTTGCACGTAGTTCTGATTTTGATCAACCTCATCCTCATAATCGCCCGTGTAATCGTCCTCCTCCGCAACAGCAGCAGGAGCCACAGAAGCATCAACAGCAGTAGCAGCGGCACCAGAAGTTTGGCCAGGCTCAAGAGGAACATGGCTCGCTCGGCGGAGGCCTGTTTTGCGATGTGGAGGTGGTTGTTGTTGTTGTTGCAATGGTGTAGCAGAGGCAGGAGGTGGAGGTAGACGCGCAAGCACTTCAGCGAACTTGGCATCAAACTTGGTGTCAATTGTCTTCCACCTGTTGACCCAACATTTCCTGGAATTTATCATGAAGCTCCTTGTTCGTCATGTTCTCCCAGTCCAGCTCATCCGCTTGTGATCCTGGCACGGTTAGCAGCAAGAGAAAAAAAACAAGAATATGATCCTATAGACTGCGAGGAAGTGGCTGTGGTGTTGTGGAAAGTCACAAATCCGTCAAGCGAATCTCAAATTCTTTCTAGTTCTTACCAAGCAGCAGGTGGTGATTGGCACCATTGTAGTCAAAACTCTCAACGCTTGGATAGAGCGATTACGAGGGAGAGTCAAATGCACGACGTAGATGTATGTGGAGCAGGGAAGGCTTATAATATGGTAGCAAAAAGGGTCAGCAATAATCAATTCAGAGATGCAAAGTTGAATAAACGCTCAATGACTGTACTGTGCTGGTCCTAGGCTAGACCGTACTGGAGACACAAGCCTAGAACACTAAAAAATCACGGCGCGGAACGTAAACAAGGGAAAAGCACACTCTGGAATTTTTTTTTCGCTCCTTTTTTTTGCGCTTTCTTTTTGCGCTCTTTTTTTTTCTTCCGAAAATCACTATAATGGCGAGTGTCTCAAAACTCTTCCCAAGTCAAAATAACAGGATAGGCACGAAATTTTTTTGACTATTTTTTTTTCTGAAAATAGGGCAGCGACGACGAAAAAGTGCAACAAAAAATCACTACGATGGCGAGTGTCTCAAAACGCTCCCTGTGACCTAAAAACAGGATAGGAAAAAAATATTTTCGATCACTGAAATTCTGGCCTAAAAACTGCCCGGGGGTCTCCAGACTTTTTTTTTCTGAAACCTACTCAGGCAAAGAAACACGAATCGGAAAATAGATGGTTCTCGAAAACAAACCTAATATGAAAAGAACTCGGATTGGTGGTGGATATATGGTGGTAGGATATGGTAGCGGTGGTGGTATATGGCAACGGTGGTGGTATATGGTAGTGGTGGTAGGATATGGCGGCGGTGGCGGTATATGGCAGCAGCGATGAAGATGGTGTGGCGGCGGCGTGACAAACTGTGACAGAACTTGAAACTCTAAAGGACTAGATGCTAAGACCAGCAACTAGACACGACGATGCAACCGCAAATTCAACAAAGCAAAACCCTAAAAAGATTATGCAAAGGCTCAGATTGGTTAGGATATGATGAACTAACCCTAAATTTTTTTTGGCTTTTTCGTGGACTATAGGTATGAAGAACAGACTCGATCTAATCTACGAAAAACTGTAAAATCTCACCGACCAACCTGGAAATCTGATACCACTTGATAGAGGCAAAAGGTGTCCCATCTTTCGATGAGATGGTGATTATCGTTTCGGAGGAGTAGACTTTCACGATCCGACTACGAACGTGCGAGGACGTCGTGCCTTAGCAATCGCTAAACCAACTCCGAGAGGTTATTGACCACGCCGGAGCACGATCAACCTGACAACAATGGTCTATTTCCTGCAAGCAAACGAAGAACAAGCAAGAAACTAAGATTGCAATCTAGATATTGCGAATATAAGAAGAAAGATTTATTGATCAAGGTGGGGTTCTGTGACTTCTTGGTCTGGTCGTTGAACACAAACGAAGTACGTGAAGTTGCAGCTATGGCAAACTTTTAATCTAAACAAAACCCAAAGTCTAAATGGCGCCCTAAGGGCTGTATATATGGAGGAAGAGGGGGGGGGCATTTCGTGGCCCTTGAAGGAGGGGTCCAAGCCTTCATGCACTCATTATGGTGGCTTCAAAGTCCTGAAATCATCACTTGAAACTCCATTCTTGTTCCCCTGGCGCATGCCATCATCTCCATGCTTGAACTTGCTCCAAGGTTTATCTTTCTTGTCCAAGCTAGGCCCTTCATTTGTAAGCAAAACAAATGTATCCAATTTAGGCAGCATCATATTCTCATGAACATTAGAATCGTTACCAAGAAATGAAAGTACCTGGTAATTCAATTGGCATGCGCGAGCTCTAGTAATTGGTCCAGTATGTATAGCAGCAGGGGCTGTGGGTGCAACAATGGTATTGATGTCCTCATCACCTAGTGCCAAAAAAGGATGGTACGTCGCGTATGTGTGTTGATTGTAGAGGCATTAATAATAGGGACAATTCCATTTCTGCCCCTTACTAGAACCCACTACTCAAATTTGCCCCTAATTTCAATGTGTGCTCAAATTTGCCCCTCTACCGTTAGTTGCTCTTATAGAAATGCCCTTCTGCGCCGTTACCGTCCGATCAAACAGCTTTGACCATCTCAAAAAATAGCAAAAAAAATAAAAAATAACTGAAATTTTGTGGGATCGAAGGTACTCAGGTTCGCAAGGTGCGTGCAAATTTTCATGTTGTTTGGGCATACCAGGAGCTCGTGGCAAAGGAAAAACAGTAAATATGTACGCCTGTGAACAGTAAATTCAAAAAAATATCAAGAAAATTCAAAAACATTTGAATTTTTTTGGCATCCAAGATGCTCGGGTGCGCAAGGTGTGTGCAAAATTTTGTTGTGTTTGGACATTGTAGGAGCTCGTGGAGAAAAAAAAACAAAATTTGTCTCAAAAAAAAACTTTGAAAAAATACACTATTTTATATTTTTTGCTAGAGCTCCTCGCATGTCATTTGATAACAAAATTTTGCACACACCTTGCGCACCTGAGCATCTTGGATGCCCAAAAAATTCATATGTTTTTGAATTTTCTTGCTATTTTTTTGAATTTACTATTCAAAGATGTATAGATTTATTGTTTTCCTTTGCCACGAGCTCCTGGTATGTCTAAATAGCACAAAAATTTGCACGCACCTTGCGCACCAGAGTACCTTTGATCCATCAAAATTTTAGATTATTTTAATTTTTTTGCTATTTTTTTCGAGATGGTCAAAGTTGTTTGACCGGACGGTAACAGCGCAGAAGGGCATTTCTATAAGGGCAACTAACGGCAGAGGGGCAAATTTACTATTCAAATATTACTATTCATTATCGTCATCCTATTCCTAGGCTAGATGATATGCTTGATGAATTGAGTGGTTCTATAATATTTTCCGAAGTTGATTTGCATAGTGGATACCATCAAATTCGTATGAAATTGGGAGATGAATGGAAAACAGCATTTAAAACTAAGTTTGGATTATATGAGTGGTTAGTCATGCCTTTTGGGTTAACTAATGCACCTAGTACTTTCATGAGATGAACGAATGAAGTTTTACGTGCTTTCATTGGACGATTTGTGGTAGTTTACTTTGATGATATATTGATTTATAGTAGATCTTTGGAGGAACATTTGGAACATTTTACAAGTTGTTTTTATTGCTCTACGTGATGCACGTTTGTTTGGTAACCTTGGGAAGTGCACCTTTTGCACCGATCGAGTATCTTTTCATGGCTATGTTGTTACTCCACAGGGAATTGAAGTTGATCAAGCTAAGATTGAAGCTATTGAGAGTTGGCCGCAGCCCAAAACGGTCACACAAGTGATGAGTTTCCTTGGCCTCGTTGGTTTCTATTGGCGTTTTGTGAGAGATTTCAGCACTATTGCTGCACCTCTCAATGAGCTTACAAAGAAATATGTGCCTTTTGTTTGGGGTATCCCACAGGAAGAAGCCTTCACGGTTTTGAAAGATAAGTTGACACATGCTCCTCTACTCCAACTTCCTGATTTTAATAAGACTTTTGAGCTTGAATGTGATGCTAGTGGAATTGGATTAGGAGGTGTGTTATTACAAGATGGCAAACCTGTTGCATACTTATCTAAAAATTGAGTGGGCCTAGTCTGAATTACTCTACTTATGATAAGGAATTATATGCTCTTGTTCGGACTTTGGAAACATGGCAACATTATTTATGGCCCAAAGAATTTTTATTCATTCTGATCATGAATCTTTGAAACATATTAAAAGTCAAGCAAAACTGAACCGTAGACATGCTAAATGAGTTGAATTCACTGAGACTTTCCCTTATGTCATTAAACACAAGAAGGGTAAAGAAAATGTTATTGCTGATGCATTGTCTCATCGTTATACTATGCTTTCACAACTTGACTTTAAAATATTTGGTTTGGAGACCATCAAAGATCAATATATGCATGATCCTAAATTTAAAGATGTATTGCAGAATTGTAAAGAAGGGAGAACATGGAACAAGTTCGTTGTTACCGATGGATTTGTGTTCCGTGCTTACAAGCCATGCATTCAGCTAGCTCGGTTCATCTTTTGTTGTTGCAGGAGGCGCATGGAGGAGGATTAATGGGACACTTTGGCGTGAAGAAGATGGAGGATGTACTTGCTACGCATTTCTTTTCGCCAAAGATGAGACGGGATGTTGAGCGCTTTGTTGCTCGCTGCACTAAATGTCAAAAAGCTAAGTCCCGACTCAATCCTCATGGTTTATATATGCCTTTGCATGTACCTAGTGTTCCATGGGAGGATATATCTATGGACTTTGTTTTGGGTTTACCTCGAACAAAGAAGGGGAGGGATAGCATATTTGTTGTCGTGGATAGGTTCTCGAAAATGGCACACTTTATACCATGTCATAAAAGCGATGATGCTGCTAATGTTGCTGATTTGTTCTTTCATGAAATTATTCGCTTGCATGGTGTGCCAAATACTATTGTTTCAAATCATGATACTAAATTTCTAAGCCACTTTTGGAGATGTTTATGGGCTAAGTTGGGGACTAAACTGCTTTTTAGTACTACTTGTCACCCCCAAACTGATGGACAAACTGAAGTAGTCAATAGAACATTGTCCACTATGCTAAGGGCTGTTTTGAAGAATAACAAGAAAATGTGGGAAGAATGCTTGCCTCTCATTGAATTTTCTTATAATTGTTCGCTGCATTCTACTACTAAGATGTGCCCTTTTGAAATTGTATATGGTTTCCTACCTCGTGCAACTATTGATTTGTTGCCTCTTCCATCTTCAGAGAAGGTTAATTTTGATGCTAAACAACATTCTGAATTGATCTTAAAAATGCATGAGTTAATTAAGGAGAACATTGAGCATATGAATGCTAAATACAAACTTGCTGGAGATAAGGGTAGAAAACATGTTGTGTTTGCACCTGGAGATCTTGTTTGGTTACATTTGCGTAAGGATAGATTTCCAGATTTGTGCAAATCAAAGCTTATGCCATGCGATGATGGTCCTTTTAAGGTGTTAGAGAAAATAAATGATAATGCATATAAACATGAGCTGCCTGCAGATTTTGGGGTTAGTCCCACTTTTAACATTGCAGATTTGAAGCCTTATTTGGGTGAGGAAGATGAGCTTCCGTTGAGGACGACTTCATTTCAAGAAGGGGAGGATGATGAGGACATCAATACCATTGTTACACGAACAGCCCCTGCTGATATACGTACTGGACCAATTACTAGAGCTCGCGCACGCCAATTAAATTATCAGGTACTTCTGTTTCTTGGTAATGATTCTAATGTTCATGAGAATATGATGCTGCCTAAATTGTATACATTTGTCTTGCTTACAAATGAAGGGCCTAGCTTGGACAAGAAGGACGAACATTGGAGCAAGATCAAGCATGGAGATGATGGCATGGGCAATGGGAACAATAACGGAGTTACAAGTGATGATTTTAGGACTTTGAAGCCACCATAATGAGTGCATGAAGCCTTGGACGAAATATACAAAATGCCACTTCATAAATTTCGTCCAGAGGCTATTTTAGGTGCTACATCACCTTATTATTGGGCTAGGCCAATGTAATTTCGAAATACTTGAGTATAGGTTGTTTTTAGAGTCCCTATGTGTGGGGAAACAAGAGATAGGTTGGTTTCGAACCCCTCCTCCAAGGGCCACGAAATTCCCCCCTCTTCCTCCATATATACATCCCTTAGGGCACCGTTTAGACTTTGGGTTTTGTTTAGATTAAAAGTTTGCCATAGCTGCAAATTCGCGTACTTTGTTTGTGTTCAACGACCAAACCAAGACATCACAGAACCCCACCTTGATCAATAAAGCTATCATCTTATATTCGCAATATCCCGATTGATCTTCATTTGCTTTCAGGAAATAGACCTTCGTAGTCAGGTTGATCATGCTTCGGCATGGTCAATAACCTCTCGGAGTTGGTTTAGCGATTGCTAAGGCGTGACGTCCTCGCACGTTTGTAGTTGGATCGTCAAAGTCTACTCCCCCGAAATGATAATCACCATCTCATCGAAAGACAGAACACCTTTGCCTCTATCAAAATCCCAAGGAAAAAGCTACTAGATGGATCTACTTATATAGGAGCAAGGGGTGGCGGCCAAGGAGGTGGGAGGACGTCCCAAGGCAGCCTAAAACTAAATCTAGTTCATACAAGGCTCATGGGCCCAAGTGGAGGTGATGCAACACCTTTGGACTTGTAGTTTGACTCGGATTCTGCTGCAGCGTTAGATTGTTTCATCATTATCTCAAAGCTCTAGACTAATTTGAAGGTGAGTCCAATTGGGTTAGAAAGTGCATGAAATCTACTTTCCAACAATAGAAGAATCACCCAATTCGGAGTCCGGATGAAAGAGAAATTGGCGTTTTGAGTCAGGTATGTCTGTGCAGTCCGAATCTGAGTGCAGAACATCAGAGACTTGGACTCTATCTTCTCTTGTGTTAAAAGTGACGTGAGAGAACTTCTTGAACAACACCTAAACGTCCCTTTCTCCCTTATCTTCATATGTGGATAGTACAAATGGCCCATACACCTACAATTAAACATGGCACAAAAGTCTGTGAAGTATTTTTGTTCTGGATAACATAAATAAATTATTGAATAGTTTTTATTAGAAATCACCTCACAAATATGCATGTATGCAATATTTTTGGTCGTATTCAAGGTAGTCATGTCCTCATCATCCTCCCCTTCTTGAAAACAAAGCCGTCCTCGGCGTTGCTTAATCTGAAATGTGGCTAACAACAGAGACAAGGTGTACATGTTGTATATTTATATGTCATCCATTTTTAGTTCCCTTAGTTTTTGCACATATGACACATGTATACATGAGTAACATTCATTTGTCATAAAATAAAAAGCTAAAATACTAACAGAAGAAGTAGAAGGCATGAAAATATTGCAACTCAGTTTGCACATATAAGTGAAGCTTTTCTTCATATCAAAAGATTGACAATGTTCATCATTAAACCATCCCAATATTGGTGAATAAACTTTGATTCTTTTAAATTTACATGCTACAACATGCTTAAATAAGCAAACATGCAACAAGTCATTTGACACAGAATCATCACCAAGATTAGAGGTCATATCAAAATGATTAAACATTGGCGCAATTATTTTCAAACGTATTTGATCCAAATCTGATTTATTCCCCGATTCACATGGTTGTTTCATATTAACAGTTAATTCAATGGATCCACTCGAAATTGTTGATATTTTAGTTGTTTGATCACATGGCAAAGTCAAATTATCAACATAGTCCTCTAAAATAGGTGGTGTGATCAAAGTAGTGGGTAGCTCATCAGATGGTGCATTTAACTTGACAAGGCATTCATCATTCTCATGTAGAGGTGGAAGATCAGTACCTTTGTCATTACCTCTTATGATCAACTCAGATGATGTAGCCACTCTCGGGGGTGATGTGTCACATGGTGCAGGTGATGTAGTCTTCACAACAATGGATGTGGTTGTCATAGTACAACTAGTAGTTGAAGGAACAACCGTATCAACTGTTGGAATGTGCACCGTGTGCTTGTTCTCCTTATGGGCAACACGTCGTTTTATTTCCTGTTCAGCTTTGCAAGCAAGATGAAACAAACGATACATAGGATAACACTCTTCATGAATTAGTATCTCCTGAATATCACGGTTTAATCCTCCCCAAAATTTATCCATTAAATCTTCTTCACTTTCTTCTAAAAAGGAATGCAACAAGGTAGTTTCTAAATCATCATAATATTTTGTTACTGTGTCACTACCTTGTTTTAAATGTTCTAATTTTTTAATCATGCCTCAAGTATAATAAACATCAATGAATCTATCTCTCATGACAAGTTTTAAATCATCCCAAGTAGTAGGTATATAATAAGGGTATAACCCACAATTTTCGCTCCACCAAACTAAAGCAAAGCTACTAAATGTACTAACCGCAGCTTTAACTTTTCTATGCTCATCAAAATTATGAGAAGCAAATATAGCATTTATTTCGTACTCCCATTCGATATATAAATTAGGCCTAAAATGACCAATAAATGGTGGCATGGAAACATTAACATGATTATGTGCATTCTGATGTTGTTGCTCCTCTTGTGACGGTTGTTGTATTTTCTTAAGTGGTGGCAAATCTCCCACGATCAATGAAGCCCAAGAACTAACAACTCCGGAATCTACCATGATTAGTAGAAACAAGAAACAAAATTCAAGAATAATGTTCCTATGAACTACTAGGATGTGGTGGTAAAGCGCTCACAGTAAAGCAAATATAAATATCTTATAATTCTTACCATACAGCAGGTGGTGACACGCAACCAACGGTGTCAAATAACTCCAAAGATTGAGTAAAGCGATTGCCAGGGGAACGTACGTATACACAGTGTAGAAATATGTGGAGCTTGGAAGTCTTAAATATTTGGTAGCAAAAGATTAGCAATAATCAGTTCAGAGATGAAATGTTGAATAAACGCTCAACAACGGTACTGTGCTAGTCCTAGGCTAGACCGGACTAGAGACGCGAGCCTAGAACACTAATAAGGTCATGGCGTAGCACAACTAGCATCAATAAAGGATATGAAGTAGCTCTGGATAGCAAGGTATAAGTGAAGATCACAATGGCAGTAAAGATAATGATGAGAAACAACTGCCAAGCAGGATATACCAACAAGTCTATCTCCTACTTTACTCTAGAAAAGTTTGTGCCAATTTTCTGATAATTTTTCTCAAGAATGGCACTGACTCAGGCTTTCAAACGCAAAAAGAATCACTCAATTCCGAGTTGATACGAGGAGTCAAAAAATTCCAAAACGGGCCTGAAAAACTGGAAGAAGCTGTGTTCATGAAATTCAGAGGGCAAAAAGACCTATTTAGAAGCCGATTTTGAGGTGCCAAATATTGAATAAGCTTCTACAACTATTAAGATGTGGCTCATCGCTAGCTTTAATTTGAGTACTCGCGGAGCCAAAACGGACTTCGTACGAGGAAGATATGCCTGCTTTACAGAACAATGCACAAAATAGATTCCAATCCGAATTTAGCTACGAGATTGAGTCTATATAGATCCGATTTTTTTTCTTCTCTCTTTTTTTCCTCACACTCTTTTTTTTCTTTTTCTTTCTCTCCTTTTTTTCTCTGACTTTTTTAACTTTTTCTCTTTTTTTTCTCTATCTTTTTTCTCTCTCCCTATTTCCAAAACAAACTAGATAAGATGCAGATTGGATCAAGCGAAGATGTGAACAACCTCAATTATGATTATGACAATGAACGGTGGGTAGAACATGGTGGAAATTAATGGATGGGATGGTGGACAGCGGAAGGGATAACGATGCAGCGGTGGCGTGACTAATGTGAACAGAACTCGAAACTCTAAACAAACTAGACACTAAGACCAGCAACTCGACACGACGATGTAACCGATAATTCAATAATGCAAACAATGAAAAGAAAATTGCAAAGGCTCAGACTGGCTTGGACAAAGGATGAACAAATCTAACTTTTTTATGGCTTTTCTTGGACAATAGGTAAGAAAATTAATCTAATCTAGAGATAACTGGAAATTCTCACCGAGCAACCTGAAAACTGATACCACTAGATAGGGGCGAAGATGTCCCGATCTTTCGATGAGATGATAACTATCGATTTGGTGGAGCCGACTTTGACGATCCGACTACAAACATGCACGATGTTGTACCTTAGCAATCGCTAAACCAATCTCCTAAGGTTACTGACGATGCTGGAAGCACGATCAGCCTGACCACGAAGGTCTATTCCTGCACGCAATCGAAGAACAAGCAAGAATATGATAATGCAATCTGAATATTGCAAATATAGATGAAGTATTGATAATGGTGGGGATCCGTAAGCGGTCTTGGTTTGGTCGTTGGACACAAACAAAGTACATGAAGTTCCAATGGCTAACTTTTAACTAAACAAATCCCAAGGAAAAAGCTACTAGATGGATCTACTTATATAGGAGCAAGGGGTGGCGGCCAAGGTGGTGGGAGGACGTCCCAAGGCAGCCTAAAACTAAATCTAGGTCGTACAAGGCTCATGGGCCCAAGTGGAGGTGATGCAACACCTTTGGACTTGTAGTTTGACTCGGATTCTGCTGCAGAGTCAGATTTTTTTGTCATTATCTCAACGCTCCGGAGAAATTTGAAGGTGAATCCAATTGGGTTGGAAAGTGCACGAAATCTACTTTCCAACAATAAAAGAATCACCCTAATCAGAGTCCGGATGAAAGAGAAATTGGTGTTTTGAGTCAGGTATGTCTGTGCAGTCCGAATCTGAGTGCAGAACGTGAGAGACTTGCACTCTATCTTCTCTTGTGTTAAAAGTGATGTGAGAGAACTTCTTGAACAACACCTAAACGTCCCTTTCTCCCTTATCTTCATATTTGGATTGTACAAATGTCCCATACACCTGCAATTAAACATGGCACAAAAGTCTATGAAGTATTTTTGTTCTGGATAACATAATTAAATTATTGAATAGTTTGCATTAGAAATCACCTCACAAATATGCATGTATGCAATATTTTTGGTCGTATCCAAGGTAGTCATGTCCTCATCATGAATGGTATGCATATGGTGCGCACAATGTATGGAATCATGTGATGTACAATAATTTACATGCATGGCATATGAGATGAATTGCACAAATTTTGCAAAGGTATCATAGCAATATCATTGCAAGAGAAGCAAATACCAATAACCATGACCTTGTCATCTATGCCATAAGTGCAAATGGGATTTATTTTAATGGGGCATGCATAGTTACTATGTTGAGATTGAAATGATGCAATATGGGAAATCTCACTCATAGCATATGACAAGTTTAATGGATTGTCAAACATAATGTGACCAATAGAATATTCACATGATATCCTTTGGAGCATAGCATCACAACTAGGCAATTCAACATGCTCATCATCATATTCATAAATGGGTGGCATATCGAAACAAGACATAGTATGCGATGAATGCATAAGGTGATCAACATCATGCAAGCAATCATATGCAAGATAGTCCACTAGTGGGACAAGTGAAGGTCCATCACCTATGTTACCTTTAGAGCTCCGCTCATGTATTGTAGGTGAGGTTGCAATAATTGACACTTGGTCAAGAGCTTCATCAACTTGATGGTACCATGTGGTGGGTGCGTCATCGTCCATCATGGCCATCGGTTTGTCCATTGGAGGTATGGACTCATCGAGGATTGGCACGTCATCGTGTAGGAGATCTAGCACCAAAGAAAGAAACATACTCGGAGTAGAGGGTAAGTCGCTAGAAATCATAGTGGCCTCACTTGCCATCTCAATGACCTCACTCACTAAGTGTTGTGGCTCACTCACTCCCGGTAAGATGCTCTCACTCATATCGTTGGTGGAGTCACTCAAATGGCTCTCAACCTCACATAAGATGTGTGGCATGCTCTCATGTGTGGGGCTAGTGGTGGTCGCACTCATCCTCTCATAGGAAATGCACTCAATGTCATATATGGTGGAGTCACTCATCTCACTCATGGGATGGTGGCTCTCCTCACATGGCAAATGGGGCATCTCATCATATGTGGGTGTCGGAGAGATGTAGGTGCAAATGTCTCCATGCTCAACTCCTATCGCCGCCTTGGTTGAAGGGATAGTCCCATGCTCAACCTCCTCATCCATAACACCTCCAAAGATGAATGTCGTATGATGTGGCAAAACATTACTCTCCTCCGAGACCAAAGATAGTGTCTCATGTGCCGTTTCATAGCTTGACTCGGAGTATGAGTCCCATTTGGGCGCCGTCTTCATGTTGTTGAAGAGGTTCTCGCTCATCACCGCGGTCGAAGGGGATGGCCCTTGCTCGACCGTCTTGTCGTCGTCTTGTATGAGGCCCATATGATGTGGCACCTTGTAGCTCGTCTCCATGACCGAAGGGAATTTCTCATGCTTGGCCATCTTGCTTGAGGGGCTCCGTAGATGGAATTGTCACCCTCGCTTGTAGGTGGTCGCCTTGGACTTGATGAAGTCGATGTAGGTGTACTCGTGGGAAGAAGATGCCTTGATAACACTTGGCGAAGATGCCGAAGTGGTGGTGGTAGCCGTAGCTTCCTCTTGGTGGTGCTTGTCTCGCGGTCTTCTCTTGTGCTCATGAAGGTTGGCCGTAGCTTGATGTAGAGCTTGTTGGGACTTGTATGTTTGTGCGTGTCGAGCATCTTCATGTGCATGATGTCGTTGTCGTGCTTAAGCTCGTAGTAGATGTCCTTCATCGTCGTCGTGCACATGATTCTTGGAGGTGACATGCCCTTTATGACGATGTGGATCACGAATGTGATGCTGGTTGCCATGGAGATGTGGACGTGGATGAATTGCGCTTTCATCGCATGGGCGCTCCGAAGCTTTGCGACTCGCTCGCCACCGCCTTGAGGATGACGAAGGGGACGAAGACTTGTAGTCGGACAACACTTGTCGGATTTCCTCCATGTGTTTGTCCATCCTTTTGTTGTGGTAGATGAACGTGTCATCGAAGTAGTCCCTTGTCCGTGCTTCGGATTGTCGTATGTCGGTGGCGAGGTTGTCGATGTGCTTTCGCAATGTAGATTGTGCGCCTTGCATTTGTCGTTGTAGTCCGAAGATGATGTAGTTGTCGTTGTCGTCTAAGACTGGAGATGAAATGCTTTTCCTATCCATCACAAGACTCGAGCAAATATGAGTGGGAGAAAGAGAAGAACTAGACCAAATGTACCTTATCCAATGTTGAAAATGGATCAATGATCACTCAATAGTGTAACAAGGAAATAGCACAATTGGTACCGGATCTTGTCAATTCTCACACCTACACAAGTAAAGCTTTTGGTGGATCTTGGTGAGGATAGTGACACAAAAATTTGATGCAAAATGTTAGCAAGAGTCAATAATGTTGAAAGAGATTCACAAATTCGCAAGTGCAACAAGTAGATCAATATATGTGGCACACGGAAACACACACACGGATAGATAAATGGGGGCGTGCAACCAAGGAATGAGCTCAAAATGTGGAAGACACGAAAAATGCTCTTGTTGCACAACACTAGAGAGACGCTAGTGTGATTGCTCAATAGGCGAGATACGATACTTGTGCACAACCTACAAGAGACAAAAATGCAACGACTTCTATCCCAATTATGCTATGTATATATGATGTTCCTGGTGTTAGTCAAGATGATCCAAGATGATCGGATATGACAATCTTATATGCAATGTGGTATGATGCTATGGCTATTGGTTATAAGCTTCTTTGCTCTTTCTCTTTTGCTTAAAAGCTTATTCTTTATTTTGATATGGCCACTATGCGAAATGCACAAACCAAGATAGCAATTGCATATATGCCGGAACAATCTTATGACACAAGTGATGGTATTATGATACCAAGATAATACCAATATGATATGGTATGTATGCAATGGAAGGTGTATATCGATGATCACTAATGTGCACAAGTAATGTTGCCGGCAATACTCAATGGCTAGTCTCGATAGGCAAGTGACACAAAATGGGCTAGAGGTTATCAATATAATGGCAAGAAGAATGTGATGGGATACCACAATACCAAGGTGATATAGAGTTTACTGTACATGCTTACGGTTAGGGTGTCAAAATGGTGAAGGTGGTCGATGTCGAATGCTTATCGAAGTTGAGCGGCGGTGTTGTCGATGTTGAACTGTTCTGATGTAGGGTAGAACCCTAGATGCCCGATCTTTCACGATTGGAGCGGATCCTACGAAGAACACGAGGGGAAACATGAGAGGAAAACGAGAGGGAACACTCAAATTAACGGAAAACGATCACACATGTGCTAGATTCCTGAACATAACGAGTGATACATGATCCAAACACAACAAGGGACGATACAAGTAGCAAGTTCTTCTCCATGAGGAGGTCTTGAAGGTCTTCCCGTAAGGGGTCTTGAATCCAAGATGGATCTTCTTCGTAGAGGCAGTGGTCTCTCTCGGTGGAGTAGATCTGGATGGATGAGCAAAGCTCTATCTCTCAATGAGCTAAACCTATGTTGACCCTAATAAGAGGGAGGAGGAGGAGTATATATAGTCTAGGGTCACGAAAGAGTACATGGGCTTCGGCCCAACACGCCGTCAACACACAGGCATCGGATGTCCGACAGTTACCGATCGTCTGGTTTCTCGCGGGCGCTCGGACGTCCGCTAAGTGTCGGATTTCTGACGTTTCAGCTCTGGATAGGTGGCGTCGGACTTCTGGTCGGGGTCGGACGTCTGATGCATCGGTCGTCCGGTGGTCTCCATACTTCTGACGTTTTGGTTCTGGACTGGTGGTCACGGTCGTCCGGAGGGGCTCGGTCGTCTGGGCGCTGGGAGGTGTCGGACGTCCGGTCGGTGTCGGTCGTCCGGTGGCTGGAGCGTGCACAGGCTGGGACTCGGCTGGCTGGCTGGTGCCTCCAGGTGTCGGACGTCTGGCCCAGACCTGTTGTCCGGTGGCTGTAGACTTTTGGCAGCATGTTCTCTTGCTCCTTGTACTTGGTGTCCTCGCTGTCTTGCCAATTGGGTGTAGCTGCTCCATGGCTTTCCTCCAAGTTGCTGATCACACATAAGGTTTCTGCTTGAGGTAGTAGCCATGTCTCACATGTAGCAAGTGGTAGATCGGAGAGGAGCGAGTTCACCTTAGTTTCGATAGCCCTTGCTCGAGCTCTTGTCATTGGTCCAAGTGGTGTCGTGGGAGGCGTAGGTAGGTCCATGGGGATGACCGTGAGATCCTTGATGTTGAAGACATCGCTCACGTTGTACTTGTCACGCGGAAGATCGATCTTGTAAGCATTGTTGTTGTAGCGTGCTAGCACCTTGAAGGGTCCGTCGGCTCGAGGTAGAAGCTTCAATTTGTGTTTGTTGGGGAAGCGGTCCTTGCGGAGGTGTAGCCACACAAGATCTCCAATGTTGAATATCGTGGGTTGCTTGTTGATGTTGAGCTTGGTCGTGAGTCTTTGTACTTGGCGCTCGATGGTGTGCCTTGTATCTTCATGCATCTTCTTGAGGTAGCTCACTCATGCACTCGCGTCCATGTTGATGCGCTCTCGTAGTGGTAGAGGGAGGATGTCCAATGGGGACAACGGGTTGAAGCCGTAGACAACCTCGAAAGGGTACTTGCCGGTAGTCAATTGTCTTGCACGGTTGTAGGCGTACTCGGCGATCGGTAGACACTCCTCCCACTCCTTGATGTTCTTCTTGATCAACACGTGTAGTAGAGTAGAGAGTGTCTGGTTCGTCACCTCTGTTTGGCCGTCGGTTTGGGGATGGTATGCCGAAGAGAACAAGAGCTTGATTCCGAGCTTGGCGCATAAGGTCTTCCAAAAGTAGCTTAAGAACTTGACGTCGCGGTCCGAGACAATAGTCTTTGGCACTCCATGTAGGCGCAAGATGTCCCTACAAAAAAGATTTGCAACATGTGAAGCATCGTCTATCTTGTTGCAAGGAACGAAATGAGCCATCTTAGAAAATCGGTCCACAACAACAAACACGGAATCTTTGCCATTTCTAGTTCTAGGCAAACCAAGCACAAAGTCCATACTTATATCTTCCCATGGGTGATATGGAATAGGAAGTGGCATATAAAGATCGTGGGATTGGGCTTTAGACTTAGCTTTGCGACATGTAGAGCACCGGTTGGTGAAGCGTGAGACGTAGCGGAACATCTTGGGCCAAAAGTAGTTCTTGGAGAGCGTGGTAAATGTCTTGTCGCGTCCAAAGTGTCCCATTAGTCCTGCTCCATGAGCCTCTTGCAAAAATAGCAAACGAAGAGAAGACTCGGGGATACATAATTTGTTAGCTCTCATAAGATAATCATCTTTGATGTAATAGCATTCCCAAGATGTATGCGTCAAACATTTGGCATATGGAATAGCAAAACTAGGATCATGCGCATACAAGTCTTTTATGTGCTCAAAACCAATGACATTCAATTCAAGTTGGGTAACAAGCATGCATTTGCGGGAAAGAGCATCCGCCACAACATTTTCTTTGCCTTTGATGTATTTAATGACATAAGGAAATGACTCAATGAACTTACTCCACTTAGCATGTTGCTTGTTCAACTTAGTTTGACCCTTAAGGTACTTAAGCGTTTCATGGTCGGTATGGATGACAGATTCATGAGGGTGGAGATAATGTTCCCACTCACGCAAAACTCGCACTAAAGCATATAGCTCTTTGTCATAGATGGGATAATTGAGTTGCGCTCCGGAAAGTTTCTCACTAAAGTAAGCAATTGGGTGCTTCTCTTGCATTAACACACCTCCTATGCCATTACCGCTAGCATCGCAATGAACTTCAAAAGTTTTGTCAAAGTTGGGTAATGCAAGCATGGGAGCATGAGTAAGCAAATTTTTATGTTCATTAAATGCGGTATCTTGTAATGTTCCCCAAACAAAGGGTGCATTTTTCTTACTCAAGGCATGTAAAGGGGATGCAATAGTGCTAAAGTCCTTAACGAATCTACGATAGAAGCCGGCTAAGCCAAGGAAACTATGCACTTGTTGCAAGTTGGTTGGTTGCGGCCATGTTTTAATAGCATTGATCTTAGATTCATCTACATGAACACCCTTAGAACACACGATGAAACCCAAGAAAACGAGCTTATCAACACCAAAAAGGCATTTGTCCATAGTAGCATAAAGGCGCTCTTTTCGAAGAGTTTGTAGAACGGTTCTAAGATGGGTGACATGAGCTTTGAGAGATTTGCTAAATACAAGAATATCGTCAAAGTAGACCACAACAAATACACCAATGTAGGGACGAAGAACAAAATGCAAGACTCGCATGAAAGTACCGGGTGCTTCGGATAAGCCCATTGGCATAACAAGCCATTCAGATAAGCCAAATTTGGTCTTAAATGCGGTTTTTCATTCATCACCTTCTTGTATGCGGATTTGGTAATAGCCACTTTTAAGATCAATTTTTTAGAAAATAGTGGCTCCCCTAAGCTCATCTAGCATGTCGTCTAAGCGTGGAATGGGGTAGTGATATCTAACCGTGATAGCATTGATAGGACAACAATCGGTACACATGCGATATGTACCATATTTCTTGGGAACAAGGATTACTGGGACGGCACATGGGCTGAGGCTTTCTCGTACATGGCCGCTGTCAATTAGTTGTTGTACTTGCTGTTGGATCTCCTTGGTTTCCTCGAGGTTGACTCGGTATGGAGCCTTGTTAGGAAGAGGTGATCCGGGAATGTGGTCGATGCGGTGTTCGATGCCTTGAAGAGGAGGTAGACCAGGAGGTAGGTCGTCGGGGAATACATCTTGGAATTCCTGCAATAGAGAAGATAACACTAAAGGTAGATTGTGAGAGTTGTTAGTTTTTTGTGCCTCGTCCTTGCACAATAGGACATAGTGCATAACACTCGATGGGTTCTCACACACTTCTCTCATCTCACTTTTGGTGGCAAATAGCACTAAGTTTTTCTTGTCGCTCGTCGTGGAGGCACTCAATTTGGGCTTGTGGCGCTCACTCTCTTTTGGGTGGTTCGCTCTCTCACTATTCTCTCCACGATGGTTGGCTTGCTTGTCGGCGATCACTTGACTTGGAGACATAGGTCGTAGCACGTACTCCTTTCCCTTCATCTTGAAGCTATAGTGGTTTGTTCGCCCATTGTGGATGACCCCTCGGCCGAATTGCCATGGTCGTCCAAGAAGGAGGTGGCAAACAGACATTGGAACGACATCACACTCCAAAGTATCTTCATATGCTCCTATCTTGAAGGAAACTTGCACCATATGTTCCACTTGAATAGTGCCGGAATCGCTAAGCCATTGGACCTTGTAGGGGTGGGGATGCTTCATCTTGACCAATTGGAGCTTGGAGCATAGTTCTTCAGTTGCCAAGTTATGGCAACTTCCTCTGTCGATGATGACCTTCACGGACCGTCCATTGATGCCCGCCTTGGTGTGGAAGATATGGCATCTTTGGTCTTCATCTTGTTGATGTTGAAGTGTCAAGACTTTGGAAACAACAAGAGCGGGGCTCGAATCTTCGTCACAAAAGACTTGATCATCTTCATCCTCATTCACGTGCCGGTGCATGGCCACTTGCTCAAGGGCCTCCATCTCCTCTTCACTCATGGAGTCATAGGTGCCGTCATCGTTGAGGATCATGGTGCGCTTGTTGGTACACTTGAAGGACTTGTGGCCTCGGCCGCCGCAAGTGAACCACTTGATGGTCTCATCCGGTGGAGTCGTAGATGACGAAGCTCTCGGCTTGAATTTGCTTGTAGTAGGAGGATGACTTGAGGATGTCAAAGTTTTCTTGTAACTTGACTTGTCGTCGTTGCTTGTAGAAGGTTTGGTTGAGGTAGAAGTTATTGGAGTCGTTGAAGCTTGGTTGTTGGAGCTGTAGTTCTTGGAAGAGTAGTTGGCGTACTTGAAGTCATCATGCACTTGACGTTCCGCCTTGGTAGCTTGGTGCACTTGCTCGATGAGGTTGCAGTAAGGTTGGAAGTCTGCAATGTTCTTTATAGGGTGATTGAGTCCATTCAAGAAACGTGTCATAGTTTGCTCATCATCTTCCGTGACATTGGCTCGTATCATGGCAATCTCCATTTTCTTGTAGTACTCTTCAACTCTTTTTGTTCCTTGCTTGAGTAGTTGTAGTTTCTTGAAGAGGTCGCGGTTGTAGTAGGTTGGCACAAAGCGCGCTCTCATGACATCCTTCATTTGAGCCCAAGTGGTGATGGGTGGTTCACCTTTTGCCTCACGGCACTCGATGACTTGCTCCCACCAAATGAGGACATAGTCTTGGAACTCAAGGGATGCCATGGCGATCTTCTTCTCTTCCTCATAGTTGTGCAAATGAAAGATCTTGTCGACTTTCAATGCCGATGAAAGGTACTCTTCAGGATCATTGCTTCCGTTGAACTTGGGCATGGTGAACTTGAGCTTGCCATAGCGTTGCTCTTCATTGTGTTGGGGTCGAGGGTGATGACGCCCTTGTCATGGAGGATTGTCAACCTCATGTTGCTCTTGGCGTGGAGGATTCCGAATGTCATGTTGCTCTTGGCGAACTTGTGGTTCTTGTCGAGCTTGTTGTTCTTGTCTAGCTTGATTAGGAGCCTGTGGAGCTTGTCGATGCAATCGTGCTTGATATAGTCGCTCTTGAACTTCGTCATGAAGTGCTTCTTCTTCTTGACGTGTATGGCTGTTCCGGTTGGCAACGACACGATTGGTATGTCGGAGGGCACGTAGTGCGTCAAGTGCTTGAGCTTCACACCGTTCTTGTTGTTGACATAGCGCGACGGCGTCTTGCTTATCTTGATGTTGGCGCGCTCGCTCTTCCTCTTGCTCTCGTTGGTGGAGGCGTTCATGTTCTTCCACTTGTTGGCGTTGGCGTTGCCTTTCTTGTGCTTGCGCAAATGTAGCTTGATTTTGACAATGCCGGTGTTCTTGCTCTAGGAGTTGCTCTTGATGCTCATTGCCGTGTAGAGGGTTGCGGTTTGCTTGACGGTCTTGGTGCGTGGCTCATCGAAGAGTGTTCGATGTCGGTGTACTTTGGCCGGAGATGGTGTCGAAAGATTGTCGACTTGAATGGCTCCTTCGTGAGTAGGACGAAGTGGAAGAAGAGCGGTTGACCAACAAGGCACGAATCTCGTCCATTCTTGCATTGTTCTCTTGTTTTTGTTCGTTGAGCTTGTTGTCGAAGTAGTCTCTTGTACGTTGCTTGGAGAGTCGCAAGTCGGTGGCGAGGTTGTCAATGCGGTCGCTCATTGCTTGTTGTTCTTGATGCAAAGCTCGTTGGCACCGAATAGGTGGTTCTTGGTGACGTAGGCGTTTGGGTCCTCGTCTTGCTCGATGAAGAGTGGGTTGGTAGAAGTAGTTGGCCTATCCATCATTCCAAGCTAATGTGAAGGTGGAAGAACGAAGAACAATACCAAATGTACCTTGACTGATGTTGAGGATGGATCAAAGATCACTCAATGATGTAACAAGGAAATAGCACAATTGGTACTGTATCTCGTCAATCTCTCACACCTACACAAAGAAAAATTATGGTGGAGCTCGGTTAGGATGGTGGCACAAAATTTATGCAATTGTTAGTGAGACTCAATAATGTTGAAAAAGATTCGCAAATTTGCAAATGCAACAAGTAGACCAATAGCAAGATATGGTACACGGGAACACACACGCAAATAGAATAAATGGGCTCGTGCAACCAAAATGAGCTCAAAATGTGGAATCCACCGAAAATGCTCTTGTTGCACAACTCTAGAGAGATGCTAGCACGATTGCACAATAGGCGGATATGAGACTTGTCCACAACCTACTAAGCAAAAAGCAACGACTTCTATCCCAAGTATGCTATATGTATGGTGTTCCTATGATATGATCCAAGATGATCGAGTATGACAATCTTAATGTAGTATGATGCTATGGTTCTTACTTAAAAGCTCTTTGCCTATCTTTTCCTTTTGCTTAAAAGCTTGTTTGGCTCTTTCTCTTTTGAGCTCTTTCTTTGGCCTCTTATGCAAACTTCCCGAACCAAGATAGCAATTGTGTATATGCGATGACAACCTTGTGACACAAGTAATGATACCAAGATATGTACCAAGATGATATGGTTTGCATGCAATGGGGGCTATGATCACTAATGTGCACAAGTAATGTGGCCGGAAATACTCAAAGGCTAGTCTCGATAAGAAAGATACGCAAAAATGGGCTATGGGGTTATCAATGTAATGGCAAGGAGTAGACAAAGATGTCATCGACGTTACCGTCCTTGCTTACGGTTGAGGGTGTCAAAATTGTTGAGCGGTTGTTGTCGATGACGAGACTGTGGCAAAGATGAGCGACGGTGGTGTTGATTTCGAACCGTCCCTAAGTTGCCGAAACGCGTTAGGAAACGGAAACCGCAACTCAAATTCTCAAAGAACAAAACGTGTCAAAATTTCGGAGTTGGGAAACGGGTAAGCTAAGGTGGTTGCGGAAAGTGCTGGTGGTATGCAAGTGCGTATGTGGAAGTTGGTATTGGCGTGGAAATGCGGAAGTGCGGGCGGTGGCTGAAAATTTTCGGGTGAAAAATTTCAGTTTCGTCAGGGAACATCGGACATCCGGTGGTGGTCGGACGACCGGTGGTAGTCGGACATCCGGAGACTGTCGGACGTTCGGTGCCTGGGCGATTTCGGGCACGGGATGAAATTTGGGCAAAATTGGGCGAATTTGTGGGTGAAATGGTGGAGATGATGGGGGAAAGCTAGATCCATTTGTGGCAAAGCAAATCCATGGAACAGATCCGACAAAATTTCAGAAAAACCAACAAATCACAAAAAAATTTGGGGCTATTTTTGGTGGTGAATTTTTGAATTTGGGGAAGAACACAACAAAATTAGGCTAGAAAACAAGGGTAGGGGCTCCAAATTCGTGATCAACCAAGGCTCATGATACCAAGATGATGTAGGGTAGAAACCTAGATGCCCGATCTTTCATGGTTGGAGCGGATCCTACGAAGAACACGAGGGAAACACAGGAGGGGAAAACCATAGGGAACACTCAAATTAATGGAAAAAGATCACACATGTGCTAGGTTCTCGAACATAACGAGTGATACATGATCCAAACACAACAAGGGACGATACAAGTAGCAAGTTCTTCTCCGTGAGGAGGTCTTGAAGGTCTTCTCGTGTGGGGTCTTGAATCCAAGATGGATCTTCTCCGTAGAGGCCGCGGTCTCTCTCGGTGGAGTAGATCCGGATGGATGAGCAAAGCTCTATCTCTCAATGAGCTAAACCTATGCTGACCCTAATAAGAGGGAGGAGGAGGAGTATATATAGTCTAGGGTCACGACAGGGTACATGGGCTTCGGCCCAACACGCCGTCAACACACAGGCGTCGGACGTCCGACAGTTACCGGTCGTCCGGTGTCTCGCGGGCGCTCGGACGTCCGGTAAGTGTCGGATTTCTGACGTTTCAGCTCTGGTCAGGTGGCGTCGGACTTCCAGTCGGGGTCGGTCGTTCGGTGGTCTCCATACTTCTAACATTTTGGTTCTTGACTGGTGATCACGGTCGCCCGGAGGGGCTCGGTCGTCCGTGCGCTGGGAGGTGTCGGACGTCTGGTTGCTGGAGCATGCGCAGGCTGGGACTCGGCTGGCTGGCTGGTGCCTCCAGGTGTCGGACGTCTGGCACAGACCAGTCGTCCGGTGGCTGTAGAGTTCTGGCATCTCGTTCTCTTGGTCCTTGTACTTGGTGTCCTCGCCGTCTTGCCCGTTGGGTGTAGCTGCTCCATGGCTTTCCTCCAAGTACCTGATCACGCATAAGGTTTCCGCTTGAGGTAGTAGCCATGTCTCACATGTAGCAAGTGGTAGATCGGAGAGGGGCGAGTTCACCTTAGTTTCGATAGCCCTTGCTCGAGCTCTTGTCATTGGTCCAAGTGGTGTCGTGGGAGGCATAGGTAGGTCCATGGGGATGACCGTGGGATGCTCCGCATCACGTTCCTAGTTAGCTGAAACACCCTAGGAAACAGAAAAACCGCAAACTCAAAATCTCCAAAGGTAAATGTCAAATGGTGGTAGCGAGAAAGCGGTGGTGGTTGCGGAAGTATTGGTGGAAACCCGATCAAAATGGGTTATGGTGGTGGAAGCGTATGGTGGGGCTATACACATTATCGGAGTTGAATTCACGGTCCCTAAGTAGCCGAAACACCTTAGGAGACACAAACCACAACTCAAACAACCTCAAATGCAATGGGGGACAAAATGGGTTAGGTTGCGGAAGTCAGAGGTGGTATTGCGGACGATATGGTGGAAGCCATAGGCAAAGATGCTAATGTTCCAAAACTTTTATGGAATCAAATGAGGATGGTAATATTTTTGTGGGATGGGGGATGTCAATAGCTTCAAAACGAGCTAAAGAACGTCAAAATTCGAGTCTGGATGAATTAGTTATGGTGAAAACGGTGAAACACGGGAGACTGAAATCCCAAGGGCCGGATGTCCGGCGGGGGGGTAGGCCGAAAATCCGAGGCTGTATGTCCAGAACTGTGCAGATTTTGTGCTCCAGGAGCCAGATGTCTGGCTAGGGGTCCGGATGTCCGGCCGGTGTCCCGGATGTCCAGCCCGACGATTCCAGATCCCGTTTGGGGCGGAAATTTTCAAATTGGGGGCAGAAATTGATGATTCCAAGGTCAAAATTGGACGAATTTCATGGATGGAAAGTGGGGAAAGGATGGGGGAAAGCTAGATCCACTCGAAACACATCGAATCCATGAATCAAAATCAATAATACATCTTCAAACCAACAAATCACAAAAAAAAATTGGGGCTATTTTTTGTGGGGATTTTCGAAATTTAGGACGAAATCAAGCAAATGAAGGCTAGAAACAAAGGGGGAAGACTCCAAATTTGTGATCAACATGGCACATGATACCAAGATGATGTAGGGTGGAACCCTAGGGGCCGATCTTTCACGAAATGGCGGGGGTCCCACGAAGTACACGAAGAACACGAGAGGGAAAACGCGAGGGGAAATGAGAGGAAACACTCAAATCAACGAGAAACGGTCACACATGTGCTAGATCCATGAACACAAAGAGTATTGCCGGCAACGTTACTTGTGCACATTAGTGGTCATTGCATATATCACATCATTGGTATACATATCTTGGTATCATCTCTTGAGTCACATGGTTGTCATCACAAATACCCAATAGCTACCTTGGTTCGTCAAGTTTTGCATGAGAAAGAGCTCAAAAGAGAAAGAGCCAAACAAGCTTTTAAGCAAAAGAAAAGGCTAAGCAAAGAGCTTTTAAGCAAGAAACATAGCATCATACTACATTAAGTTTGTCATACTCGATCATCTTAGATCATACCATCGGAACACCATACATATAGCATACTTGGGATAGAAGTTGTTGCATTTTTGTTTTGTAGGTTGTGCACAAGTCTCGTATCTGCCTATAGTGCACTCATGCTAGCATCTCTCTAGCGTTGTGCAACAAGAGCATTTTCCATGGATTCCACATTTTGAGCTCATTTTTGGTTGCACGACCCCATCTATCTTTCCATGTGTGTGTTTCCGTGTGCCACATTTTGCTTGGTCTACTTGTTTCATTTGCAAATTTGTGAATCTTTTCCAACATTATTGAGTCTCACTAACAATTGCATAAATTTTGTCCACCATCCTAACCAAGCTCCACCAAAGGCTCTATTTGTGTAGGTGTGAGAAATTGACGGGAACCGGTACCAATTGTGCTATTTCCGTGTTACATCATTGAGTGATCTTTGATCCATTCTCAACATCGGTCAAGCTACATTTCGTATAGTTCTTCTTTTTCTTCCACTCACACATTTACTTGGAATGATGGATAGGCCAAGTACTTCTACCAACCCACTCTTCATAGCGCAAGATGAGGACCCGAACAACTACGTCACCAAGAACCACCTCTTCGGCGCGCAATGAGCTTTGCATCAAGAACACCAAGCATTGAGCGACCGCATCGACAACCTCGCCACCGACTTGCGACATTTCGAGCAACGTACAAGAGACTACTTTGACAACAAGCTCGATGAACAAAAACAAGAGAGCAACACAAGAATGGACGAGATTCGTGCCTTGTTGGTCAACTGCTCTACTACCACTTCGTTATATTCACGGCAGAGCCGCTCGAGTCGACATTCCGACGACACCATCTATGGCTCAAGCACACCGACATCAAACAGTTTTCGTCGAGCCGCGCGGCAAGACCGTCAAGCAAACCGCAATCCTCTACACGGCAATGATCCACAAGAGCAACTTGAAGAGCAAGAATGTCGGCATCATCTTAATCATGCTACCCTTGCGCAAGCACAAGAAAGGCAACGCCAATGCCAACAAGAGGAAGCACAAGAACGCCAACGACTATGAGAGCAAATGCAAGAGCGCCAATGCCAACATCGAGGCGAGCAAGACACCGAAGCTGTCCGTCAACAACAACAATGGCGCGAAGCACAAGCTCTTGAGGCGCAACATGCCCTCCGCGACACCAATCATGCCGTCGCCGGTCGTAACCGACGTCTTCGAGAAGAAGAAGAAGCACTTGGCGAGGAAGTCCAAGAGCGACGACATCAAGCACAATTTCAACGACAAGCTCCACAAGCTCGACAAGAACCACAAGTTCGCCAGGAGCAACAAGACAATGGGAATCCTCCACGCCAAGAGCAACTAGAGGTTGACAATCCTCCACATCAAGGGCGTCATCACCCTCGACCCCAACACAACGAAGAGAAACGCTATGGCAAGCTCAAGTTCACCATGCCCAAGTTCACCGAAAGCAATGATCCCGAAGAGTATCTTTCATGGGCTTTGAAGGTTGACAAGATCTTTCATTTGCGCAACTATGAGGAAGAGAAGAAGATCGCCATGGCATCCCTTGAATTCCAAGACTACATCCTTATTTGGTAGGAGCAAGTCATTGAGCGCCGAGAAGCAAGAGGTGAACCACAAATCACAACATGGGATCAAATGAAGGATGTCATGAGAGCGCGCTTTGTGCCAACCTACTACAACCGCGACCTTGTTCAAAAAGTTACATCTCCTCAAGCAAGGAACAAAGAGCGTTGAAGAGTACTACAAGGAAATGGAGATTGCCATGATATGAGCCAATGTCACGGAAGATGATGAGCAAACTATGGCACGTTTCTTGAATGGACTCAATCACCCTATCAAGAAGATCGCCGACTTCCAACCTTACTCCAACCTCATCGAGCTAGTGCATCAAGCCTCCAAGGTGGAGCGACAAGTGCAAGATGACTTCAAGTACGCCAAGTACTCTTCCAAGAGTTACGGCTCCAACAACCATGCTTCAACGACTCCAACACCTTCTACCTCAATCATACCTTCTACAAGCAATGGCGACAAGTCAAGTTACAAGAAAACTTCGACGACTTCAAGTCGTCCTCCTACTACAAGCAACTTCAAGCCGAGAGCTTCATCATCTAGAACTCCACCGGATGAGACCATCAAGACAAGTTCCATCAAGTGCTTCACATGCGGCGGCCGAGGCCACAAGTCCTTCGAGTGTACCAATAAGCGTACCATGATCCTCAACGACGACGACACCTATGACTCCATGAGTGAAGAGGAAATGGAAGCCCTTGAGCACGTGGCCATGCACCGGCACGTCAACGAAGACGAAGATGATCAAGTCTTTTCTGACGAAGATTCGAACCCCGCTCTCGTTGTCTCCAAAGTCTTGACACTTCAACAACAATAAGACAAAGACCAAAGATACCATATCTTCCACACCAAGGTGGGCATCAATGGAAGGTCCGTGAAGGTCATCATCGACGAAGGAAGTTGCCATAACTTGGCGAGTGAAGAACAATGCTCCAAGCTCCAATTGGTCAAGATGAAGGACTCTCGCCCCTACAAGGTCCAATGGCTTAGCGACTCTGGAACTATTCAAGTGGAGCACATGGTTCAAGTTTCCTTCAAGATCGGAGAATAGGAAGACACTTTTGAGTGTGATGTCGTTCCAATGTCTGTTTGCCATCTCCTACTTGGATGCTGATGCGGAGCATCCCACGGTCATCCCCATGGACCTATCTACGTCTTCCACGACACCACTTGGACCAATGACAATAGCTCGATCAAAGGCTATTGAAACTAAGGTGAACTTGCTCCTCTCCGAACTACCATCTTGTACATATGAGACATGGCTACTACCTCAAGCGGAGACCCTATGTGTGATCAGGTACTTGGAGGAAAGCCATGAAGCAGCTACACCCAACAGGCAAGATGGCGAGGACACCAAGTACAAGGACCAATAGTATGTGCTGCCAGGAGTTCTACAGCCACCGGACGACCGGACTTCACCAGACGTCCGACGCCTGAAGCAGCAGCCCGCTAGCCAAGTCCCAGCCTGCGATCGCTACAGCGGCCAGACAACCGACACGGACCGGACATCCAACACACCCCAGTGACCGGACGACCGAGCCCCTCCGGACATCCGGTGTCACCCAACAGAAGGGAAATTATCGGAAGTCCGAGACCTCCGGACGACCGACGACCGGAAGACAGATCGCCCCCGAAAATCCGACACCACCTGATCCGAGCCGAAATGTCGGACGTCCGACTGCTTCCGGACGTCTGGACCCTCGCGAGCCACCGGACGTCCGACAGCGTTCGGACGACCGACTCCTGTCTGTGCACAGAGTGTTGGGCCGAGGCCCATGTACACTTTCTTGACCCTAGACTATATATACTCCTCCTTCTCCCTCTTTCTAGGGTTAGCATAGGTTTTGCTCATTTGAGAGATAGAGCTTTGCTCATCCATTTGGTTCTACTCCATTGAGAGACCGCGGCCTCTATGGAGAAGATCCATCGATTGGATTCAAGACCCCTAATGGGAAGACCCCTCAAAAACATCCTCTCGGAGAAGAACTCGCTACCGATTGTATCATCCTTTGTTGTGTTTGCATCTTGTACCACTCTTTATGTTCATGGATCGAGCACATGTGTGATCTCTCCTATTGATTTCAGTGTCTTCCCTCATGTTTCCCCTCGTGCTTCCCCTCATGTTCGTTGTGTTCTTTGTAGGATCCACTCCATTTCGTGAAAGATCGGGCATCTAGGGTTCTACCCTACATCATCTTGGTATCATGAGCCCAGGTTAATCATGAATTTGGAGCCCCTACTTTTGTTTTCTAGCCTTGTTTTGTTGATTTTGTCCTAATTTCAAAAATTCCCCACCAAAAATAGTGCCAATTTTTTTTTTGTGATTTGTTGGTTTTGATGAAGTTTTGTTGGATTTGATCCATGGATTTTCTTTGCCACGAGTGGATCTAGCTTTCCCCCATCATCTCCACCATTTCCATCCACAAATTCGTCCAATTTTCACCAAATTTTGCCTGTCCACCATGAACCCTAGAAGTTCATCCCGTGCCAGGAATCGCCTAGGTACCGGACGTCCGACAACCACCGGTTGTCCGACCACCATCGGACGTCCGACAAACCATAACGAAACTGAACTTTGTTCAGCTCCACCGCTCCACTTCCATTTCTGCATACGCACTCCCATACCACTACGCCTTCCGCAACAACCATCGCTTTCCGCAACCACCATCGCTTACCCGCTATCAACTCCGACAATTTTGCCTCATTTGGTCTTTGAGAATTTGATTTCGGTTTTCGTTTCCTAACGTGTTTCAGCTACTTAGGGACGGTTCGACGACATCACCACCGCTCATCTTCGTCATCGACATCGGACACTTCACCATTTTGACACCTTCACCATAAGCAAGAACGGTAACCTCTATATCATCTTGGTATCATGGTATCACATCATTGTACATTCTTTCCATTGCATTGATAACCCCATAGACCATTTTCTCGTAACTTACCTATCGAGACTAGCCATTTGAGTATTGCCGGCAATGTTACTTGTGCACATTAGTGGTCATTGCATATATCACATCATTGGTATACATATCTTGGTCTCATCTCTTGTGTAACAAGGTCGTCATCGCAAATACTCAATAGCAACCTTGGGTCGTCAAGTTTTGCATGAGAAAGAGCTCAAAAGAGAAAGAGCCAAACAAGCTTTTAAGTAAACGAGAAAGATAAGCAAAGAGCTTTTAAGCAAGAACCATAGCATCATACTACATTAAGATTGTCATACTCGATCATCTTGGATCATATCACCGAAACACCATACATATAGCATACTTGGGATAGAAGTCGTTGCAGTTTTGCTTTGTAGGTTGTGCACAAGTCTCGTATCGGCCTATAGTGCAATCGTGCTAGCGTCTCTCTAGCGTTGTGCAACAAGAGCATTTTCCGTGGATTCCACATTTTGAGCTCATTTTTGGTTGCACGACCCCATCTATCTTTTCGTGTGTGTGTTTCCGTGGGCCACATTTTGCTTGGCCTACTTGTTGCATTTCCTCATTTGTGAATCTTTTCCAACATTATTGAGTCTCACTAACAATTGCATAAATTTTGTCCACCATCCTAACCAAGCTCCACCAAAGGCTTTATTTGTGTAGGTGTGAGAAATTGACGGGAACAGGTACCAATTGTGCTGTTTCCTTGTTACATCATTGAGTGATCATTGATTCATCCTCAACATCGGTCAAGGTACATTTGGTATAGTTCTTCTCTTTCTCCCACTCTCACATTTACTTGGAATGATGGATAGGCCAAGTACTTCTACCAACCCAGTCTTCATAGAGCAAGATGAGGACCCGAACAACTACGTCACCAAGAACCACCTCTTTGGCGCGCAAAGAGCTTTACATCAAGAGAATGAAGCATTGGGCGACCGCATCGACCTACTTGCTTCCGACTTGCGACAATCCGAACAACATACAAGGGACTACTTTGACACATCAATGGCATCTCTCAAGGAGGACATCCGAGCCATGATGGTCAACCGCTCTTCTACCGCGTCATCATATTCAAGACGGTGCCATTTGAGTCGACATTCCTCCGACACCATCTCCGGTTCAAGTACACCGACATCGAACACTCTTCGTCGAGCCACGCGCCAAGACCGTCAAGCAAACCGCAATCCTCTACACGGCAATGATCGACAAGAGCAACTTGAAGAACAAGAACGTCAGCATCATCTCATTCAAGCTACCCTTGTGCAAGCACAAGAAAGGCAACGCCAATGCCAACAAGAGGAAGTGCAAGAACGTCAACGACTACGAGAGCAAATGCAAGAGCGAGCATGTCAACACCAAGACGAGCAAGACACCGAATCTCTCCGTCAAAAACAACAACAACAACAGCGTGAAGCACAAGCTCTTGAGGCGCAACGTGCACTCCGTGACACCAATCGTGTCGTCGCCGCCCGTAACTGACGTGTTCGAGAAGAAGGAGAAGCACTTTGCGAGGAAGTCCAAGAGTGACGACATCAAGCACGATTGCAACGACGAGCTCCACGAGCTCCTCAACAAGCTCGCCAAGAAACACAAGTTCGCCAAGAGCAACAAGATAATGGGAATCCTCCACGCCAAGAGCAACTAGAGGGTGACAATTCTCCACGTCAAGGGCGTCATCACCCCCGAACACAATGAAGAGCAATGCTACGGAAAGCTCAAGTTCACCATGCCCAAGTTCACCGGAAGCAATGATCCCGAAGAGTATCTTTCATGGGCATTGAAGGTTGACAAGATCTTTCGTTTACACAACTATGAGGAAGAGAAGAAGATTGCCATGGAATCCCTTGAGTTCCAAGACTACGTCCTCATTTGGTGGGAGCAAGTCATTGAGCACCGCGAGGCAAGAGGTGAACCACCCATCACAACTTGGGATCAAATGAAGGATGTCATGAGAGCGCGCTTTGTGCCAACCCACAACAACCGCGACCTCTTCAAGAAGTTACAACTACTCAAGTAAGGAACAAAGAGCGTTAAAGAGTACTACAAGGAAATGGAGATTACCATGATACGAGCCAATGTCACAGAAGATGATGAGCAAACTATGGCACGCTTCTTGAATGGATTCAATCACCCTATCAAGAAGATCGCCGAATTCCAACCTTACTCCAACCTCATCGAGCTAGTGCATCAAGCCACCAAGGTGGAACGACAAGTGCAAGATGACTTCAAGTACGCCAAGTACTCTTCCAAGAACTACGGCTCCAACAACCAAGTTTCAACGACTCCAACACCTTCTACCTCAACCAAACCTTCTACAAGCAACGACAACAAGTCAAGTTACAATAAAACTTCGACAACCTCAAGTCGTCCTCCTACTACAAGCAACTTCAAGCCGAGAGTTTCATCATCTACGACTCCACCGGATGAGACCATCAAGACAAGTTCCATCAAGTGCTTCACATGCGGCGGCCGAGGCCACAAGTCCTTCGAGTGTAGCAACAAGCACACCATGATCCTCAATGACGATGGAACCTATGACTCCATGAGTGAAGAGCAAATGGAAGCCCTTGAGCAAGTGGCCATGCACCGGTGCGTGAATGAGGATGAAGATGATCAAGTCTTTTGTGATGAAGATTCGAGCCCCGCTCTTGTTGTTTCCAAGGTCTTGACACTTTAACATCACAAAGATGAAGACCAAAGATGCCATATCTTCCACACCAAGGCGGGCATCAACGGAAGGTCCGTGAAGGTCATCATCGACGGAGGAAGTTGTCATAACTTGGCAAGTGAAGAACTCTGCTCCAAGCTCCAATTGGTCAAGATGAAGCACCCTCGCCCCTAGAAGGTCCAACGGCTTAGCGACTCCGGCACTATCCAAGTAGAGCACACCGTGGAAGTTTCCTGCAAGATAGGAGCATACGAAGACACTTTGGAGTGTGATGTTGTTCCGATGTCCGTTTGCCATCTCCTACTTGCACGCCCATGGCAATTCGACCGCGGTGTCATCCACAACGGGCGTACCAATCACTATAGATTCAAGATGAAGGGAAAGGAGTACGTGCTACGACCTATGTCACCAAGCCAAGTAATCGCCGACAAGCAAGCAACCACACATCATGGAGAGAATAGTGAGAGAGTGAGCCAGCCAAAAGGGAGTGAGAGCCACAAGCCAAAAATGAGTGCCTCCGCGATGAGTGACAAGAAAAATCTAGTGCTATTCGCTACCAAAAGTGAGATGAGAGAAGTGTGTGAGAACCCATCAAGTGTTATGCACTATGTCCTTTTGTGCAAGGACGAGGCAACAAGGACTAACACCTCTCACAATCTACCTTTAGTGTTGTCTTCTCTATTACAGGAATTCCAAGATATATTCCCCGACGAGCAACCTCCGGGTCTACCTCCTCTTCGAGGCATCTAACACCGCATCAACCTCATCCCCGGAGCACCTCTTCCTAACAAGGCACCATACCGCATCAATCCCGAAGAAACCAAGGAGATCCAACGGCAAGTACAACAACTCATCGCTAATGGCCATGTTCGAGAAAGCGTGAGCCCATGTGCCGTCCCGGTAATCCTTGTTTCCAAGAAAGATGGTACATACCACATGTGTTCCGATTGTCGTCCTATCAATGCTATTACCGTTCGCTATAGATATCCTATTCCGCGCCTTGATGATATGCTAGATGATCTTAGAGGAGCCACCATTTTCTCTAAGATTGACCTTAAGAGTGGCTATTACCAAATTCGCATCCAAGAATGTGACAAATGGAAAACTGCATTTAAGACTAAATTTGCCTTATATGAATGGCTTGTTATGCCAATGGGCTTATCCGAAGCACCCGGTACTTTCATCCGAGTCATGCATTTTGTTCTTAGGCCCTACATTGGTGTATTTGTTGTGGTCTACTTTGACAATATTCTTGTATTTAGCAAATCTCTCAAAGATCATGTCACCCATCTTAGAACCATTTTGCAAACTCTTAGAAAAGAGCGCCTTTATGCTAATATGGACAAATGCCTTTTCGGTGTTGATAAGCTTGTTTTCTTGGGTTTCATCGTGTCTTCTAAGGGTGTTCATGTAGATGAATCTAAGATCAATGCTATTAAAACTTGGCCACAACCAACCAGCTTGCAACAAGTGTGAAGTTTCCTTGGCTTAGCCGGTTTCTACTATAGATTCATTAAGGATTTTAGCACCATTGCACCCCTTTATATGCTTTGAGTAAGAAAAATGCACCCTTTGTTTGGGGACCATCTCAAGATACCGCATTTAATCAACTCAACAATTTTCTTACTCATGCTCCCGTGCTTGCATTATCCAATTTTGACAAAACTTTCGAAGTTCATTGTGATGCTAGCGGTAATGGCATAGGAGGTGTGTTAATGCAAGAGAAGCGCCCTATTGCTTACTTTAGCGAAAAACTTTCCGGAGCGCAACTCAATTATCCCATCTATAACAAAGATCTATATGCGTTAGTCTGAGTTTTGCGTGAGTCGGAACATTATCTTCGCCCCCATGAATTTTTCATTCATACCGACCATGAAACGCTTAAGTACATTAAGGGTCAAACTAAGTTGAACAAGCGTCATGCTAAGTGGAGTGAATTCATTGAGTCTTTTCCCTATGTCATCAAGTACATCAAAGGAAAAGAAAATGTTGTGGCGGATGCCCTTTCTCGCAAATGCATGCTTGTTACTAAACTTGAATTGAATGTCATTGGTTTTGAGCACATAAAAGACTTGTATGCGCATGATCCTACTTTTGTTATTCCTTATGCCAAATGTTTGACGCATACATCTTGGGAACGGTATTACATCAAAGATGATTATCTTATGAGAGCTAACAAACTATGTATTCCCGAGTCTTCTCTTCATTTGTTACTTTTGCAAGAATCTCATGGAGGAGGACTAATGGGACACTTTGGACGAGACAAGACCTTTGCTACGCTCTCGAAGAACTAATTTGGCCCAAGATGTTCTGCGACGTCTCACGCTTCACCAACCGATGCTCTACATGTCACAAAGCTAAGTCTGAAGCTGAATCCCATGGTCTCTATATGCCCCTTCATATTCCGTATCATCCATTGGATGATATTAGTATGGACTTTGTGCTTGGTTTACCTAGAACTAGAAATGGCAAAGATTATGTGTTTTTTCTTGTGGATCGATTCTCTAAACTGGCTCATTTCATCCCATGCAACAAGATAGACGATGCTTCACATGTTGCAAATCTTTTTTGTAGGGAAATCTTGCGCCTACATGGAGTGCCAAAGACTATTGTCTCGGACCGCAACGTCAAGTTCTTAAGCTACTTTTGGAAGACCTTATGCGCCAAGCTCGGAATCAAGCTCTTGTTCTCTTCGGCATACCATCCACAAACCGACGGCCAAACGGAGGTGACGAACCGGACGCTCTCTACTCTACTACGCGTGTTGATCAAGAAGAACATCAAGCAGTGGGAGGAGTGTCTACCCATCACCGAGTACGCCTACAACCGCGCAAGACATTCGACTACCGGCAAGTCCCCCTTCGAGGTCGTCTACGGCTTCAACCCATTGTCCCCATTGGACATTCTCCCTCTACCACTACAAGAGCGCATCAACATGGACGCAAGTGCACGAGTGAGCTACCTCAAGAAGATGCATGAAGACACAAGGCACACCATCGAGCACAAAGTACAACGACTCACGACCAAGCTCAACATCAACAAGCAACCCATGATATTCAACATTGGAGATCTCGTGTGGCTACAGCTTCGCAAGGACCGCTTCCCCAATGAACGCAAATCCAAGCTTATACCTCGAGCCGACGGACCCTTCAAGGTGCTAGCACGCTACAAAAACAATGCTTACAAGATCGATCTCCCACGCGACAAGTACAACGTGAGCAACGTCTTCAACGTCAAGGATCTCTCTCCCTACCATGGTGATGAGGCTTTCGATCCGAGTTCAGATCTTTCACAAGGGGGGAGATGATGCGGAGCGTCCCACGGTCATCCCCATGGACCTACCTACGTCTTCCAAGACACCACTTGGACCAATGACAAGAGCTCGAGCAAAGGCTATCGAAACTAAGGTGAACTCGCTCCTCTCCGAACTACCATCTTCTATATATGAGACATGGCTACTACCTCAAGCAGAGATCCTATGTGTGATCAGGTACTTCAAGGAAAGCCATGGAGCAGCTACACCCAACAGGCAAGACGGCGAGGACACCAAGTACAAGGACCAAGAGTACGTGTTGCCAGGAGTTCTACAACCACCGGACGACCGGACTTCACCGGACGTCCGACGCCTGAAGCACCAGCCCGCCAGCGATGTCCCGGTCTGCGATCGCTATAGCAGCCAGACGACCGACACGGACCGGACGTCTGACACACCGCAGTGACCGAACGACCGAGCCCCTCCGGACATCTGGTGTCACCCAACAGAAGGGAAATTATTGAAACTCCAAGACCTCCGAACGACCGACGACTGGAAGACCAACCGCCCCCAGAAATCCGACACCACCTGATCCGAGCCGAAATGTCGGACGTCCGGCCGCTTCCGGATGTCCGGACCCTCGCGAGCCACCGGACGTCCGACAGCGTCCGGACGACCGACGCCTGTCTGTGCAGAGAGTGTTGGGCCGAGGCCCATGTACCCTTTCATGACCCTAGACTATATATACTCCTCCTCCCTCTTTCTAGGGTTAGCATAGGTTTAGCTCATTTGAGAGATTGAGCTTTGCTCATCCATTCGGTTCTACTCCATCGAGAGACCACGGCCTCTATGGAGAAGATCCATCGATTAGATTCAAGACCCCTAACGGGAAGACCCCTCAAGACCTTCTCTCGGAGAAGAACTCGCTGCCGATTGTATCGTCCTTTGTTGCATTTGCATCTTGTATCACTCTTTATGTTCATGGATCTAGCACATGTGTGATCTCTCCCGTTGATTTGAGTGTTTTCCCTCGTGTTTCCCCTCATGCTTCCCCTCGTGTTCGTCATGTTCTTCGTAGGATCCACTCCATTTCGTAAAAGATCGGGCATCTAGGGTTCTACCCTACATCAGACAACCATGGCAATTCGACCGCGGCGTCATCCACAACGGGCGTACCAATCACTATAGCTTCAAGATGAAGGGAAAGGAGTACGTGCTACGACCTATGTCTCCAAGCCAAGTGATCACCGACAAGCAAGCAACCACACATCATGGAGAGAATAGTGAGAGAGTGAGCCACCCAAAAGGGAGTGAGAGCCACAAGCCCAAAATGAGTGCCTCCATGATGAGCGACAAGAAAAACCTAGTGCTATTTGCTACCAAAAGTTAGATGAGAGAAGTGTCTGAGAACCCATCAAGTGTGATGCACTATGTCCTCTTGTGCAAGGACGAGGCAACAAGGACTAACACCTCTCACAATCTACCTTTAGTGTTATCTTCTCTATTGCAGGAATACCAAGATGTATTCCCCGACGAGCTAGCTCCGGGTCTACCTCCCCTTAGAGGCATCGAACACTGCATCGACCTCATCACCGGAGAACCTCTTGCTAACAAGGCACCATACCACCATCACAGAACCAAAACGTCAGAAGTATGGAGGCCACCGGATGACCGATGCTCCGGACGACAGACGCCCACCAAAAATCCGACGCCAACTGATCAAAGCCAAAACGTCGGAAATCCGACACTTACCGGACGTTCGAGCCCCCGCGAGACACCAGACGACCGGTAACTGCCGGACGTCCGACGCCTGTGTGTTGACAGCGTGTTGGGCCGAAGCCCATGTACCCTTTCGTCATCCTAGACTATATATACTACTCCTCCTCCCTCTTATTAGGGTTAGCATAGGTTTAGCTCATTTGAGAGATAGAGCCTTGCTCATCCATTAGGTTCTACTCCATCGAGAGACCGCGACCTCTACGGAGAAGATCCATCGATTGGATTCAAGACCCCTCACGGGAAGACCCCTCAAGACCTACTCTCGGAGAAGAACTCGCTACCGATTGTATCGTCCTTTGTTGCGTTTGCATCTAGTATCACTCTTTATGTTCTTGGATCTAGCACACGTGTGAGCGTGCTCGTTGAATTGAGTGTTTCTCCTCGTGTTTCCCATTGTGTTTCCCCTCGTGTTCGTCATGTTCTTCATAGGATCCACTCCATTTCTTGAAAGATCGGCCTTAGGGTATCCACACTACATCATCTTCGTAGGATCCTACTTTTGCTACTCCATATGCCAAATGTTTGACGCATACATCTTGGGAACACTATTACATCATAGATGATTATCTTATGAGCGCTTACAAACTTTGTATCCCTGAGTCTTCTCTTCATTTGTTACTTTTGCAAGAATCTCATGGAGGAGGACTTATGGGACACTTTGGACGCGACAAGACATTTGCTACACTCTCCAAGAACTACGCTTGGCCCAAGATGTTTCGTGATGTCACACGCTTCACCAACCGATGCTCTACATGTCGCAAAGCTAAGTCTAAAGCTCAATCCCATGGTCTCTATATGCCACTTCCTATTCTGTATCACCCATGGGAAAATATTAGTATGGACTTTGTACTTGGTTTACCTAGAACTAGAAATGGCAAAGATTTCGTGTTTGTTGTTGTGGACCGATTCTCTAAAATGGCTCATTTCATCCCATGCAACAAGATAAACGATGCTTCACATGTTGCAAATCTTTTTTGTAGGGAAATCTTGCGCCTACATGGAGTGCCTAAGACTATTGTCTCAGACCGTGATGTCAAGTTCCTAAGGTACTTTTGGAAGACCTTATGCGCCATGATAGAGACAAAGGTGCCCTGTCTTTCGATGAGATGGTGGCTATCGTTTTTGGTGGAGTAGACTTTGACGATCCGACTACGAATGTGCGAGGATGTCGCGCCTTAGCAATCGCTAAACCAACTCCGAGAGGTTATTGACCACGCCGGAGCATGATCAACCTGACCACGAGGGTCTATTTCCTGCAAGCAAATGAAGAACAAGCATGAAACTAAGATTGCAATCTGGATATTGCGAATATAAGATGAAAGCTTTATTGATCAAGGTGTGGTTCTGTGACGTCTTTGTCTAGTCATTGAACACAAATGAAGTACGCGAAGTTGCAGCTATGGCGAACTTTCAATCTAAACAAAACCCAAAGTCTAAATGATGCCCTAAGGGCTGTATATATGGAGGAGTAGGGGGGAATTTCATGGGCCCTTGTAGGAGGGGTCCGAAACCAACCCTAACTTTGTTTCCCCACACATACGGACTCTAAAAATAGCCTATACTTAAGTATTTCGAAATTACATGGTCCTGGCCCAAAAATAAGGTGGCCCAGCACCAAAAATAAGCTATGGATGAAATTTATGAAGGGGCATCTTGTATATTTCTTCCATGTCTTTGTAGGCCATCACAAAGGTTTCAAAGTGCTCAAATATGCACTAGAAACGCCATTCTGGATCCCTTCGCGCGCGCCTTCATCTCCATGCTTGATCCTGCTCCAGTGTTCATCCCTATTGTCCATGCTAGGCCCTTCATTAGTAATCAACACAAATGTATCCAATTTAGGCAGGATCATATTCTCATGAACATTAGAATTGTCACCAAGAAATGAAAGTACCTCATAATTTAATTGGCGTGCGTGAGCTCTAGTAATTGGTCCAGTATGTATAGCAGCAGGGGCTGTGCGTGTAACAATGGTATTGATGTCCTCATCATCCTCCCCTTCTTGAAATGAAGTCGTCCTCGATGGAAGCTCATCTTCCTCACCCAAATAAGGTTTCAAATCTGCAATATTAAAAGTGAGACTAACCCCGAAATCTGCAGGCAGCTCAAGTTTATATGCATTATCATTTATTTTCTCTAACACCTTAAAAGGACCATCAACACGTGGAATTAGCTTTGATTGGCGCAAATCAGGAAATCTATCCTTACGCAAATGTAACCAAACAAGATCTCCAGGTGCAAGCACAACACGTTTTCTACCCTTATCTCCAGCAAGTTTATATTTAGCATTCATACGCTCAATGTTCTTCTTAGTTAACTCATGCATTATTAAGATCAATTCTTCATGTTGTTTAGCATCAAAATTAACCTTCTCCGAAGATGGAAGAGGCAACAAATCAATAGGTGCACGAGGTAGAAAACCATACACAATCTCAAAAGGACACATCTTAGTAGTAGAATGCAGCGAACGATTATAAGCAAATTCAATATGAGGCAAGCATTATTCCCACATTTTCTTATTATTCTTCAAAACAGCCCTAAGCATAGTGGACAATGTTCTATTGACTACTTCAGTTTGTCCATCAGTTTGGGGATGACATGTAGTACTGAAAAGCAGTTTAGTCCCCAATTTAGCCCATAAACATCTCCAAAAGTGGCTAAGAAACTTAGTATCATGATCTGAAACAATTGTATTTGGCACACCATGCAAGCGAATAATTTCACGAAAGAATAAATCAGCAACATTAGCAGCATCATCGCTTTTATGACATGGTATAAAGTGTGCCATTTTTGAAAATCTATCCACGACAACAAATATGCTATCCCTCCCCTTCTTAGTTTGAGGTAAACCTAAATCAAAGTCCATAGGTATATCCTCCCAAGGAACACTAGGTACAGGCAAAGGCATATATAAACCATGAGGATTGAGTCGTGACTTAGCTTTTTGACATGTAGTGCAGCGAGCAACAAAACGCTCAATATCCCGTCTCATCTTTGGCAAAAGAAATGTGTAGCAAGTATATCCTCTGTCTTCTTCACGCCAAGGTATCCCATTAATCCTCCTCCATGCGCCTCCTGTAACAACAAAAGACGAACAGAGCTAGCTGGAATGCATAGCTTGTTAGCACGAAACACAAATCCATCATTAACGACGAACTTGTTCCATGTTCTCCCTTCTTTACAATTCTGCAATACATCTTTAAATTCAGGATCATGCACATATTGATCTTTGATGGTCTCCAAACCAAATATGTTAAAGTCAAATTGGGAAAGCATAGTATAACAATGAGACAATGCATCAGCAATAAGATTTTCTTTACCCTTCTTGTGTTTAATGACATAAGGGAAAGTCTCAATGAATTCAACCCATTTAGCATGTCTACGGTTCAGTTTTGCTTGACTCTTAATATGTTTCAAAGATTCATGATCAGAATGAATAAAAAATTCTTTGGGCCATAAATAATGTTGCCATGTTTCTAAAGTCCGAACAAGAGCATATAATTCTTTATCATAAGTAGAATAGTTCATACTAGGCCCACTCAATTTTTCAGAGAAGTATGCAATAGGTTTACCATCTTGTAGTAACACACCTCCTAATCGAATTCCACTAGCATCACATTCAAGCTCAAAAGTCTTATTAAAATCAGGAAGTTGGAGCAAAGGAGCATGGGTCAACTTATCTTTCAATACAGTGAAGGCTTCTTCCTGTGCGGTACCCCAAACAAAAGGCACATCCTTCTTTGTAAGCTCATTGAGAGGTGTAGCAATGGTGTTGAAATCTCTCACAAATCGCCTATAGAAACCAGCGAGGCCAAGGAAACTCCTCACTTGTGTGACCGTTTTGGGCTGCAGCCAACTCTCAATAGCTTCAATCTTGGCTTTATCAACTTCAATTCCCTGTGGAGTAACAACATAGCCAATAAAAGATACTCGGTCGGTGCAAAAGGTGCACTTCCCAAGGTTACCAAACAAACGTGCATCATGTAAAGCAATAAAAACAGCACGTAAATGTTCCAAATGTTCCTCCAAAGATCTGCTATAAATTAGTATATCATCAAAGTAAACTACCACAAATCGTCCAATGAAAGCACGTAAAACTTTGTTCATTAATCTCATGAAAGTACTAGGTGCATTAGTTAACCCAAAAGGCATGACTAACCACTCATATAATCCAAACTTAGTTTTAAATGATGTTTTCCATTCATCTCCCAATTTCATACGAATTTGAAGGTATCCACTACGCAAATCAACTTTGGAGAATATTGTAGAGCCACTCAATTCATCAAGCATATCGTCTAGCCTAGGAACAGGATGACAATAACGAATAGTGATATTATGAATGCCTCTACAATCGACACACATACGCGATGTACCATCCTTTTTTGGCACTAAAATAATAGGAACAGCACAAGGACTAAGGGATTCATGTATATAACCTTTGTCGAGCAGCTCCTGTACTTGACGCATAATCTCCTTCGTCTCCTCTGGATTGGTACGGTATGGTGCATGGTTGGGGTAGAGATGCACCGGGAATTAAGTCAATTTGATCCTCAATCCCTCGAATAGGTGGTAATCCCGGTGGCACATCTTGTGGAAAGACGTCAGCGAACTCCTGCAAAATGTTAGTGACAGCAGGAGGCAAAGAGGAAGGCACGTCCTCGAATGAAAATAATGCCTCTTTGCACACAAAAGCATAGCAAACAGATTTGGTGAAATCTATATCATCAAGATCAGATTTGGAGGCAAGTAAACATGCACTTTTCAATTTAATTTTAGAAGCAACACTAGATGGTTTATTATTAGGCTTCATTTGTTGCTCAAATTCTTTTGCCACAATCTTATTTTCACTCTTATTTTTCTCCTGTTTTGCTTTATTAGCTCTATTAATATCATCTTTCAAAATGGAATCAGGAGACATAGGAAGCAAAGTAATATGTTTATCCTTATGAACAAGAGTATACTGATTGTTTCTACCATGGTGTACAGAATTTTTATCAAATTGCCATGGTCTACCAAGTAATAGGGAACATGCTTGCATGGGTACCACATCACAATCAACATAATCAACATATGTAGAGATACTAAAATGCACACGAATAGTACGTGTTACCTTAACCTTGCCGCTGTTCTTGAACCATTGGATGTAGTAAGGATGTGGATGTGGTCTTGTGGTGAGAGATAGCTTCTCCACCATCTCCATGCTAGCCAAGTTGTTGCAGCTCCCTCCATCTATGATGACGCGAATAGAACGTTCCTTCACAACTCCCTTTATATGGAACAAATTATGCCTCTGGTTTCGCTCAGCTTGTGTGACCTGCACACTCAAAACACGTTGAGCAACTAAACTTTCATACCTATCAGCCTCTTCAGGAGCCATGTATTGCGTCTCATGATCAGAATCATCTCCACCGTGTTCTTCACTTGTAATAAGAGCCAAAGTCTCCACATCATAGTCACTAGCGTACTCATACCCACCATCCTTAGTAGCAATCATAACACGCAGAGATTGGCATTCTCTCGCATAATGACCTTGACCCTTACAACGATGACAAATAATATCATGTGTGTGCCCTGTTGATGCCATGGATGAAGAAGGGCGCTGTGCAGGCCCAACAGGTGTGCTCTTGGCAGATAGTGGTGGTTGTGCCTACTTTCTTGTATCATGGCTAGAGCTGGCAGCTGATGGAGGTGCCGGTGTAGCAGAACGTGTGGAAGTAGAAGATGCACGCGGTGTCCATGATGAAGGTCGACCTGTAGAAAAGTTAGTCCGCGCCAATGCCTGTCGATCCTGCACTTCACGTTCAGCTTTGAAAGCAAGGTGGAATAAATGAGTGATATTGTTATACTCCTTATGTTCTAAAATGGTCTGAATCTCTTTATTTAAACCACCCATAAAACGTGCAAGCATAGCTTCATTATCCTCAACAATACCACATCTAATCATGCCAGTTTGTAATTCCTGATAATATTCCTCTACAGAATTTTTCCTTGTCTTAAACGCTGCAATATCTGAAGTAATTCACGTTGATATATGGTAGAACCCAACGAGTATGCATAGCAGTTTTCAACGCAGCCCAAGTAGTAGGAATATTATTAGGAATATTATTCAGGATATTGTAAGCATGTGAAACGTTGTTCAGTTTCTAACACCCAAGTAAGATATACATCAGGAATGTATCTACCCTCAAACGGTGGAATATTCAATTTGAGTTTAGGAATATGGTCATAATCTCGTACCTGAGGTGGTGTTGCAGCCCTACCGTTGCGATTATAAGCATGAGGACGACCTGGTGCTGGTGGTGCTGGTGGTTGCACGTAGTTCTGATTTTGATCAACCTCATCCTCATAATAGTCCTCCATCTCTGTAGTAGCAGCTGGAGCTACCGAAGCATCAACAGTAGTAGCAGCGGCACCGGAAGTTTATCCTGGCTCAAGGGGAACACGGCCCACTCGGCGGAGGGCTGTTTCGCAATGTAGAGGTGGTTGTTGTTGTAATGGTGTAGCAGATGCAGGTGGTGGTTGTGGAAGATGCACGAGTACTTCATCGAACTTGGCATCCAACTTGGTGTCAATTGTCTTCTCTACGTCATCAATCCTCTCTAGTGCCTTGCCAAAGCTGGCCATCACGTCTTCCACCTGTTGACTCAACATTTGCTGAAATTTATCATGAAGCTCCTTCTTTGTCATGTTCTCCCAGTCAATCTTGTCAGCTTGTGATCCTGCCATAGTTAGCAGCAATAGAAACACACAAGAATATGATCCTACAAACTACTAGAAAGTGGTGGGGTGTCACAAATCCATCAAGCAAATCTCAAATTCTTACCAGTTCTTACCCAGTAGTAGGTGGTGATCGGCAACCTTTGTAGTCAAAACTCTCAAAGATTGGACAGAGCGATTGCCAGGTGGTGTCAAATGCACGATGTAGATGTATGTGGATCTAGGAAGGCTTATGATATGGTAGCAACAATGTCAGCAATAATCAATTCAGAGATGCAAAGTTGAATAAACGTTCAACGATGGTATTGTGCTGGTCCTAGGCTAGACCGTGCTAGAGACGCGAGCCTAGAACACTAACAAAATCACGGCGCTGCACGTAAACAAGGGAGGAGCACACTCTGAATTTTTTTTCTATTTTTTTGCACTTTTTTCCTCTCTTTTTTGCTCCACAACAATTTTTTTTGAAAAAGTCTACAAATGGCCTAAAAACTGCCTAGCCAGATTTTTTTTTTGAAACAGGAACTATTTTTCTACTGCGGGTAGCACGGAAGTTGGGGAGTCCTACTCTGTCACGACACGTATTATGACGTGATCTGGAAATCTAAAACAGAGTAACAAATACTGGACTCGGACTGGTGGCGGAGATGAATCTGGTGGAACTCGGACTGGTGGTGGATATATGTTGTAGGTGGACTCAGATTGGCGTGATGGCGGCGGATATGTGGTGGCGTATATGGACTTGGATTGGCGGCGAATATGTGGTGGTGGTATATGGCGGCGGCGATGAAGTTGGTGCGGTGGTGATATATGGCAGCGGCGATGATGATGATGTGGTAGTGATATATGGTAGCGGCGATAATGATAATGCGGTGGTGATATATGGCAGCGGCAACGTGACAACCTGTGAATAGAACTCGAAACTCTAAAGGACTAGACGCTAAGACCAGCAACTCGACATGATGATGCAACCGTAAATTCAACAAAGCAAAACTCTAAAAAGATTATGCAAAGGCTCAGATTGGTTCGGATATGATGAACTAACCCTAAAAATTTTTTTTGGCTTTTTTGTGGACTATAGGTATGAAGAACAGACTCAATCTAACCTACAAAAAACTGGAAAAATCTCACCGAAACCTAGAAATCTGATGCCACTTGACAGAGGCAAAGGTGTCCCGTCTTTTGATGAGATGCTGGCTATCATTTATGGTGGAGTAGACTTTGACGATCCGACTACGAACGTGTGAGGATGTCGTGCCTTAGCAATCGCTAAACCAACTCTGAGAGGTTATTGGCCATGCCGGAGCACGATCAACCTGACCACGAGGGTCTATTTCCTGCAAGCAAATGAAGAACAAGCAAGAAACTAAGATTGCAATCTGGATATTGCGAATATAAGAGGAAAGCCTTATTGATCAAGGTGGGGTTCTGTGATGTCTTTGTATTGTCGTTGAACACAAACAAAGTACGCGAAGTTGCAGCTATAGCGAACTTTCAATCTAAACAAAACCCAATGTCTAAACGATGCCCTAAGGGCTGTATATATGGAGGAGTAGGGGGGATTTCTTGGCCCCTTGTAGGAGGGGTCCGAAACCAACCCTAACTTTGTTTCCCCACACATACGGACTCTAAAAACAGCCTATACTTAAGTATTTCAAAATTACATGAACCTAGCCCAAAAAATAAGGTGGCGCAGCACCTAAAATAAGCCATGGACGAAATTTATGAAGGGGCATCTTGTACATTTCGTACATGTCTTTGTAGGTCATCACGGAGGCTTCAAAGTGCTCAAATATGCACTAGAAACGCCATTCTGGATCCCTTTGCGCACACCTTCATCTCCATGCTTGATCTTGCTCCAGTGTTCATCCCTCTTGTCCGTGCTAGGCCCTTCATAAGTAATCAACACAAATGTATCCAATTTAGGCAGCATCAAATTCTCATGAACATTAGAATTGTCACCAAGAAACGAAAGTACCTGATAATTTAATTGGCGTGCACGAGCTCTAGTAATTGGTCCAGTATGTATAGCAGCAGGGGCTGTGGGTGTAAAAATGGTATTGATGTCCTCATCACGCCAAGCTCAGAATCAAGCTTTTGTTCTCTTTGGCATACCATCCTCAAACCGGCGGCCAAACGGAGGTCACGAACCGGACGCTATCTACTCTCCTACGTGTGTTGATGAAGAAGAACATCAAGGAGTGGGAGAGTGTTTACCCATCGCTGAGTACGCCTAGAATCGACCAAGACAATACTATCGGCAAGTCCCCCTTCGAGGTCGTCTATGGCTTCAACCCATTATCCCCATTGGACATTCTACATCTTCCACTACAAGAACACATCAACATGGACGCAAGTGCACGAGTGAGCTACCTCAAGAAGATGCATGAAGATACAAGGCACACCATCGAGCACCAAGTACAATGGCTCGCGACCAAGCTCAACATCAACAAGCAACCCATGATGTTCAACATTAGAGATCTCGTGTGGCTACACCTTTGCAAGGACCACTTCCCCAAATAACGCAAATCCAAGCTTCTACCTCGAGCCAACGGACCCTTCAATGTGCTCGCACGCTACAACAACAATGCATACAAGATCGATCTCCCGCGCGACAAGTACAACATGGGCGACGTCTTCAACGTCAATGATCTCTCTCCCTACCATGGTGATGAGGATTTCGATCCAAGGTCGGATCTTTCCCAAGGGGGGAGATGATGCGGAGCATCCCACGGTCATCCCCATGGACCTACCTACATCTCCCATGGCACCACTTGGACAAATGACAAGATCTCGAGCAAAGGCTATCGAAGATAAGGTGAACTCATGAGGACATCAATACCATTGTTACGCCCACAACCCATGCTGCTATACATACTGGACCAATTACTAGAGCTCGCGCACGCCAATTAAATTACCAGGTACTTTCGTTTCTTGGTAATGTTTCTAATGTTTATGAGAATATGATGCTGCCTAAATTGGATACATTTGTCTTGCTTACAAATGAAGGGCCTAGCTTGGACAAGAAGGATGAACATTGGAGCAAGATCAAGCATGGACATGATGGCATGCGCAAGGGGAACAAGAACAGAGTTACAAGTGATGATTTTAGGACTTTGAAGACACCATAATGAGTGCATGAAGCCTTGGACAAAATATACAAGATGTCACTTCATAAATTTCGTCCAGAAGCTATTATAGGTGATGCGTCACCTTATTATTGGGTCAGGCCCATGTAATTTCAAAATACTTGAGTATAGGCTATTTTTAGAGTCCGTATGTGTGGGGAAACAAGAGTTAGGGTTGGTTTCAGAACCGTCCTCCAAGGGCAATGAAATTCCCCCCTCTTCCTCCATATATACAACCCTTAGGGCACCATTTAGACTTTGGGTTTTGTTTAGATTAAAAGTTCGCCATAGCTGCAACTTCATGTAATTCCTTTGCGTTCAACAACCAGACCAAGACGTCACAGAACCCCACCTTGATCAATAAAGCTTTCATCTTATATTCTCAATATTCAGATTGCAATCTTAGTTTCTTGCTTGTTCTTCGTTTGCTTGCAGGAAATAGACCTTTGTGGTCAGGTTGATCGTGCTCCGGCGTGGTCAATAACCTCTTGGAGTTGGTTTAGTGATTGCTAAGCCACGATATCCTTGCACGTTCGTAGTCGGATCATCAAAGTCTACTCCCTTGCCTCTATCAAGTGGTATCAAATTTCTAGGTTGCTCGGTGAGATTTCATAGTTTTTCGCAGTTTAGATCGAGTCTGTTCTTCATACCTATAGTCCACGAAAAAGCCAAAAAAAAATTAGGGTTAGTTTCTCATATTCGAACCAATCTGAGCCTTTGCATAATCTTTTTAGAGTTTTGCTTTGTTGAATTTATGGTTGCATCATCGTGTCGAGTTGCTGGTCTTAGTGTCTAGTCCATTAGAGTTTCGAGTTCTCGTCACAGGTCTTCACGCCGCCGCCGCACCTTCAACGCCGCTGCCATATACCACCATATATACGCCACCAATCTGAGTCCATATATACCACACCACCAATCCTAGTCCACATATATCACCGTCCTATACCATACCCAATCCGAGTTCTTTTCATATTAGGTTTGTTTTCACGATCCATCTATTTCCCGATTCGTGTTTCCTTGCCTGAGTAGGTTTAAAAAAAAGAGTCTGGAGACCCCCTGGCAGTTTTTAGGCCAAAATTTTATCGATCAAAAATATTTTTTTCCTATCCTATTTTTGGTCCCAGGGAGCGTTTTGAGACACTCGCCATCATAGTGATTTTTTTGTCACACTTTTTCGTCATCGCTGCCCTGATTTCACAAAAAAAGAGTTTGCTTTTCTATTGTTAACGTGCCGCGCCGTGATTTTGTTAGTGTTCTAGGCTCGCATCTCTAGTACGGTCTAGCCTAGGACCAGCACAGTACTGTCATTGAGCGTTTATTCAACTTTGCATCTATGAATTGATTATTGCTGACCCTTTTTGCTACCATATTATAAGCCATCCCAGCTCCACATACATCTACATTGTGCGTTTGACTCTTCCTGGTAATCGCTCTATCCAAGCTTTGAGAGTTTTGACTACAACGGTTGCCGATCACTGCCTGCTGCTTGGTAAGAACTAGTAAGACTTTGAGATTCGCCTGACGGATTTGTGACACCCACCCACTTTTTAGTAGTCTATAGGATCATATTCTTGTGTGTTTCTATTGCTGCTAACCATGGCAGGATCACAAGCTGAAGAGATTGACCGGGAGAACATGACGAAGAAGGAGCTTCATGATAAATTTCAGCAAATGTTGAGTCAACAGGTGGAAGACGTGATGGCCAGCTTTGGAAAGGCACTGGAGAGGATTGATGACGTTGAGAAGATAATTGACACCAAGTTGGACGCCAAGTTCGATGAAGTACTCGCGCGTCTTCCACAACCACCACCTGCATCTGCTACACCATTACAACAACAACAACCACCTCCACATAGTGAAACAGCCCTCCGCCGAGCGGGCCGTGTTCCTCTTGAGCCTGGACAAACTTCTGGCATCGCTGCTACTGCTGTTGATGCTTCTGTAGCTCCTGCTGCTACTGCAGAGGTGGAGGACTATTACGAGGATGAGGTTGATCCAAATCAGAACTACGTGCAAACACCAGCACCAGGTCGACCTCATGTATATAATCGCAACGGTAGGGCTGCAGCACCACCTCAGGTATGAGATTATGACCATATTCCTGAACTAAAATTGAATATTCCATCGTTTGAGGGTAGATACATTCCTGATGTATATCTGACTTGGGAGTTAGAAACTGAACAATGTTTCACATGCTTACAATATCCTGAGGAAAGACGTGTTGCTGCTGTTTGTGAATTGACTAGTTTTGCTTCTGTTTGGTGGTCTGATCATTGTAGATTAGATCATGATAATATCCCTACTTCTTGGGCTGCTTTGAAAACTGCTATGCGTACTCGTTGGGTTCCACCATATTATCAACATGAGTTACTTCAAAAACTGCAGCGTTTGAGACAAGGAAAAAATTCTATAGAGGAGTATTATCAAGAATTACAAACTGGCATGATTAGATGTGGTATTGTTGAGGATAATGAAGATATGCTTGCACGTTTTATGGGTGAATTAAATAAAGAGATTCAGACCATTCTAGAGTATAAGGTGTATAATAATATAACTCGTTTATTCCATCTTGCTTGCAAAGCTGAACGTGAAGTGCAGGGTCGATAGGCATTGGCGCGAACTAATTTTTCTGCAGGTCGATCTTCATCATGGACACCATGTAGATCCTCTACTCCCACACGTCCTACTGCAGCACCACTGACTTCAGCCGCCAATTCCAACCGAGATACAAGAAAACAGGCACCACCACCACCATCTGCCAGGAGTGCACCTTCTGGTCCCGCACAGGGCTCTTCTTCATCCATGGCATCAACAGGGCAAACACATGAGGTTATATGCCATCGTTGCAAGGGTGGACGTCACTATGCGAGCAAATGTCCATCTCCGCGTGTGATGATTGTTACTAAGGATGGTGGCTATGAGTCCGCTAGTGACTATGATGAGGAGACTTTGTGTCTTATTACAAGTGAAGAACATGGTGAAGATGATTTTGAACATGAAACACAATACATGGCTGCTGAAGATGCTGACAGGTATGAGAGTTTAGTTGCTCAACGTGTTTTGAGTGTGCAGGTAACACAAGCTGAGCAAAATCAGAGGCATAATTTGTTCCATACAAAGGGAGTTATGAAGGAACGTTCTGTCCGCGTCATCATTGATGGAGGGAGCTGCAACAACTTGGCTAGCATGGAGATAGTGGAGAAGCTATCTCTCACCACAAGACCAGATCCACATCCTTACTACATTCAATGGTTCAACAATAGTGGCAAGGTTAAGGTAACACGTACTGTTTGTGTGCATTTTAGTATCTCTACATCTGCTGATTATGTTGATTGTGATGTGGTACCCATGCAAGCATGTTCGTTATTACTTGGTAGACTATAGCAATTTGATAAAAATTCCGTACACCATGGTAGAAACAATCAGTATACTTTTGTTCATAAGGATAAACATATTACTTTGCTTCCTATGTCTCCTGATTCCATTTTGAAAGATGATATCAATAGAGCTAATAAAGAAAAACAGGAGAAAAATAAGAGTGAAAATCAGATTGTGGCAAAAGAATTCCAGCAACAAATTAAGCCTAATAATAAAACATCTAGTGTTGCTTCTGAAATTAAATAGAAAAGTTCATGTTTCCACCAAATCTTATTTTGATGAGCTAGATTTCAGCAAATTTGTTTGCTATGCTTTTGTGTGCAAAGAGGCATTATTTTCATTCGAGGACGTGCCTTCCACTTTGCTTCCTGCTGTCACTAACATTTTGCAGGAGTTCGCTGACGTCTTTCCACAAGACGTGCCACCGGGATTACCACCTATTCGAGGGATTGAGCATCAGATTGACTTAATTCCCGGTGCTTTGCTGCCAAACCGTGCGCCATACCGTACCAATCCAGAGGAGATGAAGGAGATTATGCGTCAAGTACAGGAGCTGCTCGACAAAGGTTATATACGCGAATCTCTTAGTCCTTGTGTTGTTCCAATTATACTAGTGACAAAAAAGGATGGTACGTCGCGTATGTGTGTTGATTGTAGAGGAATTAATAATATTACTATTCATTATCATCATCCTATACCTAGGCTAGATGATATGCTTGATGAATTGAGTGGCTCTACAATATTCTCCAAAGTTGATTTGCGTAGTGGATACCATCAAATTCGTATGAATTTGGGAGATGAATGGAAAACAACATTTAAAACTAATTTTGGGTTATATGAGTGGTTAGTCATGCCTTTTGGGTTAACTAATGCACCTAGTACTTTCATGAGATTAATGAACGAAGTTTTACGTGCTTTCAGTGGACGATTTGTGGTAGTTTACTTTGATGACATACTGATTTATAGTAGATCTTTGGAGGAACATTTGGAACATTTACGTGTTGTTTTTATTGCCCTACGTGATGCATGTTTGTTTAGTAACCTTGGGAAGTGCACCTTTTGCATCGACCAAGTATCTTTTATTGGCTATGTTGTTACTCCACTGGGAATTGAAGTTGATAAAGCCAAGATTGAAGCTATTGAGAGTTGTCTGCGGCCCAAAATGGTCACACAAGTGAGGAGTTTCCTTGGCCTCGCTGGTTTCTCTAGGCGATTTGTGAGAGATTTCAGCACCATTGCTACACCTCTCAATGAGCTTACAAAGAAGGGTGTGCCTTTTGTTTGGGGTACCGGACATGCTCCTTTACTCCAACTTCCTGATTTTAATAAGACTTTTGAGCTTGAATGTGATGCTAGTGGAATTGGATTAGGAGGTGTGTTATTACAAGATGGTAAACCTGTTGCATATGAAAAATTTAGTGGGCCTTGTCTGAATTATTCTACTTATGATAAGGAATTATATGCCCTTGTTCGGAATTTTGAAACATGGCAACATCATTTATGGCCCAAAGAATTTGTTATTCATTCTGATCATGAATCTTTGAAACATATTAAAAGTCAAGCAAAACTGAACCGTAGACATGCTAAATGGGTTGAATTCATTGCGACTTTCCCTTATGTCATTAAACACAAGAAGGGTAAAGAAAATGTTATTGCTGGTGCATTGTCTCGTCGTTATACTATGCTTTCACAACTTGACTTTAAAATATTTTGTTTGGAGACCATCAAAGATCAATATGTGCATAATCCTGAATTTAAAGATGTATTGCAGAATTGTAAAGAAGGGAGAACATGGAACAAGTTCGTCGTTAATGATGGATTTGTGTTCCATGCTAACAAGCTTTGCATTCCAGCTAGCTCTGTTCATCTTTTGTTGTTGCAGGAGGCGCATGGAGGAGGATTAATGGGACACTTTGGCGTGAAGAAGATGGAGGATGTACTTGCTACACATTTCTTTTGGCCAAAGATAAGATGGGATGTTGAGCGCTTTGTTGCTCGCTGCACTACATGTCAAAAAGCTAAGTCATGACTCAATCCTCATGGTTTATATATGCCTTTGCCTGTACCTAGTGTTCCATGGGAGCATATATCTATGGACTTTGTTTTGGGTTTTCCTCGAACAAAGAAGGGGAGGGATAGCATATTTGTTGTCATGGATAGGTTCTCGAAAATGGCACACTTTATACCATGTCATAAAAGCGATGACGCTGCTAATGTTGCTGATTTGTTCTTTCGTGAAATTATTCGCTTGCATGGTGTGCCAAATACTATTGTTTCAGATTGTGATACTAAATTTCTTAGCCACTTTTGGAGATGTTTATGGGCTAAGTTGGGGACTAAACTGCTTTTTAGTACTACTTGTCACCCCCAAACTAATGGACAAACTGAAGTAGTCAATAGAACATTGTCTACTATGCTTAGGGCTGTTTTGAAGAATAACAAGAAAATGTGGGAAGAATGCTTGCCTCATATTGAATTTGCTTATAATCGTTCGCTGCATTCTACTACTAAGATGTGCCCTTTTGAAATTGTATATGGTTTCCTACCTCGTGCACCTATTGATTTGTTGCCTCTTCCATCTTCGGAGAAGGTTAATTTTGATGCTAAACAACATGCTGAATTCATCTTGAAAATGCATGAGTTAACTATGGAAAACATTGAGTGTATGAATACTAAATATAAACTTGCTGGAGATAAAGGTAGAAAACATGTTATCTTTGCACCTGGAGATCTTGTTTGGTTACATTTGCGTAAGGATAGGTTTCCTGATTTGTGCAAATCAAAGCTAATGCCACGTGCTGATGGTCCTTTTAAGGTGTTAGAGAAAATAAATGATAATGCATATAAACTTGAGCTGCCTGTAGATTTTGGGGTTAGTCCCACTTTTAACATTGCAAATTTGAAGCCTTATTTGGGTGAGGAAGATGAGCTTTCGTCAAGGACGACTTCACTTCAAGAAGGGGAGGATGAGGAGGACATCAATACCATTGTTACACCCACAGCCCCTGCTGCTATACATACTGGACCAATTACTAGAACTCGCGCACGCCAATTAAATTACCAGGTACTTTCATTTCTTGGTAATGTTTCTAATGTTCATGAGAATATGATGTTGCCTAAATTGGATACATTTGTCTTGCTTACAAATGAAGGGCCTAGCTTGGACAAGAAGGATGAACATTGGAGCAAGATCAAGCATGGAGATGATGGCATGCGCAAGGGGAACAAGAATGGAGTTATAAGTGATGATTTCAGGACTTTGAAGCCACCATAATGGGTGCATGAAGCCCTTGACGAAATATACAAGATGTCACTTCAGAAATTTCATCCAGAAGCTATTATAGGTGCTGCATCACCTTATTATTGGGTCAGGCCCATGTAATTTCAAAATACTTGAGTACAGACTATTTTTAGAGTCTTTATGTGTGGGGAAACAAGAGTTAGGGTTTGTTTCGGACCCCTCCTCCAAGGGCCATGAAATTCCCCCTCTTCCTCCATATATACAGCCCTTAGGGCACCGTTTAGACTTTGGGTTTTGTTTAGATTAAAAGTTCACCATAGTTGCAACTTCGCGTACTTTGTTTGTGTTCAACGACCAGACCAAGACATCACAGAACCCCACCTTGATCAATAAATCTTTCATCTTATATTCGCAATATCCAGATTGCAATCTTAGTTTCTTGCTTGTTCTTCGTTTGCTTGTAGGAAATAGATATTCGTGGTCAGGTTGATCGTGCTCCGGCGTGGTCAATAACCTCTCGGAGTTGGTTTAGCGATTGCTAAGGCGCGACGTTGATAGAGGCAAAGGTGTCTCGTATTTCGATGAGATGGTGTTTATCATTTTTTGGAGGAGTAGACTTTGACGATCCGACTACGAACGTGCGAGGACGTCGTGCCTTAGCAATCGCTAAACCAACTCCGAGAGGTTATTGACCACGCCGGAGCACAATCAACCTGACCACGAGGGTCTATTTCTTGCAAGCAAATGAAGAACAAGCAAGAAACTAAGATTGCAATCTGGATATTGCGAATATAATATGAAAGCTTTATTGATCAAGGTGGGGTTCTGTGACGTCTTGGTCTAGTCATTGAACACAAACGAAGTATGTGAAGTTGCAGCTATGGTGAACTTTAATCTAAACAAAACCCAAAGTCTAAACGGTGCCCTAAGGGCTGTATATATGGTGGAAGAGGGGGGGGGGGGATTTCGTGGTCCTTGGAGGAGGGGTCCGAAACCAACCCTATCTCTTGTTTCCCCACACATACGGACTCTAAAAACATCCTATACTCAAGTATTTCGAAATTACATGGGCCTGGCCCAATAATAAGGTGACGTAATACCTATAATAAGCTATGAACAAAAGTTATGAAGGGGCATCTTGTATATTTCGTCCATGTCCTTGTAGGTCATCACGGAGGCTTCAAAGTACTCAAATATGCACTAGAAACGCCATTCTGGATCCCTTCGCGTGCGCCTTCATCTCCATGCTTGGTCCTGCTCCAGTATTCATCTCTCTTGTCCATGCTAGGCCCTTCATTAGTAATCAACAAAAATGTATCCAATTTAGGCAGCATCATATTCTCATGAACATTAGAATTGTCACCAAGAAACAAAAGTACCAGGTAATTCAATTGGCGTGCGTGAGCTCTAGTAATTGGTCCAGTATGTATAGCACCAAGGGCTATGGGTGTAACAATGGTATTGATGTCCTCATCAGACGTCCTCGCATGTTCGAAGTCGGATCATCAAAGACTACTCCTCCGAAACGATAAACACCATCTCATCAAAAGACGGGACACCCTCGCCTCTATCATGAACTCACTCCTCTCCGAACTACCACCTTCTACATATGAGACATGGCTACTACCTCAAGCGGAGACCCTATGTGTGATCAGGTACTTGGAGGGAAGCCACGGGACAGCTACACCCAACAAACAAGACGGCGAGGACACGAAGTACGAGGACCAAGAGGATGAGATGCCAGGAAGCTACAGCCCCTAGACGACCGAGCCATGTCGGACGTCCGATGCCTGGAGGCACCAGCCGGACAGCCGAGTCCCAGCCTGCGCACGCTCCAGCGGCCGGACGACCGACACCGACCGGACGTCCGACACACTCTAGCCTCCGGACGACCGAGCCCCTCCGAATGATGCGGAGCATCCCACGGTCATCCCCATGGACCTACCTACGTCTCCCACGGCACCACTTGGAGCAATGACAAGAGCTCGAGCAAAGGCTATCGAAGATAAGGTGAACTCGCTCCTCTCCGAGCTACCACCTTCTACATATGAGACATGGCTACTACCTCAAGCGGAGACCCTATGTGTGATCAGGTACATGGAGGTAAGCCATGGGACAGCTACAACCAATGGACAAGACGGCGAGGACACCAAGTGCGAGGACCAAGAGGAAGAGATGCCAGGAAGCTACAGCCCCCGGACGTCCGACACCTGGAGGCACCAGCCGGACAGCCGAGTCCCAGCCTGCGCACGCTTCAGCGGCCGGATGACCGACACCGACCAGATGTCCGACACACTCCAGCCACCGGACGACCGAGCCCCTTCGGATGACCGGCGTCACCATCACAGAACCAAAACGTGAGAAGTATGGAGGCCACCGGACGACCGATGCTCCGGACGACCGACGCCCACCGGAAATCCGACGCCACCTGATCAGAGCCAAAATGTTGGAAATCCGACACTTACCGGACGTCCGAGCCCCCGCGAGATACCGGACGACTGGTAACTGTCGGACGTCCGACACCTGTGTGTTGACAGCGTGTTGGGCCGAAGCCCATGTACCCTTTCGTGACCCTAGACTATATATACTCCTTCTCCTCCCTCTTATTAGGGTTAGCAGAGGTTTAGCTCATTTGAGAGATAGAGCTTTGATCATCCATTCGGTTCTACTCCATCGAGAGACCGCGGCCTCTACGGAGAAGATCCATCGATTGGATTCAAGACCCCTCATGGGAAGACCCCTCAAGACCTCCTCTCGGAGAACAACTCGCTACCGGTTGTATTGTCCTTTGTTGCGTTTGCATCTTGTATCACTCTTTATGTTCATGGATCTAGCACATGTGTGATAGTGCCCGTTGAATTGAGTGTTTCTCCTCATGTTTCCCCTCGTGTTCGTCGTGTTCTTCGTAGGATCCTGTCAAGACCTCGATCCTAAGCCACACCGATCTAGCATGTAACACATCATATCACTTTGCGGCCTCACGCACGGTATCCCCACGGTTGCCACCTTACCTGGCCCGGGACCGTTTGCCCCTTTTGGCTCACGTATATGATAGTGTCGCTAGCATCCATATGACAGAGAACCCGGACCGACATGACTGGTCGTAAACCCAAGGTGGCACTAACTTACAGGGACAGGCATACATGACCCAGCAATGCACGTGTCGGTCAGCAGCGAGTGAAACCGGGCTGTAGCACGCTAGCAGGACTCCGGTAAGCACCTCATGACATTTCCCCGTAGGGACAGACACAGGAGCAAAGAAGGACACATGCCGATCATCCTATGTGTTCCGGAGCAGTAGCAAGCTACCATGGCTCAGTGGAAGCACTAGGAGACATTCCCCATAAGAGAGGCTACCAAGAATAAACAACTAGGTGTCGGATCCCACACATAGCAATACACGTTACACGTACGCATAACATGCAAGTATGTGCTGTACAACATGGCATCACAACATAACTCAACAACTCATATAGATAAAGTCCGAGAAGAGCCACATAGCATTTAATACAAACAGGGGTCACATGACCCAACATATAGAGCATACAAGCAACGGAAGCATAACATGTCTGAGTACAGACAACTACAAATGAAAAAGGCTGAGAAGCCTGACTATCTACAAGACCCTCCCAAGGGTACAAGATCGTAGTTGAGGTAACAAGCTAAACGTTGAAGTCCACGTGGAACTACTAGTGAGACTGAAGTATCTCTGCAAAACATAAATTAAGCAAACATGAGTACAAATGTACCCAACAAGACTTACATCAGAACTAGCTACATATGCATCAGTATCAACAAAGGGGGTGGTGGGGTTTAACTGTAGCAAGCCAGCTTTGACTCAGTGGCTATCCTGTACTACGACTGTGGGTAACTCTTTTGAGGTGGCGCACACGAGTCCACATATTCACCATATCAATACACTACCATCGATCCTCTCCCATCTTCCCATGAGAGGGCCATCCACGGCACTCACACTTGTCTTGAGACTTTTATGAGTAACCATTAACTTGTCTATGAACTGCATAAGCAACCCAATAGTCCATTACCGCGGACGCGGCTATTCGAATAGATCATGTTAACCCTGCAGGGGTGTACTCCTTCACACACGCTCTCGCCACTTACCGCAATGTACACATCATGTATCTCAGCAACCTTCAAGAAGAAGCCTGGTGAGGGTGTCGGCCACGACCTGACTAACCATGCAAGTCTCTAGTGCAGGTTTATCGCCTATTCAGGTTCCATCCGCAGGGAGTCCGGCCGAGGTTTCCACTACGGCCCCGAACAATGTGTGCAGGGTTCCCGAGGCACCAAACAGGCATCTCGGTACACCGGGCCACTTGCCTACCGCATCACAGCCCACCCCTAGGGTCAGTGCTGCGCACGGCCTCCAGCATACAACAAACACCAGAAATGACTTGCAACTCCTGGACAGAGATCAAGGCGGCTAATAAGTCAAGAGAGTCAAATAAGGATCCCAACGTGTGGTAGTAACTGTCTTGGATCACAAACACAGAACTCAGTTCCTGAGGACGGTTTCAATGAGACAACCCACCATGTACTCCTAGATGGCCTGTCATCGCTACCTTTACCAAATAGTGTTCACACACTTAGCTCTCAATAATAGGACATGTTCATCACCACTCCAATCCATCCCAGATGAATCAGACCTGACACAACTCTAAGCATAGCAGGCATAACAAGCAAGCATGAATGAGTAGGCACATCATGTCTCAAACAACTCCTACTCATGCTAGTGGGTTTTTACTAATTACTGTGGCAAAGACAGGTCATGCAGAGGAAAGGGTTCAACTACCGCAACATGTAACAGTTGAATCGTTGTTGTCCTAATGCGGTAAAAGAGAGCAAGAGCGAGAGAGTGGGATTGTATCGGGATGCTCAAGGGGGGTTTGCTTGCCGGGCACTTCCGAAGATATTATAGCTCTTCATCGGTGTCAATGATCACAATGCCGGAACAACGTCCACTGAGAGGGAACATCACCGGCAAACAGAGAAGGAACACAATCAATGCAATGCAACAATATGATGCATGCTCATGTCATGGCAAAATGAATGTGTTGAGCTAATGCAACTAAAACCAGAAGGGTTTGAGCTCATTTGAACCAAGGGTTCAAAATCAAACTCAAGTTATGAATTTACAAAGTGCATTAACTTGTTTTGATCTATACAGCAAGGTTAAGTTGCTTTTTCATGCATGAAAGCAGTACCAATGGATAAATTGGATTTTTCTAATAATTTTTCATATATAAATCTTTTCCATCTGAGTTATAGATTAATTTCTATGATTTTTTTGAAGTTTAAAGACTTTTTTGGATTTTCTAATTAATTAGAATTAAACTAATTCCAGAAATGGAATTACTGCGTTAGTTCTACGTCAGGGTGACATCATCGAGTCAATGGGTCAGCCCAGGTCAAACTGGCCAGTGGGGCCCGCGTGTCAGTGTCTAACTAAACTAACCTAGTTTAATTAGCACTGACCTAGGTTAATTAGCAGGGCGGTGCTCGCATGTCAGTGACCCAGCGGGTCAAATCCCTGGTCAAACCGGGGCTAATCCACCGGCGGCTCGACACCGGCGAGGCCAGAAGCGGCAGCGAGGTGCGGGTTTCCTCCTCCGGCGACCAAATGGCCGGCGGAGGGCATCTACCAGGAGCTGGTGCTTGCGCACATCTTCTGGTGCCCTCCGTTTCACCGGAGACGGCCTAGATCGACGGCGGCGGCCGGAGTTCGGCGGGGATGGGAGAAGGGCCTACGGTGCACGGCAGGGGCTGGGGTTGGTCGCGTTCGTCTCCTGGGGATGCACTGACCATGGTGGCGCACTCAGTTGTAGGTTCCCGTAGTTGTGGCTGCGGTGGCGACATGGCCGGCGAAGCCAAGCTCCTATCCGGGGTGGTCATCGGCGCTAGGGGGCCGCTCGAGCTACGGGGTTAGGAGAGAGAGGAGGAGGAGCTCACGGCGGAGTCGACGATGGTCTTGGTGAGCTCGGGGAGGGGCTGATGAGGTCGTGCGGGCACCGGCAATCTCGGGGCAGAGGCGGCGAAGATGGCGGGGCAGATGGTGATGCAGGGCGTCCGGCGTCGTGCGAGTTGACGGAGAGGCGCGGGCGATGGAGGCGGAGCTCGTGGACAGGTCGGAGAGGAGAGGGGAGCACGGTGGCTGCGGGTTTCACGGCGGCGAGCACTTGGCGGTTGCGGCCTTGGCGAGGAGAGGGCGAGAGAGAGGGCAGAGGGGGAGAGTGAGATGTCCAGGGAGTTGGGGCAGCGCCGAGGAGAAGGCCCGAGGCGTCGCGGTGGCCTCGGTGACGCAGGCGAGCAAGGAGGGGCGTGGCGCCACGGGCGTGCATGCGTTGTCTCCCTCCTGTGCCTACTGGCAGAGGTAGGTGATGACTGGCACGGGCCAGGTGGGCCGGCCCAGCCAGGTGAGTGGCCTCTGGCCTTTTCTCTCTCTCTTTTAGTTTTTCTGTTTTTCTATGTATTCTGTTCTCTTTTGAATTAGTAAAAATACTAATTCATTTTGTAAAATCCTGAAAATAATTATGGGCACTTTTGAAAATATTTCCAACAGCCCTCAAATGCTTTCAAGATTGTTTGGACATTTAAAATATTTCATAGAATTAAAATGTCCAAATTCAAATACTTATGATTTAATTCAAAAATGCAGAGTGTCCTAGAGAAGTGTGCACCATTTTTGGCAGAGGTTCTGGACCAATTAAAAAATGATGAACATTTATGAAGGCATTTTGGGTTCATTGAAAAGATTTAATTTTGACCCTAGTTGAATTGCATTTACTGCTAGGGTTTATCAGTCCCCATTTCAAGTTTCAGATATTGTAACATGATGCATGGAAGCTTAAGCAATGAAAAGCAAGGACTAAGCTAGGGCTGTGACAACTCACCCCCACTAAACAAGAATCTCATCCCGAGATTCAGGACGTGAGGTAAGAAGACAGAGGGGACACAAAGCTAACACAATCTTCATGATCCAGGTTGCACTTCATAAGAACATTGATTCGATCATCATCTTTGTCTCGGTGTCTTGCTCTGAGAACTCCATCCAACATGACAACAAGAAGAAAGGGAAAACTCTAGAAGAATCGATCTTCTCGAAGATCGAGCAACTGACGATCAACTCACGGAATGAGACATAGAACACCTCTTGAGCTGAGACGTCCAAACACACATTGGGAGGGATGGAAGAACAGATGACGGAGGTTCAATTTGGTATGCAACAATCCCACATTAAAGTAAAATGGTGCATGGTTTTAGAGTAGCAAGGAGATGAATTGCTATGATTCCATATCGGGGCACCTTAGGGAAGGCGACTCATAGAATTATTCCAAAAGGAATTACTTTTGATATAGAGATCATTGAAACTCTTTATACCTGGCTAGGGCAATTCACAATCGATTGTTTGAAGAAGTCCGAAAGGATGACATACTCATACTAGAATGGATGATGTGGACTACCTTGTTGAAGACAACGCAATGGATGATTTTTGCTTATCATCGGAAATGGATGGGACCCATGGTAGGACCACTTTTGAAGATGATCCTGAACATCAATTACTGAGGAGGACAGCCCATGGGAATTTGGCACAATGGCGGTGCAAGCTGGGAACAAAATGCAAATGTTGGGAATGTTCCAACCATCATATCTGCCTGAGATTCAGATCCGATTGGTGACAGGATATTCCAGACATCCGCGTGTCTGAAAAGGAAAGATTGCAACACAAATCGACGAGATAACATTGCGAGATTCTCGGGAAATGGGACTATGGTAGTAAGCTCCAAAACATGAGCTGGTTCGGCTATGCACATGTGAACACGCTGTCCCCGACAAGCATGACCGCATAGTAGTCTTACAACAAAACACTACCGAGTTCAGGTGGGGAACAATCATCGAATATCGAAGTCCTTACATAAGTCTAGCTCTTAAGAAGGAACTTCTTATCCTTGAACAAGTCAATCAGTGGCTTGGTGTGCTAGGAAACACATATAGAATGGAGGCGGCCAACCTATCAAGCCATAGAGTACTTCGCACATGCGTGACTAACTTGGGACAATTCTAGAGGAAGCAAAAACAAGCTTTCTTGAATTCACGGCTGTCGGATTCAGGGCTCCGCAGACCCAAGAAAGGTTCGAACACTGGGGTGCGTGCGAAGAACTCAATATCCCCAGCCTGCCGACTCGTCGATCTCACCGCCTAGCTCGATGAACAGGAAAGGAAAGGGACTCTGCAGTTTACCCAGGTTCGGGCAACCTTGCAGTGTAAAACACTACTCCTGCTTTGTGGTGGATTGGCCTTGAGGTGGGCTGAGGATGAACTAGTACAGAGGGAGAACAACCTCAGGGGGAGTGTTCTTGTGATGGTGTGTGCTGGTGAGGATGATCTCCTCCCCGTCTATGGTGGTGGCCTAGCTATATTTATAGTGGCCTCAGTCCTCTTCCCCCAAAATGAAGGCGGGAAGGGATCCCACAACGGCCAAGTTTGAAGGGAGACAAGTAGTACATCTTATCCTGACAAAAGGTGGTCTTCGCCTGCAAAGCTTCTGGTCGTGATGTCGTGGTGGGCTCGGCGATGACCTCTGTCCTGCCATCCTGGTCTTGTAGCACGGGAATGGAAACCTTTGGCTGATTCCTTGGGACTCTGCGTCTGCGCTTGCTTCCTTAGCACCGAAGAGGAAACCTGCTGGCGCCCGCCTGGCCTTGGTCGTCATGGCTTGCGTCACCTGAACCTCACGAGGTGGGGCTTGCATGGAAATCTCCACTCCTCAGGAGCCAGCCTGGGGAAGCCGCTCGCTCCGGAGGTCTGGGCGTCGTCCGCCTCGCGAGGCTTGGCCCCTGACGAGGGTCTTGTGTTGTTGATGCTGGAGAAGGGCCATACTAGGCCGCTGATGAGGCCACATTGTGGGCCGCAGGCAGGCAAGTCTGCCTACCCCGGTTCCCAGAACGCTGACAGTAGCCCCCGGGCCCAAGGCACGCTCGGACTTGGCTTCAAGGCGAAGCCAAAGGGCAAGGGCGAAGCACCGCAGGCCCTAACCGCCTGCGGACCCGGTTGACGTGTGCTGCTTGATGGGACGTGGGTGTCTCGGCTTGCCCACGCTGCCTCGGCAACTGTCCGACTTGACAATAACCTGCTGCATGCAAAAAGATCATCATTACCGGAGATCGTGGAGGCCGGCGGTTGGCCTCCCTTTGGCTATAAATGGGAGGAGGGGCGGAGCCCCCTCCTCATCTCCGTCTTCCCGCTGCTTGCTTCTTCTTCTTCCCTCTCGTCTCGCCGTCTTGTCGAAGCACCATGGCACCGGGGAGGAGGTTTTCTGTGGCGGAGAAAGGGAAGGCCCCCAAGGAGGGGCCCGACTCACCGCCGCCGAAGAGAGGCCGTGGGAGACCCCGAAAGCACGCAGCGACTCCGGAGGTGGCCCCTCAAGGACGTGGGTGCACTCCTCCGATAGCCGGCACCGCCTACGGCAACCACGGTGAAGCTTCTTCCCGTGGAAAGGGCTGCCGCGGTCGAGGCAGCTTCGGCGATGAGGGGAGGCACGCGGTGGTCATCCGGCTGCCACGACCGCGCTCCCACTCAGCCGACACGCTCCCGGAGTTCGTCGTGTGGTCGGATAGGCCTGTGGGCATATGGTTCCAGCTGCCGCGCTCCTTTGCGAGCGTGCTGCTGGCCGGAGGGCCTGGCGGCCTCTGGCTGCAGGCCGACGGCTGTTCCAACAAGGCCTCCTGGGTGGATGTCGAGGTCACCGCTGCCGGCAACGTGTTCCTGAACCATGGGTGGCAGCCGTTCGCCCGCGCACACGGCCTGGATGGGAGGTGCACCCTCCACTTCAGGTACGACAGCACCGTGACCCTCTTTGTCAGGGTCTTCGGGGAAAGTGGCCGGCGCCTGGGGTGCTGCCCGGAGAGCGACATCGACGACGAAGATGACGGCGACGGCGCCGTTGCTGGCGGTGACCTTGCCCTTGTTGATGGCCGTGTCGGCTCCAGCAGCGGGGGCTCCTCTTCTGGGCAGAGTACGAGTGACGGTGACTGCGACGAGCCGCCACGCCGCCAGGCTCGGACCGGGGAGGGCGACGAGCCGCATCACCGGCGCACCCCGGTGAAATAGGAGGAAGACTCCGACTGAGCTTGGGTGTCGCCGGGGCCGAGCCTCAGGAGTCGCCGTAGTCGCGCAGCTTGCTTTTGTTTCTTTTTTCCTCCTGCATTGAAAGAAGTAGAGGGCCCTGTTGGGGCGTGTAATGAACCCTGGCACTTGCGCCGTTATGCTATGCTCATTGTTTTCATATCATGTTGTGATGTCCATGTTTCTACTAGGTGCATTCAGGGTAACTTAGCTCGATGTGCTCGCGATAGGCTTCCATGTCGCAAGGGCATGCCCTTCCAGGGGCATCTTCGAAGGTCTTCCTTCTTGAAAACTCGGGGGTCGTTGAGTCCTCGGGAGTCACTGAGCCTCGGGAGGTGTCATGTAGCTACAGGGTTAGAAAACCTCATGAAGCATCTCATCCTACCTCGCGCAAACCCCTGAGCACGAGTTGGTTGTAGCCAGCACACCGCGTCGCGATGCTCGGAGGCATGGACTTAATATGGTGCGCATGCCCATGAGCTCGTTCGAGGGCGTCACGCGAGGACTAAGGCGCCGAAGCTGGGGCAGCAAGGTTTGGGCGAGGTGTAGTCGCGGGCGAGCCCGGGCTTACACACACCGTACCTAGCCCCCGCGCGCGGGGCTCGCAAGGAGGAGCGATGGGCAACTGCCGCTCTTCCTGGGACATGGCTGGAGAGGCAAACACTGTGAAGAGAGAAACTTTCCAACTCTTGCAAACAAAAGACGCGAAAGCTCCAAATTTCACTCAAGAAGTTGAAAACCAGCTACAGGAAGCAAGCAAAAGAAAGGCCGTGTCCGGCACCTAGACTAGTCTTCTTGTCTTCCCACCAGCGCGGAGCATGGGGCCTCCACTAGGACGTGGGTGGGATCCCCCGTGAGGCCCAGGGGTGGCACTCAGGAGACTCCGGGGCGTGTACAACCCCAACTCATTATTACGTGAGAGTGTCACGAGCGGAGACCTTCATAGGCCGGGGCCTTGCTTCATGGGTAGAACTTCCGGAGGTGCTGGATGTTCCAGGCGTTCTGGATGGGGATCCCGTCCTGCGTCTCCAGGCGCGCGGCACTAGGCCTGGAGACACGGGCGATCCTGAATGGGCCCTCCCACATGGGCGAGAGCTTATGCAGCCCTTCCCTGGAGAGCACCCGCCTCAGGATGAGATCACCCACCTCGAGCGTCCTGGAGCGGACGCTGCGGCAGTGGTACCGCCGCAGCGCCTGCTGGTACCTCGCTGCCCGGAGCGAGGCCTGGTGGTGGCGTTCCTCCCCCAGCATGTGGTCCATCCCCCGCGAGGCGTCCTGGCGTGCCTCGTCAAACACCAAGACCCGCGCGGAGCGATGCCTGACCTCGTGAGGGAGGACCGCCTTGGCTCCGTAGACGAGGAAGAACGGGGTCTCGCCCGTCGGCTTGGTCGCGGTGGTGCAGATGGACCACAGCACGGACTGGAGCTTGTCGAGCCAGCCCTTGCCGCAGGCCTCGAGCTTCTTCTTGAAGGTCCTCACCTTGAGGCCTCTCAGGACTTCTGTGTTGGTGCGCTTGGCCTGGCCGTTGCTCCGAGGGTGTGCCACCGAAGTGTAGCATATCTGCATTCCAAGGTTAGCACAATATGTTTTGAAAAGGTTGCTGGTGAACTGCGAGACGTTGTCGGTGATGATGCGGTTCGGGACCCCGAAGCGTCTCACGAGGCCCTTGATGAACTTGACGACCGAGCCGGCCGGGATGGTGCAGACGGCCTCCACCTCCGCCCATTTGGTGAACTTGTCGATGGCGACGTAGAGGTAGCGGTAGCCCCTGAGTGCTCGAGGGAATGGACCCAGGATGTCCAGCCCCCAGACCGCGAACGGCCATGAGAGTGGGATGGTTTGGAGTCCCTGGGCAGGCTGGTGAATCTGCTTGGCATGAAACTGACAGGCCTCACAAGATGTTACCAGCTCGGTGGCATTATTGAGCGCCGTGGGCTTGTAGAATCTGCTGCGGAACGCCTTGCCAACGAGGGTGCGTGATGAGGAGTGATGCCCGCAGTCTCCGCCATGTATGTCGGCCAGCAGCTCACATCCCTGCTCCTTGGAGATGCATCGTAGAGAAACATCGTTCGGTCGCTTCCGGTAAAGCTGACCATCCTGAATGCAGCACGCAGTGGAATGTCAGGCGACTCGCTCTGCGTCTTCCTCCTTCTCTGGCAAGGTGCCTTGGAGCAAGTACATCTTGAACTCCTCGGTCCAACACCCCTCCTGAGGCTCGAGCGCTAGGAGCAGGCGGGCTCCCGAGGTCGGGCCGCAAGCTGGGGCGCCTGAGAGGGGCGCCTGGGGGAGCTCCTCCTGAAGCGGTGCTGGTGCTGCTGCGGGTGGAGCCGCCGACGGCTTGAAAAGCCACTCCTCAAAGACGCCGGGCTCCTGAGGTAGACATCAGGACTCCCTCTTGATGATGTCGTCCGCCTCCTTGTTTGTGCCACGCGGTACATGCTGCAATTCCAAGCCCAAGAATCGTTTCTCAATTTTGTGTACCTCCTCGAGGTATGCCTCCATGTCCTCGTCCTTTGGCTTGTACACCTTGTTGGCAAAGTTGACGAGGAGCTGGGAGTCGCCCCTGATGGTGAGGCGTCTTATCCCTAGGGCCGCCGCAGCCTTGAGACCGGCGATTAGGCCCTCATATTCCGCGATGTTGTTGGAGACCTTCTCGCCGTTTTGGAAGCAGAGCTGCACGGCGTAGTAGTGCTTGTCTTGTGTGGGCGAGATGAGCACGACTCCAGCCTCCGCGCCCTGACACGCGAACACTCCGTCGAAGTACATGGCCCAACCATCCGGCGCTTCGCTTTCGGGTGCGAGAGAACGGTCCTCACCCACTTCCCGGCCAGGGGCGTCAATCCATTCGGCCACAAAGTCAGCGAGTGCCGCAACTTTGATGATCCTAGTGGTGCTGAACTCTAACTGGAATGCCTGCAGTTCAATGTTCCATTCGGCGACCCTTCCCGCGGCGTTCGGGCTCTGGAGCACCCTCTCCAAGGGGTAAGCTGAGACAACCTTGATGGGGTGACCTTGGAAGTAGTGACGCAGTTTCTGAGAGGTGACGAGGAGTGCGAGCAAAAGCTTCTGCGGCATGGGGTAACGCGCCCGAGCATCGCGCAGCACCGTGCTGACGAAGTATACTGGGTGCTCGACGAGGGCGGAGGCATCGGCGGGGTCTTGCACCTCCTGAGGCTGAGGGACCTCAGGAGCTTGGTCGTTGGTCGAAGCAGCCGTGGCCTCCGGAGCGCCATCCTCAGGGGCTCGGCTGACCGGTGGGGTGGCCGAGGCCTCAGGAGCGCCATCCTGAGGCCGCGGCGCGTCGGGCAGGCGCGAGGTGCTGCTCCGCGAGCCCTTGATGGGGTGCTCCTCCCAGACCGCCACCAGCGTTGCGCTAGCAGAGTGAGGTGTGGCAGCCAGGTAGAGCACCAAGGGTTCAAGTGGGCGCGGTGCCACCATCACCGGTGGGCTGGTGAGGTACCTCTTGAGGTCTTGAAAGGCCGCATCAGCCTCCGGAGTCCACTCGAACGGGCCCTTCTTTTTCATCAGCTTGTAGAAGGGGAGGGCGCGTTCTCCTAACTTGGAGATGAGGCGCCCGAGCGAGGTCACGCAGCCCGCCAACTTCTGCATCTCCTTGAGGGTTTGGGGCGGACTCATCCTTTCTATAGCCTTGACCTTCTCTGGGTTGGCCACAATCCCTCAGTGCGACACCAGGAAACCCAGCAGCTTGCCGGACGGGATACCAAACACGCATTTTTCCGGGTTGAGCCACAAGTTTACTTGGCGCAGGCTGGCGAACGTCTCTTCCAGATCTTCGATAAGGGTTCTCGCCTCCCGAGATTTCACCACTATGTCGCCGACTTATGCCTCAGCGTTCCTCCCGAGCTGCTGCCCCAGGGCGATGTGCATCAACTGTTTGAAGGTTGCTCCTGCATTACGCAGCCCGAACGACATACAGGTGTAGCAGTACAACCTACACGGGGTCAGAAAAGCCGTCTTCTCAACATCCTGCACCGCCATCTTGATTTGGTGATAGCTCGAGAAGGCGTCCAGGAAGCACAGTAAATCACACTCGGCGGTGGAGTCGACAATCTGGTCGATGCGTAGGAGAGGGAAAGGGTCTTGAGGACAGGCCTTGTTGAGGTTGGTGAAATCGACGCACATGCGCTCCTTCCCACCCTTCTTGGGGACGATAACTGGGTTCGCGAGCCAATCTGGGTGCCACACTTCCCGAATGACGCCGGCTTCCTGCAGCTTGTGGGTTTCCTGGACGATGAACGATTGCTTCTCCAGGGCTTGCCGTCGTGCCTTCTGCTTCACTGGGCGTGCATTGGGGCACACCATCAGGTGGGGCTTGTCGGTGTCAAAACCGGCAGATCTCGGGTAGGGGGTCCCAAGCTGTGTGTCTGAGGATTGATGGTAACAATGGACAATGGGGACACGATGTTTACCCACGTTTGGGCCCTCTTAATGGAGGTAAAACCCTACATCCTGCTTGATTGTATTCGATGAGTATAGGGGTTACAAGAGTTGATCTACCTCGAGATCGTAATGGCTAAACCCTAGCTGTCTAGCCTATGATTATTCTGATTGCCTCTACAGACTAAACCCTCCGGTTTATATACACACCGGAGGGGCCTAGGGTTGTACAGAGTCGGTTTACAGAAGAAGGAAATAATACATCCGGACACCAAACTTGCCGTCCACGCATATAGGAGTCCTACCCGGACACGGGGGATGGTCTTCTGCTTTATCTTCATGGCCCATTAGTCCGGCCCATATCAAATAGACCAGACACCTGACAACCCCCTAACCCAGGACTCCCTCAGTAGCCCCTGAACCAGTCTTCGATGATGATGAGCTCGGCACACGGATTATCTTCGGCATTGCAAGGCGGGTTCCTTCCCCCGAAAATTTTAAGTTAGCTCCATGCATAAAGAAACTGTATCCGGCTCTGCATAATCAATATAACCCTTAGCCACGAAGGCAAGATGTCAAAATAGGAACAATGCCTTTTACTGACAACTTTTTCGGCGAAGCGTCACACTTGACTCTTTAACATTTCGAACCGTTTTCACGCCTCCCATTTCGTGTTTCGAGGTCTAGCCTTCATTGGCACGTCTTGTCAAAACAGAGATCATGCCCGCCCATTACGGGATTCTCATCAATATGGTTTGGGTAATCCAACCGCACCTTACGCACGATTTCGTTGGGAACAGGCGAGGTTTATGGCTTGGGAAGGGGACGTTTGGTATTTTTACCGTCTATAAGAGGATAAAGACCCCTCCTTTTTCCCCACGCCTTCCTCGAGCTTCTGTCTCCCAATCTCCAAGCTCCAGTGCCCATAGCTCCAATCTCCTCCACCACTGCCATCCGCCCCAGCAATAGCTGGGTCTGGCTCCAAGGGCAAGTGGGAGGCCTCCACCGTCACTGAAAAGGACGTCAAGGAGCTCCGGAGCGCTGGCTATTTGTCCACGGATATCACGCATAGGATCCCTGACAAAGATCAGGTCATTCCTACTCCGGAGCCCGATGAGAGGGTCGTCTTCATCCCCCATTTCCTCCGGGGGCTAGGGTTTCCCCTCCACCCCTTTGTCCGGGGTCTTATGTTCTACTACGGGCTAGATTTCCATGATCTAGCCCCAAATTCCTTCCTTCACATAACGGCGTTTATCGTCGTGTGCGAGGCTCTTCTCCGCATCCCCCCACACTTCGGCCTATGGCTCAATGTCTTCAATCTGAAGCCGAAGGTGTTCGACGGACAGCATGCGGACTGCGGCGGGGCTATGGTGAGCAAGATCCCCAACGCCATTTGGCCCAAAGGGGCATTTGTGGAGACGGTCAAGGTGTGGCAGCAGCAGTGGTTCTACATCACCGAACCCCGCGACGCCAACTGGGCGGCCACGCCAGACTTCAGATCTGGACCCCCCACGAGACTCACCTCATGGACCACCAAGGGTCTTGATTGGGGGTCCAAACCGGAGGTGAAGGTGCTCCAAAAACGCATCTCCGACATGTTGGGTGAGAACACTAGTCTCACAAACGTGATTCAAGTGATGCTTTTCCGCCGCATCCTTCCTTGCCAGCTCCGGGCCTCCCCCATGTGGGAGTTCGATCCAGAGAAGCCATGGACCCTGAAGCGCTTCTTCGGCACCACGCACGAAGATATATGGAAGCATCTCTTCAAGGCTCAGAAAAAGTGGCCGAAGAAGAATGAAGACACCGGGCTTGACATCGAGAACCTAGCCACGGCGGTAAGCATAGCCTATCCGATCAATATTTCAGATATGATAGAAATTATATCGCCCGCTTTCTTTACTAGTCTGGATGGCAAAGGCGGAGCAGATCAACTGTCCAGCACCACTGCCTGAGGATCCGGCCATACCCCAGCTAACGGAGATGCTGGTCCCGGCGCCCTATCAAGCGTCGGAGAGGAAGACCAAGAAGAAGAAAGGCAAGGAGGCCAAGGGCGGCCCCCGCCATAAAGGTCCTTCGGAAACAGTGTTTGGAGAGACCGAAGCCCTCTCTTCCCATGAAGGAGATGAGGAAGAAGAGGAGGAGGAGGTGGAGAGCGACTCCCCCCATAAGGGGAGGAAGAAGAAGAGGGCGGCCTCCGAAGACCCGGAGGAGGAGGCGCCCAAGAGAGGGAAGCTGGCCCTTCCGGACAGTTCAGACTCAAAGACCGAACTAGTCCCCAAGAAGCCACCCAGGGTGAAGCCCCTGGCCAAATCGTAAGTATCCGGAAACTTACTGTTTATCTTTGGTCTACTTGCTTCCATTATATAAGTTATTTTGTTATTTGCCTTTCAGCCCTCTCCGCGAGCTCCCGCAAACCCCATCATCGGAGGGGAACTCTCTGCCACCCGAAATGGCAGAGAGTGACACGCCGACGCGTGCGACCTCGCCTATCATCATGGAGGACACCAAAGTGTCATCCCAAAGGACCTCTCTTGGCAGGGGGGGGGGCGAACGAAGCTGCCGAGAAAGCGCCCAAGGTTAATACCTCGGTCACCAAAAACCTAGGGGAGGCGACCCCTATGACAACCGACGGTGGGGACCCCCAACCATCCGGGCCCCAACCGGACACCATTCCGGAGACCAACACGGCTCCTGGATTGAATAAGCAGCCCTCTTTGAAAGAGGGGGGGAGGAGCATCAGCTCCATCGGCGACCTCCACTAATCCGGAGGCGCCCAATGCTCTGGAGGAAGCACTGCAGCGTGCTTCCATCGTGGCGGAGCACCGCACCCTGATGGGTGCAGTGGTGGAGAAGGTTCAGTCTGCTAAGAGCAGACTGAACGAAGCCTTCACCAGCCTACTGACAGGCTTTGAGGTATGTGACGTAATGTTCTAAAAAACTTTTCATATAGAGGAATATACCTGTGTACAGGCAGTAGCCCCTGAGGCTCTGTTCGGTTAAAAGAAACTGGACAGAGGACCCATATAGTATTCAGGAGAGTTAACCTGCTGTGCTATTATTGTAACAGGCTTCCCTGTTGGCGGCTATCGCTCAGGCCGCAGAAGTTTCCAAACTCAATCGGAAGCTTCAGGTGGCCAATGAGGAAATCGACCACATTAATAAGCGGTTCGATGAGATGCAAGGTATGCGTATAATGTTAAAAGTTTATTTCGATATCAGAAGTGATATGTATATTTAGAGATTAACTTATGAAATGCTTTGTTTATAATCACAGCTGGCGCAGCCGAGGTCGAGACCCTTAAAAGCGCCCTTGCCCAGGCCAAAAAGGAGGCGGAGGCGAATAAGGCAGCCGCTGACAAGGCGGCTGCCATACTGAAGACCGAGCAAGATGCCCGCCGCCAACACGAAGCTCGGGTGGCCGAAGTAGAGAACGAGCTGAAGGATGCCATCAGCAAATGCGAAGCTTTAGATCAGAAGACTTCGGACCAGTTGACCGAGCTCGCCAAGGCTCTCCATGATGCCAAAGAGGTGCGGATCGAGTCCCGGAGTGCTCGTGAAGAGATCCATCAGGCGAGGCAGATAGCGGCTGGTAAGGCCTTTCTTTTGCAGAGTGTCTTTAGAGGTCAGAGGTATGCTTTGCTGACCCGAGTGTGGAGTTCTCCAGGCACGTTTGCGGATCTTCCGAAGAGTGCCGCTGATGCCGCACAGTACTTTCGAGCCCAGGAGGGGGACTCGACTGAGAAATTGTTCTGGTCACAATTTGTCGCGCCGGAACACTCGACGCCTCTCCTGGGTGACCAACTGAAGCAGTTGTCTGAGCTGCATAGGGTGGCAGGTTTGGCCATGAAGGACTTGACAGTCCAGCTCTGGCCGGCCGAGCCAATCCCTAGTAGCTACTTTGGTTTGGTGAAGCGGCTTATCGACGCGCGGCCTCGGATTGATGCATTGAAACGTTCGGCCTGCATAGAGGGTGCCCGGATGGCCTTCGCCCGCGTCAAGATCTAATGGGCAAAGATGAAGGCCACCGAAGTGGCAACCGCAGGCCTACCCGAAGGCAAGGATCACCGGAAGCCGGAGAGGTACTTCGATGACGTCCTAGAATGAGCCCGAGTGATCGAGGGCCAATGCTCGAAGGATGTAATATTTGATTGAGTGTGTTCGGGTTGTACAAACAATGCAATGAACCCATGCTATTTATATAGCTATGTTTGCGCCTTTTCTTTCAAGCGATTTTTCCTCTGGTGCGGCTGTTTATTGTTTTATTTCTGAAAGTTGCCAATCGTCGGCTTCAGCCCCCATGTAGATGCTACAGGGGTGTTCGGCGTAACACGTGAACACACTTTGTCCAACGTCTTGGTCCGTAAAGGAGGTGTCAGCGTGGTGAACCAGGCAATCAGACTATGCGGCTTTATTACTTTCACTTAGCCATAGGAGTTTGACTGTGGGGCTAAGTACTAGCCCCTGGTGTGTGTGCAGCTATCCAGACTACGGTGCCTTTTCCACGCGGCTGGACGAAGACCAGCCCCTTGTATAACACAGAGTAAATCACTAACGATTGTAGTATAAGACTAAGTCACCGAATCACGGACCAGCTCTCGCTTTATCATGACAGTCAGTTTTCGGCTTTCTCTACTAAGGTATTTGACCGGACGAACCAGAAATACAATCACAGTAGTTCTCCCTTTACTACCTTAGCCGAACGAGCGAAATGTAAGGTGGTAAGCACAGGAGCCGGGCAACCCAACTATAGACCAAAGACATGATTCGGAGCCGATGCATATAATGCAATATTCGGGACGCCAAAGAGTACAGCATAATAGTTCGGACTTAAAAATGTGCCGGGCCAGATACAGCCCTCGGTGTTTAAGACCAGACTAAGGCACGTGTGGCAGTCGGGCGTAGGGAGGGAAGACAGATGATAATATAAAATAGATGAGTACCAAACCAAAGTGGTGATCAACTGCTTCCTTTATGCCCTGATTAATACGTCGAGACGTGTCATTACAGATAATGCCCGAAGGCCATGGCCGTTTTACATGCCGAATGTTTACACAATGGAAAGGTTTATACAGGGCTTTTCTGAGAAAATAGTGGCTTGAAGGTCCTAATGATGCCCTGCTGCACGTCTGCGCCGTTTCTCCTTGGTTAGAAATCCTTTGAGAGGAGTCGATGGTCGTCTATAAGAAAGGGGAACCTAGAAAGGAGTCCCTGTACAACCGTAGAGTAGGTAGGTTTTTAATGAACCTGTGGTAAAAGAGAAAGAAAAGAAAAAAGAAAGTTAAGGTCCGAATAGGGTCAAGCCGTACTATAGACCTGTTCCACAGTATGCCTCCGGCGCTGCCCAAGGTATTTTAAGTGCGTAATTATGCACGCGCGGTACGTATGCCGCAACCTTATGGGGCGATCGGCGGAGGCCGAACTACTATTCAAGCTCCAGATTTGCCGAGCTGTCATGCTGTAATGTCGATCGGACTCGCTTGGCGGTGTCATGGGTCTTGATGACCGATGAGCTGTTGAAGCCGTTCTATACCTCAGCTGCTAGGGCCGCGGTGTGCTCCTCAGTACGGAGGGAGCGCTCCATATTTCCATTGACTGTGATGACGCCGCGCGGTCCGGGCATTTTGAGCTTCAAATAAGCATAGTGCGGGACTGCATTAAAGCGGGCGAAAGCAGTTCGTCCAAGCAATGCATGATAACCACTGCGAAAAGGGACAATATCGAAGATCAATTCTTCACTTCGAAAATTATCTGGAGAGCCGAATACCACTTCCAGTGTTAAGGAACCCGTGCAGCGGGCCTCTACGCCAGGTATCACTCCTTTAAAGGTAGTGTTGCTAGGCTTGATTCTTGACGGGTCAATACCCATCTTACGGACAGTGTCTTGGTAAATCAAGTTGAGACTACTGCCGCCGTCCATAAGGACTCTAGTGAGATGGTATCCGTTGATGATGGGATCGAGTACCAGGGCCGCCGAACCTCCGTGACGGATACTGGTTGGGTGGTCCCTGCAATCAAAGGTGATCGGACAAGCCGACCAGGGGTTGAATTTCGGGGAGACAGGCTCTATGGCGTAGACGTCCCTCAATGCGCGCTTGTGCTCCCTCTTGGGGATATGCGTGACATATATCATGTTCACTGTTTTCACCTCGGGGGGTAACCTCTTTTGTCCCCTGGTGTTCGGAGGGCGGGGTTCATTGTCGTCCTCGCTTTGAGGTCCTTTCCCCTTATGTTCAGTATTTAATTTACCGGCCTGTTTAAAAACCCAGCAATTTCTGTTGGTGTGGTTGGCAGGTTTGTCAGGGGTGCCATAGATTTGACAGGGCCTATCCAGTATTTTATCCAAGTTCGACGGGCCGTCTCTATTTCCTTTGAACGGCTTCTTCCGCTGACCGGGTTTAGAGCCGCTGAATCCGGCATTGACCGTCGTATCCTCGGTTTCTTAATTGTTGTTCCGACGCTTATTTTTGCTGCGTCGTGGGTTTCCATTGCCGTCCCTAGCCTCAGAGGTGCCAGGGTTGCTGGTGTTGTTGCTTCTACGAGCCGACCAGCTATCTTCGCCCGCACAGAAGCTGGTCATGAGTGCAGTGAGAGCTGCCATAGTCTTCGGCTTTTCCTGACCGAGGTGTCAGGCAAGCCATTCGTCGTGGACGCTTTGTTTAAATGCCGCTAAGGCTTCGGCATCCGGAGAGTCGACAATTTGGTTCTTTTTAATTAAGAATCGAGTCCAGAGTTTGCGGGCTGACTCTCTGGGTTGCTAGACTATGTGACTCAGGTCATCAGCGTCCGGTGGCCGGACATAAGTGCCCTGAAAGTTGTCCCGAAAAGCATCCTCTAAATCCTCCCAACTGCCAATGGAGTTCTCTGGGAGGCTATTCAACAAGTGCTGTGCTGGCCCTTTTAGCTTTAGAGGAAGGTATTTAATGGTGTGGAGATCATCACAGAGAGCCATGTGAATGTGGAGAAGAAAATCTTCAATCCACACAGCGGGATCTGTCGTTCCATCGTATGCCTCGATGTTTACGTGTTTAAACCCTTTCGGAAACTGGTGCTGTATTACCTCGTCGGTAAAGCACATGGGGTGTGCGGCGCCTCTATATCGGGTAACATCACGATGGAGTTCAGATGACATCCATGTTCGGTTCTCGGCTCGAACTTGGTTATACTTGTTGCGCTAGGCTTGATGGCCGTCGTCTCGTGTTGGAGCAAGTCCCCTTGATCCGTAGATTGATCTGGTCTGGCCGGCTCTATTGTCCAGGTCTTGACGTAAGTCATACGTGTAGCCCGGGGCCGGTGCCTCTTTGCCTCTATGGCGAGGTGGCGCGGGCTGGTGTTCGGCATAATTAGCCGCTTTGTCATGTCCACGTGGTGGTCGGTCTGGTTGATCAGCATGATTGTATCTTGACAGTATTGGCTCAAGGGCTTCATCGTCGAATTGTGGAAGTAGCCTGCATTTTGGGTAGCTCTTTGCCGGGCGCTCGAGGCTGTATTCTTCGGTAGCCAGGACCTTGGTCCATCTGTCGTTGAGCGTATCCTGTTCGGCTTGAAGCTGCTGCTGTTTCTTTTTCAGGCTCCTCGCAGTGGCGATGAGCTATCGCTTGAAGCATTCTTGTTCGAGGGGTTCCTCTGGCACGATGAAATCTTTGTTACCGAGGCTAACGTCCTCCTCGGAGGCCAGTAGATAGTTACTATCTTCCGAATCCTCATGATCGACAAGAATATCGGAATTGACTTGTCCCTCTTGCCTATCATCCTGCTCGAATGCAGGGTCGACGGGGTCTTCGGCATTGTCCGGAGTGTCATTATCTCCGGTGCTGGTGTTGCTGTCCTTCGCCCGACGTGATCATGAGCGGTGCCGCTAACGCCGGCTCTTTGGTGGATCCTCGACGGGCTTGTCTTGATCTGGATCTTGAGTGCCATCGTCGTCCTGCTTCTCAGGTGTGTCCACCATGTATACATCATAGGTAGAAGTGGCCGTCCAACGCCCAGTGATAGGCAGGTTTTGACCTGGTTTGGCTCCGGCATCGTTGTCCATACCGTCGATGTCTTCGAAGGCGTAGTCTAGCATGTCAGTTAGATCCTCGACAGTGGCTATTAAGTGGGTGGTGGGTGGGACGTAAAATTCCCTGCTCTCTACCCCCAGTTTAGGCTGGTCATAGTTCGGAGATGATACTTCCGTGATGGTGAAAGATCGCATTAGGTCCAGTGTCTCGTTTAAGAGTGAAAGCCGGACGGGTGTATGATGATCTGCGGAGCTAGGTTCGGTAATAACCACTTGACCGAGCTCAATGGACGCAGACCTCGAGAGTTCGGAGTTGACGTCCAGAGGCAAGTCCGGCTCCCCGATGTCGAGAAGAGTCACGTTTGACTGCGGGTCTGCTGACAGTATAGTCGCCTCTGGGTCTCCGGCAAGAAGCTCCATAATGGGAGAGAGTCCGGCGGGGTTTAGCCTCCCGTCTTCGGACAGAGTGATCCGCCTTGAATCTAAGGCCAGGGCAGGAACGAGAGTCGATCCTTGAGCGGAATCTGACAACGGATCCGACGAGCTTCCTTCATGTGGGTGAAGAGTGGCGGCCGAGGCCGAGAACCCTTCGAAGACCAAGTCTCCACGGATATCCGTGATGTAATTCAAGTTTCCAAACCTGATCTGATGACCAGGGGCATAGCTGTTGATCTGCTCGAGGTGACCAGTCGAATTGGCACGCAGGGCAAAGCCGCCAAACACAAAGAGTTGACCAGCGGGAAAGGTCTCCCCGGAAACAGCATCGTTATCGACAATGAGGCGAGCCATCGATTCTTCTGTCGACAACACAACGGAACTCTCAATGAAAGCACCAATGTCGGTGTCAAAACCGGCAGATCTCGGGTAGGGGGTCCTAAGCTGTGTGTCTGAGGATTGATGGTAACAATGGACAATGGGGACACGATGTTTACCCAGGTTCGGGCCCTCTTAATGGAGGTAAAACCCTACATACTGCTTGATTGTATTCGATGAGTATAGGGGTTACAAGAGTTGATCTACCTCGAGATCGTAATGGCTAAACCCTAGCTGTCTAGCCTATGATTATTCTGATTGCCTCTACGGACTAAACCCTTCGGTTTATATACACACCGGAGGGGCCTAGGGTTGTACAGAGTCGGTTTACAGAAGAAGGAAATAATACATCCGGACACCAAACTTGCCGTCCACGCATATAGGAGTCCTACCTGGACACGGGGGATGGTCTTCTGCTTTATCTTCACGGCCCATCAGTCCGGCCCATATCGAATAGACCGGACACACGAGGACCCCCTAATCCAGGACTCCCTCAGTGCTCGATTACCCCACACGGAACCCCGACCAGGTCCGCAGCTTTCCACGCAAAAATGCCCTTGTTCACGTGGAGGAAGCTGACCAGTGCCTCCTCCTGGTCCGGAGGGAGGTCGGCGCCTATGGTGATGGTAGGGCCGGCCCCCGTCTTCATCGACCGGCACCTGCTTCGTTTTAGCCTTGTCTTGAGAGAACAATTGCTTCTTCTTTGTTGGCACAGCCCCCGGGCCCTCCGAAGCCTTATCCTCGACCAGCCGTGCGGCCGCCGCTGCCTTGTAGGCGAGCTTGAGGGCCGAGAGCGTGTCCTTGGTGTCCCCCGCCACGGTGAGGACGCCGCCGCTTCCCGGCATGTTCATGAGGTTGTAGCCAGGATGGGTTACCACCATGAACTTAGCCAGGGCCGGGTACCCGAGAATGGCGTTGTACGGGAGGCCGATGCAGGCGATGTCGAAGTCGATGAGCTCGGTGTGGTAGTTGTCGCGCGTGCCGAAGGTGACGCGGAGGCGGATCTGCCCTAGTGGGCAGGTGGAGCCATCATCGACCCCAGAGAATGGCTTCGTGGGGAGGAGCCGGCCGTATGGCACGTGAAGCTGGCCGAACGCCTCCACGGAGAGGACGTTGAGGCCGGCGCCACCGTCGATGAGGGTCCTGGTAATTGCTATGTTGTAGATGGTGGGGGTGCAAAGCATAGGAAGGGCGCCGGCGCCGACCGTGGTCTTGGGGTGGTCCCCTGAGTCGAAGGTGAGGTCGGCCTTAGGCCCCGCCGAACCCGGAGGAGCTCCCCGCTGCACGCGAGCGGCACCTACTTGGTGGAAGAACTGCTTGACATGGCAATCCGAAGCTGGCGCCTGCGACCCGCCGAGGATGGCCACGACGGCGTGAGGCGCTGGCACCGCGGGGCGCACGATGGAGAGGTTGTCAGGGCTCGCCGGTGCCGTCTGCGCGACGTGGGCGGCGAGAGCGGCCCGGCGCTCAGCACGAACTCAAGGAGCGTCGGCCATGGGAATGGTGGAACGGCGGCGAATCGGCCGGCGGAAGAGAGGCTCCGACGCACCCCTACCTGGCGCGCCAAATGTCGGATTCAGCGATCCGCAGACCCAAGAAAGGTTCGAACTCTGGGGTGCATGCGAAGAACTCAATGTCCCTAGCCTGCCGACTCGTCGATGTCTCCGCCTAGCTCGATGAATAGGAAAGGAAAGGGACTCGGCAGTTTACCCAGGTTCGGGCCACCTTGAGGTGTAAAACCCTACTCCTGCTTTGTGGTGGATTGGCCTCGAGGTGGGCTGAGGATGAACTAGTACAGAGGGAGAACAACCTCAGGGGGAGTGTTCTTGTGCTGGTGTGTGCTGGTGAGGATGATCTCCTCCCCGTCTATGGTGGTGGCCTAGCTATATTTATAGTGGCCTCGGTCCTCTTCCCCCAAAATGAAGGCGGGAAGGGATCCCACAACGGCCAAGTTTGAAGGGAGACAAGTAGTACATCTTATCCTGACGAAAGGTGGTCTTCGCCTGCAAAGCTTCTGGTCGTGACATCGTGGTGGGCTCGGCGATGACCTCCGTCCTACCATCCTGGTCTTGTAGCACGGGAATGGAAACCTTTGGCTGATTCCTTGGGACTCTGCGTCTACGCTTACTTCCTTAGCACCGAAGAGGAAACCTGCTATACTGCGCCTGCTGGCGCCTGCCTGGCCTTGGTCGTCATGGCTTGCGTCACCTGAACCTCATGAGGTAGGGCTTGCATGGAAATCTCTGCTCCTCAGGAGCCGGCCTGGGGAAGCCGCTCCCTCCAGAGGTCTGGGTGTCGTCCGCCACGCGAGGCCTGGCCGCTTGCGAGGGTCTTGTGTTGTTGATGTTGGAGAAGGGTCGTACCAGGCCACTGATGAACCACGCTGTGGGCCGCAGGCAGGCAAGTCTGGGTACCCCGGTTCCCAGAACGCCGACAACGGCGGCAACTTGCGTCAAATGCACATGAATTAGAGTAAGTCACTTCTTTCATCCAAACTATGATTCATGAACGGGACATGAAGATAATGCTTATAAAAGTTTCCAACACTAGCTTAATGTTCATCATGAATCATGGAGGAGATAACGATGTTGCCGATGGGCTCAGCAACAATTCATCCAGGCTTCCATATATATGGAATTCCACAATTAAGTGAACACGGTGATAGCATTGGTGAGACCCAAAAGATATAATGGTGTATGCCTGAGGAAACAACCACGAGTAAGACAACATTATGAACATCATTGGTTCTTATTTGATTTGACGATAGCCCATACTCAAACCAAAGATTGGATAAGACAATAGGACCAACAACTGAAGACAAAGGTCAATCGATGAAGGTATCATCTTTCTTCAACACACACATACACACACAAGATATCCCTTTACGATGAACTAAGTTAGGCAAGCTTTTATCTTCCAACTCTCCAAGTTGTTGTTTAGCTCAACCAACTATTTCAGGGTATCCAACACAGAATCTTGGAGAATGGGTGGTTTAGAGGAAAACCAACTTGATCACGAACTCAACATAGCGGTCAGGTGACAACCTGGTAATACTTCCGAGAAGATATTCAGAAAATCACGAACCACCGATATGTTACTAAGCTCGAGAACAACCTTGGTTTTCAGGGCAAGAGGACATGATCGAAAGAGCAAGGAATTAACATAATCCAAACTCATTGATCGAGGAGTGCACCAGGAAAATGGACTAGGTAGCACAATCTATCTTAGAATGATGATTCAATAACCAACACGCTAAGAATGAAATTATTGTCCTTTAACTACCAAGCAACACGGTTGCTAGGAGTATTGATTTCACACATCATAGTTCACTTGTCGGCATTCCGATTGCGACAACATGGGATCGAGGAATGAATAATGATGGCGAGAAGTATCACTGCAACAAGAATTCATAAGAGTTGGTGCAATTCTCATGAGATTCTTGACATAAGATGGTAATACCCCAAGGTAGAACAGAACAAAAGCTGGATTGGCATTTTGATCTGCGGAATACAACTACTTTGACCCAATCCTAGATATGGATGAGGTACTGGAGTTTGTTTCTCCTAGTCATTCCAGAATAGAATGGATTGACGGACCACAAGGATATGAGGTATCGATGAGCATGAATGCATGACATGCTCTTGACTATCAAATGATAGACGGAGGTCAGAATACAACTAAAGAGGAACAACTCAAAGGAACATATGATTTTCTGAGCTGTGGATGCATAGATTAGCATGTCGTACGAGTTCAACATATTTCTTCCGGATAACCCATGTAGAAAGGTAGAAATGGTAGATTCACAATAAAGAATGAATGACTCATCTTGTTGTGATCTTTGGGTTCTAAGAACTTCTGCCAAGGATGGTTCATGGTATCTGGAAGAATGATATACCACGGACCTTGAGGACTATCACAAAGGTTACTAATATCCTAAATGTCGGTGTACTAAGTATTGGGCCACTAGTACCCCATACTTGTGCACGGGCAGTTGTAGCCGTCCTCGCGGCAAGGCTTGCCGGGATCAGCTCGAGGTCGATTTAAGTCATCAAGGAAATCATCAAGTCAGAGATCTGAGAATCAGCAAATAAGCAAAGCTAGAAATCGAAGGCCAGCCTCCCCGGCAAGGTCCTTGCCGGGGTGGCCTGAGGAGCCCGGCAAGGCTCGGCGCCCAGCAAGGCTTGGCGCCCAGCAAGTTTCGGCGCCTGGCGAGGTTCTGCCACTGTGCCACCGCTTCGGCACAGTGACGAGTCTGACATTCTGGCTCCTTCCATGGATGCATGGCGGCGCGCCAGTGGAGGGGAGCTTAAGCGGTGCTGATGGGATGGCCCCTTTTTCCATCCCCAAGAAAGTGAGGACACCTAAACGGACACCTCACGGTGCATTAAATGCGCCTGTCCTAATCCGTCAGGGGTTAGGTATGATACCCTGTAGCTACTTTACACCTCAATGTATGTACATTTTGCCACTGTGGAGACCCCTTTGAGCATATAAAAGGAGGCCCAAGGCAACTGCTACAGGGGGAGGGGAACTTCTGGCCCATTCTGCATGCGTAGCTGCTCTTTGAACGTACTGTTCATTGCGAGCGCTCCTGAAGGCTGGGCTCAAGAACATCAATAAGAACACAAAGCAGGAGTAGGGTTTTACGCTGATCAGCGGCCCGAACCTGGGTAAAAACCTCACGCGTCGATCACCGGTTCTGCTCTTTGCGTGTACCTCTCCCCCCGCCGAATCGTAAAGGGGTCTCTCGGGATCCCATAGGTGTCGTGCCCCGACACTAAAGGAACTAGCAAACACTATCAACATGAAGTAAGTAGGGTGAATCTTGGGTTCAAGAACCCAGGAATAGAATGCCTACTAACTAAATGGCATCATGGGATGCTTTCGGGAATGACAGCCAGAATCATCACACTGGGAACACAAAACATTGCTAGATTACTAGGTGATTCTCTAAGACACCTAGGGTCAAAATAATAGCTCCAACATATATACCGAGGCAATGGAGTACCTCAACACACTGGTTAGTGTGGTTAATCTGGCCCGAAGGAACATTGGGAACGGAAAGAAGGGAGTTGCAAATGCATCAGACTATTTAGAAACCTGGGATGACTCAGATAGCATAACGGCTGTAAATGCTCAAAAAAGATTTCGAGACATCGTGCAAAATGGTGGCATAACCACTCAACATCACAATATCAAGGCTCCGAGACCAACCGTTAACACACAGGAGTACTAAAACTGAACTGAGACTTGAATCCATCAATCCTATGAGTCTACGGATTAGTAACACATGATCTTGATAGAAGAATGAGAAGCCTAGTTCTTAATCCCCGTAGGAGAGAAAACGATGACTCAGATCAGAAGGACATGAGGTATAAGGAGTAAAAAGAGCCTTATGTTCCCTTCCACAATCAATTCCCTTATATAACTAAAGAATTTCTAGACTCAACTTCGACCAGTTTGGCTTGGTAATCCTACAGGTAGTCAGGCTCTGATACCAAAGCTGTCAGGACCCCGATCCTAAGTCACACCAATCTAGCATGTAACACATCATATCACTTTGCGGCCTCACGCACGGTATCCCCACGGGTGCCACCTTACCTGGCCAGGGACCATTTGCGCCTTTTGGCTCACGTATCTGATAGTGTCGCTAGCATCCATATGATAGAGAACCCGGGCCGACATGACTAGTCGTAAACCCAAGGTGGCACTAACTTACAGGGACAGGCATACATTACCCAGCAATGCACGTGTCGGTCAGCAGCGAGTGAAACCAGGTTGTGGCAAGCTAGCAGGACTCCGGTAAGCACCGCGTAACATTTCCCCATAGGGACAGACACAGGAGCAAAGAAGGACACATGCCGATCATCCAATGTGTTCCGGAGCAGTAGCAAGCTACCATGGCTCAGTGGAAGCACTAGGAGACATTTCCCCATAAGAGAGGCTACCAAGAATAAACAACTAGGTGTCGGATCCCACACATAGCAATACACGTTACATGTACGCATAACATGCAAGTATGTGCTATACAACATGGCATCACAACATAACTCAACAACTCATATAGATAAAGGCCCAGAAGAGCCACATAGCATTTATTACAAACAAGGGTCACATGACCCAACATACAGAGCATACAAGCAACGGAAGCATAACATGTCTGAGTACAGACAACTACAAATGAAAAAGGCTGAGAAGCCTGAATATCTACAAGACCCTCCCAAGGGTACAAGATCATAGCTGAGGTAACAAGCTAAACGTCGAAGTCCACGCGGAACTACTAGTGAGACTGAAGTCTCTCTGCAAAACATAAATTAAGCAAACGTGAGTACAAATGTACCCAACAAGACTTACATCAGAACTAGCTACATATGCATCAGTATCAACAAAGGGGGTGGTGGGGTTTAACTGTAGCAAGCCAGCTTTGACTCAGTGGCTATCCTGTACTATGACTGTGGGTAACTCTTTTGAGGTGGCGCACATGAGTCCACATATTCACCATATCAATACACTACCGTCGATCCTCTCTCATCTTCCCACGAGAGGGCCATCCATGGCACTCACACTTGTCTTGAGACTTTTATGAGTAACCATTAACTTTTCTATGAACTGCATAAGCAACCCAGTAGTCCATTACCGCGGACGCGGCTATTCGAATAGATCATGTTAACCCTGCAGGGGTGTACTTATTCACACACGCTCTCGCCACTTACCGCCATGTACACGTGATGTATCTCAGCAACCTTCAAGAAGAAGCCTGGTGAGGGTGTCATCCACGACCTGACTAACCATGCAAGTCTCTAGTGCAGGTTTATCTCCTATTCAGGTTCCATCCGCAGGGAGTCCGGCCGAGGTTTCCACTACGGCCCCGAATGATATGTGCAGGGTTCCCGAGGCACCAAACGGGCGTCTCGGTACACCGGGCCACTTGCCTACCGCATCATAGCCCAGCCCTAGGGTCAGCGCTGCGCACGGCCTCCAGCATACTACAAACACCAGAAACTACTTGCAACTCCTGGACAGAGATCAAGGCGGCTAATAAGTCGAGAGAATCAAATAAGGATCCCAACGTGTGGTAGTAACTGTCTTGGATCACAAACACAAAACTCAGTTCCTGAGGACGGTTTCAATGAGACAACCCACCATGTACTCCTACATAGCCTCTCATTGCTACCTTTACCAAATAGTGTTCACACACTTAGCTCTCAATAATAGGACATGTTCATCACCACTCCAATCCATCCCAGATGAATCAGGCCTGACACAACTCTAAGCATAGCAGGCATAACAAGCAAGCATGAATGAGTAGGCACATCATGTCTCAAACAACTCCTACTCATGCTAGTGGGTTTTTACTAATTACTATGGCAAAGACAGGTCATGCAGAGGAAAGGGTTCAACTACCGCAACATGTAACAGTTGAATCATTGTTGTCCAAATGCAGTAAAAGAGAGCAAGAGCGAGAGAGTGGGATTGTATCGGGATGCTCAAGGGTGGTTTGCTTGCCTGGCACTTCCGAAGATATTATAGCTCTTCATCGGTGTCAACGATCACAACACCGGAACAACGTCCACTGAGAGGGAACATCACCGGCAAGCAGAGAAGGAACACAATCAATGCAATGCAAAAATTTGATGTATGCTCATGTCATGGCAAAATGAATGTGTGGAGCTAATGCAACTAAAACCAGAAGGGTTTGACCTCATTTGAACCAAGGGTTAAAACAAACTCAAGTTATGAATTTACAAAGTGCATTAACTTGTTTTGATCTATACAGCAAGGTTAAGTTGCTTTTTCATGCATGAAAGCAGTACCAATGGATAAATTGGTTTTTTCTGATAATTTTTCATATATAAATCTTTTCCATCTGAGTTATAGATTAATTTCTATGATTTTTTTGAAGTTTAAACCCTTTTCTGGATTTTCTAATTATTTAGAATTAAACTAATTCCAGAAAAGGAATTACTGCGTCAGCTCTATGTCAGGGTGATGTCATTGAGTCAACGGGTCAGCCCAGGTCAAACTGACCAGTGGGGCCCGCGTATCAGTGTCTAACTAAACTAACCTAGTTTAATTAGCACTAACCTAGGTTAATTAGCAGGGCGGGGCCCGCATGTCAGTGACCCAGGGTTTCAAATCCCTGGTCAAACTGGGACTAATCCATCAGCGGCTCGATGCCGGCGAGGCCAGACGCGGCAGTGAGGTGCGGGTTTCCTCCTCCGGCGACCAACTGGCCGGCGAAGGGCATCTACGAGGAGCTGGTGCTCGCGCGCATCCACTGGTGCCCTCCGTTTCACCGGAGCCGGCCTTAATCGACGGTGGTGACCACTTGGGCGGCGGCCGGAGTTCGGCGGGGAGGGAGAAGGGGCTACGGTGCACGGCAGGGGCCGGGGTTGGTCGTGTTCGTCTCCTGGGGACGCACTAACCACGGTGGTGTGCTCGATTGCGGGTTCCCGTAGGTGTGGCGGCATGGCCGGCGGAGACAAGCTCTTGGCCGGGGTGGTCATTGGCGCTAGGGGCCGCTCGAGCTACGGGGTTAGGAGGGAGAGACGGAGGAGCTCACGGCGGAGTCGACAATGGTCTTGGCGAGCTTGGGGAGGGGCTGATGAGGTCGTGCGGGCACCGGCGATCTCAGGGCAGAGGCGGCGAAGACGGTGGGGCAGAGGGTGATGTAGGGCGTCCGGTGTCATGCGAGTTGACGGAGAGGCACGGGCGATGGAGGCGAAGTCCGTGGATAGGTCGGAGAGGCGAGGGGAGCACGGTGGCTGCGGGATTCACGGCGATGAGCACTTGGCGGTTGCGGCCATGGCGAGGAGAGGGCGAGAGAGAGGGCAGAGGGGGAGAGTGAGACGTCCAGGGGGTCGGGGCGGCGCCGAGGAGAAGGCCCAAGGCGTTGCGGTGGCCTCGGTGATGCAGGCGAGCAGGGAGGTGCATGGCGCCGCGGGCGCGCGTGCGCTGTCTCCCTCCTCTGCCTACTGGCAGAGGTAGGTGATGACTAGCACGGGCCAGGTGGGCCGGCCCAGCCAGGTGTGTGGCCTCTAGCCTTTTCTCTCTCTCTCTCTTTTAGTTTGTCTGTTTTTCTATTTATTCTGTTCTGTTTTGAATTAGTAAAAATACTAATTCATTTTGTAAAATCCTGAAAATAATTGTGGGCACTTTTGAAAATATTTCCAACAGCCCTCAAATGCTTTCAAGATTAATTGGACATTTAAAATATTTCATAGAATTTAAATGTCCAAATTCAAATACTTATGATTTAATTCGAAAATCCAGAGTGTCCTAGAGAAGTGTGCACCATTTTTGGCAGAGGTTCTGGACCAATTCAAAAATGATGAACATTTATGAAGGCATTTTGGGTTCATTGAAAAGATTTAATTTTGACCCTAGTTGAATTCCATTTGCTGCTAGGGTTTATCAGTCCCCATTTCAAGTTAGGGCTGTGACAGATCCACTCCATTTCATGAAAGATCGGCCTTAGGGTATCCACCCTACATCGGGATCTTCCCTTGTGGGGTCTTGAATCCACTTGGGATCTTCTCTGCGGAGGCCTTGGTCTCCAATGCAGTATGTATCAAGTGGATGAGCAAAGTTCTATCTCTAAAATGAGCTAATTCTTTGCTAACCCTAGAAAAGTGGAGGTGGAGTCGTATATATAGTCTAGGGGGGCGAAGGGGTACATGGGCTTCGGCCCAATACTGATAGAGGCCAAGGTGTCCCGATGTTTCGATGAGATAGCTATCGTTTTCTGTGGGAGTCGACTTTGATGATCCGACTATGAATGTGCGAAGACGTCGTGCCTTAGCAATCGCTAAACCAACTTCTGAGGGGTTATTGACCATGCCGGAGCATGATAAACCTAACCACGAGGGTCTATTTCCTGCGAGCAAATGAAGAACAAGCAAGAAACTGAGATTGCAATCTAGATATTGCGAATATAAGATGAAATATTTATTGATCAAGGTGGGGTTCTGTGACGTCTTGGTCTGGTTGTTGAACACAAACGAAGTACGCGAAGTTGCAGCTATGGCGAAATTTTAATCTAAACAAAACCCAAAGTCTAAACGTTGCCCTAAGTGATGTATATATGGAGGAGTAGGGGGAATTTTGTGAACCCTTGTAGGAGGGGTCCGTAACGAACCCTAACTTTGTTTCCCCACACATACACTCTAAAAATAGCCTATACTTAAGTATTTCGAAATTACATGGGCTTGGCCAAAAAATAAGGTGGCGCGGCACCTAAAATAAGCTATGGACGAAATTGATGAAGGGGCACCTTGTATATTTCATCCATGTCCTTGTAGGTCATCACGGAGGCTTCAAAGTGCTCAAATATGCACTAGAAATGCCATTTTGGATTCCTTCGTGCACGCCTTCATCTCTATGCTTGATCCTGCTCCAGTGTGCATCCCTCTTGTCCATGCTAGGCCTTTCATTAGTAATCAACACAAATGTATCCAATTTAGGCAGCATCATATTCTCATGAACATTAGAATTGTCACCAAGAAACGAAAGTACCTGGTAATTCAATTGCCGTATGTGAGGTCTAGTAATTGGTCCAGTATGTATAGCAGCAGGGGCTGGGGGTGTAACAATGGCATTGATGTCCTCATCAAATACACTGTGCACAGATAGGTGTCGGATATCCGATAGCTACCAAACATCCGGTGGCTCACGAGGGTCCGGTCGTCCGGTCGTCATTGGACGTCCGGTGATTTGGATCTAACTAGGCGGCGTCGGATTTCCGGTCGGGGTCGGACGTCCGGTGCGCCGGTCCTCCGAAGGGGCTCAGACTTATGATGTTTTGGCTCTGGTCAGGGAGTGTCGATGTCCGGAGGGTGCCGGTCATCCGGTCGCTGGAGGGTGTGTCCCTAGCGGCCGTCTGGTCACTGTAGCGTCTGCTGGTCAGGCTTCTTCTGGCCGGAGGTGCTCCCAGGTGTCGGACGTCCGGTCCAGACCTGTCATCCGGTGGCTGTAGATTTTCAAGCAAGTTCTTCTCTTGGTCCTTGTACTTGGTGTCCTCGCTGTCTTGTCCATTAGATGTAGTTGTTCTGTGGCTTCCCTCTAAGTACCTGATCACACATAGCGTTTCCGCTTGAGGTAGTAGCATGTCTCATATGAAGAATGTGTAAGTTCAGAGAGGAACGAGTTCACCTTAGTTTCAATAGCCCTTGCTCGAGCTCTAGTCATTGGTCCATGTGGTGTCGTAGGATACGTAGGTAGTTCCATGGGGATGATTGTAGGATGCTCCGCATCAGTAGGTGAGCTCACAGAAGGGTGGTATAGAGGGTGGCAGAGTATACTTCAAACATAAAATCATCCAAACTCAATTTTACAAGCCGGATCTTGCCTCCGAAATGTTGTCGAAGCCGGCGAGTGGGTTATGGACACATACAACTTCTTGTTGTGATCGTTTTGGTGGGACATGGAGCTCCAATGGATTTTTCATGGCCAAATTGTGGCCGCTTTATGGATACAACATCGCGTGACAGACCATGAATACAACTTATAGTGTAAGTTGATCGCACCAAGGAGCCATGTTGCACCATTCGGCTGAACAGAATAAGGATGAGCTGTTATGTACTTTATGATCCAAGAATAATGCATCCGCTGGTGAAAACATGAGGGTGGTAGCAGGATGGGTGGTAGACCATGTAAAGCATGAATTCTTCCGTTACGATGCAACGAAGAGCCTCCTCCTTCTGTCGTGACTGAACCTGTAGTCTTTCTAGTTTGTAATGGAAGGATGGCGCATTGTTCTATATGTTATTGTCCATATATCAGTCCGTAGGTGAGCTCACAGAGGGGTGGTAGAGGGTGGCAGAGTATACTTCAAACATAAAATTCTCCGAAACTCAATTTTACAAGCCGAATCATGCCTCCGAAATGTTGTCGAAACCGGCGAGTGGGTTATGGACGCATACAACTTCTCGTTGTGATTGTTTTGGCGGGTCACGTAGCTCCAATGCAGTTTTCATGAACAAATTGTTGCCATTTTATGGATACAACATCGCGGGACAGACCGTGAATACAACTTATAGGGTAAGTTGATCGCACCAAGGAGCCCTATTGCACCATTCGGAATGACCTATTATTTTTCGTGTGCATGAACAGAATAAGGTTGAGCTGTTATGTACTTTATGATCCAAGAATAATGCATCCGCTGGTGAAAACATGAGGGTGGTAGCGGGATGGGTGGTAGACCATGTAAAGCATGAATTCTTCGGTTACGATGCAACGAAGAGCCTCCTTCTATCGTGTCTGAACATGTAGTCTTTCTAGTTTGTAATGGAAGGATGGCGCATTGTTCTACATGTTATTGTCCATATATCAGTCTGTAGGTGAGCTCATGGAAGGGTGGTAGATGGTGGCAGAGTATACTTCAAACATAAAATCGTCCGAAACTCAATTTTACAAGCCGGATCTTGCCTCTGAAATGTTGTCGTAGCCGGCGAGCGGGTTATGGACGCATACAACTTCCCGTTATGATTGTTTTGGCAGTTCATGGAGCTCCAATGGAGTATTCATAGACAAGTTTATGTAGGGTAGAACCCTAGATGCCCGATCTTTCATGATTGGAGTGGATCCCGCGAAGAACACGAAGAACACGAGTGAAAAACACGATGGGAAACACGAGAGGAATCACTCAAACCAACAAGATGAGATTACACATGTGCTAGATCCTTGAAACACAAAGAGATACATGATCCACGATCAACAAAGGACGATACAAGTAGCAAGTTCTTCTCCGTGAGGAGGTCTTGAGTGTCTTCCCGTTAGGGGACTTGAATCCAAGATGGATCTTCTCCGTAGAGGCCGCGGTCTCTCTCGGTGGAGTAGATCCGGATGGATGAGCAAAGCTCTATCTCTCAATTGAGCTAAACCTATGATGACCCTAAAAAGAAGGGAGAGGAGGAGTATATATAGTCTAAGTGGGCGAAGGGGTACATGGGCCTCGGCCCAACACGCAGTCAACTCACAGGCATCGGACGTCCGACAGCTATCGGTCGTCCGACGTCTCGAGTGGGCTCGGACGTCCGGTACTTGTCAGAAGTCTGATGTTTTGGCTCAAATCAGGCTGTGTCGGACGCCGGTCGGGGTCGGACATCCGAGGCGGCGGCTGTCCGGTGGCCACCATACTTCGAACGTTTTGGTTCTGGACTGGTGCCTACGGGCGTCCGGCGGGGCTCGGTCGTCCGGGCGCTGGGAGGTGTCGGTCGTTCGGCCGCTGTAGCGTTCGCTGGCTGAGGCTAGCCTGGCGGGCTGATGCATCAGGCGTCGGACGGCTGACACGTCTCGGACGTCCGGTGGCTGGCGACTTTTTGGCTACTTCTCTTCTCGCTCCTTGTACTTGGTGTCCTCGCCGTGTTGTCCGTTGGGCGTAGCAGATCCATGGCCTTCCTCCAAGCACCTGATCACACATAGGGCCTCCGCTTGAGGTAGTAGCCATGTCTCATATGTAGAAAGGGGTAGTTCGGATGGAGCGAGTTCACCTTACCTTCGATAGCCTTTGCTCGAGCTCTTGTCATTGGTCCAGGTGGTGTTGTAGGAGACGTAGGTAGGTCCATGGGGATGACCGTGGGATGCTCCGCATCATCTCCCCCCCCCCCTTGGGAAAGATCCAACCTCGGATCGAAAACTTCATCACCATGGTAGGGAGAAAGGTCCTTGACGTTGAAGACGACGCTCACATTGTACTTGTCGCGCGGGAGGTCGATCTTGTAAGCGTTGTTGTTGTAGCATGCTAGCACCTTGAAGGGTCCGTCGGCTCGAGGTAGAAGCTTGGATTTGCGTTCGTTGGGGAAGCTGTCCTTGCAAAGGTGTAGCCACACGAGATCTCCAATGTTGAATATCATGGGTTGCTTGTTGATGTTGAGCTTGGTGGCGAGTCGTTGTACTTGACGCTCGATGGTGTGCCTTGTATCTTCATGCATCTTCTTGAGGTAGCTCACTCATGCACTCGCGTCCATGTTGATGCGCTCTTGTAGAGGTAGAGGAAGAATGTCCAATGGGGACAACAGGTTGAAACTGTAGACGACCTCGAAGGGGGACTTGCCGGTAGTCGAATGTCTTGCACGGTTGTAGGCATACTCGGTGATTGGTAAGCACTCTTCCCACTCCTTGATGTTCTTCTTGATCAACACGCATAGTAGAGTGGAAAGCGTACGGTTCATCACCTCCGTTTGGCCGTCAGTTTGGGGATGGTATGCCGAAGAGAACAAGAGCTTGATTCCGAGCTTGGCGCATAAGGTCTTCCAAAAGTAGCTTAAGAACTTGACGTCGAGGTCCGAGACAATAGTCTTTGGCACTCCATGTAGGCGCAAGATTTCCCTACAAAAAAGATTTGCAACATGTGAAGCATCGTCTATCTTGTTGCATGGGATGAAATGAGCCATTTTAGACAATCGGTCCACAACAACAAACACGGAATCTTTGCCATTTCGAGTTCTAGGCAAACCAAGAACAAAGTCCATACTAATATCTTCCCATGGGTGATACGGAATTGGAAGTGGCATATAGAGACTATGGGATTGAGCTTTAGACTTAGCTTTGCGACATGTAGAGCATCGGTTGGTGAAGCGTGAGACATCGCGGAACATCTTGGGAAAAAAATAGTTCTTTGAGAGCGTAGCAAAAGTCTTGTCTCGTCCAAAGTGTCCCATTAGTCCTCCTCCATGAGATTCTTGCAAAAGTAACAAACGAAGAGAAGACTCGGGGATACATAGTTTGTTAGCTCTCATAAGATAATCATCTTTGATGTAATAGCATTCCCAAGATGTATCCGTCAAACATTTGGTATAAGGAATAGCAAAAGTAGGATCATGCGCATACAAGTCTTTTATGTGCTCAAAGCCAATGGCATTCAATTCAAGTTTAGTAAGAAGCATGCATTTGCGGGAAAGCGCATCCGCCACAACATTTTCTTTTTCTTTGATGTACTTGATGACATAGGGAAAAGACTCAATGAATTCACTCCACTTAGCATGATGCTTGTTCAACTTAGTTTGCCCTTAAGGTACTTGAGCGTTTCATGGTCGGTATGAATGACAAATTCATGAGGGCGAAGATAATGTTCCCACTCACGCAATACTCGTACTAAAGCATATAGCTCTTTATCATAGATGGGATAATTGAGTTGCGCTCTAGAAAGTTTCTCACTAAAGTAAGCAATAGGGCGCTTCTCTTGCATTAACACACCTCCTATGCCATTACCGCTAGCATCGCAATGAACTTCAAAAGTTTTGTCAAAATTGGGTAATGCGAGCACGGGAGCATGAGTTAGCAAATTCTTAAGTTCATTAAATGCGGTATCTTGAGATGGTCCCCAAACAAAGGGTGAATTTTTCTTACTCAAAGCATGTAAAGGGGATGCAATGGTGCTAAAATCCTTAACAAATCTACGGTAGAAACCGGCTAAACCAAGGAAACTACGCACTTGTTGCAAATTGGTTGGTTGTGGCCAAGTTTTAATAGTATTGATCTTAGATTCATCTACATGAACACCCTTAGAAGACACATCGAAACCCAAGAAAACGAGCTTATCAACACAAAAAAGGCATTTTTCCATGTTAGCGTAAAGGCGCTCTTTTCTAAGAGTTTGTAAAACCGTTCTAAGATGGGTGACATGATCTTTGAGAGATTTGCTAAAGACAAGAATATCGTCAAAGTAGACCACAACAAATACACCAATGTATGAGCTAAGAATAAAATGCATGACTCGCATAAAAGTACCAGGTGCTTCGGATAAGCCCATTGGCATAACAAGCCATTCGTATAAGTCAAATTTCGTCTTAAATGCGGTTTTCCATTCGTCACCTTCTTGTATGCGGATTTGGTAATAATCACTTTTAAGATCAATTTTAGAGAAAATAGTGGATCCGCCAAGTTCATTTAGCATGTCGTCTAAGCGTGGAATGGGGTAGCGATATCTAACCATGATAGCATTGATAGGACGACAATCAGAACACATGCGATATATACCATCTTCTTGGGAACAAGGATTACCTGTACGGCACATGGACTCATGCTTTCTCGTACATGGCCGTTGTCGATGAGTTGTTGTACTTGCCATTGGATCTCCTTGGTTTCCTTGGGGTTGACGCGGTAGGGAGCCTTGTTAGGAAGAGGTGCTCCGGGGATGAGGTCGATGTGGTGTTCGATGCCTCGAAGAGGAGGTAGACCCGGAGGTAGTTCGTCGGGGAATACATCTTGGAATTCCTGCAATAGAGAAGATAACACTAAAGGTAGATTGTGAGAGGTGTTAGTTTTTGGTGCCTCGTCCTTGCACAAGAGGACATAGTGCATAACACTTGATGGGTTCTCACACATTTCTCTCATCTCACTTTTGGTGGCAAATAGCACTAAGTTTTTCTTGTCGCTCATCGTGGAGGCACTCAGTTTGGGCTTGTGGCTCTCACTCCCTTTTGGGTGGCTCACTCTCTCACTATTCTCTCCATGATGGGTGGCTTGCTTGTCGGCGATCACTTGACCTGGAGACTTAGGTCGTAGCACGTACTCCTTTCCCTTCATCTTGAAGCTATAGTGATTGGTTCACCCATTGTGGATGACGCCTCGGTCGAATTGCCATGGTCATCCAAGAAGGAGGTGGCAAATGGACATCGGAATGACATCACACTCCAAAGTATCTTCATATGCTCCTATCTTGAAGGAAACTTGCACCATATGTTCCACTTGAATAGTGCCAGAGTCGCTAATCCATTGGACCTTGTAGGGGTGGGGATGCTTCATCTTGACCAATTGGAGCTTGGAGAATAGTTCTTCACCTGCCAAGTTATGGCAACTACCTCCATCGATGATGACCTTCACGGAACGACCTTTGATGCCCGCCTTGGTGTGGAAGATATGACATCTTTGGTCTTCGTCTTGTTGATGTTGAAGAGTCAAGACCTTGGAGACAACTAGAGTGGGGCTCGAATATTCGTCACAAAAGACTTGATCATCTCCATCTTCGTTCACTTCTCGGTGCATAGCCACATTCTCAAGGGCTTCCATTTCTCCTTCACTCATGGAGTCATAGGTGCCGTCGTCGTTGAGGATCATGGTGCGCTTGTTGGTAAACGACTTGTGGCCTCGGCCGTCGCATGTGAAGCACTTGATGGAGCTTGTCTTTATGGTCTCATCCAGTGGAGTTGTAGATGATGAATCTCTCGGCTTTGAGTTGCTTGTAGTAGGAGGACGACTTGAGGATGTCGAAGTTTTCTTGTCACTTGACTTGTCGCCGTTAGTTGTAGAAAGCTTGTTTAAGGTAGAAGGTGTTGGAGTCGTTCAAGCTTGGTTATTGGAGTCGTAGTTTTTGGAAGAGTACTTGGCGAACTTGAAGTCATCTTGCACTTGCTGTTCCGCCTTTGTGGCTTGATGCACTAGCTCGATGAGGTTGGAGTAAGGTTGGAAGTCGGCGATCTTGTTGATAGGGTGATTGAGTCCATTCAAGAAACGTGCCATAGTTTGCTCATCGTCTTCCGTGACATTAGCTCGTATCATGGCGATCTCCATTTCTTTGTAGTACTCTTCAACGGTCTTTGTTCCTTGCTTGAGGAGTTGTAGTCGCTTGAAGAGGTCGTGGTTATAGTATGTTGGCACGAAGCGCGCTCTCATGACATCCTTCATTTGATCCCAAGTTGTTATTGGTGGTTCACCTCTTGCTTCTCGACGCTCAATGACTTGCTCCCACCAAATGAGGACATAGTCTTGGAATTCAAGGGATGCCATGGCGATCTTCTTCTCTTCCGCATAGTTGTGCAAACGAAAGATCTTGTCAACCTTCAATGCCCATGAAAGGTACTCTTCGGGATCATTGCTTCCGGTGAACTTGGGCATGGTGAACTTGAGCTTGCCGTAGAGTTGCTCTTCATTGTGTTGGGGTTGAGGGTGATGACGTCCTTGACATGGAGGATTGTTGCCCTCTAATTGCTCTTGGCGTGGAGGATTTCCATTGTCTTCTTGTGCTTGGCGAACTTGTGCTTCTTGTTGAGCTTGTGGTTCTAGAAGAGCTTGTTGTTCTTGTCTAGCTTGTGGAGGAGCTTGAGGAACTTGACGATGCACTCATGCTTGATATCTTCTTTCTTGAACTTCATCGCGAAGTGCTTCTTCTTCTTGACTTGTTTGGCGGTTCGGGTTGGCAACGGCACGATTCGTATGTCGGAGGGCACGTAGTGCCTCAAGTGCTTGAGCTTCATGCCGTTATTGTTGTTGATGTAGCGCGATGGCGTCTTGCTCATCTTGATGTTGGCGTTGCCGTTCTTGTGCTTGTTCAAATGTATCTTGATTTTGACGATGTCGATATTCTTGCTCTTCAAGTTGCTCTTGTGGACCATTGCCGTGAAGAGGATTGTGGCTTGCTTGACGGTCTTGTCGCGCGGCTCGTCGAAGAGTGTTCGATATCGGTGTACTTGAGCCGGAGATGGAGTCGGAATGACGACTTGAGTGGCTCCGTCTCGAGTATGACGAAGTGGTAGAAGAGCGGTTGACCAACAAGGCACGAATCTCGTCCATTCTTGCATTGTTCTCTTGTTTTTGTTCATCGAGCTTGTTGTCAAAGTAGTCTCTTGTATGTTGCTGGAGAGTCGGAAGTCGGTGGCGAGGTTGTCGATGCGGTCGCTCATTGCTTGTTGTTCTTGATGCAAAGCTCGTTGTGCACCGAAGAGGTGGTTCTTGGTGACGTAGGTGTTCAGGTCCTCGTCTTGCTCGATGAAGAGTGGGTTGGTAGAGGTAGATGGCCTATCCATCATTCCAAAAAAATGTGGGGGTGGAAGAAAGGAAGAACAATACCAAATGTACCTTGACTGATGTTGAGGGTGGATCAAAGATCACTCAATGATGTAACAAGGAAATAGCACAATTGGTACCGTATCTCGTCAATCTCTCACACCTACACAAAGAAAGCTTATGGTGGAGCTCGGTTAGGATGGTGGCACAAAATTTATGCAATTGTTAGTGAGACTCAATAATGTTGAAAAAGATTCGCAAATTTGGAAATGCAACAAGTAGATCAATAGCAAGATATGGTACACGGAAACACACACGAATAGATAGATGGGGTCGTGCAACCAAAATGAGCTCAAATGTGGAATCCACGGAAAATGCTCTTGTTGTACAACTCTAGAGAGACGCTAGCATGATTGCACAATAGGCGGATACGAGACTTGTGCACAACCTACTAACCAAAAATGCAACGACTTCTATCCCAAGTATGCTATATGTATGGTGTTCCGGTGGTATGATCCAAGATGATCGAGTATGACAATCTTAATGTAGTATGATGCTATTATTCTTGATTAAAAGCTCTTTGCTTATCTTTTTTGTTTGCTTAAAAGCTTGTTTGGCTCTTTCTCTTTTGAGCTCTTTTCCATGAAATACTTCACGATCCAAGATTGCAAGTGTGTATATGCTATGACAACCTTGTGGCACAAGAGATGATACCAATATATGGACACCAGGATGATGATATATGCAATGATCACTAATGTGCACAAGTAACATTGCCAGCAATGCTCAAAGGCTAGTCTCGATGGGTAAGTGACGCAAAAGTTAGGCTATGTGGTTATCAATGCAATGCAAGAATGTACAATGATGTGGTAGCACGATACCAAGATGATATAGAGGTTACCGTTCATGGTATGTCAAGTGTAAGCAAGAACGGATTATGGTATGACAAAGTCGATGACAAAGATGAGCGTCGGTGATGTCGTTGTCGAACCATCCCTAAGTAGCCAAAACACGTTAGGAAACGGAAACCTCAACTCAAATTCTCAAAGACCAAATGTGTCAAAAAAATTGGAGTTGTGATAACGGGTAAGCTATGGTGGTTGCGGAAAGCGGTGGTGGTATGCAAGTGCGTATGCGGAAGTAGATATTGGAGTGGCAATGCGGAAGTGTGGGCGGTGGCTAAAAAATTTCGGGCAAAAAAGTTCAGTTTCGTTAGGGAACGTCGGACGCCCGGTGGTGGTCGGACGACTAGTGGTTGTTGGACGTCCGGAGACTGTCGGACGTCCGGTGCCTGGGCGATTTCGGGCACGGGATGAACTTCTAGGGTTCGTGGTGGAGGTGAAAAATTGGACGAATTTATGGATGGAAAGGGAAAACATGATAGGGAAAAGCTAGATCTACCTGCTACACACGAAATCCACGGATCAAATCCAACAAAACTTCATCACACCAACAAATCACGAAAAAAAATTGGGAGGGCTATTTTTGTGGGGATTTTCCAATTTGGGGCAAAATCAACAAAATTAGGCTAGAAAAACAAAGAGGGGAGGCTCCAAAATCGTGATCAACGTGCCTAATGATACCAAGATGATGTAGGGTAGAACCCTAGATGCCCGATATATCACGATTGGAGCGGATCCCGCAAAGAACATGAAGAACACGAGGGAAAAACACGAGGGGAAACACGAGAGGAATCACTCAAACCACCAAGATTGGATTACACATGTGCTAGATCCTCAAAACACAAAGAGATACACGATCCACGATCAACAAAGGACGATACAAGTAGCAAGTTCTTCTCCGTGAGGAGGTCTTGAGGGTCTTCCCGTTAGGGGTCTTGAATCCAAGATGGATCTTCTCCGTAGAGGCCGCAGTCTCTCTCGGTGGAGTAGATCCGGATGGATGAGCAAAGCTCTATCTCTCAATTGAGCTAAACCTATGCTGACCCTAAAAAAGAGGGGAGAGTAGGAGTATATATAGCCTAAGTGGGCGAAGGGGTACATGGGCCTCGGCACAACACGAAGTCAACTCACACGCGTCGGACGTCCGACAGCTACCGGTCGTCCGGCGTCTCGAGGGGGCTCGGACGTCCGGTACTTGTCGGAAGTCCGACGTTTTGGCTCAGATCAGGCTGTCTCGGACATCTGGTCGGGGTCGGACACCTGAGGCGTCGGTCGTCCAGTGGCTACCATACTTCCGACGTTTTGGTTCTGGTCTAGTGGCGTTGGGCGTCCGGTGGGGCTCGGTCGTCCGGGCACTGGGAGGTGTCGGTCGTCCGAGGCGCGTCGGTCGTCTGGCCGCTGTAGCATTCGCCGGCTAAGGCTGGCTTGGCGGGGTGATGCATCTGGTGTCGAACGTCCGACATGTCTCGGACGTCCGGTGGCTGGAGACTTTCCGGCTGCTTCTCTTCTCACTCCTTGTACTTGGTGTCCTCGCCATCTTGTCCCTTGGGTGTAGTTGATCCGTGGCCTTCCTCCAAGTACCTGATCATGCATAGGGTCTCCGCTTGAGGTAGTGGCCATGTCTCATATGTAGAAAGGGGTAGTTCGGAGAGGAGCGAGTTCACCTTATCTTCGATAGCCTTTGCTCGAGCTCTTGTCATTGGTCCAAGTGGTGTTTTAGGAGACGTAGGTAAGTCCATGGGGATGACCGTGGGATGCTCCACATCAAAAATTGTGCCCACTTTATGGATACAAGATCGTGGGACTGACCGTGAATACAACTTATATGTTAAGTTGATCGCACCGATGAGCCATCTTGCACCATTCAAAATGACCTAGAATTTTTCGAAGAGCCTATAAGTAGGTGAAAACATGAGGTACCGTTTTATGGATACAGCATCGCGGGACACACCATGAATACAACTTATAGGATAAGTTGATCGCACAAGGGAGCCATGTTGCACCATTCAGAATGACCTATAATTTTTCGTGTGCAGGAACAGAATGAGGATGAGCTGTTATGTACTTTATGATCCAAGAATAATGCATCCGCTGCTGAAAACATGAGGGTGGTAGCGGGATGGGTGGTAGACCATGTAAAGCATGAATTCTTCGGTTACGATGCAACAAAGAGCCTCCTCCTTCTATCGTGACTGAACCTGTAGTCTTTCTAGTTTGTAATGGAAGGATGGCGCATTGTTCTATATGTTATTGTCCATATATCAGTCTGTAGGTGAGCTCACGGAAGGGTGGTTGTCGGGGCACGACACCTATGGGATCCCGAGAGACCCCTTTACGATTCGGCGGGGGGAGAGGTATGCGCAAAGAGCAGAACCAACGATCGACGCCAGAAGATTTTACCCAGGTTCGGGCCGCTGATCAGCGTAAAACCCTACTCCTGCTTTGTGTTCTTATTAATGTTCTTGAGCTCAGCCTTCAGGAGCGCTCGCTATGAACAGTACGTTCAAAGAGCAGCTACGCATGCAGAATGGGCCAGAAGTTCTCCTCCCCTGTAGCAGTTGCCTTGGGCCTCCTATTATACGCTCAAAGGGGTCTCCACAGTGGCAAAATGTACATACATTGAGGTGTAAAGTAGCTACAGGGTATCATACCTAACCCCTGACGGATTAGGACAAACGTATTTAATGCACCATGAGGTGTCCGTTTAGGTGTCCTCACTTTCTTGGGGATGGAAAAAGGGGCCATCCCATTAGCACCGCTTAAGCTCCCTTCCATTGGCGCGTCGCCACGCGTCCAAAGAAGGACCCAGAATGTCAGGTTTGTCGCTGTGCTAGAGCAGTGGCAAAGCGACAAAACCTTGCCGGGCACCGAAGCTTGCTGGGCACCAAGCCTTGCCGGGCGCCAAGCCTTGCCGGGCGCCAATCCTTGCCGGGCTCCGCAGGCCACCCCGGCAAGATCTTGCCGGGGAGGCTGGCCTTCGGATTCCAGCTCTTCTTATCTGCTGATCCTCAGATCTCTGACTTGATGATTTCTTTAATGGCTTGAATCGACCTCGAACTGTTCCCCGGCAAGCCTTGCCACGAGGATGGCTACAACTGCCCGTGCACAAGTACGGGGTACTAGTGGCCCAATACTTAGTACACCGACAGGAGCCCCCGGGCCTAGGCCATACACGAGTGTGAGGCGTTGTTAGGCTAGGCCCAAACAGTGCACGGGCACGCGTGGCAGGGGATTAACTGCTCGTAAATATCTCGTTTTACTGTGCCCCCCACTACACGAACCGAGCGCGCGACGTGGGAAGCGTGCCTCAAAGGCTGCAACTGCCACACGCCTATAGAGGTGCATTCACATTGGGGAATAAAAGAGGCGGCCCCGCTCCTTCCCCATAAAAAGGAGAAGCCGCAGAGGCACAAGCCTATTTACCCCCCTCTTCCTCTCAATCTGGCCGTCGCCATCGCCTTCCTCCTCTCGAGCTCAGAGCGAAGCTTTTTCCTCTTCCGCCCGCCGCTTCCACGCTCGCTCCACCCCCGGCTTCCGCCCTCACAGCCGCCATGCCGCCCAAGGCTAGCAAAGGCAAGGGCAAGGAAGCGAAAGCCGACGTCCCGGAGAGCGAACTGGTGAAGATGCGGAAGAAGTATGTCATCATCCCCCCATCGCTCGATGCTGAAGCTCTGAAGGGGCGGTACCAGTGCATGTGGGCGAAGGAGACGCAAGCTCACCCCGCCACACGAGTAATTCCAGGTGCTTGTTCCAAAAGTGGATCGGACAGATACCCTTTCTTCGCTGCGTATTTCTATTGCGGGCTCTGTCCCCCATTTTCCGACTTCTTCAATGATATCATGTACACATACATCTTTCATCTCCTCGATTTCACGCCGAATGCGGTACTATGCATGTCCATCTTTGCCCATCTTTCTGAAAATTTTGCCGGCGTGATTCCCAACTCTACTCTTTTTCGCCATTACTTCTTCCCCCGCATCCAAAAAGGAGTGGCCCTCTCTGGTTCTATTGCCTGGATTCCGAGGGCTTGGAATAAGGAGATATACCCAGAAGGAGTTTACCGCGAAAAGTGGGACGAATGGCAGGCTGAATGGTGCTAGATCAGGGAAGCAGATCCCCATCCGTTTTGTCTTCCCCGGCAACAGAAGGTGGTCCGCGGCAAGGACTGGAGCGATCTCGCCGCGGAAGACGAGAGGCTCACAATCGCCACCACCAGAATCCTTCGCTTGAAGGCTGCCGGGCTGACAATGGAGATGATTGGCTTCGACTTTCTCCGCCCCCGCATTGCCCCCTTGCAGAACAGGGGAAGGCCAGCTTGGGAATACAGAAACGCGGCAGATATCATGAGATTGCGCCCCGGGCTGAATAATAATCTGACCACTAAGCAGCTTGGCGCTCTCCGTCAAAGATTATTCCAGCGCGAAGACAAGCATCGGCTGCCGGCAAGGATCGTCCCTTTGTGCAACAACTCCGCCTTGGGGTCAATCATCGCCTTCATGCCGATGTTCAACGCCCACGGTCTTGACCCGACCTGGGCCGAGCCAACCGAGGAGGAAGCACAGAAGTTTTTTGACAACTTGACGGAGAGACCCGTCCGGCAAGAGACAGATCTCATCCGAGCCACCACCGACCAAGAAGTAGCTTACATTGCTACTAGGGTGGAGGAGGCAAATCTTGCCAAGGAGGCCGGCAGCGTTGTCTTCACAGAATGGGAAGCCAGCGACGCGGAGGTAGTAGTGGAAATAAAACCTGCCGGGGAATAGAGCAGTACAGCCGCTGAGAGCTCGTCCGGCGAGGACACGGCCGAAGAAGAAACGCAAGAAGAGCTCCCAGCCCCGAAGAAGACGAAGTGTGTTCTTCGGAAGGCTGCATCTAGCATCCCGGCAAGCCAGCCTTCTTCGAGCGGCGAGGCTCCCGGCAAGAAAGTGGCCGGCAAGGCTGCACCGTGGCAAGGGGCTCGTCAACAACCTGCGCGGCGCGCGAGACCCACACCAGCGGCCACTGCTGGGGCGGCAGGGGTGTCTCGCACTACCGCACCGGAAGCTGCCCCGGCGCCTGCCACAGCCAAGCGGCCTAGGACCCCTTGTCCGCCTCCCCACTCATACATTGCAGCGGAGGTCGATTTCGACATCTCCGGCTTTAGTCTGGAGCGAGAGGAAGAAGAGTGAGTACTTTGCCACAGCTTTTATATTCCAATCTTGGATCGGTCTTACTAACTTGCTCGTATTGTCTCTGCAGTGATGCAGAAACCTTGCCGGAGAGGATGGCGAAGAGGTCAAAGACTTCCACGGGCGACAAGCCCCCGGCAGGCTCCACGAGCGTGCCAGAAACCATCGTCGTCAGCCCGGAGCCTAGTCCTCAACGCAGCCCCCAGCACAGCCCCCAGCGTAAGTTCACTATTTTTTTTCCGCTGGTGGGTGCTGTGGCTTCCATTCTTGCCGCTGATATTCTTGGGCTCGCAGGAGAAGAACGGCAACAAGGAGAGTTATTGAAAGACATCCCCGTCGTGCCACCTTCATCGACCACGCCACCCACAAGCACGTCCCCGGCAAGAGATCCCACCAACGAGCCCATCCTAACTAAGGGGGAGCCGGCAAGCATGGACACCGGCAACCCTCCCCCGGCAACCGAAGTTGCCGGGAAGGGCGAGGCCACCTCTCAGCAGCCTGACGCAGGTAATCGATTGCCTCAGAGTGCTTGTTACTCTTTCCCTTCTCTCTCTGTCTTTAGTCGCTTCAAACTTCAATCTCGATCTTATTCTGTTTTCCTCCTCCGTCCTTCAGAGTTCCCTGTGATGGAACGCATGGACATCGATGTTGTCATCGAGGAGACCGCTAGGGATGCCGCTGCCGAAGCAGACAGGATCGCTGCCAGCGAGACCACCAAAGATGACACTATCGAGGCTGGTGGTGCTCTTGACGGGGAGGCCGCCAAGACTGCACAAGAGGAACCCGCCAAGGAACCTGCTGAAGGGGGTGACAGGGAGGCCGATGACCGTACTGACGGCATTCCTGCGGCAGGAGCGCCAGGCGCTGCACTAGCCACGGAGCCCCCTGCCACTGGTGAGGCGGTTGTTGAAGACCAACCATCAACATCTGAAGGCCCCTCATCCAGCAAATACCTCAAGGTTGGCGAGAACCTATTTGTCAACTTGCCGGGGACGGCAAGCATCGGGGCACCAGCCGAAGGAGAAGTTTTTGACGAGGAAATCATCGCTACTGCCGGGCTCGAGGTTGTTGACGATCCCAGCACTAGCAACGGCAAATCTGAAGAGGATCAGCTCCTTCAGGCCATGGGCGAGAATTTCCGCAAGCTCCAGGCTCTCCACCGCGCCCGGAAAGATAAGGCCGGCTCCAGAATGGCAGTTGTCGAGGCGGCCGAAGCAGATTTTCAAAGGCGCGTCGAACAAATGCAAGTCTGGCACGCCGAGGCCCTCCAAGAGTTGGTTGCCGGCCGGGAACAAGTGAGCCAACAGTGGACAGAAATCCTCCTGAAGCAATCTGATATTGAGAAGGCGCATGATGAAGCTACTCAAAGGATTGCTGCTGAAGATGCCCTCCTGACGGGGCGCCGCGTTGCTCTTGATGCTCATGAGGAAGATCTCACCGCACATGAGCAGGCGCTCACCGCCAAGCTTCACAGCAAAGATGAAGATATCGAAAAGCTTGTCGCGCGGCAGACCCAGGAGCTGGAGCAAAAACATAAGGAGGCGCTCGAAGCTCTGACTGCAAGTCACGCCGGCAAGCTCAAGGAGGCCGTCGATGCTACTGAAGCTGCAGAGGCCGCCAAGAACAAGCTGAGCGACAAGGTAAAGAAGCTGGAAATAGATCTCGAAGAGCACGGCAAGGAGCTCTCGACGCTCAAGGGTGACAGGGAAAAAACCCTCCACTCCTTGGCGGAGATGCAAGTTGCCCTGTCCAATAAAACCAAGCAGCTCTCCTCTGCGGCTGATGACATTGCGGTTCTGGAATTGAAGCTGACCACGTTGCAGAAGTCTCTCAAGGCCGGCAGGGCCCGTGAGAAGGTTCTACTCAAAGATCTCCAAGGAGAGAGGAACCTGCTGAAGAGCGCCGCCGCTGCCCAAGCCGATTACGAAAAGGGAGTGGAGATCTGGACTGGACGTCTCATCGCCACCGCGGAGAAGCTTACGGCAGAACTGTCAACCATGGGCCTGTCGAACTTCAAGTATTCTTCCGAGGAAAGAATATCTCCAAGTGCCAGGTTGACGATGTTCTTTGAAAGCATCATCAACGCCTTGAGGGTGCTCCAGTCTAGTCGGGCGACCCAACTAGCCAACGAGACTCGCCGGCTTTGCCGAGCCGTCCTCCGCAAGGTGCTTATCAAAGTGGTGCACAGCAATCCCGGCATCGACCTCTCCAACGCGCTCGGCCATCTACCAAGGGACGCAAATGTCGAGGCGCTTGAAGAATGCATCGCGCCTATCCTTGAGAAGGTGGACTCCATCAAAAGGATTGAAGGCCAGCGCAGGGATTGAGTGCTCCCCATTTTATTGCCGTCGTCATTCCATGTAAAAGACAATTAAGTCTCAAGTTAGAATAGTGGCAGCTCATGAATGTAATATAACTCGCCTATGTTTAGGTTTATGCTTGCTATTTTCCTTGTTTGATTCCTTTATGTATGGAGTTCACCCTATGCTTACTGAAAAACTTGCCGGCGCGCAACCTACCGCGAGCGCTGGGTGCGGGACTTCAGCAGCCTGCTGGAGGTGCAGCGGCCGGCAAGACTACTTGCTGTTCTCAGTGCAGCCACTTAAATCGTTGAGCGGGCTCGAAACAAAATAAGGGCGCAACCGGTTACAACAAGGGTCGGAATCGTCCAAGGAAATAACTTGTAATAAAGGAAACTTGCTCTAAGTTTTTAGAACTTAGCTTTCTGTCGTTATCCTTCCTCCGGCAAGCGTCGATTCCGAATGTTGCCAACTGGTACTCATATCTCCCTTCCCCCCCCCCCCCCGCCGGCATAATGTGCACGCGAGGAATCCTTCTGTCTTTTAAAAAGAAAGAAGAGAAAATAAAGACATGAAACCTTGGCGGTTCGTTAGAACTTACCGGGAGTAGGTGTTATACAACATCTTAGACAGACATGCATATATAAATATGAACATGGGAATCAATAAGGGAATGTACAACACTTAAATTTATTCATCTGCGCTCAGGGTCTGCGCCTGGCTTTGTACAAAGGATCACATGCCTTGCCGGCAAGACTTGTACAAAAAGGGTGTTTGCCGGGAGCCCCCGGCAACCGCGCCTTATGGGTAGAACTTGCAAAGATGTTTGATATTCCAGGAATTGCTCACTGGAACACCATCTTCGGTCTCCAAGCGGACAGCACCGGGCCTGGTGACTCGTACTACCCGATAAGGGCCTTCCCACTTTGGCGTCAACTTGTTTGAATTCTTGGCGGACTGAATCCGCCGAAGAACAAGGTCGCCTTCCTCAAGGCTTTGGGCATGAACTTTGCTGCTATGGTAGCGGCGCAAAGCTTGCTGGTAGCGTGCAGCTCGCACAGCAGCCTGAAGATGATTATCCTCAAGGAGCACGGCATCATCTTGCCGCAGTTGCTCTTGCTCAAGCTCATCATAAGCGAGCACTCGAGGTGATCCGTATGTGAGTTCCGTGGGGAGAACTGCTTCCGCTCCGTAGATCAGAGCGAAGGGCGTCTGGCCGGTGGCTCGATTTGGTGTCGTTCTGATTGGCCAAAGAACCGCCGGTAACTCATCAATCCAGCGTCTTCCGCACTTTTTCAGCCTGTCAAAGGTTCTGGTCTTGAGACCGCGCAGCACTTCAGCATTGGCCCTCTCCACTTGGTCGTTGCTTCTCGGGTGCGCAACAGAGGCAAAACAAATTTTGCTGCCAAGGTTTTGGACGTACTGCATGAAGGTGCGACTTGTGAACTGCGTGCCGTTGTCAGTGATGATCCTGTTGGGTACACCGAAACGGCAAACTATCCCTTTAAAGAACTTGACGGTTGATTGTGCTGTCACCTTCCTCACTGCTTCCACCTCCAGCCACTTTGTGAACTTGTCGATAGCAACGTACAAGTACTCAAAGCCCCCGGCAGCACAGGGGAAAGGGCCCAGTATGTCGAGCCCCCAGACCGAAAATGACCAGGAGAGAGGGATTGTCTGAAGAGCCTGAGCTGGTTGATGCGATTTCTTCGAATGAAACTGGCATGCTTCACACTTGGTGACTAGTGCAGTTGCATCCTGGAGAGCGGTGGGCCAAAAGAAACCTTGCCGGAATGCTTTCCCGACAAGTGCTCTTGACCCTATGTGAGAGCCACATATGCCTCCATGTATCTCTACCAACTGCTCTAGTCCATCCTCCCTAGGAATGCACTTCAATTTCACACCGTTTGGTCTCTTTCTGTACAGGACATCATCGACGAACTTGTACATAACAGACCGACGGGCTACTCTTTCTGCTTCTTCCTGTTCCTCCGGGAGTTCTCCTGTCTGAAGGAAATGGACAATGTGCTGTGCCCATGCTGGAGCCTGAGGCTCGACAGCTAGGACTAACGGCATCTCCTCCGCCGGGGGAACGTTTGTCTCGACAGCAAGGGCCTGAGGCCCTGCCGGAGCCTGTTGTTCCCCGGTAGGCGTGTCGATCCCGGCAACTTCCTTGCCAGCGGCTCCAGGGAGCTCCGCCGGGAAGTACTGGCCAGAGTTCAACTTTCTTCTTTTTTCTTGCCGCATCGACGGCGCTACGGATGCTTGAGTCAATTGGAGCACAAAAGTTCCTGGTTCCACAGGCAACTTGAGGGCAGCACGCTTTGACAGGTCGTCAGCAACACTGTTCTCGGCACGAGGAACGTGCTCCATTTGCAGACCATCAAAGTGCTCTTCCATTTTCCTCACTTCATCCATGTAGACTTGCATCAATGGACTCTGATAACTCTTGTTAACTTGCCTGACGACAAGCTGTGAATCGCCTCTAATGACGAGCTTCTTGATACCAAGGCCTGCCGCGATCCTGAGACCGGCAAGCAAACCCTTGTATTCTGCAGTGTTGTTGGTCGAACTCTCCCGGGGAAAATACATTTGGACTATGTACTTGAGGTGCTCTCCGGTGGGTGTGACAAGCAGCACGCCAGCACCGGCGCCTTGCAGCGAGAAAGCCCCATCAAAGTACATAACCCATTGCTGATCGATTTCCTCGCCGGGGAGAGTTGTTTCCTGAGCCTCTTCGTCCAGCGTTGGGGTCCATTCTGCAATGAACTCCGCCAAGGCCCTGCTCTGGATCATCGAAGTGCTTTCAAACTTGAGGCCAAAGCTGGACAACTCCAACGCCCACTCCACGATCCTGCCGGTTGCTTCTGGATTTTGCAAAATCCGTTGCAACGGAAAGCGAGTGACGACGGTGATTTCATGTGCTTGAAAATAATGGCGCAGCTTCCTCGAGGCCATAAGAAGGCTGAAAAGCAACTTCTGCACACCAGAATATCTTGACCTAGCTCCTTGTAAAAGAGAGCTAACAAAATAAACTGGGCGCTGCACCACCTTCTTCTTCTGCACTGGTTCTTCTGTTTGCGCAGATCCTGTCTTGCCGGGATCAACCCTTGCCGGGGAAGATCTTGCCGTGTCATCTGGCGGTCCTGCCGCTGGTGTTGCTTCATCATCAGCCTCTCTCTGCGCCACTAGCGCAGCACTAACCACTTGATTTGTTGCTGCCAGATACAGCAGCAACGGCTCTTGTGGTTTAGGTGCGACTAGCGTCGGCGGAGAGGAAAGGTATTTCTTCAAATCTTGCAGCGCAGCCTCCGCCTCCGGAGTCCATTTCATTGGACCTGCCTTCTTCAAAATTTTGAAAAAGGGCAGGGTGCGCTCAGCAGATTTGGAAATAAACCTGCTTAGAGCAGCAACACAGCCGGCAAGACGACGCACATCCTTGACGCGTCTCGGCGCTTCAATTTGCTCAATAGCTTTGATCTTGTCGGGGTTCGCTCCGATTCCCCGGCAAGATATAAAAAATCCGAGGAGCTTGCCGGAAGGAACACCGAACACGCACTTCTCAGGATTGAGCTTCAAGTTGATCTTGCGCAGATTTGCAAATGTTTCTTCTAAATCTTGAATGAGTGTCGCTTTGTCTTTGGTTTTGACCACTATATCATCCATATACGCCTCCATATTTCTATGGAGTTGAGGCTCAAAACCAATTTGGATAGCTCTCGCAAATGTCGAACCAGCACTTTTCAACCCAAAAGGCATTCGTATAAAACAATACATACCACATGGGGTGATAAATGCGGTCTTCTCTTCATCTTCTTTTGCCATAAAAATGTGATGATACCCTGAATAGGCATCAAGGAAGGACAGGAGATCACAACCAGCGGTGGCATCCACAATCTGGTCGATGCGCGGCAAGGGAAAAGGATCTTTTGGACAGGCTTTATTGATATCTGTATAATCGATACAAAGACTCCATTTCCCATTCGCTTTCCGCACTACAACCGGATTGGCCAACCAGGTTGGATGAAGTACTCCTTTGACCAATCCTGCTGCCTCCAGCTTTCTGATTTCTTCGGCAATGAATTCTTGCCGCTCCAAGGCTTGCTTCCTGATTCTTTGCTTGACCGGCCGCGCATGAGGGCAGACAGCAAGGTGGTGCTCAATTACCTTCCTGGGAACACCGGGGATGTCAGACGGTTGCCATGCAAACACGTCGACATTCGCCCGCAGGAAAGCAATGAGCGCGCTTTCCTATTTGTCATCTAGGGTGGAACTTATGGTGAAAGTTCCCCCTGTTCCGTCCTCTCTGACGGGTACCCTCTTGGTCTCCGGCGGAGCATCCTTGGATTTCTTGTTCTTGCCAGTGGAACTCTCTGGTGCGTCCTCGACGGAAGCGCAGCACTCCGAGGAGGTGCGCTTGCCAGAGTTCGCGCCAAGGTTCTTGCCGGTCTTCTTCTTCCCCCCGGGAGTTGCAGCGACAGGGGCAGGTGCCTTGATGGCAGGTGCTGCAACTGCTTCCCGGTAAAGTTGGTCGGCACAGATGAGCGCATCCTTCTTATCAGAATGGATAGTGATGACGCCCAACGGCCCGGGCATCTTCAAAACGTTGTACGCGTAGTGTGATGCCACCATGAACTTAGCCAGCGCTGGCCGACCAAGGATCCCATTATATGACATGGGGATCTTGGCGACATCAAACACCACCTTCTCAGTCCTGAAGTTGAGCTCGCTACCAAATGTCACCGGTAGCGTAATCTTGCCCTTGGGCTGGGTTCTTCCCGGATTGACCCCTTGAAACGTACCCGTTTCTTCGAGGTCCTTGTCGGGGATTTGGAGCTTTTTGAGCACATCTGGTGAGATTAAGTTTAGGCCGGCCCCACCGTCAACTAGCATTTTCGTCACCTTGTGGTTGCGAATTGTTGGCGAGACCAACAATGGCAAGCACCCGACCGCAGTTGTGCAATCAGGGTGATCCTCGGCGTCGAAAATGATAGGCGTGCTGGACCACTTCAAGGGCCTACACGCATCTGGGGATGGCTCTGCCGCATTGACTTCCCGGACCCACTGTTTGAGTTGACGGTGGGAAGAATACAGTGAAGCACCTCCATCGATACACATGGCCTCCGTAGCCTTCTGGAATTCTTGCTCTCTGGACTCATCATCTTCTTCATCATCATCTTGTTCTTTGTCTCGGCCCCGAGCGGGCCTATCCTTTTGTTGTTTGGCCTTGCCGCGGCGCCCCCCTCGGCCACCGCGCTTCTTGCCGGATCCATCAGCACCATCTTGGGCCTTCTCCTTATATCGCCTTTCATATTCGGCCCTCTGTTTCTCGGCAAGCTGTTCAACTTGCCAGCAGTTCTAGAGATCGTGACCCTTGGTGCGATGGATCTTGCAATACTGCTTGCCGGAGTTTTCCGACTTGTCGGCAGCCGCCAAGGCCTGACAGGAAGGGCACCCGGCAAGATCCTTGCCGGGGTCACCAACCTTGGCCTTCTTGGCGGCGCCGGGGTTGTCGGATTCCTCGACAGCAAGCACGGCCTTGCCTCCGCGTTTCCTGTTCCGCCGCCGGCCTTTCCTTGACGGGGCCGCGGCATCTTCATCTTCTGATTCGCCCCCCGCGCCAACAGCCTCGCCAGGGAGTTTCCTCCCCTCTTCAGCTCGAGCGCACTTGTCGGCCAAAGCGTAAAGCTCGGCAATACTCCTGACTTTGTTCATTGCCAGCTCTTCCCGCATTTTGCGGTTACGCATGTTCTGGTGAAACGCGCTAACGACAGCGGCAGGGTGAACGTCAGGAATATTGTACTGCACCCGGCTGAATCTCTGGATAAACTTGCGCAGGGATTCGCCCTCCTTCTGAGGGATGATATGCAAATCACTTTCTTGGCCAGGAGCTTGGTGGCCTCCAACAATGGCGCCAACAAACTGATGGCACAAATCTGACCAGGAAGAAATTGAATTCTCCGGCAGATGCATCAACCACGACCTGACGTTGGGTTTGAGCACCAACGGGAAGTAGTTGGCAAGTATCTTGTCATCTTGGCCCCCGGCAGCCTGCACCGCAATGGTGTAGATGCTCAGGCACTCCGAGGGATGGGTCTTTCCGTCATATTTCTCCGGGACCTCCGGCTTGAAGGTTCGGGAATTGGGCCACTGGACTTGCCGCAGCTCACGAGTAAACGCTGGAGTCCCTACCTCATAAGGCAAGTCTCCTACGTTCCCTGGCGCAGGCTCATCGACAGCCGGCCCCACGCGCTTATCAGACTGATAGCGCGCTTCCCGTCACCGCTCGATGGTAGTTCGAGCGTCCTCCTTGCCTCGTTCCTGGAGAACTTGACGCTGATCACGGCGCATCCGTGGATCGGTCGACGCCGTGGAAACTTCTTCACGGCGGTCGACCTGCTGGGTTGTCGGCCGCCGCTGATGCGGCGGAGGGGAGTGCACCGTGGTTGCACCACCTCCGGTTTTCTCCACGTCGGCTCGCGCCGGATCGATGGGCCTTCGCTGCGAGGGCCCTGCCTCTTGCGGCCCATCTTTGTTGGCGAAGCCGATAAGGCTCTGGATAGTAGCTCGCCACTCCTCCATCTTCTCCGGGGCAGGAGGGAAATCGAGGAGCAGCTGCGCATGCGCCAAGGCTTCCGCTGGCGTAGGCGGCGGCGACAGGTGCGAGGTACGTGAGGTGCTCTGACTCCTAACCATATTAGAAGGAGCACCACCACGGTCACGTGACCGCGCGCCACCCCCGCCAGCAGCTCGGTGTGCATGCTGGTCCCGCGCATCTTGGGGTCGATGCGCAGAAATCTTTTCATGGGGACGCCCTGAACCACCAGCGCCATGACGTCGCTCATCATGCACGACCTGGGTAGGTCGTGATGCTTGTGCCGGCGCGGGAGCTCCAGCAGGCGCCCTCCGATCTCTGGAATTCATTGTGCCACCCGTAGGCAACACAGCGCCATCTCTAGATCTAGCGGCGTGCAGGTTACCACTGCCACTGCGAACAATACCGCTCGCCTGGCTCGGATCACCAGAACGCCGTGGGGGTTCTAGTCCTCTTCCTTCCGCACCCACGCCGTCGCCCGTACGCGAAGGCGTAGGCAAAACGGACGTGGACGGTTGTGCTGTCGCGGCGCTCTTCTTCTTGGGCGGCATGATGATGAAGAAACTGAGGCGCCGATCACTAGATCAGGTTCACGCAACCTTCAATTCCCCTACCTGGCGCGCCAAAGATGTCGGGGCATGACACCTATGGGATCCCGAGAGACCCCTTTACAATTCGGCGGGGGGAGAGGTATGCGCAAAGTGCAGAACCAACGATCGACGCGGGAAGATTTTACCCAGGTTCGGGCCGCTGATCAGCGTAAAACCCTACTCCTGCTTTGTGTTCTTATTAATGTTCTTGAGCTCAGCCTTCAGGAGCACTCGCTATGAACAGTACGTTCAAAGAGCAGCTACGCATGCAGAATGGGCCAGAAGTTCTCCTCCCCTGTAGCAGTTGCCTTGGGCCTCCTTTTATACGCTCAAAGGGGTCTCCACAGTGGCAAAATGTACATACATTGAGGTGTAAATTAGCTACAGGGTATCATACCTAACCCCTGACGGATTAGGACAAACGTATTTAATGTACCATGAGGTGTCCGTTTAGGTGTCCTCACTTTCTTGGGGATGGAAAAAGGGGCCATCCCATCAGCACCGCTTAAGCTCCCTTCCATTGGCGCGTCGCCACACCTCCAAAGAAGGACCCAGAATGTCAGGTTTGTCGCTGTGCTAGAGCAGTGGCAAAGCGACAAAATCTTGTCGGGCGCCGAAGCTTGCCGGGCACCAAGCCTTGCCGGGCGCCAAGCCTTGCCGGGCGACAATCCTTGCCGGGCTCCGCAGGCCACCCTGGCAAGATCTTGCCGGGGAGGCTGGCCTTCGGATTCCAGCTCTTCTTATCTGCTGATCCTCAGATCTCTGACTTGCTGATTTCTTTAATGGCTTGAATCGACCTCGAACTGTTCCCCGGCAAGCCTTGCCGCGAGGATGGCTACAACTAACCATGCACAAGTACGGGGTACTAGTGGCCCAATACTTAGTACACCGACAGTGGTAGAGGGTGGCAGAGTATACTTCAAACATAAAATCGTCCGAAATCAATTTTACAAGCCGGCGAGTGGGTTATGGATGCATACAACTTCCCGTTGTGATTGTTTTGGCGGTTCATGGAGCTCCAATGGAGTATTCATAGCCAAATTGTGCCCGCTTTATGGATACAACATCGCAGGACTGACCATGAATACAACTTATAGGTTAAGTTGATCGCACTGACAAGCCATCATGCACCATTCAAAATGACCTAGAATTTCTCAAAGAGCCTATAGGTTGGTGAAAATGTGAGGTAGCCATTTTATGGATACAACATCGCGGGACAGACCATGAATACAACTTATAGGGTAAGTTGATCCCACAAGGGAGCCATGTTGCACCATTCGGAATGACCTATAATTTTTCGTGTGCATGAACAGAATGAGGATGAGCTGTTATGTACTTTATGATCCAAGAATAATGCATCCGCTGGTGAAAATGTGAGGGTGGTAGCGGGATGGGTGGTAGACCATGTAAAGCATGAATTCTTCGGTTACGATGCAACAAAGAGCCTCCTCCTTCTGTCATGATTGAACCTGTAGTCTTTCTAGTTTATAAAGGAAGGATGGCGCATTGTTCTATATGTTATTGTCCATATAACAGTCCGTAGGTGAGCTCATGGAAGGGTGGTAGAGGGTGGCAGAGTATACTTCAAACTTGAAATCGTCCGAAATCTATTTTACAAACCGGGTCTTGCCACCGAAATGTCGTCGAAGCCGGCGAGTGGGTTATGGACGCATACAACTTCTCGTTGTGATCGTTTTGGCGGGTCATGGAGCTCCAATGGATTTTTCATGGCCAAATTGTGGCCGCTTTATGGAAACAACATCACGGGACAGACCGTGAATACAATTTATAGGGTAAGTTGATCGCACCAAGGAGCCATGTTACACCATTCGGAATGACCTATAATATTTTGTGTGCATGAACAGAATGAGGATGAGCTGTTATGTACTTTATGATCCCAGAATAATGCATTCGCTGGTGAATACGTGAGGGTGGTAGCGGGATGGGTGGTAGACCATGTAAAGCATGAATTCTTCGGTTACGATGCAACGAAGAGCCTCCTCCTTCTGTCATGACTGAACTCGTAGTCTTTCTAGTTTGTAATAGAAGGATAGCGCACTGTTCTATATGTTATTGTCCATATATCAGTCCGTAGGTGAGCTCACGGAGGAGTGGTAGAGGGTGGCAGAGTATACTTCAAACATAAAATCGTCCGAAACTCAATTTGACAAGCCGGATCTTGCCTCTGACATGTTGCCGACGTCGGCGAGTGGGTTATGGATGCATACAACTTCTCGTTGTGATCGTTTTGGCCGGTCATGGAGCTCCAATATATTTTTCATGGCAAAATTGTGGCCGCTTTATGGATACAACATCACGGGACAGACCATGAATACAATTTATAGGGTAAGTTTATCGCACCAAGGAGCCATGTTGCACCATTCGGAATGACCTATAATTTTTCGTGTGCATGAACATAATGAGGATGAGCTGTTATGTACTTTATGATCCAAGAATAATGCAATCGCTGGTAAAAACATGAGGGTGGTAGCGGGATGGATGGTAGGCCATGTAAAGCATGAATTCTTCTATTACGATGCAACGAAGAGCCTCCTCCTTCTGTCGTGACGGAACCTGTATTCTTTCTAGTTTGTAATGGAAGGATGGCGCATTGTTCTATATGTTATTGTCCATATACCAGTCTGTAGGTGAGCTCACGAAGGGGTGGTAGAGGGTGGCAGAGTATACTTCAAACATAAAATTGTCCGAAACTCAATTTTACAAGCCGGATCTTGCCTCCGAAATGTTGTCGAAGCCGGCGAGAGGGTTATGGACGCACAACTTCTCGTTGTGATCTTTTTGGTGGGTCATGGAGCTCCAATGGATTTTTCATGGCCAAATTGTGGCTGCTTTATGGATACAACATCGCGGGACAGACCTTGAATACAACTTATAGGGTAAGTTGATCGCACCACGGAGCCATGTTGCACTATTCGAAATGACCTATAATTTTTCGTGTGCATGGACATAATGAGGATGAGATATTATCTACTTTATGATCCAAGAATAATGCATTTGCTGGTGAAAACAAGATGGTGGTAGCGGGATGGGTGGTAGACCATGTAAAGCATGAATTCTTCGGTTACGATGCAACGAAGAGCCTCCTCCTTCTGTCATGACTGAACCTGTAGTCTTTCTAGTATGTAATGGAAGGATGGCGCATTGTTCTATATGTTATTGTCCATTTATCAGTCCGTAGGTGAGCTCACAGAAGGGTGGTAGAGGGTGGCAGAGTATACTTCAAACATAAAATCATCCGAAACTCAATTTTACAAGTCGGATCTTGCCTCTGAAATGTTGTCAAAGCCGGCGAGTGGGTTATGGACACATACAACTTCCCATTGTGATTGTTTTGGTGGTTCATGGAGCTCCAATGGAGTATTCATAGCCAAATTGTTCCCGCTTTATGCATACAACATCGCGGGACTGACCGTGAATACTACTTATAAGTTAAGTTGATCGCACCAACAAGCCATCTTGCACCATTCAAAATGACCTTGAATTTTTCAATGAGCCCATAAGTTGGTGAAAACATGAGGTAGTCATTTTATGGATACAGCATCGCGGGACAGACCATGAATACATCTTATAGGGTAAGTTGATCGCACAAGGGAGCCATGTTGCACCATTCAGAATGACCTATAATTTTTCGTGTGCATGAACAGAATGAGGATGAGCTGTTATGTACTTTACGATCCAAGAATAATGCATCCATTGGTGAAAACATGAAGGTGGCAGCGGGATGGGTGGTAGACCATGTAAAGCATGAATTCTTCGGTTACGACGCAACGAAGAGCCTCCTCCTTCTGTCATGACTGAACATACAGTGTTTCTAGTTTGTAATGGAAGGATGGCGCATTGTTCTATATGTTATTGTCCATATATTAGTTCGTAGGTGAGCTCACGGAAGGGAGGTAGAGGGTGGCAGAGTATACTTCAAACATAAAATCGTCCGAAATCAATTTTAAAAACCGGATCTTGCCACCGAAATGTCGTCAAAGCCGGCGAGTCGGTTATGGACGCATACAACTTCTCGTTGTGATCGTTTTGGCAGGTCGTGGAGAATCAATGGGTTTTTCATGGTCAAATTGTGGCCGCTTTATGGATACAACATCGCGGGACAGACCGTGAATACAATTTATATGGTAAGTTGATCGCACCAAGGAGCCATGTTGCACCATTTGGAATGACCTATAAATTTTCATGTGCATGAACAGAATGAGGATGAGGTGTTAGGTACTTTATTATCCAAGAATAATGCATTCGCTGGTGAAAGCATGAGGGTTGTAGCGGGATGGGTGGTAAACTATGTAAAGCATGAATTCTTTGGTTACGATGCAACGAAGATCCTCCTCCTTCTGTCATGACTGAACCTGTAGTCTTTCTAGTTTGTAATGGAAGGATGGCGCATTGTTCTATATGTTATTGTCCAGATATCATTCCGTAGTTGAGCTCACGGAGGAGTAGTAGTGGGTGGCAAAGTATACTTCAAACATAAAATCATCTGAAACTCAATTTGACAAGCCGAATCTTGCCTCTGAAATTTTGCCGAAGCCGGCGAGTGGGTTATGGACGCATCCAACTTCTCGTTGTGATCGTTTTGGTGGGTCATGGAGTTCCAATAGATTTTTCATGTCTAAATTTTGGCCCTTTATGGATACAACATCGCGGGCCAGACCGTGCATTCAACTTATAGGGTAAGTTGATCGCACCAAGGAGCCATGTTGCACCATTCGGAATGACCTATAATTTTTCGTGTGAATAAACAGAATGAGGATGAGCTGTTATGTACGTTATGATCCAAGAATAATGCATCCGCTGGTGAAAATGTGAGGGTGGTAGCGGGATGGGTGGTAGACCATGTAAAGCATGAATTCTTCGGTTACGATGCAACGAAGAGCCTCCTCCTTCTGCTGTGACTAAACCTGTAGTCTTCCTAGTTTGTAATGGAAGGATGGCGCATTATTCTATATGTTATTTTCCATATATCGGTCTGTATGTGAGCTAATGGAAGGGTGGTAGAGGGTGGCAGAGTATACTTCAAACATAAAATCGTCCAAAACTCAATTTTACAAGCCGCCTCTTACCACCAAATGTTGTCGAAGCCGGCGAGTGGGTTATGGACGCATACAACTTCTCGTTGTGATCGTTTTGGCGGGTAATGGAGCTCCAATGGATTTTTCATGGCCAAATTGTAGCCGCTATATGGATACAACATTGCGGCACAGACCGTGAATACAATATATAGGGTAAGTTGATCGCACCCAGGAGCCATGTTGCACCATTTGGAATGACCTATAATTTTTCAAGTGCATGAACAGAATGAGGATGAGCTATTATGTACTTTATGATCCAAGAATAATGCATTCGCTGGTGAAAATGTGAGGGTGGTAGAGGGATGGGTGGTAGACCTTGTAAAGCATGAATTCTTCGGTTACGGTGCAACGAAGAGCCTCCTCCTTCTGTCATGAGTGAACCTGTAGTCTTTCTAGTTTGTAATGGAAGGATGGCGCATTGTTCTATATGTTATTGTCCATATATCAGTCCGTAGGTGAGCTCACGGAGGAGTGGTAGAGGGTGGCAGAGTATACTTCAAATGTAAAATAGTCCGAAACTCAATTTGACAAGCCGGATCTTGCCTCTGAAATGTTGCCGAAGCAGGCAAGTGGGTTAGGGACGCATACAACTTCTCGTTGTGATCGTTTTGGCAGATCATGGAGCTCCAATAGATTTTTCATGGCTAAATTGTAGCCGCTTTATGAATACAACATCGCGGGTCAGACCGTAGATTCAACTTATAGGGTAAGTTGATCGCACCAAGGAACCATGTTGCAACATTCAGAATGACCTATGATTTTTCGTGTGCACAAACAGAATGAGGATGAGCTGTTATGTACTTTATGATCCAAGAATAATGCATTCACTGGTGAAAACATGAGGGTGGTAGCGGGATGGGTGGTAGGCCATGTAAAGCATGAATTCTTCGGTTACGTTGCAACGAAGAGCCTCCTCCTTCTGTCGTGATCGAACCTGTAGTCTTTCTAGTTTGTAATGGAAGGATGGTGCATTGTTCTTTATGTTATTGTCCATATACCATTCCATAGGTGAGCTCACGAAGGGGTTGTAGAGGGTGGCAGAGTATACTTCAAACATAAAATCGTCCGAAACTCAATTTTACAAGCCGGATCTTGCCTCCAAAATGTTGTCGAAGCCGGCGAGTGGGTTATGCACGCATGCAACTTCTCGTTGTGATCGTTTTGGTGGGTAATGGAGCTCCAATGGATTTTTCATGGCCAAATTGTGGCCGCTTTATGGATAGAACATCGCGGGACAGACCATGAATACAACTTATAGGGTAAGTTGATCGCACCACGGAGCCATGTTGCACCATTCGGAATGACCTATAATTTTTTGTGTGCATGAACTGAATGAGGATGAGCTGTTATGTACTATATGATCCAAGAATAATGCATTCCCTGGTGAAAACGTGAGGGTGGTTGCGGGATGGGTGGTAGACCATGTAAAGCATGAATTCTTTGGTTACGATGCAACGAAGAGCCTGCTCCTTCTGTCGTGACTGAACCTGTAGTCTTTCTAGTTTGTAATGGAAACATGGCGCATTGTTCTGTATGTTATTGTCCATATATCAGTCCGTCGGTGAGCTCACGGAAGGGTGGTAGAGGGAGGCAGAGTATACATCAAACATAAAATAGTCCGAAACTCAATTTGACAAGCCGGATCTTGCCTCTGAAATGTTGCCGAAGCCGGCGAGTGGGTTATGGATGGATACAGCTTCTCGTTGAGATCATTTTGGTGGGTCATGGAGCTCCAATGGAATTTTCATGGACAAATTTTGGCCGCTTTATTGATACAACATCGTGGGACAAACCGTGAATACAATTTATAGGCTAAGTTGATCGCACCAAGGAACCATGTTGCACCATTCGGAATGACCTATAATTTTTCGTGTGCCTGAACAGAATAAGGATGAGATGTTATGTACTTTATGATCCACGAATAATGCATTCGCTGGTGAAAACGTGGATGTGGTAGCAGGATTGGTGGTAGAACATGTAAAGCATGAATTCTTCGGTTACGATGCAACGAAGAGCCTCCTCCATCTGTCATGACTGAACCTGTAGTCTTTCTTGTTTGTAATGGAAGGATGGCGCATTGTTCTATATGTTATTGTCCATATATCAGTCCGTAGGTGAGCTAACGGAGGAGTGGTAGAGGGTGGCAGAGTATACTTCAAACATAAAATCGTCTCAAACTGAATTTTACAAGCCGGATCTTGCCTCTGAAATGTTGCCGAGCCGGTGATTGGGTTATGGACGCATACAACTTCTCGTTGTGATCGTTTTGGCGGGTTATGGAGCTCCAATAGATTTTTCATGGCTAAATTGTGGCCGCTTTATGGATACAACATCGCGGGTCAGACCGTTCATTCTACTTATAAGGTAAGTTGATCGCACCAAGGAGCCATGTTGCACCATTCGGAATGACCTATAATTTTTCGTGTGCATGAACAGAGTGAGGATGAGCTGTTATGTACTTTATGATCCAAGAATAATGCATCCGCTGGTGAAAATTTGAGGGTGGTAGCGGGATGGGTGCTAGACCATGTAAAGCATGAATTCTTCGGTTACGATGCAACGAAGAGCCTCCTACTTCTGTCGTGACTGAACCTGTAGTCTTTCTAGTTTGTAATGGAAGGATGGCGCATTGTTCTATATGTTATTGTCCAGATATCAGTTTATAGGCGAGCTCACGAAAGGGTGGTAGAGGGTGGCAGAGAATACTTCAAACATAAAATCGTCCGAAACTCAATTTTACAAGCCGAATCTTGCCACAAAATGTTGTCGAAGCCGGCGAGTGGGTTATGGACGCATACAACTTCTCGTTGTGATCGTTTTGGCATGTCATGGAGCTCCAATGGATTTTTCATGGCCAAATTGTGGCCTCTTTATGGATACAACATTGCGGACAGACCGTGAATATAATTTATAGGGTAAGTTTATCGCACCCAGGAGCCATGTTGCACCATTCAGAATGACCTATAATTTTTCGAGTGCATGAACAGAATGCGGATGAGCTGTTATGTACTTTATGATCCAAGAATATTGCATTCGCTAGTGAAAACGTGAGGGTGGTAGTGGTATGGGTGGTAGACCATGTAAAGCATTAATTCTTCGGTTATGATGCAATGAAGAGCCTCCTTCTTCTGTCATGACTGAACCTGTAGTCTTTCTAGTTTGTAATGGAAGGATGGCGCATTGTTCTATATTTTATTGTCCATATATCAGTCCGTAGGTGAGCTCACGAAGGAGTGGTAGAGGGTGGCAGAGTATGCTTCAAACGTAAAATTGTCCGAAACTCAATTTGACAAGCCATATCTTGCCTCTGAAATGTTGCCGAAGCCGGCGGGTGGGTTATGGACGCATACAACTTCTCGTTGTGATCGTTTTGGCGGGTCATGGAGCTCCAATAGATTTTTCATGGCTAAATTGTGGCTGCTCTATGGATACAACATCGCGGGTAAGGCCGTGCATTCAACTTGTAGGTTCGGAATGACCTATAATTTTTCATGTGCATGAACAGAATGAGGATGAGTTGTTATGTACTTTACGATCCAAGAATAATGCATTCGCTGGTGAAAACATGAGGGTGGTAGCGGGATGGGTGGTAGACCATGTAAAGCATGTTCTTCGGTTACGATGCAACTAATAGCCTCCTCCTTCTATCGTGACTGAACCTGTGGTCTTTCTAGTTTGTAATGGAAGCATGGTGCATTGTTCTATATGTTGTTGTCCATATATCCGTCCGTAGGTGAGCTCAAGGAGGGGTGGTGATGAGGACATCAATACCATTGTTACACCCACAACCCCTGCTGCTATACATACTGGACCAATTACTAGAGCTCGCGCACGACAATTGATTTACCATGTACTTTCGTTTCTTGGTGACAATTCTAATGTTCATGGGATATGATGCTGCCTAAATTGGATACATTTGTGTGATTACTAAAGAAGGGCCTAGCATGGATAAGAGGGATGGACACTGGAGCAGGATCAAGCATGGAGATGAAGGCGCGCGCGAAGGGATCTAGAATGGCGTTTCTAGTGCATATTTGAGCACTTTGAAGCCTCCGTGATGACCTACAAGGACATCGACGAAATATACAAGATGCCCTGATGCAGAGCATCCTACGGACATCACCATGTCAAGAGCCCATTCAGAGAGTGACACGTGCAACCTCTACTTCACATACACATAGGCGAATCATCTCCTTTATGCGTGTTCACTTGACCCCTTCGAGGATGGTATACTACTTGACATTCCTCTCGTGTGCATGCATAGGTATTGTCGGAGTTTCACAGATGACGAGGAGGAGTGCAAGCGCCAAGGAAGAACTACACCATCCATGAGGGAAGCGTGGAAGCGAAGATGGAAGAAGGAAGATCTGCGGAGTATACAGCGGCCGGACGACCGACGTGCCATTGGACGTCCGACACTCTATAGCGTCCGGACGACCGGCGTCCACCGGACGTCTGACACACCCTCCACCCAGCCAGAAGAACAGCCGACGAGACCTACAACGGACGGATGACCGACGACCACCGGACATCCGACAAGTACCAATGACCGGACGACCGACACCGACCGGACGACCGGTGCCACCAGTCCAGAGAATAAACGTCAGAAGTCCGACGCCCTCCGGACATCCGGACCACCGCGAGCGACCAGACGTCCGACACTGCATGTGCACAGCCGGGCCTTTGGCCTTGTATCCATCTCCCACTTACCCCTTCGTGGCTTAGACTATAAATAGACCACCTCCACCTCGTTTCTAGGGTTAGCAAAGTGATAGCTCATTCTTAGGTGAGCTTTGCTCCTTGTACCACTCCTCCTCTTGAGAGAGAGAGAGACCACCACTCCCATGGAGTTCAAGGCCTCCATGCGAAAAGATCCTGCGGGATATCATCAAGGCCCCTCACAGGAAGATCCGTCTAGGATATCATCAAGGCCTCCTCATGGAGATGAACTTTACCTTGTATCTTTCCTTTTGTTGTTCATGTACCTTGTGGATCTTGTTTGTTTGATTGTCTAGTAGATGTGTGATTGGACTTGTTCTTGAGTGTTTCCCCTTGTGATTTCTCTCCGTTCTTCCCCATGTTCATCTTGTTCTTTGTCTTCTTTGAGGGAATCCACTTCAATCGTGAAAGATCGGCCTACACCGGGTTAGCCCCATATCATATGGTATCATGAGCCACATTGATCACGAATTTGGAGTCCCCTACCCCCATTTTCTAGCCTTCTTTTGCTTGATTTCGTCCTAAATTTCAAAAATCCCCACCAAAAATAGCCCCAATTTTTTTTGTGATTTGTTGGTTTGATGATGTTTTGTTTAATTTGATCCATGGATTTGCTTGGTTTCAAGTGGATCTAGCTTTACCCCAAGTTTCCCCACTTTTCATCCACGAAATCTCATCAATTTTGACCCCAAAATCTTCATTTTCCGCCCAAAATCGCGTCCCGGATCTGAAATCCCGAGTTGACCCAGACCCACTGGACGACCGACGTTTTCTCGGACGTCCGACGCCCCCGAAACCACCGAACGACCGGTACTTACCGGAAATCCGACACCTCGATCCAGAGCTGAAACCTGAGACTTCCGACAACTCTCGAACGTCCGACACCTGTAGATTTTGACTTCGGCTGATTTTTGTTTCGGCCATAACTAATTCATTCGGACTCGGATTTTGACGTTCTTTAGCTCGTTTTGAAGCTATTAACATCCCCCTTCCCACAAAAATACTACCAACACCATTTGACTCCATCAACTTTTTGGAACTTTGGCATCTTTGCCTAGGGACTTCATCACATCATCCGCTATACCACCACCGACTTCCGCAACCTAACCAATTTTGCTTGCCATAGCATTTGTGGTTGCTTGAGTAGTGATTCGAGTCTCCTAAGGTGTTTCGGCTACTTAGGGATGGTTACTTCTTTATCAACCACCACCATAACTTCCGCATAACCTTGCCCACTATACACTTCCGCCACGCCAACTTAACCAAATATTGTTTGAGCTTGTTTGAGTTGTGGCTTGTGTCTCCTAAGGTGTTTCGGCTACTTAGGGATGATCACTACAACTTCGACTCGCATAACCCATCATTGCACTTCCGCAATCCCTTTGAGCTTCTGCAAAACCACCACCGCATTCCGCTACCACCATTTGACATTTGCCCTTGAGATTTTGAGTTCACGGTTTTTCCATTTCCTAAGGTGTTTCGGCTAATTAGGAACGGTTCTACATCAAGAACACCGCCACTCCTCATCGCCATGGATGGTAACCTCGATGACATCATTGTACATTCTCCTTGCAATTGCATTGTTAACCCCGAGCCATCTTTGCGTTACTTGCCTATCGAGACTAGCCATTTGATTATTGTCGGCAACGTTACTTGTGCACATTAGTGATCATCCCTTCCATTGCATATATACCATATCATATTGGTATCATAGTACCATCCCTTGTGTCACAAGATTGTTCCCCGCATATACACAATTGCTATCTTGGTTTGTACATTTCGCATAGTGGCCATATAAAAAAAAGAATAAGCTTTTAAGCAAAAAGTGAACAAAGAGCTTTTAAGCAAGTGCCATAGCATCATACCACATTGCATATAAGATTGTCATATCCGATCATCTTGGATCATCTTGAGAGGAACACCGGGAACCATACATACATAGCCTACTTGGGATAGAAAGTTGATACATTTTGCATCTTATAGGTTGTGCACAAGTGTCGTATCCGCCTATTGAGCAATCGTGCTAGCGTCTCTCTTGAGTTGTGCAACACGAGTGTTTTCCGTGGATTCCACATTTTGTGCTCACTCCTTGGTTGCACGACCCCATTTATCTATTCATGTGTGTGTTTCCGTGTGCCACCCATTGCTATTGGTCTACTTGTTTCATTTGCGAATTTGTGAATCTCTTTCAACATTATTGACTCTTGCTAACATTTTGCATCAAATTTTTTTGTGCCACTATCCTCACCAACCTTCTCCATAAGCTTTACTTGATAGGTGTTAGTGAACAAGTCTGGTACCAATTCCACTATTCTTTCATTTCACGTTGAGTGAAACAAGATACATCCTCAACTTTGGGAAAAGGTAACTTGGTATTGTTTATCTCATTTCCTACTCACCTCTACTCGAGTCTTGTGATGGATAGGCAAAGCATTTCATCTTCGGTATACAACAACAACGACAAGTTTGGTGCCATGAAAAACAACTTGGACGCCAAGATGGATGCTCAAATGGAGGAGATCAAAGCCCTCATCAAGTCCTACAAGAGATCTTCCTCATCTTCGAGAAGACGCTCAAGTGCACATGCTTCCGAGCTACCATCTCCGGCAAGATCACATCGGCCTCGACACCATCACCAACGAGAACGTGAAGGTCAAGAGCTCAACACCAACCACCGCTCAACGACTTCACCATCTCCCTTGGCATCTTCGCCTACGGACATACGACATCTTCGCCTACAAGCACCTCAAGACTACACTCAAGAGAAGCTCCCCAAGCTCAAGTCCGCGACTTGCATGAGCTACTATGACCTCGACACCGACCACGCGATTCCTTTCTATGGGACTCAAGAACCCGAGGACTATCTCGAGTGGGAGCGCTTGATGGACGACTACCTCAAGCTACATCAAGTTCTTCCCGAAGATCAAGTAAAGTGCGCCACAATGAACTTCCACGACTACGCGTCAACATGGTGGCTTCACACACCTTGGAGAGCTACGACATGAGTTGGCCCAAGATGAAGAGAGCTATGCAGCGAGAGTTCGTGCCTCCCACCTACACGGAACAACTTCTACGGCAATTGGAGAACACCATCCAAGGATCCGAGTCCATCGACGCGTACTTCAAGGAGATGAAGAATGCCTTGCGACGAACTGGCGTGGACGACCCCATTTCGATGAAGTTCCACTTCATGATGGGATTGCACAACGACATCTCCAAGAATATCTTCCTCGAGAACTACAAGTCCCTCGACGACAACTACATTGGTGCTCTCAAGGCGGAACAAGAACTCATGAAGGCTAAGACTTCTCCACCCCAAGCACACTTCTCGAAGACCAAGCTTCAAGACGGCGAGCATGAGGCTAGTACCACGACAATGTACAAGCCTGACGAGCTCCAAGATGATGCTCCCAAGTTCGACTTCACCGCCATCCCTCTTTGTGGCATTGATGATGCCGAGTCTACCATGACTCTTTTTCAAGATGGTGCGGCGATGGCTACGACTATGGAGCCAATCAAGGAACATGCTTTGGAGGCGTGTGACATGGTGACGAGCAAGGATGATGCTTCAATCTTTGGAGGCGATAGTGATGATGTGCCATATTCAGCCTTCATCCACGGTGACGGTGATGAGATGATCGAGCATGGGATTTTCCCTTCGGTCATGGAAGAGAGCGATGATGTGCCATCTTTGGCCTTCATCCACGGCGATGGCGACGAGATGGTTGAGCATGGGATTTTCCCTTCGACCACGGCGATGTTTTGTGATGACTTGAGTGACTTGTGCCACCATATTGAGAGTGAGAGCGACTTCACCACTAGCCCCATATATGATGAGTTGCCTCAATTCCCATGTGAGGAGAACCACAACCCCCACCACTTGAGTGAGATGAGTAACTCCACCATACGTGAGATTGAGTGCACCTACTTTGAGGGAGTGAGTGAGCCACCACATAGAGAGAGTGTGATAGTTGATAGGTCATTTGAGGACATTTTGAACTCTAATGACTTAACCTCTTCCTCTATTGTCTCTTCTCATTTGGTGCTAGGTCCCATATATGATGACGCGCTGATTCGCGACGACTACGTCCTTCCTTTGGACAAGACGATGGCCATGGTGGAATATGATGCACCCCCCACATGGTTCCATCAAGATGATGATATTGACCACCATTTGGTCTTTGCCACCTCACCTACACCACATGAGTGGAATGAACAAGGTAACATAGGTGAAGGTGATGCTCTTGTCCCACTAGTGGACATTCTTGACATTGATTGCTTGCATGATGTTGATCATCCAATTACCATGCTTCATGCTAGTGAGACTTCCCCATGTGATGATTTACCCATTTATGATGAGTTTGATGATTGCCATGTGGAGTCTATTAGTTGTGATGCCATGTTACATAGGATTTCTTGTGATAATTCTCTAGGTCACATCATATTTGACAATCCGCTTGACTTGTTGTATGCTATGCATGAGATCAACCATATGTCATATTTGCAATCTCTTCGTAGTAACTATACATATGCCATTAAAATGAACCCAATTTGTACTTATGGCATAGATGACAAGCCCACGGTTATTGGCATTTATTTCTCTTGTGATGATATTGATATGCTCCCTTTGCATCATTTATCTCATATGCCATGCCATGAGCACCTCGCTTCGGATATCCATTGTTTTGGATGTTGTCCATTTTCTTCATATGAAGTTTCCGATATTGCTCATGAGGAGACCCCCATAGTTTCCTCATACGCTTTAGGAGATTTTGATCCATCCCATCCATTGCATGATTCCCATGATTGTGTGCACCATATGCATCCCATGAATAAACATGCTCTTGTTGTGCCACACACTTGCTATAATTGCATTCTCAATTTGTGTCCCCATCATATTATACATAACAACTATTCTTTCATGATGGATGACATGTTCTTATACCATGCATCAAATTTCTTTGAGAAATGCTTACCTTGTGCTAACTCACACGTGCACATACACATCATGATGGATGATGTGTACATTTACCACACACACAATTTCTTTCGTTTGTGTATTTGTTGTGTAGGTACCCATGCTTACTTGTCAACCTCACAATCCTATGAGTTGACGAAACAAGCTCTAGAGAGCAACAATGACTTAGGATCCCCTGGATTGGCTTTCACACTATTCGCATTGTGCAAAATCTTCGCGCATTTATTCTACATGGCCCTCACATGGTTATGGGTTATTGTCCATTACATATTCTATGCCCATCTTGCCATGTTCATTTTGCATGATATGCTCATTCCTATGATTTTACTATGCATTTGTGACCCATGCTTTGCATTACACATGATGATTGATTCTACTACTTATATGTGTATTTGCAAGCTTGGTGGAGATATTGCTTGTTCTTGCCAAGTTTCCTTTATGACCCATTCCTATGATGATACTATGATCTTGCTTTGTGTTCATGCTTGCGATATGTCATGTGCATTGCCTATGCCTATTATTTGCTCACATGACAAGATTGCCATGATTTCCTCTAGTATGTTGCATCTTCGCACTACTGGCTTGCACGACTTGTTTACTATGATTGCTTGCCTTGTTGCATCGCCGATGATTCATACTTGCTCGTTTCATGCGGTTGATGACAACCATATACATGCTTTACACATGATTGCTAGTGCTTCTTGTCATATCTCTCCATATGTTGCCTCTCTCATGCTAGATGACTTCACATGTATTGAGTGCACCAATGTTTTTAGTCTTGCTAATGAGATTGCCCCCATAGCATTCTCGCATATATTTGGAGATTTTCATATATTCCCTGTGAAGCATGCTTATCTTACCTCTTTGCACCATATACCTAGTGCCATGAATATAGCCATTGTTGCATCATATTATTCATGCACTTGTGCTCCTAATGGTTATGTGCAAGAGAAGAGAACCATCATGATGGATGATGTGTTTATCTACCATGCACATACGTTCTTTGTTTTGTTGTGTGCATGTGTAGGAAACTTGGACTTCGTGTCAACTTCCACATCACGTGAGTTGACAATCCGAGCTCTTGAGGGCGAACCACCTTCTACCACGACGATTCTACATTGCACTTGCTTGTGTTTTGGCATTGTGAAGGACGCACAAGGACATGCTTTCAAGGTGATATCCTTCTCTTTTGAAAACCCCCAAACCATGAGCATGAATATTGTGGATCCTACTTCATGTGTTGCTTGCACCTTGACATATTGCACACATGCTAGAGATCTTGCTTCGACTTATCATTGCCATGCCTCATGACATATATACCTTGTGTGTTGCATCCAATTCTTGGATTACTTGCTCCTATCATATGCTTGTTTGCAACAATGTCGTTTCTTCACATATGCCATGTTCCATTGCTTGTCACATGCTTGACTTGATTGCCTCACACATGATGAACAATTGCTCTTTCTATTGTGTTCAGTGCCATACTATCTTCACTACACCATATGCATGTTATGCTTGTGATGTACGGTAGAACCCTAGATGCCCGATCTTTCACGATTGGCACGGATCTCGCGAAGAACACGAAGAACACGAGGGAAAACACGAGAGGATTCACTCAAACCAACGAGATTTGATTACACATGTGCTAGATCCGAATACACGAAGAGATACACAATCGAAAGTCAACAAAGGACAATACAATTAGCAAGATCTTCTCTGTGAGGAGGTATTGAGGGGTCTTCCTATGAGGGGTCTTGAATCCAATCGATGGATCTTCTCCGTAGAGGCTGCGGTGTCTCGATGGAGTAGAACCGAATGGATGAGCAAAGCTCTATCTCTCAAATGAGCTAAACCTAGAAAAATGGAGGAGAAGTTGTTTATATAGGCTAAGGGGGTGAAGGGGTACATGGGCCTTGGCCCAACACGCGCGCATAGGCGGTGATCCGGATGATCCGGATGGGGAGCCGGACGATCCGGGCTTCAGGGACCCGGATGATCCGGGAGGTGGTCCGGATGGTCCAGACATGGCGAGGAGGCAGGCGGTGGCCCCGATGTCCGGAGGGGGGTCCGGACGTCCAGCTGGGTCCGGATGATCCGGGACTCCGTCCGGATAATTCGGCTTCGGGGTGCATCTTCGGGTGCTCTTGGGTGGATTTGCCGGATCGTCCGGGCTCTGTCCAGATCGTCCGGGACCTCGTCTGGATCGTCCAGCCAGCCTGGGACTTGGCTGAATTCTTCTTCATCTTCGCGCATGTCCTCCTCTTCCGATCCTCCTTGCTCCTTATATTCTCCATGGCTAACTCGTTGGTACCTGAGTATGCAAAGTGTCTCCGTTTAAGATAGTAGCCATGTCTCATGTGATTCAAAAGAGAGTTGCGAGAGGAGTGATGTCACCTCGGTTTTGAGAGCTCTTGCATGTGCTCGTGTCATGGGTCCACTTGGCACTTGGTGAGACGATGATAAGTCCATGGGGATGACCTTGGGATGCTCCGCATCATCTCCCCCCCTGGAAAGATCCGACCCTGGATCGAAATATTCATCACCATGGTAGGGAGAAAGATCCTTGACATTGAAGATATTACTCACATTGTACTTGTCGCGTGGGATGTCGATCTTGTAGGCGTTGTTGTTGTAGCGTTCGAGCACCTTGAAGGGTCCATCGGCTCGAGGTAGAAGCTTGGATTTGCGTTCGTTGGGGAAGCGGTCCTTGCGAAGGTGTAGCCACACAAGATCTCCAATGTGGAATACCATGGGTTGCGTGTTGATATTGAGCTTGGTCGCGAGTCATTGTACTTGTCGCTCGATGGTTTTCCATGTATCTTCATGCACCTTCTTGAGATAGCTCGCTCTAGAGTTCGCGTCCATGTTGATGCGCTCTTGTAGTGGTAGAGGTAGAATGTCCAATGGGGACAAAGGATTGAAGCCGTAGTCAACCTTGAAGGGGGACTTGCTGGTAGTCGAATGTCTTGCGCGGTTGTAGGTGTACTCGGTGATGGGTAGGCACTCTTCCCACTCCTTGATGTTCTTCTTGATCAATACGCGTAGGAGAGTGGATAGCGTCTGGTTCGTGATCTCCGTTTGGCCGTCGGTTTAGGGATGGTATGCCGAAGAGAACAAGAGCTTGATTCTGAGCATGGCCCATAGGGTCTTCCAAAGTAGCATAAGAACTTGACGTCGCGGTCCGAGACAATAGTCTTTGCCACTCCATGTAGGCGCAAGATTTCCCTACAAAAAAGATTTGCAACATGTGAAGCATCATCTATCTTGTTGCATGGGATGAAATGAGACATTTTAGAGAATCGGTCACAACAACAAACATGGAATCTTTGCCATTTCTAGTTGTAGGCAAACCAAGCACAAAGTCCATACTAATATCTTCCCATGGGTGATACGGAATGGGAAGTGGCATATATAGACCATGGGATTGAGCTTTAGACTTAGGTTTGCGACATGTAGAGCATCGGTTGGTGAAGTGTGAGACGTCGCGGAACATCTTGGGCCAAAAGTAGTTCTTGGAGAGCACAGCAAATGTCTTGTCACGTCCAAAGTGTCCCATAAGTCCTCCTCCATGAGATTCTTGCAAAAGTACCAAACGAAGAGAAGACTCAGGGATACAAAGTTTGTTATCTCTCATAAGATAATCACCTTTGATGTAATAGCGTTCCCAAGATGTATGCGTCAAACATTTGGCATATGGAATAGCAAAAGTAGGATCATGCGCTTACAAGTCTTTTATGTGCTCAAAGCCAATGACATTCAGTTCAAGTTTAGTAACAAGCATGCATTTGTGTGAAAGCACATCCGCCACAACATGTTCTTTGCCTTTGATGTACTTGATGACATAAGGAAATGACTCAATGAATTCACTCCACTTAGCATGATGCTTGTTCAACTTAGTTTGACCCATAAGGTACTTAAGCGTTTCATGGTCGGTATGGATGACAAATTCATGTCGGCGATGATAATGTTCCCACTCACGCAAAACTCACACTAAAGCATATAGCTCTTTATCATAGATGGGATAATTGAGTTGCGCTCTAGAAAGTTTCTCACTAAAGTAAGCTATGGGGCGCTTCTCTTGCATTAACACACCTCCTATGCCATTACCGCTAGCATCGCAATGAACTTCAAAAGTTTTGTCAAAATTGGCTAATGCAAGCACGGGAGGATGAGTAAGCCAATTTTTAAGTTCATTAAATGCGGTATCTGGGGATGGTCCCCAAACAAAAGGTGCAGTATTCTTACTCAAGGCATGCAAGGGAGATGCAATGGTGCTAAAATCCTTAACAAATCGACGATAGAAACCGGCTAAGACAAGGAAGCTTCGCACTTGTTGCAAATTGGATGGTTGTGGCCAAGTTTTAATAGTATTTATCTTAGATTCATCTACATGAGCACTCTTAGAAGACACGACGAAACCCAAGAAAACAAGCTTATCAACACCAAAAAGGCATTTGTCCATATTATCATAAAGGTGCTCCTTTCTAAGAGTTTGCAAAACTGTTCTAAGATGGGTGACATGATCTTTGAGAGATTTGCTAAATACAAGAATATCGTCAAAGTAGACCACAACAAATACACCAATGTATGGCCTAAGAACAAAATGCATGACTCGCATGAAAGTACCGGGTGCTTCGGATAAGCCCATTGGCATAACAAGCCATCCATATAAGCCAAATTTGGTCTTAAATGCGGTTTTCCGTTCATCACCTTCTTGTATGCGGATTTGGTAATAGCCACTTTTAAGATCAATTTTAGAGAAAATAGTGGCCTCACTAAGCTCATCTAACATATCATCAAGGCGTGGAATAGGATATCTATAACGAACGGTGATACCACTGATAGGACGACAATCGGAACACATGCAATATGTATCATCTTTCTTGGGAACAAGGATTATCGGGACGGCACATGGGCTCAAGCTTTCTCGTACATGGCCGTTGTCGGTGAGTTGTTGTACTTGCCGTTGGATCTCCTTGGTTTCTTCGGGATTGACTCAGTATGGTGCCTTGTTAGGAAGAGGTGCTCCGGGGATGAGGTCGATGCGGTGTTCGATGCCTCGAGGGGGAGGTAGACCTCGAGGTAGCTCGTCGGGGAATACATCTTGGAATTCCTGCAATAGAGAAGATAACACTAAAGGTAGATTGTGAGAGGTGTCAGTGTTTGTTGCCTCATCCTTGCACAAGAGGACATAGTGCATAACACTTGATGGGTTCTCACACACTTCTCTCATCTCACTTTTGGTAGCTAATAACACTAGATTTTTCTTGTCACTCATCGTGGAGACACTCATTTTGGGCTTGTGGCTCTAACTCCCTTTTGGGTGGCTCACTCTCTCACTATTCTCTCTACGATGTGCGATTGCTTGCTTGTCGGCAATCACTTGGCTTGGTGACATAGATCATAGCACGTACTCCTTTCCCTTCATCTTGAAGCTATAGTGATTGGTTCGTCCATTGTGGATGACGCCTCGGTCGAATTGCCATAGTCATACAAGTAGGAGATGGCAAACGGACATCGGAACCACATCACACTCCAAAGTGTCTTCGTATGCTCCTATCTTGAAGGAAACTTGCACCATGTGATCTACTTGGATAGTGCCGGAGTCGCTAAGCCATTGGACCTTGTAGGGGCGAGGGTGCTTCATCTTGACCAATTCGAGTTTGGAGCATAGTTCTTCACTTGCCAATTTATGGCAACTTCCTCCGTCGATGATGACCTTCACGGACCTTCCATTGATGCCTGCCTTGGAGTGGAAGATATGACATCTTTGGTCTTCGTCTTGTTGTTGTTAAAGTGTCAAGACTTTGGAGACAACGAGAGCGGGGCTCGAATCTTCGTCACAAAAGACTTGATCATCTTCATCCTCATTCACGCGCCGGTGCATGGCCACTTGCTCAAGGGCTTCCATTTCCTCTTCACTCATGGAGTCATAGGTGCCATCGTCGTTGAGGATCATGGTACGCTTGTTGGTGCAGTCGATGGACTTGTGGCCTCGGCCACCGCATGTGAAGCACTTGATGGAACTTGTCTTTATGGTCTCATCCGGTGGAGTTGTAGATGATGAATCTCTCGGCTTGCAGTTTCTTGTAGTAGGAGGACGACTTGAGGATGTCGAAGTTTTCTTGTAACTTGACTTGTCGTCGTTGCTTGTAGAAGGCTTGGTTGAGGTAGAAAGTGTTGGAGTCGTTGAAGCTTTCTTGTTGGAGCCGTAGTTCTTGGAAGAGTACTTGGCTTACTTGAAGTCATCTTGCACTTGTCGCTCCACCTTTGTGGCTTGATGCACTAGCTCGATGAGGTTGGAGTAAGGTTGAAAGTCGGCGATCTTCTTGATAGGGTGATTTAGTCCATTCAAGAAACGTGCCATAGTTTGCTCATCATCTTCCGTGACATTGGCTCGTATCATGGCAATCTCCATTTCCTTGTAGTACTCTTCAACGCTCTTTGTTCCTTGCTTGAGGAGTTGTAATTTCTTGAATAGGTCGCGGTTGTAGTAGGTTGGTACAAAGCACGCTCTCATGACATCCTTCATTTGCGCCCAAGTTGTGATGGGTGGTTCACCTCTTGCCTCACGGCGCTCAATGACTTGCTCCCACCAAATTAGGACATAGTCTTGGAACTCAAGGGATGCCATGGTGATCTTCTTCTCTTCCTCATAGATGTGCAACTGAAAGATCTTGTCAACCTTCAATGCCCATGAAAGATACTCTTCGGGATCATTGCTTCCCGTGAGCTTGGGCATGGTGAACTTGAGCTTGCCATAGCGTTGCTCTTCATTGTGTTGTGGTCGAGGGTGATGACACCCTTGATGTGGAGGATTTCCATTGTCTTGTTGCTCATGGCGAACTTGTGGTTCTTATCGAGCTTGTGGAGCTTGTCGTTGCAATCGTGCTTGATGTTGTCGCTCTTGGACTTCCTTGCGAAGTGCTTCTTCTTCTTCTCGAACACGTCGGTTACGGGCGGCGACGACAGGATTGGTGTCGCGGAGTGTACGTTGCGCCTCAAGAGCTTGTGCTTCAGGCCATAGTTGTTGTTGATGGAGAGCTTCGGCGTCTTGCTTGTCTTGATGTTGGCGTTGGCGCTCTTGCATTTGCTCTCGTAGTCGTTGGCATTCTTGCGCTTCCTCTTGTTGGCGTTGGCGTTGACTTTGTTGTGCTTGCGCAAGGGTAGCTTGATTGAGATGATGCCGACGTTGTTGCTCTTCAAGTTGCTCTTGTGGATCAATGCCATGTAGAGGATTGCGGTTTGCTTGATGGTCTTGGCGCGCGGCGTGACGAAGAGTTTGATGTCGGTGTACTTGAATCAGAGATGGTGTCGTAGGAGTGTCGACTCGAGCGGCTCCGTCTTGAATAGGACGAAGTGGTAGAAGAGCGGTTGACCAACAAGGCACGAATCTCGTCCATTCTTGCATTGATTTCTTGTTTTTGTTTGTCGAGCTTGTGGTCGAAGTAGTCTCTTGTACGTTGTTCGGAATGTCGGAAGTCGGTGGCGAGGTTGTCGATGCGGTCGCTCAATGCTTGTTGTTCTTGATGCAAAGCTCGTTGCGCGCTGAAAAGGTGGTTCTTGGAGACGTAGTTGTTCGGGTCCTTGTCTTGCTCTAAGAAGAGTGGATTGGTAGAAGTACTTGGCCTATCCATCATTCCAAGCAAATATGTGAGTGGAAGAAAGGAAAGAATTATACCAAATGTACCTTGACCGATGTTGAGAATGGATCAATGATCACTCAATAGTGTAGCAAGGAAATAGCACAATTGGTACCGTATCTCATCAATCTCTCACACCTACACAAATAAAGCCTTTGGTGGAGCTTGGTGAGGATGGTGGCTCAAAATTTATGTGAATGTTAGCAAGAATCAATAATGTTGAAAAAGATTCGCAAATTCACAAATGCAACAAGTAGACCAATAGCAAGATGTGGCACACGGAAACACACACACGGATAGATAAGTGGGGTCGTGCAACCAAAAATGAGCTCAAAATGTGGATTCCACGGAAAAATGCTATTGTTGCACAACACAAGAGAGACGCTAGCACGATTGCACAATAGGTGGATGCGAGACTTGTGCACAACCTATAAAGCAAAAATGCAACGACTTCTATCCCAAGTATGCTATAAGTATGGTGTTCCGGTGATATGATCCGAGATGATCGAGTATGACAATATTAATGTAGTATGATGCTATGGTTCTTGCTTAGAAGCTCTTTGCTTATCTTTCTCTTTTGCTTAAAAGTTGTTGGCTCGTTCTCTTTTGAGCTCTTTTGGTAGCCACTTATGCAAAACTTCACGAACCAAGATAGCAATTGTGTATATGCGGTGACAACCTTGTGACACAAGAGATGATATCAAGATTCTTGTACCAATATGATGTTGTATGTATGCAATGGGAACTATGATCACTAATGTGCACAAGTAACGTTGCCGGAAATAATCAAATGGCTAGTCTCGATGGGAAAGTGACGCAAAATGGGCTATGGGGTTATCAATGTAATGGCAAGGAGTACACAAAGGTGCTGTCGAAGTTACCGTCCTTGCTTACGGTTGAGGGTGTCAAGGTTGAGAAGTGGTCGTTGTCGATGTCGAGTCCTTGGCGAAGATGAGCGGTGGTGATGATGAAGTCGAACCGTTCCTAGTTAGCCGAAACACCGTAGGAAACGATGGACCACAACTCAAATTCTCAAAGCAAATGTCAAATGGTGGTAACAGAAAGTGGTACGGTCGGGTATGTTGAGTGGGGTAGCAGAAGTGGTATGGTGGTGGTCGGGGTATGTATGTGGTGGCGGAAATGGTGGTGAAGAAAAACTGCAGAAAATGCAGTTTTGGCAGAGGTAGCCGGATGATCTGGGCCAGGGGCCGGATGATTCGGGCGGATCCGAATGATCCAGGCCAAGGTCCGGATGATCCGGGCAGGTCAACTGCACACGGGGATGGCTCGAGATGAACTCGAAAACGGTGAGAAATTCGAGGATTTCGGAGATTTTTGATGGGTTTCGTGGTGGAGATGGTGGGGAGAGGTAAGATCCACTTGCAACACAAAGAATCCACGAGTCAAAATCAACAAAACTTCATCATACCAACAAATCACAAAAAAATTTGGGGCTATTATTGTGGGGATTTTCGAAATTGGGCAAGAACAAGCAAAATTAGGCTAGAAAACAAGGAGGGGGCTCCAATTTCATGAGAAACCATGGCTCATGATACCAAGATGATGTAGGGTAGAACCCTAGATGCCCGATCTTTCACGATTGGAGCGGATCCCGCGAAGAACACGAAGAACGCGAGGGAAAACACGAGGGGAAACACGAGAGGATTAATTCAAACCAATGAGATTCGATTACATGTGTGCTAGATCCGAATACACGAAGAGATACACGATCCAAAGTCAACAAAGGACGATAGAAGTAGCAAATTCTTCTCCGTGAGGAGGTCTTGAGGGGTCTTCCTGTGAGGGGTCTTGAATCCAGTCGATGGATCTTCTCCGTAGAGGTCGCAGTCTCTCGATGGAGTAGAACCGAATGGACGAGCAAAGCTCTATCTCTCAAATGAGCTAAACCTAGAAAAGTGGAGGAGGAGTCATTTATATAGGCTAAGGGGGCGAAGGGGTACATGGGCCTCGGCCCAACACGTGCGCACAGGCGGGGGTCGGGATGATCCGGATGGGGAGCCGGACAATCCGGGCTTCAGGGACCCAGATGATCCGGGAGATGGTCCGGATGGTCCGGACGTGGCAAGGAGGCAGGCAGCGGCCCGGATGTCCGGAGGGGGGTCCAGACATCCGGCTGTTCCGGATGATCCGGGACTCCGTCCAAATGATCCGGCTTCGGGGTGCATCTTCGGGTGCTCTCGGGTGGATTTGCCGGATCGTCCGGACCGGTGTCCGGATCGTCTGGGCTCTGTCCAGATCATCCGGGATCTCGTCCGGATCGTCCGGCCAGCCAGGGACTTGGCTGAATTCTTCTCCGTCTTCGCGCATGTCCTCCTCTTCCGATCCTCCTTGCTCCTTAGCTTCTCCATGGCTAACTCCTTGGTACCTGAGTATGCAAAGTGTCTCTGTTTGAGGTAGTAGCCATGTCTCATGTGATTCGAAAGGGAGTTGCGAGAGGAGTCATGTCACCTCGGTTTTGAGAGCTCTTGCACGTGCTCGTGTCATGTGTCCACTTGGCACTTGGTGAGACGATGATAAGTCCATGGGGATGACCTTGGGATGCTCCACATCAGCTTGTATTGTCTTGCACTTGACCCATGTGTTGAGACATCTCATCTTCTTTGGTGTTGTGAATGATTCTTATGCCTACCATAGACCATTAGTTGAGCACTTTATGCATGCTTGCTATGAACTTGAGGTGGATGCTTCTTCTCTTGTCACACATATTTGCATCACTACCTCACAGTTGCATCCTTGTCCACATGATGTCTTTGCTTGTGCTCGATTGATGTGCTTACATGCCATGTCACAATTCTTTATCCCACCTTATGCTATGCATGATGACGACACTTGTTGGGTGAATTACCTCTTGAATGCTTGGTTTTGCACTAACACTAACCACATTTGTTTTTCCAAGTGTTTGTTGTCATTGCTCCTTTTGAAGGAATGATGAGACGGTGTGCCATTGGAGTGCCCATTCCGAGCTTGAAGATGACTAGTACTTGGTGATCGTCCACCTCTATACGGTGAAGCCTTCTCTTTCCCATGGTGATTTGGTTTTCGATCCGAGGTCGGATCTTTCCCAGGGGGGGAGATGATGCAGAGCATCCTACGGACATCGCCATGTCAAGAGCCCATTCGGAGAGTGACACATGCGACCTCTACTTCACATACACAAAGGTGAATCATCTCCTTTATGCATGTTCACTTGACCCCTTCGAGGATGGTATACTACTTGACATTACTCTCGTGTGCATGCATAAGTATTGTCGGAGCTTCACGGATGACGAGGAGGAGTGCAAGCGCCAAGGAACAACTACACCATCCGCGAGGGAAGCGTGGAAGCGAAGACGGAAGAAGACGGAGCTGCAGAATCTACAGCGGCCGGGCGTCCGACATTCTACAGCACCCGGACGACCGGCGTCCACCGGACGTCTGACACACCCTCCACCGTGCCAGAAGAATAGCCGACGAGACCTACAGCGGCCGAACGACCGACGACCACACTGGACGTCCGACAAGTACCAGTGACCGGACGACCGACACCGACCAGACGACCGGTGCCACCAGTCCAGAGAAGAAACGTCGGAAGTCCGACGCCCTCCGAACGTCCAGACCCCCGCGAGCGACCGGACGTCCGACACTGCCTATGCGTAGCCGGGCCTTTGGCCTTGTATCCCTCTCCCACTTACTCCTTCATGGCTTAGACTATAAGTAGACCACCTCCACCTCCTTTCTAGGGTTCATGATAGATCATTCTTAGGTGAGCTTTGCTCCTTGTACCACTCCTCCTCTTGAGAGAGAGAGAGAGAGAGACCACCACTCCCATGGAGTTCAAGGCTTCCATGTGAGAAGATCCTGCGGGATATCATCAAGGCCCCTTACGGGAAGATCCGTCTAGGATATCATCAAGGCCTCCTCATGGAGATGAACTTTACCTTGTATCTTTCCTTTTGTTGTTCATGTACCTTGTGGATCTTGTGTGTTTGATTGTCTAGTGGATGTGTGATTGGACTTGTTGTTGAGTGTTTCCCCTTGTGATTTCTCTCCATTCTTCCCCGTGTTCATCGTGTTCTTCATGTTCTTTGAGGGAATCCACTCCAATTGTGAAAGATCGGCCTACACCAGGTTAGCCCCGTATCATGTCCCTTCATAAATTTCGGCCATACCTTATTTTAGGTGCTGCGCCACCTTATTTTTGGGCCAGGCCCATGTGATGTAGGGTAGAACCCTAGATGCCCGATCTTTCACGATTGGAGCGGATCCCATGAAGAACACGAAGAACACGAGAGGATTCACTCAAACCAACAAGATTCGATTACACGTGTGCTAGATCCGAATACACGAAGAGATAAATGATCCAAAGTCAGCAAAGGATGATACAAGTAGCAAGTTCTTCTCCATGAGCAGGTCTTGAGGGTCTTCCCGTGAGTGGTCTTGAATCCACTTGGCGGATCTTCTCCGTAGAGGTCATGAACTCCGATGGAGAAGGTATCAAGTGGATGAGCAAAGCTCTATCTTCTAAAATGAGCTATCACATTGCTAACTCTAAAACATGAGGGAGAGGGAGTATATATAGTCTAGGGGGCGAAGGGATACATGGGCCTCGGCCCTTTACTGTGCGCAGACAGGCGGAGCCGGACGTCCGGGCGTCGGGCCGGATGTCCGGGCCTTCACGAGGAGTCGGATGTCCGGGCTGGCGGTGTCTAGCTTCGGTGCTCTCTGGATAGGTGCGGTCCGGATTTCCGGGCTGGTGGCCGGATGTCCGGCTGCTCACGACGGGCTGGATGTCCGAGGCCTGGGCTGGATGTCTGGGCTGACTTGGCCGATTCTGGTTGCTCTCTACATAGGAGGAGCCGGATTTTTGGGCGTCGGGCCGGATGTCCGGGACTGGGCCGGATGTCTGGGCCCTGTAGCCTTGGCTGGAGGGCAGCGACTGTGGATGATGCTCCAGGGGCCGATGTCCGGGGCTGGGGCCGGATGTCCGGGTCCTGGGGACTTCTTTGGTTCCTTCCGTCGTTCCTCTTTATCCGTGAACTTGGGGACTTCTCCGTCTTCATGTGCATCTTCGAGAGGGTCCTCTTGGTACCTAATCATGCCTAACATTCCAGACTTAGGTAGTAGCCATGTCTCGAGAGGGTCATATGGAATATCACTAAGGAAAGATGTCACCTCGTTCTCGAGAGCTCTAGCTCATGCTTGTGTCATCGGTCCTCTTGGCACTTGGTGAGACGATGGTAGGTCCATGGGGATGACCATAGGATGCTCCACATCATCTTCCCCCTGGGAAAGATCTGACCTTGGATCGAAAGCCTCATCACCATTGTAGGGAGAGAGATCCTTGACATTGAAGACGTCGCTCACGTTGTACTTGTCACGCGGGAGATCGATCTTGTATGCATTGTTGTTGTAGCGTGCTAGCACCTTGAAGGGTCCGTCGGCTCGGGGTTGAAGCTTGGATTTGCGTTTGTTGGGGAAGCAGTCCTTGCGAAGGTGTATCCACACGAGATCTCCAATGTTTAATATCATGGGTTGCTTGTTGATGTTGAGCTTGGTCGCGAGTCGTTGTACTTGGCACTCGATGGTGTGCCTTGTATCTTCATGCATCTTCTTGAGGTAGCTCACTAGTGCGCTTGCGTCCATGTTGATGCGCTCTTGTAGTGGTAGAGGAAGAATGTCCAATGGGGACAACAGTTTGAAGCCGTAGACGACCTCGAAAGGGGACTTTCCGGTAGTCGAATATCTTGCGCGGTTGTATGCGTACTCGGTGATCGGTAGACACTCCTCCCACTCCTTGATATTCTTCTTGATAAACACTCGTAGTAGAGTAGAGAGCATCCGGTTCGTCACCTCCGTTTGGCCGTCGGTTCGGGGATGGTATACCAAAGAGAACAATAGCTTGATTCCGAGCATGGTGCATAAGGTCTTCCAAAAGTAGCTTAAGAACTTGATGTCGCGGTCCGAGACAATTGTCTTTGGCACTCCAGGTAGGCGCAAGATTTCCCTACAAAAAAGATTTCCAACATGTGAAGCATCATCTCTCTTGTTGCATGGGATGAAATGAGCCATTTTAGAGAATCGGTCCACAACAACAAACACGGAATCTTTGCCGTTTCGAGTTCTAGGCAAACCAAGCATAAAGTCCATACTAATGTCCTCCCATGGGTGATATGGACTTGGAAGTGGCATATAGAGACCATGGGATTGAGCTTTAGACTTAGCTTTGCGACATGTAGAGCATCGGTTGGTGAAACATGAGACATCGTGGACCATCTTGGGCTAAAAGTAGTTCTTGGAGAGCATAGCAAATGTCTTGTCGCGTCTGAAGTGTCCCATAAGTCCTCCTCCATGAGATTCTTGCAAAAGTAACAAACGAACAGAATACTTGGGAATACATAGTTTGTTAGCTCTCATAAGATAATCATCTTTGATGTAATAACGTTCCCAAGATGTATGTGTCAAACATTTGGCATATGGAATAGCAAAAGTAGGATCATGCGCATACAAGTCTTTTATGTGCTCAAAACCAATGACATTCAATTCAAGTTTAGTAACAAGCATGCGTTTGTGGGAAAGCGCATCCGCCACAACATTTTCTTTGCCTTTGATGTACTTGACGACATAGGGAAAAGACTCAATGAATTCACTCCACTTAGCATGACGCTTGTTCAACTTAGTTTGACCCTTAAGGTACTTAAGTGTTTCATGGTCGGTATGAATGAAAAATTCATGGGGGCGAAGATAATGTTCCCACTCACGCAAAACTAGCACTAATGCATATAGCTCTTTGTCATAGATGGGATAATTGAGTTGCGCTCCGGAAAGTTTTTCGCTAAAGTAAGCAATAGGGCGCTTCTCTTGCACTAACACACCACCTATGCCATTACCGCTAGCATCGCAATGAACTTCGAAATTTTGTCAAAATCGGGTAATACAAGCACGGGAGCATGAATAAGCAAATTTTTAAGTTCATTAAATGCGGTATCTTGGGATGGTCCCCAAACAAAGGGTGCATTTTTCTTACTCAAATCATGTAAAGGGGATGCAATGGTGCTTAAATCCTTCACGAATCTACGATAGAAACCGGCTAAGCCAAGGAAGCTACACACTTGTTGCAAGTTGGTTGGTTGGGGCCAAGTTTTAATAGCATTGATCTTAGATTCATCTATATGAACACCCTTAGAAGACACGACGAAACCCAAGAAAATGAGCTTATCAACACCAAAAAGGCATTTGTCCATATTAGCATAGAAGCGCTCTTTTCTAAGAGTTTGCAAAATGGTTCTAAGATGGGTGACATGATCTTTGAGAGATTTGCTAAAAACAAGTATGCCATCGAAATAGACCAGAACAAATACACCAATGTAGGGGAGAAGAACAAAATGCATGACTCACATGAAAGTACCGGGTGCTTCGGATAAGCCCATTGGCATAACAAGCCATTCATATAAGCCAAATTTGGTTTTAAATGCGGTTTTCCATTCGTCACCTTCTTGTATGCGGATTTGGTAATAGCCACTTTTAAGATCAATTTTAGAGAAAATAGTGGCTCCGCTAAGCTCCTCTAGCATATCATCAAGGCGTGGAATAGGATATCTATAGTGAATGGTGATAGCATTGATAGGACGACAATCAAAACACATGCGATATGTACCATCTTTCTTAGGAATAAGGATTACTGGGACGACACATGGGCTCAAGCTTTCTCGTACATGGCCATTGTCGATGAGTTGTTGTACTTGCCTTTGGATCTCCTTTGTTTCTTCGAGATTGACTCAGTATGGTGCCTTGTTTGGAAGAGGTGCTCCGGGGATGAGGTCGATGCGGTGTTCGATGCCTCGAAGGGGAGGTAGACCCGGAGGTAGCTCGTCGGGAATAGAACTTGGAATTCCTGCAATAAAGAAGATAACACTAAAGGTAGATTGTGAGAGGTGTTAGTCTTTGTTGCCTCATCCTTGCACAAGAGGACATAGTGCATAACACTTGATTGGTTCTCACACACTTCTCTCATCTCACTTTTGGTAGCAAATAGCACTAGGTTTTTCTTGTCGCTCATCATGGAGGTACTCATTGTGGGCTTGTGGCTCTCACTCCCTTTTGGGTGGCTCACTCTCTCACTATTCTCTCCATGATGTTTTGTTGCTTGCTTGTCGGTGATCACTTGGCTTGGTGACATAGGTCATAGCACATACTCCTTTCCCTTCATCTTGAAGCTATAGTGATTGGTACGCCCGTTGTGGATAACGAAGCGGTCGAATTGCCATGGTCGTCCAAGTAGGAGATGGCAAACGGACATCAGAACGACATCACACTCCAATGTGTCTTCGTATGCTCCTATCTTGAAGGGGACTTGCACGGTGTGCTCTACTTGGATAGTGCCAAAGTCGCTAAGCCATTGGACCTTGTAGGGGCGAGGGTGTTTCATCTTGACCAATTGGAGCTTGGAGCATAGTTCTTCACTTGCCAAGTTATGGCAACTTCCTCCGTCGACGATGACCTTCACGGACCTTCCATTGATGCACGCCTTGGTTTGGAAGATATGGCATCTTTGGTCTTCATCTTGTTGATGTTGAAGTGTCAAGACTCTGAAGACAACGAGAGCGGGGCTCGAATCTTCGTCACAAAAGACTTGATCATCTTCATCCTCATTCACGCGCCGGTGCATGGCCACTTGCTCAAGGGCCTCCATTTCCTCTTCACTCATGGAGTCATAGGTGTCGTCGTCGTTGAGGATCATGGTGCGCTTGTTGGTACACTCGAAGGACTTGTGGCCTCGGTCGCCGCATGTGAAGCACTTGATGGAACTTGTATTGATGGTTTCATCGGGTGGAGTCGTAGATGATGAAGCTCTCGGCTTGAAGTTGCTTGTAGTAGGAGGACGACTTGAGGATGTCAAAGTTTTCTTGTAACTTGACTTGTCGCCGTTGTTTGTAGAAGGTTTGGTTGAGGTAGAAGGTGTTGGAGTCATTGAAACTTGTTTGTTGGAGCCGTAGGTCTTGGACGAGTACTTGGTGTACTTGAATTCATCTTGCACTTGTCGTTCCGCCTTGGTGGCTTGATGAACTAGCTCGATGAGGTTGGAGTAAGGTTGGAAGTCGGCGATCTTCTTGATAGGATGATTGAGTCCATTCAAGAAACGTGCCATAGTTTGCTCATCATCTTCCGTGACATTGGCTCGTATCATGGCAATATCCATTTCCTTGTAGTACTCTTCAACGCTCTTTGTTCCTTGCTTGAGGAGTTGTAACTTCTTGAAGAGGTCGCGGTTGTAGTAGGTTGGCACAAAGCGCGCTCTCATGACATTCTTCATTTGTGCCCAAGTAGTGATGGGTGGTTCACCTCTTGCCTCACGGCGCTCAATGACTTGCTCCCACTAAATGAGGACATAGTCTTGGAACTCAAGGGATGCCATGGTGATCTTCTTCTCTTCCTCATAGTTGTGCAACCGAAAGATCTTGTCAACCTTCAATGCCCATGAAAGATACTCTTCGGGATCATTTCTTCCGGTTAACTTGGGCCTGGTGAACTTGAGCTTGCCGTAGTGTTGCTCTTCATTGTGTTGGGGTCGGGGGTGATGATGCCCTTGACATGGAGGATTTCCATTGTCTTGTCGCTCTTGGCGAACTTATGGTTCTTGTCAAGCTTGTGGAGGAGCTTGTTGTTGTAATTGTGTTTGATGTCATCGCTCTTGGAGTTCCTCGTGAAGTGCTTCTTCTTCTTCTCGAACACATCGGTTACGGGCGGCGACGACACGATTGGTGTCGAGGAGGGCACGTTGCGCCTCTAGGGCTTGTGCTTCACGCCGTTGTTGTTGTTGATGTAGAGCTTCAGCGTCTTGCTCGTCTTGGTGTTGGCGCGCTCGCTCTTCCTCTTATTGGCGTTAGCGTTGCCTTTCTTGTTTGCGCAAGGGTAGCTTGATTTTGACGATGTCAGTGTTCTTGCTCTTCAAGTTGCTCTTGTTGTCGATCCTTGCCATTTAGAGGATTGCGGTTTGCTTGACGGTCTTGGCGCACGGCTCGACGAAGAGTGTTCGATGTCGGTGTACTTGAACCAGAGTTGGTGTCATCGGAATGTTGACTCGAGTGGCTCTGTCTTGAATATGATGATGAGGTAGAAGAGCGGTTGACCATCATGGCTCGGATGTCCTCCTTGAGAGATGCCATTGATGTGTTGAAGTAGTCCCTTGTATGTTGTTCGGATTGTCGCCAGTTGGAAGCAAGTAGGTGTATGCGGTCGCCCAATGCTTCATTCTCTTGATGTAAAGCTCTTTGCGCGCCAAAGAGGTGGTTCTTGGTGACGAAGTTGTTCGGGTCGTCGTCTTGCTCGAGGAAGAGTGGGTTGGTAGAGGTACTTGGCCTATCCATCATTGCAATTAAATTTGTGAGTGGGAGAAAGAGAAGAACTATACCAAATGTACCTTGACCGATGTTGAGAATGGATCAATGATCACTCAAATGTGTAGTAAGGAAATAGCATAATTGGTACCGATTCTTGTCGATTCTCACACCTACACAAATAAAAGCCTTTGGTGGAGCTTGGTGAGGATGGTGGCACAAAATTTGATGCGAATGTTACCACGACTCAATAATGTTGGAAAAGATTTGCAAATTTGCAAATGCAACAAGTAGACCAAGAAATATGTGGCACACGGAAACACACACACAGAAAGATAGATGGGGTTGTGCAACCAAAATTGAGCTCAAAATGTGGAATCCATGGAAAATGCTTTTGTTGCACAACTCTAGAGAGACGCTAGCACGATTGCACAATAGGCGGATACGAGACTTGTGCACGACCTACAAGGCAAAAATGCAACGACTTCTATCCCAAGTATGCTTTATGTATGCTGTTCCGGTGGTATGATCCAAGATGATCGAGTATGACAATCTTAATGTAGTATGATGCTATGGTTCTTGCTTAAAAGCTCTTTTCTTATCTTTCTCTTTTGCTTAAAAGCTTGTTTGGCTATTTCTCTTTTGAGCTCTTTCTATGGCCACTTATGCAAAACTTGACAAACCAAGATAACAATTGTGTATATGCGATGACGACCTTGTGGCACAAGGCATGATACCAAGATATGTATACCAATGATGTGATATATGCAATGACCACTAATGTGCACAAGTAACATTGCCTGCAATACTCAAAGGCTAGTCTCGATGGGCAAGTGACGCAAAAAGGAAGGCTATGGGGTTATCAATGCAATGGTAAGGGAGAATATACGAGAGTGTCATCGAGGTTACCGTCCTTGCTTACGGTGGATGGTTTCCAAATGATGAAATGGTCGAGGTCGATGACGAAGATGAGCGGCGGTGATGTCGATGTCAAACCGTCCCTAAGTAGCCGAAACATGTTAGGAAACGGAAACCGCAACCCAAATTCTCAAAGACCAAATGTGGCAAAAATTGTCGGAGGTGGTAGTGGGTAAGTGGTGGTGGTTGCGGAAAACAATGGTGGTATGCGCAAGTATTGGTGTAGGCTCAGTCAAAATTGGTGAAAGTTTAGCGAAAAAAACGAGTGGTGGAGGAGGTGTTGCTGCCAGGGGCCGGATGTCCGGGCTTGCAGGCCGGATGTCCGGGGTTCATGGGCCGGATGTCCGGGCTCTGGGTCCATGGACGAACTCGGTGGATCTCGATGGAAAATAAAATTTTGGGGCAAAATTCGAGAGATTTCAGGGATGGAAATTGGGGAAACGATGGGGGAAAGCTAGATCTATCTGTTACATACGAAATCCACTGATCAAATCCAACAAAACTTCATCACACCAACAAATCACTAAAAAATTCGGGGGCTATTTTTGTGGGGGGTTTTCGAAATTGGGTAAGAACACAACAAAATTAGGCTAGAAAACAAAGAGGGGGGCTCCAAAATCATGATCAACGTGGCTCCTGATACCAAGATGATGTAGGGTAGAACCCTAGATGCCCGATCTTTCACGATTGGAGCGGATCCCGCGAAGAACACAAAGAACACGAGGGAAAACATGAGGGGAAACACGAGAGGATTCACTCAAACCAACAAGATTTGATTACACATGTGCTAGATCCGAATACACGAAGAGATACACGATCCAAAGTCAACAAAGGACGATACAAGTAGCAAGTTCTTCTCCGTGAGGAGGTGTTGAGGGTCTTCCCGTGAGGGGTCTTGAATCCACTTGGGGGATCTTCTCCGTAGAGGTCGTGAACTCCGATGGAGAAGGTATCAAGTGGATGAGCAAAGCTCTATCTCCTAAAATGAGCTATCACATTGCTAACCCTAAAACGTGAGGGAGAGGGAGTATATATAGTCTGGGGGGCAAAGGGATACATGAGCCTCGGCCCTTTACTGTGCGCACACAGGCGGAGTCGGACGTCCGGGCGTCGGGCCGGATGTCCGGGCCTTCATGAGGAGCCGGGTGTCCGGGGTGGGCCGGATGTCCGGGCTGGCGGGGTCCAGCTTCGGTGCTCTCTGGATACGTGCAGTCCGGATTTCCGGGCTGGTGGCTAGATGTCCGGCTGTTCACGACGGGCCGGATGTCCGGGGCCTGGGCCGGATGTCCGAGCTGACTTGGCCGATTCTGGTTGCTCTCTGGATAGGAGGAGCCATATTTTTGGGTGTCGGGCTGGATTTCCGGACTGGGCCAGATGTCCGGGCCCTGTAGCCTTGGCTGGAGGGCGGCGGCTGTGGATGATGCTCCAGGGGCCGGATGTCCGGGTCCTGGGGACTTCTCTGGTTCCTTCCATCGTTCCTCTTCATCCGTGAACTTGGGGACTTATCCGTCTTCATGTGCATCTTTGAGAGGGTCCTCTTGGTACCTAATCATGCATAACATTCCGGACTTAGGTAGTAGCCATGTCTCGAGAGGGTCATATGGAATATCACTAAGGAAAGATGCCACCTCGTTCTCGAGAGATCTAGCTCGTGCTCGTGTCATTGGTCTTCTTGGCACTTGGTGAGACGATGGTAGGTCCATGAGGATGACCATAGGATGCTCCGCATGACCATGTAATTTTGAAATACTTAAGTATAGGTTGTTTTTAGAGTCCGTATGTGTGGGGAAACAAAGTTAGGGTTGATTTCGGACCCCTCCTACAAGGGGTCACGAAATTCCCCCATACTCCTACATATATACAACCCTTAGGGCGTCGTTTAGACTTTGGATTTTGATTAGATTAAAAGTTTGCCATAGCTGCAACTTCACGTACTTCGTTTGTGTTCAACGACCAGACCAAGACATCACAGAACCCCACTTTCATCAATAAAGCTTTCCTCTTATATTCGCAATATCCAGATTGCAATCTCAGGTTCTTGCTTGTTCTACGTTTGCTCGCAGGAAAAAGACCCTCGTGGTCAGGTTGATCGTGCTCCGCCATGGTCAATAACCCCTCGGAAGTTGGTTTAGGGATTGCTAAGGCGCGACGTCTCGCATGTTCATAGTCGGATCGTCAAGGTCGACTCCCACAGAAAACGATAGCTATCTCATCGAAACATCGGGACACCCTCGCCTCTATCAAGTGGTATCAGATTTCCAGGTTGCTCGGTGAGATTTTCCAGTTTTTCATAGTTTAGATCGAGTTTGTTCTTCATACCTACAGTCCACGAAAAAGCCATAAATTTTTTTAGGGTTAGTTCATCATATCCGAACCAATCTGAGCCTTTGCATAATCATTTTAGGGTTTTGCTTTGTTGAATTTGCGGTTGCATCGTCATGTCGAGTTGCTGGTCTTAGCGCCTAGTCCTTCAGAGTTTCGAGTTCTGTCACAGTTTGTCATGCCGCCGCTGCACCATCTTTATCGCTGCCATATACCACCACCGCTGCCATATCGTACCACCACCGCTGCCATATCGTACCACCGCTGCAATATCCTACCACCGCTGCCATATACCACCGCTGCAATATCCTACCACTGCTGCCATATACCACCATCGCTACCATATCATACCACCTCATATCCACCACCAATCCGAGTCCATATATACCACGCCAGCAATCCGATTCCACATATACCACCGCCTGTTCATCACCAATCTGAGTCCATCCCATATTCGGTTTGCTTTCGAGATCCATCTGTAGTCATATTCGTTTTTCCATGTGTGAGTAGGTTTCGGATTCTAGCAATCTTTTGCCGTCCGTAGAAGAGGTTGGTTTCCAAAAAAAATGCACTTGTCAAAAAAAATTCTAGCTATCCTATTTTTAGGTGTTTCCAAGTGTTTTGAGACAGTCGCCGTTATAGAAAGTTTTTTTGAGCCATTTCTAGTTTCTTGGTCCGGGCAGTCGAAAAAAAAATTGAGTCAAATTTTTGTGTGCCTATCTTGTTATTTTGACTTGGGAAGAGTTTTGAGACACTCGCCATTATAGTGAGTTTTGGCAAAAAAAAAAGGAGCGCAAAAAAAACAGAGTGTGCTTTTCCCTTGTTTCCGTGCAGCACCGTGATTTTGTTAGTGTTCTAGGCTCGCGTCTCTAGCACGGTCTAGCCTAGGACCACCACAGTACCGTTGTTGAGCATTTATTCAATTTTGCATCTCTGAATTGATTATTGCTGACAGTTTTGCTACCATATCATAAGCCTTCCGAGCTGCACATACATCTACATCGTGCATTTGACACCACCTGGCAATCGCTCTGTCCAAGCTTTGAAAGTTTTGACTACAACGGTTGCCAATCACCACCTGCTGCTGGGTAAGAATTGGTAAGAATTTGAGATTTGCTTGACGGATTTGCGACACACCACCACCACCACCTTTTAGTAGTCTGTAGGTTCATATTCTTGTGTGTTTCTATTGCTGCTAACCATGGCAGGATCACAAGCCGATGAGATTGACTGGGAGAACATGAAGAAGAAGCAGCTTCATGATAAATTTCAGCAAATATTGAGTCAACAGGTGGAAGACGTGATGGCCAGCTTTGGAAAGGCACTGGAGAGGATGGATGACATTGAGAAGACAATTGACACCAAGTTGGACGCCAAGTTCAATGCAGTACTCGCATGTCTACCACAGCCACCACCCGCATCTGCGACACCATTGCAACAACATTAACAACCACCTCCACGTCGTGATCCAGCAGGGCGAGCGCAACGTGTTCCTCTTAAGCTAGGACAAACTTCTGGTGCCGCTGCTACTGCTATTGATGCTTCTGTAGCTCCTGCTGCTACTGCAGAGCTCGAGGACTATTACGAGGATGAGGTTGATCAAAATCAGAACTACGTGCAACCACCAGCACCACCACCAGGTTGACCTCATGCATATAATCGCAACGGTAGGGGTGCATCACCACCTCAGGTACGAGATTATGACCATATTCCTAAACTAAAATTGAATATTCCACTGTTTGAGGGTAGATACATTCCTGATGTATATCTTACTTGGGAGTTAGAAACTGAACAAGGTTTCACATGCTTACAATATCCTAAGGATAGACGTGTTGCTGCTGCTATTTGTGAATTCACTTGTTTTGCTTTTATTTGGTGGTCTGAACATTGTAGATTATATCATGATAATATCCCTACTACTTGGGCTGCTTTGAAACTGCTATGCGTACTCGTTGGGTTCCACCATATTATCAACATGAATTACTTCAAAAACTGCAGCGTTTGAGACAAGGGAAAATTTCTGTAGAGGAGTATTACCAGGAATTACAAACTGGCATGATTAGATGTGGTATTGTTGATGATAATGAAGCTATGCTTGCATGTTTTATGGGTGGATTAATAGAGAGATTCAGACCATTTTAGAGTATAAGGAGTATAACAATATCACTTGTTTATTCCATCTTGCTTGCAAAGCTGAACGTGAAGTGCAGGATCGATAGGCATTGGCGCGGACTAATTTTTCTACAGGTCGACCTTCATCATGGACACCGCGTGCATCTTCTACTTCGACACATTCTGCTACACCGGCACCTCCATCAGCTGCCACCTCCAGCCGTGATACAAGAAAGCAGGCACTACCACCACTATCTGCCAAGAGCGCACCTAGCGGGCCTGCATAGAGCTCTTCTTCATCCATGGCATCAACATGGCACACACATGATATTATTTGTCGTCGTTGTAAGGGTAGAGGTCATTATGCGAGAGAATGCCAATCTCTGCGTGTTATGATTGCTACTGAGGATGGTGGCTATGAGTCCGCTAGTGACTATGATGAGGAGACTTTGGCTCTTATTACAAGTGAAGAACACGGTGGAGATGATTCTGATCATGAGACACAATACATGGCTGCTGAAGATGCTGAGAGGTATGAAAGTTTAGTTGCTCAACGTGTTTTGAATGTGCAGGTCACACAAGCTGAGCAAAATCAGAGGCATAATTTGTTCCGTATAAAGGGAGTTGTGAAGGAACGTTATGTTCGTGTCATCATAGATGGAGGGAGCCGCAACAACTTGGCTAGGATGGAGATGGTGGAGAAGCTATCTCTCACCACAAGACCACATCCACATGCTTACTTGATACGTCTCCAACGTCTATAATTTTTTATTGTTCCATGCTATTATATTATCTGTTTTGGATGTTTTATATGCATTAATATGCTATTTTATATTATTTTTGGGACTAACTTATTAACCTAGAGCCCAGTGCCAGTTTCTGTTTTTTCCTTGTTTTTGAGCTTCGCAGGAAAGGAATACCAAACGGAGTCCAAACGGAATAAAACCTTCGCGATGATTTTTCTTGGACCAGAAGACACCCAGGAGACTTGGAGTGCAAGCCAGAAGAGCCACGAGGCGCCCACAAGGGGGGAGGGCGCGCCCAGGGGGGTAGGGCGCGCCCCCTGCCTTGTGGGCCCCTCGGCGACCCTCTGACCTAGATCTTCCTCCAATATATTCACATATATTTTCAAACCTCCAGAAGCATCCACGAAAACACTTTTCCACCACCGCAACCTTCTGTTCCCGTGAGATCCCATCTTGGGGCCTTTTCCGGCATCCTGACGGAGTGGGATTCGATCACGGAGGGCTTCTACATCAACTCTATTGCCCTTCCGATGAAGCGTGAGTAGTTTACCTCAGACCTACGGGTCCATAGCTAGTAGCTAGATGGCTTCTTCTTCTCTCTCTTTGATTCTCAATACAATGTTCTCCTTGATGTTCTTGGAGATCTATCCGATGTAATCTTGTTTTGCGGTGTGTTTGTCGAGATCTGATGAATTGTGGATTTATGATCAGCTTATCTATGAATATTATTTGAATCTTCTCTGAATTCTTTTATGCATGATTAGATATCCTTGTAATTCTCTTCGAACTCTCGGTTTGGTTTGGCCAACTAGATTGGTTTTTCGTGCAACGGGAGAAGTGCCTGGCTTTGGGTTCAATCTTGCGGTGTCCTTTCCCAGTGACAGTAGGGGCAGCGAGGCATGTATTGTATTGTTGCCATCGAGGATAAAAAGATGGGGTTTACATCATATTGCTTGAGTTTATTCCTCTACATCATGTCATCTTACTTAAAGCGTTACTCTGTTCTTCATGAACTTAATACTCTAGATGCAGGCAGGAGACGGTCGATGTGTGGAGTAATAGTAGTAGATGTAGGCAGGAGTCGGTCTACTTGACACGGACGTGATGCCTATATTTCATAATCATTGCCTTGTATATTGTCATAACGTTGCGCTTTTCTATCAATTGTTCGACAGTAATTTGTTCACCCACCGTATTATTTGCTATCTTGAGAGAAGCCTATAGTGAAACCTATGGCCCCCGGGTCTATTTTCCATCATATTACTTTCCGATCTACTATTTGGCAATCTTTTATTTTCAGATCTATAAACCAAAAACCCTAAAAATATTTACTTTATCTTTTGTTTAGTTTTATCTATCTCTATTAGATCTCACTTGTGCAAGTGACTGTGAAGGGATTGATAACCCCTTTATCGCGTTGGGTGCAAGTGTTTGATTATTTGTGTAGGCCTTGGTGATTTGTGCGTTGTCTCCTACTGGATTGATACCTTGGTTCTCTAACTGAGGGAAATACTTATCTCTACTTTGCTGCATCACCCTTTCCTCTTCAAGGAAAAAACCAACGCAAGCTCAAGAATTAGCAGGAAGAATTTCTGGCGCCGTTGCCGGGGAGATCTACGCCAAGTCAAGACATACCAAGTACCCATCATAAACTCTCATCTCTTGCATTACATTATTCGCCATTTGCCTCTCGTTTTCCTCTCCCCCACTTCTAAAACAATTTTCAAAAAGATTTCCCTTTTTATTCGCCCTTCTTCTGTTCGTCTTTTTCGTTTGCCATTTTGTTTGCTCATGTGTTAGATTGCTTGCTTTGTCACGATGACTCAAGAGAATACCAAATTGTGTGACTTTTCCAACACTAATAACAATGATTTTATTAGTACTCCGATTGCTCCCGCCACTAGTGCGGAATCTTATGAAATTAATGCCGCTTTGCTGAATCTTGTTATGAAAGATCAATTTTCCGGCCTTCCTAGTGAAGATGCCGCATCCCATCTGAATAGTTTCGTTGAGTTGTGTGATATGCAAAAGAAAAAAAATGTGGATAATGATATTGTTAAATTGAAGCTATTTCCGTTTTCACTTCGAGATCGTGCTAAAACTTGGTTTTCATCTTTGCCTAAAAATAGTATTGATTCATGGAATAAGTGTAAAGATGCTTTTATTTCCAAGTATTTTCCTCCTGCTAAGATCATCTCCCTTAGGAACGATATTATGAATTTTAAGCAACTAGATCATGAACATGTTGCACAATCTTGGGAGAGGATGAAATAGATGATACGAAATTGCCCTACTCATGGTTTAAATTTATGGATGATCATACAATTTTTTTATGCCGGATTGAATTTTGCTTCTCGAAATCTTTTAGATTCGGCCGCGGGAGGTACTTTTATGGAAATTACTCTAGGAGAAGCTACTAAACTCCTAGATAATATTATGGTTAATTATTCTCAATGGCATACCGAAAGATCTTCCACTAGTAAAAAAGTGCATGCGATTGAAGAGATTAATGTTTTGAGTGGAAAGATGGATGAACTTATGAAATTATTTGCTAGCAAGAGTGCTCCTATTGATCCTAATTATATGCCTTTGTCTACTTTCATTGAGAATAATAATGAATCTATGGATGTGAATTTTGTTGGTAGGAACAATTTTGGTAATAACACGTATAGAGGTAATTTTAATCCTAGGCCGTTTCCTAGTAATTCCTCTAATAATTATGGTAATTCCTACAACAATTCTTATGGAAATTGTAACAAGATGCCCTCTGATTTTGAGAATAGTGTTAAAGAATTTATGAGTTCGCAAAAGAATTTTAATGCTTTGGTTGAAGAAAAATTGCTTAAGATGGATGATTTGGCTAGGAACATGGATAGAATTTCTCTTGATGTTGATTCTTTGAAAATTAGATCTATTCCACCCAAGCATGATATCAATGAATCTCTAAAGGCTATGAGAATCTCCATTGATGAGTGCAAAGAAAGAACCGCTAAGATGCGTGCTAAACAAGATTGGTTTGTAAAATCGTGTCCTTCTAGTTTTTGTGAAAATAATGATGATCTTAAAGTGATTGATGTGACTCCTATTGAATCTTTGTTTTCCAATATAAATATTGATAAATATGGGACTGGAGATGAGTTAACTTTAGTTAAAAGGCGTCCCAATGATTCGGAGTTTATAGATCTAGATGCAAAAATTGATAAAAGTGGGATTGGAGAGGTTAAAACTTTAAGTAGCAATGAACCCACTCTTTTGGATTTCAAGGATTTTAATTATGATAATTGTTCTTTGATAGATTGTATTTCCTTGTTGCAATCCATGTTGAATTCTCCTCATGCTTATAATCAAAACAAAGCTTTTACTAAACATATCGTTGATGCCATGATGAAATCTTTTGAAGAAAAGCTTGAATTGGAAGTTTCTATCCCTAGAAAACTTTATGATGAGTGGGAACCTACTATTAATATTAAGATTAAATATTATGAGTGCCATGCTTTGTGTGATTTGGGTGTTAGCGTTTCCACGATTCCAAAAACTTTATGTGATGTGCTAGGTTTCTGTGAATTTGATGACTGTTCTTTAAATTTGCATCTTGCAGATTCCACTATTAAGAAACCTATGGGAAGGATTAATGATGTTCTTATTGTTGCAAATAGGAATTATGTGCCCGTAGATTTCATCGTTCTTAATATAGATTGCAATCCTACATGTCCTATTATTCTTGGTAGACCTTTCCTTAGAACGATTGGTGCAATTATTGATATGAAAGAAGGAAACATTAGATTTCAGTTTCTGTTAAGGAAGGGCATGGAACACTTTCCTAGAAACAAAATTAAGTTGCCATATGAATCTATTATGAGAGCTACTTATGAATTGAATACCAAAGATGACAATACCTAGATGTATGTGTTTTTATGCCTAGCTAAGGGCGTTAAACAATAGCGCTTGTTGGGAGGAAACCCAATTTTATTTTTGTTCTTTGCTTTTTTGGTTCTGTTTTTCGATAAATAATTCATCTAGACTCTGGTTAGATGTGTTTTTGTGTTTTAATTAGTGTTTGTGCCAAGTAAGACCTTTGGGATGGCTTACGGTTATAGTTGATTTGATCTTGCTGAAAAACAGAAACTTTTGCATCTAGTCACAGAATTGTTTAGCTTCACTAGAGCATGGAAAACCCCTGAATTTTTTACACAGGATTTATATACAAATTTCCTATGTTTTCCTTAGTTTCCAGAAGTTTTGGAGTTACATAAGTATTATAACAATTCAGATCTTCCAGACTGTTCTGTTTTTGACAGATTCTGTTTTCTATGTGTTGTTTGCATATTTTGATGAATCTATGGGTAGTATCGGGGGGTATGAACCATGGAGAAGTTGGAATACAGTAGATATTACACCAATATAAATAAAGAATGAGTTCACAACAGTACCAAAAGTGGTGATTTATTTTCTTATACTAATGGAGCTTATGAGATTTTCTGTTTAGTTTTGTGTTGTGAAGTTTTCAAGTTTTGGGTAAGGATTTGATGGACTATGGAATAAGGAGTGGCAACAGCCTAAGCTTGGGGATTCCCAAGGCACCCCAAGGTAATATTCAAGGACAATGAAGAGCCTAAGCTTGGGGATGCCCCGGAAGGCATCCCCTCTTTCGTCTTCGTCTATCGGTAACTTTACTTGAGGCTATATTTTTATTCACCACATGATATGTGTTTTGCTTGGAGCGTCTTGTATGATTTGAGTCTTTGTTTTTTTTAGTTTGCCACAATCATCCTTGTTGTATACACCTTTTGAGAGGGACACACATGAATCGCGATTTATTAGAATACTCTATGTGCTTCACTTATATCTTTTGAGCTAGGCAATTTTGCTCTAGTGCTTCACTTATATCTTTTTAGAGCACGGCCTTATTTTGTAGAAAATATTGAACTCTCATGCTTGACTTATATTATTTTTAGAGTCTCTAAACAGCGTGGTAATTTTCTTTGGTTATGAATTTAGTCCTAATATAATAGGCATCCAAGAGGGATATAATAAAAACGTTCATATAAAGTGCATTGAATACTATGAGAAGTTTGATTCCTTATGATTGTTTTGAGATATAGAGATGGTGATATTAGATTCATGCTAGCGAGTAATTGTGAATTGGAGAAATACTTGTGTTGAGGTTTGTGATTCCCGTAGCATGCACGTATGGTGAACCGTTATGTAACGTAGTTGGAGCATGATGTATTTTTTGATTGTCTTCCTTATGAGTGGCGGTCAGGGACGAGCGATGGTCTTTTCCTACCAATCTATCCCCCTAGGAGCATGCGCGTAGTACTTTGTTTCAATGACTAATAGATTTTTGCAATAAGTATGTGAGTTCTTTATGACTAATGTTGAGTCCATGGATTATACGCACTCTCATCCTTCCACCTTTGCTAGCCTCTCTAGTGCCGCGCAACTTTTGCCGGTACCATAAACCCACCATATACCTTCCTCAAAACAGCCACCATACCTACCTATTATGGCATTTCCATAGCCATTCCGAGATATATTGCCATGCAACTTTCCACCGTTCCATTTTATTATGACATGTTGCATCATTGTCATATTGTTTTGCATGATCATGTAGTTGACATCATATTTGTGGCAAAGCCACCTTTCATAATTCTTTCATACATGTCACTCTTGAGTCATTGCACATCCCGGTACACCGCCGGAGGCATTCATATAGAGTCATATTTTTGTTCTAAGTATCGAGTTGTAATTTTTGAGTTGTAAGTAAATAAGAGTGTGATGATCTTCATTATTAGAGCATTGTCTCATGTGAGGAAAAAAATAAAAGGGCGGCCAAAGAAGCCAAACAAAAAAAAATGAGAGAAAAAGAGAGAAGGGGCAATGTTACTATCCTTTTTTTTCACACTTTTGCTTCAAAGTAGCACCATGATCTTCATGATAGAGAGTCTCCTATGTTGTCACTTTCATATGCTAGTGGGAGTTTTTCATTATAGAACTTGGCTTGTATATTCCAACGATGGGCTTCCTCAAATTGCCCTAGGTCTTCATGAGCAAGCATGTTAGATGCACACCCACTTAGTTTTCTTTTGAGCTTTCATAAACTTATAGCTCTAGTGCATCCGTTGCATGGCAATCCCTACTCACTCAGATTGATATCTATTGATGGGCATCTCCATAGCCCGTTAATACGCCTAGTTGATGTGAGACTATCTCCCTCTTTTTGTCTTCTCCACAACCACCATATTCTATTCCACCTATAGTGCTATGTCCATGGCTCACGCTCATGTATTGCGTGAAATTTGAAAATGTTTGAGAACACCAAAAGTATGAAACAATTGCTTGGCTTGTCATTAGGGTTGTGCATGATTTGAATACTTTGTGTGATGAAGATGGAGCATAGCCAGACTATATGATTTTGTAGGGATAAACTTTCTTTGGCCATGATATTTTGAGAAGACATAATTGCCTTGTTAGTATGCTTGAAGTATTATTGTTTTTATGTCAATATTAAACTTTTGTTTTGAATCTTAAGGACCTGAACATTCATGCCACAATAAAGAAAATTACATGGATAAATATGTTAGGTAGCATTCCACATCAAAAATTCTGTTTTTATCATTTACCTACTCGAGGACGAGCAGGAATTAAGCTTGGGGATGCTTGATATGTCTCCAACGTATCTATAATGTTTGATTGTTCCATGCTATTATATTATCTGTTTTGGATGTTTTATATGCATTAATATGCTATTTTATATTATTTTTGGGACTAACTTATTAACCTAGAGCCCAGTGCCAGTTTCTGTTTTTTCCTTGTTTTTGAGCTTCGCAGGAAAGGAATACCAAACAGAGTCCAAACGGAATAAAACCTTCACGATGATTTTTCTTGGACCAGAAGACACCCAGGAGACTTGGAGTGCATGTCAGAAGAGCCACGAGGCGGCCACAAGGGGGGAGGGCGCGCCCCCTGCCTTGTGGGCCCCTCGGTGACCCCCTGACCTAGATCTTCCTCCTATATATTCACATATATTCCCAAACCACCAGAAGCATCCACGAAAACACTTTTCCACCGCCGCAACCTTCTGTTCCCGTGAGATCCCATCTTGGGGCCATTTCCGGCATCCTGCCGGAGGGGGATTCAATCACGGAGGGATTCTACATCAACTCTATTGCCCTTCCGATGAAGCGTGAGTAGTTTACCTCAGACCTACCGGTCCATAGCTAGTAGCTAGATGGCTTCTTCTCTCTCTTTGATTCTCAATACAACGTTCTCCTTGATGTTCTTTGAGATCTATCCGATGTAATCTTCTTTTGCGGTGTGTTTGTCGAGATCCGATGAATTGTGGATTTATGATTAGCTTATCTATGAATATTATTTGAATCTTCTCTGAATTCTTTAATGCATGATTTGATATCCTTGTAATTCTCTTCGAACTATCGGTTTGGTTTGGCCAACTAGATTACTTTTTCTTGCAATGGGAGAAGTGCTTGGCTTTGGGTTCAATCTTGCGGTATCCTCTCCCAGTGACAGTAGGGGCAGCGAGGCACGTATTGTATTGTTGCCATCGAGGATAAAAAGATGGGATTTACATCATATTGCTTGAGTTTATTCCTCTACATCATATCATCTTACTTAAAGCGTTACTTTGTTCTTCATGAACTTAATACTCTAGATGCAGGCAGGAGTCGGTCGATGTGTGGAGTAATACTAGTAGATGCAGGCAGGAGTCGGTCTACTTGACACGGACATGATGCCTATATTTCATAATCATTGCCTTGGATATCGTCATAACTTTGCGCTTTTCTATCAATTGCTCGACAGTAATTTGTTCACCCACCGTATTATTTGCTATCTTGAGAGAAGCCTCTAGTGAAACCTATGGCCCCCGGGTCTATTTTCCATCATATTACTTTCTGATCTACTATTTTGCAATCTTTTATTTTCAGATCTATAAACCAAAAACCCTAAAAATATTTACTTTATCTTTTGTTTAGTTTTATCTATCTCTATCATATTTCACTTTTGCAAGTGACCGTGAAGGGATTGACAACCCCTTTATCGCGTTGGGTGCAAGTGTTTGATTGTTTGTGCAGGTATTGGTGATTTGTGCATTGTCTCCTACTGGATTGATACCTCGGTTCTCTAACTGTGGGAAATACTTATCTCTACTTTGCTGCATCACTCTTTCCTCTTCAAGGGAAAAACCAATGCAAACTCAAGAAGTAGCATTACTACATCCAATGGTTCAACAACAGCGTCAAGGTTAAGGTAACACGTACTGTTCATGTGCATTTTAGTATCTCTACATATGCAGATTATGTTGATTGTGATGTGGTACCCATGCAAGCATGCTCCTTATTATTTGGTAGACCATGGCAATTTGATAAAAATTCTGTCCACCATGGTAGAAACAATCAGTATACTCTTCTTCATAAGGATAAACATATTACTTTGCTTCCTATGACTCCTGATTCCATTTTTAAAGATGATATTAATAGAGCAAATAAAGCAAAACAGGACAAAAATAAGAGTTAAAATCAGATTGTGCAAAAGAATTTGAGCAACAAATAAAGCCTAATAATAAACCATCTAGTGTTGCTTCTAAAACTAAATTGAAAAGTGCATGTTTACCTGCCAGCAAATCTGATATTGATGATCTAGATTTTAGCAAATCTGTTTGCTATGATATTGTGTGCAAAGAGGCATTATTTTCATTCGAGGACGTGCCTTCCTCTCTGCCTCTTGCTGTCACTAACATTTTGCAGGAGTTCGCTGATGTCTTTCCACAAGACGTGCCACCGGGATTACCACCTATTCGCGGGATTGAGCATCAGATTGACTTCCCGGTGCTTCACTGCCAAACCGTGCACCATACCATACCAATCCAGAGGAGACGAAGGAGATTATGCGTCAAGTACAGGAGCTGCTCGACAAAGGTTATATACGCGAATCTCTTAGTCCTTGTGATGTTCCTATTATACAAGTGCCAAAAAAGGATGGTACGTCGCGTATGTGTGTTGATTGTAGAGGCATTAATAATATTACTATTCGTTATCGTTGTCCTATTCCTAGGCTAGATGATATGCTTGATGAATTGAGTGCCTCTACAATATTCTCCAAAGTTGATTTGCATAGTGGATACCATCAAATTCGTATGATAATTGGGAGATGAATGGAAAGCAGCATTTAAAACTAAGTTTGGTTTATATGAGTGGTTAGTCATGCCTTTTGGGTTAACTAATGCACCTAGTACTTTCATGAGATTATTGAATGAAGTTTTACGTGCTTTCATTGGACGATTTGTGGTAGTCTATTTTGATAATATACTGATTTATAGCAAATCTTTGGAAGAACATTTGGAACATTTGCGTGTTGTTTTTCTTTCTCTACGTGATGCACGTTTGTTTGGTAACCTTGGGAAGTGCACCTTTTGCACCGACCGAGTATCTTTTCTTGGCTATGTTGTTACTCCACAGGGAATTGAAGTTGATAAAGCCAAGATTGAAGCTATTGAGAGTTGGCCGCAGCCGAAAACGGTCACACAAGTGAGGAGTTTTCTTGGACTCGCTGGTTTCTATACGCATTTTGTGAGAGATTTTAGCACCATTGCTGCAACTCTCAATGAGATTACAAAGAAGGATGTGCCTTTTGTTTGGGGTACCGCACAGGAAGAAGCCTTCACGGTATTGAAAGATAAGTTGACACATGCTCCATTACTCCAACTTCCTGATTTTAATAAGACTTCTGAGATTGAATGTGATGCTAGTGGAATTGGACTAGGAGGTGTGTTATTACAAGATGGCAAACCTATTGCATTGAAAAATTGAGTGGGCCTAGTCTGAACTATTCTACTTATGATAAAGAATTATATGCTCTTGTTCGGACCTTAGAAACATGGCAACATTATTTATGGCCCAAAGAATTTGTTATACGTTCTGATCATGAATCTTTGAAACACATTCAAATTCAAGCAAAACTGAACCGTAGACATGCTAAATGGGTTGAATTCATTCAGACTTTCCCTTATGTCATTAAACACAAGAAGGGTAACGAAAATGTTATTGCTAATGCATTGTCTCGTCATTATACTATGCTTTCACAACTTGACTGTAAAATATTTGGTTTGGAGACCATCAAAGATCAATATGTGCATGATGCTGAATTTAAAGATGTATTGCAGAATTGTAAAGAAGGGAGAACATGGAACAAGTTCGCCGTTAACGATGGATTTGTGTTTGGTGCTTACAAGCTATGCATTCCAGCTAGCTCTGTTCGCCTTTTGTTATTGCGGGAGGCGCATGGAGGAGGATTAATGGGACACTTTGGCGTCAAGAAGATGAAGGATGTACTTGCTACACATTTCTTTTGGCCAAAGATGAGACGGGATGTTGAGCGTTTTGTTGCTCGCTGCACTACATGTCAAAAAGCTAAGTCACGACTCAATCCTCATGGTTTATATATGCCTTTGCCTGTACCTAGTGTTCCTTGGGAGGATATATCTATGGATTTTGTTTTAGGGTTACCTCGAACAAAGAAAGGAAGGGATAGCATATTTGTTGTCGTGGATAGATTTTCGAAAATGGCATACTTCATACCATGTCATAAAATCGATGATGCTGCTAATGTTGCTGATTTGTTCTTTTGTGAAATTATTCGCTTGCAATGTGTGCCAAATACTATTGTCTCAGATCATGATACTAAATTTCTAGCCACTTTTGTTGATGTTTATGGGCTAAGTTGGGGACTAAACTGCTTTTTAGTACTACTTGTCACCCCCAAACTGATGGACAAACTGAAGTAGTCAATGGAACATTGTCTACTATGCTTAGGGCTGTTTTGAAGAATAACAAGAAAATATGAGGAAAATGCTTGCCATATTGAATTTGCTTATAATCGTTCGCTGCATTCTACTACTAATATGTGCCCTTTTGAAATTGTGTATGGTTTCCTACCTCGTGCACCTATTGATTTGTTGCCTCTTCCATCTTCGGAGAAGGTTAATTTTGTTGCTAAACAACGTGCTGAATTGATCTTAAAAATGCATGAGTTAACTAAGGAGAACATTGAGCTTATGAATGCTAAATATAAACTTGCTGGAGATAAGGGTAGAAAACGTGTTGTGTTTGCACCAGGATATCTTGTTTGGTTACATTTGCGGAAGGATAGATTTCCTGATTTGCGCAAATTTCGTCCATAGCTTATTTCAGGTGCTGCGCCACCTTATTTTTGGGCCAGGCCCATGTAATTTCGAAATACTTAAGTATAGGCTGTTTTTCAGAGTCTGTATGTGTGGGGAAACAAAGTTAGGGTTGGTTTCGGACCCCTCCTACAAGGAGTCACGAAATTCCCCCTACTCTTCCATATATACAGCCCTTAGGGTGTCGTTTAGACTTTGGGTTTTGTTTAGATTAAAAGTTCACCATAGCTGCAACTTCGCGTACTTCGTTTGTGTTCAACGACTAGACCAAGACGTCACAGAACCCCACTTTCATCAATAAAGTTTTCCTCTTATATTCGCAATATCAAAATTGCAATCTCAGTTTCCTGCTTGTTCTTCGTTTGCTCACAGGAAATAGACCCTCGTGGTCAAGTTGATCATGCTCCGGTGTGGTCAATAACCCCTCAGAAGTTGGTTTAGCGATTGCTAAGGCGCGACGTCTCGCACGTTCGTAGTCGGATTGTCAAGGTCGACTCCCGCAAAAAATGATAGCCATCTCATCAAAACATCAGGACACCCTCGCCTCTATCAGGTGGTAGAAGGTGGCAGAGTATACTTCAAACATAAAATCGTTCAAAACTCAATTTTACAAGCCGGATCTTGCCTCCGAAATGTTGTCGAAGCCAGCGAGTGGGTTATGGACGCATACAACTTCTCGTTGTGATCGTTTTCGCGGGTCATGGAGCTCCAATGGATTTTTCATGGCCAAATTGTGGCAGCTTTATGAACACAACATCAGGGGTCAAACCGTGAATACAACTTATAGTGTAAGTTTATCGCACCATGGAGGCATGTTGCACCATTCGGAATGACCTATAATTTTTGTGTGCATGAACAGAATGCGGATGAGCTGTTATGTACTTTATGATCCAAGAATAATGCATTCACTGGTAAAAATGTGAGGGTGGTAGCGGGATGGGTGGTAGACCATGTAAAGCATGAATTCTTCGGTTACGATGCAACAAAGAGCCTCCTCCTTCTGTCGTGACTGAACCTTTAGTCTTTCTAGTTTGTAATGGAAGGATGGCACATTGTTCTATATGTTATTGTCCATATATCAGTCCGTAGGTGAGCTCACGGAGGGGCGGTATAGGGTGGTAGAGTATACTTCAAACATTAAATCGTCCAAAATCAATTTTACAAGCCGGATCTTGCCTCTGAAATGTTGTCGAAGCCAGCGAGTGGGTTATGGACACATACAACTTCTCATTGTGATCGTTTTGGCGGGTCACGCAGCTCGAATGGAGTTTCATGGCCAAATTGTGGCCGTTTTATGGATACAACATCGCGGGACAGACCGTGAATACAACTTAGAGGGTAAGTTGGTCGCACCAAGGGCCATGTTGCACCATTCGGAATGACCTATTATTTTTCGTGCGCATGAACAGAATGAGGATGAGCTGTTATGTACTTTATGATCCAAGAATAATGCATCCGCTGGTGAAAACGTGAGGGTGGTAGCGGGATGGGTGGTAGACCATGTAAAGCATGAATTCTTCGGTTACGATGAACCAAAGAGCCTCCTCCTTCTGTCGTGACTGAACCTGTAGTCTTTCTAGTTTGTAATGGAAGGATGGCGCATTGTTCTATATATCAGTCCGTAGGTGAGCTCATGGAAGGGTGGTAGAGGGTGGTAGAGTATACTTCAAACATAAAATCGTCCAAAACTTAATTTTACAAGCCGGATATTGCCTCCAAAATGTTATCGAAACCGGCGAGTGGTGATGAGGACATCAATACCATTGTTACACCCACAACCCCTGCTGTTATACATACTGTACCAATTACTAGAGCTTGCGCACACCAATTAAATTACCTGGTACTTTCGTTTCATTCCAATGTTCATGAGAATATGATGCTGCCTAAATTGGATATATTTGTCTTGGTTACAAATGAAGGGCCTAGCTTGGACAAGAAGGATGAACATTGGAGCAAGATCAAGCATGGAGATGATAGCATGCGCAAGGGGAACAAAACTGAAGTTTCAAGTGATGATTTCAGGACTTTGAAGCCACCATAATGAGTTCATGAAGCCTTGGACGAAATATAAAAGATGTCACTTCATAAATTTTGTCCTGAAGCTATTATAGGTGCTGCGTCACCTTATTATTGGGCCAGGCCCATGTAATTTCGAAATACTTGAGTATAGGCTATTTTTAGAGTCCGTATGTGTGGGGAAACAAGGGTTAGGGTTGGTTTCGGACCCCTCCTCCAAGGGCCACGAAATGCCCCCCTCTTCCTCCATATATACAGCCCTTAGGGCACCGTTTAGACTTTTGGTTTTGTTTAGATTAAAAGTTTGCCATAGCTGCAACTTCGCGTACTTCGTTTGTGTTCAACGACCAGACCAAGACGTCACAGAACCCCACCTTGATCAATAAAGCTTTCATCTTATATTCGCAATATCCAGATTGCAATCTTAGTTTCTTGCTTGTTCTTCGTTCTCTTGCAGGAAATAGACCTTCGTGGTCAGGTTGATCGTGCTCCGGCGTGGTCAATAACCCTCGGAAGTTGGTCTAGCAATTGCAAAGGCGCGACGTCTCGCACGTTCGTAGTCGGATCGTCAAAGTCTACTCCCACAGAAAACGATAATCACCTTCTCATCGAAAGACGGGACACCTTTTCCTCTATCATGTGGTATCAGATTTTCAGGTTGCTCGGTGAGATTTTACCAATTTTCGTAGTTTAGATCGAGTATGTTCTTCATACCTATAGTCCACGAAAAAGCCAAAAAAATTAGGGTTAGTTCATCATATCCGAACCAGTCTGAGCCTTTGCATAGTCTTTTCAGTATTTTGCTTTGTTGAATTTGCGGTTGCATCGTCGTGTCAAGTTGCTGGTCTTAGCGTCTAGTCTTTTAGAGTTTCAAGTTCTGGTCATAAGTTGTCACGCCGCCGCCGCACCATCATCATCTCCCCTGCCACCTACAACCACCGCTTATCCGCCACCGCTCTGAATCCATATACCACCACCGATCCGTATCCATATACCACCACCGATTCGTATCCATATACCACCACCGCTATCATATACCACCACCGATCTGTATCCATATACCACCACCGCTACCATATACCACCACCGCTGCCATATACCACTGCCGCTGCTATATCCCACCACCATATATCCACCACCAATCCGAGTTATTTTCATATTAGGTTTGTTTTTGAGATCCATCTATTTTCCGATTCGTGATTCCTTACCTGACTAGGTTTCGTAAAAAAAACAAGTCTGGAGACCCCCGGGCAGTTTTTAGGCCAAAATTTCAGCAATTGAAAATATTTTTTCCTATCCTATTTTTTGGTCCCAGGGAGCGTTTTGAGACACTCGCCATCATAGTGATTTTTTTCGAACTTTTTCGTCGTCGCTGTCCTGATTTCCGAAAAAAATGGTCAAAAAAATTTCGTGCCTATCCTGTTATTTTGACTTGGGAAGAGTTTTGAGATACTCGCCATTATAGCGATTTTTCACAAAAATAAAGTAGCGCAAAAAAAAGAGCGAAAAAAAATTCCAGAGTGTGCTTTTCCCTTGTTACGTGCCGCGCCGTGATTTTGTTAGTGTTCTAGGCTCGCGTCTCTAGTACGGTCTAGCCTAGGACCAGCACAGTACCGTCGTTGAGCGTTTCTTCAACTTCGCATCTCTGAATTGGTTATTGCTGACCTTTTTGCTACCATATTATAAGCCATCCCAGGTCCACATACATCTACATCGTGCGTTTGACTCTCCCTGGTAATCGCTCTATCCAAGCTTTGAGAGTTTTAACTACAACGGTTGCCGATCACCGCCTGCTGCTTGGTAAGAACTGGTAAGACTTCGAGATTCGCTTGACGGATTTGTGACACCCCACCACTTTCTAGTAGTCTGTAGGATCATATTCTTGTGTGTTTCTATTGCTGCTAACCATGGCAGGATCACAAGCCGACGAGATTGACTGGGAGAACATGACGAAGAAGGAGCTTCACGATAAATTTCAGCAAATGTTGAGTCAACAGGTGGAAGACGTGATGGCCAGCTTTGGAAAGGCATTGGAGAGGATTGATGACATTGAGAAGACAATTGACACCAAGTTGGACGCCAAGTTCGATGAAGTACTCGCGCGTCTTCCACAACCACCGCCTGCATCTGCTACACCATTACAACAATAGCAACCACCTCCACATCACGAAACAGTCCTCCGCCGAGCGGGCCATGTTCCTCTTGAGCCTGGCCAAACTTCTGGTGCCGCTGCTATTGCTGTTGATGCTTCTGTGGCTCCTGCTGCTGTCGAGGAGGACTATTACGAGGACGAGGTTGATCAAAATCAGAATTACGTGCAACCACTAGCACCACCAGCACCAGGTTGACCTCATGCATATAATCGCAACGGTAGGGCTGCACCACCACCTCAGGTACGAGATTATGACCATATTCCTAAACTAAAATTGAATATTCCATCGTTTGAGGGTAGATACATTCCTGATGTATATCTGACTTGGGAGTTAGAAACTGAACAACGCTTCACATGCTTACAATATCCTGAGGAAAGACGTGTTGCTGCTGCTGTTTGTGAATTCACTAGTGGAACATTGTAGATTATATCATGATAATATCCCTACTACTTGGGCTGCTTTGAAAACTGCTATGCGTACTCGTTGGGTTCCACCATATTATCAACGTGAGTTACTTGAAAAACTGCAGCATTTGAGACAAGGAAAAAATTCTGTAGAGGAGTATTATCAGGAATTACAAACTGGCATGATTAGATGTTGTATTGTTGAGGATAATGAAGCTATGCTTGCACGTTTTATGGGTGGATTAAATAAAGAGATTCAAACCATTCTAGAGTAAAAGGAGTATACTAATATAACTTGTTTATTCCATCTTGCTTACAAAGCTGAACTCGAAGTGCATGATCGACAGGCATTGGCGCGAACTAATTTTTCTGCAGGTCGATCTTCATCATGGACACCACGTACATCCTCTACTCCCACACGTCCTATTGCAGCACCACTAACTTCAGCCGCCAATTCCAACCGAGATACAAGAAAATAGGCACCACCACCACCATCTGCCAGGAGTACACTTTCCGGTCCCGCACAGAGCTCTTCTTCATCCATGGCATCAACAGGGCAAACACATGAGGTTATATGCCGTCGTTGCAAGGGTGGAGGTCACTATGCGAGCAAATGTCCATCTCCGCGTGTGATGATTGTAACTAAGGTTGGTGGGTATGAGCCCGCAAGTGACAATGATGAGGAGACTTTGGCTCTTATTGCAAGTGAAGAACATGGTGAAGATGATTCTGAACATGAGACGCAATACATGGCTGCTGAAGATGCTGACATGTATGAGAGTTTAGTTTCTCAACATGTTTTGAGTGTGCAGGTAACACAAGCTGAGAAAAATCAGAGGCATAATTTGTTCCATACAAAGGGAGTTGTGAAGGAACGTTCTGTCTGCGTCATCATTGATGGAGGGAGCTGCAACAACTTGGCTAGCATGGAGATGGTGGAGAAGCTATCTCTCACCACAAGACCACATCCACATCCTTACTACATCTAATGGTTCAACAACAGCAGCAAGGTTAATGTAACACGTACTGTTCGTGTGCATTTTAGTATCTCTACATATGCTGATTAAGTTGATTGTGATGTGGTACCCATGCAAGCATGTTCCTTATTACTTGGTAGACCATGGCAATTTGATAAAAATTCTGTACACCATGGTAGAAACAATCAGTATACTCTTGTTCATAAGGATAAACATATTACTTTGCTTCCTATGTCTCATGATTCCATTTTGAAAGATGATATTAATAGAGCTAATAAAGCAAAACAGGAGAATAATAAGAGTGAAAATCAGATTGTGGAAAAATAATTTGAGTAACAAATGAAGCCTAATAATAAACCATCTAGTGTTGCTTCTGAAATTAAATTGAAAAGTTCATGTTTACTTGCGACCAAATCTGATATTGATGAGCTAGATTTCAGCAAATCTGTTTGCTATGCTTTTGTGTGCAAAGAGGCATTATTTTCATTCGATGGTGAGCCTTCCTCTTTGCCTCCTACTGTCACTAACATTTTGCAGGAGTTCGCTGACGTCTTTCCACAATACGTGCCACCAGGATTACCACCTATTCAAGGGATTGAGCATCAGATTGACTTAATTCCCGGTGCTTCGCTGCCAAACCGTGCGCCATACCGTACCAATCCAGAGGAGACGAAGGAGATTATGCGTCAAGTACAGGAGCTGCTCGTCAAGATTTATTGATCAAGGTGGGGTTCTGTGACTTCTTGGTCTGGTCGTTGAACACAAACGAAGTACGCAAAGTTGCAGCTATGGCGAACTTTTAATCTAAACAAAACCCAAAGTCTAAACGGCGCCCTAAGGGCTGTATATATGGAGGAAGAGGGGGGCGATTTCGTGGCCCTTGAAGGAGGGGTCCAAGCCTTCATGCACTCATTATGGTGGCTTCAAAGTCCTGAAATCATCACTTGAAAATCCATTCTTGTTCCCCTGGCGCATGCCATCATCTCCATGCTTGAACTTGCTCCAAGGTTCATCCTTCTTGTCCAAGCTAGGCCCTTCATTTGTAAGCAAAACAAATGTATCCAATTTAGGCAGCATCATATTCTCATGAACATTAGAATCGTTACCAAGAAATGAAAGTACCTGGTAATTCAATTGGCATGCGCGGGCTCTAGTAATTGGTCCAGTATGTATAGCAGCAGTGGCTGTGGGTGCAACAATGGTATTGATGTCCTCATCACCTAGTGCCAAAAAAGGATGGTACGTCGCGTATGTGTGTTGATTGTAGAGGCATTCATAATAGGGACAATTCCATTTCTGCCCCTAACTAGAACCCACTACTCAAATTTGCCCCTAATTTCAATGTGTGCTCAAATTTGCCCCTCTACCGTTAGTTGCCCTTATAGAAATGCCCTTCTGCGCCGTTACCGTCCGGTCAAACAGCTTTGACCATCTCGAAAAAATAGCAAAAATAAATAAAAAATAACTGAAATTTTGTGGGATCGAAGGTACTCAGGTTCGCAAGGTGCGTGCAAATTTTCATGTTGTTTGGGCATACCAGGAGCTCGTGGCAAAGGAAAAACAGTAAATATGTACGCCTGTGAACAGTAAATTCAAAATTTTGGCATCCAAGATGCTCGGGTGCGCAAGGTGTGTGCAAAATTTTGTTGTGTTTGGACATTGTAGGAGCTCGTGGAGAAAAAAAACAAAATTTGTCTCAAAAAAAACTTTGAAAAAATACACTATTTTAGTTTTTTTTGCTAGAGCTCCTCGCATGTCATTTGATAACAAAATTTTGCACACACCTTGCGCACCTGAGCATCTTGGATGCCCAAAAAATTCATATGTTTTTGAATTTTCTTGCTATTTTTTTTGAATTTACTATTCAAAGATGTACAGATTTATTGTTTTCCTTTGCCACGAGCTCCTGGTATGTCTAAATAGCACAAAAATTTGCACGCACCTTGCGCACCTGAGTACCTTTGATCCCTCAAAATTTTAGATTTTTTAATTTTTTTGCTATTTTTTTCGAGATGGTCAAAGTTGTTTGACCGGACGGTAACAGCGCAGAAGGGCATTTCTATAAGGGCAACTAACGGCAGAGGGGCAAATTTACTATTCAAATATTACTATTCGTTATCGTCATCCTATTCCTAGGCTAGATGATATGCTTGATGAATTGAGTGGTTCTATAATATTTTCCGAAGTTGATTTGCATAGTGGATACCATCAAATTCGTATGAAATTGGGAGATGAATGGAAAACAGCATTTAAAACTAAGTTTGGATTATATGATTGGTTAGTCGTGCCTTTTGGGTTAACTAATGCACCTAGTACTTTCATGAGATTAACGAACGAAGTTTTACGTGCTTTCATTGGATGATTTGTGGTAGTTTACTTTGATGATATATTGATTTATAGTAGATCTTTGGAGGAACATTTGGAACATTTACATGTTGTTTTTATTGCTCTACATGATGCACGTTTGTTTGGTAACCTTGGGAAGTGCACCTTTTGCACCGACCGAGTATCTTTTCATGGCTATGTTGTTACTCCACAGGGAATTGAAGTTGATAATGCCAAGATTGAAGCTATTGAGAGTTGGCCGCAGCCCAAAACGGTCACAAAAGTGAGGAGTTTCCTTGGCCTTGCTGGTTTCTATAGGCGTTTTGTGAGAGATTTTAGCACCATTGCTGCACCTCTCAATGAGCTTACAAAGAAGGATGTGCCTTTTGTTTGGGGTACCACACAGGAAGAAGCCTTCACGGTATTGAAAGATAAGTTGACACATGCTCCTTTACTCCAACTTTCTGATTTTAATAAGACTTTTGAGCTTGAATGTGATGCTAGTGGAATTTGATTAGGAGGTGTGTTATTACAAGATGGCAAACCTGTTGCATACTTTTCTGAAAAAAAATTGAGTGGGCCTAGTCTGAACTATTCTACTTATGATAAAGAATTATATGCTCTTGTTCGGACCTTAAGAACATGGCAACATTATTTAAGGCCCAAAGAATTTGTTATACATTCTGATTATGAATCTTTGAAACACATTAAAAGTCAAGCAAAACTGAACCGTAGACATGCTAAATGGGTTGAATTCATTGTGACTTTCCCTTATGTCATTAAACACAAGAAGGGTAAAGAAAATGTTAGTGTTGATGCATTGTCTTGTCGTTATACTATGCTTTCACAACTTGATTTTAAAATATTTGGTTTGGAGACCATCAAAGATCAATATGTGCATGATCCTAAATTTAAAGATCTATTGCAGAATTGTAAAGAAGGGAGAACATGGAACAAGTTCGTCGTTAACGATGGATTTGTGTTCCGTGCTAACAAGCTATGCATTCCAGCTAGCTCTGTTCGTCTTTTGTTGTCGCAGGAGGCGCATGGAGGAGGATTAATGGGACACTTTGGCGTCAAGAAGACGGAGGATGTACTTGCTACACATTTCCTTCGGCCAAAGATGAGACGGGATGTTGAGCGTTTTGTTGCTCGCTGCAGTACATGTCAAAAAGCTAAGTCACGACTCAATCCTCATGGTTTATATATGCCTTTACCGGTACCTAGTGTTCCTTGGGATGATATATCTATGGACTTTGTTTTAGGTTTACCTCTAACAAAGAAGGGGAGGGATAGCATATTTGTTGTCGTGGATAGATTTTCGAAAATGGAACACTTTATACCATGTCATAAAAGCGACGATGCTGCTAATGTTGCTGATTTGTTCTTTCGTGAAATTATTCGCTTGCATGGTGTGCCAAATACAATTGTTTCAGATCATGATTCTAAATTTCTTAGCCACTTTTGGAGATGTTTATGGGCTAAGTTGGGGATTAAACTGCTTTTTAGTACTACTTGTCACCCCCAAACTGATGGACTAACTGAAGTAGTCAATAGAACATTGTCTACTATGCTTAGGGCTGTTTTGAAGAATAACAAGAAAATGTGGGAAGAATGCTTGCCTCATATTGAATTTGCTTATAATTGTTCGCTGCATTCTACTACTAAGATGTGCCCTTTTGAAATTGTATATGGTTTCCTACCTCGTGCACCTATTGATTTGTTGCCTCTTCCATCTTCGGAGAAGGTTAATTTTAATGCTAAACAATGTATTGAATTGATCTTAAAAATGCATGAGTTAACAAAGGAAAACATTGAGCGTATGAATGCTAAATATAAACTTGCTGGAGATAAAGGTAGAAAACATGTTGTCTTTGCACCTAGAGATCTTGTTTGGTTACATTTATGTAAGGATAGGTTTCCAGATTTGCGCAAATCAAAGCTAATGCCACGTGTTGATGGTCCTTTTAAGGTGTTAGAGAAAATATATGATAATTCATATAAACTTGAGCTGCCTGCAGATTTTGGGATTAGTCCCACTTTTAACATTGCAGATTTGAAGCCTTATTTGGGTGAGGAAGATGAGCTTCCGTCGAGGACGACTTCACTTCAAGAAGGGGAGGATGATGAGGACATCAATACCATTGTTACACCCACAGCCCCTGCTGCTATACATACTGGACCAATTACTAGAGCTCACGCACGCCAATTAAATTACCAGGTACTTTCGTTTCTTGGTAATGGTTCTAATGTTCATGAGAATATGATGCTGCCTAAATTGGATACATTTGTCTTGCTTACAAATTAAGGGCCTAACTTGGACAAGAAGGATGAACATTGGAGCAAGATCAAGCATGGAGATGATGGCATGCGCAAGGGGAACAAGAACGGAGTTACAAGTGATGATTCCAGGACTTTGAAGCCACCATAATGAGTGCATGAAGCCTTGGACAGAATATAAGAGATGTCACTTCATAAATTTCATCTAGAAGCTATTATAGGTGCTGCGTCACCTTATTATTAGGCCAGGCCCATGTAATTTCTAAATACTTGAGTATAGGCTGGTTTTAGAGTCTGTATGTGTGGGGAAACAAGGGTTAGGGTTGGTTTCGGACCCCTCCTCCAAGGGCCACGAAATTCCCCCCTCTTCCTCCATATATACAACCCTTAGGGCACCGTTTAGACTTTGGGTTTTGTTTAGATTAAAAGTTCGCCATAGCTGCAACTTCGCATACTTCGTTTGTGTTCAACGACCAGACCAAGACGTCACAGAACCCCAACTTGATCAATAAAGATTTCATCTTATATTCGCAATATCCAGATTGCAATCTTAGTTTCTTGCTTGTTCTTCGTTTGGTTCCAGGAAATAGACCTTCGTGGTCAGGTTGATCATGCTCCGGCGTGGTCAATAACCCTCGGAAGTTGGTTTAGCGATTGCTAAGGCGCGACGTCTCGCATGTTCATAGTCGGATCATCAAAGTCAACTCCAACAGAAAACGATAATCACCTTCTCATCGAAAGACGGGACACCTTTGCCTCTATCTAGTGGGTTATGCACACATACAACTTCTCGTTGTGATCATTTTGGCGGGTCATGGAGCTCCAATGGATTTTTCATGGCCAAATTGTGGTCGCTTTATGTATACAATATCGCGGGACAGACCGTGAATACAACTTATAGGGTAAGTTGATCGCACCAAGGAGCAATGTTGCACCATTCGGAATGACCTATAATTTTTTGTGTGCATGAACAGAATGAGGATGAGCTGTTATGTACTTTATGATCCAAGAATAATGCATTTGCTGGTGAAAACGTGGGGGTGGTAGACCATGTAACGCATGAATTCTTCGGTTATGATGAAGCGAAGAACCTCCTCCTTCTGTCATGACTGAACCTGTAGTCTTTCTAGTTTGTAATGGAAGGATGGAGCATTGTTCTATATGTTATTGTCCATATATCAGTCCGTAGGTGAGCTCACGGAAGGGTGGTAGAGGGTGGTGGAGTATACTTCAAACATAAAATCGTCCGAAACTCAATTTTACAAGCCGGATCTTGCCTCCGAAATATTACCGAAGCCGGCAAGTGGGTTATGGACGCATACAACTTCTCGTTATGATCGTTTTGACGGGTCATGGAGTTCCAATGGATTTTTCATGGCCAAATTGTGGTCATTTTATGGATACAACATCGCGGGACAGACCATGAATACAACTTATAGGGTAAGTTGATCGCACCAAGGAGCCATGTTGCACCATTCGGAATGACCTATAATTTTTTGTGTGCATGAACAGAATGAGGATAAGCTATTATGTACTTTATGATCCAAGAATAATGCAATCGCTGGTGAAAATGTGAGGGTGGTAGACCATGTAAAGCATGAATTCTTCGATTACGATGAACGGAAGAGCCTCCTCCTTCTGTCATGACTGAACCTGTAGTCTTTCTACTTTCTAATGGAAGGATGGCGCATTGTCGTATATGTTATTGTCCATATATCAGTCCGTACGTGAGCTCATAGAAGGGTGGTAGAGGGTGGCATACTTCAAACATAAAATCGTTCAAAACTCAATTTTACAAGTCGGATCTTGCCTCTGAAATGTTATCGAAGCCGGCGAGTAGGTTATGGACGCATACAACTTCTCATTGTGATCATTTAGGCGGGTCATGGTGCTCCAATGGATTTTTCATGTCCAAATTGTGGCCGCTTTATGGATACAATATCGCGGGGACAAACCGTGAATACAAATTATAGGGTAAGTTGATCGCACCAAGGAGCCATGTTGTACCATTTAGAATGACCTATAATTTTGTGTGTGGATGAACAGAATGAGGATGAGCTATTATGCACTTTACGATCCAAGAATAATGCATTCCCTGGTGAAAACGTGAGGGTGGTAGACCATGTAAAGCATGAATTCTTCAGTTACGATGAACCGAAGAGCCTCCTCCTTCTGTCGTGACTGAACTTGTAGTCTTTCTAGTTTGTAATGGAAGGAAGGCGCATTGTTTTATATGTTATTGTCCATATATCAGTCCGTAGGTGAGCTCACGGAAGGGTGGTAGAGGCTGGTAGAGTATACTTCAAACATAAAATCATCCGAAACTCAATTTTACAAGCCGGATCTTGCCTCCGAAATGTTATCGAAGTCGGTGAGTGGGTTATGGACGCATACAACTTCTCGTTGTGATCTTTTTGGCAAGTCATGGAGCTCCAATGGATTTTTCATGGCCAAATTGTGGTCATTTTATGGATACAACATCGCGGGACAGACCATGAATACAACTTATAGTGTAAGTTGATCGCACCACGGAGCCATGTTGGACCATTCGGAATGACCTATAATTTTTATGTGCATGAACAGAATGAGGATGAGCTGTTATGTACATTATAATCCGAGAATAATGCATACGCTGGTGAAAATGTGAGGGTGGTAGCGGGATGGGTGGTAGACCATGTAAAGCATGAATTCATCGGTTACGACGCAACGAAGAGCCTCCTCCTTCTGGCGTGACTGAACCTGTAGTCTTTGTAGTTTTTAATGGAAGGATGGCACATTGTTCTATATGTTATTGTTCATATATCTGTCCGTAGGTGAGCTCACGGAAGGGTGGTAGAGGGTGGCAGAGTATACTTCAAACATAAAATCGTTTGAAACTCAATTTTACAAGCCGGATCTTTCCTCCGACATGTTGTTGAAGCCGGCGTGTGGGTTATGGACGCATACAACTTCATGTTGTGATCGTTTTGGTGGTTCATGGAGCTCCAATGGAGTTTTCATAGCCAAATTGTGCCCGCTTTATGGATACAACATCGCGGGACTAACCGTGAATACAACTTATAGTGTAAGTTGATCGCACCGACGAGCCATCTTGCACCATGCGAAATGACCTATAATTTTTCGAAGAGCCTATAAGTTGGTGAAAACACGAGGTAGCCGTTTTATGGATACAACGTCGTGGGACTGACCGTGAATACAACTTATAGGGTAAGTTGATCGCACAAGGGAGCCATGTTGCACCATTCGGAATGACTTATATTTTTTCGTATGCATGAACAGAAGGAGGATGAGCTGTTATATACTTTATGATCCAAGAATAATGCATCTGCTGGTGAAAACATGAGGGTGGTAGCGGTATGGGTGGTAGACTATGTAAATCATGAATTCTTCGGTTACAATGCAACGCAGAGCCTCCTCCTTCTGTCATGACTGAACCATGTAGTCTTTCTAGTTTGTAATGGAAGGATGGCGCATTGTTCTATATGTTATTGTCCATATATTAGTCCGTAGGTGAGCTCACGGAAGGGTGGTAGAGGGTGGCAGAGTATACTTCAAACATAAAATCTTTCGAAACTCAATTTTACAAGCCGGATCTTGCCTCTGAAATGTTCTCGAAGCAGAGGAGTGGGTTATGGACGCATACAACTTCTCGTTGTGATAGTTTTTGGGGGTCATGGAGATCCAATGGATTTTTCGTGGCCAAATTGTGGCCGCTTTATAGATACAACATCACGGGACAGACCATGAATACAACTTATAGGGTAAGTTGATCGCACCAAGGAGCCATGTTGCACCATTCAGAATGACCTATAATTTTTCGTGTGCATGAACAGAATGAGGATGAGCTGTTATGTACTTTATGATCCCAGAATAATGCATTCGCTGGTGAAACCGTGAGGGTGGTAGCAGGATGGGTGGTAGACCATATGAAGCATGAATTCTTCGGTTACGATGCAACGAAGAGCCTCCTCCTTCTGTCGTGACTGAAGCTGTAGTCTTTCTAGTTCGTAATGGAAGGATGGCGCATTTTTGTAATACCCCAAAGTTTCAACCATGATATTTTTAAGTAAAAATTGGCCAGAAATAAAATTTTAAATTATATTGGGTGTTTTTATAATTTTAGAGTATTTTCTGCCCTCTGTTTTTCAAAATTCTTCCCTCCATATAGAAATTTTGGAAAATATTATTGTGACTTTGGGAGTTTTCTTAAACCATTTCATTATTACTTTAATGACAGTAGGAATTATTTTCATAATAAAATTTTGCCCAAAACAATTCTTTTAATAGCATTTTCAATACTTTAAATGCCTCAGTTGTACTACAACCACTTTAAATAATTCTTTAAAAATTCCACAAAAATTATGAGGTGTCATGTGATGCCTATAGGTCACTTTTATGCAAAAACCCTTGGTGTTTTGAAAATTTTGAGTAAACCAACCTCTTTTAAATTATGTCCATTCCCTAGGTTATAACTACAACCCCTATTTTCCTTGCTCCATTAATTCTGAAATTTTTCCCACTTACCGTCCTTCCAACCAAACCCTTAAGTCCAAAATTTTAGCTCCATTGGAATCTTTTTAGGCTACCAAATATTCCTCTGAAGTTTCTGTCCAGAAATGAATTTCTCTAAAACTTGCAATATCTAGTTTGTGTTTTTGCCAAAACAACTCCACCATCCACTCTAACATCCAAAGAGACATCAACCTGCCAACTTCCAACCCTAACAAACCTTCCTAGATGGCCCTAGCATTTTATCAAGCACCTTGAGTGCATGGCAGAATATGGTCAAGTCATGAACTTGTATTGGACTCTTGGTCATTTGGAAAAACAAACATGTCAACCATCATTTTTCATCTGGGAATGAGCCACCCTACCAAATCTTAGCGCAGTTGGACTATCCTAGGTTACCGTGGCATTTCGACGAGCGGCTTAGGTGCATCCCCAGAGCGTGGCCAGAGCGCCCGCGTTGCACCGTCGGCACCCGAGCCCCTGCCACCCCAGCAATGCCTCCGCCGGCTTCCCTGCATGCCCAAGCCACCCCCTGGGACAGGTTCAACCTCCCCCGTACCAGAGCTCGCCCCCTGGCGCCGCCCTCCACCGGCCAGCGCCGTCCTGCACCACCACATGTTGCTGTCATTGCGGTTGCGGTGCTGCCCAGGCCACTTGGCCCTATCCGAGCTAACCAGTGCGACCCATCATTACTGCAGGCTGACGCCGACCCTGCCGACCACGGCCACCGGCCTCAACCACTGCCCTAATGGCCGCCGCCGTCGTCGCTTCCCCGGGAAGCCATGGAACCGACATCGCGCAGCTATAAAGGAGGCCACCCCAAGCTCGCCTCGATGCATACGCCTCTCCTTCTCCCTCCTATGAGCCTCCCCGAGTACCCAAACAACCAGAGAAGGCCGTCTTCCCCGTCTCCGGCCGAAACCACCGCCGCCACCACTCGGTTGATTCCGACGCCGACCAGGCCTCCCCTCCTTGCTTTCTCCACCACTAGCTTCATGGAGCTCCCGCTGATCCACCTCCCTGTAGCGACCTGACCCGGTAATAGTCGAAGTCTCTGTGTTACCGTGCTAGTCCCTGGATCGACTTGCTAGCACACACAGTACTTGATGAAATAACAGAAATAACACACATCTCTTTATTACGTCGATAGTCCAAGAGCAATACATTTATTACAAAATAGGGCATAATGCCAAATAAACAATACTGTGGAAGCAAAGTAGTAAATGAGTCCAACTCCACGAGCAAGGTTGAGTGTAGAACATCGACCTATCGCACCTTAATCCTCGTCGGATATATCTGCAACGTAATAAGTTGCAGCCATATAGGTCAGTGCATTGAATGTACTAGCAAGTCACATCAATAGTATAATGAACCTATTTGTACATGCAATTTGGCTGGTGGAAAGCTCTAAGTTTAGTTTTTGCATAAAGCTAGTTTTTCCCTAGAATAAAAGATATTATTCTATACTACAACATTGCATAGGATGAGTTGGCAAACCCAACTCCATCCGTTCCCAAAGTTTCATTTAAGCCCAACTGATTTAGTTAAGGGTGATGAGATCTCCCGGCATTTCCACTACTAGATGCTCAAATTGTCCGTAACCGGGGACACGGCTAATCGATTAGGTTGACACTCTGCAGAGGTTGCGCAATTTTCCCCACAAGACTCGACCACCTCCATGATCGGGAGATCGAGACATAGTCTTTCAAAAGTGTTCCCCCTTAACCCACGGATAGGTCGGTACACCTACTCATTCTACATCTGCTAGCCCATCCCGGAAGGGGTCCCACTAACTACTCAACTAAGCCAGAGCCCATATTGGCTTGTGGCTGCACATGTAAGCTTCTATACATGAAAATACGTTTGATCCCTTTGGTCCTGAGCGGACGGACCACTAGTGGTGCACCACCATGGATTTCCCATGCGTGCCCCACTGTACTTCGCCACCATTCCAACCAATTTCCGCCCAGGTAGTTCATTAATTATCTTAGGTCCTATTTACTACATTGTCACTCATACTTTACAATGATCACTCCCCAATCCACGTCTACTTAGCGAAGCAACATAATGTAAAACGGTGGCGACAATGTTATAAGGTTCAGACCTACCTCAATGAACTACTGGGTGTAAAGCATAGTCATACGACATCAATTCCTACCATGCAGTCGTACCGCAAAGAACTAAGTGCATAAAAAACATAGGTAATGAAACATGAACAAGATGCAACTTGCCTTGGTACTGCTGGTTGAATTCTAGAGACTGATAGTATTCTGCTTCGCACTCCGGACAATCTATCGCAAGGTAAATAAACATACATAAGCAATCATTTCAGAGAACTGAGAAGAACATGCAAAGTAAAAAGTCTCGGAAAAACCAAATGAACATACAACACACTTAGCTATCACAAAAATATTCTAAGTGTAAAACCACATAGGCATATGGTTCAAAAAGTGATGTGAACTATAGTGCATAATATACATACTAGTAAAAATATTAATGGACAGATTCTAGTGTGTGAAAAATTATTGTGACAAAGGTCCAGGTGATAGGGTTTGGCTAGGGTGGCAAAGTGCAAAAAGAATCAACTTAATCGGGGCTACGGTTTAGGAGATATGGCCATTTGAAGTTTGAATTCAAATCAGAAAATTTTCAAATTTGAACCTGACAAAAGTTTGCAAAAATAATACCACTGGATAGATCTAAACATGGCAAAGAATTGGCCGCTGGTTTCATCGAGTTTGGATCTACGGTTAAAAAGTTGTGGCTAATTTAAGATCAGGGACTAATCTACTAATTACAGGGACTAAACAGTGAAGAAAAACTATCGCAAACAGGTCCCTGGCACGTGGCAAATTCCTACTGGCCGAAAGGTGTTCGCCGCGTAGCTTATACAGCAGACGGCCACAATCTAAGCAAAACGGTGGCGGCGGCTAACTTAAACAAAAACCGAACGGTTTTAAAATAAAACCGGGTTAACCGATCTAATACTAAAAAAAAAACTAAATGAACGAGAGGGCGAGCGGCTCACAGCGGTGACGATGTCGTACAGGAGAAGGCAGCGTTGGCTCGGGCGATGGACGGCGGACGGGGCGACGGCTGCGGTGGCTTCCGGCGGCGGGGAAGGTGACGGGGAGATCGGGCGTGACGTGGGCGGTCCGGTGGTGGTGACGGCACGCATCGGGGTGCCCGGGATGGTGCAATGCAGGGACGGCAGCTCCGTGCTCCGGTGAGGACGCAGGTCGTCGGGGCGGCGTCTCCGGCGAAACCTAGGGGCAAAAACAATGTCAACAGGATGAGACTCGGCGAGTTACGAAGGTTGACAGAAAGAAAATGAAGGTAGGGAAGTCTACGGCGACGGAAACTCCGGCGAGATGCTCCAGCTCCGGCGAGATCCAATGCGGTAGGGCGTCGACTACAGGTGGTGTGAGGGCGAGAGAAGTGGCAGAATGGAGAGAGGTGGATCCAGGGTTTATATAGGCGCGGAGAGGGGTGCTCGGGGCTGCGGGATAAGGGTTATCCCGAAAGAGATGCGGCCGGCGGGTTCGGGGCACGGGTGCGTGCTCTATCCTAGCGGGAGGAGCGGGAGGTTGGGGACGATGGGGTTGGGCCCCATTTGGCAGCGAGCGCACATGCGAGCGAGAAGGGACAAGGAGCGGGCGTGCGAGGCGGGTGACGTGCTGGCGTCGGCCTTGCCTGGGCGCGGCTGGCTAGCCTGGGCCGTGGGCTCGCACGCGTGGATGAGTGTGCGTGCGTGTGTTTTTTAAGCCGAATACTAAAGTGGCCCTAAACAATTCAAATGAATTCCTAAAATACCAAGATAATTTCTAAAATTATCTCTCAATATCTACAACACAGTGAACATTAATTTGAGCACAGAAGAAAACATTTTCCTAATGCACTTTTTGCAAATAAAATAAATACCAAATAAACTCCAAAAACTTCAAATAATATTCAAATGAAATTTCCAACTCTTTTATAATTTGAGGAAGTCATCTTATCCCCTCTCATTTGTTTTTCTTGAGTGGAAAACTATTTGAATATTTCAAAAACTCCAAAATGCAATGAAATATGATATGCATTGAATGATTCTACTAACATCCAAATTTAATAAGAATTGGGATGTTACAAACCTACCCCCCTTAGGATGAATCTCGCCCTCGAGATTCGGGTTGGCCAGCAAAGAGGTGAGGATGGTCCTACCTGAGATCCTCCTCTTGTTCCCAAGTAGCTTCCTCCTCGGTGTGGTGACTCCACTGAACTTTGCAGAACTTGATGATCTTGGTGCGAGTGATTCTCTCTACAGTCTCAAGAATCTTAACAGGCCTCTCGTCATAAGTCAGATCGCTCTCCAACTGAATTGCCTCCAGTGGTACTGTATCTCTCAAAGGAGTATCTGCCATCTCTGCATGACACTTCTTCAGTTGAGAAACATGAAACACATCATGAACTTCTGACAAAGCTTCTGGCAATTCCAACTGGTATGCAACCTCTCCTCTGCGTTCCAGAACTCTGTATGGCCCCACAAATCATGGTGCTAACTTTCCTTTGACTCCAAATCTCTTAATACCTTGAAGTGGAGACACTCAAAGATATGCTCTATCTCCCACTTCATAGGTCACTTCCTTGCGTTTAGCATCGGCACAACTCTTCTGTCTGGACTAAGCTATCTTAAGTCTGTCACGAATCAACTGGACCTTCTCCTCAGAATCTCTGATCAAATCTGGTCCAAACAATTTGCGGTCTCCAACTCCATCCCACATCAAAGGTGTCCTGCATTTCCTGCCATTCAATGCCTCGAAAGGGGCCATCTGCAAACTAGCTTGATAGTTGTTGTTGTATGAGAACTCTGCGTAGGGTAAGTTATCATTCCAACTAGACCCATAGTCTAGCGCACAAGCTCTCAACATGTCCTCCAGAATCTGATTGACTCTCTCTGTCTGCCCATCTGTCTGCGGATGGAAGGCTATACTGAACTCTAGCCTAGTACCCAAAGTTTCATGTAACTGATTCCAAAACTTTGAGCTAAACTGTGTTCCTCTATCTGATACGATGCTCCTTGGAACTCCATGAAGACATGCGATCCTGGTCATATATATCTTTGCCAGCTTAGCACTTGTATAGGTGGTCTTCACTGGAATGAAGTGAGCAACCTTGGTCAGACGATCCACTATCACCCAAATGGAATCATAACCTGAACGGGTCCTGGGTAACCCCGTGATAAAGTCCATACCAAGTTTATCCCACTTCCAATAAGGTATCGACAACGGCTGAAGTAAACCTGCTGGTTTCTGATGCTCCGCCTTTACTCTCTGACATACATCACATATTGCCACATACTGGGCAACTCTCTCTTCATACCGGCCCACCAAAAACTTTCCTTCAAGTCCAAATACATCTTTGTGTTGCCTGGGTGTATCGAGTATGGTGAGTCATGAGCCTCTTGAAGAATCAACTTCCTGATCTCTGGATCATCGGGTACACAAATCCGTTGCTCAAACCATATGGTTCCATGTTCATCCTCACGGAATCCTTCTGCTTTTCCTTTGCTCATCATTTCCTTTATCTCAGCAATACCTTGGTTTAACTTCTGGGCTTCTCTGATTCTTCCCAACAAGGTGGACTGTACCTCGAGTGCGGCAACATAACCTCTTGGAACTATTTCCAACTGAAGATCTCTAAGCTCATCACATAACTCCTGAGGTAAACCTCCTGCTGTAAGGGTATTAACATAACTCTTACGGCTCAAAGCATCCGCCACGACATTGGCCTTTCCTGGATGATAATGCAGACTCATGTCATAATCCTTTATAAGTTCCAACCATCTCCTTTGCCTGAGGTTCAAGTCCTTCTGCGTGAAGATACACTTCAAACTCTTGTGATCCGTGTAAACATCACAACGATTCCCAATAAGATAGTGTCTCCATGTCTTGAGTGCATGCACTACGGCTGCCAACTCCAAATCATGCGTGGCATAGTTCAACTCATGAGGTCAAAGCTGTCGTGAGGCATAAGCTACAACACTTCCCTCTTGCATAAGAACACCTCCAAGTCCCTGACGTGAAGCATCACAATACACCTGAAAGTCCTTGTGTACGTCAGGCAGAATTAGCACTAGGGCTATAACCAAACGTTTCTTTAACTCTTGATAGCTGGCTTCACACTCTTCAGTCCAAACGAACTTGGTGTCCTTCTTCAACAGCGCTGTCATGGGCCTTGCAATCTTGGAGAAATTTTCAATAAATCTCTGGTAATATCCTGCAAGTCCAAGGAAACTGCGAATCTCGCCAACTGTGGTGGGTGCATTCCATTCTGTGACTGCCTCTACCTTGGTAGGGTCCACTGCAATCCCTTCACCTGACACAACATGTCCAAGAAATCTGACTTCCTTCAGCCAAAACACACACTTGCTGAACTTGGCATAAAGTTGATGTTTTCTGAGCTTCTCCAGAACTAAGCGCAGATGTTCCGTGTGTTCCTCCTTATTCTTGGAGTAAACCAATATATCATCAATGAATACCACAAAAAACTTATCCAAGAACTCCATGAATACCTTGTTCATCATGCTCATAAAATAGGTAGGGGCATTAGTCAAACCAAAGGACATGACTGTATACTCATAAAGCCCATACCTTGTGGTAAAAGCTGTCTTGGGTATATCCTTCTCACGGATCTTCAACTGGTGATAACCCGATCGAAGATCGATCTTGGAGAAAACACTAGCTCCTTCTAGCTGGTCAAACAAGTCATTGATCATCGGTAGGGGATACTTGTTCTTGATGGTCACTTCGTTCAAAGAGCAGTAATCCACACACATCCTCAAGGTTCCATCTTTCTTCTCCACTAAGAGTACTGGGGCTCCCAAAGGTGATGAACTCGGGCGAATATACCCTTTCTCCTAGAACTCCTTAATCTGCTTCTTGACTTCCTCCAAATCATTAGCACGCATCCGATACGGCCTCTTGGAGATAGGTCATGTGCCTGGCAGCAACTCAATCAAAAAATCAATCTCCCGATCTGGCGGCATACCCGGTAAGTCCTCCGGAAATACATCGGGATAATCCTTCACCACTGGTACTTCCTCCTGGACAACTTCTGTAAGGGAGTTCACCTGAGTCCTCTTAGGCTTAAGCCTGGATACATACTTGATCCTCTTCTTCTCTGGGGTGGTGAGAAAAATCGATCTACTAGCACAATCAATGTTTCCCTCATACTTGGACATCCAATCCATACCTAGGATTACATCCAACCCTTGCGACTCTAGTATGATCATATATGTGGGAAAAACATGTCCCCCTATGTTCAAAGGCAACTGGAAACATCCTTGACTAACCATAGACTCTGCTCTTGGGTAACTCACTAGAATGGGTGACTTAAGAGCTATGGTAGGCAACTTATGTTTATCCACAAATCCCCTTGATATGAATGAATGCGATGCACCAGTGTCAAAAAGAATGAGTGCTAGAAATGAATTAACCAAGAACTTACCAATCACTACGTCAGGTTGCTCATAGACCTCTTCCACATTGACATGATTCACATGCCCCTTAGTGAAAGGATTGGGCTTCTTGCCTCCAGAATTCCCATTGCCATTTCCATTTCCATTCTGCGCCTAGGGACACTCATTGGAGTAGTGACCTGTCTGCTTGCACTTGAAGCAGGTGATGTGACTCAAATCCTTCTTCATCGGTGTAGAAGAGCTGAAATGCTGCTGATTGCCATTTCCTCCATTGTTGTTGCCATTGCCATGCTTATGACCATGGTGGTTGTGTCCATTTCCTCCATGCTGAATGTGGCCTCCATGGTTATGATGATTCCCTCCAAACTTGCTAGTGCCTGATCCAGAACTACCTGAGTATGGGCTGTAGCGGGGTTTCTGCTGAACTCCAGAGTTATACTTCCCGTGACCGTACTTCCTCTTACGATTCTCCATCTGCTGGTGCTTGCCTTCGAGAAAGGTAGCCTTGTCAACCAACTCCTGATAGTTCGCAAAGGTCGCCACAGTTAACTGAACTCCCAACTCATCATTCAGTCCCTCTAGAAACTTCTCCTGTTTGGCTGCATTAGTGGCCACGTCCTCTGGGGCATAACGGGCCAGCGTACTAAACTCATCAACATACTAAGATACCGTGCGTCCTCCCTGGCGCAAGCTGCGAAATTCCTTCTTCTTTAGACTCATGGCTCCAGCTGAGACATGAGCAGTGCGGAACGCCTGCTGGAACTGAGTCTAAGTCACACCCTCCATGGGGTATGTGGTGGTGTAGTTTTCCCACCAAGCAGCTGCCGGCCATCTAGTTGGTGGGCGGCAAACCTCACGTTCTCAGCATCATTGCATCCTGCTGTGGCCAGCTCCCTTCCTATCTTGCGGAGCCAGTCATCTGCGACGATCGGCTCCGTGCAGCTGGAGAACACGGGTGGGTTCAGCCTCAGGAAACGGGTAAGACTATCAACTGGGGGTGGCGGCGGTGGGTTGTTGTTGTGGTTGTTGTGGTTCTGGTTCTGGTTCTGGATGCGCATCTGCATAAGAGCATTCTGCTGCTGGATCAGTTGGATGAGCTCCGACGGTGTCGGGGCACGACACCTATGGGATCCTGAGAGATCCCTTTACGATTCGGCGGGGGGAGAGGTATACGCAAAGAGCAGAACCAGTGATCGACGCGGGAAGTTTTTACCCAGGTTTGGGCCGCTGATCAGTGTAAAACCCTACTCCTGCTTTGTGTTCTTATTGATGTTCTTGAGCCCAGCCTTCAGGAGCGCTCGCAATGAACAGTGCGTTCAAAGAGCAGCTATGCATGCAGAATGGGCCAGAAGTTCTCCTCCTCTGTAGCAGTTGCCTTGGGCCTCCTTTTATATGATCAAAGGGGTCTCCACAGTGGCAAAATGTACATACATTGAGGTGTAAAGTAGCTACAGGGTATCATACCTAACCCCTGACGGATTAGGACAAGCGCATTTAATGCACCATGAGGTGTCCGTTTAGGTGTCCTCACTTTCTTGGGGATGGAAAAAGGGGCCATCCCATCAGCACCGCTGAAGCTCTTCTTCACTGGCGCGTTGCCACGCATCCAGAGAAGGACCCAGAATGTCAGGCTTTGTCGCTGTGCTGGAGCGGTGGCATAGTGGCAGAATCCCGCCAGGCGCCGAAACTTGCTGGGCGCCAAGCCTTGCCGGGTGCCGATCTTTGCCGGGCTCCACAGGCCACCCCGGCAAGGATCTTGCCGGGGAGGCTGGCCTTCGATTTCCAGCTTTGCTTATTTGCTGATTCTCAGATCTCTGACTTGATGATTTCCTTGATGACTTAAATCGACCTCGAGCTGATCCCGGCAAGGCTTGCCGCGAGGACGGCTACAACTGCCCGTGCACAAGTAAAGGGGTACTAGTGGCCCAATACTTAGTACACCGACAGGAGCCCCTGGGCCTGGGCCATACACGAGTGCGAGGCGTTGTTGGGCTAGGCCCAAACAGTGCACGGGCACGCGTGGCAGGGAATTAACTGCTCGTAAAAGATCTTGTTTTACTGTGCCCCCACTACGCGCACGGAGCGCGCGATGTGGGAAGTGTGCCAATAAAGGCTGCAAACTGTTTCGCGCCCACAGAGGCGCATTCATATTGGGGGATAAACAAGGTGGCCCCGCTCTTTCCCCATAAAAAGGAGAAGTCGTGGAGGCGCATACCTATTCACCCCCCTCTTCTTCCCAATCTGGCCATCGCCATCGCCTTCCTCTGCTCGAGCTCAGAGCGAAACCTTTCTTCTCTTCTGCTCGCTGCTCTCGCGCTCGTTCCGTCCTCCGGCTTCCATCTCCACAGTCGCCATGCCGCCCAAGGCCAGCAAAGGCAAGGGCACAGACAAGGAGTCGAAGGCTGAAGTTCCGGAAAGCGAACTGGTGAAGATGCGGAAGAGGCTCGTCGTCTTCCCTCCGACGCTCGACGCCGAAACCTTGAAGGGACGATACCAATGCATGTGGGCGAAGGGAACACAAGCTCACCCCGCCACACGCGTAATCCCAGGTGCTAGTTCCAAAGGCGGATCGGACAGATACCACTTCTTCACTGCGTACTTTTATTGCGGGCTCTGTCCACCTTTTTCCGATTTCTTCAACGACATCATGTATACATACGGCTTCCGCCTTCTTGATTTCACGCCGAATGCTGTATTTTGCATGTCGATCTTTGCCCATCTTTGTGAAAATTTTGCCGGCGTGATCCCCAATTCTGCTCTTTTCCGCCACTATTTCTATCCTCGAATCCAAAAAGGAGAGGCTCTCTCTGGATCTATTGCTTGGATTCCAAGGGCCTGGAACAAAGAGATATACCCAGATGGAGTTTACCGCGAAAAGTGGGACGAGTGGCTGGCCGAATGGTGCTGGATCCAGGAAGCAGATCCTCATCCTTTTTGCCATCCCCGGCGACAGAAGGTGGTCCGCGGCAAGGATTGGGGCGATCTCGCCGCAGAAGACGAGAAGCTCACAATCGCCACTACCAGGATCCTCCGCTTGAAGGCTGCCGGGCTGACAATGAAGATGATCGGCTTCGACTTCCTCCGCCGCCGCATCGCCCCTCTGCAGAATAGGGGGAGGCCAGCCTGGGAGTATAAGAACGCAGCGGATGTCATGAGGCTGCGCCCCGGGCTGAACAACAACTTGACTGTTATGCAGCTTGGCGCTCTCCACCAAAAGTTATTCCAGCGCGAAGACAAGCACCGGCTGCCGGCAAGGATCGTCCCCTTGTGCAACAACTCTGCACTGGGGTCGATCATTGCCTTCTTGCTGATGTTCAACGCCCACGGCCTTGACCCGACCTGGGTTGAGCCAAGCGAGGAAGAAGCGCAGAAATTCTTCGACAATCTGACGGAGAAGCCTGTCCGGCAAGAGTCAGATCTTATTCGCGCCACCACAGATCAGGAGGTAGCATACATTGCTACCAGAGTGGAGGAAGCGAATCTTGCCGCCGAGGCCGGCAGCGTTGGCTTCACAGAGTGGGAAGCCAGCGATGCAGAGGTGGTGGTGGAGGCAAAACCTGCCGAGGAGAGCAAGGTTGCCGGGGAAGAAGGCGGCGCAGTCGCTGAAAGCTCATCCGGCGACGACACGGCCGAAGAGGAGACGCGAGAAGAGCCCTCGCCCCCGAAGAAGACAAAGCGTGTCCTTCGGAAAGCCGCATCGGGCGTCCCGGCAAGCCAGCCTACATCGAGCGGCGAATCCCCCGGCAAGAAAGTGGCCGGCAAGACCGGACCGCGGCAGGGGGCCCGTCAATAGCCCGCGCGGCGCGCGAGACCCACACCAGCGGCCACTGCCGGAGCAGCAGGAGGGTCTCGTACAACCGTGCCAGAGGCTGCCCCGGCGCCTGCCACAGCCAAGCGGCCCAAGAGCCCTCCTTCGCCTCCCCACTCAGACATCGCAACGGAGGTCGACTTCGACATCTCCGGCTTCAGTCCGGAGCGAGAGGAAGAAGAGTGAGTACCTGTCACAACTTCCACCTTCCAATCTGCATCAGTCTTACTGACTTACTTGAATTGTTTCTGCAGTGACACAGAAACCTTGCTGGAGAGGATGGCGAAAAGGTCAAGGACTTCTACGGGCGACGAGCCCCCGGCAGGCTCCACTAGCGTGCCACAGACCGTCATCGTGAGCCCGGAGTCTAGTCCTCAACGCAGCCCCCAGCGCAGCCCCCAGCACAGCCCCCAGCGTAAGTTCATTGTTCTTCTTCCGCTGGCGGGTGCCGAGGTTTTCATTCTTGTCGCTGATATCTTCGGGTTCGCAGGAGAAGAACGGCAACAAGGAGAAGATTGCCCCATCGTGCCTCCTTCATCGACCGTTCTGCCCACAAGCACATCTCCGGCAAGAGATCCTGCCGACGAGCCCGTCCGGATTGAGGAGGAGCCGACAAGCACGGACTCCAGCAACCCACCCCCGGCAACCGGAGTTGCCGGGAGAGGCGAAGCCACCTCTCGACAGCCCGACGCAGGTACTCGATCGCCTCAGAGTGCTAGTTATTCTTTTCCCCTTACTTCTTTATCTTTGATCACTTCAAAATTTAAAAACTCAATCTTATTCTGACCTCCTCCTTCACCCTTCAGAGTTCTCTGCGATGGAACATATGGACGTCGACGCCGTCATCGAGGAGACCGCCAGGGATGCTGCTGCCGAAGCGGCCAGGATCACTGCCAGCGAGGCCACCAAGGATGATGTTGCCGGGGCCGGTGATGCTCTTGACGGGGAGGCCGCCAAGACAGCACAAAAGGAAATCGCGGAAGAACCTGCTGAAGAGGGCGACAGGGAGGCTGGGGACCATACTGACGGCATTCCTGCCGCAGGAGCGCCAGGCGCTGCATCGGCCGCGGAGCCCCCTGTCACCGGCGAGGCGACCACTGAAGACCAGCCATCAACATCTGACGAGCCCTCATCCAGCAAGTATCTCAAAGTTGGCGAAAACCTATTCATCAACTTGCCAGGGACGGCAAGTACCGAGGCACCAGCCGAAGGAGAAATCTTCGAGGAAATTATTGCCGCTGCCGGGCTCGAAGTTGTTGACGATCCCAGCGCTAGCAGTGGCAAGTCTGAAGAGGATCGGCTCCTTCAGGCCATGGGCGAAAACTTCCGCAAACTCCAGGCTCTCCATCGTGCCCGAAAAGAGAAGGCGGACTCCAGAATGGCAGTTGTCGAGGCAGCCGAAGCGGATTTTCAAAGGCGCGTCGCACAAATGCAAATCTGGCACGCCGAGGCCCTTCAAGAGCTGGTTGCCAGTCGAGAACAAGTGAGCCGGCAATGGAATGAGGTCCTCCTGAAGCAATCAGACATGGAGAAGGCCCATGATGAAGCTGTTCAAAGGATCGCTGCCGAAGATGCTCTCCTGACGGGGCGCCGCGTTGCTCTTGACGCTTTCGAAGAAGATCTCACCGCACGTGAGCAGGCGCTCGCCGCCAAGCTTCGTAGCAAGGATGAAGACATTGAAAATCTTGTCGCGCGGCGGACCCAGGAGCTGGAGCAGAAGCACAAGGAGGCGCTCGAAGCTCTAACTACAAGTCACGCCGGCAAGCTCAAGGAGGCCGTCGATGCTGCCGAAGTTGCAGAGGCCGCCAAGAACGAGCTGAGCAACAAAGTGAAGAGGCTGGAGACAGATCTCGACGAGCATGGCAAAGAGCTCTCGACGCTCAAGGGGACAGGGAAAAAACCCTCCACTCCTTGGCGGAGATGCAAGTCGCCCTGTCCGACAAGACCAAGCAGCTCTCCTCTGCGGCTGATGATATTGTGGTTCTGGAGCTGAAGCTGACCACGCTGCAGAAATCCCTCGAGGCCGGCAGGGCCCGTGAGAAGGCTCTACTCAAGGATCTCCAAGGAGAGAGGAACCTGCTCAAGAGCGCCACCGCTGCCCAAAACGAGTACGAGAAGGGAGTGGAGATCTGGACTGGTCGTCTCATCGCTGCCGCGGAGAAGCTTACCGCAGAACTGTCAATCATGGGCTTGTCGAACTTCAGATATTCTTCCGAGGAAAGAATATCCCCAAGCGCGAGATTGACTATGTTCTTTGAAAGCATCATCAACGCGTTGAGGGCGCTCCAGTCCAGCCGGGCGACCCAACTGGCGAACAAGACTCGCCGGCTTTGCCGGGCCGTCCTTCGCAAGGTGCTCCTCAAGGTGGTGCACAGCAATCCGGGCATCGACCTCTCCAGCGCACTCGGCCACCTGCCAAAGGATGCAAATGTTGAGGCGCTTGAGAAGTGCATCGCGCCGATCCTTGAGAAGGTGGACTCCATCAAAAGGATCGAAGGCCAGCGCAGGGATTGAGTGCTTCCCTTTTATTCTTGCCGCCATCATCTCATGTAAAAGACAGTTAAGTCTCGAGTTAGGACTGCGGCAACTCATGGATGCAATATAATTTAACTATGTTTAGGCTCATGCTAGCTACTTTCCTTGTCTGATTCCTTTATGTATGGAGTTCATCGTACGCTTACTGAAAAACTTGCCGGCGCACAACCTGTAGCGAGCGCAGGGTACGGGACTTTAGCAGCCTGCTGGAGGCGCAGCGGCCGGCAAGACTCCTTGGCGTTCTCAGTGCAGCCACTTAAATCGTTGAGCGGACTCGAAACAAAATAAGGGCGCAACTGATTACAACAAGGGTTCCTTCGCATGCAGATTTTCCATACAAGGGAAGTTTTTGTCCAAGGAACTAACTTGGTAATAAAAGAAAAACTTGCTCTGAGTTTTTAGGACTTAGCTTTCTGTCTTTGTCCTTCCTCCGGCAAGCATACAATTCCGAACGTCACCAACTGGTATTCATGTCTCGTCTCCTTCCCCCCCCCCCCCCCCCGCAAATGTGCACGCGAGGGATCCTTCTGTCTTTAAGAAAAAGAAAGAAGAGAAAATAAAGAGATGAAACCTTGCGGTTCGTTAGAACTTACCGGGATCAGGTGTTATACAACATCTTAGACAAACATGCATATATGAATGTGAACATGAGAATCAATAAGGAAATGTACAACACTTAAATTTATTCATCTGTGCTCAGGGTCTGCGCCTGGCTCTGTACAAAGGATCACATGCCTTGCCGGCAAGACTTGTACAAAAAGGTGGTTGCCGGGAGCCCCCGGCAACCGCGCCTTCTGGATAGAACTTGCGAAGATGTTCGATATTCCAGGAATTACTCACTGGAACGCCATCTTCGGTCTCCAGGCGGACAGCGCCAGGCCTGGTGACTCGTACTACCCGATAAGGGCCTTCCCACTTTGGCGTCAACTTGTTTGAATTCTTGGCGGACTGAATCCGTCGAAGAACAAGGTCGCCTTCCTCAAGGCTTCGGGCATGAACTTTGCGGCTATGATAGCGGCGCAAAGCTTGCTGGTAGCGTGCAGCTCGCACAGCAGCCTGAAGACAATTCTCCTCAAGGAGCACAGCGTTATCTTGCCGCAGTTGCTCTTGCTCGAGCTCATCATAAGCGAGCACTCGAGGAGATCCGTATATGAGTTCTGTGGGGAGAACTGCTTCCGCTCCATACACTAGAGCGAAGGGCGTCTGGCCGGTGGCTCAATTTGGTGTCGTTCTGATTGACCAAAGAACCGCCGGCAACTCATCAATCTAGCGTCTTCCGCACTTTTTCAGCCTGTCAAAAGTTCTGGTCCTGAGACCGCGCAGCACTTCAGCATTGGCCCTCTCCGCTTGGCCGTTGCTTCTCGGGTGAGCAACAGAGGCAAAACAAATCTTGCCGCCAAGGTCTTGGACGTACTGCATGAAGGTGTGACTTGTGAACTGCGTGCCGTTGTCGGTGATGATCCTGTTAGGCACACCGAAATGGCAAACAATTCCTTTGAAGAACTTGACAGCCGACTGCGCTGTCACCTTCCTCACTGCTTCCACCTCCGGCCACTTTGTGAACTTGTCGATAGCAACGTACAAGTACTCAAAGCCCCCGGTAGCACGGGGAAAGGGGCCCAGTATGTCGAGCCCCCAGACCGAAAATGGCCAGGAGAGAGGGATTGTTTGAAGAGCTTGAGCTTGCTGATGTAATTTCTTCGAATGAAACTGGCACGCTTCACACCTGGTTACTAGTGCAGTCGCATCCTGGAGGGCGGTGGGCCAAAAGAAACCTTGCCGGAATGCTTTCCCGGCAAGCGCTCTTGACCCTATGTGAGAGCCACACATGCCCCCATGTATCTCTGCCAACAGCTCTAGTCCATCCTCCCGAGGAATGCACTTCAATTTCACACCGTTTTGTCTCTTTCTGTACAGGACGTCATCGACGAACTTGTACATAACAGACCGACGGGCTACTCTCTCCGCTTCTTCCTGTTCCTCAGGGAGTTCACCTATCTGAAGGAAATGGACGATGGGCTGCGCCCATGCTGGAGCCTGAGGCTCGACAGCTAGGACTAAAGGCATCTCCTCTGCCGGGGGGACATTTGTCTCGACAGCAAGGGCCTCAGGCCCCGCCGGAGCCTGTTGTTCCCCGGCAGGCGTGTCGATCCCGGCAACTTCCTTGCCGGCGGCTCCGGGGAGCTCTGCCGGGAAGTACTGGCCAGAGTTCAACTTTCTTCTCTTTTCTTGCCACATTGATGGTGCCACGGATGGTCGAGTCAATTGGAGCACAAAAGTTCCTGGTTCCACAGGCAACTTGAGGGCAGCACGCTTTGACAGGTCGTCAGCAACGCTGTTCTCGGCACGAGGGACATGCTCCATTTGGAGACCGTCAAAGCGCTCTTCCAATTTCCTCACTTCATCTACGTAGGCTTGCATCAACGGACTTTGATAGTTCTTGTTGACCTGCCTGACGACAAGCTGTGAGTCACCTTTGATAATGAGCTTTTTGATACCAAGGTCTGCCGCGATCCTAAGACCGGCAAGCAAACCTTCGTACTCTGCAGTGTTGTTGGTTGAACTCTCCCGGGGAAAATGCATTTGGACTACATACTTGAGGTGCTCTCCGGTGGGTGCGACAAGCAGCACACCAGCACCGGCACCTTGCAGCGAAAAAGCCCCGTCAAAGTACATAACCCATTGCTGATCGATTTCCTTGCCGGGGAGACTTGTTTCTTGAACTTCTTCGTCTGGCGTCGGGGTCGATTCTGCAATGAACTCCGCTAAGGCCCTGCTCTGAATTGTGGAAGTACTTTCAAACTTAAGACCAAAGCTGGACAGCTCCAACGCTCACTCCACGATCCTGCCAGTTGCCTCCGGATTTTGCAAAATCCGTTGCAACGGAAAGCGAGTGACGACAGTGATCTCATGTGCTTGAAAATAATGGCGCAGCTTTCTTGAGGCCATAAGGAGGCCGAAAAGCAACTTCTGCACACCAGAATATCTTGACCTAGCCCCTTGTAAAAGGGAGCTAACAAAATAAACTAGGCGTTGCACCACCTTTTTCTTCTGCACGGGCTCTTCTGTTTGCGCAGATCCTGTCTTGCCAGGATCAACCCTTGCCGGGGAAGATCTTGCCACGTCATCTGGCGGTCCTGCCGCTGATGTTGTCTCCTCATCAGCTTCCCTCTGCGCCACCAGCGCAGCACTAACCACTTGATTTGTCGCCGCCAGATACAGCAGCAACGGTTCTTGTGGTTTAGGTGCGACTAGCGTCGGCGGAGAAGAAAGGTATTTCTTCAAATCTTGCAGCGCCGCCTCCGCTTCCGGGGTCCATTTCATTGGACCTGCCTTCTTCAAAATTTTGAAGAAGGGCAGGGCACGCTCAGCAGATTTGGAAATAAACCTGCTTAGAGCAGCAACACAGCCGGCAAGATGACGCACATCCTTGACGCGTCTCGGCGCTTCAATTTGCTCAATGGCTTTGATCTTGTCGGGGTTCGCTTCGATTCCCCGGCAAGATACAAAGAATCCGAGGAGCTTGCCGGAAGGAACACCGAACACGCACTTCTCAGGATTGAGCTTCAAATTGATCTTGCGCAAGTTTGCAAATGTTTCTTCTAAGTCTTGAATGAGCGTTGCTTTATCCATAGTTTTGACCACTATATCATCCATATATGCCTCCATATTCCTATGGAGTTGTGGCTCAAACCCAATCTGGATTGCTCTGGCGAATGTTGAACCAGCACTTTTCAACCCGAAAGGCATCCGTATAAAACAATACGTACCACATGGGGTGATAAAGGCGGTCTTCTCTTCATCTTCCTTTGCCATAAAAATCTGATGATACCCTGAATAGGCATCAAGGAAGGACAGGAGATCACAACCAGCGGTGGCATCCACAATCTGGTCGATGCGCGGCAAGGGAAAAGGATCTTTTGGACAAGCTTTATTGATATCTGTATAATCGATACAAAGCCTCCATTTCCCGTTCGCTTTCCGCACTACAACCGGATTGGCCAACCAGGTTGGATGAAGCAACCCCCTACCTGGCGCGCCAAAGATCACTGGTTCTGCTCTTTGCGTATACCTCTCCCCCTACCTGGCGCGCCAAAGATGTCGGGGCACGACACCTATGGGATCCCGAGAGATCCCTTTACGATTCGGCGGGGGGAGAGGTATACGCAAAGAGCAGAACCAGTGATCGAAGCGGGAAGTTTTTACCCAGGTTCGGGCCGCTGATCAGCGTAAAACCCTACTCCTGCTTTGTGTTCTTATTGATGTTCTTGAGCCCAGCCTTCAGGAGCGCTCGCAATGAACAGTGCGTTCAAAGAGCAGCTACGCATGCAGAATGGGCCAGAAGTTCTCCTCCTCTGTAGCAGTTGCCTTGGGCCTCCTTTTATATGATCAAAGGGGTCTCCACAGTGGCAAAATGTACATACATTGAGGTGTAAAGTAGCTACAGGGTATCATACCTAACCCCTGACGGATTAGGACAAGCGCATTTAATGCACCGTGAGGTGTCCGTTTAGGTGTCCTCACTTTCTTGGGGATGGAAAAAGGGGCCATCCCATCAGCACCGCTTAAGCTCTCCTCCACTGGCGCGTTGCCACGCATCCAGAGAAGGACCCAGAATGTCAGGCTTTGTCGCTGTGCTGGAGCGGTGGCATAGTGGCAGAATCCCGCCAGGCGCCGAAACTTGCTGGGCGCCAAGCCTTGCCGGACGCCAAGCCTTGCCGGGCGCCAAGCCTTGCCGGGCGCCAAGCCTTGCCGGGCACCGATCTTTGCCAGGCTCCGCAGGCCACCCCGGCAAGGATCTTGCCGGGGAGGCTGGCCTTCGATTTCCAGCTTTGCTTATTTGCTGATTCTCAGATCTCTGACTTGATGATTTCCTTGATGACTTAAATCGACCTCGAGCTGATCCCGGCAAGCCTTGCCGCGAGGACGGCTACAACTGCCCGTGCACAAGTAAAGGGGTACTAGTGGCCCAATACTTAGTACACCGACAGGCGGAAAGTTGAATCCAGGGTCATGTCTCGGAGGCATCTGATGGGTTTAGAGTGGATGAGAAGTTAGAATAGAATAAGGGTCTAATAAGTAAAATCACACTACCCATATGCACATGATAGCAATAAAACTTCAAATCACTCCAATTCAATTTCAATCAAAGAGGTTCACATGAACAATCAAACCTAAGGTAAGCCATGTCACAAGATTTGACAAGGTCTCACAAATGAATAAAACTAATCGGATAACGAAATCGAATTCCTAAACTCTCATGGTGGTATAAAATCTAACTCTCATCGGATGAGGACTAGTCAACCATGTTGACATCAGGTGTCCTTGCATCACTGTCTGTGTCGTCATCTCCAAGCTCATCATCCTGGTCCTTGTCCTGGCTGATGTAATCTCCATAAGAGTGATCCTCCTGGATGTTTTCTCCCTCATCCAGCTTCTCCTCGGCCTCCTCAAGCTCAAGCTTTAGGTCGTCGATCTTCTCCTGCAGTGCGTCTAGCTCTCCCTCGTGCTCGATGCGAGCGTCCTGGAGCTCCTCCTCGAGCTCGGTCTTGCGGGTCATGAGGTTCTTGATGACGATCGTGTTGTCGGTCAGCTCCAGCTCCATCATGTGAATGTGCTCCTCCATGTCCTGGATATGGGATGCTATCGCCTCGTCCTCCAGGGTACGCACCACGTCTCCATTCGCGTCGCGACGTCCGTACATCACGAAGGAGGTCTTCTTGAGGTCCTCATCATACTCCTCCCGAATGCGTCCGAGAGCAATGTGAGCAGCGATGCCCCTGCCCAAGCCCCATGTTGCAGTATCCAGATGGAAATCAATGGGCTTGGTGCGGTTTCCGAGGATGCATCCGGGGATATGGGCATCGATCCTCCAACGTGTCTCCTCGGGCAAGGTGGCTATGAAGGTTCCAGTGAATGTGGGAAGCCCAATCTTCAGGTGCTTCATGATCTTCACCAGCTGCCGTCCAAAGGGCATGGTCTCATCGGGCTGCTCAAACTCAACAATGGCGGACAACATCAACATTTTGAAAGAGAGAAGGAATTAGTAATGAAACATAGAAGGTACAAGACCAAAGGATATATAGGGAAAATGAAAAATAAAGTTTTTATCCTATGGCTTTCCATTTTCTAGGGGTCGCGTCCTACCGTCAACGTGTGCTCTGATACCATCTTGTAGCGACCTGACCCGGTAAGAGTCGAAGTCTCTGTGCTTACCGTGCTAGTCCCTGGATCGACTTGCTAGCACACACAATACTTGATGAAATAACAGAAATAACACACATCTCTTTATTACATCGATAGTCCAGGAGCAATACATTTATTAAAAAATAGGGCATAATGCCAAATAAACAATACTGCAGAAGCAAAGTAGTAAATGAGTCCAACTCCACGAGCAAGGTTGAGTGTAGAACATCGACCTATCGCACCTTAATCCTCGTCGGATATATCTGCAACGTAATAAGTTGCAGCCATATAGGTCAGTACATTGAATGTACTGGCAAGTCACATCAATAGTATAATGAACCTATTTGTACATGCAATTTGGCTGGTGGAAAGCTCTAAGTTTAGTTTTTGCATAAAGCTAGTTTTTCCCTAGAATAAAAGATATTATTCTATACTACAACATTGCATAGGATGAGTTGGCAAACCCAACTCCATCTGTTCCCAAAGTTTCATTTAAGCCCAACTGATTTAATTAAGGGTGATGAGATCTCCCGGTATTTCCACTACTAGATGCTCAAATTGTCCGTAACCGGGGACACGGCTAATCGATTAGGTTGACACTCTGCAGAGGTTCCGCATTTTTTCCCACAAGACTCGACCACCTCCATGATCGGAAGATCGAGACATAGTCTTTCAAAAGTGTTCCCCCTTAACCCACGGATAGGCCGGTACACCTACTCATTCTACATCTGCTAGCCCATCCCGAAAGGGGTCACACTAACTACTCGACTAAGCCAGAGCACATATTGGCTTGTGGCTGCACACGTAAGCTTCTAGTCATGAAAATACGTTTGATCCCTTTGGTCCTGAGCGGACGGACCACTAGTGGTGCACCACCATGGATTTCCCATGCGTGCCCCACTGTACTTCACCACCATTCCAACCAGTTTCCGCCCAGGTAGTTCATTAATTATCTTAGGTCCCATTTACTACATTGTCACTCATACTTTACAATGATCACTCCCCAATCCACGTCTACTTAGCGAAGCAACATAATGTAAAACGGTGGCGACAATGTTATAAGGTTCAGACCTACCTCAATGAACTACTGGGTGTAAAGCATAGTCATACGACATCAATTCCTACCATGCAGTCCTACCGCAAAGAACTAAGTGCATAATAAAAACATAGGTAATGAAACATGATCAATATGCAACTTGCCTTGGTACTGCTGGTTGAATTCTAGAGACTGATAGTATTCTGCTTCGCACTCCAGACAATCTATCGTAAGGTAAATAAACATACATAAGCAATCATTTTAGAGAACCAAGAAGAACATGCAAAGTAAAAAGTCTCGGAAAAACCAAATGAACATACAACACACTTAGCTATCACAAAAATATTCTAAGTGTAAAACCACAAAAGCATATGGTTCAAAAAGTGATGTGAACTATAGTGCATACTATGCATACTAGTAAAAATATTAATGGACAGATTCTAGTGTGTGAAAAATTATTGTGACAAAGGTCCAGGTGATAGGGTTTGGCTAGGGTGGCAAAGTGCAAAAAGAATCAACTTAATCGGGGCTACGGTTTAGGAGATATGGCCATTTGAATTTGAATTCAAATCTGAATTTTTTTAAATTTGAACCTGACGAAAGTTTGAAACAATAATACCACTGGATAGATCTAAACATGGCGAAGAATTGGCCACTGGTTTCATCGAGTTTGGATATACGGTTAAAAAGTTGTGGCTAATTTAAGATCAGGGACTAATCTGCTAATTACAAGGAATAAACAGTGAAGAAAAACTATCGCAAACAGGTCCCTAGCACGTGGCAGATTCCTACTGGCCAAAAGATGTTCGCCGTGTAGCTTATACAGCGGACAGCCACAATCTAAGCAAAACGGCGGCGGCGGCTATATTAAACAAAAACCGAACGGTTTTAAAATAAAACCAGGTTAACCGATCTAATACTAAAAAAAAACTAAACGAACGGGAGGGCGAGCGGCTCACAGCGGCGACGACGTCGTACAGGAGACGGCGGCGTTGGCTTGGGCGACGGACGGCGGTCGGGGCGACGGCTGCGGTGGCTTCCGGCGGCGGGGAAGGTGACGGGTAGGTCGGGCGCGACGTGGGCTGTCCGGTGGTGGTGACGGTGCGCGTCGGGGTGGCCGGCATGGTGTGGTGCAGGGACAGCGGCTCCGTGCTCCGGTGAGGACGCAGGTCGTCGGGGCGGCGTCTCCGGCGAAACCTAGGGGCAAAAACAATGTCAACAGGATGAGACTCGGCGAGTTACGAAGGTTGACATAAAGAAAATGAAGGTAGGGAAGTCTACGGCGACGGAAACTCTAGCGAGGTGCTCCGGCTCCGGCGAGATCCAACGCGGCAGGGCGTCGACTACGGGTGGTGTGAGGGCGAGAGAAGTGGCAGAATGGAGAGAGAGGGCTCCGGTGTTTATATAGGCGCAGTGGGGTGCTCGGGGCTGCGGGATAAGGGTTATCCCGAGAGAGATGCGGCTGGCGGGTTCGGGGCACGGGCGTGTGCTCTATCCTAGCTGGAGGAGAGGGAGGTTGGGGACGATGGGGTTGGGCCCCATCTGGCAGCGAGCGCACGTGCGAGCGAGAAGGGACGAGGAGCGGGCGTGCGAGGCGGGTGACGTGCTGGCGTCGGCCTGGCCTGGGCGCGGCTGGCTAGCCTGGGCCGTGGGCTCACGCGTGTGGGTGAGTGCGCGTGCGTGTGTTTTTTTAAACCGAAGACTAAAGTGGCCCTAAACAATTCAAATGAATTCCTAAAATACCAAGATAATTTCTAAAATTATCTCTCAATATCTACAACACAGTGAACATTAATTTGAGGACAGAAGAAAACATTTTCCTAATGCAACTAATGCACTTTTTACTAATAAAATAAATACCAAATAAACTCCAAAAACTTCAAATAATATTCAAATGAAATTTCTAACTCTTTTATAATTTGAGGAAGTCATCTTATCCCCTCTCATTTGTTTTTCTCGAGTGGAAAACTATTTGAATAGTTCTAAAACTCCAAAAATGCAATGAAATATGATATGCATTGAATGATTCTACTAACATCCAAATTTAATAAGAATTGGGATGTTACACTCCCCTTCCAATTTAGCTCGGGAGCCACCATGGGCAAAAGCCCTCTTCGAGTTCCGCCGGAGCTCCGCGGGAGAGCTCGCCGCCGATGACTGGATGGACAACGGAGACTGAGCCGCACCTCATCGGGATCGCCAGCACCCCCTGAGCCCGTCCCCATGCTCGCCCCCTCGAAAATCACCGTCGTTCGCCAGCAAACCTCGCCGGAGCATCGCCTCTGTCTGGCTAGAGGAGGACGCGCGCGACGAGACGCTGGTCAAACCTGACCAGTGGGCCAGGCGGGCCCACTGTCAGTGACCGCGCCGCGCGGTTAAGTGTAGACGGGCTTCCCTGGAGCAGCCTTCGCGCAGGGAAAACATATTCTATGGAATACGCCTTCGACGACAGCAGTTACCCGCGCGGCTGAGCGGCTGGGCTCGGCCCAGTGGCACCGCGCAGCTGAACAGCGCTCAGGGCGCGTTCCTGTTCTTCTTCTTTTTCTTTTACCAGCAATCTCCAAATATTTCCATAGTGGCCAATTCAAGTCCAATTTTGATGATTCAAATTTCTGTAGATTCACACATTCATGATCTATTATTCCAGCCTGGGTGAACATTTTTCCTACACACTGTTTCTACTGGATATTTTTAAATAGACCATTTCTTTATTGTTTTCAACTTAGAAACTCTCTAGGAAATTCATATTAACTCCAAACAAATTGATTCTTTTTACGTTATTTCTCATTTTTCACCTAGTTTATTTTAGTATTTATTTCAAAATTTCCAAACAACTTTTAGCACTATTTTGGTTTATGTGGTAATTTCAATATTTGTGAAAACAGGAAATGGAGGGGAGATAAATATTTCAAACTTTTGGAGTGCACCCAATATCTCTGCATGCTAAAGGCAAGCATCTTGAACACTTGATATGGTGAATGCATGGTTGGTTATTTGCATGAATAGTGGAGTTATGAATAATTTCAACTCAAATAAAATTTGGCATATGGCTATTTTTGCATGCATGATCCATGGCCGTTTTGCTGTCATCTTTGTAGCATGAGTAATTATGGTTACTTGCACTTGTCATACACACCGTGTTGGTCTGGACTAAACTGCAGGAAAGAATCAGTCACGAGTAAAGTGACCGTGAGACTGAATTCTCGTGGTGACGAGAATGATCAGTAAGGGCATGTCGGGACATGTCATGTGGTGACCCTGTTGGGTACTACCAAGGAAATATATGGTGCTAATCACTGCAGGAAAAATTAAACCTCCTGAGTCGGCCGTAGATCGAGTCTTGTTCCGGTAACCCCCATACTTGATTCGTGCTACCACTTGTCCCTGCCACAGGTAGGGTATGGTTCAGTAAGTTGTTAACCCCTTTCCATGCACACACCATACAGAGGTCCACGATGAGGGTTTCCGCGGCCGCGAACTAAATCCTGTCATCGGGTCAGGGGGCATGGGTGTTTTCGGTTGTGTCCGAGAGGGGGGCACCCCTTGGAATCCGCGCGTATTAATAGTGATCCCATGCTACTCGAGATTGTTGTCTCCCCGACTTAGAGTTTTTCTGAAGCGATGCTTTGGGTGATTCCTGGCATCCGGACAGTTAATCTGGTATGTGCTGGTTTGGTGTGTTTTCAACCCAAAGGCCGTAATGGGAATTAGTCAGCGTCTCGGTGCTGACTAAAGAAATCCTATACTTGTGGGTAAAGAGTACACCCTCTGCAGAGTTTAAACCTATTCGAATTGCCATGTCCGCGGTTAAGGACTACAGTCTGGGTTGGTCAAGTGTCGGTCTCTGGAGGAAATAATTAATTTGAGCATGAACTATTTTGCAGGATAATTATTCTCACGCTGATGCTACCATGAATATTTTGCTATGCATATTAATATTGTTGTGGTTATGCATATTATTGTGGACTAACCCGTTTCTCTTATTTTATTTTTCCTGAGTGTCTCAGGGGCTGGTTAGCCTACCCCGGGAATTCGGTTTTATTTTCAAGACCTTTTGTGGCGTCCCTCGAGTTCACAGGCGGTTTATCACGCCACTACTCTTGTGGATACCCGATTGGCATTTCTCTTCAAGTCCGACCGTGGCGTCATTTGACACCTGACTGGCATTTCTTTTCAAGACCTCTTCGTGGCGTCCCTCGAGTTTACAGGTGATCCCGCCACTACTATTGTGGACACCCGATTGGCATTTCTTTTATTTTGCTGAATGTCACTTGGGCTGGCTAGAGTACCCGTGGCATTCATTTGCTTTATTTCTAATAAGTTTGATTATGACTAACATGCCATATTTACTTCTGTATCACTTTATTATTGTCATATCATGATTTAATTTTTAGTCAGCATGAGTTTTTTTTAGCATGATCTAACATGAGCATATGCATTCATTATATCTTTTGTTCACAATGTTTGCGAGTACATTCCAACGTACTCACAGGCTTGTCCCTGGCTATTTACTTGGCCAGGTCAGGAATTCAGCGAGGAATACCACCACGACGTCCGTGCGGAGCCTAGGATTAGCGGCCACGCGGGTAGGAATTATCCGGGTCAGCTGTTCCTGTGGGAATGGAGCCCCATCGACGTTGGGAAACCACGAGTCATTTCCGTCATCCACCACCGGAATCACTGTTGTATCATTAGACCTTTATGGTCTTGTATCCAATTCTTGTAATTGCTTGGTAATCTGTAACAAGGACGTGTCCACCAGTAACAGTAATCCTGGGCTGGTGGTAACACGAGGGGTTAAATTTCTGGGATATTTTGTGTCCCCGAAATCCGGCCCCGACAATTGTTCTATATGTTATTGTCCATATATGAGTCTGTAGGTGAGCTCACGGAAGGGTGGTAGACGGTGGCAGCGTATACTTCAAACATAAAATCGTCCGAAACTCAATTTTACAAGCCAAATGCTGGCGTGTGGGTTATGGACGCATACAACTTCCCATTGTGATCGTTTTGGCGGTTCATGGAGCTCCAATGGAGTTTTCATAGCCAAATTGTGCCCGGTTTATGGATACAACATCTCAGGACTGACCGTGAATACAACTTATAGGGTAAGTTGATCGCACCGACGAGCCATCTTGCACCATTCAAAATGACCTATAATTTTTCAAAGAGCATATAAGTTGGTGAAAACACGAGGTAGCCGTTTTATTGATACAACATCACGGGACAGACCGTGAATACAACTTATAGGGTAAGTCGATCGCACAAGGGAGCCATGTTGCACCATTGGGAATGACTTATATTTTTTCGTGTGCATGAACAGCATGAGGATGAGCCATTATATACTTTATGATCCAAGAATAATGCATCCGCTGGTGGAAACATGAGGGTGGTAGCGGGATGGGTGGTAGACCATGTAAAGCATGAATTCTTCGGTTACGATGCAATGAAGAGCCTCCTCCTTCTGTCTTGACTGAACCTGTAGTCTTTCTGATGTAGGGTGGATACCCTAGGGCCGATCTTTCATGAAATGGAGGGGATCCTACGAAGGACATGAAGAACACGAGGGGAAACCAAGGGGAAACACAAGGGGAATCACTCAAATCAACGGGAACGATCACACATGTGCTATATCCATGAACATAAAGAGTGATACAAGATTCAAACGCAACAAAGGACGATAAAAATGGTAGCTAGTTCATCTCTGTGGGAGGTCTTGAAGGTCTTCCCGTGAGGGGTCTTGAATCCAAGGATGGATCTTCTTCGAAGAGGCTGCGGTCTCTCCAAGGAGTAGAACCAAGTGGATGAGCAAAGATCTATCTCTATAATGAGCTATCACAATGCTAACCCTAATGAGAGGGAGGAGGAGGAGTATATATAGTCTAGGGTCACGAGAGGGTACATGGGCCTCGGCCCAACACGCTGTGCACAGACAGCTGTCAGACGTCTGACAGTTACCGGTCGTCCGGTGTCTCGCGGGGGCTCGGACGTCCGGTAAGTGTCGGATTTCTGACATTTTGGCTCTGATGGGCGTCTGTCGGATTTCTGGTTGAGGTCGGACGTCCGGTGCGTCAGTCGTCCGGTTGGTCTCGGACTTCTGGCGTTTTCTCTCTAGAACGGTGGTCCGGGTGACGGGAGGTGTCGGTCGTCCGGTCCGCATCTGACGTCCGGCCGGTTTAGCGTTCGCTGGCTGAAACTTGTTTGGCTGGCTGATGCTCCCAGGCGTCGAACGTCCGACAAGTACTGTTGTAGGGTGGAACCCTAAGATGGATCTTTCACGAATTGGAGGGGAAATCCCCAAGAACAAGAAGAACACAAAGGTGAAAACACAAGAGGAACACTCAAGAACAATCCCAAATCACACATCCACTAGACTCACATCCACACAAGATCCACAAAGGTACAAGAACAACAAAGGGAAAGATACAAGATAGAGTTCATCCCAAATCCCAAAGGGAGATGAGGTCTTGGTGATCCTATGAATGGGATCCTTCCCTAATAGAGGCTAGGGAGTCCCGATCTTTTGATGAGATGATAACTATCGATTTGGTGGAGATGACTTTGACGATCCGACTACAAACGTGCACGACGTTGCGCCTTAGCAATCGCTAAACTAACTCCGAGAGGTTATTGACTACGCCCGAGCATGATCAACCTGACCATGAAGGTCTATTCCTGCAAGCAATCGAAGAACAAGAAAGAATATGATAAAGCAATCTGAATATTGCGAATATATATGAAGTGTTGATAAAAGTGGGGTTTCATAAGCGGTCTTGGTCTGGTCGTTGGACCCAAACGAAGTACACGAAGTTGCATCAATGGCTAACTTTAAACTAAATAAAACCCAAGTCTAAACGGTGCCTTAAGGGCTATATTTATAGGAGAAAGAGAGGGGATTTTGTCCACCGTTGGCAAGGTGGGACTAAAACACCTCATAAGTCGTTTCCCCTACAATACGAACTCTAAAAATAGATTACATGGGCCTGGCCCAAAATAAGGTGGCGCAACACCAATAATAAGCTATGGACGAAATTTAAGAAAGGCCATCTTGTATATTTCGTCCATCTTCTTGTATGTCATCATGGTGGCTTCAAAGTCCGGAAATCTCCACTGGAACCTCCATTCTTGTTCTCTTCGCACGCACCTTCATCTCCGTGCTTGATCATGCTCCAATGTTCATCCTTCTTGTCCGTGCTAGGCCCTTCAATTGCAAGCAACACAAATGTATCTAAGTTAGGCAGCATCATATTCTCATGAACACTAGAAACATTACCAAGAAACGGAAGTACCTGATAATTTAACTGGTGTATGCGAGCTCTAGCAATTGTTCCAAGAGGTAAAACAGCAGGTGATATGAGTGTAACTGTGGTAGCCATGTCCTCATCATCCTTCCCTTCTTGAAAACAAAGACGTCCTCGGTGTTGCTTAATCTGAAATGTGGCTAACAAAAAAGACAAGGTGTACACATTGTATATGTATATGTCATCCATTTTTACTGATCTCAGTTGTGGCACATGTGACACAGTTATACAAGAGCACCCTTCAAAAGTCGTAAAATATGAAGCCAATATATTATCAAAAGAAGTCAAAGGCATGAAACTATTGCAACTCAGTTTGCACATATAAGTGAAGCTATTATTCATATCAAAAGATTGACAATGTTTATCATTAAACCATCCTAACTTTGATGAATAAACTTTAATTGTTTCAAAATTACATGCTACAACATGCTTAAATAAGCAAACATGTAACAAGTTATTTGACACGGAATCATCACCAAGATTGGAGGTCATATCAAAATGATTAAACATTGGCACAATTATTTTCAAACGTATTTGATCCAAATCGGAGTTATTCCCTGATTCACATGGTTCTTTCACATCAACAGTTAATTCAATGGGTTCACTCAAAATTGTTTGATCACATGGCAAAGTCAAATCATCAACATAGTCCTCTAACATAGCTGGTGTGAACAAAGTAGTGGGTAGTTCATCGCATGGTGCATTTAAATTGACAAGGCATTCATCATACTCATGTGGAGGTGGAAGATCGATACCTTTGTCATTACCTCTTATGATCAACTCAGATGATGTAGGCACTCTCGGAGGTGATGTGTCACATGGTGAAGGTGATGTAGTCCTCACAATGACTGATGTAGTTGTCATAGTACGCCTAGTAGTTGAAGGAACAACCGTATCATCTCTTGGAATGTGCACCTTGCGCTTATTCTCCTTGTGGACAACATGTCGTTTTATTTCCTGTTCAGCTTTGCAAGCAAGACGAAACGAACGGTCCATAGGATAACACTCTTCATGACTTAGTATCTCCTGAATATCACGGTTTAATCCTCCCCAAAATCTATCCATAAAATCATCTTCACTTTCCTCTAACAAGGAGTGCAACAAGGTAGTTCGTAAATCATCATAATATGTTGTTACAGTGTCGCTACCTTGTTTTAAATGTTGTAGTTTTTTAATCATGCCACGAGTATAATAAACATCGACAAATCTATCTCTCATGACAAGAAAATCATCCCAAGTAGTAGGTACATAATCAGGGTATAACCGACAATGTTCACTCCACCAAACGATACAAAACTAGTGAATATACCAACCGCGGCCTTAACTTTTTTACGTTCAGAAAAATTATGGGAAGCAAATATAGCATTTATTTCGAACTACCATTCAATATATAAATTAGGCTTAAAACGACCATTTAAAGGTGGCATGGAAACAAAAACCTGATTGTGCGCATTCTGATGTCTTTGCACCTCTTGTGACGGTGCTTGTATTGTCGGAGGTGGTGGCATGTCTCCCACGATCGATGAAGCCCAACTGACTCTTGAACCTGCCATATTTAGTAGAAAACAAGAAACAAAATCCGAGAATAATGTTCCTACGAACTATTAGGGTGTGGTGGTAAAGCGCTCACAGTAAAACAAAATATCAATGTCTTACAAGTTCTTACCATGCAACAGGTGGCGATCGGCAACCGACGGTGTCAAATAACTCCAAAAGTTCGGTAAAGCAATTGCCAGGTGAACGTATGTACACACGGAGTAGAAATAACTCCAAAAGCTGAGATGGCTTTATATATGTGGAAAAAAAATGCTACAACCACGTTAATTAATGCAAGTTGAATAATCGCTCAAAATAGTCGAGTGCTGGCCTAGGCTAGACCGTACTAGAGACAGGAACATAGACGAATTCACGTACTGAACAAACAAGAACAATGGCAGATTTGGACTGATGGGGTTGTCGCCAATAATAAGCATGGAAGAAAGACCACACACACGAGGATCCAACACGCATAGGAGTCAAAGTGACGCTCGATCTCGTATGGCGAACCAGTGTTCCGTTTGTGCACAACAACACACCGATAGCTGTACTACTACAGCAACATGAACAGTCAGAGTCCACAACTGAAGAAGCGTTGAGGCAGTAGCCAAATATCCAAACGGCCTGTATTTACCTATTTTTTTCAGGAGAACAACGGATCAGCAAAATCACTTTCCAAGATGATCCAACCAAACAAACGTGACTTGTCAATTTTTTTCTTTGTGAAAACCGTGACTTGCAAAGTTAGTACGCCAAAAATGTGCACGTACCTTCTCTCTGAGCTTTTTAATCCTTCCAAACAAGCACTAGTAATCTGCTTTTTTTTTTTGCTTCCAAACAATCCTTCTCCACGAAATGTCTCCTGGTATTTCTTTCCTATAAACCAGACAAGGAAACCGAACCAAGATTGCAAATGCTGAAAATAAGTGCCACGTGATCTGATTTATGACTTGCAGAAGGAAATAACCACGTAGGGAAACAAGTCCCAAATCTGCCCACTTTTTTGTTTTGCGGTTAAAACCTTCCAATCTGCACCTTTCACGAAATTGATGCCTTTTTATGGAAAGCGCTCGCTGCAAATATGCTTGGCCGAATCCAAACTTCCCAAAAAAAAATCAGCAGTTTTTTTTAGTGTCTCCAAGAATTAAACATGAAGTACTACTTTCAAACTCTTGCTCACTTTTTTTTTTCAATCGTGGCGTTCTCAAACTCTGGACAGAACAGATGTGCACGTTTCTTTACTGTCGCTCCAAGAAAGAAAAAAAAGTAACGAATCACACTTTCCAAAAACAACACACGAATCTATCCTTCAAATCACTTTTTTTAAACCGAATCTCTTTCCTTTTCTATTCAGAGTCTCGTTCCAAAACAAATTCAGGAGCCGGTTTCCAAGAAATAAAGGTAGATCAAAACTTTCCAACAAAAATGAGATTCCTTCCCGAAAATCAAGCCACGTGATGCTTTCATTATATTTCTCCTTCCTTACTTCTCTCTCCACGTGATGATCAGACTTGCCTTTCTAACAGGACCGAACAGCACAAAAATCGAAGCAATTAATGGCAGAATATGTACTCCCTTCGTTTTTATTTACTCTGCATATTAGAGTTGGCTGAAGTCAAACTTGCAAAAATTTGACCAAGTTTATAGAAAAGAATATAAATATTTACAATAACAAATCTATATGATGTTGATGTACATTCAACAATGAATCTAGTGATATTGATTTGTTATTATATATGCCAATATTTTTGTCTATAAATTTGATCAAAGTTTACAAAGTTTGACTTTGACCAAAACTAATACACGAACTAAATAAAAACGGAGGGAGTACAAATCTCTCTCAATTCGTTTTGCTTTCCTTCGTTTTTTCTTTGCGCTGAACACACTTGCCAAAACGAAATTGGTAGTAGTACCCCTCACTTTGTCGAACAAAATCAATCCCAATAAGGCAACAGTCCTACCAAAAGATCTGACCGAACCTTTAAATCCTCCCCTTTGTTTATTCTGATTTGTTTTCTAGCGTTGCACAATCCTTGTTTTTGTTTTCGAGAAAAAAGCACAACTGATCAGATTTCTTTTATCTCAAAGATAAAGCAACGTGGGAAACAATTCCCCAGCCAAACCGAGCTGCAGTTTTTTTTCTAACTTCTCTCTGCCTATGTTGTTGTTTGCTTTCCTTCCTATCCACGAACACTCCCAAAACGTGGTGACCAGCAGCCAAAGCAACACAATGATATTTCTTCTCTCTTCTTCTCACTCCAACAAGAATCAAGCTCCAGCGAACGAATGATTATGGTGGCATATGACAATGGCGGATGGATGATGGTGACGGCGGTGAATAATATATGTGGTAGCGAAAGATGTCAATGAAGTGGATGATGGTGTCTATGGATGCGGATGCGGCGTGAACAAAACGTGACTAGAACTCGAAACTCTAAAAGTTTACACACTAAATACCAGCAACTCAACACACGATGCAACCGAAAATTCAACAATGCAAAAACTAAGTGATAATAGCAAAAGGCTCAGACTGCCTGGGACACGGATGAATTAATCTAACTTTTTTTTGGCTTTTTCATGGACTGTAGGTATGAAGAGCAGATGCAATCTAGACTATGAAAAAAAACTGGTAAAATCTCACCGAGCAACCTGAAAACTGATACCACTTGATAGAGGCGAGGGTGTCCTGATCTTTCGATGAGATGATAACTATTGATTTGGTGGAGATGACTTTGACAATCCGACTACAAACATGCACGACGTTGCGTCTTAGCAATCGCTAAACCAACTCCGAGAGGTTATTGACCACGCCGGAGCACGATCAACCTGACCACAAAGGTCTATTCCTGCAAGCAATCGAAGAACAAGCAAGAATATGATAAAGCAGTCTGAATATTGCGAATATATATGAAGTGTTGATAAAAGTGGGGTTTCATAAGCGGTCTTGGTCTGGTCGTTGGACACAAACGAAGTACACGAAGTTGCATCAATGGCTAACTTTTACCTAAATAAAATCCAAGTCTAAACGGTGCCTTAAGGGCTGTATTTATAGGGGAAAGAGAGGGGATTTTATCCACCCTTAGCAAGGTGGGACTAAAACACCTCCTAAGTCGTTTCCCCTACAATACGGACTCTAAAAATAGATTACATGGGCCTGGCCCAAAATAAGGTGGCGCAACACCAATAATAAGCTATGGACGAAATTTATGAAAGGCCACCTTGTATATTTCGTCCATCTTCTTGTATGTCATCATGGTGGCTTCAAAGTCCAGAAATCTCCACTGGAACCTCCATTCTTGTTCTCTTCGCACGCAACTTCATCTCCATGCTTGATCATGCTCCAATGTTCATCCTTCTTGTGCATGCTAGGCCCTTCAATTGCCAGCAACACAAATGTATCTAAGTTAGGCAACATCATATTCTCATGAACACTAGAAACATTACCATGAAACGAAATTACCTGATAATTTAACTGGTGTATGCGAGCTCTAGCAATTGTTCCAAGAGGTAAAACAGCAGGGGATATGGGTGTAAGTGTGGTAGCCATGTCCTCATCATTCCCTAGATGGGGTATTGAATCCACTAGGGATCTTCCCCTATGGAGGTCTTGATCTCCATGGGAGAGGTCTCTCTCTCAAGAGGAGGTACAAGGAGCAAAGCTCATCTAGATCATGTCATATCCTTTGCTTACCCTAACATATGGTCTAGGCACGGAATATATAGGTAGGTGGAGGAAGAGGACGAAGTGGAGGCCCAATAGCCAAGTCACAGCCGGCCATCCTGTAGGGCCCGTGCACACGGGGTAAGTTGGGCCCATGCGCACGGGGGTCCCGTGTGCATGGTACACGCCCGTGCGCACGGGGTGCTCCAGCGCCAGCTTCCTGGGTAGCCCGTGGGCTCGGGGTCTCAGGGGCCCGTGCGCACGGCGTCGTTTGGGACATGCAGTCTTGGCCTTGGTGCACTCCTTGTTGTAGGGTGAAACACTAAGATGGATCTTTTCACACTTGGAGGGGGGAAAAGGGATGAACACCAAGAACACAAAGAGGAATTCACTCCAACAAAACCCAATCACACATCTACTAGAATAGAAAACACATAGATCCACATGAATACATGAACAATCAAAGGAAACAAGAACTAGGTAGAGTTCTTCCCACTCCTAAGAGATGAGATCTTGAGGATGATAATGTTCTCCAAGAGGAGGTCTTGAAATCCACAAGTGGATCCTCTCCTCGGAGGCCTTGATCTCCAATGGAGTGGTAGAAGGAGCAAAGATCACAAATATCTCACATATGTCTTTGTTAACCCTAAACATAACCCTAGGTATGAACTATATAGGCTTGGGTAGGTAGGAGACAAAGTGGATGCGAAGTGGAGGCCCAACAGCCCTCTCAGCCGACCATCCTGGAGGGCCCGTGCGCATGGTACACACCCGTGCGTACGGGGTGCTACAGCCGTAGCTCCCTGTGTAGCCCGTGGGCATGGGGTCTCGGGGGCCCGTGCGCACGGTGTTGCCTAGGACTTCCTGTCCAGTTTCTTGTGGACTCCTTCCTCCTTGGCAACTTGGGGTGCTTCTCCCTGGAATTGGTGGTGCTCCTCAGCTGCTTGGAAGGGTCCCTCTTCGTACCTAATAATGCATAGAGTATTTTGGTGAGGTAGCAACCAAGTCCCATTCGAGTTCATGTGCAAGTCAAGTAGGAAGTAGTTCACCTCGGTTTCCATTGCGCATGCTCGAGCTCTTGTCATAGGTCCATGTGGGGCTTGATGCATTGGTGTAGATTCCATGGGGATGTTGGAAGGATGCTCCACATCATCTCCCCTCCCCCCCTTGGGAGAGATCAGTCCACAGATCATGATCTTCGTCACCATGGTACTTGGCCAAGTCTTTGACGTTGAAGATGTCGCTTATGTTGTACTTGTCGCGTGGGATGTCAATCTTGTAGGCGTTGTCATTGTAGCATGCTAGCACCTTGAAGGGTCCGTCGGCTTGTGGTAGTAGCTTTGACTTGGGTTCGTCGGGGAAGTGGTCCTTGCGAAGATGAATCCATACGAGATCTCCCGGTTGGAACACCATTGGTGTCTTATTGATGTTAAGCTTGGTGGTGATGCGATGTACTTGACGCTCGATCGTTGCCCTTGTATCTTCATGCATCTTCTTGAGAAAGCTTGCCCTTGCACTAGCATCCATGTTTGCACGTTCTTGGAGCGGAAGAGGTAGAATGTCCAATGGGGACAAAGGGTTGAAGCCGTAGACAACCTCGAAGGGGGACTTGCTGGTAGTAGAGTGTCGAGCTCGATTGTAGGCGTACTCGGTGATGGGTAAGCACTCCTCCCAATCCTTGATGTTCTTTATCAACACGCGTAGGAGAGTAGATAGTGTCCGGTTTGTTTCTACCGTTTGGCCATTGGTTTGTGGATGATATGCCGTCGAGAATAGTAGCTTGATGTCAAGCTTGGCGCATATTGTCTTCCAAAAGTAGCTTAGGAATTTGACGTCGCGGTCCGACACAATGGTCCTTGGCACTCCATGTAGGCTCAAGATTTCCCTACAAAAAGGTTTGCAACATGTGAAGCATCATCTATCTTATTGCATGGGATGAAATGAGCCATTTTTGAGAATCGGTCCACAACAACAAAGACAGAATCCTTTCCATTTTGAGTCCTAGGCAAACCAAGCACAAAATCCATACTAATATCTTCCCATGGTTGATATGGAATTGGAAGTGGCATGCATATGTAAACCATGAGATTGAGCTTTTGACTTAGCTTTGCGGCATGTAGAGCATCGGTTGGTGAAGTGCGCGACGTCGTGGAACATCTTTGGCCAAAAGTACTTGTTGGAGAGTGTGGCAAAGGTCTTGTCGCGTCCAAAATGTCCCATAAGTCCACCTCCGTGAGCCTCTTGCAAAAGTAACAAACGAAGAGAAGAATCGGGTATACAAAGTTTGTTAGCACACATAAGGTAGCCATTCTTGAGATAATATTTCTCCCAACAAGTGTGAGCAAGACATTTTGCATAAGGAATGGCAAAGGAAGGATCGTTGGCATAAAGATCTTTAACATGCTCAAAGCCTATCACATTCAATTCAAGTTGAGTAACTAACATGCATTTGCGGGAAAGAGCGTCCGCCACAACATTTTCTTTACCCTTAATGTACTTGATCACATAAGGAAAAGATTCAATAAATTCACTCCATTTAGCATGCCGTTTATTCAACTTGGTTTGACCTTTAAGGTACTTTAGTGTCTGATGATCGGTATGTATGACAAACTCATGTGGGCAAAGATAATCCTCCCAAAAATGCAATACTCGCACTAAGGCATACAATTCTTTGTCATATATGTGATAGTTAAGTTGAGCACCAAAAAGTTTTTCACTAAAGTATGCAATGGGTCGCTTTTCTTGCATCAAAACTCCACCAATTCCATTACCACTAGAATCACAATGAACTTCAAAAGTTTTGTTGAAATTAGGCAATGCAAGAATTGGGGCATGTGTAAGCAAAGATTTGAGCTCATCAAATGCGGTAGATTGCAAGGGTCGCCAAACGAAGGGTGCATTCTTTTTACTCAAAGCATGCAACGGTGTGACAATAGTGCTAAAATCTTTCACAAAGCGACGATAAAAACCCGTTAGACCAAGGAAACTACACACTTGTTGCAAATTAGTGGGTTGGGGCGAAGTTTTAATTGCTTCAATTTTAGACTCATCTACATGAACACCCTTTGAAGACACAACGAAGCCAAAGAAAACAATCTTGTTAACGCCAAATGTGCATTTTTTCATATTTGCATAATGACGCTCTTTTCGAAGAGTTTGCAACACGGCCCTAAGATGATTTACATGCTCTTTAAGGGATTTGCTAAAGACAAGAATGTCGTCAAAGTAGACCACAACAAACACTTCAATGTAAGGATGAAGCACATAATGCATAACATGCATAAAAGTTCCGAGTGCTTCCGATAAACCCATAGGCATAACTAGCCACTCGTATAGACCGAATTTTGTTTTGAAAGCGGTTTCCATTCATCACCTTCTTGTATGCGGATTTGATAATAGCCACTTTTAAGATCAATTTGAGAAAATGGTGGCTCCGCTAAGCTCATCTAGCATATGATCAAGGCGTGGAATGGGGTTCCTATAGCGAACGGTGATGGCATTTATTGGTCTACAATCAGAACACATGCGAAAGCTACCGTCTCTTTTAGGCACAAGAATGACCGGTACGGCACAAGGACTCAAACTTTCACGCACATGTCCGTGGTCTATGAGATGTTGGACTTGCCTTTGTATTTCTTTGGTTTCTTCGGGGTTGACGCGGTATGGTGCCTTGTTAGGAAGAGGTGTGCCGGGGATGAGGTCGATCCGATGTTCGATGCCACGTAGAGGAGGAAGACCGGGAGGTAGCTCATCCGAAAAGACATCCGCGAATTCCTAAAACAAATTAGACAACACTAGAGGAAGAGGGTTATGAGTGTTAGTCTTTGCCACCTCATCTTTGCACACTAGGACATAGTGGATGACACTCGATGGGTTCTCACACACTTCTCTCATCTCTCTTTTTGTAGCTAGGAGGACTAAGTTTTTCTCTCTTGGCGAAGAGTCACTCAATTTGGGCTTGTGTCGCTCACTCTCTTTGTGGTGGTTCACTCTCTCACTAGTCTCTCCATGATGGGTGGATGCTTGCTTGTCGGTGATCACTTGGCTTGGTGACATAGGTCGTAGCACGTACTCCGTTCTCTTCATCTGGAAGCTATAGTGGTTTGTTCTCCCGTTGTGTATGACGCCGTGGTCGAATTGCCAAGGTCTTCCCAAGAGATGATGGCACACGTACATAGGAACCACGTCACACTCAATGGTGTCCTCGTAGGCGCCGATCTTGAAAGAAACGTGCACGGTGTGCTCCACTTGAATTGTGCTAGAGTCGCTAAGCCATTGGACCTTGTAGGGGCGGGGATGCTTCTTCTTGACCAATTGCATCTTGGAACATATCTCATCACTTGCCAACTTGTGGCAACTTCCTCGGTCGATGATGACTTTCACGGAGCGTCCGTTGATGCCGGCCTTGGTGTGGAAGATGTGACACCTTTGGTCTTCGTATTGTTGGTGTTGAAGTGTCAAGACCTTGGAGACCACGAGAGCGGGACTTGAATCATTTTCACAATAGACTTAGCATCTTCTTCTTCGTTCACTTGACGGTGCATGGCGACATGGTCGAGAGCTTCCATCTCATCTTCACTCATGGAGTTGTACGTGCCATCATCATTGGCGATCATGGTTCGCTTGTTGATGCATTGGAAAGACTTGTGTCCACGGCCACCACATGTGAAGCACTTGATAGAACTTGTCTTGATGGGATCATCCGGTGGTGCCGATGAAGAAGATGTCTTGTCCTTGTAGTTGCTTGCCGAAGGACGAGTTGAGGAAGGCGTCGCTTGCTTGGAACTTGACTTGTCACCGGTACTTGGTGATGCTCTAGTCGAGGTAGGAGGTGTCGAAGTAGAGGTGGGTTGAGGGTATGAGTTGTAGGTCTTGGATGAGTACTTGGCGTATTTGAAGTCTTCTTGCACTTGTCGCTCTGCCTTGGTCGCTTGATGAACTAGCTCGATAAGGTTGGAGTAGGGTTGGAAATCAACGATCTTCCTTATTGGGTGGTTGAGGCCGTTCAAGAAGCGTGCCATTGTTTGCTCATTGTCCTCTTTGACATTGGCTCTTATCATGGCAATCTCCATTTCTTGATAGTATTCTTCCACCATCTTCGTGCCTTGTTTGAGAAGTTGTAACTTCTTGAAGAGATCTCAGGTGTAGTATGTAGGCACGAAGCGAGCTCTCATGACATCCTTCATTTGTGTCCAAGTCGCGATGGGTGGCTCGTCCTTCTCGCGATGTCGCTCGATCACTTGTTCCCACCAAATGAGGACGTAGTCTTGAAACTCGAGAGATGCCATGGCGATCTTCTTTTCCTCATCGTAGTTGTGAAGACGGAATATCTTGTCGACTTTCAATGCCCATGAGAGGTACTCCTCGGGATCATTGCTTCCGGAGAACTTGGGCATGGTGAACTTGAGCTTGCCATAACGGAGTTCTTCATCATAGTGATGGTTGTGATGTCGCTCTAGTCGTGGAAGAGGGCTTCAAGCACTCGATCCGCTTGTCATTGCTCTTGACGTGGAGGAGGGTGAGGCATATGTGCCCAATTTCGCCTTTCTTGTTGTTCTTCACGTCGGGCAGCTTCTTCTTGTCGTGCTTGACAAAGTTCTTCTTCTTGCTCATGGACTTGCCATCTTCGTTGGGCAACGGCTCGAGTGGACTCTCGGAGTGCATCTTGAGCCGCTTGACCTTGGGCTTCACGACTTTGTTGCTCTTGTCGGATTGCATCGCCGTCTTGAGATGCTTGACGTGGACGTTATGGAGGTAGATCGTGCTCCATAGCTTCTTGTTGTTGGCGTCTCGCTTGTTCACGTGCTCGAACTCGGTCTTGCAGCCCATTTCCATGGAAGGGATTTTCTTGAGCTTGGCGATCTTGAGTAGGACGAGCTCGAGGAGGAGGACTTGCATCGGAAGAAGAGTATGACGATGAGTGACGACTTGAGTGGCGCCGTCTTGGAGAAGAGGTTGAGGAAGACGCGCGGCTCACGATCATGTTGCGGAATTCTTCCATTTGTTTGGAGAGCTTGGCATCGAGGTATTCCCTTTGTCTTGCTTCCGATTGCCGAAGGTCGGTGGTGAGTTGCTCGATGCGATCACCCAAAGCTTCACTCTCTTGATGTAGAGCTCGTTGTGCGATGAAGAAGTGATTCTTGGTGACGAAGTCGCGTTCGTCATCTTGATCCTCGAAGAGAGGGTTCGCCGAAGAAGAAGGCCTATCCATCATGTGGAAGTGGTGGTGAGTAGGAAATGAGAGAACGAAACCAAAGTTACCTTTTCTGAAGATTGTGGATGTATCAAGTACGATCCCACGTGATGCTATAATAGGAGAATTGGTACCGGGTTTTGTTTCTCACACCTACATGTAAATGGATTATGGAGAAGCTCGGTTAGGAAGTGGCACAATTAATTCAAGCAAATGTTAGTCAAGATGTTGAAAAAGTTGAAAAGATGCACAAATTGCAAGTAAGACAAATAGATCAAACCCAAGGATATCACTGGGAACACACACACGGAAGATAGATGGGATCCGCACAACCAAGGAATGAGCTCTAAGAGGTGGAACCACGGGAATGCTCTTGTTGTATGGATACTAGAGAGATGCTAGCTCGATTGCTCTAATGGGCTCGATACGCTAGTGCACCAACCTAATAGAGAAACAGGTCGCCTTCTATCCCAATTATGCTTATGTATGTATGAACCAAGATGATGAACTATGCTATGAGGCCCGATGCTATTGCTTACAAGCTCTTTGCTTCTGTTCTCTTTCTTTTGCTTAAAAGCTTTTTTTACTATGCCACTATGCTTGATATGCGAGCCACAATGCGAGGTAACAAGTAGTATATGCACGGGAGAGACGTAACACTAAAGGTGCACTATAAGCGTGACCCGGCAATTCTCAACTTGCTAGTCTTGATGGGTAAGCTAAGCAAAAGAGGCTCGAGGCTATCAAGGTAATGGCAAGGGTAATACAAAGTGTCGTCGAGCTTACTGTCCTTGCTTACGGTTGGTATGAAGATGGGGTGGTCGTTGTCGATGTAGAGTCCGAGTCGATGGCGAGTGGCGGTGATGATTGTGACAAATAGTGCCTAAGTAGCCGAAACACCTTAGGACACTTGAGAACCGCAACTCCGACACTCAAACACTCATGAGAAGTATATGCGGAAGATCAAATGTGGTGGTGGAAAGGCAAACTGGAGGAAAAATGAAACGGCCAAACTGCTCTGTATGGTCCGTGCGCACAAGGCAAGTGATGCCCGTGTGCACGGGGTCCCGATGGCCCGTGTGCACGGAGTGCGTTGCGAGCGGATGAAAAGCTCCTAATCCATGGGAATTTCACAAATTTCGGCCAAAATCGATGGATGATAGGTGGTGGAAGATGGTAGGGGGGTAGATCCACTTGTCAAACACCCAATTCGTGGATCAAATCAACCAAATCTCACAAGAGAATAAGCATCTACCTCAATTTCATAGCAAGCATGCATAAAGCGCTCAACAAATGGTCTATGGTATGCATATGAACCATTCACAACACCAAATAAGATGAGATGTTGAAACACATGGGGTAAGTGCAAGACAATCCGAGCATAATGTGCACATGGTGTAGTGAAAATAGGGTGGCACTCAACATAATGGAAAGAGCAATTGTTCATCATGTGTGAGGCAATCAAGTTAAGCAAGTGACAAGCAAAGGGACATGGCATATGTGAAATGATGACATTGGTGCAACCAAACATGTGATATGAGCAAGTAGGAAACAAGTTAGATGCAACAAACAAGGCATATATGTCATGAGGCATAGCAATGTGGAAATCATGAACGAAAGCACTATCTCTAACATGTGTGCAATCAAGTGGTCCAAGATGACCAACAAGTTGGATGCAACAAAAATGAAGTGTGATCCACAATATGCATGCTCATGGTTTGGGTGTTCTCGAAAGAGAAGGATATCACCTCGAAAGCATGTCCTTGTGCATCCTTCACAATGCCGAAGTACAAGCAAGTGTGATGTAGACTCATCGTGGTAGAAGGTGGTTCGCTCTCAAGAGCTCGAATGGTCAAATCACGTGAAGTGGAAGTCGACACGAAGTCCAAGTATCCTACACATGCACAAAAGAAAGCAAACAACGTATGCGCATGGTAGATAAACACATCATCCATCATGATGGTTCTCTTCTCTTGCACATAACCATTAGAAGCAAAAGTGCATGAGCAATATGATGCAACAATGGCATTGTTCATGGCACTAGGCATATGGCAAAGGAGGAAGACAAGCATGCTTCACAAGAATTATGTCAAAAACTCCAAGTATATGCAAGAATGCTATGGGGGCAATCTCATGAGAAAGATTAAGAGTATTGTTGCACTCAATACAAGGCAAATCATCTAGCATGAGAGAGGCAACATATGGAGACATATGACAACATGTAATAGAAATCATGTGCAAAGCATGGAAATGGATATCATCAACCGCATGAAACAAGCAAGTATGAATCATCGGTGATGCAACATAGGTAAGCATAGCAATCATAGCATGCAAACTAGTAGCGCAAAGATGCAACATACTAGAGGAATCCATTAAAGGAACATGGCAATAACAAGCAATATTTCCACCAAGCTTGCAAATACGCATACAAGTATGAGAATCAAGTTTCATGTGAGATGCAAGGCATGGGCCACAAATGCATGGCAAAGGCATGGGAATGAGCATATCATGCAAAGTTAACATGGCAATATGGGCATAAAGTGAGAAGTGGTATATAACCGATAACCATGTGAGGGCCATGTAGAAGAAATGCGCGAAGTCTTTGCGTGAAGGGAGTGGTGGGAATGAAAATCCACGGAATCCCAAGTCATCATTGCTCTCTAGAGCTCGTTTCGTCAACTCACGGGATTGTGAGGTTGACGAATATTCATGGGTACCTACACAAAAGAGACACAAACCAAAGAAAGTGTGTGCATGGTAAATGTACACATCATCCATCATGATGTGTATGTGCATGTGTGAGTTAGCACAAGATAAGCATCGCTCAAAGAAATTTGAGGCACGGTAGAGAAATATGTCATCCATCATGAAAGAATAGTTATTGTGTTCAACATGATTGGGACGCAATTTATAGCAAGTGTGTGGCACAACAATAGCATTTTTATTGATGGGATGCATAAGGTGCACACAATCATGGGAATCATGCAATGGATGGGATGGATCAAAATCTCCTAAAATGTATGAGGGAACTATGGGGGTCTCCTCATGTGCAATAGAGGAAGCATAATATGGAGAAGTTTTGCAACATGACAAACAATGCATGTCTGAAGCTAGGTGGTCATGGCATGGCATATGAGATAAATGATGCAAAGGGAGCATATCAATATCTTCACAAGAAAAACAAATGCAAATAACCATCATCTTGTCAGCTATGCCATAAGTGCAAATTGGGTTTATTTTAATGGCATATGCATAGTCACTATGTTGAGGCTGAAATGATGCAATATGGGAGATCTCACTCATAGCATACGACAAATTTAATGGATTGTCAAACATGACGTGACAGATAGAATTTTCACATGATATCCTATGGAGCATAACATCGCAAATAGGCAATTTGACAAGCTCATAATCATATTCATCATAAATAGGTGGCACATCTACGCATGTAGAATACATAGTATGTGGTGAATCCATAAGGTGATCATCATCATGTAAGCAATCGATATGAAGATAGTCCACTAGTGGGACAAGCGAAACACCATCACCTATGTTACCTTTGTAGCTCCACTCATGTGGTGTAGGTGAGGTTTCATGATGGAACCATGTGGGGGGTGCATCATCGTCCACCATGGCCATCATCGTCGCCGTTGGAGGTATGGACTCATCGAGGGTAGGCATGTCATTATGTAGGAGACCTAGCACCAAAGAAGAAAACACACTCGGAGTAGAGTTTAAGTCATTAGAAATCATAGTGGCCTCACGTGCCCTCTCAACTACCTCACTCACTAAGTGTTGTGTCTCACTCACTCCCACTAAGATGTACTCACTCATATGGTTGGTGGAGTCACGCAAATGGCTCTCAACCTCACATAGAGTGTGTGGCATGCTCTCATGTGTGGGGCTAGTGGTGATCATACTCATCCTCTCATAAGAAATGCACTCAATGTCATATATGGTGGAGTCACTCATCTCACTAATGGGGTGGTGGCTTCTCCTCACATGGCAAATGGGGCATCTCGTCATATGTGGGTGTCGGAGAGATGTAGGTGCAAATGTCTCCATGCTCAACTCCTATCGCCTCCTTGGTCGAGGGGATAGTCCCATGCTCAACCTCCTCATCCATAACGCCTCCAAAGATGAATGCCGTAGGATGTGGCAAATCATCGCTCTCCTCCGAGACCAAAGATAAGGTCTCATGTGCGGTGTCGTAGCTTTACTCAGAGTAAGAGTCCCATTGGGGTGCCGTATTCATGTTGTTGGAGAGGTTTTTGCTCGTCGCCGTGGTCGAAGGGGATGGCCCTTGCTCGACCGTCTTGTCGCTGTCTTGTATGAGGCCCATATGATGTGGCACCTCGTAGCTTGTCTCCATGACCGAAGGGAATTTCCCATGCTCGGCCGTCTTCCTTGAGGGGCTTCCGAAGTTGGAGGTGTCGTCCTTGCTTGTAGGTGGTCGCCTTGGACTTGATTATGTCGAAGTAGGCATACTCGTGGGGAGTAGGCGAAGATGCCATATGTCGAAAGGCGAAGATGCCTTGAGAACACTTGGCAAAGATGCCGAAGTGGTGGTAGTAGCCGTAGCATCCTTTTGGTAGTGATGTTGTCATGCTTGAACTTGTAGTCGATGGCGCTCTTCGTCTTCATGCACATGTGTCTTGCGGTTGTCTTGGCGGTAGTCTCGAAGATGAGGACAGTGCCGCGTGGTACTTGCATCGTGTGGCCACTCCGAAGGTATGTGACTTGAGCGTCTCCGCCTTGAAGATGAAGAAGGGGAAGAAGACTTGTAGTTGGCCAACACGTGTCGGATGCCATCCATGTGTGCGTCCAACTTGTCGTCGAGGTAGTCCCTTTTCCTTGCTTCAGAATGTCGTATGTCGATGGCGAGTCGCTCGAGGCAGTCGAAGACCGAAGATGATGTGCTTTGCCTATCCATCGCAAGACTCGAGTAGAGGTGAGTAGGAAATGAGATAAACAATACCAAGATACCGTTTCCCAAAGTTGAGGATGTATCCCGTGTCACTCAATGTGATATGAGAGAATAGTGGAATTGGTACCGAACTTGTTCACTCACACCTACAAATTAAAGCTATCGAGTGCTTGGTTAGGACAAGTGGCACAAAATTCAAGCAAATGTTAGCCCAAGATGTCGAAAATGTTGGGGAAGATTCACAAAATTGCAATGTAAAGCAAATAGATCAAAGTTATGGTGACACAAGAAACACACACACGGATAGATAGATGGGATCCACGCAACCAAGGAATGAGCACAAAATGTGTTACCACGGAAAAAGCTCTTGTTGCATGGATGCTAGAGAGACACTAGCTCGATTGCTCAAATGGGCAAGATACACTTGTGCACCAACCTATGAGAGTAAACGTGTCGTCTTCTATCCCAAGTATGCTATGTATGTAAGCTCCAAGTGTATGTACTATGCAAAATGGCTCAATGCTATTTCTATTGCTTACAAGCTCTTTTGTATCTCCTCTTTTGCTTAAAAGCTTTTTGCTCTTTTTTTATTTTGGATATGCTTGATGCTCGAGCCAAGTATGATATGAGACAAGTATGTAAGATATGCACGGGAGAGACTTATGGCACAATGATGATAGCAAGATGATTGCACGCTAAAACTAGCTATGCGGCGTAAGCGTATCACTAAGGTGCACAAATAGCATGGCCCGGCAATTCTCAACTCGCTAGTCTCGATAGGTAAGGTACGCAATAGGCTCGGGGAGATCAATGCAATGGCAAGGAAATATACAATGGTGTCGTCGAGGTTACCGTCCGTATGTACGGTTGGGGGTGTCAAACTGATGAAGTGGTCAATATCGATGTCGAGACCGGGGCGATGATGAGTGGCAGTGATGTCGAAGTAGAACCGTTCCTAAGTAGCCGAAACACCTTAGGAAATGGTGAAAACCCGCGAACTCAAAATCTCAAACGTCAAATAACAAATGGTGGTAGCGGACATGCGATAGTGGTGTCGGAGATGGCAATGCGAAAGTCATGGTGGTGGTTGATGAAGAAGCAACCATCCCTAAGTAGATGAAACACCTTAGGAGACTCAAGTCACAAATCAAACAACCACAAATGCTAAATGGAGCAAAATGGGTTACGTTGCGGAAAGCTATGGTGGTTTTGCGGATGATATGGTGGAGGGCCTAGGCAAAGATGCCAAAATGTAAAAACAATTATGGATTCAAATAATGTGGGAACCTATCTAGATGGATGGGGGATGTCAATAGCTACTCAACGAGCTAAAGAACGTAAAAAACAGGCTCCGGATGCGAAAGTTACGGCCAAAACTGTGAAGCGCTCGCGGCTGCTGTAGGGGGGCCGTGTGCACGGGGTCTAGGGCCGGTGGACATGGGGTCCCATGCACACGGTACACGTACCGAGGACACGGGGTCACTAGAGACTTTGCGGGGGGCCGTGGGCACGGGGTGGGGAGCCCGTGGGCACGGGGGTGGCGGAAATTTCTCGATTTCGTGGCCGAAATTGATGGATTTCGTGGCGGGGATTGTATGGGGGATGGGGGAAAGCTAGATCTACTTGCCAAACATCCAAATCAAGGATCAAACACAACAAATCTCACAAGAACCAACAAATTGCAAGAAAATTTTTGGGGCTATTTTTGTGGGGATTTTCGAAATTGGGCAAGAACAAGCAAAATTAGGCTAGAAAACAAAGAGGAGGGACTCCAATTTCATGAGAAATGTGGCTCATGATACCAAGATGTTGTAGGGTGGAACCCTAAGATGGATGTTTCACGAATTGGAGGGGAAATGCCCAAGAATAAGAAGAACACAAAGGGGAAAACACAAGAGGAACACTCAAGAACAAACCCAAATCACACATCCACTAGACTCACATCCACACAAGATCCACAAAGCTACAAGAACAACAAAGGGAAAGATAAAAGATAGAGTTCATCCCAAATCCCAAATGGAGGTGAGCTCTTGGTGATCGTATGATGGGGATCCTTCCCTAGATGGGGTCTTGAATCCACTAGGGATCTTCCCCTATGGAGGTCTTAATCTCCATGGGAGAGGTGTCTCTCTCAAGAGGAGGTACAAGGAGCAAAGCTCATTTAGATCATGTCATATCCTTTGCTTACCCTAACATATGGTCTAGGCACGGAATATATATATATATATATATATATATATATATATATATATATAGGTGGAGGAAGGGGACGAAGTGGAGGCCCAACAACCAAGTCACAGCCGGCCATCCTGTAGGGCCCGTGCGCACGGGGTGCTCCAGCGCCAACTTCCTGGGTAGCCCGTGGGCACGGGGTCTCAGGGGCCCGTGGGCACGACGTCGTCTGGGACATGCAGTCTTGGCCCTGGTGCACTCCTTCTCCTTCCTCGTGTATGCTTCTCGGCTCCCTTGATGTGGTCAACCTCGATGATGGTGTACATGTACTCTTGAGCTTGGACTCCTCCTCGATGAATGTGTAGCTCCGCTCACACCTATGTATGCCCACGAGAGAGGGGTCAAGTAGTATACCATCCTCGAAGGATACAAATGGACACGTGTAAAGGGGATGATTCATCTTTATGTATGTGAAGTAGATGTGGCACGTGTCACTTGCCAAATGGACTCTTGACATGGTGATGTCCGAAGGATGCTCCGCATCAAGTACCAGTCGTCCGGTGGCTGTAGATTCCTGGCAGCTCTTCCTCTTGGTCCTTGTACTTGGTGTCCTCGCTGTCTTGTGCGTTGGGTGTAGCTGCTCCATGGCTTTCCTCCAAGTACCTGATTACGCATAGGGTCTCCGCTTGAGGTAGTAGCCATGTCTCATATGTAGAAAGTGGTAGTTCGGAGAGTAACGAGTCCACATTAATTTCGATAGCCTTTGCATGAGTTCTTGTCATTGGTCCAAGTGGTATCATGGGAGACGTAGGTAGGTCCATGGGGATGACCGTGGGATGCTCCACATCATCTCCCCCCCCCCTTGGGAAAGATCCGACCTCGGATCGGAAGCCTCATCACCATGGTAGGGAGAGAGATCCTTGACATTGAAAATGTCGCTCACGGAGTACTTGTCGCGTGGTAATTCGATCTTGTATGCATTGTTGTTGTAGCACTCGAGCACCTTGAAGGGTCCGCCGGCTCATGGTCGTAGCTTGGACTTGCGTTTGTTGGGGAAGCGTTCCTTGCGAAGGTGCAGCCATACAAGATCTCCAATGTTGAATATCATGGGTTGCTTGTTGATGCTGAGCTTGGTCGCGAGTTGTTGTACTAGGCGTTCGATGGTGTGCCTTGTATCTTCACGCATCTTCTTGAGGTAGCTCACTCGTGCACTTGCGTCTATGTTGATGCACTCTTGTAGTGGTATAGGTAGAATGTCCAATGGAGACAATGGGTTGAAGCCGTAGACGACCTCGAATGGGGACTTGCTGGTAGTAGAGTGTCGTGCTCAATTGTAGGTGTACTCGGCGATGGGTAAACACTCTTCCCTCTCCTTGATGTTCTTCTTGATCAATCCGCGTAGGAGAGTAGATAGCGTCCGGTTTGTGACCTCTGTTTGGCCGTCTGTTTGAGGATGGTATGCCGAAGAGAACAAAAGCTTGATTCTGAGCTTGGCACATAGCGTCTTCCAAAAGTAGCTAAGGAACTTGACATAGCGGTCCGATACGATAGTCTTGGGCACTCCATGTAGGCGCAAGATTTCCCTACAAAAAAGATTTGCAACATGTGAAGCATCGTCTATCTTGTTGCATGGGATGAAATGAGCCATTTTAGAGAATCGGTCCACAACAACAAACACGGAATCTTTGCCATGTCAAGTTCGAGGCAAGCTAAGCACAAAGTCCATACTAATATCTTCCCATGGGTGATACGGAATAGGAAGTGGCATATAGAGACCATGGTATTGAGCTTTAGACTTAGCTTTGCGACATGTAGAGCATCAGTTGGTGAAGCGTGAGACGTCGTGGAACATCTTGGGCCAAAAGTAGTTCTTGTAGAGCGTAGCAAATGTCTTGTCGCGTCCAAAGTGTCCCATAAGTCCTCCTCCATGAGATTCTTGCAAAAGTAACAAATGAAGAGAAGACTCGGGGATACATAGTTTGTTAGCTCTCATAAGATAATCATCTTTGATGTAATAGCATTCCCAAGATGTATGCTTCAAACATTAGGTATAAGGAATAGCAAAAGTAGGATCATGCGCATATAAGTCTTTTATGTGCTCAAAGCCAATGACATTCAATTCAAGTTGGGTAACAAGCATGCATTTGCGGGAAAGAGCATCCGCCACAACGTTCTCTTTGCCTTTGATGTACTTGATGACACAAGGAAATGACTCAATGAATTCACTCCACTTAGAATGACGCTTGTTCAACTTAGTTTGACCCTTAAGGTACTTAAGTGTTTCATGATCCGTATGAAGAATGAACTCGGGGATACATAGTTTGTTAGCTCTCATAAGATAACTCTCCCTAATGCATATAACTCTTTGTCATAGATGGGGTAGTTAAGTTGTGCTCCGGAAAGTTTTTCACTAAAGTATGCGATGGGGCGCTTCTCTTGCATTAACATACCTCCTATGCCATTACCACTAGCGTCGCAATGGACCTCAAAAGGTTTATCAAAGTTGGGTAAAGCAAGCAAAGGGGCATGTGTAAGCAAATTCTTGAGCTCATTGAATGCGGTATCTTGTAATGGTCCCCAAACAAAAGGTGCATTCTTCTTACTCAAGGCATGTAAAAGGCGAAGCAATGGTGCTAAACTCCTTCACAAAGCGAAGATAAAATCCGGCTAAGCCAAGAAAACTACGCACTTGTTGCAAGTTTTTGGGTTGGGGCCAAGTTTTAATAGCTTCGATCTTGGTTTCGTCTACATGCACGCCCTTAGAAGAAATGACAAATCCTAGGAAGACAAGCTTGTCAACACCAAATTTGCATTTCTCCATGTTAGCATAGAGTCTCTCTTTGCGAAGAGTTTGCAGAACGGTTCTAAGATGGGTGCCATGATCTTTGAGAGATTTGCAAAAAACAAGTATGTCGTCGAAATAGACCACAACGAATACACCAATGTGGGGCCTAAGGACAAAATGCATGACACGCATGAACATACCGGGTGCTTCGGATAAGCCCATTGGCATAATAAGCCATTCATATAAGCCAAATTTGGTCTTAAATGCAGTTTTCCATTCGTCACCCTCTTGTATGCGGATTTGTTAATAGCACTCTTAAGATCAATCTTAGAGAAAATTGTGGCTCCGCTAAGCTCATCAAGCATGTCATCTAAGCGTGGGATGGGGTGACGATATCTATCCGTCATAGCATTGATAGGACGACAATCGGAACACATGCGATATGTACCGTCTTTCTTGGGAATAAGGATTACGAGGACGGCGCATGGGCTCAAGCTTTCTCGAACATGGCCATTGTCGATGAGTTGTTGCACTTGCCGTTGGATTTCCTTGGTTTCTTCGAGGTTGACGCGGTAGGGTGCTGATAGAGGCAAAGGTGTCTCGTCTTTCGATGAGATGGTGATTATCGTTTTCAGAGGAGTAGACTTTGATGATTCGACTACAACGTGCGAGGACGTCGCGCCTTAGCAATCGCTAAACCAACTCCGAGAGCTTATTGACCACGCCGAAGCATGATCAACCTGACCACGAGGGTCTATTTCCTGCAAGAAAACGAAGAACAAGCAAGAAACTGAGATTGCAATCTAGATATTGCGAATATAAGATGAAAGCTTTATTGATCAAGGTGGGGTTCTGTGATGTCTTGGTCTGGTCATTGAACACAAACGAAGTACGCGAAGTTGCAGCTATGGCGAACTTTAATCTAAACAAAACCCAAAGTCTAAACGACGCCCTAAGGGCTGTATATATGGAGGAAGAGGGGCGGAATTTCGTGGCCCTTGGAGGAGGGGTCCGAAACCAAACCTAACTCTTGTTTCCCCACACATACGGACTCTAAAAATAGCCTATACTCAAGTATTTCGAAATTACATGGGCCTAGCCCAAAAATAAGGTGACACAGCACCTATAATAGCCTCTGGAAGAAATTAAGGAAGTGGCATGTTGTATATTTCGTCCAAGCCTTCATTCACTCATTATGGTGGCTTCAAAGTCTTGAAATCATCACTTGAAACTTCAGTTTTGTTCCCCTTGCGCATGCCATCATCTCCATGCTTGATCTTGCTCCAGTGTTCATCCCTCTTGTCCATTCTAGGCCCTTCATTTGTAAGCAAAACAAATGTATCCAATTTAGGCAGCATCATATTCTCATGAACATTAGAATCATTACCAAGAAACGAAAGTACCTGGTAATTTAATTGGCGTGCGCGAGCTCTAGTAACTGGTCCAGTATATGTAGCTGTAGGGGCTGTGGGTGTAACAATGGTATTGATGTCCTCATCATCCTCCCCTTCTTGAAATGAAGTCGTCCTTGACGGAAGCTCATTTTGCTCACCCAAATAAGGCTTCAGATCTGCAATGTTAAAAGTGGGACTAACCCCAAAATCTGCAGGCAGCTCAAGTTTGTATGCATTATCATTTATTTTCTCTAACACCTTAAAAGGACCATCAGCATGTGGCATTAGCTTTGACTTGCGCAAATCAGGAAATCTATCCTTACACAAATGTAACCAAACAAGATCTCCAGGTGCAAAGACAAAGGTTTTCTACCCTTATCTCTAGCAAGTTTATATTTAGCATTCACGCGCTCAATATTTTCCTTAGTTAACTCTTGCATTTTTAAGATTAGTTCAGCACGTTGTTTAGCATCAAAATTAACCTTCTCCAAAGATGGAAGCGGCAACAAATCAATAGGTGCACGAGGTAGGAAACCATACACAATCTCAAAAGGGCACATTTTAGTAGTAGAATGCAGCGAACGATTATAAGCAAATTCAATATGAGGCAAGCATTCTTCCCACATTTTAAGGTTAGTCTTCAAAACAGCCCTAAGCATAGTAGACAATGTTCTATTGACTACTTCAGTTTGTCAATCAGTTTGGGGGTGACATGTAGTACTAAAAAGCAGTTTAGTCCCCAACTTAGCCCATAAACATATCCAAAAGTGGCTAAGAAATTTAGTATCACGATCTGAAACAATTGTATTTGGCACACCATGCAAGCGAATAATTTCACGAAAGAACAAATCAACAACATTAGCAGCATCATCGCTTTTATGACATGGTATAAAGTGTGCCATTTTCGAGAATCTATCCACGACAACAAAAATGCTATCCCTCCTCTTCTTTGTTCAAGGTAAACCCAAAACAAAGTCCATAGATATATCCTCCCATGGAACACTAGGTACAGGCAAAGGCATATATAAATCATGAGGATTGAGTCATGACTTAGCTTTTTGACATGTATTGCAGCGAGCAACATCCCGTCTCATCTTTGGCCAAAAGAAATGTGTAGCAAGTACATCCTCTGTCTTCTTCACGCCAAAGTGTCCCATTAATCCTCCTCCATGCGCCTCCTACAACAACAAAAGACGAACGGAGCTAGCTGGAATGCATAGATTGTTAGCACGGAACACAAATCCATCATTAACGACAAACTTGTTCCATGTTCTTCCTTCTTTATAATTCTGCATTACATCTCTAAAATCAGCATCATGCATATATTGATCTTTGATGGTCTTCAAACCAAATTTTTTAAAGTCAAGTTGTGAAAGCATAGTATAATAACGAGACAATGCATCAGCAATAACATTTTCTTTACCCTTCTTGTGTTTAATGACATAAGGGAAAGTCTCAATGAATTCATCCCATTTAGCATGTCTACGATTCAGTTTAGGTTGACTTTTAATATGTTTCAAAGATTCATGATCAGAATGTATAACAAATTCTTTGGGCCATAAATAGTGTTGCCATGTTTCTAAAGTCCGAACAAGAGCATATAATTCTTTCTCATAAGTAGAATAGTTCAGACTAGGCCCACTCAATTTTTTAAGAAAAGTATGCAACAGGTTTGCCATATTGTAATAACACACCTCCTAATCCAATTCCACTAGCATCACATTCAAGCTAAAAAGTCTTATTAAAATCAGGAAGTTGGAGTAATGGAGCATGTGTCAACTTATCTTTCAATACCATGAAGGCTTCTTCCTGTGCTGTACCCCAAACAAAAGGCACATCCTTCTTTGTAAGCTCATTGAGAGGTGCAGTAATGGTGCTCAAATCTCTCACAAAATGCCTATAGAAACCAGCGAGGCCAAGGAAACTCCTCACTTGTGTGACCGTTTTGGGCTGCGGACAACTCTCAATAGCTTCAATCTTGGCTTTATCAACTTCAATTCCCTATGGAGTAACAACCTAGCCAAGAAAATATACTCGGTCGGTGCAAAAGGTGCACTTCCCAAGGTTACCAAACAAACGTGCATCACGTAGAGCAATAAAAACAGCACGTAAATGTTCCAAATGTTCCTCCAAAGATCGGCTATAAATCAATATATCATCAAAGTAAACTACCACAAATCGTCCAATAAAAGCACGTAATACTTTGTTCATTAATCTCATGAAAGTACTAGGTGCATTAGTTAACCCAAAAGGCATGACTAACCACTCATATAATCCAAACTTAGTTTTAAATGTTGTTTTCCATTCATCTCCCTATTTAATATGAATTTGATGGTATCCACTACGCAAATCAACTTTGGAGAATATTGTAGAGCCACTCAATTCATCAAGCATATCATCTAGGTTAGGAATAGGATGACGATAACGAATAGTAATATTATTAATGCCTCAACAATCAACACACATACGCGACGTACCATCCTTTTTTGGCACTAGTATAATAGGAACAACACAAGGACTAAGAGATTCGCGTATATAACCTTTGTAGAGCAGCTCCTGTACTTGACGCATAATCTCCTTTGTCTCCTCTGGATTGGTACGGTATGGGCACGGTTTGGCAGTGAAGCACCGGGAATTATGTCAATCTGACGCTCAATCCCTCGAATAGGTGGTAATCCCGGTGGCACGTCTTGTGGAAACACATCAGTGAACTCCTGCAAAATGTTAGTGACACCAGGAGGCAAAGAGGAAGGCACGTCCTCTAATGAAAATAATGCCTCTTTGCACACAAATGCATATCAAACAGATTTGCTGAAATCTAGATCATCAATATGAGATTTGGTGGCAAGTAAGCATGCACTTTTCAATTTAATTTCAGAAGCAACACTAGATGGTTTATTATTAGGCTTCATTTGTTGCTCAAATTCTTTTGCCACATTCTGATTTTCACTCTTATTTTTCTCCTATTTTGCTTTACTAGCTCTATTAATATCATCTTTCAAAATGGAATCAGGAGACATAGGAAGCAAAGTAATATGTTTATCCTTATGAACAAGAGAATACTGATTGTTTCTATCATGGTGTACAATTTTTTTATCAAATTGCCATGGTCTACCAAGTAATAAGGAACATGCTTGCATGCGTACCACATCACAATCAACATAATCAGCATATGTAGAGATACTAAAATGCACACGAACAGTACGTGTTACCTTAACCTTGCCGTTGTTGTTGAACCATTGAATGTAGTAAGGATGCGGATGTGGTCTTGTGGTGAGAGACAACTTCTCCACCATCTCCATGCTAGCCAGATTGTTGCAGCTCCCTCCATCTATGATGACGCGGAAAGAACGTTCCTTCACAAGTCCCTTTGTATGGAACAAATTGTGCCTCTGATTTTGCTCAGCTTGCATGACCTGCACACTCAAAACATGTTGAGCAACTATACTTTCATACCTATCAGCGTCGTCAGTAGCCATGTATTGCGTCACTTGTTCAAAATCTTCTCCATCGTGTTCTTCACTTGTAATAAGAGCCAAAGTCTACTCATCATAGTCACTAGCGGACTCATATCCACCATCCTCAGTAGCAATCATCACATGCTTAGATGGGCATTCTCTTGCATAATGACCTCCACCCTTGCAACGACGACAAATAATATCATGTGTTTGCCCTGTTGATGCCATGGATGAAGAAGAGCTCTGTGCATGCCCAGAAGGTGTGCTCTTGGCAGGTAGTGGTGGTTGTGCCTGCTTTCTTGTATCACGGTTGGAGGTGGTAGCCGATGGAGGTGCCGGTGCAACAGAATGTGTGGTAGTAGAGGATGCACGCGGTGTCCATGATGAAGGTCGACCTGCGGAAAATTTAGTTCGCGTCAATGCCTGTCGATCCTGCACTTCACGTTCAGCTTTGCAAGGAAGATGGAATAAATGAGTGATATTGTTATACTCCTTATACTCTAAAATGGTCTGAATCTCTCTATTTAATCCACCCATAAAATGTGCAAGCATAGCCTCATTATCCTCAACAATACCACATCTAATCAGGCCAGTTTGTAATTCCTGATATACTCCTCTACAGAACTTTTTCCTTGTCTCAAACGCTGCAGTTTCTAAAGTAATTCATGCTGATAATATGGTGGAACCCAACGAGTACGCATAACAGTTTTCAAAGCAGCCCAAGTAGCTGGAATAGGATATAATCTACAATGTTCAGACCACCAAACACATGCAAAACTAGTGAAAGCACAAACAGCAGCATCAACACGTCTTTCCTCAGGATATTGTAAACATGTAAAACATTGTTAAGTTTCTAACTCCCAAGTAAGATATATATCAGGAACATATCTACCCTCGAATGGTGGAATATTCAATTTTAGTTTCAGAAGATGGTCATGATCTCGTACCGGAGGTGGTGGTGCAGGCCTACCATTGCGATTATTTTCATGTGGACGACCTGGTGGTGGTGCTGGTGGTTGCACGTAGTTCTAATTTTGATCAATCTCATCCTCATAATCGCCTGCGTAATCGTCCTCCTCCGCAGTAGCAGGAGACACAGAAGCATCAACAGCAGTAGCAGCGGCACCAGAAGTTTGGCCAGGCTCAAGAGGAACACGGCTCGCTCGGCGGAGGGCTGTTTCTCAATGTGGAGGTGGTTGTTGATGTTGTTGCAATGGTGTAGCAGATGCGGGTGGTGGCTGTGGTAGATGTGCGAGTACTTCATCGAACTTGGCATCCAACTTGGTGTCAATTGTCTTCTCAACATCATCAATCCTCTAAAGTGCCTTTCCAAAGCTGGCCATCACGTCTTCCACCTGTTGACTCAACATTTGGTGAAATTGATCATGAAGCTCCTTCTTCGTCATGTTCTCCCAGTCAATCTCGTCGACTTGTGGTCCTGCCATGGTTAGCAGTAATAGAAACACACAAGAATATGATCCGACAGACAACTAAAAAGTGGTGGTGGTGGGGTGTCACAAATCCATCAACCGAATGTCAAATTCTTACCAATTCTTACCAAGCAGCAGGTGGTGATTGGCAACCTTTGTAGTCAAAACTCTCAAAGCTTGGATAGAGCGATTACCTGGGAGAGTCAAATGCACGACGTAGATGTATGTGGAGCTGGGAAGGCTTATAATATGGTAGCAAAAAGGGTCAGCAGTAATCAATTCAGAGATGCAAAGTTGAATAAACGGTCAACGACGATACTGTGTTGGTCCTAGGCTAGACCGTACTAGAGACACGAGCCTAGAACACTAACAAAATCACGGTGCGGCACGTAAACAAGGGAAAAGCACACTCTTGGGAAAAATCGCTCTTTTTTTTGCGAAAAATCACTATAATGGCGAGTGTCTCAAAACTCTTCCCAAGTCAAAATAACAGGATAGGCACGAATTTTTTTTAATTTTTTTTGAAAATCAGGGCAGCGACAACCAAAAAGTGCAACAAAAAATCACTATGATGGCGAGTGTCTCAAAACGCTCCCTGCGACCTAAAAAAAGGATAGGGAAAAAATATTTCTGCCTGCTGAAATTTTGGCCTAGAAACTGCCCGGGGGTCTCATACTCCTTTTTTTTTGAAACCTACTCAGGCAAGGAAACACGAATTGGAAAATAGATGGATCTCAAAAACAAACCTAATATGAAAAAACTCAGATTGGTGGTGAATATATGGTGGTAGGATATGGCAGCGGTGGTGGTATATGGCAGTAGCGATGAAGATGGTGCGGCGGCAGCGTGACAAACTGTGACAGAACTCGAAACTCTAAAGGACTAGAAACTAAGACCAGCAACTAGACACGACGATGCAACGCAAATTCAACAAAGCAAAACACTAAAAAGATTATGCAAAGGCTCAGATTGGTTCGAATATGATGAACTAACTCTAATTTGTTTTGTGGCTTTTCGTGGACTGTAGGTATAAAGAACAGACTCGATCTAAACTATGAAAAACTAGAAAATCTCATCGAGCAACCTGGAAATCTGATACCACTTGATAGAGGCAAAGGTGTCCCATCTTTCGATGAGATGGTGATTATCGTTTTCGGAGGAGTAGACTTTGACGATCCGACTACGAACGTGCGAGGACGTCGCACCTTAGCAATCGCTAAACCAACTCCGAGAGGTTATTGACCAAGCCGGAGCATGATCAACCTGACCACGAGGGTCTATTCCTGCAAGCAAATGAAGAATAAGCAAGAAACTGATATTGCAATCTGGATATTGCGAATATAAGATGAAAGCTTTATTGATTAAGGTGGGGTTCTATGACGTCTTGGTCTGGTCGCTGAACACAAACGAAGTACGCGAAGTTGTAGCTATGGCGAACTTTAATCTAAAAAAACCCAAAGTCTAAACGACGCCCTAAGGGCTGTATATATGGAGAGAGAGGGGGGAATTTCGTGGCCCTTGGAGGAGGGGTCCGAAACCAACCCTAACTCTTGTTTCCCCACACATACGGACTCTAAAAACAGCCTATACTCAAGTATTTCGAAATTACATGGGCCTGGCCCAAAAATAAGGTGGCGCAGCACCTATAATAGCCTCTGGACAAAATTTAGGAAGTGGCATCTTGTATATTTCGTCCAAGCCTTCATTCACTCATTATGGTGGCTTCAAAGTCCTGAAATCATCACTTGAAACTCCAGTTTTGTTCCCCTTGCGCATGCAATCATCTCCATGCTTGATCTTGCTCCAGTGTTCATCCCTCTTGTCCATGCTAGGCCCTTCATTTGTATGCAAAACAAATGTATCCAATTTAGGTAGCACTATATTCTCATGAACATTAGAATCATTACCAAGAAAACGAAAGTATGTGGTAATTTAATTGGCGTGCGTGAGCTCTAGTAACTGGTCCAATATATGTAGTAGTATGGGCTATGGGTGTAACAAAGGTATTGATGTCCTCATCAGGTGCCATGTTCGGTAACGGTGCGCCCGGGATGAGGTCAATTCGGTGTTCGATGCCGCGTAGAGGAGCTAGTCCCGGAGGTAGCTCATCGGGAAAGACGTCCCTCAATTCCTGTAGGACATTAGATAACACTAAAGGTAGAGACTGAGAGGTGTTAGTTGTTGTTGCCACATCGTTGCACAATAGGACATAGTGCATAACACTCGATGGGTTCTCACACACTTCTCTCATCTCACTTTTGGTATAGCACTAAGTTTTTCTGGTCGCTCATCGTGGAGGCACTCATTTTGGGATTGTGGCTCTCACTCCCATTTGGGTGGCTCACTCTCACACAATTCTCTCCATGATGGGTGGTAACTTGCCTGTCGGCGATCACTTGACTTGGTGACATAGGTTGATGAGGACATCAATACCATTGTTACACCCACAGCCCCTGCTGCTATACATACTGGACCAATTACTAGAGCTCGCGCATGCCAATTGAATTACCAGGTACTTTCTTTTCTTGGTGACAATTCTAATGTTCATGAGAATATGATGCTACCTAAATTGGATACATTTGTGTTGATTACTAATGAAGGGCCTAGCATGGTCAAGAGGGATGAACACTGGAGCAGGATCAAGCATGGAGATGAAGGCGCGCACAAAGGGATCCAGAATGGCGTTTCTAGTGCATATTTGAGTACTTTGAAGCCTCCGTGATGACGTACAAGGACAAGGACAAAATATACAAGATGCCCCTTCATAAATTTCGTCCATAGCTTATTTTAGGTGCTGCGGCACCTAGTTTTTGGGCCAGGCCCATGTAATTTCAAAATACTTAAGTATAGGCTGTCTTTAGAGTCCGTATGTGTGGGGAAACAAAGTTAGGGTTGGTTTCGGGCCCCTCCTACAAGGGGTCATGAAATTCCCCCTACTCCTCCATATATACAACCCTTAGGGCATCGTTTAGACTTTGGGATTTGTTTAGTTAAAAGTTAGCCATTGTAACTTCGTGTACTTCGTTTGTGTCCAATGACCAGACCAAGACCGCTTTCGAATCCCCACCTTTATCAATACTTCATCTATATTCGCAATATTCAGATTGCATTATCATATTCTTGCTTGTTCTTTGATTGCATGCAGGAATAGACCTTCGTGGTTAGGCTGATCGTGCTCCCAGCATATTCAGTAACCTTAGGAGATTGGTTTAGCGATTGCTAAGGCGCAATGTCGTGTACGTTTGTAGTCGGATCGTCAAAGTCGGCTCCACCAAATCGATAGTTATCATCTCATCGAAAGATCAGGACCCTCACCTCTATCAAGTGGTATCAGATTTCCAGGTAGCTCGGTGAGATTTTCTAGTTTTTCATAGTTTAGATCGAGTCTGTTCTTCATACCTACAGTCCACGAAAAAGCCACAAAAAAATTATGGTTAGTTCCTCATATCCGAACCAATCTGAGCCTTTGCATAATCTTTTTAGGGTTTTGCTTTGTTGAATTTGCGGTTGCATCGTCGAGTATAGTTGCTGGTCTTAGCTTCTAGTCCTTTAGAGTTTCGAGTTCTGTCATAGTTTTATAACGCCACCGCCGCACCATCTTCATCATTGTTGCCATATACCACCATCAGCAACATCTTCCTTACCGCTGTCATACACATCCGCCTGTCCACCACCAATCTGAGTCCACATATACATCCGCCTGCCCACCACCAATCCGAGTCCACATATACATCAGCCTGTCCACCACCAATCCGAGTCCACATATACATCGGCCTATCCACAACCAATCCGAGTTGATGCGGAGCATCCTATGGTCATTCCCATGGACCTACCATCGTCTCATCAAGTGCCAAGAGGACCAATGACACAAGCACGAGCTAGAGCCCTCGAGATCGAGGTGACTTCCTTCCTTAGTGATATTCCATATGATCCACTTGAGACATGGTTACTACCTAAGTCTGGAATGTTGTGCATGATCAGGTACCAAGAAGGACCTCTCGGAGATGCTCGTGGAGACGGACAAGTCCCCAAGTTCACGGATGAAGAGGAACGACGGAAGGAACCGGAGAAATCTCCAGGACCCGAACATCTGGCCCCAAGCCCCAGACATCCGGCCCCTGGAGGTGTCGCCAGCCGCAACGATCAAGCAGCCAAGTCTACAGGGCCCGGACATCCGGCCTCCGGCCCGGACATCTGGACAATTCCATCCAGAGAACAGAAGGATAGGCCCGACAGCCCGAACATCCGGCCTAGCCCCAGACATCCGACTCCTCGCGAAGGCCCGGACATTCGGCCCTAGCCCGGACATCCGACGCCCTTCACAGAACACCTCCGAAGCCGGTCCCCGCCAGCCCAGACATCCGGCTAGAGGCCCGGACATCCGGCTCCTCGCGAGCCGCCGGACATCCGGCCCCCAGCCCAGACATCCGGCGCCTGTCTGTACACAGTGAACGGGCCAAGGGCCCATGTACCCCTCCAACTCGTCCCACTTTGTACTACGACTATATATAGACTCCTACCCCCTCCTAGTTAGGGTTAGCAAAGTAGTAGCTCATTTGAGATAGAGCTTTGCTCTCCACTTGATCCCTTCTCCATCGGAGTTCACGACCTCTATGGAGAAGATCCCCCAAGTGGATTCAAGACCCCTCACAGGAAGACCCCTCAAGACCTCCTCACAGAGAAGAACTTGCTACTTGTATCGTCCTTTGTTGATCGTGGATCGTGTATCTCTTTGTGTTTCGAGGATCTAGCACATGTGTAATCAAATCTTGTTGGTTTGAGTGATTCCTATCGTGTTTCCCCTCATGTTTTCCCTCGTGTTCTTTGTGTTCTTCGCGGGATCCACTCCAATCATGAAAGATCGGGCATCTAGGGTTCTACCCTACATCATCTTGGTATCATGAGCCATGTTGATCATGATTTTGGAGCCTCCCCTTTTTGTTTTCTAGCCTAATTTTGTTGATTTTGTCACAAATTTGAAAATCCCCACAAAAATAGCCCTCCCAATTTTTTTGTGATTTGTTGGTGTGATGAAGTTTTGTTGGATTTGATCCGTGGATTTGATGTGTTACTCATAGATCTAGCTTCCCCTAACTTTTCTCCAAATCCATCCACGAAATTCCTCGAATTTTGCCGCACAATTTTTCTTTTCCACGAGATCCGCCGAGTTCTTCACGGAGCAGGAGCCCCGGACATCCGGCCCGCAAGCCCAGACATCCGGCCACCTCGGACATTCGTCCCGCAAGCCCGGACATCTGGCCACCCCGGACATCCGGCCTGCAAGCCCGGACATCCGACCCCTGGCAGCAACAACCCCATCCACAGCTCCGTTTCCCGCCTAACTCTCGCCAATTTTGACCTGGCATACCACCATCACTTCCACATACCACCATCGCTTACCCGCTACCAACTCCGACAAATTTTGACACATTTGCTTTGAGAATTTGAGTTGCGGTTTCCCGTTTCCTAACGCGTTTCGGCTACTTAGGGACGGTTCGACAACGACATCACCGCTGCTCATCTTCACCACAGACTCGTCATCAACAACAACCACTTCACCATTTCGACACCCTCAACCGTAAGCAAGGACGATAACCTCGACGACACATTGTGCTCCTTGCCTTTGCATTGATAACCTCATAGCCTTCCTTTTGCGTCACTTACCCATCGAGACTAGCCTTTGAGTATTGCTGGCAACGTTACTTGTGCACATTAGTGATCATTGCATATATCATCATCTTGGTGTCCATATCTTGGTATCATCTCTTGTGCCACAACGTTTTCATAGCATATACGCACTTGCTATCTTGGTTCGTGAAGTTTTGCATGGAAAAGAGCTCAAAAGAGAAAGAGCCAAACAAGCTTTTAAGCAAAAGGAAAAGATAAGCAAAGAGCTTTTAAGCAAGAACCATAGCATCATACTACATTAAGATCGTCATACTCGATCATCTTGGATCATATCACCGGAACACCATACATATAGCATACTTGGGATAGAAGTCATTGCATTTTTGCTTAGTAGGTTGTGCACAAGTCTCGTATCCGCCTATTGTGCAATTGTGCTAGCGTCTCTCTAGAGTTGTGCAACAAGAGCATTTTCCGTGGATTCCACATTTTTAGCTCATTTTGGTTGCACGACCCCATTTATCTTTCCTTGTGTGTGTCTCCGTGTACCACTACTTGCTATCGGTCTACTTGTTGCATTTGCAAATTTGTGAATCTTTTTCAACATTATTGAATCGCGCTAACATTCGCATCAAATTTTGTAACACCATCCTCACCAAGCTCCAACAAAAGCTTTTATTTGTGTAGGCGTGAGAACCGACAAGAATTGGTACCAATTGTGCTATTTCCTTGTTACATCATTGAGTGATCTTTGATCCATTCTCAACATCGGTCAAGGTACATTTGGTAATGTTCTTCCTTTCTCCAACTCACACATTTACTTGGAATGATGGATAGGCCAACTACCTCTACCAACCCACTCTACATCGAGCAAGACGAGGACCCGAACACCTACGTCACCAAGAACCACCTCTTCGGCGCACAAAGAGCTTTACATCAAGAACAACAAGCATTGAGCGAATGAATCAACAACCTCGCCACCGACTTGCGACTCTCCGAGCAACATACAAGAGACTACTTCGACAACAAGCTCGATGAACAAAAACAAGAGAACAATGCAAGAATGGACGAGATTTGTGCCTTGTTGGTTAACCGCTCTTCTACCACTTCGTCCTATTCACGACGGAGCCGCTCAAGTCGACACTCCGACGACACCATCTCGGGCTCAAGTACACCGACATCCAACACTCTTCGACGAGCTGCGTGACAAGACCGTCAAGCAAACCACAATCCTCTACACGGCAATGATCGACGACAAGAGCAACTTGACGAGCAAGAACATCGACACCGTCAAAATCAAGCTACATCGCCACCAATCACGCCATCGCCGACCACAACCGATGACACCAATCGCGCCATCGCCGACCACAACTGACGTGTTCGAGAAGAAGAAGAAGCACTCCGCAAGCAAGTACAAGAACGCATACATCAAGCACGCTTGCACCGGCAAGTTCCACAAGCTCCTCCTCAAGCTAGACATGAACAACAAGCTCGACAAGAACCACAACTTCACCAACAGCAACAAGACAATAGGAATCCTCTACATCAAGAGCAACTTGAAGTTGACAACCCTCCATGTCAAGGGCACCATCACCCTCGACCACAACACAATGAAGAGCAACGCCACGGCAAGCTCAAGTTCACCATGCCCAAGTTCACCGGAAGCAATGATCCCGAAGAGTACCTTTCATGGGCATTGAAGGTCGACAAGATCTTTCGTTTGCACAACTATGAGGAAGAGAAGAAGATCACCATGGCATCCATTGATGATGCGGAGCATCCTACGATCATCCCCATGTACAATATGACTACTCCCCAAGCCCCAAGTGTCCATACGATGAGATCTCGAGCATACGTCATTGGACCTAAGGTGAACTCGCTCCTTTTCGAATCTTCCCTTCCTGCATGTAAGACATGGATGCTACCTCAAGCGCGGACCTTGTGCAAACTCAGGTACACCCGAGGAGACTATAGAGACTAAGGACCAAGGCCAAGTGTGCACGGGAGCGAAGGAAGGAGAAGGAAGAAGAGCCGGCTGCTACAGCGGCCGGACATCCGGCCCGACCCCCGGAAATCTGGCCCCTTCCTATCCAGAGAGCTCCGGAAGCGACCCCGACAGCCCGAACATCCGGCTCCATGCCCCGGACATCCGACTCCTCCCAAAGCCCCGGACATCTGGCCTCTTCGCACGGACATTCGGCCCCGCCTATCCAGAGAGCACAGGAATCGGGAAAGTCTATCCCGGACATCCGGCCAGAGGCCCGGACATCTGGCTCCTCGTGAGCCGCCAGACATCCGGCCCCCAGCCCGGACATCCGGCGCCTATGTGCGCACAGTGAACGGGCCAATAGCCCATGTACCCCTCCAACTCGTCCCACTTTGCACTACGACTACATATAGACTCCTACCCCCTCCTAGCTAGGGTTAGCAAACTAGTAGCTCATTTGAGATAGAGCTTTGATCTCCACTTGATCCCGTCTCCACCAGAGTTCACGACCTCTACGGAGAAGATCCCCCAAGTGGATTCAAGACCCCTCACGGGAAGACCCCTCAAGACCTCCTCACGGAGAAGAACTTGCTACTTGTATCGTCCTTTGTTGATCGTGGATCGTGTATCTCTTTGTGTTTCAAGGTTCTAGCACATGTGTAATCGAATCTTGTTGGTTTGAGTGATTACTCTCGTGTTTCCCCTCGCGTTTTCCCCTCGTGTTCTTCGCAGGATCCGCTCCAATCATGAAAGATCGAGCATCTAGGGTTCTACCCTACATCATCTTGGTATCATGAGCCACGTTGATCATGAATTTGGAGTCTTCCCCCTCCGTTTCTAGCCTTCTTTTGCCTGATTTCGTCCTAAATTCAAAAATCCCCACCAAAAATAGCCCCAATTTTTTTTTTTGTGATTTGTTGGTTTGATGATGTTTTGTTGATTTTGATCCATGGATTTGCTTGGTTTCAAGTGGATCTAGCTTTCCCAAAATTTCCCCACTTTCCATCCACAAAATCTCTCCAATTTTGCCCCCAAAATTGAGTTCCTCGAGTTCATCCTCGGATATGGAGACCGGACATCCGGCCCGTGGCCCCGGACATCTGGCCCCTCAGACATCCGGCCCGTAGCCCGGACATCCGGCTCCTGGAGCGCAATTTCGCGCGCGGTTCCAGACATCAGGTCCTGGATTTCCGGCCCCCACCCCCGGATATCCGACCCCTGGGATTTCAGCCACTAGTGTTTCACCGTTTTGACCATAACTAATTTATCCGGAGTCCGATTTTGACGTTCTTTAGCTCGTTTTGAAGCTCTTGACATCCCCCATCCCAAAAATATACCACCATCACCATTTGACTTCATCAAATTTTTGGAACTTTTGCATCTTTGCCTAGGGCTTCCACCACATCCTCCGCATTACCACCACCGACTTCCGCAACCTAACCCATTTTGTCCCCCATCACATTTGAGGTTGTTTGAGTTGTAATTCGAGTCTCCTAAGGTGTTTCGGCTACTTAGGGATGATTGATTATTCATCAACCAGCACCATAATTTCTGCATGGGCTTGCCCACCATACACTTCCTCCACCCCAACTTAACCCAATTTTGTTTGAGCTTGTTTGAGTTGTGAGTTTTGTCTCCTAAGGTGTTTCGGCTACTTAGGGACGGTGACTTCAACTCTAACACCATGTATAGTCCACCATACTCTTCCGCCACCTTAACCCATTTTGACCGGGTTTCCGCCAATACTTCCGCAACCACCACCGCTTTCCCGCTACCACCATTTGACATTTGACGTTTGAGATTTTGAGTTTGCGGTTTTTCTGTTTCCTAAGGTGTTTCAGCAAATTAGGGATGGTACGAGATGGAGAACACCGCCACTCATCATCGCCTCGAGGTCGTCATCGACATTGACCACTTCATCATTTTGACAACCCTGCTATAAGCAAGGACGGTAACCTCGACGACATCATTGTACATTCTCCCTTGCCATTGTATTGTTAACCCCTATCCCATTTTGCGTCACTTGCCTATCGAGACTAGCCATTTGAGTATTGCCGGGCCATGCTACTTGTGCACATTAGTGATCATCGATCCGCCCTTCCATTGCATACATACCATATTGGTATCATCTTGGTTTCATCATATCATCTCGTGTGCCACAAGTTTGTTCCCGCATATACACAATTGCTATCTTGGTTTGTACATTTCGCATAGTGGCCATATAAAAAAAAAGAGAATAAGCTTTTAAGCAAAAGAGAAAGAGCAAAGAATCTTGTAAGCAAGAGCCATAGCATTGTACCACATTGCATATAAGATTGTCATATACAATCATCTTGGATCATCTTGAGAGGAACACCGGGAATCATATATACATAGCATACTTGGGATAGAAGTCGTTGCATTTTTGTCACCTATAGGTTGTGCACAAGTGTCGTATCCGCCTATTGAGCAATCATGCTAGCGTCTCTCTAGTGTTGTGCAACAAGAGCATTTTCCGTGGATTCCACATTTTTCGCTCAATCCTTGGTTGCACAACCACATTTATCTATTCGTGTGCCCACATTGCTATTGGTCTACTTGTTACACTTGCGAATTTGTGAATCTCTTTCAACATTATTGACTCTTGCTAACAATTTGCATCAATTTTTGTGCCACTATCCTCACCGAGCTCCACCAAAAGCTTTACTTGTGTAGGTGTGAGAATTGACAAGATCCGGTACCAATTGTGCTATTTTCCTTGGTACACTATTGAGTGATCATTGATCCATTTTCAACATTGGATAAGGTACATTTGGTCTAGTTCTTATCTTTCTCCCACTCACATTTGCTCGAGCCTTATGATGGATAGGCAAAGCATTTCATCTCCGGTCTTCCACAACAACGACGGCGCGAACAACTACAACACCAAAACTCCCCACTTCGGACTACAACAAGCAATGCAAGTCATCGAGAACATCACCACTGACTTACGACATTCTGAAGCAAGAAGAAGGGACTACTTCGACAACAAGCTTTCCGCACAAAAGGAGGAGCAAGATGCAAGGATGGAGGAGATTCGGGCCTTGGTCAAGTCTACTTCCCCTTCGTCATCTTCAAGGTGGCGGCGAGCGAGTCGCAAATCTTCGGAGCACCCAAGCGATGCAAGCACAATTCGTCCACGTCCACATCTCCATGGCGACCACCATTACATTCGTGATCCACATCGTCATGAAGGGCAAGTCACCTCCAAGCATCATGTGCACGACGATGACGAACGACATCTACTACGAGCTCAAGCACGACAACGACATCATGAACATGAAGATGCTTGACACGCGCAAACATACAAGTCCCAACAAGCTCTACATTAAGCTACAACCAATCTTCATGAGCACAAGAGAAGACCGCGAGACAAGCACCATCAAGAGGAAGCTACGACTACCACCACCACCACTTTTGCATCTTCGCCAAGTGCTAGCAAGGCATCTTCGCCTTTGGACGTATGGCATCTTCGCCTACTTCCCATGAGTTCGCCTACATCGACATCTTCAACAACAAGGCGACCAACTACAAGTGAGGGCGACACTTCCATCTTCGAAAGCCCCTCAAGGAAGATGGCCGAGCATGGGAAATTCCCTTCGGTCATGGAGACGAGCTACTAGGTGCCACATCATATGGGCCTCATACAAGACGACAAGACGGTCGAGCAAGGGCCATCCCCTTCGACCACGACGACGAGCATGAACCTCTTTAACAACATGAAGACGGCGCGCCAATGGGACTTCTACTCTGAGTCAAGCCATGATACCGCACATGAGTTTTTCTCTTTAGTCTCGAAGGAGAGTGATGATTTGCCACTTCCTACGGCATTCATCTTTGGAGGCGTTATGGATGAGGAGGTTGAGCATGGGACTATCCCTTCAACCAAGGCGGTGATAGGAGTTGAGCATGGAGCCATTTGCACCTATATCTCTCCGACACCTACATATGACGAGATGCCCCAATTCCCATTTGAGGAGAGCCACCACCACATGAGTGACATGAGTGACTCCACCATATGTGACATTGAGTGCATTTCCTATGAGATGATGAGTGTGACCACCACTAGCCCCACACTTGAGAGCATGCCACACATCCTATGTGAGGTTGAGAGCCATTTGAGTGACTCCACCAACCATATGAGTGAGAGCTTCCTTGAGGGAGTGAGTTAGCCACAACACCTAGTGAGTGAGGTAGTTGAGACGGCATGTGAGGCCACTATGATTTCTAACGACTTAACCTCTACTCCAAGTGTGTTTTCCTTCTTGGTGCTAGATCTCCAATAAGACGAAGCACCAATCCTCGACAAGTCCATACCTCCAATGGGCAAACTGATGGCCATGATGGACGATATTGCACCCCCCACATGGTACCATCAAGTTGATGAAGCTATTGACCAAGTGTCAATTTTTGCAACCTCACCTACAACACATGAGCGGAGATTTAAAGGTAACATAGGTGATGGTACTTCACTTGTCCCACTAGTGGACTATCTTACAAATGATTGCTTGCAGGATGATGATCACCTTATGGATTCACCACATACTATGTCTTCTACATGCTTAGATGTGCCACCTATTTATGATGAATATGATGATGAGCATGTTGATTTGCCTAGTTGTGATGCTATGCTCCATAGGATATCTTGTGAAAATTCTATCGGTCACGTCATGTTTGACAATCCATTAAACTTGTCATATGCTATGAGTGAGATCTCCCATATTGCATCATTTCAATCTCAACATAGTAACTATGCATGCCCCATTAAATTAAATCCCATTTGCACTTATGGCATAGATGACAAGATTATGGTCATTGGCTTTTGTTCTTCATGTGATGATATTGCCAAGCTCCCTTTACATGATTTGCGCACTTCATCTACTATGCCATGCCATGATCACATTGCTTCGGATATGCATTGTTTTGGATGTTGTCAATATTCTCCGTGTGATGTTTCCACTATGCTCATGAGGAGACCCCCATAGTTTCCTCATACATATTAGGAGATTTTGATGCATTCCATACTTTGCATGATTCCCATGATTGTGTGCACCATATGCATCCCATGAATAAACATGCTCTTGTTGTGCCACACACTTGCTATAATTTCATTCTCAATTTGTGTCCCCATCATATTATACATAACAACTATTCTTTCATGATGGATGACATGTTCTTATACCATGCATCAAATTTCTTTGAGAAATGCTTACCTTGTGCTAACTCACATGTGCACATACACATCATGATGGATGATGTGTACATTTACCACACACACAATTTCTTTCGTTTGTGTATTTGTTGTGTAGGTACCCATGCTTACTTGTCAACCTCACAATCCCATGAGTTGACGAAACGAGCTCTAGAGAGCAACAATGACTTAGGATCTCATGGATTGGCTTTCACACTGTTCGCATCACGCAAAATCTTCGCGCATTTATTCTACATGGCTCTCACATGGTTATGGGTTATTGTCCATTACATATTGTATGCCCATCTTGCCGTGTTCATTTTGCATGATATGCTCATTCCTATGCTTTTACCATGCATTTGTGACCCATGCTTTGCATTACACATGATGATTGATTCTACTACTTATATGTGTATTTGCAAGCTTGGTGGAGATATTGCTTGTTCTTGCCATGTTTCCTTTGTGACCCATTCCTATGATGATACTATGATCTTGCTTTGTGTTCATGCTTGCGATATGTCATGTGCATTGCCTATGCCTATTATTTGCTCACATGACCTGATTGCCATGATTTCCTCTAGTATGTTGCATCTTCGCACTACTAGCTTGCACGACTTGTTTACTATGATTGCTTGCCTTGTTGCATCACCGATGATTCATACCTGCTCGTTTCATGCGGTTGATGACAACCATCTACATGCTTTGCACATGATTGCTATTGCTTCTTGTCATATCTCTCCATATGTTGCCTCTCTCATGCTAGATGATTTGACAAGTATTGAGTGCACCAATGTTTTTAGTCTTGCTAATGAGATTGCCCCCGTAGCATTCTCGCATATATTTGGAGATTTTCACATATTCCCTGTGAAGCATGCTTGTCTTACCTCTTTGCACCATATACCTAGTGCCATGAATATAGCCATTGTTGCACCATATTATTCATGCACTTGTGCTCCTAATGGTTATGTGCAAGAGAAGAGAACCATCATGATGGATGATGTGTTTATCTACCATGCGCATATGCTCTTTGTTTTGTTGTGTGCATGTGTAGGAAACTTGGACTTCATGTCAACTTCCACGTCACGTGAGTTGACAATCCGAGCTCTTGAGAGCGAACCACCTTCTACCACGACAATTCTACATTGCTCTTGCTTGTGTTTTGGCATTGTGAAGGACGCACAAGGACATGCTTTCAAGGTGATATCATTCTCTTTTGAGAACCCCCAAACCATGAGCATGAATATTGTGGATCCTACTTCATGTGTTGCTTGCACCTTGACATATTGCACACATGCTAGAGATCTTGCTTCAAATTATCATTGCCACATTGCCATGCCTCATGACATATATACCTTGTGTGTTGCATCCAATTCTTGGATTACTTGCTCCTATCATATGCTTCTTTGCAACAATGTCGTTTCTTCACATATGCCATGTTCCATTGCTTGTCACATGCTTGACTTGATTGCCTCACACATGATGAACAATTGATCTTTCTATTGTGTTCAGTGCCATACTATCTTCACTACACCATCTCTTCGACACCTACATATGACGAGATGCCCCAATTCCCATGTGAGGAGAGCCACCACCACATGAGTGACATGAGTGACTCCACCATATGTCACATTGAGTGCATTTCCTATGAGAGGATGAGTGTGACCACCACTAGCCCCACACTTGAGAGCATGCCACACATCCTATGTGAGGTTGAGAGCCATTTGAGTGACTCCACCAACCATATGAGTGAGAGCTTCCTTGAGGGAGTGAGTGAGCCACAACACCTAGTGAGTGAGGTAGTTGAGACGGCATGTGAGGCCACTATGATTTCTAACGACCTAACCTCTACTCCGAGTGTGTTTTCCTTTTTGGTGCTAGATCTCCAACAAGACGAAGCGCCAATCCTCGACAAGTCCATACCTCCAATGGGCAAACTGTTGGCCATGATGGACGATATTGCACCCCCACATGGTACCATCAAGTTGATGAAGCTATTGACCAAGTGTGAATTTTTCCAACCTCACCTACAACACATGAGCGAAGCTCTAAAGGTAACATAGGTGATGGTACTTCACTTGTCCCACTAGTGGACTATCTTACAAATGATTGCTTGCAGGATGATGATCACCTTATGGATTCACCACATACTATGTCTTCTACATGCTTAGATGTGCCACCTATTTATGATGAATATGATGATGAGCATGTTGATTTTCCTAGTTGTGATGCTATGCTCCATAGGATATCTTGTGAAAATTCTATCGGTCACGTCATGTTTGACAATCCATTAAACTTGTCATATGCTATGAGTGAGATCTCCCATATTGCATCATTTCAATCTCAACATAGTAACTATGCATGCCCCATTAAAATAAATCCCATTTGCACTTATGGCATAGATGACGAGATTATGGTCATTGGCTTTTGTTTTTCATGTGATGATATTGCCATGCTCCCTTTACATGATTTGCGCACTTCATCTACTATGCCATGCCATGATCACATTGCTTCGGATATGCATTGTTTTGGATGTTGTCAATATTCTCCGTGTGATGTTTCCACTAATGCTCATGAGGAGACCCCCATAGTTTCCTCATACATATTAGGAGATTTTTATGCATTCCATACTTTGCATGATTCCCATAATTGCATGCACCATATGCATTCCATGAATAACAATGCTCTACATATTTCTCATGATGCATTACACAATTTGAGTCTCCATTATGCTATATATAATAAAAAAACCTCTCATGATGGATGACATGTTTCTATATCATGCATCTCATTTATTTGAGCATTGGCTATTTTGTGCTAACCAACACATGCATGTGCGCATCATGATGGATGATGTGTACATATACCACGCACACACAATTTTCCCTTTGCCTTTGTTTTGTGTAGGTACTTATGAACACTCGTCAACCTCACAATCCCATGAGTTGATGAAACGAGCTCTTGAGAGCAATGATGATTTGGGATTCCGTGGACCATCCTTACCACCGTTCCCTTCACGCAAGGACTACGCGCATCTCTTTTACTTGGCTCTCACGCGGCTATGGGCTATATACCATTTGTCACTTTATGCCCATTTTATCGTGTTCACTTTGCATGTTATGCCTCTTTCTATGCCTTTGACATGCAATTGTGACCCTTGCTTGCATTTCCCCATGATTCACCATTATTCTACTTCTATGTGTATTTGCATGCTTGGTGGGGATACTTGTTGCTATTGCCATGTTTACCATGTGCCACATGCTATTGTTGATTCTTGTGTTGGGAGAGTCATGATGTTCCATTGCTATTTACATAGAACCTCTTGCCAATATAATGATGACACTTTGCTCATATCTTGTTTTCATGCTTGTGATATGTCATGTGCATTATATATGCCCACTATTTGCACACGTGACATGATGACCTTGATTACCTCTAGTATGTTGCATTTTCGCACTACTAGCTTGCATGACTTGTTTACAATGATCACTTGCTTGGTTGCATCACCCATGATCCATTCTTGCTCGTTTCATTGGGTTGACAGCATATATGTTCATGCCTCTCACATGATTTGTCTTTATCATTGTCTCTTGTCTCCATTAGTTGCATCTCTAATATCCCCTTGTATTGAGTGCCAACTTGCTATGCTTATTCATTGTGGAGACTTGGACATCTTACTTGTGATGCATGCTTGCTTATTTGAGCTTAATTTCTATGGTTGTGCTAGCATCTTATGCCTACATACCATGCCCTATACCCTTGACCTTTCTTATGATATGAATGATGAGCACACTTGTTGGGTATTTCACCACACGAATGATAGGTGTTGCATTTTCACTAACCTTATTTGTTTTTCCGAGTGTTTGTCATGTTCTTTCACTTTGAGGGATTCATTTGGTGGTTCCATCACGAGACATATTGGGTATGTGAAGGCGTACATGATGCGCAACACCAACATTTTCGACATCCTCATAAAGGTGAACTCATTCCCTTTGAGCCATTCTCAAATACACATATTGGACGGGCCATTCTTTCATTGTTGCCTCCTTCTTGTTGTCTACATGATACACCTATTGGATGGAGGACCGGCATTGGAGTTGGACCCTATGGACCTTCAAGTTGAGGAGTGCTCGAACTTAGTGGATGCACCTCCTTTGGAAGCACCACCGGACTACCACTTCTACTATGACATCGAGCTATGGTACAACACCACCCATAATAAATTTGCATCTTATGCATGGATTGACTCACATTATGATTTCCTTGTTGCATCTTGTATTACCTTGTCTTCCATGATATATGAGCTTGTGCATTTCCTTAGCAAATTTGTTGTGATCTTCCTTGACGGCATATTCATACATAATGATCACATTGCCTACCATCAATTGCATGATAACACAATCACATTGAGCACCAATTACCATGTTCATGCTTTTGATACACCGTCCCATTATGACATCATTTTGCACAATGGTCGCATTAATCACATTCACAACACCTTTGCGCATACATCAAATGCTTTTGCTCACATGCATGCTTTACATATCATTCTATATCATTTGGCTAAGCTTCATGCACCTTGTGATGTCGGGTAGAACCCTAGATGCCCGATCTTTCACGATTGGAGCGGATCCCGCAGAGAACACGAAGAACACGAGGGGAAACCTGAGAGGAGTCACTCAAACCAACGGAAAACGATCACACATGTGCTAGATCCTCGAACATAAAGAATGATACATGGTCCAAGCACAACAAAGGACGATACAAGTAGCGGTAGTCTTCTCCATGAGGAGGTCTTGAAGGTCTTCCCGTGAGGGGTCTTGAATCCACTTGGGGGATCTTCTCCATAGAGGACGTGCACTCCGATGGAGAATGGATCAAGTGGAGAGCAAAGCTCTATCTCAAATGAGCTACTACTTTGCTAACCGTAAAAAGAGGAAGGAGGAGGAGTATATATAGTCTAAGTGGGCGAAGGGGTACATGGGTTTCGGCCCAACATGCGGTCAACACACAGCCGTCGGACGTCCGACAGTTACCTGTCGTCCGGCGTCTCGAGGGGGCTCGGACGTCCGGTACTTGTCGGAAGTCCGACATTTCGGCTCTGATCAGGCTGTGTCGGACGTCCGAGGCGTCGGTCGTCCGGTGGCCACCATACTTCCGATGTTTTGGTCCTGGACTGGTGGTGTCGGTCGTTCGGCGGGGCTTGGTCGTCCGGGCGCTGGGAGGTGTCGGCCGTCCGATCGGCGTCGGACGTCCGGCCGCTGGAGTGTGCACAAGCTGGGACTCGGCTGGCAGGCTGGAGCCTCCAGGCGTCGGACGTCCGAGAGGTGTCGGTCATCCGGTGGCTGGGGATTTTCTGGTAGCTCCTCTTCTTGTCCTTTGTAGTTGGTGTCCTCGTCGTCTTGTCCGTTGGGTGTAGCTGCTCCATGGCCTTCCTCTAAGTACCTGATCACACATAGGGTTTCCGCTTGAGGTAGTAGCCATGTCTCGTATATAGAGAGTGGTAGTTCAGAGAGGAGCGAGTTCACCTTATCTTCGATAGCCTTTGCTCGAGCACTTGTCATTGGTCCAAGTGGTGTCGTGGGAGATGTAGGTAGGTCCATGGGGATGATCGTGGGATGCTCCACATCATCTCCCCCCCCCCTTGGGAAAGATCCGACCTTGGATCGAAAGCCTCATCACCATGGTAAGGAGAGAGATCCTTGACATTGAAAACGTCGCTCACGTTGTACTTGTCGCGCGGTAGATCGATCTTGTAAGCATTGTTGTTGTAGCGTGCTAGCACCTTGAATGGTCCATCGGCTCTAGGTAGAAGCTTGGATTTGCGTTCATTGGGGAAGCGATCCTTGCGAAGGTGTAGCCATACGAGATCTCCAATGTGGAATATCATGGGTTGCTTGTTGATGTTGAGCTTGGTCGCGAGTCCTTGTACTTGGCGCTCGATGGTGTGCCTTGTATCTTCATGCATCTTCTTGAGGTAGCTCACTCGTGCACTCGCATCCATGTTGATGCGCTCTTGTAGTGCTAGAGGAAGAATGTCCAATGGGGAGAACGGGTTGAAACCGTAGACGACCTCGAAGGGGGACTTGCCGGTAGTCAAATGTCTTGCACGGTTGTAGGTGTACTCAGCAATGGGTAGACACTCCTCCCACTCTTTGATGTTCTTCTTGATCAATACGCGTAGTAGAGTGGATAATGTCCAGTTTGTAACCTCCGTTTGGCCGTCGGTTTGGGGATGGTAAGCGGAACAGAACAAGAGCTTGATTCCGAGCTTGGCACATAAGGTTTCCCAAAAGTAGCTTAAGAACTTGACGTCGCGGTCCGAGACAATAGTCTTTGGCACTCCATGGAGGCGCAAGATTTCCCTACAAATAAGATTTGCAACATGTGAAGCATTGTCTATCTTGTTGCATGGGATGAAATGAGCCATCTTAGAGAATCGGTCCACAACAACAAACACGGAATCTTTGCCATTGCGAGTTCTAGGCAAACCAAGCACAAAGTCCATAATAATATCTTCCCATGGGTGATATGGAATAGGAAGTGGCATATAAAGGCCATGACATTGAGCTTTAGACTTAGCTTTGCGACATGTAGAGCACCAGTTGGTGAAGCGTGAGACGTCGCGGAACATCTTGGGCCAAAAGTAGTTCTTGGAGAGCGTAGCAAATGTCTTGTCGCGTCCAAAGTGTCCCATAAGTCCTCCTCCATGAGATTCTTGCAAAAGTAACAAATGAAGAGAAGACTCGGGAATACAAAGTTTGTTAGCTCTCATAAGATAATCATCTTTGATGTAATAGCGTTCCCAAGATGTATGCGTCAAACATTTTGCATAAGGAATAGCAAAAGTAGGATCATGCGCATACAAGTCTTTTATGAGCTCAAAGCCAATGACATTCAATTCAAGTTTACTAACGAGCATGCATTTGCGGGAAAGCGCATCCGCCACAACATTTTCCTTACCTTTGATGTACTTGATGACATACGGAAAAGACTCAATGAATTCATTCCACTTTGCATGACGCTTGTTCAATTTAGTTTGACCCTTAAGGTATTTAAGCGTTTCATGGTCGGTATGAATGACAAATTCATGGGGGCGAAGATAATGTTCCCACTCACACAAAACTCGCACTTAAGCATATAGCTCTTTGTCATAGATGGGATAATTGAGTTGCGCTCCGGAAAGTTTCTCACTAAAGTACGCAATTGGGAGTTTCTCTTGCATTAACACACCTCCTATGCCATTACCGCTAGCATCGCAATGAACTTCAAAAGTTTTGTCAAAGTTGGGTAATGCAAGCACGGGAGCATGAGTAAGCAAATTTTTAAGTTCATTAAATGCGGTATCTTGTAATGTTCCCCAAACAAAGGGTGCATTTTTCTTACTCAAGGCATGTAAAGGGGATGCAATGGTGCTAAAATCCTTAACAAATCTACGATAGAAACCTACTAAGCCAAGGAAACTTCGCACTTGTTGCAAGTTGGTTGGTTGTGGCCATGTTTTAATAGCATTTATCTTAGATTCATCTACATAAACACCCATAGAAGACATGATGAAACCCAAGAAAACGAGCTTATCAACACCAAAAAGGCATTTGTCCATATTAGCAAAAAGGCGCTCTTTTCTAAGAGTTTGTAGAACGGTTCTAAGATGGGTGACATGATCTTTGAGAGATTTGCTAAATACAAGAATATCGTCAAAGTAGACCACAATAAATACACCAATGTAGGGACGAAGAACAAAATGCATGACTCGCATGAAAGTACCGGGTGCTTCGGATAAGCCCATTGGCATAACAAGCCATTCATATAAGCCAAATTTGGTCTTAAATGCAGTTTTCCATTCGTCACCTTCTTGTATGCGGATTAGGTAATAGCCACTTCTAAGATCAATTTTAGAGAAAATAGTGGCTCCGCTAAGCTCATCTAACATGTCGTCTAAGCGTGGAATGGGGTAGCGATATCTAACCGTGATAGCATTGATAGGACGACAATCGGAACACATGCGATATGTACCATCTTTCTTGGGAACAAGGATTACCGGGACGGCACAAGGGCTCAAGCTTTCTCGTACGTGGCCGTTGTCGATGAGTTGTTGTACTTGCCGTTGGATCTCCTTGGTTTCCTCGGGGTTGACGCGGTAGGGAGCCTTGTTAGGAAGAGGTGCTTCGGGGATGAGGTCGATGCAGTGTTCGATGCCTTGAAGAGGAGGTAGACCCGGAGGTAGCTCGTCGGGGTATACATCTTGGAATTCCTGCAATAGAGAGGATAACACTAAAGGTAGATTGTGAGAGGTGTTAGTTTTTTGTGCCTCGTCCTTGCACAATAGGACATAGTGCATAACACTTGATGGGTTCTCACACACTTCTCTTATCTCACTTTTGGTGGCGAATAGGACTAAGTTTTTCTTTTCGCTCATCGTGGAGTCACTCAATTTGGGCTTGTGGCGCTCACTCTCTTTTTGGTAGTTCGCTCTCTCACTATTCTCTCCATGATGGGTGGTAGCTTGCTTGTCCACGATCACTTGACTTGGTGACATAGGTCGTAGCACGTACTCCTTTCCCTTCATCTTGAAGCTAGAGTGATTGGTACGCTCGTTGTGGATGACGCCTCTGTCAAATTGCCATGGTCGTCCAAGTATGAGATGGCAAATGGACATCGGAATGACATCACACTCCAAAGTGTCTTCATATGCTCCTATCTTGAAGGAAACTTGCACCATATGTTCCACTTGGATAGTGCCGGAGTCACTAAGCCATTGGACCTTGTAGGGACGAGGATGCTTCATCTTGACCAATTGGAGTTTGTAGCATAGTTCTTCACTTGCCAAGTTATGACAACTTCCTCCGTCGATGATGACCTTCACGGAACGACCGTTGATGCCCGCTTTGGTGTGGAAGATATGACATCTTTGGTCTTCATCTTGTTGATGTTGAAGTGTCAAGACTTTGGAGACAACGAGAGCGCGGTTGAATCTTCGTCACAAAAGACTTGATCATCTTCATCCTCATTCACGCGCTGGTGCATGGCCACTTGCTCAACGGCCTCCATTTCCTCTTAACTCATGGAGTCATATGTGCCGTCGTCGTTGAGGATCATGGTGCGCTTGTTGGTACACTCAAAGGACTTGTGACCTCAGCCGCTGCAAGTGAAGCACTTGATGGAACTTGTCTTGATGGTCTCATCCGGTGGAGCCGTAGATGATGAAGCTCTCGGCTTGAAGTTGCTTGTAGTAGGAGGACGACTTGAGGATGTCAAAGTTTTCTTGTAACTTGACTTGTCGCCGTTGCTTGTAGAAGGTTTGGTTGAGGTAGAAGTTATTGGAGTCATTGAAGCTTGGTTGTTGGAGCCGTAGTTCTTGGAAGAGTACTTGGCATACTTTAAGTCATCTTACACTTGTCGCTCCACTTTAGTAGCTTGATGCACTAGCTCGATGAGGTTTGAGTATGGTTGGAAGTCGGCGATCTTCTTGATAGGGTGATTGAGTCCATTCAAGAAATGTGCCATAGTTTGCTCATCATCTTCCGTGACATTGGCTCGTATCATGGCAATCTCCATTTCCTTGTAGTACTCTTCAATGCTCTTGGTTCGTTGCTTGAGTAGTTGGAGTTTCTTGAAGAGGTCGCGATTGTAAAAGGTTGGCACAAAACGCGCTCTCATGACATCCTTCATTTGAGCCCATGTTGTGATGGGTGGTTCACCTCTTGGTTCACGGCGCTCGATGACTTGTTCCCACCAAATGAGGACGTAGTCTTGGAACTCAAGGGATGCCATGGCGATCTTCATCTCTTCCTCATAGTTGTGCAAATGAAAGATCTTGTCGACCTTCGGTGCCCATGAAAGGTATTCTTCAGGATCATTTCTTCTGTTGAACTTGGGCATGGTGAACTTGAGCTTGCCATAGCGTTGCTCTTCATTGTGTTGTGGTCGAGGGTGATGACGCCCTTGACGTGTAGGATTGTCAACCTCAAGTTGCTCTTGGCGTGGAGGATTCGCATTGTCTTGTTGCTCTTGGTGAGCTTGTGGTTCTTGTCGAGCGTGTTGTTCTTGTCTAGCTTGAGTAGGATCTTGTGGAGCTTGACAGTGCGATCGTGCTTGATATAGTTGCTCTTGTACTTGCTTGCGAAGTGCTTGTTCTTCTTCTCGAACACATCGGTTATGCTCGGCTATGGCATGATTGGTGTCGAGGAGGGCATGTTCCACCTCAAGAGCTTGTGTTTCACGCCTTTGTTGTTGTTGACGGAGAGCTTCGGCGTCTTGCTCGTCTTGGTGTTGGCGCGCTTGTTCATCCTCGTGTTGGCGTTGGCGTTGCCATTCTTGTGCTTGCGCGAGAGTAGCTTGATTTTGACGATGCCAGCGTTCTTGCTCTTGAAGTTGCACTTGTCGCTCATTGCCTTGTAGAGGGTTGCGGTTTGCTTGACGGTCTTGTCGCGCGGCTCGTCGAAGAGTGTTTGATGTTGGTGTACTTGAGCTGGAGACGGTGTAGGAAGAGTGTCGACTTGAATGGCTCCTTCGTGAGTAGGACGAAGTGGAAGAAGAGCGGTTGACCAACAAGGCACGAATCTCGTCCATTCTTGCATTGTTCTCTTGTTTTTGTTCGTCGAGCTTGTTGTCGAAGTAGTCTCTTGTACGTTGCTCGGAATGTCGCAAGTCGGTGGCGAGATTGTCGATGCGGTCACTCAATGCTTGTTGTTCTTGATGTAATGCTCTTTGTGCACCGAAGAGGTGGTTCTTGGTGACGTAGGTGTTCGGGTCCTCGTCTTGCTCGATGAAGAGTGGGTTGGTAGAAGTATTAGGCCTATCCATCATTCCAAGTAAATGTGTGAGTGGAAGAAAGGAAGAACAATACCAAATGTACCTTGACCGATGTTGAGAATGGATCAAAGATCACTCAATGATGTAACAAGGAAATAGCACAATTGGCACCGTATCTCGTCAATCTCTCACACCTACACAAAGAAAGCTTATGGTGGAGCTCGGTTAGGATGGTGGCACAATATCTATGCAATTGTTAGTGAGACTCAATAATGTTGAAAAAGATTCGCAAATTTGCAAATGCAACAAGTAGACCAATAGCAAGATATGGTACACGGGAACACACACGCAAATAGATAAATGGGGTCGTGTAACCAAGGAATGAGCCAAAATGTGGAATCCACGAAAATGCTCTTGTTGCACAACGCTAGAGAGATGCTAGCTCGATTGCACAATAGGCGGATACGAGACTTGTGCACAACCTACTAAGCAAAATGCAACGACTTCTATCCCACGTATGCTATATGTATGGTGTTCCTATGATATGATCCAAGATGATCGATTATGACAATCTTAATATAGTATGATGCTATGGTTCTTGCTTAAAAGCTCTTTGCTTATCTTTTCCTTTTGCTTAAAAGCTTGTTTGGCTCTTTCTCTTTTGAGCTCTTTCTTTGGCCTCTTATGCAAAATTTCACGAACCAAGATAGCAAGTGTGTATATGCGATGACAACCTTGTGACACAAGAGATGATACCAAGATATGTACCAAGATGATATGGTATGTATGCAATGTGCACAAGTAACGTTGCCGGCAATACTCAAAGGCTAGTCTCGATAGGAAAGATATGCAAAAATGGGCTGTGGCGTTATCAAAACAATGGCAAGGAGTAGACAAAGATGTCGTCGAAGTTGCCGTCCTTGCTTACGGTTGAGGGTGTCAAAATTGTTGAGCAGTTGTTGTCGATGACGAGTCCGTAGCAAAGATGAGCAGCGGTGGTGTTGATGTCGAACCACCCTAAGTTGCCGAAACGCGTTAGGAAACGGAAACCGCGACTCAAATTCTCAAAGAACAAAATGTGTCAAAATTTCGGAGTTAGGAAATGGTTAAGCTATGATGGTTGCGGAAAGCGGTGGTGGTATGCAAGTGCGTATGCGGAAGTTGATATTGGAGTGGCAATGCAGAAGTGTGGACGGTGGCTGTAAATTTTTGGGCGAAAAATTTCAGTTTCGTCAGGGAACGTCGGACGTCCGGTGGTGGTCGGACGACCGGTGATCATCGGACGTCCGAAGACTGTTGGACGTCTGGTGCCTGGTCGATTTCGGGCAAGGGATGAACTGCTAGGGTTCGTGGTGGGGGGGGGGGGGGGCAAATTTGGGCGAATTTGTGGATGGAAATGGGGGAAAAGATGGGGAAAAGCTAGATCCACTCGTGTCAAAGCAAATCCATGGATCAACTCCAACAAAACTTCATCAAAACCAACAAATCACAAAAAAAATTGGGGGGGTCTATTTTTGTGGGGATTTTCGAAATTAGGATGAAATCAACAAAATTAGGCTAGAAAACAAAGAGGGAGGGCTCCAAAATCATGATCAACCTAGGCTCATGATACCAAGATGATGTAGGGTAGAACCCTAGATGCCCGATCTTTCACGATTGGAGCGGATCCCGCGGAGAACACGAGGGGAAACAAAAGAGGAATCACTCAAACCAACGGAAAACGATCACACATGTGCTAGATCCTCGAACATAACGAATGATACATGGTCCAAACACAACAAAGGACCATACAAGTAGCGGTAGTCTTCTCCGTGAGGAGGTCTTGAAGGTCTTCCCGTGAGGGGTCTGGAATCCACTTGGGGGATCTTCTCCGTAGAGGTCGTGCACTCTGTTGGACAAGGGATCAAGTGGAGAGCAAAGCTCTATCTCAAATGAGCCACTACTTTGGTAACCGTAAAAAGAGGAAGGAGGAGGAGTATATATAGTCTAAGTGGGCGAAGGGGTACATGGGCTTCGGGCGAACACGCGATCAACACACAGGCGTCGGACGTCTGATAGTTACCGGTCGTCCAGCGTCTCGAGGGGGCTCGGACGTCCGGTACTTGTCGGAAGTCCGATGTTTCAGCTCTGATCAGGCTGTGTCAAACGTCCGGTCAGGGTCGGACGTCCGAGGCGTCGGTCGTCCGGTGGCCACCATACTTCCGATGTTTTGGTCCTGGACTAGAGGTGTCGGTCGTCTGGCGGGGCTCGGTCGTCCGGGCGCTGGGAGGTGTCGGCCGTCCGGTCGGCGTCGGATGTCCGGCCGCTAGAGTGTGCACAGGCTGGGACTCGGCTGGCAGGCTGGAGCCTCCAGGCGTCAGACGTCCGAGAGGTGTCGGTCGTCTGGTGGCTGGGGATTTTCTGGCAGCTCCTCTTCTTGTCCTTTGTACTTGGTGTCCTCACCGTCTTGTCCGTTGGGTGTAGCTGCTCCGTGGCCTTCCGCTTGAGGTAGTAGCCATGTCTCATATGTAGAGAGTGGTAGTTCGGAGAGGAGCAAGTTCACCTTATCTTCGATAGCCTTTGCTCGAGCTCTTGTCATTGGTCCAAGTGGTGTCGTGGGAGATGTAAGTAGGTCCATGGGGATGACCGTGGGATGCTCCGCGTCACCTTGTCATCATCAATCTTATTGGACAAACACATGCTTACTTGATGGACACCTATTGTGCGCTAACCATTGTATTTCCGAGTGTCGTTTGTGTTTTCTCTTTTTGCATGTATACCACTCCAGCGACACCTTGGAGTACTTGGATTGCGCCATGTCTTCAACTCCTTCCAACTACAAGTTCGTCCACGACAACCGTTTCCATGGTGATGAGGTTTATGATCCGAGGTTGGATCTTTCCCAAGGGGGGGGGGGAGATGATGCGGAGCATCCTATGATCATCCCCATGTACACTACGGCTACTCCCCAAGCCCCAAGTGTCCATATGATGAGATCTCGAGCATACATCATTGGACCTAAGGTGAACTCGCTCCTTTCCGAATCTTCCCTTCCCGCATGTAAGACATGGATGCTACCTCAAGCGCGTACCTTGTGCATACTCAGGTACACCCGAGGAGACTATAGAGAGCCCAAGGACCAAGGCCAATTGTGCGCGGGAGCGAAGGAAGGAGAAGGAAGAAGAGCCAGCTGCTACATCGGCCGGACATCCGGTCCAGCCCGACCACCGGAAATCCAACCCCTTCCTATCCAAAGAGCTCCGAAAGCGACTCCGACAGCCCGGACATTCTGCCCCATGCCTCGGACATACGGCTCCTCCCGAAGCCCCGGACATCCGGCCTCTTCGCCCAGACATCCGGCCCCGCCTATCCAGAGAGCATAGGAATCGGGCAAGTCTAGCCCGGACATCCGGCCAGAGCCCGGACATCCGGCTCCTCGCGAGCCGCCGGACACCCGGCCCCCAGCCCGGACATCCGGCGTCTGTCTGTGCATAGTGAATGGGCCAAGGGCCCATGTACCCCTCCAACTCGTCCCACTTTGCACTACGACTATTTATAGACTCCTACCCCCTCCTAGCTAGGGTTAGCAAAGTAGTAGCTCATTTGAGATAGAGCATTGCTCTCCACGTGATCCCTTCTCGATCGGAGTTCACGACCTCTACGGAGAAGATCCCCCAAGTGGATTCAACACCCCTCAAGGGAAGACCCCTCAAGACCTCCTCACGGAGAAGAACTTGCTACTTGCATCATGTCATGGGAAACAACGGCCACCTATGGGACCATGAGCCCCTTTTGGTTCGGCAAGGGGGCTGAGCACATTGCACAAAGAGCGGAGAACATCGCGCAGCACGACAGAGATCACACGGGCAGTTTTTACCCAAGTTCGGGCCGCCGTGAGGCGTAAAACCCTACTCCTGCTTTGGTGGATTGATGGTGGATGGTGGTGGAAACGCAGCGCTCTTGCCCGGCAGGGTTGCCTTGGGGCGAGAGTAGCTACGCGCGTATGAGTGTACAAGGGTCCGAATCCTATCTATGGTCGCCATGGGCCTCCTTTTATAGATCAAGGGGCCACCATAGTGGCAAATCAGTCATTGTGTACTGATTAGATAATAAACAGTGCTATCATATCTACTCTGCAGAAAGAGCAGAGCACATTAAATGCGCCGTTTAGTGTCACATCATGGCCTGCCCGGCACGCCTTGCCGGGCTGTTCGGCCACCTTCTCTCCTGTCTGCATGACACGTCGCTGGACGGGTGTCATTTGGAGGCGATTCCTGTAGGAAATGGCTGCCATGTGGCAAAAGACAGCCACTTAGTCGCTTTGGGGCTTGACACCGTACCGATCGATGACTTGCGTCGCTGTGAGGTGGAGCGGTGGAGCCTTGGCAGGGTGTTTTGCCTTCGTAGAACCCGACAGGCCTGCCGGGCGGTCTTGAGGCTTGCTTCCGGGGCAACCTTGACCTCGCCAGGCTCTCCTGCCCGGCAAGGGAGGTTTTCCCTTAGTGGAGGCTTGCTCCTTGGCTTGACTTGGTCTTCTAGATCTGCATTCTGGTTCACCAAAGAGCTGATCTCCTGTGCTTGGTCTGGTCTTGGGCGTTGTAATCTTGATCTTAGGCCCGTGCACAGTCTGGGCAACAGACCTAGGGTTTGTTGCACCGACAGGAGCCCCCGGGCCTGGCCCGAACACGCAGCCGGGTGTCATCGGGGTAGGCCCTAACCAGTGCACCGGCGAGAGGGTAAGAGTTGCTTGCCCCTTGAGATATTCTTTGCTTCTTCATTAATCTAAGCCCGGGTCAGTTTTCGGTTCTCCCATGCGTCGCGTAACGCCAACCGTGGTGATGGAGATAATGGGCCATGATCTGTGGAGTTACCCATGTCCCATGTTCATGGGGCGGTAACTGCCACCCCACAACCCTTCCCTCTCCAAGCGCTTCTGCCACGTGTACCGCATGCACTGCGCAAGGTTGGTGGTGGATGCGGAGGGCGCGGGAATGAGTGCCATGGCAGAAAGCCAGGTGTCGTAGATTGGTGCAGGGGGTCGGCCTTGATTCTTTGAGCCGTTAATGGCAAGGGGGAAGCCGGACTGGCCGAACGGGGCGGCCACCTTCATGAAAAAGATCCAGCACCCTGCCTTGCCCGCCTATAAAAGGGGGCGCAGTGTGAGACGTTCCTTCACACCTTCTTCCCTTCTCATTCCTGATGTAGCCACCCCCAGTCATGGCGAGAGGTCGAGGGTCCGGCCCAGCCCTAGTAGTGACGAGAACTTCTGCTCGACAGCGTCTCCCTCGTCCCTCCGAAGATGCGGGAGCGGAGCCCGCTATGAAAGGAGGTGGGAGAGGGCGAGGTCGTGGTCATCGTGGCACGCGGGGTCGAGGAGGACGGGGCGGCGCTTTGGTTGCGCCCCCACCAGCCTCCCCTCCCACAATGGAAGGCCATGTCGGAGACCAACCTCTGGAGTTCGTCATAAGGCTATACAAGCCCCCGCGTGGCCGCCTCCACCTCCCTACTCCATTTGCAAGGGCGATGGAGCTCGAACAGCCGCGTGCGTTGAAACTACACATGAGGGGCTGCGGGAATGGCAGCATGCTGGTGAATGTGGATTTCCCCGCTCCTCATGTCATGTTCTTCCGCCGGGGGTGGAAGACCTTTGCTCATGCCCATAGCCTGTCGGAAGGGCACGTCCTCCATTTTAAATTAATGGAGGCCGATTTCCTTTCCGTCAAGGTTTTTGGGTGCTCGGGAGCTCGCTTAGGGTGCTGCACGGAGAGCTCGACCGACGACGAAAGCTCCTCCTCGAGCGACAGCGACGAGGAGGACAGTGACGGTGATGACGACGACGTCGACTGGGAGGACGACGACTCTGACTCCGGCTGAGCACCAGCCGCGCCGTCACCGTCAGCCGGCAGCACCATCATCTGCACCTGCATCTCCTTTCCGGTAAGGTGATTTGCTGGGGAGTTGGGTGCAAGGGTGGAGATGGTGTTCCTGGCTCCTACAGCAGCCTTCCGGCTGGACCACGTCAGGCTTCCTCCCGGGCTGCATCTTCGTTTGCCGTGCCGCGTCCTGCTGGCCCTGGTGGTGGCGGTTGACGGGCCGTCTCCGCTGATCTCTTCACCATCACCTTCGCCTGCGCCCTCCCACTCTTGCCAGCCTCCTCGTTAGGGGACCCGACGGGGTCAGGCCGGGCTTCTGCACAGGCGCTCCTTTTGCCCTCTTCACCTCCTGCCGCAGTGCCTAGGAGGAGAAGGACAAGAAAAGGCATCACGGGGCACTTGTCTTTTTTCAATCTAAAACATGTAGGCACTTGCCAAACTTTAGTTCAAATTATGTAGTCTCTTTTATGCATGTTTGTGTTCTGTAAGATTTGTACTTGTTGGTCAGCATATGAATGAAAAAGATAAACCTTGCCAGGCACTTGTGCATGTAACATGTCCATGCAGAGGTAGGATACCTCTATACATTCAAGTAAACAAGTTTTTCCCAGTAGGCTATCTTGCCGGTACCCTGAGTTTGCTGCTGCGGAGCTAGGCCTACCGAGCACAAATCGTAAAAGAGGGACCAACCCCCCGCCAAATCTTCTCGCCAAAGGCCACTACAACCACCCCGACTGAAGCAACGTTCGAGTCATGGGACGGGAGCACCGAAGTTTCGAAAATGGTGAGGTTTTCCTACGCACAAGTTTTTACTTATAGAACGCGTATGGATAAGAGAGATAACTTATCTGTTTGGGCTTGTCGGGGATCACAATGTAGGCTTGTCTTGTCTTCTCCTCTTCCGGACCTAATCCATGGTAGGAGCCTGCAATTTGATGCAGATGAAAATGATGCCTCATGCGATCTTATCTACATGAACATGCAATGCTCATGATATCCTTATGCATGCATGCAAGTTTTGGGGGGCCCCCAGCGCTTCATTTATTTCTGTTGCTCAGGGTCTGCACCTGGCTTTGTATAAGGGGTTACATGCAACTGAGGCAAGGCCTATACAAAAGGGTGGCTGTCGGGCAGGGCCCGACAGCCGCACCTTACGGGTAGAACTTGCGGAGATGCTCAATGTTCCATGAGTTTTGCAACTGAATGCCATCTCCGGTCTCCAGACGGACTGCGCTAGGTCTGGTGACTCATACTACCCGGTAAGGACCTTCCCACTTTGGCGTCAACTTGTTTGCACCCTTGGCGGACTGAACGCGCCTAAGGACAAGGTCGCCTTCCTCAAAACACTGGGCATGAACCCTGCGGCTGTGATAGCGACGCAGGGCTTGCTGATAGCGTGCAGCACACGTAGCAGCCCGGAGATGGTTCTCCTCGAGTAGCACAGCGTCGTCACGCTGGTGCTGATCTTGCGCTACTTTATCGTAGGCAAGCACTCGAGGTGACCCATAAATGAGTTCCGTGGGGATAATTGCTTCTGCCCCATAGACTAGGGAGAAGGGAGTCTGCCCGGTAGCTTGATTTGGTGTCGTTCTGAGGGACCAAAGAACCACCGGTAGCTCGTCGATCCACCGCCTGCTGCACTTCTGTAGCCTATCAAAGGTTCTCATGTATAGTCCTTGCAACACTTTAGCGTTCGCCAACTTAGCTTGCCCGTTGCTCCTTGGATTAGCCACAGAGGCGAACGAGATTTTTCTTTCGAGGCCATGAACGTATTGCATGAAGGCGCGGCTCGTGAATTGGGTGCCGTTGTCAGTGATGATCCGGGCAGGAACTCCAAAGTGGCACACCAATCCTTTTAAGAACTTGATAGCTGACTGAGCAGTCACCTTTCTCACGGGCTCTACTTCCGGCCACTTTTGTAAACCTGTCGATTGCAACGAACAAGAATTCAAAGCCCCCGGCAGCACGGGGGAAAGGGCCCAAGATGTCGAGCCCCCAGACCGAAAACGGCCATGATAAAGGGATTGTTTGAAGAGCTTGGGCAGGCAGGTGGATATTCTTGGAATGGAACTGGCAGGCTTCACACTTGGTGATAAGCTCAACCGCATCTTGGAGAGCTGTGGGCCAATAGAATCCTTGCCGGAAAGCTTTCCCAACCAAGGCCCTTGATCCAATGTGGTAGCCGCACATACCCTGGTGTATCTCTGCCAGCAGTTCCTTTCCTCCTTCCCGGCAAATGCACTTCAATTTCACACCGTTGGGCCTCCTTCTGTATAGCATGTCGTCAACAAACTGATACATACTGGCCATCCGGGCTACTCTTTTAGCTTCTTCTTGCTCTTCGGGAAGTTCTCCAGTTTGGAGGAAATGGACTATGTGCCGTGCCCAAGATGGAGCATGTGGCTCGGCAATGAGGACTAGCGGCACCTCCTCATTCATGAGAGTGCAATCCTCGGCCACGGGGACCGGTGGCTTGGCGGGAGGATGTAGCTCAGCAACTGAAGGGGAGTTGTTCTCGACAAGCTTTTTGCCGGGATCCTCGGAAGGTTCTACCGGGAGAGGCTTGCCAGAGTCCAGTTTCCTCCTTTTCCTGGCCATTGTTGTCGGGGATACGGAGGGCTGAGTCAGATGGAGAACAAAAGTTCCTGATTCCACAGGAAGCTTTTGCGCAGCGCACTTTGACAGATGATCAACAATGCTGTTTTCCGCATGGGGTACGTGCTCTGCTTGTAATCCGTCAAAGCGCTCCTCCAGCTTTATCACTTCCTCGACGTATGCCTCCATCAATGGACTTTGGTAATCCTTGTTGACTTGTCGCACCACAAGCTGTGAATCTCCACGGATGATCACCTTCTTAATTCCTAGTTCTATTGCAATTCTGAGGCCGGCAAGGAGCCCTTCATACTCTGCAGTATTGTTGGTAGCCTTCTCCAGGGGAAAGTGCATCTGGACGACGTACTTAATGTGCTTCCCAGTGGGAGCAACAAGAAGCATGCCAACCCCTGCACCATGTAGGGAGAAGGCACCATCGAAATACATGATCCAATCGTGGGGTGCTTCCTTGCCGGGAATAACTGTCTCCAATACCTCTTCATCAGGAGTTGGTGTCCATTCTGTGATGAATTCTGCTAGTGCTCTGCTCTGGATGGTTGACGTGCTTTCAAACTTCAAACCAAAGCTGGATAACTCCAAAGCCCACTCCACTATCCTGCTGGTAGCCTTAGGGTTTCAGAGTATCCGTTGCAAAGGGAAACGGGTGACAACTATGATCTCGTGGGCTTGGAAGTAGTGGCGCAGTTTCCTTGAGGCCATGACAAGGCCAAAAATCAAATTTTGCACGCCAGAGTACCTGGATCTAGCCCCCTGCAATAGGGAACTGACGAAGTACACTGGGCGTTGCACCACTTTCTTCTTTGGCGTGACGAGAGAACTGCTTCCGCTGCTTTGCTCTTTTCCGTCTTGATCTGCATCTGACCTTGCTGGGGTGTGCTCACTTTCCTCCCCGGAAGGGGCACCAGTTGTGTCTGCTGCTTCATCTACTTCCCGCTGCGCCACCAGTGCTGTGCAAACCACTTGATTAGTTGCTGCCAAGTATAGGAGCAATGTCTCTTGTGGTTTGGGAGCGACCAAAGTGGGCATAGAGGAAAGGTAGGCCTTCAAGTCTTGTAGTGCAGTGTCTGCCTCTGGGGTCCACTCTACGGGTCCTGCCTTCCTCAAGATTTTGAAGAACGACAAAGCACGCTCAGCAGACTTGGAAATGAATCTGCTAAGTGCGGCAACACACCCAGTCAAACGCCTCACGTCTTTAACTATCTTGGGTGCTTGAATCTGCTCGATAGCCTTGATCTTGTCGGGGTTGGCCTCTATCCCCCAGAAGGAATGCCAAACACACACTTCTCCGGATTTAGCTTCAAGTTGATCTTGCACAAATTAGCGAATGTCTCTTCTAAATCCTGAATGAGGGTTGATCTGTCCTTGGTCTTGACCACAATATCTTCCATATAAGCTTCAATGTTTCTGTGCAACTGTGACTCAAAACCAATATGGACTGCCCTTGCGAAAGTGGACCCGGTGCTCTTCAACCCGGAAGGCATCTGCACGAAGCAGTATGTGCCACATGGGGTGATGAACGCGGTCTTCTCTTCGTCTGCCTTGGACATGAAGATCTGATGATATCCACAGTAGGCATCCAGGAAGGAAAGCAGGTCAGACCCGGATGTGGAATCCAGAATCTGGTCGTTGTGCGGCAAGGGAAATCGGTCCTTCGGGCATGCCTTGTTTAGATCCGTAAAATCTGTGCACAGCCTCCACTTTCCATTAGCCTTGCGTACCATCACATGATTCGCTAACCATGTTGGATGCAACACTCCTCTGACCAGACCAGCTGCCTCAAGTTTCTTGATCTCCTCGGCAATAAACTGTTGCCGCTCCAAAGCTTGCTTCCGGACCTTCTGCTTGACGGGCCGGGCATGTGGGCAGACAGCAAGGTGGTGCTCGATTACCTCCCTGGGAACACCGGGGATGTCAGATGGTTGCCAGGCAAACACATCGACATTGGCCCGCAGGAAGGCAATGAGCGTGCTTTCCTATTTGTCATCAAGGGTGGCACTGATAGTGAAGGTACCATTAGTGCCAGCTAGCCCTGCCGGGACCTTCCTCACAGCAGGCGCAACAGCTTTGGATCTCTTGCTATTGGAACTCTCCGGCAAGTCATCGACAGGCGCAGTGCACTCCAGAGAGGCACGCTTCCCGGATTCCTTGCTGGCATCCTTGATAGCTCTCTTCATTTTCTTACTCTCCTTGGTGGGAATACTGGCTTCCGCAGCCTCTGTCGTGACTGCTTCCCAATACATCTTATCCACGCATATGACTGCGTCTTTCTGATCTGATGGAAAGGAAATGACTCCTATCGGCCCTGGCATCTTCAAGGTGTTGTAGGCATAGTGGGATGCCGCCATGAATTTGGCCAGAGCTAGGTGACCAAGGATTCCATTGTACGACAAGGGGAGGTCAACCACGTCAAACACGATCTTCTCAGTCCGGTAGTTTAACTCCCCCCCGAACGTCACCAGCAGCGTGATCTTTCCCTTAGGACGACTCCTACCAGGGTTGATTCCTTGGAACTTACCAGTAACCTTGAGCTCCTCATCTGCTATCTGGAGTTTGCCGAGGACCTTTGGAGATATCAGATTCAACCCAGCCCCACTGTCAACCAACATCTTGGTGACCTTGAGGTTGCGTATTGTTGGTGAGACCAACAACGGCAAGCATCCTATCATAGTGGTGCGATCAGGGTGATCCTCTTCATCAAAGATGTTGGGCGTGCGGGACCATTTGAGTGGCTTCCGAGAATCTGCTGTTGGCTCCACGGCGTTGACTTCACACACCCACTGTTCAAGTTGGCGGTGAGAGGAGTGCAGAGACGCACCCCCGTCAACACACAAGGTGTCAGTGGCTTTCTGGAATTCCTGCTCGCTGGTTTCCTCTTCATCTCCCTCATCAGTCTCATCACTTCAATCCTTCTTCTCACGGCCTCTGGCGGGTTTTCCTTGACTCCGAGGAACCTTACCGAGGCGGCTTGCTCTGCCGCCACGGCCTTCCCGCCAGCGCCATCCTAACCTTTCTCCTTATCACACTTCTCATATTCAGTCCTTTACTTCTTGACGAGCTGCTCAACCTGATGACACTCCTGGAGATATTGGCCCTTGGTCTGATGGATCTTGCAGTACGGGCCATCACCTTTCCCAGCCTTCTCGGCAGCCGCGGCCTCCCGGCAATCAGTGCACGCGGCAACTTCCTTGCCGGGTACCTCAGCCTTGGCCTTCTTGCCGATACTAGGCGTGCCCGATCCCTCAACGGTCATCACTGCCTTATCCTTGCGCCTTTTCTTGTGCTTCTTGTTCTTCCTCTTCTGACTGGCGGCCTCGTCATCATCCTCAGAGTCGATGTCGATGCCATCCTCTTCTTCGGGGAGCTTCCTCCCCTCCTCTATTCGAGCACACTTATCTACCAGAGTGTAAAGCTCCTTCACAGTCTTGGGCAATCGAATGTTCATCTTGGAATGTATCCGACGATTGCGCACGTTGGACTAGAACGCAGCTATCACAGCTGCCGGGTGGATGTCTGGAATATTCCTATGGACTCGGCTGAACTTCTACATGTACTTCCGCAGATTCTCTCCTTCTTTCTGCGGGAGGAGCTGCAAGTCGCTGGGCCGCCCGTGAAGGTGCCAACGAACTCATGGCATAGGTCAGCCTAGGTTGAAATGGAGTTCTCCGGCAAGTGCATCAGCCAAGACCTCACATTTAGCTTGAGTGCCAAAGGGAAGTAGTTGGCGAATACCTTCTTATCTCTTCCCCCGGCAGCTTGAACAACGATGGTGTACATGCTCAAGAACTCTGCCGGGTTCAGTCTCCCGTCAAACTTCTCCGGTATCTCTGGCTTGAACGTGCTGGTGGATGGCCAACGGACTTGCCACAACTCACAGGTGAAGGCGGGGCACCCAGCCTCGAAAGGCAGGTACCCGCCTTTGGCGAGTGCGGGCTCATCGACATCAGGGCCATCACGCATGTCGGACTGGCGGTGGGCATCATGGCGTTGCTCGATGGTGACACGTGCGCCTTCCCTTTGCCTGTCCTCCAGGGCTCGCCATTGGCCTTGACGCGCTCGAGGGTTGGAGAAAGCCATTGAGATACTGTCGAGTTCTTGGTCGCACAACTCCCGTGCTGGCTGCCACGGAGGGGACTGCACTGTGGGGGTGGCCCTTCCCACATGGCCAGCAGCGAGGGCTGTTGTCATTGCTTGGGGAGGCCGTGGCCGGCCAGCCCGCTGCGATCCTCCCGCCTCGGCGAAGCCAATCAGACTCTGAATGGTGGCTCTCCACTCATCCATCTGAACGGCTACCGGCGGAAATTTCAATAGCAGCTAGGCCCGCGCCATGGCCTCTAAAGCGGTGCTTGGCATGGATGTCGATGAAGATTGTAACATCGCTTGGCTCCTGGTGGTGCCAGTAGTGGTTGCGCCGTGTCCCGCCGTCGCGAGCCAGTTGCTAAGACGGTGCGGTGACGAGGCGGAGGCACTTGTGGACCAGCGGTTCCATTTGGTGCATTGGCTAGGTCAGCTTGCTCCGGGGGTGGAGTATGCCCTGCGGTTGCGCCCGTGGTGGGGGCGGCCGGAGGATTGCGATTCACCCTAGAGCAAGCGCCATCGCTACAGCTGTGCCCTTCAGCCGGGCGAAGAGGTGCGGACGGAATGAGCTCTCTACTCGTACCTCGTAAAGCGTGACCACTGGGATGTTGTTGGTGCTATCCTCCTCTAGTGCCTCCTGCTCTTGTTTCGGCCACAGGGGAGGTGGTGGTGACGCCGCCCGCGTTGACCACATCCCCCGTAGCGTCCACATCCCCGGGCGTCCCATGGCCCCCGTAGCGTCGATGGTCGCGGGTGGCGGGGCCTTCGAGGAGGACGGCTGGGCGGCGGCACCGGGTTTCTTCTTGGGCGCCATGGACGATGGAGCCGTTGATGAAGAGAATGATGATGAAGATGACGCGCTATATAAGCTTCTCGGGTTCGCGCAAGCACAGTTCCCCTAACTGGTGCGCCAAAGATGTCGTGGGAAACCACGACACCTATGGGACCATGAGCCCCTTTTGGTTCGGCAGGGGGGCTGAGCACATTGCACAAAGAGTGGAGAACGTCGCGCAGCACGGCAGAGATCACACGGGCAGTTTTTACCTAGGTTCGGGCCGCCGCGAGGCATAAAACCCTACTCCTGCTTTGGTGGATTGATGGTGGATGGTGGTGGAAACGCAGCGCTCTTGCCCGGCAGGGTTGCCTCGGGGCGAGAGCAACTACGCGCGTATGAGTGTACAAGGGTCCGAATCCTATCTATGGTTGCCATGGGCCTCCTTTTATAGATCAAGGGGTCACCACAGTGACAAATCATTCATTGTATACTGATTAGATAGCAAACAATGCTATCATATCTACTCTGCAGACAGAGCAGAGCGCATTAAATGCGCTGCTTAGTGTGACATCATCTCCTGCCTGGCACGCCTTGCCGGGCTATTCGGCCACCTTCTCTCCTGTCTACATGACACATCGCTAGACGAGTGTCATTTGGAGGCGATTCCTATAGGAAATGGCTGCCATGTGGCAAAAGACAGCCACTTAGTCACTTTGGGGCTTGACACTGCACCGATCGATGACTTGCATCACTGTGAGGTGGAGCGGTGGAGCCTTGGCAGGGTGTTTTGCCTTCGTAGAACCCGGCAGGCCTGCCGGGGCGGTCTTGAGGCTTGCTTCCAGGGCAACCTTGACCTCGCCAGGCTCTCCTGCCCAGCAAGGGAGGTTTTCCCTTAGTGGAGCCTTGCTCCTTGGCTTGACTTGGTCTTCTGGATCTGCATTTTGGTTCACCAAAGAGCTGATCTCCTGTGCTTGGTCTGGTCTTGGACGTTGTAATCTTCATCTTAGGCCCATGCACAGTCTGGGCAACAGATCCAGGGTTTGTTGCACCGACATATCGTCCTTTGTTGATCATGGATCATGTATCTCTTTGTGTTTCGAGGATCTAGCACATGTGTAATCGAATCTTGTTGGTTTGAGTGATTCCGCTCGTGTTTCCCCTCATGTTTTCCCCTTGTGTTCTTCGCAGGATCCACTCCAATCGTGAAAGATCGGGCATCTAGGGTTCTACCCTGCATCACTTGAGTTCCAAGACTATGTCCTCATTTGGTGGGAGCAAGTCATTGAGCGTCGCGAAGCAAGAGGTGAACCACCAATCACAACTTGCGATCAAATGAAGGATGTCATGAGAGCACGCTTTGTTCCAACATACTACAACTGCGACCTCTTCAAGAAATTGCAACTCTTCAAGCAAGGAACAAAGAGCGTTGAAGAGTACTACAAGGAAATGGAGATTGCCATGATACGAGCTAATGTCACGGAAGATGATGAGTAAACTATGGCACACTTCTTGAATTTACTCAATCACCCTATCAAGAAAATCGCCGAGTTCCAACCATACTCAAACCTCATCGAGCTAGTGCATCAAGCTACTAAAGCGGAGCGACAAGTGCAAGATGACTTCAAGTATGCCAAGTACTCTTCCAAGACATATGGCTCATACAATCAAGCTTCAATGACTACACCGACTCCTACCCCAACCAAACCTTCTACAAGCAACGGTGACAAGTCAAGTTACAAGAAAACTTCGACAACCTCAAGTCGTCCTCCTACTACAAGCAACTTCAACCCGAGAGCTTTATCATCTACAACCCCACCGGATGAGACCATCAAGACAAGTTCCATCGAGTGCTTCACTTGCATGGCCGAGGCCACAAGTCCTTCGAGTGCACCAACAAGTGCACCATGATCCTCAACGACGACAGAACCTATGACTCCATGAGTGAAGAGGAAATGGAAGCCCTTGAGCAATTGGCCATGCACCGGCAAGTGAACGAAGATGAAGATGATCAAGTCTTTTGTGACAAAGATTCGAGCCCCGCTCTCGTTGTCTCCAAGGTCTTAACACTTCAACATCAACAAGAGGAAGACAAACGTTGCCACATCTTCCACACCAAGGCGGGCATAGAAGGTCGTTCCGTGAAGGTTATCATCGATGGAGGTAGTTGCCACAACTTGGCAGGTGAAGAACTTTGCTCCAAGCTCCAATTGGTCAAGATGAAGCACCCTCGCCCCTACAAGGTCCAATGGTTAAGCGACTCCGGCAGTATTCAAGTGGAGCACATGGTGAAAGTTTCCTTCAAGATCGGAGCATATGAAGACACTTTGGAGTGTGATGTTGTTCCTATGTCCGTTTGCCACCTCCTACTTGGACAACCATGGCAATTTGACCGAGGCGTCATCCACAATGGGCGGACAAACCACTATAGCTTCAAGATGAAGGGAAAGGAGTACGTGCTACGACCTATGTCTCCAAGCCAAGTGATCACCGACAAGCAAGCAACCACACATCATGGAGAGAATAGTGAGAGAGTGATCCACCCAAAGGGGAGTGAGAGCCACAAGACCAAAATGAGTACCTCCATGATGAGCGACAAGAAAAACTTAGTACTATTTGCCACAAAAAGTTAGATGAGAGAAGTGTGTGAGAACCCATCAAGTGTTATGCACTATGTCCTACTGTGCAAGGACGAGGCACCAAAAACTAACACCTCTCACAATCTACCTTTAGTGTTATCTTCTCTATTGCAGGAATTCCAAGATGTATTCCCCGACGAGCTACCTCCAGGACTACCTCCTCTTCGAGGCATCGAACACCGCATCGACCTCATCCCCGGAGCACCTCTTCCTAACAAGGCTCCCTACCGCGTCAACCCCGAGGAAACCAAGGAGATCCAACGGCAAGTACAACAACTCATCGACAACGGCCATGTACGAGAAAGCTTGAGTCCATGTGCCGTACCGGTAATCCTTGTTCCCAAGAAAGATGGTACTTTTCGCATGTGTTCTAATTGTTGACTGATGTAGGGTAGAACCCTAGATGCCCGACCTTTCACGATTGGAGCGGATCCCGTGAAGAACACAAGGGGAAAACACGAGAGGAATCACTCAAAACAACAAGATTCAATTACACATGTGCTAGATCCTCGAAACACAAAGAGATACATGATCCACGATCAACAAAGGACGATACAAGTAACAAGTTCTTCTCTGTGAGGAGGTCTTGAGGGGTCTTCTCGTGAGGGGTCTTGAATCCACTTGGGGGATCTTCTCTGTAGAGGTCGTGAACTCCGATGGAGAAGGGATCAAGAGGAGAGCAAAGCTCTATCTCAAATGAGCTACTACTTTGCTAACCCTAGAAAGAGGGAGGAGGAGGAGTATATATAGTCTAAGTGGGCGAATGGGTACATGGGCCTCGGCCCTTTACTGTGCGCACACAGGGGAGCCGGACATCCAGGCGTCGGGCCGGATGTCTGGGCCTTCACGAAGTGCCGGATGTCCTGGCTGGCGCCGGATGTCCGGGCAGTCGGGGCCGGCCTCGGTGCTCTCTCGATAAGCAGTGTCCGGATTTCCGGGCCGGGGGCTGGATGTTCGGCGGCTCACGAAGAGTCGGATGTCCGGACTGGAGTTGTCCAGCTTCGGTGGTGTTCTTTGATGGACGCCAGATTTCCGGGCGGGGGCCGGATGTCCAGGCTGGGGTCGGACCAGATGTCCGGGGCCTGGTCCGGATGTCTGGGCCCTATAGCTTCGGCTGGGCGGTGGCTGTGGTAGATGCTCCAGGGGCCGGATGTCCGGGTCCTGGAGACTTCTTCGGTTCCTTCCGTCGTTCCTCTTAATCCGTGAACTTGGGGACTTGTCCGTCTTCACGTGCATCTCTGAGAGGGCCTTCTTGGTACCTGATCATGCACAACATTCCGGACATAGGTAGTAACCATGTCTCGAGTGGATCATATGGAATATCACTAAGGAAGGAAGTCACCTTGGTCTCGAGAGCTCTAGCTCATGCTCGTGTCATTGGTCCTCTTGGCACTTGATGAGACGATGGTAGGTCCATGGGGATGACCATAGGATGCTCCGCATCATCTCCCCCCCCCGCCTTGGGAATGATCCGACCTCGGATCAAAATCCTCATCACCTTGGTAGGGAGAAAGATCTTTGATGTTCAAGATATCGCTCAAGGTGTATTTGTCGCATGGTAAGTCGATCTTGTACGCATTGTTGTTGTAGCGCTCGAGCACCTTGAAGGGTCCGTCGGGTCGTGGTCGTAGCTTGGACTTGCGTTCATTGGGGAAGCATTCCTTGCGAAGGTGAAGCCATACAAGATCTCCAATGTTGAATATCATGGGTTGCTTGTTGATGTTGAGCTTGGTCGCGAGTCGTTATACTTGGCGCTCGATGGTGTGCCTTGTATCTTCATGCATCTTCTTGAGGTAGTTTACTCGTGCACTCGCGTCCATGTCGATGCGCTCTTGTAGTGGTAGAGGAAGAATGTCCAATGGGGACAATGGGTTGAAACCGGAGACGACCTCGAAGGGGGACTTGTCGGTAGTCGAATATCTTGCACGGTTGTAGGCATACTCAGTGATGGGTAGACACTCCTCCCACTCCTTGATGTTCTTCTTGATCAATACGCATAGTAGAGTGGAGAGCCTCCGGTTCGTGACCTCCGTTTGGCCATCGGTTTGAGGATGGTATGCCGAAGAGAACGAAAGCTTGATTCCGAGCTTGGCGCATAGATTCTTCCAAAAGTAGCTTAGGAACTTGACGTTGCGGTCCAAGACAATCGTCTTTGGCACTCCATGGAGGCACAAGATTTCCCTACAAAAAAGATTTGCAACATGTGAAGGATCGTCTATCTTGTTGCATGGGATGAAATGAGCCATCTTAGAGAATCGGTCCACAACAACAAACACGGAATCTTTGCCATTTCAAGTTCTAGGCAAACCAAGTACAAAGACCATACTAATATCTTCCCATGGGTGATACGGAATAGGAAGTGGCATATAGAGACCATGGGATTGTGCTTTAGACTTAGCTTTGCGACACGTAAGCACCGGTTGGTGAAGCGTGAGACGTCGCGGAATATCTTGGGCCAAAAGTAGTTCTTGGAGAGCATGGCGAATGTCTTGTCACGTCCAAAGTGTCCCATTAGTCCTCCTCCATGAGCCTCTTGCAAAAGTAAAAAACGAAGAGAAGACTCTGGGATACATAATTTGTTAGCTCTCATAAGATAATCATCTTTGATGTAATAGCGTTCCCAAGATGTATGCGTCAAACATTTGGTATAGGGGATAGCAAAAGTAGGATCATGCGCATACAAGTATTTTATGTGCTCAAAGCCAATGACATTCAATTCAAGTTTGGTAACAAGCATGCATTTGCGGGAAAGAGCATCCGCCACAACATTTTCTTTGCCTTTGATGTATTTAATGACATAAGGAAATGACTCAATGAACTCACTCCACTTAGCATGATGCTTGTTCAACTTAGTTTGACCCTTAAGGTACTTAAGCATTTCATGGTCGGTATGAATGAAAAATTCATGAGGGCGAAGATAATGTTCCGACTCACGCAAAACTCGCACTAAAGCATATAGCTTGTTGTCATAGATGGGATAATTGAGTTGCGCTCCGGAAAGTTTCTCACAAAAGTAAGCAATGGGGCGCTACTCTTGCATTAACACACCTCGTATGCCATTAATGCTAGCATCGCAATGAACTTCAAAAGTTTTGTCAAAGTTGGGTAATGCAAGCACGGTAGCATGTGTAAGCAAATTCTTAAGCTCATTAAATGCAGTATCTTGGGATGGTCCCCAAATAAATTGTGCATTCTTCTTACTCAAAGCATTTAAAGGAGATGCAATGGTGCTAAAATCCTTAATGAATCTATGATAGAAATTGGCTAAGCCAAGGAAACTATGCACTTGTTGCAAGTTGGTTGGTTGTGGACAAGTTTTAATAGCATTGATCTTATATTCATCTACATGCACACACTGCCAAGAAAACAAGCTTATCAACACCAAAAAGGCATTTGTCCATATTAGCATAAAGGCGCTCTTTTCTAAGAGTTTGCAAAACGGTTCTAAGATGGGTGACATGAGCTTTGAGAGATTTTCTAAAGACAAGAATATCGTCAAAATTGACCAGAACAAATACGCCAATATAGGGGCGAAGAACAAAATGCATGAGTCGCATGAAGGTACCGGGCGCTTCGATAATCCCATTGGCATAACAAGCCATTCATATAAGCCAAATTTGGTCTTAAATGCGGTTTTCCATTCGTCACCTTCTTGTATGTGGATTTGGTAATAGCCACTTTTAAGGTCAATCTTAGAGAAAATTGTGGCTCCGCTAAGCTCATCTAGCATGTCGTCTAAGCGTGGAATGGGGTAGCAATATCTAACCTTGATAGCATTGATAGGATGACAATCGGAACACATGCGATATGACCATCTTTCTTGGGAACAAGGATTAACGGTTCGGAACATGGACTCAAACTTTCTCGTACATGGCCGTTGTTGATGAGTTGTTGTACTTGCCGTTGGATCTCCTTGGTTTCCTCGGGGTTGACGTGGTAGGGAACCTTGTTAGGAAGAGGTGCTCCGGGGATGAGGTCGATGCGGTGTTCGATGCCTCGAAGAGGAGGTAGTCCCAGAGGTAGCTCGTCGGGGAATACATCTTGGAATTCCTGCAATAGAGAAGATAACACTAAAGGTAGATTGTGAGAGGTGTTAGTTTTTGGTGCCTCGTCCTTGCACAATAGGACATAGTGCATAACACTTGATGGGTTCTCACACACTTCTCTCATCTCACTTTTTGTGGCAAATAGTACTAAGTTTTTCTTGTCGCTCATCATGGAGGCACTCATTTTGGGCTTGTGGATCTCACTCCCCTTTGGGTGGCTAACTCTCTCACTATTCTCTCCATGATGGGTGGCTTGCTTGTCGGCGATCACTTGACTATGTGACATAGGTCGTAGCATGTACTCCTTTCCCTTCATCTTGAAGCTATAGTGGTTTGTTCGCCCGTTGTGGATGACGCCTTGGTCGAATTGCCATGGTCATCCAAGAAGGAGGTGGAAAACGGACATCGGAACGACATCACACTCCAAAGTATCTTTGTATGCTCCTATCTTGAAGAAAATTTGCACCATATGTTCCACTTGAATAGTGCCGGAGTCGCTAAGCCATTGGACCTTGTTGGGGTGGGGATGCTTCATCTTAACCAATTGGAGCTTATAGCATAGTTCTTCACTTGCCAAATTGTGGCAACTACCTTCATCGATGATGGCCTTCACGGAACGGCCTTTGATGCCTGCCTTGGTGTGGAAGATGTGGCAACGTTGGTCTTCCTCTTGTTGATGTTGAAGTGTCAAGACCTTGGAGACAACAAGAGCGGGACTCGAATCTTCATCACAAAAGACTTGATCATCTTCATCTTCATTCACTTGCCGGTGCATAGCCACATTCTCAAGGGCTTCCATTTCTCCTTCACTCATGGAGTCGTATGTACCATCGTCGTTGAAGATAATGGTGCGCTTGTTGGTAGACTCGAAGGACTTTTGGCCTCGGCCGCCGCAAGTGAAGCACTTGATGGAACTTGTCGTGATGGTCTCATCGGTTGGAGTAGATGATGAAGCTCTTGGTTTGTAGGTGCTTGTAGTAGGAGGACGACTTGAAGATGTCGAAGTTTTCTTGGAACTTGACTTGTCACCGTTGCTTGGGGTAGCTTTTGTTGTAGAAGTAGGTGTCGAAGTCGTTGAAGCTTGGTTGTAGGAGGAGCCGTAGGTCTTGGAAGAGAACTTGGCATACATGTAGTCATCTTGCACTTGACGTTCCGCCTTGGTAGCTTGGTGCACTAGCTCGATGAGGTTGGAGTAAGGTTGGAAGTCAGCGATCTTCTTTATAGGATGATTTAGACCATCCAAGAAACATGCCATAGTTTGCTCATCATCTTCCATGACATTGGCTCGTATCATGGCAATCTCCATTTCCTTGTAGTACTCTTCAACGCTCTTTGTTCCTTGCTTGAGGAGTTGCAATTTCCTGAAGAGGTCGTGGTTGTAGTATGTTGGGACAAAGCGTGCTCTCATGACATCCTTCATTTGATCCCAAGTTGTGATTGGTGGTTCACCTCTTGCTTCTCGGCGTTCGATGACTTGCTCCCACCAAATGAGGACATAGTCTTGGAAGTCAAGGGATGCCATGGCGATCTTCTTCTCTTCCTCATAGTTGTGCAAACAAAAGATCTTGTCGACCTTCAATGCCCATGAAAGGTACTCTTCGGGATCATTGCTTCCGGTGAACTTGGGCATGGTGAACTTGAGCTTGCCGTAGCATTGCTCTTCATTGTGTTGGGGTTGAGGGTGATGTCGCCCTTGACGTGGAGGGTTGTCAACTTCAAGTTGCTCTTGGTCTAGAGGATTCTCATTGTCTTGTTGCTCTTGGTGAAGTTGTGGTTCTTGTCGAGCTTGTTGTTCATGTCTAGCTTGACGAGGAGCTTGTGGAACATGTCGATGCAAATGTGCTTGATGTATGTGTTCTTGTACTTGCTCACGAAGTGCTTCTTCTTCTTCTCGAACACGTCGGTTGCGGTCGGCGACGGTATGATTGGTATTGAGTAGAGCACGGTGTGCCTCAAGAGCTTGTGCTTCATGCCGTTGTTGTTGTTGACATTGTGCTTCGGCATCTTGTTCGTCTTGGTGTTGGTGCGCTCGCTCTACCTCTTGCTCTCGTTGGCGTAGGCGTTCTTGCTCTTCCACTTGTTGGCATTGGCGTTGCCTTTCTTGTGCTTGCGCAAATGTAGCTTGATTTTGACGGTGTCGATGTTCTTGCGCTAGACGTTGCTCTTGATGATCGGTGTCATGTAGAGGATTGCGGTTTGCTTGACGTTCTTGGCGTGCGGCTCATCAAAGAGTGTTGGATGTCGGTGTACTTAAGCCCGAGATGGTGTCGTCGGAGTGTCGACTCGAGCGGCTCCGTCTTGAATAGGACGAAGTGGTAAAAGAGCGGTTGACTAACAAGGCACGAATCTCATCCATTTTTGCATTGTTCTCTTGTTGTTGTTTGTCGAGCTTGTTGTCGAAGTATTCTCTTGTACGTTGCTCGGAGAGTCGCAAGTCGGTGGCGAGGTTGTCGATTTGGTCGCTCATTTCTTGTTGTTCTGGATGCAAAGCTTGTTGTGCACCGAAGAGGTGGTTCTTGGTGACGTAGGTGTTCGGGTCCTCGTCTTGCTCGATGAAGAGTGGGTTGGTAGAGGTAGTTGGCCTATCCATCATTCGAAGTAAATGTGTGAGTTGGAGAAAGGAGGAACAATACCAAATGTACCTTGACCGATGTTGAGGATGGATCAAAGATCACTCAATGATGTAACAAGGAAATAGCACAATTGGTACCGTATCTCGTCAATCTCTCACACCTGCACAAACAAAGCTTACGGTGGAGCTCGATTAGGATGGTGGCACAAAATGTATGCAATTGTTAGTGAGACTCAATAATGTTGAAAAAGATTCACAAATTTGCAAATGCAACAAGTAGACCGATAGCAAGTAGTGGTACATGGAAACACGCACACAGAAAGATAAATGGGGTCGTGCAACCAAAATGAGCTCAAAATGTGGAATCCACGGAAAATGCTCTTGTTGCACAACTCTAGAGAGACGCTAGCACGATTGCACAATAGGCGGATACGAGACTTGTGCACAACCTACTAAGCAAAATGCAACGACTTCTATCCCAAGTATGCTATATGTATGGTGTTCCTATGATATGATCCAAGATGATCGATTATGACAATCTTAATATAGTATGATGCTATGGTTCTTGCTTAAAAGCTCTTTGCTGATCTTTTTCTTTTCCTTAAAAGCTTGTTTGGTTCTTTCCCTTTTGAGCTCTTTCTCATGCAAACTTCACGAACCAAGACAGCAAGTGCGTATATGCCATGACAACGTTGTGGCACAAGAGATGATACCAAGATATGGACACCAAGATGATGATATATGCAATGATCACTAATGTGCACAAGTAACGTTGCCAGCAATACTCAAAGGCTAGTCTCGATGGGTAACTGACGCAAAAGGAAGGCTATGAGGTTATCAATGCAATGGCAAGAATGTAGAATGATGTGATAGCATGATACCAAGATGATATAGAGGTTACCGTTCTTGCTTACGGTGAAGGTGTGAAAAATGATGAAATGGTCGATGTCGATGACGAAGATGAGCAGCGGTGATGTCGTTGTCGAACCGTCCCTAAGTAGCCGAAATACGTTAGGAAACGGGAAACCGCAACTCAAATTCTCAAAGCAAATGTGTCAAAAAGTTTCGGAGTTCGTAGCGGGTAAGCAATGGTGGTTACGGAAAGCAGTGGTGGTATGTGGAAGTGATGGTGGTATGCCCGGTCAAATTTGGCGAGAGTTAGGTGGGAAACAAAGCGCTGGATGGGGCTGTTGCTGCTAGGGGCTGGATGTCTAGGCGTGTGGGCCAGATGTCCGTGGTGGCCGGATGTCTGGGCTTACGGGCCGGATGTCCGGGGCTCGTGCTCCATGAAGAACTCAGCGGATCTCATGGAAAAGAAAAATTGTGAGGCAAAATTCGAGGAATTTCGTGGATGGATTTGGGAGAAAAGTTAGGGGAAGCTAGATCTAAGAGTAACACATTAAATCCAAGGATCAAATCCAACAAAACTTCATCACAACAACAAATCACCAAAAAAAAAATAGGAGGGCTATTTTTGTGAGTATTTTCGAATTTGGGACAAAATCAACAAAATTAGGCTAGAAAACAAAAAGGGGAGGCCCCAAAATCGTGATCAACGTGGCTCATGATACCAAGATGATGTAGGGTAGAACCCTAAATGCCCGATCTTTCACGATTGGAGCGGATCCTATGAAGGACACGAAGAACATGAGGGGAAACACGAGAGAAATCACTCAAAACAACAAGATTCGATTACACATGTGTTAGATCCTCGAAACAGAAAGAGATACACGATCCACGATCAACAAAGGATGCTACAAGTAGCAAGTTCTTCTCCATGAGGAGGTCTTCCCGTGAGGGGTCTTGAATCCACTTGGGGGATCTTCTCTGTAGAGGTCGTGAACTCCGATGGAGAAGGGATCAAGTGGAGAGCAAAGCTCTATCTCAAATGAGCTACTCCTTTGCTAACCCTAGAAAGAGGGAGGAGGAGGAGTATATATAGTCTAAGTGGCCGAATGGGTACATGGGCCTCGGCCCTTTACTGTGCGCAGACAGGGGAGCCGGACGTCCGGGCGTCGGACCGGATGTCCGAGCTGGCGCCGGATGTCGAGGCGGTCGAGGCCGGTCTCGGTGCTCTCTGGATTGGCAGTGTCCGGATTTCCGGGCCGAAGGCCGTATGTCCGGCGGCTCACGAAGAGCCGGATGTCCGGGCCCTTGGCCGGATGTCCGGACTGGAGTTGTCCAGCTTCGGTGGTGTTCTGTGATGGACGCCGGATTTCTGGGCAGGGGCTGGATGTCCGGGCTGGGGTCGGACCGGATGTCCGGGGCCTGGGCCGGATGCCCGGGCCCTATAGCTTTGGTTGGGCGGTGGCTGTGGTAGATGCTCTAGGGGCCGGAGGTCCGGGTCTCGGGGCCGGATGTCCTGGTCCTGGAGACTTCTCCGGTTCCTTCCATCGTTCCTCTTTATCCGTGAACTTGGGGACTTGTCCATCTTCACGTGCATCTCCGAGAGGGCCTTCTTGGTACCTGATCATGCACAACATTCCTGACTTAGGTAGTAACCATGTCTCGAGTGGATCATATGGAATATCACTAAGGAAGGAAGTCATCTCGGTCTCGAGAGCTCTAGCTCGTGCTCGTGTCATTGGTCCTCTTGGCACTTGATGAGACGATGGTAGGTCCATGGGGATGACCATAGGAAGCTCTGCATCATAGACCCATCCATGCTATCACGGTCCGCTATAGGTATCCTATTCCTCACCTTGATGACATGCTAGACAAACTTAGCGGAGCCACTATTTTCTATAAAATTGATCTTAAAAGTGGCTATTACCAAATCCGCATACAAGAAGGTGACGAATGGAAAACCACATTTAAGACCAAATTTGGCTTATATGAATGGCTTGTTATGCCAATGGGCTTATCCGAAGCGCCCGGTACCTTCATGCGAGTCATGCATTTTGTTCTTCGCCCCTACATTGGCGTATTTGTTGTGGTCTATTTTGACGATATTCTTGACTTTAGCAAATCTCTCAAAGATCATGTCACCCATCTTAGAACCGTTTTGCAAACTCTTAGAAAAGAGCGCCTTTAAGCTAATATGGACAAATACCTTTTTGGTGTTGATAAACTTGTTTTCTTGGGTTTTGTAGTATCTTTTAAGGGTGTGCATGTAGATGAATCTAAGATCAATGCTATTAAAACTTGGCCACAACCAACCAACTTGCAACAAGTGCGTAGTTTCCTTGGCTTAGCCGGTTTCTATCGTAGATTCGTTAAGGATTTTAGCACCATTGCATCTCCTTTGCATGCCTTGAGTAAGAAGAATGCACCTTTTATTTGGGGACCATCCCAAGATACCGCATTTAATGAGCTTAAGAATTTGCTTACACATGCTCCTGTACTTCATTACCCAACTTTGACAAAACTTTTGAAGTTCATTGCGATGCTAGTGGTAATGGGATAGGAGGTGTGTTAATGCAAGAGAAGCGCCCAATTGCTTACTTTAGTGAGAAACTTTCAGGAGCGCAACTCAATTATCCCATCTATGACAAAGAGCTATATGCTTTTGTGCGAGTTTTGCGTGAGTGGGAACATTATCTTCGCCCTCATGAATTTGTCATTCATACCGACCATGAAACACTTAAGTACCTTAAGGTTCAAACTAAGTTGAACAAGCATCATGCTAAGTGGAGTGAGTTCATTGAGTCATTTCGTTATGTCATTAAATACATCAAAGGCAAAGAAAATGTTGTGGCGGATGCTCTTTCCCGCAAATGCATGCTTGTTACCAAACTTGAATTGAATGTCATTGGCTTTGAGCACATAAAATACTTGTATGCGCATGATCCTACTATTTCTATTCCTTATACCAAATGTTTGACGCATACATCTTGGGAACGCTATTACATCAAAGATGATTATCTTATGAGAGCTAACAAATTATGTATCCCCGAGTCTTTTCTTCGTTTGTTACTTTTGCAAGAGGCTCATGAAGGAGGACTAATGGGACACTTTGGACGCGACAAGACATTCGCCACACTCTCCAAGAACTACTTTTGGCCCAAAATGTTCCGCGACGTCTCACGCTTCACCAACCGGTGCTCTACAAGTCGCAAAGCTAAGTCTAAAGCTCAATCCCATGGTCTCTATATGCCACTTCCTATTCTGTATCACCCATGGGAAGATATTAGTATGGGCTTTGTACTTGGCTTGCCTAGAACTAGAAATGGCAAAGATTCCGTGTTTGTTGTTGTGGACCGATTCTCTAAGATGGCTCATTTCATCCCATGCAACAAGATAGATGATGTTTCACATGTTGCAAATCTTTTTTGTAGAGAAATCTTGCACCTCCATGGAGTGCCAAAGACGATTGTCTCAGACCACGACGTCAAGTTCCTAAGCTACTTTTGGAAGACTCTATGCGCCAAGCTCGGAATCAAGCTTTTGTTTTCTTCGGCATACCATCCTCAAACCGACGGCCAAACGGAGGTCACGAACCGGACGCTCTCCACTCTACTACGCGTATTGATCAAGAAGAACATCAAGGAGTGGGAGGAGTGTCTACCCATCGCTGAGTACGCCTACAACCGTGCAAGACATTCGACTACCGGTAAGTCCCCCTTGGAGGTCGTCTACGGTTTCAACCCGTTGTCCCCATTGGACATTCTTCCTCTACCACAACAAGAGCGCATCGACATGGACGCGAGTGCATGAGTAAACTACCTCAAGAAGATGCATGAAGATACAAGCCACCATCAAGCGCCAAGTACAATGACTCGCGACCAAGCTCAGCATCAACAAGCAACCCATGATATTCAACATTGGAGATCTTGTATGGCTACACCTTCGCAAGGAACACTTCCCCAACGAACGCAAGTCCAAGCTATGACCACGAGCCAATAGACCCTTCAAGGTGCTCGAGCACTACAACAACAATGCGTACAAGATCGACTTACCACGCGACAAATACTCCGTGAGCGATATCTTCAACATCAAAGATCTCTCTCCCTACCATGGTGATGAAGATTTCGATTCGAGGTCGGATCTTTCCCAACGGTGTGGGGGGGGGGGGGAGACGATGCAGAGCATCCTTTGGTCATCCGCATGGACCTACCATCGTCTCATCAAGTGCCAAGAGGACCAATGACATGAGCACGAGCTAGAGCCCTCGAGACCGTGGTTACTTCCTTCCTTGGTGATAATCCATATGATCCACTCGAGACATGGTTACTACCTAAGTCCGGAATGTTTTGCATGATCAGGTACCAAGATGGCCCTCTCGGAGATGCTCGTGGAGACGGACAAGTCCCCAAGTTCACGAGTGAAGAGGAACGACGGAAGGAACCGTAGAAGTCTCCATGACCCGGACATCCGACGCCAAGCCCCGGACATCCGGCCCCTAGAGGTGTCTCCAGCCGCAATGACCCAGCAACCAAGTCTACATGGCCTGGACATCTGGCCTCCAACCCGAAAATCCGGCTTCCAGCCCGGACATCCAGAAAAGTCCATCCAGAGAACAGAAGGACAGGCCCGACAGCCCGGACCTCCGGCCCCAGCCCCGAACCTCCGGCCCCAGCCCCGGACATCCGACTCCTCGTGAAGACCCAGACATCCGGCCCTATCCTGGACATCCGGCGCCCTTCACAGAACACCTCCGAAGCCGGTCCCCGCAAGCCCGGACATCCGGCTAGAGGCCCGGACATCCGGCTCCTCGCGAGCTGCCGGACATCCGGCCCCCAGCCCGGACATCCGGCGCCTTTCTGTGCACAGTGAACGGGGCAAGGGCCCATGTACCCCTCCAACTCGTCCCACTTTGTACTACGACTATATATAGACTCCTACCCCCTCCTAGTTAGGGTTAGCAAAGTAGTAGCTCATTTGAGATAGAGCTTTGCTCTCCACTTGTTCCCTTCTCCATCGAAGTTCACGACCTCTACAGAGAAGATCCCCCAAGTGGATTCAAGACCCCTCACGGGAAGACCCCTCAAGACCTCCTCACGGAGAAGAACTTGCTACGTGTATCGTCCTTTGTAATCGTGGATCATGTATCTCTTTGTGTTTCGAGGATCTAGCACATGTGTAATCGAATCTTGTTGGTTTGAGTGATTCCTCTCGTGTTTTCCCTCATGTTCTTCGTGTTCTTCGAGGGATCTGCTCCAATCGTGAAAGATCGGGCATCTAGGGTTCTACCCTACATCACGAGTCCACATATACATCCGCCTGTCTACCACCAATCTGAGTCCACATATACATCTGTCTGTCCACCACCAATCCGAGTTCTTTTCATATTAGGTTTATTTTCAAGATCCATCTATTTTCAGATTCTTGTTTCCTTGCCTGAGTAGGTTTCAAAAAAAAGAGTCTGGAGACCCCCGGGCAGTTTTTAGGCCAAAATGTTGGTAGGTGAAAATATTTTTTCCCTATCCTGTTATTAGGCTTTTCTGAGTCTTTTGAGACACGTGCCATCATAGTGATTTTTTATCGCACTTTTTGGTCATCGCTGCCCTGATTTTCGAAAAAACAAAATAGTAAAAAAAATCGTGCCTATCCTGTTATTTTGAGTTGGGAAGACTTTTGAGACACTCGCCATTATAGTGATTTTTCGCCAAAAAAAAGAGCGAGAAAAAAATGCAGAGTGTGTTTTCCCCTTGTTTACCTGCTGCGCCGTGCTTTTGTTATTGTTCTAGGCTTGCGTCTCTAGTACGGTCTAGCCTAGAACCAGCACAGTACCGTCGTTGAGCGTTTATTCAACTTTGCATCTCTAAATTGATTATTGCTGACATTTTTTGCTACCATATCATAAGCCTTCCTAGTTCCACATACATCTACATCGTGCGTTTGACACCACCTGGAAATTGCTCAGTCCAAGCTTTGAGAGATTTTGACTACAATGGTTGCCGATCACCACCTGCTGCTGGGTAAGAACTGGTAAGAATTTGAGATTTGCTTGACGGATTTGTGACACCCAGCCACTTTCTAGTAGTCTGTAGGATCATATTCTTGTGTGTTTTTATTGCTGCTATGATGTGGACATCAATACCATTGTTACACCCACAACCCCTGCTCCTATACATACTGGACCAATTACTAGAGCTCGAGCACGCCAATTGAATTACCAGGTACTTTCATTTCTTGGTTACGATTCTAATGTTCATGAGAATATGATGCTGCCTAAATTGGATACATTTGTTTTGCTTACAAATGAAGGGCCTAGCTTGGACAAGAAAGAGGAACCTTGGAGCAAGTTCAAGCATGGAGATGATGGTAGGTGCAAGGGGAACAAGAATGAAGTTTCAAGTGATGATTTCAGGACTTTGACGCCACCATAATGAGTGCATGAAGGCTTGGATGAAATATACAAGATGCCACTTCCTAAATTTCGTCCAAAGGCTATTATAGGTGCTGCGTCGCCTTATTATTGGGCCAGGCCCATGTAATTTTGAAATACTTGAGTATAGGCTGTTTTTAGAGTCCATATGTGTGGGGAAACAAGAGTTAGGGTTTGTTTCGGACACCTCCTCCAAGGGCCACAAAATTCCCCCCCCCTCTTCCTCCATATATACAGCCCTTAGGGCGTCGTTTAGACTTTGGGTTTTATTTAGATTTAAAGTTCACCATAGCTGCAACTTCGCGTACTTCGTTTGTGTTCAATGACTAGACCAAGATGTCACAGAACGCCACTTGATCAATAAAGCTTTCCTATTTTATTAGCAATTTCCAGATTGCAATTTTAGTTTCTTGCTTGTTCTTCATTTGCTTGAAGGAAATAGACCTTCGGTCAGGTTGATCGTGCTCCGGCGTGGTCAATAACCACTCGGAGTTGGTTTAGCGATTGCTAAGGTGTGACATCCTCGCACCTTCATAGTCGGATCGTCAAAGTCTACTCCTGATGAGGACATCAATACCATTGTTACACCCTCATCCCCTGGTGTTATACATACTGGACCAATTAGTAGAGCTCGCGCACGCCAATTGAATTACCAGGTACTTTCGTTTCTTGGTAACAATTCTAATGTTCATGAGAATATGATGCTGCCTAAATTGGATACATTTGTGTTGATTAGTAATGAAGGGCCTAGCATGGACAAGAGGGATTAACACTGGAGCAGGATCAAGCATGGAGATGAAGGCGCGCGCGATGGGAACCAGAATGGTGTTTCTAGTGCATATTTCAGCACTTTGAAGCCTCCGTGATGACATACAAGGACATGGACGAAATATACAAGATGCCCCTTCATAAATTTCGTCCATAGCTTATTTTAGGTGCTGCGCCACCTTATTTTTGGGCCAGGCCCATGTAATTTTGAAATACTTGAGTATAGGCTGTTTTTAGAGTCCGTATGTGTGGGGAAACAAGAGTTGGGGTTGGTTTCGGACCCCTCCTCCAAAGGTCATGAAATTTCCCCCTCTTCCTCCATATATACAGCCGTTAGGGCGTCGTTTAGACTTTGGGTTTTGTTTAGATTAAAAATTTGCCATAGCTGCAACTTCGCGTACTTCGTTTGTGTTCAACGACCAGACCAAGACGTCACAGAGCCCCACTTTCATCAATAAAGCTTTCCTCTTATATTCGCAATATCCAGATTGCAATCTTATATTCGCAATATCCAGATTGCAGGAAATATACCCTCGTGGTCAGGTTGATCGTGCTCCGGCATGGTCAATAACCCCTCGGAAGTTCGTTTAGCGATTGCTAAGGCGCGACGTCTTCGCACGTTCATAGTCGGATCATCAAAGTCGACTCCCACAGAAAACGATAGCTATCTCATCGAAACATCGGGACACCTGCGCCTCTATCAAGTGGTATGAGATTTCCAGGTTGCTCAGTGAGATTTTCCAGTTTTTCATAGTTTAGATCAAGTCTGTTCTTCATACTGATATCTGAACCAATCTAAGCCTTTGGATAATCTTTTTAGAGTTTTGCTTTGTTGAATTTGCGGTTGCATCATTGTGTCGAGTTGCTGGTCTTAGCATCTAGTTACCTTAGAGTTTCGAGTTCTGGTCACAGGTTTTCACGTTGCCGCCACACCATCGTCATCGCTGCCGCCATATACCATCACCAAATAAACGCTGCAATCTGAGTCCATATACATCCACCGCATATCTGCCCCCAATCCGAGTCATATACATCCATCAGGTCACCATCACGCCAATCTGAGTACACCTCCGTCACAGATTCACCACCAGTTCGTGTTCCACCGCCCTACATATATCTGCCAGCAGTCCGAGTTCCACCAGATTCATGTCCGCCACCAGTCCTAGTCCGAGTCCAGTATTTGTTACTCTGTTTTAGATTTCCAAATCACGCCATACTACATGTCGTGACAGAGTAGGACTCCCCAACTTTCGTGCCACCAGCAGAAAAAAAATAGTTCCAGTTTAAAAAAAAATAAGTCTAGAAAATTCTGGCTAGGCAGTTTTTACGCCATTTGTAGACTTTTTCAAAAAATATTTGTTGTGGAACAAAAAAAAGAGGGAAAAAGTGCATAAAAAAGTGAAAAAAAGAAAAAAAAATTAGAGTGTGCTCCTTCCTTGTTTATATGCAACGCTTTGATTTTGTTAGTGTTCTAGGCTCGCGTCTCTAGTACGGTCTAGCCTAAGACCAGCACAGTACCATCGTTGAGCGTTTATTCAACTTTGCATCTCTGAATTGATTATTGCTGACATTTTTGCTACCATATCATAAGCCTTCCCAGTGCCACATACATCTACATCGTGTGTTTGACACCACCTGGCAATCGCTCTGTGCAAGCTTTGAGAGTTTTGACTACAACGGTTGCCAATCAATACCTGCTGTTGGGTAAGAACTGGTAAGAATTTGAGCTTTGCTTGACGGATTTTGACACCCCACCACCACCACTTTTTAGTAGTCTGTAGGATCATATTCTTGTGTGTTTCTATTGCTGCTGCCGAGGAGGATGATGATTACGCATCAGAACTACGTGCAACCACCAGCACCAGGTCGACCTCATGCATATAATCCCAACGGTAGGGCTGCAGCACCACCTCAGGTACGAGATTATGACCATATTCCTAAGCTGAAATTAAATATTCCACCGTTTGAGGGTAGATACATTCCTGATGTATATCTTACTTGAGAGTTAGAAACTGAACAACGTTTCACATGCTTACAATATCCTGAGGATAGACGTGTTGCTGCTACTGTTTGTGAATTCACTAGTTTTGATTCTGTTTGGTGGTCTAAACATTGTAGATTATATCATGATAATATCCCTACTACTTGGGCTGCTTTGAAAACTGCTATGCGTACTCGTTGGGTTCCACCATATTACCAACATGAATTACTTCCAAAACTGCAGCGTTTGAGACAAGGAAAAAAATTCTTAGAGGAGTATTACCAGGAATTATAAACTGGCATGATTAGATGTGGTATTATTGAGGATAATGAAGCTATGCTTGCACGTTTTATGGGTGGATTAAATAAAGAGATTCAGACCATTCTAGAGTATAAGGAGTATAATAATATCACTCGTTTATTCCATCTTGCTTGCAGAGCTGAACGTGAAGTGCAGGATCGATAGGCATTGGCGCGAACTAATTTTTCTACAGGTCGATCTTCAACATGGACACCACGTACACCCTCTACTCCCACACATCCTACTGGAGCACCACTGACTTCAGCCGCCAATTCCAACCGAGATACAAGAAAACAGGTACCGCCACCACCATCTGCCAGGAGTACACCTTTCGGTCCTGCACAGAGCTCTTCTTCATCCATGGCAACAATAGGGCAAACACATGAGGTTATATGCCGTCGTTGCAAGGGTGGAGGTCACAATGCGAGCAAATGTCCATCTCCGCGTGTGATGATTGTTACTGAGGATGGTGGGTATGAGTCTGCTAGTGACTATGATGAGGAGACTTTGGCTCGTATTGCAAGTGAAGAACATGGTGAAGATGATTCTGAACATGAGATGCAATACATGGCTGCTGAGGATGCTGACAGGTATGAGAGTTTAGTTGCTCAACGTGTTTTGAGTGTGCAAGTAACACAAGCTGAGCATAATCAGAGGCATAATTTGTTCCATACAAAGGGAGTTGTGAAGGAACATTCTATCCGCGTCATCATTGATGGAGGGAGCTGTTACAACTTGGCTAGCATGGAGATGGTGGAGAAGCTATCTCTCACCACAAGACCACATCCACATCCTTACTACATCCAAGGGTTCAACAACAGCGGCAAGGTTAAGGTAACACATACCGTTCGTGTGCATTTTACTATCTCTACATATGCTGATTATGTTGATTGTGATGTGGTACCCATGCAAGCTTATTCCTTATTACTTGGTAGACCATGGCAAATTGATAATCTGTAAACCATGGTAGAAACAATCAGTATACTCTTGTTCATAAGGATAAACATATTACTTTGCTTCCTATGTCTCCTGATTCCATTTTGAAACATGATATTAATAGAGCTAATAAAGGAACATAGGAGAAAAATAAGAGTGAAAATCAGATTGTGGCAAAAGAATTTGAGCAACAAATGAAGCCTAATAATAAACCATCTAGTGTTGCTTCTGAAATTAAATTGAAAAGTGCATGTTTACTTGCCACCAAATCTGATATTGATGATCTAGATGTCAGCAAATCTGTTTGCTATGATTTTGTGTGCAAAGAGGCATTATTTTGTTTCGAGGACGTGCCTTCCTCTTTGCCTCCTGCTATCATTAACATTTTGCAGGAGTTCGCTGACATTTTTCCTCAAGATGTGCCACCGGGATTACCACCTATTTGAGGGATTGAGCATCAGATTGACTTAATTCCCGGTGCTTCGCTGCCAAACCGTGTGCCATACCGTACCAATCCAGAGGAGACAGTGGAGATTATGCGTCAAGTATAGGAGCTATTCGACAAAGGATATATAGGCGAATCCCTTAGTCCTTGTGATGTTCCTATTATACTAGTTCCAAAAAAGGATGGTACGTCACGTATGTGTGTTGATTGTAGAGGCATCAATAATGTTACTATTTGTTATCATCATCCTATTCCTAGGCTAGATGATATGCTTGATGAATTTAGTGGCTCTACAATATTCTCCAAAGTTGATTTGCGTAGTGGATACCATCAAATTCGTATGAAATTGGGAGATGAATGGAAAACAGCATTTAAAACTAAGTTTGGATTATATGAGTGGTTAGTCATGCCTTTTGGGTTAACTAATGCACCTAGTACTTTCATGAGATTAATGAACGAAGTTTTAGATGCTTTTATTTGACGATTTGTGGTAGTTTACTTTGATGATATATTGATTTATAGCAGATCTTTGGAGGAACATTTGGAACATTTACGTGTTGTTTTTATTGCTCTACGTGATGCACGTTTGTTTGGTAACCTTGGGAAGTGCACCTTTTGCACCGACCGAGTATCTTTTCTTGGCTATGTTGTTACTCCACAGGGAATTGAAGTTGAGAAAGCCAAGATTGAAGCTATTGAGAGTTGGCCGCAGCCTAAAACGGTCACACAAGTGAGGAGTTTCCTCGGCCTCGCTGGTTTCTATAGGCATTTTGTGAGATATTTCAGCACCATTGCTGCACCTCTCAATGAGCTTACAAAGAAGGATGTGCCTTTTGTTTGGGGTACCGCACAGGAAGAAGCCTTCACAGTATTGAAAGATAAGTTGACACAAGCTCCTCTACTCCAACTTCCTGATTTTAGTAAGACTTTTGAGCTTGAATGTGATGCTAGTGGAATTGGATTAGGAGGTGTCTTATTACAAGATGGTAAACCTATTGCATACTTTTCTGAAAAATTGAGTGGGCCTAGTATGAATTATTCTACTTATGATAAGGAATTATATGCTCTTGTTCGGACTTTGGAAACATGGCAACATTATTTATGGCCCAAAGAATTTGTTATTCATTCTGATCATGAATCTTTGAAACATATTAAAAGTCAAGAAAAACTGAACCGTAGACATGCTAAATGGGTTGAATTCATTGAGACTTTCCCTTATGTCGTTAAACACAAGAAGGGTAAAGAAAATGTTATTGCTGATGCATTGTCTCGTCGTTATACTATGCTTTCACAACTTGACTTTAAAATATTTGGTTTGGAGACCATCAAAGATCAATATGTGCATGATCCTTAATTTAAAGATGTATTGCAGAATTGTAAAGAAGGGAGAACATGGAACAAGTTCGTCGTTAACGATGGATTTGTGTTCCATGCTAACAAGCTATGCATTCTAGCTAGCTCTGTTCGTCTTTTGTTATTGCAGGAGGCGCATGGAGGAGGATTAATGGCACACTTTGGCATGAAGAAGATGGAGGATGTACTTCCTACACATTTCTTTTGGCCAAAGATGAGACGGGATGTTGAGCGCTTTGTTGCTCGCTGCACTACATGTCAAAATGGTAAGTCACAACTCAATCCTCATGGTTTATATATGCCTTTGCATGTACCTAGTGTTCCATGGGAGGATATATCTATGGACTTTGTTTTGGGTTTACCTCGAACAAAGAAGGGGAGGGATAGCATATTTTTTGTCGTGGATAGGTTCGTGAAAATGGCACACTTTATACCATGTCATAAAAGCGATGATGCTGCTAATGTTGCTGATTTCTTCTTTCATGAAATTGTTTGCTTGCATGGTGTGCCAAATACTATTGTTTCAGATCGTGATACTAAATTTCTTAGCCACTTTTGGAGATGTTTATGGGCTAAGTTGGGGATTAAACTGCTTTTTAGTACTACTTGTCACCGGCAAACTGATGGACAAACTGAAGTAGTCAATAGAACATTGTCTACTATGCTTAGGGCTGTTTTGAAGAATAACAAGAAAATGTGGGAAGAATGCTTGCCTCATATTGAATTTGCTTATAATCGTTCGCTGCATTCTACTACTAAGATGTGCCCTTTTGAAATTGTATATGGTTTCCTACGTCGTGCACCTATTGATTTGTTGCCTCTTCCATCTTCGGAGAAGGTTAATTTTGATGCTAAACAACGTGCTGAATTGATCTTAAAAATGCATGAGATAACTAAGGAGACCATTGAGTGTATGAATGCTAAATATAAACTTGCTGGAAAGAAGGGTAGAAAACATGTTGTGTTTGCACCTGGAGATCTTGTTTGGTTACATTTGCGTAAGGATAGATTTCCTGATTTGCGCAAATCAAAGCTAATGGCACGTGCTGATGGTCCTTTTGAGGTGTTAGAAAAAATAAATGATAATGCATATAAACTTGAGCTGCATGCAGATTTTGGGGTTAGTCCCACTTTTAACATTGCAGATTTGAAGCCTTATTTGGGTGAGGAAGATGAGCTTCCGTCGAGGACGACTTCATTTCAAGAAGGGGAGGATCATGAGGACATCAATACTATTGTTACACCAACAGCCCCTGCTGCTATACATAATGGACCAATTAATAGAGCTCGCGCAAGCCAATTAAATTATCAGGTACTTTCGTTTCTTGGTAATGATACTAATGTTCATGAGAATATGATGCTGCCTAAATTGGATACATTTGTCTTTCTTACAAATGAAGGGCCTAGCTTGGATAAGAAGGATGAACATTGGAGCAAGATCAAGCATGGAGATGATGGCTTGCGCAAGGGGAACAAGAACGAAGTTACAAGTGATGATTTCAGGACTTTGAAGCCACCATAATGAGTGCATGAAGCCTTGGACGAAATATACAAGATGCCACTTCATAAATTTCGTCTAGAGGCTATTATAGGTGCTGCGTCACCTTATTATTAGGCCAGGCCCATGTAATTTCGAAATACTTGAGTATAGGCTGTTTTTAGAGTCTGTATGTGTGGGGAAACAGGAGATAGGGTTGGTTTCGGACCCCTCCTCCAAGGGCCACGAAATTCCCCCCTCTTCCTCCATATATACAGCCCTTAGGGCACCGTTTAGACTTTGGGTTTTGTTTAGATTAAAAGTTCGCCATAGCTGCAACTTCGCGTACTTCGTTTGTGTTCAACGACCAGACCAAGACGTCACAAAACCCCACTTGATCAATAAAGTTTCCTCTTTTATTCGCAATATCCAGATTCCAATTTTAGTTTCTTGCTTGTTCTTCGTTTGCTTGCAGGAAATAGACCTTCGTGGTCAGGTTGATCGTGCTCCGGCGTGGTCAATAACCTCTCGGAGTTGGTTTAGCGATTGCTAAGGCGCGACGTCCTCACACGTTCGTAGTCGGATCGTCAAAATCTACTCCACCAAAAATGATAGCCATCATCTCATTAAAAGACGGGACACCTTTGCCTCTAGCAAATGCAATTTTTTAAAACAATTTTATGCAGTAAAGAACACACAAAGAGCTGTATAAAACAAATCTAAAAATCATGTGGAGTTCATAAAATTGCAAATATACATCAGGTGAACTCCAAGTGATATTCTGGTCATTATGGAGAAATCATGTTATCTCCACTCCAATATTTTGCCTTGAGCTCATTAATGAACTAAATATTAAGTAAAAGACAAACAATGCATCAAAATATGCATGACCTATTAACATTCCAAATTTTGAAATTTTGGGATGGTACACCATAAAGCGGCCACAATTTGGCCATGAAAACTCCATTAGAGCTCCATGACCCGCCAAAACGATCACAACGGGAAGTTATATGCGTCCATAACCCACTCGCAGGCTTCGACAACATTTCGGAGGCAAGATCCAGCTTGTAAAATTGAGGTTCGGACGATTTCATGTTTGAAATATACACTGCCACCCTCTACCACCCTTCCGTGAGCTCACCTACGTACTAATATATAGACAATAACATATAGAACGGTGTGCCATCCTTCCATTACAAACTAGAAAGACTACATGTTCAGTCACGATAGAAGGAGGAGGCTCTCCGTTGCATCGTAACCGAAGAATTCATGCTTTACATGGTCTATCACCCATCCCACTACCACCCTCTCGTTTTCACCAGCGAATGCATATATTCTAGGATCATAAAGTACATAACTGCTCATCCTCATTCTGTTCATGCACACGAAAAATTATAGGTCATTCCGAATGGTGCAACATGGCTCCTTGGTGCGATCGACTTACTCTATAAGTTGTATTCACGGTCTGTCCCGCGATGTTGTATCCATAAAGTGGGCACAATTTGGCCATGCAAAATCCATTGGAGCTCCATGACCCACCAAAACGATCACAACGAGAAGTTGTATGCATCCATAACCCACTCGCCGGCTTCGACAACATTTTGGAGGCAAGATCCGGCTTGTAAAATTGAGTTTCGGATGATTTTATGTTTGAAGTATACTCTGCCACCCTTCAGTGAGCTCACCTACAGACTGATATATGGACAATAACATACAGAACAATGCGCCATCCTTCCATTACAAACCAGAAAGACTACAGGTTCAGTCACGACAGAAGGAGGAGGCTCTACGTTGCATCGTAATCGAAGAATGCATGATTTAGATGGTCTACAACCCATCCAGCGACCACCCTCACATTTTCACCAGCGAATGCATTATTCTTAAATCATAAAGTACATAACAGCTGATCCTCATTCTGTTCATGCACAAGAAGAATTATAGGTCATTCCGAATGGTGCAACATGGCTCCTTAGTGCGATCAACTTACCCTATAAGTTGTATTCACGGTCTATCCCGCGATGTTGTATCCATAAAACAGTTACAATTTTGCCATGAAAACTCCATTGGGGCTGCGTGACCCACCAAAACGATCACCACGAGAAGTTGTATGCGTCCATAACCCACTCGCCGTTGTCGACAACATTTCGGAGGCAACATTCGGCTTGTAAAATTGAGTTTCGGACGATTTTATGTTTGAAGTATACTCTGCCACCCTCTACCACCCTTCTGTGAGCTCACCTACGGACTGATATATGGACAATAACATATAGAACAATGCGCCATCCTCCCATTACAGACTAGAAAGACTACAGGTTCCGTCACGACAGAAGGAGGAGGCTCTTCGTTGCATCGTAACCGAATAATTCATGCTTTACATGGTCTATCACCAATCCCACTACCACCCTTATGTTTTCACCTGCGAATGCATTATTCTTGGATCATAAAGTACATAACAGCTCATCCTCATTCTATTCATGCACACGAAAAATTATAGGTCATTCCGAATGGTGCAACACTGCTCCTTGGTGCGATTAACTTACCCTATAAGTTGTATTCACGGTCTGTCCCAGGATGTTGTATCCATAAAGCGGCCATTATTTGGCCATGAAAATTCCATTGGAGCTCCATAACCAGCCAAATCGATCACAGCGAGAAGTTGTATGCATCCATAACCCAATCGCCGGCTTCGACAACATTTCAGAGGTAAGATCCGGCTTGTAAAATTGAGGTTCGCATGATTTTATGTTTGAAGTATACTCTGCCACCCTCTACCACCCTTCCGTGAGCTCACCTACGGACTGTTATATGGACAATAACATATAGAACAATGCGCCATCCTTCCATTACAAACTAGAAAGACAACAGGTTTAGTCACGACAAAAGGAGGAGGCTCTTTGTTGCATCGTAACCGAAGAATTCATTCTTTACATGGTCTACAACCCATCCCGCTACCACCCTCAGGTTTTCACCAGCGAATGCATTATTCGTGGATCATAAAGTACATAACAGCTCATCCTCATTCTGTTCATGCACAAGAAGAATTATAGGTCATTCCGAATGGTGCAACACGGCTCCTTGGTGCGATCAGCTTACCCTATAAGTTGTATTCACGGTCTATCCCGCGATGTTGTATCCATAAAACGACCACAATTTTGCCATGAAAACTCCATTGGAGCTGCGTGACCCGCCGAAACGATCACCACGAGAAGTTGTATGCGTCCATAACCCACTTGCCGACTTCGACAATATTTCGGAGGCAAGATCCGGCTTGTAAAATTGAGTTTCAGATGATTTTATGTTTGAAGTATACTCTGCCACCCTCTACCACCCTTCCATGAGCTCACCTATAGACTGATATATGGACAATAACATATAGAATAATGCGCCATCCTTCCATTACAAATTAGAAAGACTACAGGTTCAGTCATGACAGAAGGAGGAGGCTCTTGGTTGCATCGTAACCGAAGAATACATGGTTTACATGGTCTACGCCCCATCCCACTACCACCCTCACGTTTTCACCAGCGAATGCATTATTCTTGGATCATAAAGTACATAACAGCTCATCCTCATTCTGCTCATGCACAAGAAAAATTATAGGTTATTCTTAATGGTGCAACATGGCTCCTTGGTGCGATCAACTTACTCTATAAGTTGTATTCACGGTCTGTCCCGCGATGTTGTATCCATAAAGCAGGCAAAATTTGGCCATGAAAAATCCATTGGAGCTCCATGACCCACCAAAACGATCAAAACGAGAAGTTGTATGCATCCATAACCCACTCGCCGGCTCCGACAAAATTTCGGAGGCAAGATCCGGCTTGTAAGTTTCGGATGATTTTATGTTTGAAGTATACTCTGCCACCCTCTACCACCCTTCCGTGAGCTCACCTACTTACTGATATATGGACAATAATATATAGAACAATGCGCCATCCTTCCATTACAAACTAGAAAGACTACAGGTTCAGTCACGACAGAAGGAGGAGGCTCTACGTTGCATCGTAACCGAAGAAATCATGCTTTAGATGGTCTACAACCCATCCCGCGACCACCCTCATGTTTTCACCAGCGAATGCATTATTCTTAAATCATAAAGTACATAGCAACTCATCCTCATTCTGTTCATGCACAAGAAGAATTATAGGTCATTCCGAATGGTGCAACAATGCTCCTTAGTGCGATCAACTTACCCTATAAGTTGTATTCACGGTCTATCCCGCGATGTTGTATCCATAAAACAGCCACAATTTTGCCATTAAAACTCCATTGGAGCTGCGTGACCCGCTAAAACGATCACCACGAGAAGTTGTATGCATCCTTAACCCACTCGCCGGCTTCGACAACATTTCGGAGGCAACATTCGACTTGTAAAATTGAGTTTCGGACGATTTTATGTTTGAAGTATACTCTGCCACCCTCTACCACCCTTCCATGAGCTCACCTACGGACTGATATATGGACAATAACATATAGAACAATGCACCATCCTCCCATTATAGACTGGAAAGACTACAGATTCGGTCACGACAGAAGGAGGAGGCTCTTCGTTGCATCGTAACAGAATAATTCATGCTTTACATGGTCTACCACCCATCCCGCTACCACCCTCACGTTTTCACCTGCGAATGCATTATTCTTGGATCATAAAGTACATAATAGCTCACCCTCATTCTGTTCATGCAAACGAAAAATTATAGGTCATTCCGAAGGGTGCAACACTGCTCCTTGGTGCGATCAACTTACCCTATAAGTTGTATTCACGGTCTGTCCCGCGATGTTGTATCCATAAAGCAGCCACTATTTGGCCATGAAAAATCCATTGGAGCTCCATGACCCGCCAAAATGATCACAACGAGAAGTTGTATGCGTCCATAACCCACTCGCCGACTTCGAAAACATTTCGGAGGCATGATCCGGCTTGTAAAATTGAGGTTCGGACGATTTTATGTTTGAAGTATACTCTGCCACCCTCTACCACCCTTCCGTGAGCTCACCTACGGACTGATATATGGACAATAACATATAGAACAATGCTCCATCCTTCCATTACAAACTAGAAAGACTACAGGTTCAGTCACGACAGAAAGAGGAGGATCTTTGTTGCATCGTAACCGAAGAATTCATGCTTTACATGGTCTACAACCCATACCGCTACCACCCTCAAGTTTTCACCAGCGAATGCATTATTCTTGGATCATAAAGTACATAACAGCTCATCCACATTCTGTTCATGCACAAGAAGAATTATAGGTCATTCCGAATGGTGCAACATGGCTCCTTGGTGCGATCAACTTACCCTATAAGTTGTATTCACGGTCTATCCCGCGATGTTGTATCCATAAAAGAGCCACAATTTTGCCATGAAAACTCGATTGGAGCTACATGACCCACCAAAACGATCACCATGAGAAGTTGTATGTGTCCACAATCCACTCGCCGGCTTCGACAACATTTCGGAGGCAAGATCCGGCTTGTAAAATTGAGTTTCGGACGATTTTATGTTTGAAGTATACTCTGCCACCCTCTACCACCCTTCCGTGAGCTCACCTATGGACTGATATATGGACAATAACATATAGAACAATGCGCCATCCTTCCATTACAAACTAGAAAGACCGCAGGTTCAGTCACGCCAGAAGGAGGAGGCACTTTGTTGCATCGTAACCAAAGAATTCACGCTTTACATGGTCTACAACCCATCCCGCTACCACCCTCATGTTTTCACCAGCGAATGCATTATTCTTGGATAATAAAGTACATTACATTTCATCCTCATTTTGTTCATGCACACAAAAAATTAGAGGTCATTCTGAATGGTGCAACATGGGTCCATGCTGCGATCAACTTACCCTATAAATTGTATTCATGGTCTATCCCGCGATGTTGTGTTCATAAAGCGGCCACATATTTGGCCATGAAAAATCCATTGGAGCTCCATGACCCACCAAAACAATCACAACGAGAAGTTGTATGCGTCCATAACCCACTCGGCGGCTTCGATAACATTTCGGAGGCAAGATACGGCTTGTAAAATTGAGTTTCGGATGATTTTATGTTTGAAGTACACTCTGCCACCCTCTACCACCCTTCCATGAGCTCACCTACAGACTGTTATATGGACATTAAAATATAGAACAATGCGCAATCCTTCCATTACAAACTAGAAAGACTACAGGTTCAGTCACGACAGAAGGAGGAGGCTCTTTGTTGCATTGTAACCGAAGAATTCATGCTTTACATGGTCTACAACCCATCCCGCTACCACCCTCACATTTTCACCAGCGAATGCATTACTCTGGGATCATAAAGTACATAATAGCTCATCCTCATTCTGTTCATGCACAAGAAGAATTATAGGTCATTCTGAATGGTGCAACATGGCTCCTTGGTGCGATCAACTTACCCTATAAGTTGTATTCACGGTCTGTCCCCCGATGTTGTATCCAAAAAACGGCCAAACAATTTCCACGAAAACTCCATTGGAGCTGTGTGACCTGCCAAAATGATCCCAACGAGAAGTTGTATGCGTCCATAACCCACTCGTCGGCTTCAATAATATTTCGGAGGCAAGATCCGGCTTCTAAAATTGAGTTTCGGACAATTTTACATTTAAAGTACACTCTACCACCCACTCCCCCCCCCCCTCCGTGAGCTCACCTATGGACTGAAATATGAACAATAACATATAGAACAATGCGCCATCCTTCCATTATAGACTAGAAGGACTACAGGTTCAGTCACGACAGAAGGAGCAGGCTCTTTGTTGCATCGTAACTGAAGAATTCATGCTTTACATGGTCTACCACCCATCCCGCTACCACCCTCACACTTTCACCTACGAATGCATTATTCTTGGATCATAAAGTACCTAACAGCTCATCCTCATTCTGTTCATGCACATGAAAAATTATAGGTCATTCCGAATGGTGCAACACTGCTCCTTGGTGCGATCAACTTACCTTATAAGTTGTATTCACGGTCTGTCCCGCGATGTTGTATCCATAAAGCGGCCACTATTTGGCCATGAAAAATCCATAGGAGCTCTATGGCCCGCCAAAACGATCACAACGAGAAATTGTATGCGTCCATCACCCACTCGCCGGCATCGACAACATTTTGGAGGCAAGATCCGGCTTGTAAAATTGAGGTTCGGACGATTTTATGTTTGAAGTATAGTCTACCACCATCTACCACCCTTCCGTGAGCTCAACTACATACTGATATATGGACAATAACATATAGAACAATGTGCCATCCTTCCATTTCAAACTAGAAAGACTACACGTTCAGTCACGACAGAAGGAGGAGGCTCTTCGTTGCATCGTAACCGAAGAATTCTTGCTTTACATGGTCCACAACCCATCCCGCTACCACCCTCACGTTTTCACCAGCGAATGCATTATTCTTGGATCATAAACTACATAACAGCTCATCCTCATTTTGTTCATGCACAGGAAGAATTATAGGTCATTTCGAATGGTGCAACATGGCTCCTTGGGGCGATCAACTTACCCTATAAGTTGTATTCACGGTCTATCCCGCGATGTTGTATCCATAAAACGGCCACAATTTTGCCATGAAAACTCCATTGGAGCTATGTGACCCACCAAAACAATCACCAGAAGAAGTTGTATGCATGCATAACCCACTCGCCGGCTTTGACAACATTTTGGAGGCAAGATCCGGCTTGTAAAATTGAGTTTTGGACGATTTTATGTTTGAAATATACTCTGCCACCCTCTACCACCCCTCCGTGAACTCACCTACAGACAGATTTATGGACAATAACATATAGAACAATGTGCCATCCTTCCATTACAAACTAGAAAGACTACAGGTTCAGTCACGACAGAAGGAGGAGGCCCTTTGTTGCATCGTAACCGAAGAATTCATGCTTTACATGGTCTACAACCCATCCCGCTTCACCCTCAGCTCTTCACCAGCGAATGCATTATTCTTGGATCATAAAGTACATAACAACTCAGCCTCATTCTGTTCATGCACATGAAAAATTATAGGTCATTCCGAGTGGTGCAACATGGCTCCTTGGTGCGGTCAACTTACCGTATAAGTTATATTCACGGTCTGTCCCGCGATGTTGTATCCATAAAAAAGCGGCCACAATTTGGTCATGAAAAATCCATTGGAGCTCCAAGACCCACCAAAAGGATCACAACGAGAAGTTGTATGCGTCCATAATCCACTCGCCGGCTCCGAAAACATTTCGGAGGCAAGATCTGGCTTGTAAAATTGAGTTTCGGATGATTTTATGTTTGAAGAATACTTTACCACCCTCTACCACCCTTCTGTGAGCTCACCTACGGACTGTTATATGGATTATAACATATAGAACAATGTGCCATCCTTCCATTACAAACTAGAAAGAGTTCAAGTTCAGTCACGACAGAAGGAGGGGGCTCTTCGTTACATCGTTACCGAAAAATTCATGATTTACATGGTCTACAACCCATCCCGCTAACACTCTCACGTTTTTACCAGCGAATGCATTATTCTTGGATCATAAAGTACATAACAACTCATCCTCATTTTGTTCATGCACAAGAAGAATTATAGGTCATTCCGAATGGTGCAACATGGCTCCTTGGTGCGATCAACTTATCCTATAAGTTGTATTCACGGTCTATCCCGTGATGTTGTATCCACAAAATGCCCACAATTTTTCCATGAAAACGCCATTGGAGCCACGTGACCCGCCGAAACGATCACCACGAGAAGTTGTATACGTCCATAACCCACTCGACGGCTTCGACAACATTTCGGGGGCAAGATCCGGCTTGTAAAATTGAGTTTCGGACGATTTTATGTTTGAAATATACTCTGCCACCCTCTACGACCCCTCCGTGAGCTCACCTAAGGACTGACATATGGACAATAACATATAGAACATGCGGCATCCTTCCATTACAAACTAGAAAGACAACAGGTTCAGTCACGACAGAAGGAGGAGGCCCTTTCTTGCATCGTAACTGAAGAATTCACGCCTTACATGGTCTACAACCTATACCGCTACCACCCTCATGTTTTCACCAGCAAATGCATTATTCTTGGCTCATAAAGTACATAACAGCTCATCTTCATTCTGTTCATGCACATGAAAAATTATAGGTCATTCCCAATGGTGCAACATGGCTCCTTGGTGTGATCAACTTACCGTATAAGTTGTATTCACGGTCTGTCCCGCGATGTTGTATCCATAAAGCGGCCACTATTTGGCCATGAAAAATCCATTGGAGCTCTATGACCCACCAAAACAATCACAACGAGAAGTTGTATGCGTCCATAACCCACTCGCCGGCTTCGACAACATTTCGGAGGCAAGATCCGGTTTGTAAAATTGAGTTTCGGATGATTTTATGTTTGAAGTATACTCTGGCACCCTCTACCACCCTTCCGTGAGCTCACCTACGGACTGTTATATGGACAATAACATATAGAACATGCGCCATCCTTCCATTACAAACTAGAAAGACTACAGGTTCAGTCATGACAGAAGGAGGAGGCTCTTTGTTGCATCGTAACGGAAGAATTCATGCTTTACATGGTTTACAACCCATCCCTCTACCACCCTCATCTTTTCACCAGCGAATGCATTATTCTTGGATCATAAAGTGCAAAATAGCTCATCCTCATTCTGTTCATGCACAATAAGATTTATAGGTCATTCCGAATGGTGCAACATGGCTCCTTGGTGCGATTAAACTTACCATATAAGTTGTATTCATGGTCTATCCCGCGATGTTGTATCCATAAAATGGCCACAATGTTGCCATGAAAACTCCATTGGAGCTGCGTGACCCGCGAAAACGATAACCATGAGAAGTTGTATGTGTCCATAACCCACTCGCCGGCTTCGACAACATTTCGGTGGCAAGATCCGGCTTGTAAAATTGAGTTTCGGACGATTTTATGTTTGAAGTATACTCTGCCACCCTCTACCACCCTTCCGTGAGCTCACCTATGGATTGATATATGGAAAATAACATATTGAACAATGTGCCATCCTTCCATTAAAAATTAGAAAGACTACAGGTTCAGTCATGACAGAAGGAGGAGGCTCTTTGTTGCATCGTAACCGAAGAATTCATGCTTTACATGGTCTACAACCCATCACGCTACCACGCTCACGTTTTCACCAGCGAATGCATTATTCTTGGATCATAAAGTACATAACAGCTCATCCTCATTCTGTACATGCACAAGAAAAATTATAGGTCATTCCGAATGGTGAAACATGGCTCCTTGGTGCGGTCAACTTACCCTATAAGTTGTATTCACGGTCTGTCCCGCGATGTTGTATCCATAAACAGGCCACAATTTTGCCACGAAAACTCCATTGGAACTGTGTGCCCCGCCAAAATGATCACAACGAGAAGTTGTATGCATCTATAACCCACCCGTCGGCTTCGACAACATTTCAGAGGCAAGATCCGGCTTCTAAAATTGAGTTTCGGACGATTTTATGTTTGAAGTACACTCTACCTCCCTCTACGACCTTTCCGTGAGCTCACCTACAGACTAAAATATGGAAAATAACACATAGAACAATGCGCCATCCTTCCATTACACACTAGAAAGACTACAGGTTCAGTCACGATAGAAGGAGGAGGCTCTTCATTGCATTGTAACCGAAGAATTCATGCTTTACATGGTCTAACACCCATCCTGCTACCACCCTCACATTTTCACCTGCGAATGCATTATTCTTGGATCATAAAGTACATAACAGATCATCCTCATTCTGTTCATACACATGAAAAATTATAGGTCATTCTGAATGGTGCAACACTGCTCCTTGGTGCGATCAACTTACCCTATAAGTTGTATTCACGGTCTGTCCCGCGCTGTTGTATCCTTAAAGTGGCCACTATTTAGCCATGAAAAATCCATTGGAGCTCCATGACCCGCCAAAACAATCACAACGAGAAGTTGTATGCGTCCGTAACCCACTCGCCGGCTTCGACAACATTTCGGAGGCAAGATCCGGCTTGTAAAATTCAGGTTCGGACGATTTTATGTTTGAAGTATACTCTGCCACCCTCTACCACCCTTCCGTGAGCTCAGCTACGGACTGCTATATTTACAGTAACATATAGAACAATTTGCCATCCTTGCATTACAAATTAGAAAGACTACAGGTTCAGTCACGACAGAAGGAGGAGGCCCTTCGTTGCATCGTAATCGAAGAATTCATGCTTTACATGGTCTACAACCCATCCCGCTACAACCCTCAGATTTTCACCAGCGAATGCATTATTCTTGGATCATAAAGTACATAACAGCTCATCCTCATTCTGGTCATGCTCAAGAAAAATTATAGGTCATTCCGAATGGTGCTACATGGCTCCTTGGTGCGATCAACTTACCCAATAAGTTGTATTCACGGTCTGTCCCGCGATGTTGTATCTATAAAACGGCCACAATTTTGACATGAAAACTCCATTGGAGCTGCATGACCCGCCAAAACGATCACCACGAGAAGTTGTATGCGTCCATAACACACTCGTCGGCTTTGACAACATTTCTGAGGCAAGGTCCGTGTTGTAAAATTGAGTTTCGGACGATTATATGTTTGAAGTATACTCTACCACCCTCTACCACCATTCTGTGAGCTCACCTACCGACAGATATATGGACAATAACATATAGAACAATGTGCCATCCTTCAAATAGAAATTAGAAAGACTACAGGTTCAGTCACTACAGAAGGAGGAGGCTCTTTGTTGCATCGTAACCGAAGAATTCTTGCTTTACATGGTCTACCACCCATCCCGCTACCTCACGTTTTCACCAGCGGCTGCATTATTCTTGGGTCACAAAGTACATAATAGCTCATACTCATTCTGTTCATGCACATGAAAAATTATAGGTCATTCTGAATGGTGCACGATGGCTCGTCGGTGTGATCAACTTACCCTATAAGTTGTATTCACGGTCAGCCCCACGATGTTGTATCCATAAAGCGGGCACAATTTGGCTATGAAAACTCCATTGGAGCTCCATGACCTTCCAAAATGATCACAACGAGAAGTTGTATGCGTTGATAACAAACTCACCGGCTTCGACAACATTTCGGAGGCAAGGTCCGGCTTGTAAAATTGAGTTTCAGACGATTTTACGTTCGAAGTATACTCTGCCACCCTCTAACACCCTTCCACGAGCTCACCTAAGGACTGATATATGGACAATAACATATAGAACAATGCGCCATCCTTCCATTACAAACAAGAAAGACTACATGTTCAGTCACGATAGAAGGAGGAAGCTCTTCATTGCAAAAGAATTCATGCTTTACATGGTCTACCACCCATCCCGCTACCACCCTCATGTTTTCACCAGCGGATGCTTTATTCTTGGATCATAAAATACATAACAGCTCATCCTCATTATGCTCATGCACATGAAAAAATATAGATTATTCCGAATGGTGCAACATGGCTCCCTTGTGCGATCAACTTACCCTATAAGTTCTATTCATGGTTTGTCCCGCGATGTTGTATCCATAAAATGGCTACCTCACGTTTTCACCAACTTATAGGCTTTTCAAAAAATTATAGGTCATTTAGAATGGTGCAAGATGGCTCGTTGGTGCGATCAGCTTACCATCTAAGTTGTATTCACGGTCAGTCCCGCGATGTTGTATCCATAAAGTGGGCACAATTTGGCTATGAAAACTCCATTGGAGCTCAATGAACTGCCAAACAATCACAACAGGAAGTTGTATGCGTCCATAACCCACATGCCGGCTTTGACAACATTTCGGGGGAAAGATCCGACTTGTAAAATTGAGTTTCAGATGATTTTAAGTTTGAAGTATACTCTGCCACCCTCTACCACTCTTCCATGAGCTCACCTATGGACTGATATATGGATAATAACATATAGAACAATGCACCATCCTTCCATTAAAACTAGAAAGACTACATGTTCAGTCACGACAAAAGGAGGAGGTTCTTCGTTGCATCGTAACCGAAGAATTCATGCTTTACATGGTCTACCACCCATCCCGCTACAACCCTCATGTTTTCACCAACGGATGCATTATTCTTGGATCATAAAATACATAACAACTCATCCTCATTCTATTCATGCACACGAAAAAATATAGATCATTCCGAATGGTGCAACATGGCTCCCTTGTGCGATCAACTTACCCAATAAGTTCTATTCACGGTCTGTCCCGCGATGTTGTATCCATAAAACGGCAACTTCATGTTTTCACAAACTTATAGGCTTTTCAAAAAATTATAGGTCATTTTGAATGGTGCAAGATGGCTCGTCGGTGCGATCAACTTACCATCTAAGTTGTATTCACAGCCAGTCCCGCGATGTTGTATCCATAAAGCGGGCACAATTTGGCTATGAAAACTCCATTGGAGCTCCATGAACCGCCAAAACGATCACAACGGGAAGTTGTATGCATCCATAACACACACGCCGGCTTCGACAACATTTCGGAGGCAAAATCCCACTTGAAAAATTGAGTTTCGGATGAATTTATGTTTGAAGTATACTCTGCCACCCTCTACCACCCTTCCGTGAGGTCACCTACGGACTAATATATGGACAATAACATATAGAACAATGCGCCATACTTCAATTACAAACTAGAAAGACTACAGGTTTAGTCACGATAGAAGGAGGAGGCTCTTCGTTGCATCGTAACCAAAGAATTCATGCTTTACATGGTCTACCACCCATCCCGCTACTACCCTCATGTTTTCACTAGTGGATGCATTATTCTTGGATCATAAAGTACATAACAGCTCATCCTCATTCTGTTCATGGACATGAAAAATTATAGGTCATTCCGAATGGTGCAACATGGCTCCCTTGTGCGATCAACTTACCCTATAAGTTGTATTCACGGTCTGTCCTGCGATGTTGTATCCATAAAACGGCTACCTCACGTTTTCACCAACTTATAGGCTTTTTGAAAAATTATAGGTCATTTAGAATGGTGCAAGATGGCTCATCGGCGCGATCAACTTACCATCTATGTTGTATTCACCGTCAGTCCCGCGATGTTGTATCCATAAAGCGGCCACAATTTAGCTTTGAAAACTCCATTGGAGCTCCATGAACCGCCAAAACGATCACAACAGGAAGTTGTATGCGTCCATAACCCACACGCCGGCTTCGACAACATTTCGGAGGCAAGATCCGGCTTGTAAAATTGTGTTTCGGATGATTTTATGTTTGAAGTATACTCTGCCACCCTCTACAACTCTTCCGTGAGCTCACCTACGGACTGATATATGGACAATAACATATAGAACAATGCACCATCCTTTCATTACAAATTAGAAATACTACATGTTCAGTCACGATAGAAGGAGGAGGCTCTTTGTTGCATCGTAACCGAAGAATTCATGCTTCACATGGTCTACCACCCATCACGCTACCACCCTAACATTTTCACCAGTGGATGCATTATTCTTTGATCATAAAGTACATAATAGCTCTTCCTCATTCTGTTCATGCACATGAAAAAATATAGGTCATTCTGAATGGTGCAACATGGCTCCCGCGTGCGATCAACTTACCCTATAAGTTGTATTCATGGTCTGTCCTGCGATGTTGTATCCATAAGATGGCTACCTCATGTTTTCACCAACTTATAGGCTCTTCGAAAAATTATAGGTCATTTTGAAAGGTGCAAGATGGCTCGTCAGTGCGATCAACTTACCGTATAAGTTGTACTCACGATCAGTCCCGCGATGTTGTATCCATAAATCTGGAACAATTTGGCTATGAAAACTCCATTGGAGCTCCATGAACCGCCAAAACGATCACAATTTGAAGTTGTATGCGTCCATAACCCACACGCCGGCTTCGACAACATTTTGGAGGCAAGATCCGGCTTGTAAAATTGAGTTCCAGATGATTTTATGTTTGAAGTATACTCTGCCACCCTCTACCACCCTTCCGTGAGCTCACCTATAGACAGATATATGGACAATAACATTTAGAACAATGCGCCATCCTTCAATTACAAACTAGAAAGACTACAGGTTCAGTCACGACAGAAGGATGAGGCTCTCCGTTGCATCGTAACCGAAGAATTCTTGCTTTACATGGTCTGACACCCATCCCGCTACCTCGCGTTTTCACCAGTGGCTGCATTATTCTTGGATCATAAAGTACATAACAGCTCATCCTCATTCTGTTCATGCACATGAAAAATTATAGGTCATTCTGATTGGTGCAAGATGGCTCATCGGTGTGATCAAGTTACCCTATAAGTTGTATTCACGGTCAGTCCTGCGATGTTGTATCCGTAAAGTGGGCACACATTTGGCTATGAAAACTCCATTGGAGCTCCATAACCCGCCAAAACGATCACCACGAGAAGCTGTAGGCATCCATAACCCACTCGCCGGTTTGGACAACATATCGAAGGCAAGGTCCGGCTTCTAAAATTGAGTTTCAGACGATTTTACGTTTGAAGTATACTCTGCCACCCTCTAACACCATTTCGCGAGCTCACCTACGGACTGATATATGGACAATAACATATTGAACAATGCGCCATCAATCCATTACAAACTAGAAAGACTACATGTTCAGTCACGACAGAAGGACGAGGCTGTTCGTTGCATCGTAACCGAAGAATTTATGCTTTACATGGTCTACCACCCATCCCGCTACCACCCTCATGTTTTCACTAGCGGATGCATTATTCTTGGATCATAAAATACATAACAACTCATCGTCATTCTGTTCATGCACACGAAAAAATATAGTTCATTCCGAATGGTGCAACATGGCTCCCTTGTGCGCTCAACTTACCCAATAAGTTCTATTCATGGTCTGTCCCGCAATGTTGTATCCATAAAACGGCTACCTCACGTTTTCACCAAGTTATAGGCTTTTCGAAAAAGTATAGGTCATTTTGAATGGTGCAAGATGGCTCGTCGGTGCGATCAACATGGCTCCCGCTACCTCATGTTTTCACCAGCGGCTGCATTATTCTTGGATCATAAAGTACATAACAGCTCGTCCTCATTCTGTTCATGCACATGAAAAATTATAGGTCATTCTGAATGGTGCAAGATGGCTCGTCGGTGTGATTAACTCACCATATAAGTTGTATTGACGGTCAGCCCCGCGATGTTGTATCCATAAAGCGGGCACAATTTGGCTATGAAAACTCCATTGGAGCTCCATGACCCGCCAAAACGATCACAACAGGAAGTCGTATGCGTCCATAACCCACTCGCCGGCTTCGACAACATATCGGAGGCACGGTCCAGCTTGTAAAATTGAGTTTTGGACGATTTTATGTTTGAAGTATACTCTGCCACCCTCTACCACCCTTCCGCGAGCTCACCTACGGACTGATATATGGACAATAACATATAGAACAATGCACCATCCTTCCATTACAAACTAGAAAGACTATATGTTCAGTCACGATAGAAGGAGGAGGCTCTTCATTGCATCACAACCAAAGAATTCATGCTTTACATGGTCTACCACCCATCCCGGTACCACCCTCATGTTTTTACCAACGGATGCAATATTCTTGGATCATAAAATACGTACCAACTCATCCTCATTCTGTTCGTGCACACGAAAAAATATAGGTCATTCCGAATGGTGCAACATGGCTCCCTTGTGCGATCAACTTACCCTATAAGTTCTATTCACAGTCTGCCCGTGATGTTGTATCCAAAGAAAGGCTACCTCACATTTTCACCAACTTATAGGCTCTTCGAAAAATTATAGGTCATTTTGAATGCTACAAGATGGCCCGTTGGTGCGATCAACTTACCCTCTAAGTTGTATTCACGGTCAGTCCCGCGATGTTGTGTCCATAAAGCGGGCACACTTTGGCTATTAAAACTGCATTGGAGCTCCATGAACCGCCAAAACGATCACAACGGGAAGTTGTATGCGTCCATATCCCACAAGCCGGCTTCGACAACATTTCGGAGGCAAGATCCGGCTTGTAAAATTGAGTTTCGGATGATTTTATGTTTGAAGTATACTCTGCCACCCTCTACCACCCTTCCGTGAGCTCACCTACGGACTGATATATGGACAATAACATATAGAACAATGCACCATCCTTCCATTACAAACTAGAAAGACTACATGTTCTGTCACGACAGAAGGAGGAGGCTCTTCGTTGCATCGTAACGGAAGAATTCATGCTTTACATGGTCTACCACCCATCCCGCTACCACCCTCTTGTTTTCACCAGTGGATGCATTATTCTTGGATCATAAAGTAGATAACATTTCATCCTCATTCTTTTCATGCACATGAAAAATTGTAGGTCATTCCGAATGGTGCAACATGGCTCCCTTGTGCGATCAACTTATGATATAAGTTGTATTCACGGTCTGTCCCATGATGTTGTATCCATAAAATGGCTACCTCACGTTTTCACCAACTTATAGGCTCTTCAAAAAATTATAGGTCATTTCGAATGGTGCAAGATGGCTCGTCGGTGCGATCAACTTACCCTATAAGTTGTATTCACGCTCAGTCCCGCGATGTCGTATCCATAAAGCGGGCACAATTTGGCTACGAAAACTCCATTGGAGCTCCATGAACCGCCAAAATGATCACAACGGGAAGTTGTATGCGTCCATAACCCACACACCAGCTTTGACAACATTTCGGAGGCAAGATCCGGCTTGTAAAATTGAGTTTCTGATGATTTAATGTTTCAAGTATACTCTGCCACCCTCTACCACCCTTCCGTGAGCTCACCTATGGATAGATATATGGACAATAACATATAGAACAATGCGCCAACCTTCCATTACAAACTAGAAAGACTACAGGTTCAGTCACGACAGAAGGAGGGGGCTCTTTTTTTCATCGTAACAGAAGAATTCATGCTTTACATGGTCTACCACCCATCCCGCTACCTCACGTTTTCACAAGCGGCTGCATTATTCTTGGATCATAAAGTACATAACAGCTCATCCTCATTCTGTTCATGCACATAAAATTTATAGGTCATTCTGAATGGTGCAAGATGGCTCCTCGGTGTGATCAACTTACCCTATAAGTTGTATTCACGGTCAGTCCCGCGATGTTCTATCCATAAAGCGGCCACAATTTGGCTATCAAAATTCCATTGGAGCTCCATGACACGCCAAAACGATCACAACGAGAAGTTCTATGCGCCCATAACCCACACGCCGGCTTCGACAACATTTCGGAGGCAAGGTCCGACTTGTAAAATTGAGTTTCGGACGATTTTACGTTTGAAGTATACTCTGCCACCCTCTACCACCCTTCCGCGAGCTCACCTACGGACTGATATATGGATAATAACATATTGAACAATGCGCCATCCTTCCATTACAAACTAGAAAGACTACATGTTCAGTCACGACAGAAGGAGGAGGCTCTTGGTTGCATTGTAACCGAAGAATTCATACTTTACATGGTGTACCACCCATCCCGCTACCACCCTCATGTTTTCACCAGTAGATGCATTCTTCTTGGATCATAAAATACATAACAACTCATCCTCATTCTGTTCATGCACACGAAAAAATATAGTTCATTCCGAATGGTGCAACATGGCTCCCTTATGCGATCAACTTTCCCAATAAGTTCTATTCACGGTCTGTCTAGCGATGTTGTATCCATAAAACGGCTACCTCATGTTTTCACAAATTTATAGGCTTTTCAAAAAATTACAGGTCATTTCGAATGGTGAAAGATGGCTCGTCGGTGCGATCAACTTACCATCTAAGTTGTAGCCACGGTCAGTCCCGCGATGTTGTATCCATAAAGCGGGCAAGATTTGGCTATGAAAACTCCATTGGAGCTGCATGAACCGCCAAAATGATCTCAACGGGAAGTTGTATGCGTCCATAACCAACACGCTGGCTTCAACGACATTTCAGAGGCAAGATCCGGCTTGTAAAAATGAATTTAGTATGATTTTATGTTTGAAGTATACTATGCCACCCTCGACCACCCTTCCGTGAGCTCACCTACGGACTGATATATGGACAATAACATATAGAACGATGCAACATCCTTCCATTACAAACTAGAAAGACTACATGTTCAGTCACGACAGAAGGAGGAGGCTCTTTGTTGCATCTTAACCAAAAATTCATGCTATACATGGTCTACCACCCATCCCGCTATCACCCTCATGTTTTCACCAGTGGATGCATTATTCTTGGATCATAAAGTACATAACAGGTCATCCTCATTCTGTTGATGCACATGAAAAATTATAGGTAATTCCGAATGGTGCAACATGGCTCCCTTGTGCGATCAACTTACCCAATAAGTTCTATTGACGGTCTGTCCCGCGATGTTGTATCCATAAAACGGCTACCTCACATTTTCACCAACTTATAGGCTCTTCGAAAAATTATAGTTCATTTTGAATGGTGCAAGATGGCTCATCGGTGCGATCAACTTACCCACTAAGTTGTATTCACGGTCAGTCCCGCATTGTTGTATCCATAAAGCGGGCACAATTTGGCTATTAAAACTCCATTGGATCTCCATGAACCGCCAAAACGATCACAATGTGAAGTTGTATGCGTCCATAACCCACACGCCTGCTTCAACAACATTTCGGAGGAAGGATTCGGCTTGTAAAATTGAGTTTCGAACGATTTTATGTTTGAAGTATACTCTGTCACCCTCTACCACCCTTCCGTGAGCTCACCTATGGACAGATATATGGACAATAACATATAGAACAATGCGCCATCCTTCCATTACAAACAAGAAAGACTACAGGTTCAGTCATGACAGAAGGAGGAGGCTCTTCGTTTCGTCGTAACCGAAGAATTCAGGCTTTACATGGTCTACCACCCATCCCGCTTCCTCACATTTTCACCAGCGGTGCATTATTCTTGGATAATAAAGTACATAATAGCTCATCCTCATTCTATTCATCCACATGAAAAATTATAGGTTATTCTGAATGGTGCAAGATGACTCGTCGGTGTGATCAACTTACCCTATAAATTGTATTCACGGTCAGTCCTGCGATGTTGTATCCATAAAGCGGGCACAATTTGGCTATGAAAACTCCATTGGAGCTCCAAGACCCGCCACACCGATCACAATGACAAGTTGTATGCGTCCAAAACCCACTCGACGGCTTCAACAACATATCGGAGGCAAGGTCCGGCTTGTAAAATTGAGTTTCGGACGATTTTATGTTTGAAGTATACTCTGCCACCCTCTAACACCCTTCTGCGAGCTCACCTACGGACTGATATATGGACAATAACATATAGAATAATGCGCCATCCTTCCATTACAAACTAGAAAGACTCCATGTTCATTCACGACAGAAGGAGGAGGCTCTTCGTTGCATTATAACCGAAGAATTCATGCTTTACAAGGCCTACCACCCATCCGCTACCACCCTCATGTTTTCACCAGTGGATGCATTATTCTTGGATCATAAAATACATAACAACTCATGCTCATTTTGTTCATGCTGACGAAAAAATATAGATCATTCCGAATGGTGCAACATGGCTCCCTTGTGCGATCAACTTACCCAATAAGTTCTATTCACGGTCTGTCCCGCGATATTGTATCCATAAAATGGCTACCTCATGTTTTCACCAAATTATAGGCTTTTCGAAAAATTATAGGTCATTTTGAATGGTGCAAGATGGCTCGTCAGTGCGATCAACTTACCATCTAAGTTTTATTCATGGTCAGTCCCTGTCGGTGTACTAAGTATTGGGCCACTAGTACCCCTTACTTGTGCACGGGCAGTTGTAGCCGTCCTCGCGGCAAGGCTTGCCGGGATCAGCTCGAGGTCGATTCAAGTCATCAAGGAAATCATCAAGTCAGAGATCTGAGAATCAGCAGATAAGCAAAGCTGGAAATCGAAGGCCAACTTCCCCGGCAAGATCCTTGCCGGGATGGCCGTGGAGCCCGGCAAGGCTCGGCGCCCGGCAAGATTTGGTTCTCGGCAAGGCTTGGCGCCCGGCAAGGTTTGGTGCCCGGCAAGGATCGGCGACTGGCGAGATTCCGCCACTGTGCCACCTCTTCGGCACAGTAACAAGTCTGACATTCTGGCTCCTTCCCTGGGTGCGTGGCGGCATGCCAGTGGAGGAGAGCTTGAGCGGTGCTGATGGGATGGCCCCTTTTCACATCCCCAAGAAAGTGAGGACACCTAAACGGACACCTCACGGTGCATTAAATGCGCTTGTCCTAATCCGTCAGGGGTTAGGTATGATACCCTGTAGCTACTTTACACCTCAATGTATGTACATTTTGCCATTGTGGAAACCCCTTTGAGCATATAAAAGGAGGCCCAAGGCAACTGCTACAGAGGAGGAGGACTCCTGGCCCATTCTGCATGCGTAGCTGCTTTTTGAACGTACTGTTCATTGCGAGCGCTCCTGAAGGCTGGGCTCAAGAACATCAATAAGAACACAAAGCAGGAGTAGGGTTTTACGCTGATCAGTGGCCCGAACCTGGGTAAAAACCTCCCGCGTCGATCACTGGTTCTGCTCTTTGCGTATACCTCTCCCCCCGCCGAATCGTAAAGGGGTCTCTCGGGATCCCATAGGTGTCGTACCCCGACATCTTTGGCGCGCCAGGTAGGGGGATTGAAGTTTGCGTGAACCTGATCTGGTGGTCGACGCCCTAGTTCCTTCATCATCTTCATCATCATGCCGCCCAAGAAGAAGAACGGTGCGACAGCACAACCGTCCGGGTCCGTTTTGCCCGCGCCTTCGCAGACAGGCGATGGTGTGGGTGCAGAAGGAAGAGGACTAGAACCCCCGCGGCGTTCTGGTGATCCATGCCAAGCGAGCGGTATCGTTCGTAGTGGCAGTGGTAACTTGCGCGCCGCTGGATCTAGAGATGGCGTTGTGTTGCCTACGGGTGGCACAACAAACTCTAGGGATCGAAGAGCGCCTGCTGGAGCTCCTGCGCCGGCGCGAGCCTCGCAACCTGCCTAGGTCGTGCGAGATGAGCGACATCATGGCGCTGGTGGTTTGGGGCATCCCCACGAAAAGGTTTCTGCGCATAGATCCCAAGATGCGCGGGACCAGCATGCACACCGAGCTGCCGGAGAAGGTGGTGCGCGGTCGCGTGACCGTGGTGGTGCTCCTTCTAACTTGGTTAGGAGTCAGAGCACCTTACGCACCTCGCACCTGTCGCCACCACCTACGCCAGCGGAAGCCTTGGCACGTGCACAGCTGCTCCTCGATTTTCCTCCCACCCCGGAGAAGATGGAGGAGTGGCGAGCTACTATCCAGAGCCTTATCGGCTTCGCTAACAAGGATGGACCACAAGAGGCAGGGCCCTCTCAGCGGAGGCCCATCGATCCGATGCGAGCCGGTGCAGAGAAAACCGGAGGTGGTGCAACTACAGTGCACTCTCCTCCGCGACATCAGCGGCGGCCGACGACTCAGCAAGTCGACCACCATGAGGAAGTTTCCACGGTGTCGTCCGATCCACGGATGCGCCGTGATCAGCGTCTGGTTCTCCAGGAAAGAGGCAAGGAAGACGCTCGAACAACCATCGAGCGGCGGCGGGAAGCGCACTATCAGTCTGATAAGCGCGCGGGGCCGGTTGTCGATGAGCCTGCGCGAGGGAACGTAGGAGACTTGCCTTACGAGGTAGGACCTCCGGCGTTTACCCGTGAGCTGCGGCAAGTCCAATGGCCCAATCTCCGAACCTTCAAGCCAGAGGTCCCGGAGAAATACGACGGCAAGACTCATCCCTCGGAGTTCCTGAGCATCTACACCATTGCGGTGCAGGCTGCCGGGGTCCGAGATGGCAAGATACTTGCCAACTACTTCCCGTTGGTGCTCAAACCCAACGTCAGGTCGTGGTTGATGCATCTGCCGGAGGATTCTATTTCTTGCTGGTCAGATCTGTGCCATCAGTTTGTTGGCGCCTTTGTTGGAGGCCACCAAGCTCCTGGCCAAGAAAGTGATTTGCACATCATCCCTCAGAGGGAGGGCGAGTCCCTGCGCAAGTTTATGCAGAGATTCAGCCGGGTGCAATACAATATTCCTGACGTTCATCCTGCTGCTGTCATTAGCGCGTTCCATCAGAACGTGCGTAACCGCAGGATGCGGGAAGAGCTGGCAATGAACAAAGTCAGGAGTATTGCCGAGCTTTACACTTTGGCCGACAAGTGTGCTCGAGCTGAAGAGGGGAGGAAACTACCCGGTGAAGCTGTTGGTGCGACAGGCGACTCAGAAGAAGAAGATGCCGCGGCTCCGTCAAGGAAAGGCCGGCGGCGGAACAGGAAGCGCGGAGGCAAGGCCGTGCTTGCCGTCGAGGAATCCGGCAACCCTGGCGCCGCCAAGAAGGCCAAGGTTGGCGACCCCGGCAAGGATCTTGCCGGGTGCCCTTCCTGTCAGGCCTTGGCGGCTGCCGACAAGTCAGAGAAATCCGGCAAGCAGTACTGCAAGATCCATCGCACTAAGGGCCACGATCTCCAGAACTGCCGGCAAGTTGAGCAGCTTGCCGAGAAGCAGAAGGCCGAATATGAGAGGCGAGATAAGGAGAAGGCCCAAGATGGTGCTGAGGGGTCCGGCAAGAAACGCGGTGGCCGAGGAGGTCGCCGCGGCAAGGCCAAGCAGCAGAAGGATCGGCCTGCTCGGGGCCGAGATAAAGAAGGAGATGATGATGAAGAAGATGACGAATCCAGTGAGCAGGAATTCCAGAAGGCTACGGAGGCTATGTGCGTTGATGGGGGTGCCTCGCTGCATTCTTCCCACCGCCAACTTAAACAGTGGGTGCGGGAGGTTAATGCGGCAGAGCCATCCTCCGATGCATGTAGGCCTCTGAAGTGGTCCAGCACGCCTATCATCTTTGACGCCGAGGATCACCCTGATCGCACAACTGCGGTCGGGTGTTTGCCATTGTTGGTTTCCCCGACAATTCGCAACCTCAAGGTGACGAAGATGTTAGTTGACGGCGGGGCCGGCCTAAACTTAATCTCACCAGATGTGCTCACAAAGCTTCAGATTTCCGACGAAGACCTCGAGGAAAAGGGTACGTTTCAAGGGGTCAACCCGGGAAGAACCCAGCCTAAGGGCAAGATCACGCTGCCGGTAACATTTGGCAGCGAGCTTAACTTCAGGACCGAAAAGGTGGTGTTTGATGTCGCCAAGATCCCCATGTCATACAATGGGATCCTTGGTCGGCCAGTGCTGGCTAAGTTTATGGCGGCATCACACTACGCGTACAACGTCTTGAAGATGCCTGGGCCATTGAGCGTCATCACTATCCATTCCGATAAGAAGGATGCGCTCGTCTGTGCCGACCAGCTTTACCGGGAAGCAGTTGCAGCACCTGCCATCAAGGCATCTGCTCCTGCCGCTGGAACTCCCGGGGGAAAGAAGAAGACCGGCAGGAACCTTGGCGCCAACTCCGGCAAGCGCGCCTCTTCGGAGTGCTGCGCTTCCGTCGAGGACGTGCCAGAGAGTTCCACCGGCAAGAACAAGAAGTCCAAGGCTGCCCCGCCGGAAACCAAGAAGGTGCCTGAAAGGGAGGACGGAACGGGTGGAACTTTTACCATAAGTTCCACCCTAGATGACAAATAGGAAAGCGCGCTCGTTGCTTTCCTGCGGGCGAATGTCGACGTGTTTGCATGGCAACCGTCTGACATCCCCGGCGTTCCCAGGAAAGTAATTGAGCACCACCTTGCTGTCTGTCCTCATGCGCGGCCCGTCAAGCAAAGGGTGAGGAAACAGGCTTTGGAGCGGCAAGAATTCATTGCCGAAGAAATTAAGAAGCTGGAGGCAGCAGGACTGGTCAAAGGAGTGCTTCATCCAACTTGGTTGGCCAATCCGGTTGTAGTGCGGAAAGCGAACAGGAAATGGAGGCTTTGTATCGATTATACAGATATCAATAAAGCTTGTCCAAAAGATCCTTTTCCCTTGCCGCGCATCGACCAGATTGTGGATGCCACCGCTGGTTGTGATCTCCTGTCCTTCCTTGATGCCTATTCAGGGTATCATCAAATTTTTATGGCAAAGGAAGATGAAGAGAAGACCGCCTTTATCACTCCATGTGGTACGTATTGTTTTATACGGATGCCTTTCGGGTTGAAAAGTGCTGGTTCAACATTCGCCAGAGCAATCCAGATTGGTTTTGAGCCACAACTCCATAGAAATATGGAGGCATATATGGACGACATAGTGGTCAAAACTAAGGATAAAGCAACGCTCATTCGCGACTTAGAAGAAACATTTGCGAACTTGCGCAAGATCAACTTGAAGCTCAATCCTGAGAAGTGCGTGTTCGGTGTTCCTTCCGGCAAGCTCCTCGAATTCTTTGTATCTTGCCGGGGAATCGAAGCTAACCCCGACAAGATCAAAGCCATTGAGCAAATTGAAGCGCCGAGACGCGTCAAGGATGTGCGTCGTCTTGCCGGCTGTGTTGCTGCTCTAAGCAGGTTTATTTCCAAATCTGCTGAGCGCGCCCTGCCCTTCTTCAAAATTTTGAAGAAGGCAGGTCCAATGAAATGGACTCCGGAAGCGGAGGCGGTGCTGCAAGATTTGAAGAAATACCTTTCTTCTCCGCCGATGCTAGTCGCACCTAAACCACAAGAACCGTTGCTGCTGTATCTGGCGGCGACAAATCAAGTGGTTAGTGCTGCGCTGGTGGCGCAGAGGGAAACTGATGAGGAGGCAACATCAGCGGCCGGACCGCCAGATGACGCGGCAAGATCTTCCCCGGCAAGGGTTGATCCCGGCAAGACAGGATCTGCGCAAACAGAGGAACCCGTGCAGAAGAAAAAGGTGGTGCAGCGCCCAGTTTATTTTGTTAGCTCCCTCTTGCAAGGAGCTAGGTCAAGATATTCTGGTGTGCAGAAGTTGCTTTTTGGCCTCCTTATGGCCTCGAGGAAGCTGCGCCATTATTTTCAAGCACTTGAGATCACCGTCGTCACTCGCTTTCCGTTGCAACGGATTTTGCAAACTCCGGAGGCAACCGGCAGGATTGTGGAGTGGGCGTTGGAGCTGTCCAGCTTTGGCCTTAAGTTTGAAAGCACTTCCACAATTCAGAGCAGGGCCTTGGCGGAGTTCATTGCAGAATGGACCCCGACGCCAGACGAAGAAGTTCAAGAAACAAGTCTCCCCGGCAAGGAAACCGATCAGCAATGGGTTATGTACTTTGACGGGGCTTTTTCGCTGCAAGGTGCCGGTGCTGGTGTGCTGCTTGTCGCACCCACCGGAGAGCACCTCAAGTATGTAGTCCAAATGCATTTTCCCCGGGAGAGTTCAACCAACAACACTGCAGAGTACGAAGGTTTGCTTGCCGGTCTCAGGATCGCGGCAGACCTTGGTATCAAAAAGCTCATTATCAAAGGTGATTCACAGCTTGTCGTCAGGCAGGTCAACAAGAACTATCAAAGTCCGTTGATGCAGGCCTACGTAGATGAAGTGAGAAAATTGGAAGAGCGCTTTGACGGTCTCCAAATGGAGCATGTCCCTCGTGCCGAGAACAGCGTTGCTGACGACCTGTCAAAGCGTGCTGCCCTCAAGTTGCCTGTGGAACCAGGAACTTTTGTGCTCCAATTAACTCAACCATCCGTGGCACCATCAATGCGGCAAGAAAAGAGAAGAAAGTTGAACTCTGGCCAGTACTTCCCGGCAGAGCTCCCCGGAGCCGCCGGCAAGGAAGTTGCCGGGATCGACACGCTTGCCGGGGAACAACAGGCTCCGGCAGGGCCTCAGGCCCTTGCTGTCGAGAAAAATGTTTCCCCGGCGGATGAGATGCCTTTAGTCCTAGTTGTCGAGCCTCAGGCTCCAGCATGGGCGCAGCACATTGTCCACTTTCTTCAGACAGGTGAACTCCCTGAGGAACAAGAAGAAGCGGAGAGAGTAGCCCGTCGGTCTGTTATGTACAAGTTCGTCGATGACGTCCTGTACAGAAAGAGACCAAATGGTGTGAAATTGAAGTGCATTCCTCGGGAGGATGGACTAGAGCTGTTGGCAGAGATACATGGGGGCATGTGTGGCTCTCACATAGGGTCAAGAGCGCTTGCCGGGAAAGCATTCCGGCAAGGTTTCTTTTGGCCTACCGCCCTCCAGGATGCGACTGCACTAGTAACCAGGTGTGAAGCGTGCCAGTTTCATTCGAAGAAATTACATCAGCCAGCTCAAGCTCTTCAAACAATCCCTCTCTCCTGGCCATTTTCGGTCTGGGGGCTCGACATACTGGGCCCCTTTCCCTGTGCTACCGGGGGCTTTGAGTACTTGTACGTCGCTATCGACAAGTTCACAAAGTGGCCGGAGGTGGAAGCAGTGAGGAAGGTGACAGCGCAGTCGGCTGTCAAGTTCTTCAAAGGAATTGTTTGTCGTTTCGGTGTGCCTAACAGGATCATCACCGACAACGGCACGCAGTTCACAAGTCGCACCTTCATGCAGTACGTCCAAGACCTTGGCGGCAAGATTTGTTTTGCCTCTGTTGCTCACCCGAAAAGCAACGGCCAAGCGGAGAGGGCCAATGCTGAAGTGCTGCGCGGTCTCAGGACCAGAACTTTTGACAGGCTGAAAAAGTGCGGAAGACGTTGGATTGATGAGTTGCCGGTGGTTCTTTGGTCAATCAGAACGACACCAAATCGAGCCACCGGCCAGACGCCCTTCGCTCTGGTGTATGGAGCGGAAGCAGTTCTCCCCACGGAACTCATATACGGATCTCCTCGAGTGCTCGCTTATGATGAGCTCGAGCAAGAGCAACTGCGGCAAGATGACGCTGTGCTCCTTGAGGAGAATCGTCTTCAGGCTGCTATGCGAGCTGCACGCTACCAGCAAGCTTTGCGCCGCTATCATAGCCGCAAAGTCCATGCCCGAAGCCTTGAGGAAGGCGACCTTGTTCTTCGACGGATTCAGTCCGCCAAGAATTCAAACAAGTTGACGCCAAAGTGGGAAGGCCCTTATCGGGTAGTACGAGTCACCAGGCCTGGGGCTGTCCGCCTGGAGACCGAAGATGGCGTTCCAGTGAGTAATTCCTGGAATATCGAACATCTTCGCAAGTTCTATCCATAAGGCGCGGTTGCCGGGGGCTCCCGGCAACCACCTTTTTTGTACAAGTCTTGCCGGCAAGGCATGTGATCCTTTGTACAAAGCCAGGCGCAGACCCTGAGCACAGATGAATAAATTTAAGTGTTGTACATTTTCTTATTGATTCTCATGTTCACATTCATATATGCATGTTTGTCTAAGATGTTGTATGACACCTGATCCCGGTAAGTTCTAACAAACCCCCAAGGTTTCATCTCTTTATTTTCTCTTCTTTCTTTTTCTTAAAGACAGAAGGATTCCTCGCGTGCACATTTGCCGGGGGGGAAGGGAGATATGAATACCAGTTGGTGATGTTCGGAATCGTATGCTTGCCAGAGGAAGAACAAAGCCAAGAAGCTAAGTCCTAAAAACTCAGAGCAAGTTTTTCTTTTATTACCAAGTTAGTTCCTTGGACGATTCCGACCCTTGTATGGAAAATCTGCACGCGAAGGAACCCTGTTGTAATCAGTTGCGCCCTTATTTTGTTTCGAGTCCGCTCAACGATTTAAGTGGCTGCACTGAGAACGCCAAGGAGTCTTGCCGGCCGCTGCGCCTCCGGCAGGCTGCTGAAGTCCCGCACCCAGCGCTCGCGGCAGGTTGCACGCCGGCAAGTTTTTCAGTAAGCGTAGGATGAACTCCATACATAAAGGAATCAGACAAGGAAAGTAGCTAGCATGAGCCTAAACATAGTTAAATTATATTACATCCATGAGTTGCCGCAGTCCTAACATGAGACTTAACTGTCTTTTACATGAGATGATGGCGGCAAGAGTAAAAGAGGAGCACTCAATCCCTGCGCTGGCCTTCGATCCTTTTGATGGAGTCCACCTTCTCAAGGATTGGCGCGATGCACTTCTCAAGCACCTCAACATTTGCATCCTTTGGCAGGTGGCCAAGTGCGCTGGAGAGGTCAATGCCGGGATTGCTGTGCACCACCTTGAGGCGCACCTTGCGAAGGACGGCCCGGCAAAGCCAGCGAGTCTCGTTCGCCAGTTGGGTCGCCCGGCTAGACTGGAGCGCCCTCAGCGCGTTGATGATGCTTTCAAAGAACATTGTCAATCTGGCGCTTGGGGATATTCTTTCCTCGGAAGAATATCTGAAGTTCGACAAGCCCATGGTTGACAGTTCTGCGGTAAGCTTCTCCGCGGCAGCAATGAGACGACCAGTCCAGATCTCCACTCCCTTCTCGTACTCGTTTTGGGCAGCGGCGGCCCTCTTGAGCAGGTTCATCTCTCCTTGGAGATCCTTGAGTAGAGCCTTCTCACGGGCCCTGCCGGCCTCAAGAGATTTCTGCAGCGTGGTCAGCTTCAGCTCCAGAACCGCAATATCATTAGCCGCAGAGGAGAGCTGCTTGGTCTTGTCGGATAGGGCGACTTGCATCTCCGCCAAGGAGTGGAGGGTTTTTTCTCTGTCCCCCTTGAGCGTCGAGAGCTCCTTGCCGTGCTCGTCGAGATCTGTCTCCAGCCTCTTCACTTTGTCGCTCAGCTCGTTCTTGGCGGCCTCTGCAACTTCGGCAGCATCGACGGCCTCCTTGAGCTTGCCGGCGTGACTTGCAGTTAGAGCTTCGAGCGCCTCCTTGTGCTTCTGCTCCAGCTCCTGGGTCCGCCGCGCGACAAGATTTTCAATGTCTTCATCCTTGCTACGAAGCTTGGCGGCGAGCGCCTGCTCACGTGCGGTGAGATCTTCTTCGAAAGCGTCAAGAGCAACGCGGCGCCCCGTCAGGAGAGCATCTTCGGCAGCGATCCTTTGAACAACTTCATCATGTGCCTTCTCCATGTCTGATTGCTTCAGGAGGACCTCATTCCATTGCTGGCTCACTTGTTCTCGACCGGCAACCAGCTCTTGAAGGGCCTCGGCGTGCCAGATTTGCATTTGTGCGACGCGCCTTTGAAAATCCGCTTCGGCTGCCTCGACAACTGCCATTCTGGAGTCCACTTTCTCTTTTCGGGCACGATGGAGAGCCTGGAGTTTGCGGAAGTTCTCGCCCATGGCCTGAAGGAGCTGATCCTCTTCAGACTTGCCACTGCTAGCGCTGGGATCGTCAACAACTTCGAGCCCGGCAGCGGCAATAATTTCCTCGAAAATTTCTCCTTCGGCTGGTGCCTCGGTGCTTGCCGTCCCTGGCAAGTTGATGAATAGGTTTTTGCCAACCTTGAGATACTTGCTGGATGAGGGCTCGTCAGATGTTGATGGCTGGTCTTCAGTGGCCGCCTCACCAGTGATAGGGGGCTCCGCGGCCGATGCAGCGCCTGGCGCTCCTGCGGCAGGAATGCCGTCAGTATGGTCCCTAGCCTCCCTATCACCCTCTTCAGCAGGTTCTTCTGCGGTTTCCTTTTGTGCTGTCTTGGCGGCCTCCCCGTCAAGAGCATCACCAGCCCCGGCAACATCATCCTTGGTGGCCTTGCTGGCAGTGATCCTGTCCGCTTCGGCAGCAGCATCCCTGGTGGTCTCCTCGATGACGGCGTCGACGTCCATATGTTCCATCGCAGAGAACTCTGAAGGGTGAAGGAGGAGGTCAGAATAAGATCGAGTTTTTAGATTTTGAAGTGACCAAAGATAAAGAAGTAGGGGGAAAAGAATAACTAGCACTCTGAGGCGATCGAGTACCTGCGTCGGGCTGTCGAGAGGTGGCTTCGCCTCTCCCGGCAACTCCGGTTGCCGGGGGTGGGTTGCCGGAGTCCGTGCTTGTCGGCTCCTCCTCAATCCGGACGGGCTCGTCGGCAGGATCTCTTGCCGGGGATGTGCTTGTGGGCGGAGCGGTCGATGAAGGAGGCACAATGGGGCAATCTTCTCCTGGTTGCCGTTCTTCTCCTGCAAACCCAAAGATATCAGCGACAAGAATGAAAGCCTCGGCACCAGCCAACAGAAAAAGGGACAATGAACTTACGCTGGGGGCTGCGTTGAGGACTAGGCTCCGGGCTCACAATGATGGTCTCTGGCACGCTAGTGGAGCCTGCTGGGGGCTCGTCGCCTGTAGAAGTCCTTGACCTCTTCGCCATCCTCTCCAGCAAGGTTTCTGTGTCACTGCAGAAACAATACAAGTAAGTCAGTAAGACTGATGCAGATTGGAAGGTGGAAGTTGTGACAGGTACTCACTCTTCTTCCTCTCGCTCCGGACTGAAGCCGGAGATGTCGAAGTCGACCTCCGTTGCGGTGTCTGAGTGGGGAGGCGGAGGAGGGGTCCTGGGCCGCTAGGCTGTGGCAGGCGCCGGGGCAGCCTCTGGCACGGTTGTACGAGACCCTCCTGTCGCTCCGGCGGTGGTCGCTGGTGTGGGTCTCACGCGCCGCGCGGGCTGTTGACGGGCCCCCTGCCGCGGTCCGGTCTTGCCGGCCACTTTCTTGCCGGGGGATTCGCCGCTCGATGTAGGCTGGCTTGCCGGGACGCTTGATGCGGCTTTCCGAAGGACACGCTTTGTCTTCTTCGGGGGCGAGGGCTCTTCTCGCGTCTCCTCTTCGGCCGTGTCGTCACCGGATGAGTTTTCAGCGACTGCGCCACCTTCTTCCCCAGCAACCTTGCTCTCCTCGGCAGGTTTTGCCTCCACTACCACCTCTGCATCGCTGGCTTCCCACTCTGTGAAGCCAACGCTGCCGGCCTCCGCGGCAAGATTCGCTTCCTCCACTCTGGTAGCGATGTATGCTACCTCCTGATCTGTGGTGGCGCGAATAAGATCTGACTCTTGCCGGACAGGCTTCTCCGTCAGATTGTCGAAGAATTTCTGTGCTTCTTCCTCGCTTGGCTCGACCCAGGTCGGGTCAAGGCCGTGGGCGTTGAACATCGGCAAGAAGGCAATGATCGACCCCAATGTAGAGTTGTTGCACAAGGGGACGATCCTTGCCGGCAGCCGGTGCTTGTCTTCGCGCTGAAATAACTTTTGGCGGAGAGCGCCAAGCTGCATAGCAGTCAGGTTATTGTTCAGCCTGGGGCGCAGCCTCATGACATCTGCTGCGTTCTTATACTCCCAGGCTGGCCTCGCCCTATTCTGCAGAGGGGCGATGCGGCGGCGGAGGAAGTCGAAGCCGATCATCTCCATTGTCAGCCCGGCAGCCTTCAGGCGGAGGATCCTGGTAGTGGCGATTGTGAGCTTCTCGTCTTCTGCAGCGAGATCACCCCAATCCTTGCCGCGGACCACCTTCTGTCGCCGGGGATGACAAAAAGGATGAGGATCTGCTTCCTGGATCCAGCACCATTCGGCCCGCCACTCGTCCCACTTTTCGCGGTAAACTCCATCTGGGTATATCTCTTTGTTCCAGGCCCTTGGAATCCAAGCAATAGATCCAGAGAGAGCCTCTGCTTTTTGGATTCGAGGATAGAAATAGTGGCGGAAAAGAGCAGAATTGGGGATCACGCCAGCGAAATTTTCACAAAGGTGGGCAAAGATCGACATGCAAAATACGACATTCGGCGTGAAATAAAGAAGGCGGAAGCCGTATGTATACATGATGTCGTTGAAGAAATCGGAAAAAGGTGGACAGAGCCCGCAATAAAAGTACGCAGTGAAGAAGGGGTATCTGTCCGATCCGCCTTTGGAACTAGCACCTGGGATTACGCGTGTGGCGGGGTGAGCTTGCGTTCCCTTCGCCCACATGCATTGGTATCGTCCCTTCAAAGTTTCGGCGTCGAGCGTCGGAGGGAAGACGACGAGCCTCTTCCGCATCTTCACCAGTTCGCTCTCCGGAACTTCAGCCTTCGCCTCCTTGTCCGTGCACTTGCCTTTGCTGGCCTTGGGCGGCATGGCGACTGTGGAAATGGAAGCCGGAGGATGGAACGAGCGCGGGAGCAGCGAGCAGAAGAGAAGAAAAGTTTCGCTCTGAGCTCGAGCAGAGGAAGGCGATGGCGATGGCCAGATTGGGAAGAAGAGGGGGGTGAATAGGTTTGCGCCTCCACGACTTCTCCTTTTTTATGGGGAAGGAGCGGGGCCACCTTGTTTATCCCCCAATGTGAATGCGCCTCTGTGGGCGCGAAACAGTTTGCAGCCTTTTTGGCACACTTCCCACATCGCGCGCTCCGTGCGCGTAGTGGGGGCACAGTAAAACAAGATCTTTACGAGCAGTTAATTCCCTGCCACGCGTGCCCGTGCACTGTTTGGGCCTAGCCCAACAACGCCTCACACTCGTGTATGGCCCAGGCCCGGGGGCTCCTGTTGGTGTACTAAGTATTGGGCCACTAGTACCCCTTACTTGTGCACGGGCAGTTGTAGCCGTCCTCGCGGCAAGGCTTGCCGGGATCAGCTCGAGGTAGATTCAAGTCATCAAGGAAATCATCAAGTCAGAGATCTGAGAATCAGCAGATAAGCAAAGCTGGAAATCGAAGGCCAGCTTCCCCGGCAAGATCCTTGCCGGGATGGCCGTGGAGCCCGGCAACGCTCGGTGCCCGGCAAGATTTGGTTCTCGGCAAGGCCTGGCGCCCGGCAAGGTTTGGTGCCCGGCAAGGATCGGCGCCTGGCGAGATTCCACCACTGTGCCACCGCTTCGACACAGTAACAAGTCTGACATTCTGGCTCCTTCCTTGGGTGCGTGGCGGCATGCCAGTGGAGGAGAGCTTGAGCGGTGCTGATGGGATGGCCCCTTTTTCCATCCCCAAGAAAGTGAGGACAACTAAACGGACACCTCACGGTGCATTAAATGCGCTTGTCCTAATCCGTCAGGGGTTAGGTATGATACCCTGTAGCTACTTTACACCTCAATGTATGTACATTTCGCCACTGTGGAAACCACTTTGAGTATATAAAGGGAGGCCCAAGGCAACTGCTACAGAGGAGGAGGACTCCTGGCCCATTCTGCATGCGTAGCTGCTTTTTGAACGTATTGTTCATTGCGAGCGCTCCTGAAGGCTGGGCTCAAGAACATCAATAAGAACACAAAGCAGGAGTAGGGTTTTACGCTGATCAGCGGCCCGAACCTGGGTAAAAACCTCCCGCGTCGATCAGTGGTTCTGCTCTTTGCGTATACCTCTCCCCCCGCCGAATCGTAAAGGGGTCTCTCGGGATCCCATAGGTGTCGTACCCCGACAGTCCCGAGATGTTGTATCCATAAAGCGGGCACAATTTGGCTATGAAAACTCCATTGGAGCTCCATGAACCGCCAAAACGATCACAACGGGAAGTTGTATGCGTCCATAACCCACACGTCGGCTTCGACGACATTTCGGAGGCAAGATCCGGCTTGTAAAATTGAGTTTCGGATGATTTTATGTTTGAAGTATAGTCTGCCACCCTCTCCCACCCTTTCGTGAGTGCACCTACGGACTGATATATGGACAATAACATATAGAACAATGCACCATCCTTCCATTACAAACTAGAAAGACTACATGTTCAGTCACAATTGAAGGAGGAGGCTCTTCGTTGCATCTTAACCTAAGAATTCATGCTTTACATGGTCTACCACCCATCCCGCTATCACCCTCACGTTTTCACCTGTGGATGCATTATTCTTGGATCATAAAGTACATATCAACTCATCCTCATTCTATTGATGCACATGAAAAATTATAGGTCATTACAAATGGTGCAACATGGCTCCCTTGTGCGATCAACTTACCATATAAGTTCTATTCACGGTCTGTCCCGCGATGTTGTATCCATAAAATGTTTACCTCACGTTTTCACCAACTTATAGGGTTTTCGATAAATTGTAGGTCATTTTGAATGGTGCAAGATGGCTCGTCGGTGCGATCAACTTACCCTCTAAGCTGTATTCGCGGTCTGTACCGCGATGTTGTATCCATAAAGCGGGCGCAATTTGGCTATGAAAACTCCATTGGAGCTCCATGAACTGCCCAAACGATCACAACGTGAAGTTGTATGCGTCCATAACCCACACACCGGCTTCGACAACATTTCGGAGGCAAGATCCGGCTTGTAAAATTGAGTTTCAGATGATTTTATGCTTGAAGTATACTCTGCCACCCTCTACCATCCTTCCGTGAGCTCACCTACAGACAGATGTATGGACAATAACATATAGAACAATGCGCCATCCTTCCATTACAAACTAGAAAAACTACAGGTTCAGTCAAGACAGAAGGAGGAGGCTCTTCGTTGCATTGTAACCGAAGAATTCTGGCTTTACATCGCCTACCACCCTTCCCGCTTTCTCACGTTTTCACCGGCGGTGCATTATTCTTGGATCATAAAGTACATAACAGCTCATCCTCATTCTGTTCAAGCACATGAAAAATTATAGGTCATTCTGAATGATGCAAGATGGCTCGTCGGTGTGATCAACTTACCCTATAGGTTGTATTCACGGTCAGTCCCGCAATGTTGTATCCATAAAGCGGGCTCAATTTGGCAATGAAAACTCCATTGGAGCTCCATGATCCGCCAAAACAATCAAAATGAGAAGTTGTATCCGTCCATAACCCACACACCGGCTTCGACAACATTTCGGAGGCAAGATCCGGCTTGTAAAATTGAGTTTCAGACGATTTTATGCTTGAAGTATACTCTGCCACCCTCTAGCACCCTTCCGTGAGCTCACCTACGGACTGATATATGGACAATAACATATAGAACAATGCGCCATACTTCCATTACAAACTAGAAAGACTACATGTTCAGTCACGACAGAAGGAGGAGGCTCTTCGTTGCATCGTAACCGAAGAATTCATGCTTTACATGGTCTACCACCCATCCCGCTACCACCCTCATGTTTTCACCAGCGGATTCGTTATTTTTGGATCATAAAATACATAACAACTCATCCTCATTCAGTTCATGCACACACAAAAATATAGATCATTCCGAATGGTGCAACATGGCTCCCTTGTGTGATCAACTTACCTTATAAGTTCTATTCACGGTATGTCCCTCTATGTTGTATCCATAAAACGGGTACCTCACATTTTCACCAACTTATAGGGTTTTAGAAAAATTATAGGACAATTTGCATGGTGCAAGATGGCTCATCGGTGCGATCAACTTACCACCTAAGTTGTATTCATGGTCAGTCCCGCGATGTTGTATCCATAAAGCTGGCACATCTTGGCTATGAAAACTCCATTGGAGCTCCATGAACCACCAAATCGATCACAACGTAAAGTTGTATGCGTCCATAACCCACACGCCGGCTTCGACAACATTTCGGAGGCAAGATCTGGCTTGTGAAATTGAGTTTCGGATGATTTTATGTTTGAAGTATACTCTGCCTCCCTCTACCACCCTTCTGTGCGCTCACCGAAAAACAGATATATGGAAAATAACATATAGAACAATACGGCATCCTTCCATTACAAACTAGAAAGACTACAGGTTCAGTCATGACAGAAGGAGGAGGCTCTTTGTTGCATCGTAACTGAAGAATTCTTGCTTTACATGGTCTACCACCCATCCCGCTACCTCACGTTTCCACTAGCGGCTGCATTTTCTTGGATCATAAAGTACATAACAGCTCATCCTCATTCTGTTCATGCACATGAAAAATTATAGGTCATTCTGAATGGTGCAAGATGGCTCGTCGGTGTGATCAACTCAACCTATAAGTTGTATTCACGGTCAATCCCGCGATGTTGTATCCATAAAGCGGGCACAATTTGGCTATGAAAACTCCATTGGAGCTCCATGACCCGCCAAAACGATCACAACGAGAAGTCGTAAGCATCCATAACCCACTCACCAGCTTCGACAACATATCGGAGGCAATGTCCGGCTTGTAAAATTGAGTTTCGGATGATTCTATGTTTGATGTATACTCTGCCACCCTCTACCACCCTTCCGCGAGCTCACCGACGGACTGATATATAGACAATAACATATAGAACAATGCGCCATCCTTCCATTACAAACTTGAAAGACTATATGTTCAGTCACAATAGAAGGAGGAGGCTCTTCATTGCATCACAACCGAAGAATTCATGCTTTACATGGTCTACCACCCATCCCGCTACCACCCTCATGTTTTTACCAGCGGATGCAATATTCTTGGATCATAAAATACATAACAACTCATCCTCATTCTATTCATGCACACGAAAATATATAGGTCATTCCGAATTGTGCAATATGGCTGCCTTGTGCGATCAACTTACCCTATAAGTTCTATTCACAGTCTGCCCGTGATGTTTTATCCATAGAAAGGCTACCTCACATTTTCACCAACTTATAGGCTCTTCGAAAAATTATAGGTCATTTTGAATGGTGCAAGATGGCTCGTTGGTGCGATCAACTTACCCTCTAAGTTGTATTCACGGTCAGTCCCGCGATGTTGTGTCCATAAAGCGGGCACAATTTGGCTATGTAAACTGCATTGGATCTCCATGAACCGCCAAAACGATCACAACGGGAAGTTGTATGCGTCCATATCCCACAAGCCGGCTTCGACAACATTTCGGAGGCAAGATCCGGCTTGTAAAATTGAGTTTCGGATGATTTTATGTTTGAAGTATACTCTGCCACCCTCTACCACCCTTCCGTGAGCTCACCTACGGACTGATATATGGACAATAACATAACAATGCACCATCCTTCCATTACAAACTAGAAAGACTACATGTTCTGTCACGACAGAAGGAGGAGGCTCTTCGTTGCATCGTAACGGAAGAATTCATGCTTTACATGGTCTACCACCCATCCCGCTACCACCCTCATGTTTTCACCAGTGGATGCATTATTCTTGGATCATAAAGTACATAACATTTCATCATCATTCTTTTCATGCACATGAAAAATTGTAGGTCATTCCGAATGGTGCAACATGGCTCCCTTATGCGATCAACTTACGATATAAGTTGTATTCACGGTCTGTCCCATGATGTTGTATCCATAAAATGGCTACCTCACGTTTTCACCAACTTATAGGCTCTTCGAAAAATTATAGGTCATTTTGAATGGTGCAAGATGGCTCGTCGGTGCGATCAACTTACCCTATAAGTTGTATTCACGCTCAGTCCCGCGATGTCGTATCCATAAAGCGGGCACAATTTGGCTACGAAAACTCCATTGGAGCTCCATGAACCGCCAAAATGATCACAATGGGAAGTTGTATGCATCCATAACCCACACGCCGGCTTTGATAACATTTTGGAGGCAAGATCCGGCTTGTAAAATTGAGTTTCGGATGATTTAATGTTTCAAGTATACTCTGCCACCCTCTACCACCCTTCCGTGAGCTCACCTATGGATAGATATATGGACAATAACATATAGAACAATGTGTCATCCTTCCATTACAAACTAGAAAGACTACAGGTTCAGTCACGACAGAAGGAGGGTGCTCTGTTTTTTATCGTAACTGAAGAATTCATGCTTTACATGGTCTACCACCCATCCCGCTACCTCACGTTTTCACAAGTGGCTGCATTATTCTTGGATCATAAAGTACATAACAGCTCATTCTCATTCTGTTCATGCACATAAAATTTATAGGTCATTCTGAATGGTGCAAGATGGCTCCTCCGTGTGATCAACTATCCCTATAAGTTGTATTCACGGTCCGTCCCGCGATGTTCTATCCATAAAGCGGGCACAATTTGGCTATCAAAATTCCATTGGAGCTCCATGACACGCCAAAACGATCACAACGAGAAGTTCTATGGGCCCATAACCCACACGCCGGCTTCGACAACATTTCGAAGGCAAGGTCCGGCTTGTAAAATTGAGTTTCGGACGATTTTACGTTTGAAGTATACTCTGCCACCCTCTACCACCCTTCCGCGAGCTCACCTACGAACTGATATATGGATAATAACATATAGAACAATGCGCCATCCTTCCGTTACAAACTAGAAAGACTACATGTCCAGTCACGACAGAAGGAGGAGGCTCTTGGTTGCATTGTAACCGAAGAATTCATACTTTACATGGTGTACCACCCGTCCCGCTACCACCCTCATGTTTTCACCAGTGGATGCATTATTCTTGGATCATAAAATACATAACAACTCATCCTCATTCTGTTCATGCACACGAAAAAATATAGTTCATTCCGAATGGTGCAACATGGCTCCCTTGTGCGATCAACTTACCCAATAAGTTCTATTCACGGTCTGTCCAGCGATGTTGTATCCATAAAATGGCTAGCTCATGTTTTCACAAATTTATAGGCTTTTCAAAAAATTACAGGTCATTTCGAATGGTGAAAGATGGCTCATCGGTGCGATCAACTTACCATCCAAGTTGTATCCACGGTCAGTCCCGCGATGTTGTATCCATAAAGCGGGCAAAATTTGGCTATGAAAACTCCATTGAAGCTGCATGAACCGCCAAAATGATCACAACGGGAAGTTGTATGCGTCCATAACCCACACGCTGGCTTCGACGACATTTCAGAGGCAAGATCCGGCTTGTAAAAATGAATTTAGTATGATTTTATGTTTGAAGTATACTCTGCCACCCTCGACCACCCTTCCGTGAGCTCACCTACGGACTGATATATGGACAATAACATATAGAACTATGCAACATCCTTCCATTACAAACTAGAAAGACTACATGTTCAGTCACGACAGAAGGAGGAGGCTCTTTTTTGCATCTTAACCAAAGAATTCATGCTATACATGGTCTACCACCCATCCCGCTATCACCCTCATGTTTTCACCAGTGGGTGCATTATTCTTGGATCATAAAGTACATAACAGGTCATCCTCATTCTGTTGATGCACATGAAAAATTATAGGTAATTCCGAATGGTGCAACATGGCTCCCTTGTGCGATCAACTTACCCAATAAGTTCTATTGACGATCTGTCCCGCGATGTTGTATCCATAAAACGGCTACCTCACATTTTCACCAACTTATAGGCTCTTCGAAAAATTATAGGTCATTTTGAATGGTGCAAGATGGCTCGTCGGTGCGATCAACTTACCCTCTAAGTTGTATTCACGGTTAGTCCCGCAATGTTGTATCCATAAAGCGGGCACAATTTGGCTATTAAAACTCCATTGGAGCTCCATGAACCGCCAAAATGATCACAATGTGAAGTTGTATGCGTCCATAACCCACACGCCTGCTTCGACAACATTTCGGAGGAAAGATCCGGCTTGTAAAATTGAGTTTCGGACGATTTTATGTTTGAAGTATACTCTGTCACCCTCTACCACCCTTCCGTGAGCTCACCTATGGACAGATAAATGGACAATAACATATAGAACAATGCGCCATCCTTCCATTACAAACAAGAAAGACTACAGGTTCAGTCACGACAAAAGGAGGAGGCTCTTCGTTTCGTCGTAACCGAAGAATTCAGGCTTTACATGGTCTACCACCCATCCCACTTCCTCACATTTTCACCAGCGGTGCATTATTCTTGGATCATAAAGTACATAACAGCTCATCCTCATTCTATTCATCCACATGAAAAATTATAGGTCATTCTGAATGGTGCAAGATGACTCGTCGGTGTGATCAACTTACCCTATAAATTGTATTCACGGTCAGTCCCGCGATGTTGTATCCATAAAGCGGGCACAATTTGGCTATGAAAACTCCATTGGAGCTCCATGACCAACCACACCGATTACAATGAGAAGTTGTATGCGTCCAAAACCCACTCGCCGGCTTCAACAACATATCGGAGGCAAGGTCCGGCTTGTAAAATTGAGTTTCGGACGATTTTATGTTTGAAGTATACTCTGCCACCCTCTAACACCCTTCTGCGAGCTCACCTACGGACTGATATATGGACAATAACATATAGAATAATGCGCCATCCTTCCATTACAAACTAGAAAGACTCCATGTTCACTCACGACAGAAGGAGGAGGCTCTTCGTTGCATTATAACCGAAGAATTCATGCTTTACAAGGTCTACCACCCAGCCGCTACCACCCTCATGTTTTCACCAGTGGATGCATTATTCTTGGATCATAAAATACATAACAACTCATGCTCATTTTGTTCATGCTGACGAAAAAATATAGATCATTCCGAATGGTGCAACATGGCTCCCTTGTGCGATCAACTTACCCAATAAGTTCTATTCACGGTCTGTCCCGCGATATTGTATCCATAAAATGACTACCTCATGTTTTCACCAAATTATAGGCTTTTCGAAAAATTATAGGTCATTTTGAATGGTGCAAGATGGCTCGTCGGTGCGATCAACTTACCATCTAAGTTTTATTCATGGTCAGTCCCGAGATGTTGTATCCATAAAGCGGGCACAATTTGGCTATGAAAACTCCATTGGAGCTCCATGAACCGCCAAAACGATCACAACGGGAAGTTGTATGCGTCCATAACCCACACGTCGGCTTCGACGACATTTCGGAGGCAAGATCCGGCTTGTAAAATTGAGTTTCGGATGATTTTATGTTTGAAGTATACTCTGCCACCCTCTACCACCCTTTCGTGAGCTCACCTACGGACTAATATATGGACAATAACATATAGAACAATGCACCATCCTTCCATTACAAACTAGAAAGACTACATGTTCAGTCACAACTGAAGGAGGAGGCTCTTCGTTGCATCTTAACCTAAGAATTCATGCTTTACATGGTCTACCACCCATCCCGCTATCACCCTCACGTTTTCACCTGTGGATGCATTATTCTTGGATCATAAAGTACATATCAACTCATCCTCATTCTATTGATGCACATGAAAAATTATAGGTCATTACAAATGGTGCAACATGGCTCCCTTGTGCGATCAACTTACCATATAAATTCTATTCACGGTCTGTCCCGCGATGTTGTATCCATAAAATGGCTACCTCACGTTTTCACCAACTTATAGGGTCTTCGATAAATTGTAGGTCATTTTGAATTGTGCAAGATGGCTCGTCGGTGCGATCAACTTACCCTCTAAGCTGTATTCGCGGTCTGTACCGCGATGTTGTATCCATAAAACGGGCGCAATTTGGCTCTGAAAACTCCATTGGAGCTCCATGAACTGCCAAAACGATCACAACGTGAAGTTGTATGCGTCCATAACCCACACACCGGCTTCGACAACATTTCGGAGGCAAGATCCGGCTTGTAAAATTGAGTTTCAGACGATTTTATGCGTGAAGTATACTCTGCCACCCTCTACCAACCTTCCGTGAGCTCACCTACAGACAGATGTATGGACAATAACATATAGAACAATGCGCCATCCTTCCATTACAAACTAGAAAAACTACAGGTTCAGTCACGACAGAAGGAGGAGGCTCTTCGTTGCATTGTAACCGAAGAATTCTGGCTTTACATGGCCTACCACCCTTCCCGCTTTCTCACGTTTTCACCGGTGGTGCATTATTCTTGGATCATAAAGTACATAACAGCTCATCCTGATTCTGTTCAAGAACATGAAAAATTATAGGTCATTCTGAATGATGCAAGATGGCTCGTCGGTGAGATCAACTTACCCTATAGGTTGTATTCACGGTCAGTCCCGCAATGTTGTATCCATAAAGAGGGCTCAATTTGGCAATGAAAACTCCATTGGAGCTCCATGATCCGCCAAAACAATCAAAATGAGAAGTTGTATGCGTCCATAACCCACACACCGGCTTCGACAACATTTCGAAGGCAAGATCCGGCTTGTAAAATTGAGTTTCAGACGATTTTATGCTGGAAGTATACTCTGCCACCCTCTAGCACCCTTCCGTGAGCTCACCTACGGACTGATATATGGACAATAACATATAGAACAATGAGCCATACTTCCATTACAAACTAGAAAGACTACATGTTCAGTCACGACAGAAGGAGGAGGCTCTTCGTTTCATCGTAACCGAAGAATTCATGCTTTACATGGTCTACCACCCATCCCGCTACCACCCTCATGTTTTCACCAGCGGATTCATTATTTTTGGATCATAAAATACATAACAACTCATCCTCATTCAGTTCATGCACACACAAAAATATAGATCATTCCGAATGGTGCAACATGGCTCCCTTGTGCGATCAACTTACCTTATAAGTTCTATTCACGGTATGTCCCTCTATGTTGTATCCATAAAACGGGTACCTCACATTTTCACCAACTTATAGGGTTTTAGAAAAATTATAGGACAATTTGCATGGTGCAAGATGGCTCATCGGTGCGATCAACTTACCACCTAAGTTGTATTCATGGTCAGTCCCGCGATGTTGTATCCATAAAGCTGGCACATCTTGGCTATGAAAACTCCATTGGAGCTCCATGAACCACCAAAACGATCACAACGTGAAGTTGTATGCGTCCATAACCCACACGCCGGCTTCGACAACATTTCGGAGGCAAGATCTGGCTTGTGAAATTGAGTTTCAGATGATTTTATGTTTGAAGTATACTCTGCCTCCCTCTACCACCCTTCTGTGAGCTCACCGACGAACAGATATATGGAAAATAACATATAGAACAATGCGGCATCCTTCCATTACAAACTAGAAAGACTACAGGCTCAGTCATGACAGAAGGAGGAGGCTCTTCGTTGCATCGTAACTGAAGAATTCTTGCTTTACATGGTCTACCACCCATCCCGCTACCTCACGTTTTCAATAGCGGCTGCATTTTCTTGGATCATAAAGTACATAACAGCTCATCCTCATTCTGTTCATGCACATGAAAAATTATAGGTCATTCTGAATGGTGCAAGATGGCTCGTCGGTGTGATGAACTCACCCTATAAGTTGTATTCACGGTCAATCCCGCGATGTTGTATCCATAAAGCGGGCACAATTTGGCTATGAAAACTCCATTGGAGCTCCATGATCCGCCAAAACGATCACAACGAGAAGTCGTAAGCGTCCATAACCCACTCGCCAGCTTCGACAGCATATCGGAGGCAAGGTCCGGCTTGTAAAATTGAGTTTTGGACGATTCTATGTTTGATGTATACTCTGCCACCCTCTACCACCCTTCCGCGAGCTCACCGACGGACTGATATATAGACAATAACATATAGAACAATGCGCCATCCTTCCATTACAAACTTGAAAGACTATATGTTCAGTCACAATAGAAGGAGGAGGCTCTTCATTGCATCACAACCAAAGAATTCATGCTTTACATGGTCTACCACCCATCCCGCTACCACCCTCATGTTTTTACCAGCGGATACAATATTCTTGGATCATAAAATACATAACAACTCATCCTCATTCTGTTCATGCACACGAAAAAATATAGGTCATTCCGAATTGTGCAATATGGCTGCCTTGTGCGATCAACTTACCCTATAAGTTCTATTCACAGTCTGCCCGTGATGTTGTATCCATAAAACGGCTACCTCACATTTTCACCAACTTATAGGCTCTTCGAAAAATTATTGGTCATTTTGAATGGTGCAAGATGGCTCGTCGGTGCGATCAACTTACCCTCTAAGTTGTATTCATGGTTAGTCCTGCGATGTTGTGTCCATAAAGTGGGCACAATTTGGCCATGAAAACTCCATTGGAGCTCCATGAACCGCCAAAACAATCACAACGGGAAGTTGTATGCGTCCATAACCCACAAGCCGGCTTCAACAACATTTCGGAGGCAAGATCCGGCTTGTAAAATTGACTTTCAGATGATTTTATGTTTGAAGTATACTCTGCCACCCTCTACCACCCTTCCGTGAGCTCACCTACGGACTGATATATGGACAATAACATATAGAACAATGCACCATCCTTCCATTACAAACTAGAAAGACTACAAGTTCTGTCACGACAGAAGGAGGAGGCTCTTCGTTGCATCATAACCGAAGAATTCATGCTTTACATGGTCTACCACCCATCCCGCTACCACCCTCATGTTTTCACCAGTGGATGCATTATTCTTGGATCATAAAGTACATAACAGCTCATCCTCATTGTTTTCATGCACATGAAAAATTGTAGGTCATTCCGAATGGTGCAACATGGCTCCCTTGTGCGATCAACTTACGATATAAGTTGTATTCACGATCTGTCCCATGATGTTGTATCCATAAAACGGCTACCTGACGTTTTCACCAACTTATAGGCTCTTCGAAAAATTATAGGTCATTTTTAATGGTGCAAGATGGCTCGTCGGTGCGATCAACTTACCCTATAAGTTGTATTCACGCTCAGTCCCGCGATGTCATATGCATAAAGCGGGCACAATTTGGCTATGAAAACTCCATTGGAGCTCCATGAACCGCCAAAACGATCACAACGGGAAGTTGTATGTGTCCATAACCCACACGCCGGCTCTGACAACATTTCGGAGGCAAGATCCGGCTTGTAAAATTGAGTTTCGGACGATTTAATGTTTCAAGTATACTCTGCCACCCTCTACCACCCTTCCGTGAGCTCACCTATGGATAGATATATGGACAATAACATATAGAACAATGCGCCATCCTTCCATTACAAACTAGAAAGACTACAGGTTCAGTCACGACAGAAGGAGGAGGCTCTTTTTTTCATCGTAACTGAAGAATTCATGCTTTACATGGTCTACCATCCATCCCGCTACCTCACTTTTCACAAGCGGCTACATTATTCTTGGATCATAAAGTACATAACAGCTCATCCTCATTATGTTCATGCACATAAAAATTTATAGGTCATTCTGAATGGTGCAAGATGGCTCGTCGGTGTGATTAACTTACTCGATAAGTTGTATTCACGGTCAGTCCCGCGATGTTGTATCCATAAAGCGGGCACAATTTGTCTATCAAAATTCCATTGGAGCTCCATGACACGCCAAAACGACAACAACGAGATGTTCTATGCGTCCATAACCCACACGCCGGCTTCGAAAACATTTCGGAGGCAAGGTCCGGCTTGTAAAATTGAGTTTCGGACGATTTTACGTTTGAAGTATCCTCTGCCACCCTCTACCACCCTTCCGCGAGCTCACCTATGGACTGATATATGGACAATAACATATAGAACAATGCGCCATCCTTCCATTACAAACTAGAAAGACTACATGTTCAGTCACGACAGAAGGAGGAGGCTCTTGGTTGCATTGTAACCGAAGAATTCATACTTTACATTGTGTACCACCCATCCCGCTACCACCCTCATGTTTTCACCAGTTGATGCATTATTGTTGGATCATAAAGTACATAATAGCTCATCCTCATTCTGTTCATGCACACGAAAAAATATAGGTCATTGCGAATGGTGCAACATGGCTCCCTTGTGCGATCAACTTACCCTATAATTTGTATTCACGGTCTGCCCCGCGATGTTGTATCCATAAAAAGGCTACCTCTTGTTTTCCGCAACTAATAGGCTCTTCAAAAAATTATAGGGCATTTTGAATGGTGCAAGATGGCTCATCGGTGCGATCAACTTACCCTCTAATTTGTATTCACTTTCAGTCCCGTGATGTTGTATCCATAAAGTGGGTACAATTTGGCTATGAAAACTCCATTGGAGCTCCATGAACCGCCAAAACGATCACAATGGGAAGTTGTATGCGTCCATAACCCACATGCCAACTTTGACAATATTTTGGAGGCAAGATCCGGCTTGTAAAATTGAGTTTCGGATGATTTTATGTTTGAAGTATACTCTGCCACCCTCTACCACCCTTCCGTGAGCTCACCTACGGACTGATATATGGACAATAACATATAGAACAATGCGCCATCCTTCAATTACAAACTAGAAAGACTAGAGGTTCAGTCATGACAGAAGGAGGAGGCTCTTCATTGCATCGTAACGGAAGAAAACATGCTTTACATGGTCTACCACCCATCCCACTACCACCCTCACGTTTTCACCAGCGGATGCGTTATTCTTGGATCATAAACTACATAACAGCTCATCCACATTCTGTTCATGCACACGAAAAATAATAGGTCATTCCGGATGGTGCAACATGGCTCCTTGGTGCGATCAACTTACCCAATAAGTCATATTCACGGTCTGTCCCGCGATATTGTATCCATAAAATGGCTACCTCACGTTTCCACCAACTTATAGGATCTTCGAAAAATTATAGGTCATTTTGAATGGTGCAAGATGGCTCATCGGTGCGATCAACTTACCCTATGATTTGTATTCATGATCAGTCCCGCGATGTCGTATCCATAATGCGGGCACAATTTGGCTATGAAAACTCCTTTGTAGCTCAATGAACCACCAAAACGATCACAACGGGAAGTTGTATGCGTCCATAACCCACACGCCGGCTTCGACAACATTTCGAAGGCAAGATCCGGCTTGTAAAATTGAGTTTCGGACGATTTTATGTTTGAAGTATACTCTGCCACTGAAGCAGAGCATCCTACGGTCATCCCTATGTACAGTACGCATACTCCCTAAGCCCCAAGTGTCCATACGATGAGACCTCGAGCATACGCCATTGGACCTAAGGTGAACTCGCTCCTTTTCGAATCTTCCCTTTCCGCATGTAAACATGGATGCTACTCCAGCGCGGACCTTGTGCATACTCAAGTACACCCGAGCAGACCATGGAGAGCCCAAGGACCAAGGCCAAGTGTGCGCGGGAGCGAAGGAAGGAGAAGGAAGAAGAGTCAGCTACTATAGCAGCCAGACATCCGGCCCCAGCCGGAAATCCGACCCCTGCCCCGAAAATCCGGCATCGGCTATCCAGAGAGCACCGGAAAGGACTAGCGTAGCCCAGACATCCGGCCATCACCCCGGACATCTGGCTCCTCCCGAAGCCCCGGACATCCGATCCCGCCTATCCAGAGAGCACAAGAACGGGCAAGCATAGCCCGGACATCCGGCCAGAGGCCCGGACATCCGGCTCCTCGCGAGCCGTTGGACATCCGGCCCCCAGCCCGGACATCCGGCGCCAGTACACAGCTGCGGGCTGAGAGCCCTTGTAAACTCTCTCCCACTTACCCCTTCATGGCCCTAGACTATATATACTCCCCTACCTCCTCCTAGGTCAGATTAGCAAAGGAGTAGCTCATTTGAGATAGAGCTTTGCTCTCCACTTGATCCCTTCTCCATCAGAGTTCACGACCTCTACGGAGAAGATCCCCCAAGTGGATTCAAGAACCCTCATGGAAAGACCTTCAAGACCTCCTCACGGAGAAGAACTTGCTACTTGTATCGTCCTTTGTTGATCGTTGATCGTATATCTCTTTGCGTTTCGAGGATCTAGCACATGTGTAATCGAATCTTGTTGGTTTGAGTGATTCCTCTCGTGATTCCCCTCGTGTTCTTCGTGTTCTTCCCGGGATCCGCTCCAATCATGAAAGATCGGGCATCTAGGATTCTACCCAACATCTTCTTGGATCAGAGCAAGGTTGATTACGAATTTGGAGCCCCTACCCCTCTTTTTCTAGCCTTCTTTTGTTGATTTTGTCCCAATTTCGAAAATTCCCCACCAAAAATAGCCCCAATTTTTTTTGTCATTTGTCGGTTTGATGAGATTTTGTTGGATTTGATCCATGGATTTGCTTGGTTTCAAGTGGATCTAGCATCTCCCCACTTTCCATCCACGAAATTCGTCCTATTTTGCCCTCGAAACCATTAATTTCCGCCCCAAATTGAGTTTTGAAGTCAAATCCCGATCTGGAATTGTCGGGCCGGACATCCGGGCCCCAAGCCGGACATCCGGCTCCTGGAGCAGAAAATCTGCACGGTTCTCTACATCAGGTCCCGGATTTCCGGCCCCACCCCCCGGATGTCCGGCCCCTAGCATTTCAGCCTCCCATGTTTTACCGTTTCGGCCATAACTAATTCATCTGGAGTCCGTTTTTGGTGTTCTTTAGCTTGTTTTGAAGCTATTGACATCCCCCATCCCATAAAAATACTTCCATCACCATTTGAATCCATCAAATTTTTGGAACTTTGGCATCTTTGCCTTGGGCTTCCACCATATTATCCGCATTGCCACCACCGACTTCCGCAACCTAACCCATTTTGTTCCCCATAGCATTAGTGGTTGCTTGAGTAGTGATTCGAGTCTCCTAAGGTGTTTCAGCTACATAGGGATGGTTACTTCGTCATCAACCACTACCCTCACTTCCGTATAACCTTGCCCACCATACACTTCCGCCACCCCAACTTAACCCAATTTTATTTGTGTTGTGAGTTGTGTCTCCTAAGGTGTTTCGGCTACTTAGGGACCGTGCTTTCAACTCCGACACCGTGTATAGCCCATCATACTTCCACCACCTTAACCCATTTTGACCGGGTTTCCACCAATACTTCCGCAACCACCACCGCTATTCCGCTACCACCATTCGACATTCGCCTTTGAGATTTTGAGTTCGTGGTTTTCCGTTTAATAAGGTGTTTCAGCTAATTAGGAATGGTTCTAAATCGAGAACACCGCCACTCATCATCGCCACGAGGTCATCATCGTACATAAGGACGGTAACCTCGACGACACCATTGTATATTCCCCTTGCCATTGCATTGATAACCACTAGCCCATTTTGCGTCACTTGCCTATCGAGACTAGCCTTTGAGTATTGCTGGCAACGTTACTTGTGCACATTAGTGATCATCGATCCACCCTTCCAATCATCTTGGTATCATCTTTTGTGCCATAAGATTGTTCCTGCATATACATAATTGCTAGCTTTCTTTGTGCATAAGTGGCCATAAAAGAATAAGCTTTTAAGAAAAGAGAAAAACAAAGAGCTTGTAAGCAAATAGCCATAGCATCGCCACATTGCATATCATACTACCATATTGATCATCTTGGATCATCGTGTGCGAATCATCGGGAACCATACATACATAGTATACTTGGGATAGAAAGTCCATACATTTTGCATCTTATAGGTTGTGCACAAGTGTCGTATCCGCCTATTGAGCAATCGTACTAGCAGCTCTCTTGAGTTGTGCAACACGAGCGTTTTTCGTGGATTCCACATTTTGTGCTCATTCCTTGGTTGCACGACCCCATTTATCTATCCGTGTGTCTGTTTCCGTGTGCCATTCATTGCTATTGGTCTACTTGTTTCACTTGCGAATTTGTGAATCTCTTTCAACATTATTGACTCTTTCTAACATTTTGCATCAAATTTTTGTGCCACTATCCTCACCGAGCTCCACCAAAAGCTTTACTTGTGTAGGTGTGAGAATTGACAAGATCCGGTACCAATTGTGTTATTTCCTTGCTACACTATTGAGTGATCATTGATCCATTTTCAACATCGGGTAAGGTACATTTGGTCTAGTTCTTTTCTTTCTCCCACTCACATTTGCTCTAGTCTTGTTATGGATAGGCAAAGCATTTCATCTCCGATCTTCGACGACAACGACGGCGTGAACAACTACATCACCAAAACGACCATCTTCGGTCTACAACAACAAATGCAAGGCGCACAATCTACTTTGCGAAAGTGCATTGACAACCTCGCCATTGACATCCGTCACTCCGAAGGAAGGAAAAGGGAGTACATTGACAACAAGCTTTCCGCACTAAAGGAGGAGAAAGATGCACGGATGGAGGAGATTTGGGCCTTGTTGGTCAACTGTTCTTCCCCTTCGTCATCTTCAAGGTGGCGGCGAGCAAGTAGAACATCTTCGGAGCGCCCACGCGATGCAAGCGCAAGTCGTCCACGTCCACATCTATATGGCGACCATCATCACATTCATGATCCACATAGTCATGAAGGGAAAGTCACGTCCAAGCATCATGTGCACGATGACGATGAACGACATCTACTACGAGCTTATGTAAGACAACGACACCATCAACATGAAGATGCTCGAGACGCGCAAACCTACAAGTCCCAACAAGCTCTACATCAAGCTACGGCCAACCTTCATGAGCACAAGAGAAGACCGCGAGACAAGCACCACCAAGAGGAAGCTACAGCTACCACAACCACTTTGGCATCTTCTCCAAGTGTTATCAAGGCATCTTCACCTTTGGACGTATGACATCTTTGCCTACTTCCCATGAGTACGCCTACATCGACTTCATCAAGTCCAAGGCGACCACCTACAAGCGAGGGCGACACTTCCATTTTCGGAAGCCCTTCAAGGAAGATGGCCGAGCATGGGAAATTCCCTTCGGTCATGGAGACGAGCTACGAGGTGCCACATCATATGGGCCTCATACAAGATGGCGACAAGATGGTCGAGCAAGGGCCATCCCCTTTGACCACGGCGACGAATGCAAACCTCTTCAACAACATGAAGACGGTGCCCCAATATGTCTCCTACTCCGAGTCAAGCTGTGAGACCGTGCATGAGACCCTCTCTTTGGTCTTGTAGGAGAGTGATGATTTGCCACTTCCTACGACATTCATCTTTGGAGGCGTTATGGATGAAGAGGTTGAGCATGGGACTATCCCTTCAACCAAGGCGGCAATAGGAGTTGAGCATGGAGACATTTGCACCTACATCTCTCCAACAACCACATATGATGAGATGCCACACATCCTATGTGTGGTTGAGAGCCATTTGAGTGACTCCACCAATCATATGAGTGAGAGCATCCTTGAGGGAGTGAGTGAGCCACAACACTTAGTGAGTGAGGTAGTTGAGACGGCATGTCAGGCCACTATGATTTCTAACGACTTAACCTCTACTCCTAGTGTGTTTTCTTCTTTGGTGATAGATCTCCAACAAGATGAAGCGCCAATCCTTGATGAGTCCATACCTCCAATGGGAAAACTGATGGCCATGGTGGACGATGATGCACCCCCACAGGGTTCCATCAAGATGAAGACGACCACGACTTGGTCTTCGACACCTCACCTACAACACATGAGCGATGCTCGAAAGGTAACATAGGTGATGGTACTTCACTTGTCCCACCAGTGGACTATCTTACAAATGATTGCTTGCATCATGATGATCACCTTATGGATTGACCACATACTAAGTCTTCTACATGCTTAGATATGCCACCTGTTTATGATGAATATGATGATGAGCATGTTGATTTGCCTAGTTGTGATGCTATGCTCCATAGGATATCTTGTGAAAATTCTATCAGTCATTTCATGTTTGACAATCCATTAAACTTGTCAAATGTTATGAGTGAGATCTCCCATATTGCATCATTACAATCTCAACATAGTAACTATGCATGCCCCATCAAAATAAATCCCATTTTCACTTATGGCATAGATGATGTGATGATGGTTATCGGATTTTGTTTCTCTTGCGATGATATTGATATGCTCCCTTTACATGATTTGCGCAATTCATCTACTATGCCATGCCATGAACACATTACTTTGGATATGTATTATTTTGGATGTTGTCAATATTCTCCATGTGATGTTTCCACTAATGCTCTTGAGGATACCCCCATAGTTTCCTCATACATATTAGGATATTTTGATGCATTCCATACTTTGCATGTTTCCCATGATTGCGTGCACCATATGCATTCCATGAATAACAATGCTCTACTTATTTCTCGTGATGCATTACACAATTTGAGTCTCCATTATGCTATAGATAATAACAAACCTCTCATGATGGATGACATGTTTCTATATCACGCATCTCATTTATTTGAGCATTGGATATTTTGTGCTAACCAACACATGCACGTGCACATCATGATGGATGATGTGTACATATATCATGCACACACAATTTTTCCTTTGCCTTTGTTTTGTGTAGGTACTCACATATACTCGTCAACCTCTCAATCCCAAGAGTTGACGAAACGAGCTCTTGAGAGCAATGATGACTTGGGATCCCGTGGACTATCCTTACCACTATTCCCTTCGCGCAACGACTACGCGCATCTCTTCTACTTGGCTCTCACACGGCTATGGGCTATATACCATTTTTCTTCTTCTAACCATTTTACCGTGTTCACTTTGCATGTTATGCCTCTTTATATGCCTTTGCCATGCAATTGTGACCCTTACTTGCACTTACATATGATCCACCATTCTACTAGTAATATGTGTATTTGCTTGGTGGAGATACTTGTTGCTATTGCCATGTTCTATACATGCCACATGCTATTGTTGATTCTTGTGTTGGGAGAGTCATGATGTTCCATTGCTATTTACATAGACCCTCTCGCCATTGCAATGATGATACTATGTTTCTATCTTGTTTTCATGATTGTGATATGTCATGTGCATTATATGTGCCCACTATTTGCACCCATGACATGATTGCCATGATTACCACTATTATGTTGCATCTTCGCACTACTAGTTTGCATGACTTGATTCACATGATTACTTGCTTCGTTGCATCACCCATGATACATTCTTCCTCCTTTCATTGGGTTGATAGCATACATGTTCATGCCTCTCACTTGATTTGTCTTGATCATTGTCTCTTGTCTCCATTAGTTGTACCTCTCATATGCCATTGTAGTGAGTGCACCCATGCTATGCTTATTGATCTTGGACACTTGGACCTATTACTTGTGATGCATGCTTGTTTGATTGAGCTTAATCTCTTTGGTTGTTCTTACATCTTATGCCTACATACCATGCCCTACACCCTTGTACTTTCTTATGATAAGAATATTGCAAACACTTGTTGGGTATTTCACCACACGAATGATAGGTTTTGCATTTCCGCAAACCTAATTTGTTTTTCCAAGTGTTTTTCATGTTCTTTCATTTTGAAGGATTCACAAGGCATTTCCATCACGAGACATATTGGTTATGTGAAGATGTACACGATGTGCAAGACCAACATTTGCGAGAAATTCCTAAAGGTGAACTCCTTCCCTTTGAGCCATCTTCAAATGTGCATATTGGATGGATCATTCTTTCATTGTTGCCTCCTTCTTGTTGTCTACATGATACATCTATTGGATGGAGGACTGACATTGGAGATGGACCCCATGGACCTTCAAGTTGAGGAGAGCTCGGACTTATTGGATGCACCTTCGGACCACCACTTATGCCACGACATCGAGCAATGGTACAACACTACCCATGATAAGTTTGCACCTTATACATGGATTGACTCACATTATGATTGCCTTGTTGCATCTTATATTTCTATGTCATCCATGATATATGCACTTGGGCATTTTCTTAGCAAATTTGTTGTGATCTTTCTTGATGGCATATTCATACATAACAATCACATTGCCCATAATCAATTGCATGTTCACATACTCACATTAAGCACCAATTACCATGTTCATGCTCTTGATAAACCATCCCATTATGACATCATTTTGCACAATGGTAGAATTTGTCGCTTTGTGCACCATCCCAATTACAACATCTTTGTGTGCACAACAAATGAGCTTGATTTCATGAATGCTTTGCATATCATTCTATATCATCTTGATAAGCTTCATGCGCTTTGTCACGAACAATCTTATCAGACGAACTCATGCTTATTTGATGGACACCTTCTATGCGCTAACCATTGTATTTCCGAGTGTCATTTGTGTTTGCTCTTTTTGCATGTATACCACTCCGGAGACACCTTGGAGTACTTGGATTGCCCAATGTCTTCAACTCCGTCCAATTACAAGTCCGTCCACGACAACCGTTTCCATGGTGATGAGGTTTTCGATCCGAGGTCTGATCTTTCCCAAGGGAGGGGAGATGATGCAGAGCATCCTACGGTCATCCCCATGTACACTACGAATACTCACGAAGCCCCAAGTGTCCATACGATGAGACCTCGAGCATACGCCATTGGACCTAAGGAGAACTCGCTCCTTTCTGAATCTTCCCTTTCCGCATGTAAGACATGGACGCTACTCAAGCGCGGACCTTGTGCATACTCAAGTACACTCGAGGAGACCATGGAGAGCCCAAGGACCAAGGCCAAGTGTGCGCGGGAGCGAAGGAAGGAGAAGGAAGAAGAGCTTACTGCTACAGCAGCCGGACATCCGGCCCCAGCCGGACATCCGACCCCTGCCCCGGAAATCCGGCATCGGCTATCCAGAGAGCACCAAAAAGGACAAGCACAGCCCGGACATCCAGCCATCACCCCGTACATCCGGCTCCTCCCAAAGCCCCGGACATCCGGCCCCGTGTATCTAGAGAGCACAGGAACGGGCAAGCATAGCCCGGACATCCGGCTCCTCGCGAGCCGCCGGACATCCGTCCACCAGCCCGGACATCCGGCGCCCCTACACAGCTGTGGGCCGAGAGCCCATGTAAACACTCTCCCACTTACCCCTTCGTGGCCCTAGACTATATATACTCCCCTACCTCCTCCTAGTTAGGGTTAGCAAAGTAGTAGCTCATTTGAGGTAGAGCTTTGCTCTCTAGTTGATTCTTTCTCCATCGGAGTTCACGACCTCTACGGAGAAGATCCCCCAAGTTGATTCAAGACCCCTCATGGGAAGACCTTCAAGACCTCCTCACGGAGAAGAACTTGCTACTTGTATCGTCCTTTGTTGATCGTGGATTGTGTATATGTTTGTGTTTCGAGGATCTAGCACATGTGTAATCGAATTTTGTTGGTTTGAGTGCTTCCTCTCGTGTTTTCCCCTCGTGTTCTTCGTGTTCTTCGCGGGATCCACTCCAATCGTGAAAGATCGGGCATCTAGGGTTCTACCCTACATCAGCCACCCTCTACCACCCTTCCATGAGCTCACCAATGGACAGATATATGGACAATAACATATAGAACAATACATCATCCTTCCATTACAAACTAGAAAGACTACAGGTTCAGTCACGACAGAAGGAGGAGGCTCTTCATTGCATCGTAACCGAAGAATTCATGCTTTACATGGTCTACCACCCATCCCGCTACCTCATGTTTTCACAAGCGGCTACATTATTCTTGGATCATAAAGTACATAACAGCTCATCCTCATTCTGTTCATGCACATAAAAAAAATTATAGGTCATTCTGAATGGTGCAAGATAGCTCGTCGGTGTGATCAACTTACCCTATAAGTTGTATTCACGATTAGTCCCGCGATGTTGTATCCATAAAGTAGGCACAATTTGGCTATGAAAACTCCATTGGAGCTCCATGATCCGACTACATGATCACAACGAGAAGTTGTACGCGTCCATAACCCACACACCGGCTTCGACAACATTTCGGAGGCAACGTCCGGCTTGTAAAATTGAGTTTCGGATGATTTTACGTTTGAAGTATACTCTGCCACCCTTCTGCGAGCTCACCTACGGACTAATATATGGACAATAACATATAGAACAATGCGCCATCCTTCCATTACAAATTAGAAAGACTACATGTTCAGTCATGACAGAAGTAGGAGGCTCTTCGTTGCATTGTAACCGAATGTAACATCCCAAAATTCTAAATTTTGGAATGTTATATTAAATAAATAGTTTTGATTGATTGTTTGATTGTGGTGTGGTTGCTTGTGTGAAATTGAGTGAAATTTGGAAACTTTTTGAAAGTTGAATGAGAGGGAATAAAATGACTTTCCCAAAACTTTCACCTTGCATTTATGATCTCCATGAATTCATATTCATTTCATCACAAACCCTAGAGTGAAGATAACATGACTTCTTCTATTTTAAAAGGGGTTTTTGAAAAGATTTGAATTCCATTTGGAAATATTCCAAATTCGAAAACTTTATGCAACTCAATGATTTTCATGAGAGGAGATAAAATGACTTCTTCAAATTATATGAAATATGAGTTGGAAGTTTAAAACAATCGAATTTAAAGTCCCTTTGAAATTATTTTCAATTTGGAGTTATTTGGTTTTTATTCAAATTGTTTTTATCCAAAAATAAAATATATGGAAATTAGGGTAAAATGATTCCATTCAATATAAAATTAGAGGGAAATAAATTTGAAATCATTTTGGTATTTTTAAAATGATTTTTATTAGGTTTTATTGCAGCAGTAGCACTGTTTGCTTTATTTAAATTTTTGTGAAATTTATTTGCCGCTGAAAATATGTTCATCTTTTAGGAAATCTTTTTCTGAAAATTTTGATATATAATATGCCTATGGAAATTTTTCTTATTTTCCGTTTACCTTTTTTTGTTTTTATTCTAAAAAAAAAAACTGTACGAGCGACCGACTGCTATCCTTCGCCAGCGTGCGCAACATAGCTAGCAGGTCGGACTATATTATTTTTCTAGTTGTCCTTTAATTTATTTATTTTCTGTTAAAAAAAAAAAACTCCGCGCACGCACACATGCGCGCACACACGCAGGCCGGCCGAAGGCCCATGCGGCGTCGTTTCTTTTCTTTGTTTTTCCTATATCTTTCGTCTGCCTTTTGTTTACGTTTAGTCCCACATTGCCTAGCTTTTGACCTCTAAGCCTCCTTTCCACCTATAAATATAGACCCATAGAGCCTCCAAAAATCATCCGATTCGGGTTAAATCAATATATTTTGGTTTGACTAGATTCACTAAATAAAAATATTTTTCTTCTCTCCGGCGGGACTTCTGAAAGTTGTCTTCTCTCTCGGAAGTCATCTTTTCTCTACCTTATAAAGGTATCTTTCTTCGTATTTTTTTATATACTCCCGTAGCTTATTATTTCTAGACTAGTACGGTAGAATAATTAGATTTATAAATTAGTCCTTGTATTTACATTTTAGGACTAGAATTCTTTTAGCCATAACTCTTTTTCTTTCGTAAAACAGCTTGGCCCTGATTTTTCAAATAGCCATATCCAAATTAGACGAAACCAACGCCAATATTTTTGTCTTGATTCCACCTTCCTAGTGAATCTATCAAATAAACTTTTTGCAACTTTCAAATTTCGAAATTTGTTCAGATTCATATTCAAACTTGTTTTGGCTATAACTTGAGTTTCGTAACTCCGATTTAATTGATTCTTTTTGCTAATTGAAGCTCTTGACCTAAACTTTCTGATAAGACCAAATCCACCCAATTTTGGTACTGTTAGAAATTGTTTTCTGTTGCAAGAGTTAATTGCTAGTTTTCGAAGTTTTTCGAGATCTTTTCTTCGATTCTTTTGCATGAGTGCTTATGTATGCAATTGCTTGCTCACGTTAGATTGAACGGAGTGTGACGAGTAGAACTATCAGGAATTATGAGTGCGAAGGATCTTCATCAACAGTACAAGGCAAGTAACACTTTGATCATACTCTTCTATACCCAGTTTTTATGCATTAGTTTTATCCTCAAACACTACATGACTAGGATGTGATTAACTTGTGGGTATTGGGAAGTAGATGATGAGGTAGAACCTATTGCCTTTTTTTTAATATCAAACCCTTGGGAGTTACTTCTACGCTATGCTTATATTGCCATGCTATGCTCGTAGACGTGGATTGGGTTTTGAGTGTATCCATGACAGATGTGAGATTTTAATTAATGGTTCAACTTAAGGTGGCAACTTTAATACACATCTGGGTGGATTGCTTGTTTGGGCACCTGGGGATATACCAGTGTTGTCCTAGGAGATCCCGGGGATATACCGTGTGATCCTCCTACGGTCCGCCACCCAGGCTCAAAGGGATCATCAGATTATTCATGCTAGAAACTTCCGTGTGCAGCCACAAGCTATTATGGGCTCTAGCATAGTTGAGTATGTTACATGACCTCTTTCAGTGGTAGGCTAGCAGATGTAGGGGAAAGTAGGTGTAACTGTCTACCCAGAGTAAAGAGTAAATGTTTCTGAAAGACTGTGTCTCGGTCATCCGTTTCTCAAACACCATGTAGTGCGAGAAATCCAACGGAGGAGATCGAGTCTTGTGGGGAAAAGTGCACAAACCTCTGCAGAGTGTACAAACTAATCATGATTAGCCGTGTCCCCGATTATGGACATCTTGAGTATCTGGTTCTTGGATTATCATATTGAATCCCATCACTCTAAATTAATTTGTTGGGATTAATGATTACTTCTAATTGGGATTGAGAGGGGGTTTTACCTTCTCAATATTTTCAACCAACTTTGTAGTTAAACAAAATATATTCCTTTGATGTAGGGAAAAATTGGCTTTTCGCAAAACATATTAACCGTAGAGCCTCCACCAGCCATATATGCATGTAGTGATAGCATTTATTCTGTTCATTGCTCTACTGTGTTATCTTGCCAGTATATTCAATGTACTGACCCGTTTCGGGCTGCAACGTCTCATGTTGCAGGATTCTTACGACGAGTAAGTGATACGTTAGGGTTACGATTTCTACACTCAACTTTGCCGTTGGTGTTGATGGGAATCCACAACCTTGTTGTTACTTCCGCTATTTGGATTGAGGTAATAGTATTTACGTTACTTTATACATGTGATTTACCTCTGTTATAAATCCTCGAGTACTGTGTGTGTCAGCATACCGATCCAGGGATGACACTTAAGCACAGAGACTTTGATCCATTCGGGTCGGGTCGCTACAAGATGGTATCAGAGCACATGTTGACTGTAGGACGTGACCCTAGAAACTGGCGAGCCCATAGGAAAGATTTTTCTCTACAACTTTCTTTTCAAAAAGGATCTCTTACCTCTCTTCTTTTCTAAGCTTTATCAAATTTCCTTTTAGTTAGACTATACCCCTTTGCCCTTTTGACCACTCGAAGGTTCAACTGATGAGACCAATCCAAGAAGTACAAGATATCGGACAACTAAGACCACTTCGGAATGAAGAGGATTTTACCGTGCATTATAATAATGGAAACTACAACAGTTGAAGACTCCGAAGACTAGGAGAATTTGAAGTTTCTGAAGAATTTCCAGATTGGTATGACCTAGGAAGGCTACCCTTATGGAATTTGTCAGACTATTGAAGCTGTCAATACCCGAGATCAAGGTGTGTCGGAGAAAGACCGGAACATGGAGCGTTAAAACTCAAAGTTTTTGTCAAGAAAACCCTAAGGCAGGAGATATCAACTATGGAATGATAGCTCATGGCAATGACAAGGGCAGAAACACTGCTATCCATGATGTTATCGCCCGCTTATGCTATTGTCGCCGTGCTGAGTTAAGCATGCATTTCGTCGGAAGGATTGGATGACAAAAGGGCTAATGGAGCATCTATCAGCAAAAGATGAAGTTTAACCTTAGCTGGTGTATCGACAGGATCTGGAGTATTACATCGAGAATTTTAAGATGGACCTTCAGGAAGCCGTATTTGACAAGGAAGCATTTCGTGAAGAACTCAAGACCCAGAAGCTGAAAGTAGCCAAGCTGGAGGAGAAAAACCTCGAGATACCAGAGATTCGTCAGGAACTAAAGGACAGTAGGACCATGGTTCATTGCCAAGGATGTTGAAACCCAGAAGTTTGGAATGCAACTCTAGAATATTAAAGGACGTCACGAGAGACTTCGCGTCAAGAAAGATGATCTGGCAAAAGAACTTGAGAAGGTCAAGCACGATCGGAAGAAGCCCATCGGATACATGAACAAGACTTGAAGAGTTTGGCGACTTTGAAGATTTATTGACCTTTAGAAGACCAAACCCCTGTTATACCTACGTTAGATGCGACGATTGTGAGCTGTCATTTGTTTGATGTTTTTTTCGACAGCCACAAAATAAAATTTGCCTCTTCAAATCTATTGTTTGTATTGTGTGTATCCCTCTCTATCTCTCTTATCCCACCCCAAACCCTTGGAACCAATAGAGGATGAGTGGAGAAGAGCTCATATTTTCTGGACCGATAAGTCAATTGGAGACGGACCGATGGATTCAGAACATGGAAGATCACATGAAGAATAACGCTATAGCCAGAAAGGATATGACCCAGCATGCTCTTCAGTGCTTTGAAAGAGGTGCTGCTACTTGGTGGAGGATGTACCAAACCATCAATGGATGGCAAAGAGTAACCACTTGGAAAGAATTTAAGTTGACTCTGCTAAAGTCTAGGCTTGTGTCCCAGAAGTTGAAGCCTTATGGAAATGATATGAAGAAACCTTGTGCATGCAAGCTCTGTGGAGAAATAGGACACAACCATAAAGAACACAAGGATGAATGCCCTCATTGTGAAGAAAGTCACCCAGCTGAAGAATGCCCAACTAGGCAGATTACTTGTTTCTTGTGTGAAGGGACTACCCACTACCCTGCTCAGTTCACATTTACCCCATGGTACAAAGAACCATCCAGCAGAAGAAAGAAGCAATGAAAGGAGCCCTCATGGAAATTTTAGAAGAACCTGTGATGAAGGAAGAGGTGGAGGACACACCCGAAGAAGACCTAATTAAACCCTGCACCAAGTCATGTTATTCATGTGGAGAAGAAGGACACATCTCCCAGAATTGTCTGAAGGGGGATCTAGTAGCATTCCCGACAGAGGAAGTAGAGTATGACCCACAGGAAATAGAAGCCCTGAATGGCACGGAAAAGTCCAGGAAGAGAAATAGATTGGATTCCAAGAACAACCAAATTTCTACAAAGAAGGACCTGAGTCATATCATATGTTTTAGGTGCAAAGATTCAGGACACTACTTTAGCGAATGCCCAAAAAGGAAGCCGAGGACCCAAGGAGGCTATGTAATCACTAGGAAACCACGAGACTTGTCAGAAGTAATATGTTTCTGCTGTAATGAAGCATGTCACTTTGCCAGAGATTGTCCCAATGAGAAGGAGACTTGTGCTAAATAGTTGTGTCGAAAAAGAAATATAGTAGTAGTAGTGGGAACAATTCTTTTTGAGGTGTTGAGTTGAGGCATGTAATGGAAATGCAGGAGATTGTAATAATTTGAGAATCAATAAAGTTAGCATTATTGTTGGTACTGATTTGGATTTTATGAGTTGTTACTCTATGAAGAAAGATTTTGACCATTTTCGAGGATATGAGAAATATGGTCTACGGATGAATTTGTGCATTTCAAGGGTGGTAGTACCCTGTGAGGACACTTGACCTCTGGAAAAGATAATGATATTCCATGGAGTGGACTTCGGACAAAATAAGTATGAGTTTTGTCTCGATAGGTGGGATATCCCAAGAATATGAAGGGATGAAGTGCTATTGGATATAAAGGAGGTATAATGTTGGTAATATGGAGCAATTGTAACTCCATGATGAGTCTGAGTAATCACGTCTTAGTACCAATAGAAGGAGGGGAGACAGTATAATTGGATGGATTTAAGAATGCTGGGAAGCTCAAGGTTGGAATAAGGATCCGTTGCCCCGATGTTGAGCTCAAGGTTGCAAGTGATGAGATGGGCCATAACCCACAGGCCCCAGGACCTGCCAAGAAGCAAGCACATTCTTGCTGAAGGAAAAACCCTGGAAGAGGATATGCCTTTATCAATAGACGATCTTATAGGAGTTACGCAAAACCTGAGAGCTGTGAAGGAACGATAGATTGTTTGTCTGGCTTGCAGAATCAATGGATTATCCGAACTTGGTTCGTCGACAAGAGAAATTCTGCAATGCTTGTGAGGATGACCAAGTGTTAGAATGCGAGATTCGCTAAACCGTATACAAGATAATGATTTGGGTGCGGGATGGATTGATCACCATACCGACTTACTCTTATTATTCGCCTTGCTATATGGGATGGTAAATCTGAGTGACTTACCCATAGTAGAGCGACGACGATCAAAACCTTGTTTAAACCATAGAATGGTGTGACAATTTTTCCCCTTGTACACGGCAGTTGTTGCCAACCGTAGGTTATGCGGTGAGGTTCAACCCAGACCCATTTCCTGCAGGAGAAACCATAAATTGTTGACCACCATGAGATATCGATAGTTGTTTAGTATTGGCGCCAGACCCGTCAGCTAAGAAGACCCGGTAACAGAAGAACCTTACCAAGATGAAAGGACACGGGAATTGAGGAAAATAGTTATGCCCCTACCGGAAGAGCCAGAGTAGGATTTTTCCCGAGGATCTCAGAGGACTGACCCTGTCAACAATAAGGATGGAGTATATAAGTTTTGATGGAACCGTAACAATGCTTCTAAGGGTAGTAGCACCCAAGACCCCCTGTGACGATCGATGGATTTTGAGAAGACCCCAAACCTAACCTATTTCTTTCTAGCCTCTCCGAATCTCGAGGACGAGATTCATTTTAAGGGTGGTAGGTTTGTAACATCCCAAAATTCTAAATTTTGGAATGTTATATTAAATAAAAAGCTTTGATTGATTGTTTGATTGTGGTGTGGTTGCTTGTGTGAAATTGAGTGAAATTTGAAAACTTTTTGAAAGTTGAATGAGAGGGAATAAAATGACTTTCCCAAAACTTTCACCTTGCATTTATGATCTCCATGAATTCATATTCATTTCATCACAAACCCTAGAGTGAAGATAACATGACTTCTTCTATTTTAAAAAGGGGGTTTTGAAAAGATTTGAATTCCATTTGGAAATATTCCAAATTCGAAAACTTTATGCAACTCAATGATTTTCATGAGAGGAGATAAAATGACTTCTTCAAATTATATGAAATATGAGTTGGAAGTTTAAAACAATCGAATTTAAAGTCCCTTTGAAATTATTTTCAATTTGGAGTTATTTGGTTTTTATTCAAATTGTTTTTATCCAAAAATAAAATATATGGAAATTAGGGTAAAATGATTCCCTTCAATATAAAATTAGAGGGAAATAAATTTGAAATCATTTTGGTATTTTTAAAATGATTTTTATTAGGTTTTATTGCAGCAGTAGCACTGTTTGCTTTATTTAAATTTTTGTGAAATTTATTTGCCGCTGAAAATATGTTCATCTTTTAGGAAATCTTTTTCTGAAAATTTTGATATATAATATGCCTATGGAAATTTTTCTTATTTTCCGTTTACCTTTTTTTTTTGTTTTTATTCTAAAAAAAAAACTGTACGAGCGACTGACTGCTATCCTTCGCCAGCGTGCGCAACATAGCTAGCAGGTCGGACTATATTATTTTTCCAGTTGTCCTTTAATTTATTTATTTTCTGTTAAAAAAAAAACTCCGCGCACGCACACATGCGCGCACACGCGCAGGCCGGCCGAAGGCCCATGCGGCGTCGTTCCTTTTCTTTGTTTTTCCTATATCTTTCGTCTGCCTTTTGTTTACGTTTAGTCCCACATTGCCTAGCTTTTGACCTCTAAGCCTCCTTTCCACCTATAAATATAGACCCATAGAGCCTCCAAAAATCATCCGATTCGGGTTAAATCAATATATTTTGGTTTGACTAGATTCACTAAATAAAAATATTTTTCTTCTCTCCGGCGGGACTTCTGAAAGTTGTCTTCTCTCTCGGAAGTCATCTTTTCTCTACCTTATAAAGGTATCTTTCTTCGTATTTTTTTATATACTCCCGTAGCTTATTATTTCTAGACTAGTACGGTAGAATAATTAGATTTATAAATTAGTCCTTGTATTTACATTTTAGGACTAGAATTCTTTTAGCCATAACTCTTTTTCTTCCGTAAAACAGCTTGGCCCTGATTTTTCAAATAGCCATAACTTTTTACTCGTTCATCCAAATTAGACGAAACCAACGCCAATATTTTTGTCTTGATTCCACCTTCCTAGTGAATCTATCAAATAAACTTTTTGCAACTTTCAAATTTCGAAATTTGTTCAGATTCATATTCAAACTTGTTTTGGCTATAACTTGAGTTTCGTAACTCCGATTTAATTGATTCTTTTTGCTAATTGAAGCTCTTGACCTAAACTTTCTGATAAGACCAAATCCACCCAATTTTGGTACTGTTAGAAATTGTTTTCTGTTGCAAGAGTTAATTGCTAGTTTTCGAAGTTTTTCGAGATCTTTTCTTCGATTCTTTTGCATGAGTGCTTATGTATGCAATTGCTTGCTCACGTTAGATTGAACGGAGTGTGACGAGTAGAACTATCAGGAATTATGAGTGCGAAGGATCTTCATCAACAGTACAAGACAAGTAACACTTTGATCATACTCTTCTATACCCAGTTTTTATGCATTAGTTTTATCCTCAAACACTACATGACTAGGATGTGATTAACTTGTGGGTATTGGGAAGTAGATGATGAGGTAGAACCTATTGCCTTTTTTTTAATATCAAACCCTTGGGAGTTACTTCTACGCTATGCTTATATTGCCATGCTATGCTCGTAGACGTGGATTGGGTTTTGAGTGTATCCATGACAGATGTGAGATTTTAATTAATGGTTCAACTTAAGGTGGCAACTTTAATACACATCTGGGTGGATTGCTTGTTTGGGCACCTGGGGATATACCAGAGTTGTCCTAGGAGATCCCGGGGATATACCGTGTGATCCTCCTACGGTCCGCCACCCAGGCTCAAAGGGATCATAAGATTATTCATGCTAGAAACTTCCGTGTGCAGCCACAAGCTATTATGGGCTCTAGCATAGTTGAGTATGTTACATGACCTCTTTCAGTGGTAGGCTAGCAGATGTAGGGGAAAGTAGGTGTAACTGTCTACCCAGAGTAAAGAGTAAATGTTTCTGAAAGACTGTGTCTCGGTCATCCGTTTCTCAAACACCATGTAGTGCGAGAAATCCAACGGAGGAGATCGAGTCTTGTGGGGAAAAGTGCACAAACCTCTGCAGAGTGTACAAACTAATCATGATTAGCCGTGTCCCCGGTTATGGACATCTTGAGTATCTGGTTCTTGGATTATCATATTGAATCCCATCACTCTAAATTAATTTGTTGGGATTAATGATTACTTCTAATTGGGATTGAGAGGGGGTTTTACCTTCTCAATATTTTCAACCAACTTTGTAGTTAAACAAAATATATTCCTTTGATGTAGGGAAAAATTGGCTTTTCGCAAAACATATTAACCGTAGAGCCTCCACCAGCCATATATGCATGTAGTGATAGCATTTATTTTGTACATTGCTCTACTGTGTTATCTTGCCAGTATATTCAATGTACTGACCCGTTTCGGGCTGCAACGTCTCATGTTGCAGGATTCTTACGACGAGTAAGTGATACGTTAGGGTTACGATTTCTACACTCAACTTTGCCGTTGGTGTTGATGGGAATCCACACCCTTGTTGTTACTTCCGCTATTTGGATTGAGGTAATAGTATTTACGTTACTTTATACATGTGATTTACCTCTGTTATAAATCCTCGAGTACTGTGTGTGTCAGCATACCGATCCAGGGATGACACTTAAGCACAGAGACTTTGATCCATTCGGGTCTGGTCGCTACACCGAAGAATTCATGCTTTACATGGTCCCACCCGTCCCGCTACCACCCTCATGTTTTCACCAGCGGATGCATTATTCTTGGATCATACAGTATATAACAGCTCATCCTCATTCTGTTCATGCACATGAAAAAATATAGGTCATTCCGAATGGTGCAACATGGCTCCCTTGTGCGATCAACTTACATTATAAGTTGTATTCACGGTCTGTCCCGCGATATTCTATCCATAAAACAGCTACCTCGCGTTTTCACCAACTTATAGGCTCTTCGAAAAATTATAGGTCATTTTGAATGGTGCAAGATGGCTCATCGGTGCGATCAACTTACCCTCTAAGTTGTATTCACTGTCAGTCCCGCAATGTTGTAACCATAAAGAGGGCACAATTTGGCTATGAAAACTCCATTGGAGCTCCATGAACTGCCAAAACGATCACAACGGGAAGTTGTATGCGTCCATAACCCACACGCCAGCTACGACAACATTTCGGAGGAAAGATCCGGTTTGTAAAATTGAGTTTCAGAAGATTTTATGTTTGAAGTATACTCTGCCACCCTCTACCACCCTTCCGTGAGCTCACCTACGGACTGATAGATGGACAATAACATATATAACAATGCACCATCCTTCCATTACAAACTAGAAAGACTACATGTTCGGTAACGACAGAAGGAGGAGGCTCTTCGTTGCATCGTAATCGAAGAATTCATGCTTTACATGGTCTACCACCCATCCCGCTACCACCCTCACGTTTTCACCAGTGGATGCATTATTCTTGGATCATAAAGTACATAACAGCTTATCCTCATTCTGTTCATGCACATGAAAAATTAAAGGTCATTCCGAATGGTGCAACATGGCTCCCTTGTGTGATCAACTTACCCTATAAGTTGTATTCACGGTCTGTCCCGCGATGTTGTATCCATAAAACGGTACCTCACATTTTCACTAACTTATAGGCTCTTCGAAAAATTATAGGTCATTTTGAATAGTGCAAGATGGCTCGTCGGTGCGATCAACTTACCCTCTAAGTTGTATTCACGATCAGTCCCGCGATGTTGTATCCATAAAGCGGGCACAATTTGGCTATGAAAACTCCATTGGAGCTCCATGAACCGCCAAAACGATCACAACATGAAGTTGTATGCGTCCATAACCCACACGCCGGCTTCGACAACATTTCGGAGGCAAGATCCGACTTGTAAAATTGAGTTTTGGACGATTTTATGTTTGAAGTATACTCTGCCACCCTCTACCACCCTTCCGTGAGCTCACCTACAAATAGATATATGGACAATAACATATAGAACAATGTGCCATCCTTCCATTACAATCTAGAAAGACTACAGGTTCAGTCACGACAGAAGGAGAAGGCTCTTCGTTGCATCGTAACCGAAGAATTCTTGCTTTACATGGTCTACCACCCATCCCGCTACCTCATGTTTTCACCAGCGGCTGCATTATTCTTGGATCATAAAGTACATAACAACTCATCCTCATTCTGTTCATGCACATGAAAAATTAAAGGTCATTCTGAATGGTGCAAGATGGCTCGTCGGTGTGATCAACTTACCCTATAAGTTGTATTCATGGTCAGTCCCGCGATGTTGTATCCATAAAGCGGGCATAATTTCGCTATCAAAACTCCATTGGAGCTCCATGACCCGCCAAAACGATCACAACGAGAAGTTGTAAGCATCCATAACCCACACGCCGGCTTCGACAACATATCGGAGGCAGGTCCGGCTTGTAAAATTGAGTTTTGGACGATTTTACGTTTGAAGTATACTCTGCCACCATCTAACACCCTTCCGCGAGCTCACTTACGGACTGATATATGGACAATAACATATAGAACAATGCGCCATCCTTCCATTACAAACTAGAAAGACTACATGTTCAGTCACGATAGAAGGAGGAGGCTCTTCGTTGCATCGTAACCGAAGAATTCATGCTTTACATGGTCTACCACCCATCCCGCTACCACCCTCATGTTTGCACCAGCAGATGCATTATTCTTGGATCATAAAGTACATAATAGCTCATCCTCATTCTATTCATGCACACGAAAAAATATAGGTCATTCCGAATGGTGCAACATGGCTCCCTTATGCGATCAACTTACCTTATAAGTTGTCTTCATGGTCTGTCCCACGATGCTGTATCCATAAAACGGCTACCTCATGTTTTCACCAACTTAAAGGCTCTTCCAAAAATTATAGGTCATTTTGAATGCTGCAGGATGGCTCGTCGGTGCGATCAACTTACCCTCTAAGTTGTATTCTTTGTCAGTCCCGCGATGTTGTATCCATAAAGCGGGCACAATTTGGCTATGAAAACTCCATTGGAGCTCGATGAACCGCCAAAACGATCACAACGAGAACTTGTATGCGTCCATAACCCACACGCCGGCTTCGACAACATTTCGGAGGCAAGATACGGCTTGTAAAATTGAGTTTCGGATGATTTTATGTTTGAAGTATACTATGCCACCCTCTACCACCCTTCCGTGAACTCACCTACGGACTGATATAAGGACAATAACATATAGAACAATGCGCCTTCCTTCCATTACAAACTAGAAAGACTACAGGTTCAGTCACGACAGAAGGAGGAGGCTCTTCGTTGCATCGTAACCGAAGAAATCATGCTTTACATGGTATACCACCCATCCCACTACCACCCCCACGTTTTCACCGGCTGATGCACTATTTTTGCATCATAAACTACATAACAGCTCATCCTCATTCTATTCATGCACACGAAAAATATTAGGTCATTCCGGATGGTGCAACATGGCTCCTTGGTGCGATCAGCTTACCCTATAGGTCGTATTCACGGTCTGTCCCGCGATGTTGTGTCCATAAAACGGCCAAAATTTGGGCATGAAAACTCCATTGGAGGTGCATGACCCACCAAAACGATCACAACGAGAAGTTGTATGCGTCAATAACCTATTCGCCGGCTTCGACAACATTTCAGAGGCAAGATCCGGCTTGTAAAATTGTGTTTCGAATGATTTTATGTTTGAAGTATACTCTGCCAGCCTCTACCACCCCTTCGTGACCTCACCTACTAACTAATATATGGACAATAACATATAGAACAATGCGCCATCCTTCCATTACAAACTAGAAAGACTACAGGTTCAGTCACAACAGAAGGTGGAGGCTCTTCATTGCATCGTAACCGAGGAATTCATGCTTTACTTGTTCTACCACCCATCCCGCTACCACACTCATGTTTTCACCAGCGAATGCATTATTCTTGGATAATAAAGTACATAACAACTCATCCTCATTTTTTTCATGCACACGAAAAATTATAGGTCATTCCGAATGGTACAACATGGCTCCTGGGTGCGATCAACTTACCCTGTAAGTTATATTCATGGTCTGTCCCGCGATGTTGTATCCATAAAGCGGCCACAATTTGGCCGTGAAAAATCCATTGGAGCTCCATGACCCGCCAAAACGATCACAACGAGAAGTTGTATGCCTCCATAACCCACTCACCGGCTTCGACAACATTTCAGAGGCAAGATCCGGCTTGTAAAATTGAGTTTCGGACGATTTTATGTTTGAAGTATACTCTACGACCCTCTACCACCCTTCCGTGAGCTCACCTAGGAACTGATATATGGACAATAACATATCGAACAATGCGCCATCCTTCCATTACAAACTAGAAAGACTACAGGCTCACTCACGACAGAAGGAGGAGGCTCTTCGTTGCATCGTAACCGAAGAATTCATGCTTTACATGTTGATGAGGACATGACTACCTTGGATAGGACCAAAAATATTGCATACATGCATATTTGTGAGGTGATTTCTAATGCAAACTATTCAGCAATTTATTTATGTTATCTAGAACAAAAATACTTCATAGGCTTTTGTGCCATGTCTAATTGCAGGTGTATGGGACATTTTTACAATCAACATATCAAGATAAGGGATAAAGTGACGTTTAGGTGTTGTTCAAGAAGTTCTCTCACATCACTTTTAGCACAAGAGAAGATAGAGTCCAAGTCTCTCACGTTCTGCACTTAAATTCGGACTGCATAGACATACCTGACTCAAAATGCAGATTTCACTATCATCCGAACTCCGAATTGGGTGATTCTTTTTTTGTTGGAAAGTAGATTTCGTGCATTTTCTATCCCAATTGGAGTCACCTTCAAATTTGTCAAGAGCGTTGAGATAAAGACGAAACAATCTGATGCTACGACAGAATCCGGGTCAAACTACAAGTCCAAATGATGAGGACATCAATACCATTGTTACACCCACAGCCCCTGCTGCTATACATACTGGACCAATTACAAGAGCTCGCGCACGCCAATTAAATTATCAAGTACTTTCGTTTCTTGGTAATGATTCTAATGTTCATGAGAATATGATGCTGCCTAAATTGGATACATTTGTCTTGCTTACAAATGAATGGCCTAGCTTGGACAAGAAGGATGAACATTGGAGCAAGATCAAGCATGGAGATGATGGCATGCGCAAGGGAACAAGAACGGAGTTACAAGTGATGATGTCAGGACTTTGAAGCCACCATAATGAGTGCATGAAGCCTTGGACGAAATATACAAGATGCCACTTCATAAATTTCGTTCGGAGGCTATTATAGGTGTTGCGTCACCTTATTATTGGGCCTGGCCCATGTAATTTCCAAATACTTGAGTATAGGCTCTTTTTAGAGTCCGTATGTGCAGGGAAACAAGAGATAGGGTTGGTTTCGGACCCCTCCTCCAAGGGCCATGAAATCCCCCCTCTTCCTCCATATATACAGCCCTTAGGGCACTCTTTACACTTTGGGTTTTGTTTAGATTAAAAGTTCGCCATAGCTGCAACTTCACGTACTTCGTTTGTGTTCAACTACGAGACCAAGACATCACAGAACCCCACCTTGATCAATAAAGCTATCATCTTATATTTGCAATATCCAGATTGCAATTTTAGTTTCTTGCTTGTTCTTCATTTGCTTGCAGGAAATAGACCTTCGTGGTCAGGTTGATCGTGCTCCGATGTGGTCAATAACCTCTCAGAGTTGGTTTAGCGATTGCTAAGGCGCGACGTCCTCGCACGTTCGTAGTCAGATCGTCAAAGTCTACTCCTCCGAAATGATAATCACCATCTCATCGAAAGACGGAACACCTTTGCCTCTATCAAGTGGTATCAGATTTCCAGGTTGCTCGGTGAGATTTTACAGTTTTTCGTAGTTTAGATCAAGTTTGTTCTTCATACCTACAGTCCACGAAAAAGCCAAAAAAAAATTAGGGTTAGTTCATCATATCCAAACCAGTCTGAGCCATTGCATAATATTTTCTGTATTTGCTTTGTTGAATTTGCGGTTGCATCGTCGTGTCTAGTTGCTAGTCTTAGCGTCTAGTCTTTTAGAGTTTCGAGTTCTGTTCACGGGTTTTCACGCCGCCGCCACACCATCATGATCCGCTGCCATATACCACCACCACACCAGATTCATCATCCGCTGCCATATACCATCACCACTACTAGAAAAATGGCTATAGCCAATATCCCTATTAGTGGCGCACCATGGTGGTGGTGCGCCACTGCTATATAGCAGTGGCGCACCAGAAGCAGGTGCGCCATTGTTATTTTTTTAGTAGTGGCGCACCTTTAGTCCAATGCGCCATTGCTATTTTTTTCCCGGGTCCACCCCCTTCCCCAGGCTTACCAATGGCGCACCTTTGCCAGGTGCGCCATTGCTATTTTAGGTAGCAATGGCGCACCTGGCAAAGGTGCGCCATTGGTAAGCCAGGGGAGGTGGATAGCAATGGTGCACCACCCCCTGGTGCGCCATTGCTATGTGCTGCACCGACCGGCCCACCTTTTTCTTTTCTGTTCCCCTCTCACCTATCCACCACATAGCAATGGGGGATTCCTCACCTCCACCAACAGCCGCCGGCCACCACGTCCCCTCACCTGCGCCGCCGGCCGGCCACCATAGCCCTCCTTCCGCTGCCGGCCCTAGACCTCTCCTACCCCATCCGCCTCCCAGTCCTCTCCCGAATCCCCCTTTGTCCCTAAGCTCGCGCGATACCCAGCCTCGCCCCACCTCCGCCCCGCCGCCTACCAGCCCTCCCGAACCTCGCCACCGTCCGGGGAAGCTCCGACGCCGCCCCCCTGCAAATTCCCTCGCGGACACGCCTCCAATCGAGCCTCAAGCGCGCCGCCACGAAACCCTAGGCCAGCCGGGACCTCGCATCTGGATGCCGTGTCCGTGCTGGTGGAGGTGTCCAGCGGCGTCGCCGGCGCCGTGATGTCGACCACCGTAGCTTCTGGTCAAGGTATGAGTCGTACCCCAATAGACAGCCCCCAATCCTCTTCTCCCCCCCGCGGGATGCAGTGGTAGCACGACGCAGGTGAGACGAATTCGTCGATCTGCTGCATTGATTTGTAGCTGCAGGATTTTTTTAGGGGAGAAGAAATGCAGTTTCTTGTCACGTTTTGCTGTGCATCGATGGAAATCAGCTCTATAGATGCAACAGTCCTGGTGCATGCACTTTCCTTATCGATTTTCTGATGAGATTATGATTGACTAGCTAAAGAAATTACTACCTGGGATGATATTTGTTTGCTTCCATAAAGCTAATGCTAAAGCAATTATTTTTCTTCTGTAACACTTTAAAGCACTTCCTTGCATAATATTGAACCTGAAGCTTGTAGTTCTACACTTCTACTCATATATTGTATATCGACTGCCTCAAGGGAGCATAATAATTGATTCCCGTTTCTTATTTTCTGCTAAGCTTCATTACGTAGTTGTTTGCTAAATGATGCCCGTGATTGACTGAATATTGTTTGGAATTTCACAATCATAATTAATCTTTGATCTGACCGTCTCGATTGATTCAGATGTGCATTGTGTTCTGCCAAAAAAAATTACATGCTAATCTGCGAAAAATATTATGCTCTTAGTGGATCCTTTTAATTTAGGATCTATTCTCCTACTCTCTGAATATTGTTTCCATAAGCTCCATTTTATCTTCAGTTACCTCAACTTGTACAATGTTAAGTGAGTTATCAAAACGGTGAATTACTGTATTTTGTACAATGTTGGTTAACACTTAAATTGACTATTCTTCATTTTGAAACATTAGCCGGCAACCTCTCCGACATGCTGCTCATGACCACCTCCCCAACCAGATGTTGTTGGTAAGCTCTCTCTTCTCCCCCTCCATCTATTTGCTAAGCACACATGTATGCAAGATGGAAATCCATCTATTTAACTCGATTTTGCTGAAAAATGTTTCTTTTTATCCTGTTGGATGTGTAGGCAGTAGAGGAAGTATGGATGGTAATTTTGTTTCACTCAATAAAATCCTTGTGTGTGCTAATTATGCATTGGCAGTAGGCAGTAGACTTAGCCATTTGTCGTATTTCATTTTGCGTTGCCCATTTTTAACTCGATAAATCAGAATCAGGATTTTTAAAAATTAGTTTTGTAATATATTTGTAAACATTGTATATTTGTATTAAAGGAAGAGTAGAAGCGTGACCTGTTTGCAAGCCCTAACTTTTTTTTTGTATACACTGGTGGTGCTGGCGTCTCTGGTGCCGCCGTTCGGCGTTGTGGTGCCCACCGTGGCTCGTGTCGTCTGCTGGTGCAGCAGAGGGTTCCGCCATGGATGGTACTATGGTGCTACGCCTTCACTGCCTCGCCTCTTCACTGCATCGACGCTCCTTCTGCATCGAGATCTCCAGGTAATCCTCCTTCTTCTCTCTCTGCTCGGCTTCTGCATTCTGTACTGAACTGTCACTAGCCTAGGGTTTAAGCTCTGAATTTTTAGCTGTTTAGATCGATTCAGTAGTTGCTTAGGTATATAGGAATCTATGTAGTGCTTAGGATGTCCTAGTTGCAGTAGAACATGTGTAGGTGTTTTACTGAATTTTACTTCTGATTCAAGGTTTCGTGAGTGGCTGAGATACATGTTGAGAGAACATGGAGGTCCCTTATTGGATGCTTTCAGATCAAAATACCCTGAAAGGTATCGCGGCTCCTGTTTTTTACTTGCTACTCTTATTCTTCTCATAATTTTGCAACTTTGTTATAGCTTATTACTCCATGTCCTCAGAACCAACAATGTAAGGACATATTTTACTATTGGTTAAACAATGTCCTCAGAACTTTGCACGTATCAGTGTTGGTTTCCATCTTTGAACAACTAAAAGAAGTTAGTAATTTGCTGATATGGTAGGCTGTGAGGGCAGGAAAAATGTTCAGTGGGGATTGACTTTATAGTTATATAGGATTATTACAACTATAGTGTACTTCATGATAATCACATGCTAACAATGTACCGTATGCTTCCTTCATTTGTTTTGTGCAGGGAGGGAGCTTATACTTGCTTTAATCAAACCGTTGGAGCTGAAGAATTCAGTTATGGTTCTAGAATAGATCACATTCTCATTTCAAAACGCACACACTGTCGAGATGACCCTACGGCACAGCGAGCCGCACTGGACGGTGACGCAATGCATGAGGTACAGAATTTAAACTCCTTCATCGTCACATCAATCACAACGTTTATGTCACTAAATAGTTAATTTCTTAGGAATAGAGCATGTCTCCTTGGGCTAAACTGTAACAAAGTTCAGAATATTAAACTTTAGATTATTAACCTTAACTTTCATTTATCAAAGATTTGCACACTTTGTTTTGGATCCACACACCTAGGCTCGTCTAATGTGATCGGATCTGGCCAGATTCCTTTTGATGCATCACCTGTTACTCTTTTCGGTGAATTATGTTATTAGTAATCTTGATTAGCTAGTTACATGTGTGGTGTTAGCAGGATTAGCGTGGCCGTAGCTTAGGTAAAGCATGTACCTTATGTTTTGTCTCATGTAAAAAGCTTAGGACTGTGTTTACTGAATAATTAAGTTCTTCTGACAGGGAACTATGCATCCTGAATGGCATAGACTCTTGGCTTCATGAAATGACCCATGTCTATGATTCAAGGTATCTTAGATCTTTGATGTCGGATGCAAATAATTGCTCAATTTCACTTCTCTGCAATGTTCATTCTCACATATTTCTATCATTCTTTGCAGGGATAAAGTAAAGAAAAAGAAGAAAAGATTACTAGAAGATTAGTTTTAGAATTTTCTTTTATTTCCTTGTAATTTTTATTTTATTGGATACTTGTAAAGACATTGTAATATTCTTACTATAATAAAAATTATGATTCTATTTCATTTTTTGTTTTTAAATTATTTTTCCTTATAGGTTGTTTTCTGTAAATTTGGATTTTTTTGTTTTCCAAATACATTACTAGTGGCGCATTTCAGCCCTTATTAGTGGCGCACCTTCCTTTATTACTAGTGGCACACCTATAAGGCTATTAGTGGCGCACCTAGAGGGAATACCAGTGGAGCACCTAAGGGTTAGTAGTGGCGCACCAGAGGTGCGCCATTACTATCTGGATTACTAATGGCGCACCAGAGGTGCGCCATTACTATCTGTTACTAGTGGCGTGTTATTAGTGGCGCACCTATAGTGCGCCATTACTAACGAAAACAGGTGCGCCACTAATAGGGCTTTTTCTAGTAGTGCACCACACCAGATATATCGCCGCTGCCATATAACACCATATATCCGCCACCAATCTGAGTCCATATATACCACGCCACCAATCCGAGTCCACATATACCACCGCCTGTCCACCACCAATCCGAGTTCTTTTCATATTAGGTTTGTTTTCGAGATCGATATACTTTCAGATTCGTGTCTCCTTGCCTGAGTAGGTTTCGGAAAAAAAATCGGTAGTTGAAAATATTTTTACCTATCCTGTTTTTAGGTCCCTGGGAGCGTTTTGAGACACTCGCCATCATAGTGATTTTTTGTCGCACTTTTTGGTCGTCACTGCCCCTGATTTTTGAAAAAAAAGTCAAAAAATTTTGTGCTTATCCTGCTATCTTGACTTGGGAAGAGTTTTGAGACACTCGCCATTATAGTGATTTTCGGCAAAAAAAAAGGAGCGCAAAAAAAGAGCGCCAAAAAAAGGAGCGAAAAAAAATTTCGAGTGTGCTTTTCCCTTGTTTCCGTGAAGCGCCATGATTTTGTTAGTGTTCTAGGCTCACGTCTCTAGCACGGTCTAGCCTAGGACCAGCACAGTACCGTCGTTGAGCATTTATTCAACTTTGCATCTCTGAATTGATTATTGCTGACCTTTTTGCTACCATATTATAAGCCATCCCAGCTCCACATACATCTACATCGTGTGTTTGACTCTCCCTGGTAATCGCTCTACCCAAGCTTTGAGAGTTTTGACTACAATGGTTGCCGATCACCACTTGCTGCTTGGTAAGAACTGGTAAGACTTTGAGATTCGCTTGACAAATTTGTGACACCCCACCACTTTTTAGTAGTCTGTAGGATCATATTCTTGTGTGTTTCTATTGCTGCTAACCATGGCAGGATCACAAGCTGACGAGATTGACTGGGAGAACATGACGAAGAAGGAGCTTCATGATAAATTTCAGCAAATGTTGAGTCAACAGGTGGAAGACGTGATGGCCAGCTTTGGAAAGGCACTGAAGAGGATTGATGATGTTGAGAAGACAATTGACACCAAGTTGGACACCAAGTTTGATGAAGTACTCGCGCGTCTTCCACAACCACCACCCGCATGTGCTACACCATTACAACAACAACAACCACCTCCACGTCGCGAAACAGCCAGCCGCTGAGCAGGCCGTGTTCCCCTTGAGCCAAGACAAACTTCTGGTGCCGCTGCTACTGCTGTTGATGCTTCTGTAGCTCCTGCTGCTACTGCAGAGGTGGAGGACTATTATGAGGATGAGGTTGATCAAAATCAGAACTACGTGCAACCACCAGCACCACCAGCACCAGGTCGACCTCATGCATATAATCACAATTGTAAGGCTGCAACACCACCTCAGGTACGAGATCATGACCATATTCCTAAGCTGAAATTGAATATTCCATCGTTTGAGGGTAGATACATTCCTAATGTATATCTTACTTGGGAGTTAGAAACTAAACAATGTTTCACATGCTTACAAATATCCTGAGGGTAGACGTGTTGCTGCTGCTGTTTGCGAATTCACTAGTTTTGCTTCTGTTTGGTGGTCTGAACATTGTAGATTATATCATGATAATATCCCCACTACTTGGCTGCTTTGAAAATTGCTATGCGTACTTGTTGGGTTCATCCATATTATCAACGTGAATTACTTCAAAAACTACAGCGTTTGAGACAAGGAAAAAATTCTGTAGAGGAGTATTATCAGGAATTACAAACTGGCATGATTAGATGTGGTATTGTTGAGGATAATGAAGCTATGCTAGCACGTTTTATGGGTGGATTAAACAAAGAGATTTAGACCATTCTAGAGTATAAGGAGTATAATAATATAACTCATTTATTCCATCTTGCTTGCAAAGCTGAATGTGAAGTGCAGGATCGACAGGCATTGGCGCGAACTAATTTTTCTGCAGGTCGATCTTCATCATGGACACCACGTAGATCCTCTACTCCCACATGTCCTACTGCAGCACCATTGACATCAGCCGCCAATTCCAACCGAGATACAAGAAAACAGGCACCACCACCACCATCTGCCAGGACTGCACCTTCCGGTCCCGCATAGAGCTCTTCTTCATCCATGGCGTCAACAGAGCAAACACATGAGGTTATATGCCATCTTTGCAAGGGTGGAGGTCACTATGTGAGCAAATGTCCATCTCCGCGTGTGATGATTGTAACTGAGGATGGTGGGTATGAGTCCGCTAGTGACTATGATGAGGAGACTTTGGCTCTTATTGCAAGTGAAGAACATGGTGAAGATGATTCTGAACATGAGACGCAATACATGGCTGTTGAGGATGCTGACTGGTATGAGAGTTTAGTTGCTCAATGTGTTTTGAGTGTGCAGGTAACACAAGCTGAGCAAAATCAGAGGCATAATTTGTTCCATACAAAGAGAGTTGTGAAGGAACGTTCTGTCCGTGTCATCATTGATGGAGGGAGCTGTAACAACTTGGCTAGCATGGAGATGGTGGAGAATCTATCTGATGCAGAGCATCCTATGATCATCGCCATGTACACTACGACTACTCCCCAAGCCGCAAGAGGACATACGATGAGGCCTCGACTATACGCCATTGGACACAAGGTGAACTCGCTCCTCTCCGAACCATCACTTTCCACATGTGAGACATGGCTACTACCTCAAACATATGTGCTATCCATGACCAGGAACCAAGAGGAAGACCATGGAAGAGCTAGGAGCATTGGACAAGACAGCGAGAACACCAAGCGCGAGGAGCAAGAGAAAGGGCTGACAGAAAGTCACAGCCACCACATGACCGGTCCATACTGGACGTCCGTCGCCTGGAGGTTCAGCCAGCCAGGACAACTACAGCAGAAGGCCAAGTCTACAGCGGCCGGACGACAGACCAAGGCCAGACGTCCGACATCCTTCAGCCACCGGACGACCCACAGTGTCCGGATATTCGGTGCCACATGTCCAGAGAAGAAACGTCGGAAGTCCGAAGACTTCCGGACGCCCGCGAGCCACCGGATGACCGTTACCCATGGGATGTCCGGTACCTGTCTACGCACAGAGATCGGGCCCGAGGCCCATGTATCCATTTCGCCCCTCACTTAGCCCTTCGTGGCCCTAGAATATATATACTCCTCCACCGCCTCCATTTTAGGGTTAGCAAAGTGATAGCTCATTCTTAGGTGAGCTTTGCTCCTTGTACCACTCCTCCTCTTGAGAGAGAGAGAGAGAGACTACCACTCCCATGGAATTCAAGGCCTCCATGTGAGAAGATCCTGCGGGATATCATCAAGGCCCCTCACGAGAAGATCCGTCTAGGATATCATCAAGACCTCCTCATGGAGATGAACTTTACCTTGTATCTTTCCTTTTGTTGTCCATGTACCTTGTGGATCTTGTGTGTTTGATTGTCTACTGTATGTGTGATTGGACTAGTTCTTGAGTGTTTCCCCTCGTGATTTCTCTCCGTTCTTCCCTGTGTTCATCCTGTTCTTCGTGTTCTTTGAGGGAATCCACTCCAATCGTGAAAGATCGGCCTACACCGGGTTAGCCCCGTATCATATGGTATCATGAGCCAGGTTGATCACGAATTTGGAGTCTCCCCCACCGTTTTCTAGCCTTTTTTGCTTGATTTCGTCCTAAATTTCGAAAATCCCCACCAAAAATAGCCCCAAAATTTTGTGATTTGTTGGTTTGATGATGTTTTATTGATTTTGATTCATGGATTCGTTGTGTTTCGAGTGGATCTAGCATCTACACAAGTTTCCCCACTTTCCATCCACGAAATCTCATCAATTTTGACCCCAAAATCATCAATTTCTGCCCAAAATCGTGTCCCGAATCTCGGATCTCGAGTTGACCCCGACCCACCAGACGACCGATGTTTACCGGACATGCGGAGCCTCCTGAACCACTGGTCATCCGACACTTTTTGGACGACCGGTGCCACCCAACAGAAACAAATTAACGGATTTTCGAGACTTCCGGACGTCCGACCACCGGAAGTCCGACACTTACCGGACGTCCGGTACCTGTAGATATTGACTTCGGCTGATTTTTGTTTCGCCCATAAATAATTCATCCGAACTTCGATTTTGACGTTCTTTAGCTCGTTTTGAAGCTCTTGACATCCCCCTTTCCAAAAAAATACTTCCAACATCGTTTGACTTCATAAATATTTTGGAACTTTGGCATCTTTGCCTAGGGCCTTCACCACATCATCCGCATAACCACCATAGCCTTCCGCAACCTAACCCATTTTGTTCCCATAGCATTAGTGGTTGCTTGAGTAGTGATTCGAGTCTCCTAAGGTGTTTCAGCTACTTAGGGATGGTTACTTCTTTATCAACCACCACCATAACTTCCGCATAGGTGTGCACACCATACACTTCCGCCACCCCAACTTAATCCAATTTTGTTTGAGCTTGTTTGTGTTGTGGCTCGTGTCTCCTAAGGTGTTTCAGCCACTTAGGGACGGTGACCTCAACTTCGACTCGCATAACCCATCATTCCACTTCCGCATTGCCAACTTCGAAACCACCACCATTTTTCCACTACCACCATTTGACATTTGCCTTCCGAGATTTTGAGTTTGCGGTTTTTCCATTTCCTAAGGTGTTTCGGCTAACTAGGAACGGGTCGACATCAAGAACACCGCCACTCATCATCGCCATTGACGGTAACCTCGACGACATCAATGTATATCCCCCTTGCCATTGCATTGATAACCCCTAGCCCATTTTGCGTCACTTGCCTATCGAGACTAGCCTTTGAGTATTGTCGGCAACGTTACTTGTGCACATTAGTGATCATTGATCTACACCTTCCATTGCATATATACCACATCATATTGGTATCATCTTGGTATCATATCATCTATTGTGTCACAAGTTTGTTCCCGCATATACACAATTGCTATCTTGGTTTGTACATTTTGCATATTGGCCATATCTAAAAAAAGAGAGAGAATAAAGCTTTTAAGAAAAAGGGAAAAACAAAGAAGCTTGTAAGCAAGAGCCATAGCATCGTATCATAGTGCATTACAATATATCATATGGTATCATACTCGATCATCTTGGATCATCTTGTGCTAAAGCACCAGAACATACATACATAGCATACCTGTGATTGGAAGTCGCTACATTTTGTCTCATATAGGTAGTGCACAAGTTCGTATCCGCCTATTGAGCAATCGGCTAGCGTCTCTCTAGTGTTGCGCGACAAGAGCATTTTCCGTGGATTCCACATTTTCTGCTTAATCCTTGGTTGCAAAACCACATTTATCTATTCGTGCGTGTGTTTCTGTGTGCCACATATTGCTATTGGTCTACTTGTTTCACTCGCGATTTGTGAATCTCTTTCAACATTATTGACTCTTGCTAACATTTTGCATTAATTTTTTTTTGCCACTATCCTCACCGAGATCCACCAAAAGCTTTACTTGTGTAGGTGTGAGAATTGACAAGATCCGGTACCAATTGTGCTATTTCCTTGATACATTATTGAGTGATCATTGATCCATTTTCGACATCGGATAAGGTACATTTGGTCTAGTTCTTCGCTTTCTACCACTCACATTTGCTCGAGTCTTGTGATGGATAGGCAAAGCATTTCATCTCTAGTCTTCGACGACAATGACGGCGCAAACAACTACATCACCAAAACGTCCATCTTCGATCTACAACAATAAATGCAAGGTGCACAATCAAGATTGAGAGAGCGCATCGACAACCTCGCCATCGACATACGACACTCCGAAGCACATACAAGAGACTACTTCGACAACAAGCTTTCCGCACAAAAGGAGGAGAATGATGCAAGGATGGAGGAGATTCGGGCTTTGTTGGTCAACCGTTCTTCCGCTTTGTCATCCTCAAGGCGGCGGTGAGCGAGTCGTAAATCTTCGGAGCGCCCAAGCGATGCAAGCGCAGTTCATCCACGTCCACATCTACATGGCGACCATCATCACATTCGTGATCCACATCATCATGAAGGGCAAGTCACCTCCAAGAATCATGTGCACGATGACGACGAACGACATCTACTATGAGCTCAAGCACGACAACGACATCATCAACATAAAGATGCTCAAGACGCGCAAACCTACAAGTCCCAACAAGCTCTACATCAAGCTACGACCAATCTTCATGAGCATAAGAGAAGACCGCGAGACAAGAACCACCAAGAGCAAGCTACGGCTACCAACTCCACTTCGGCATCTTCGCCAAGTGTTATCAAGGCATCTTCGCCTTTGGACGTACGGCATCTTCGCCTACTTCCCACGAGTTCGCCTACATCGACATCTTCAACAACAAGGCGACCACCTACGAGCGAGGGCAACCCTTCCATCTTCAGAAACCCCTCAAGCAAGATGGCCGAGCATGGGAAATTCCCTTTGGTCATGGAGACGAGCTACGAGGTGCCACATCATATGGGCCTCATATAAGAAGACGACAATAAGGTCGTGCAAGGGCCATCCCCTTCGACCACGGCGACGAGCTCGAACCTCTTCAACAACATGAAGACGGCGCCCAACGGGACTCATACTCTGAGTCAAGCTACGAGACCGCACATGAGACACTATCTTTGGTCTCCAAGGAGAGTGACGTTTTGCCACATCCTACGGCATTCATCTTTGGAGGCGTTATGGATGAGTAGGTTGACCATGGGACTATCCCTTCAACCAAGGCGGCGATAAGAGTTGAGCATGGAGACATTTGCACCAACATCTCTCCGACACCTATATATGACGAAATGCCCCGATTCCTATGTGAGGAGAGCCACCACCCCATGAGTGAGATGAGTGACTCCACCATATATGACATTGAGTGCATTTCGTATGAGAGGATGAGTGTGACCACCACTAGGCCCACACATGAGAGCATGCCACACATCCTATGTGAGGTTGAGAGCCATTTGAGTGACTCCACCAACCATACGAGTGAGAGCATCCAAGAGATAGTGAGTGAGCCACACCACTTAGTGAGTGAGGTAGTTGATAGGGCATGTGAGGCCACTACGATTTCTAACGACTTAACCTCTACTTCGAGTGTGTTTTCCTTTTTCGTGCTAGATCTTCAACAAGACAAAGCGCCAATCCTCGACAAGTCCGTACCTCGAATGGGAAAACTAATGGACATGATGGACGATATTGCACCCCCCCACATGGTACCATCAAGTTGATGAATATATTGACCAAGTGTCAATTTTGGCAACCTCACCTACAACACATGAGCGGAGCTCTAAAGGTAACATAGGTGATGGTACTTCTCTTGTCCCACTAGTGGACTATCTTGCAAATGATTGCTTGCATGATGTTGATCACCTTATGGATTCATCGCATACTATGTCTTGTTTCTATATGCCACCCATTTATGATGAATATGATGATGAGCATGTTGAATTGCCTAGTTGTGATGCTGTGCTCCATAGGATGTCATGTGAAAATTCTATTGGTCACTTCATGTTTGAGAATCCATTAAACTTGTCATATGCTATGAGTGAGATCTCCCATATTGCATCGTTACAATCTCAACATAGTAATTATGCATGCCCCATTCAAATAAATCCCATTCGCACTTATGGCATAGATGACGAGATGATGGTCATTGGCTTTTGTTTTTCATGCGATGATATTGCTATGCTTCCTTTACATGATTTGCGCAATTCATCTACTATACCATGCCATGATCACATAGAACCAAATATGCTTTGTTTCGGATGTTGTCAATATTCTCCATGTGATGTTTCCACTAATGCTCATGAGGAGACCCCCATAGTTTCCTCATACATATTAGGAGATCTTGATGCATTCCATACTTTGCATGATTCCCATGATTGTGTGCACCATATGCATTCCATGAATAACAATGCTCTACATATTTCTCATGATGCATTGCACAATTTGAGTCTCCATTATGCTATACATAATAACAAACCTCTCATGATGGATGACATGTTTCTATATCATGCATCTCATTTATTTGAGCATTGGCTATTTTGTGCTAACCAACACATGCATGTGCGCATCGTGATGGATGATGTGTACATATTCCACGCACACACAATTTTCCTTTTGCGTTTGTTTTGTGTAGGTACTCACATATACTCGTCAACATCTCAATCCCAAGAGTTGACGAAACGAGCTCTTGAGAGCAACGATGACTTGGGATCCCGTGGACTATCCTTACCACCGTTCCCTTCGCGCAAGGACTACGCGCATCTCTTCTACTTGCTCTCACACGGCTATGGGCTATATACCACTTGTTCATTTATGCCCATTGTACCATGTTCACTTTGCATGTTATGCTTGATTCTATGCCTTTGCCATGCAATTGTGACCCTAATTTGCATTTACCCATGATTCACCATTATACTACTCCTATGTGTATTTGCATGCTTGGTGGAGATCCTTGTTGCTATTACAATGTTTTCCTTGTACCTCATGCTTGTGATATGTCATGTGCATTATATATTCCCACTATTTACACACATGACATGATTGCCATGATTACCTCTAGTATGTTGCATCTTTGCACTACTAGCTTGCTTGCCTTGATCACTATGATTACTTGCTTTGTCACATCACCCATGATACATAATTGCTCATTGCATTCGGTTGATAGCGTATATATTCATGCCTCTCACATGATTTATTTTGCTCATTGTATCTTGTCTCCATTAGTGGTATCTCTCATACCCCCTTGTATTGAGAGCCAACTTGCTATGCTTATTGATCGTGGAGACTTAGACATCTTATTTGTGAAGCATGCTTGTTTGATTGAGCTTAATGCCTTTGGTTGTGCTATCATCTTATGCCTACATACCATGCACTACACCCTTGTACTTTCTTATGATAAGAATGATGAAAACACTTGTTGGGTTTCTCACCCCGCGGATGATAGGTTTTGCATTTCCGCTAACCTCATTTGTTTTTTTAGTGTTTGTCATGTTCATTCATTTTGAAGGATTCACAAGGCGGTACCGTCATGAGACAACTTGGTCATGTCAAGGTGTATACGATGTGCGACACCAACATCTATGCGAACATTCCTAAGGTGAACTCCTTCCATTTGAGCCATCCTCAAGTAGGCATATTGGATGGGTCATTCTTTCATTGTTGTTTACTTCTTGTTGTCTACATGATACATCTATTGGATGGAGCACTGACATTGGAGATGGACCCCATGGACCTTCAACTTGAGGAGTGCTCGGACTTATTGGAAGCACCATCGGACCACCACTTCTACCACGACATTGAGCTATGGTACAACACCACCCATAACAAATTTGCATGTTATGCATGGGTTGACTCACATTATGATTGCCTTATTGCATCTTGTATTTCTATGTCATCCATGATATATGAGCTTGTGCACTTTCTTAGCAAATTTGTTGTGATCTTCCTTGATGGCATATTCATACATCATGATCATATTTCCCACCATCAATTGCATGATAACATAATCATATTGAGCACCAATTACCATGTTCATGCTTTTGATACACCGTCCCATTATGACATCATTTTGCACAATGGCCGCATTAATCACATTCCCAACAACTTTGTGCGTACTACAAATGCTTTTGCTCCCATGAATGCTTTGCATATCATTCTATATCATCTTGATAAGCTTCATGCGCTTTTTCACGAACAATCTTGCCGAACGGACTCATACTTACTTGATGGACACTTTGTGTGCGCTCACCATTGTATTTCCGAGTGTCGCTTGTGTTTGCTCTTTTTGCATGTCTATCACTCCGGAGACACCTTGGAGTACATGTATTGCGCCATGTCTCCAACTCCGTCCAACTACAAGTCTGTCCACGACAACCGTTTCCATGGTGATGAGGATCACGATCCGAGGTTGGATCTTTCCCAAGGGGGGGGGGAGATGATGCGGAGCATCCTACGATCATCCCCATGTACACTACGACTACTCCCCAAGCCCCAAGAGGACGTACGATGAGACCTCGACTATACGCCATTGGACACAAGGTGAACTCGCTCCTCTCCGAACCGTCACTTTCCACATTTGAGACATGGCTACTACCTCAAAGATATGTGCTATGCATGACCAGGAACCAAGAGGAAGACCATGGAAGAGCTAGGAGCATTGGACAAGATGGCGAGGACACCAAGCGCGAGGAGCAAGAGAAAGGACTGATAGAAAGTCACAGCCACCGGACGACCGGTCCATACCGGACGTCCGATGCCTAGAGGTTCAGCCAGCCAGGACGACTATAGCCGAAGGCGAAGTCTACAGTGGCCGAACGACAAACCAAGGCCGGACGTCTGACATCCATCAGCCACCGGATGATCGACAGTGTGCGGATATCCGGTGCCGCATGTCCAGAGAAGAAACGTCGGAAGTCTGAAGACTTCCGGACGTCCGGATGCTCGCGAGCCACCGGATGACCGTTACCCATTGGATGTCCGGTACCTGTCTGCGCACAGAGATCGGGCCCGAGGCCCATGTATCCATTTCGCCCCTCACTTACCCCTTCGTGGCCCTAGAATATATATACTCATCCACCTCCTCCATTTTAGGGTTAGCAAAGTGATAGCTCATTCTTAGGTGAGCTTTGCTCCTTGTACCACTCCTGCTCTTGAGAGAGAGAGAGAGAGAGACTACCACTCCCATGGAATTCAAGGCCTCCATGTGAGAAGATCCTGCGGGATATCATCAAGGCCCCTCACGGGAAGATCCGTCTAGGATATCATCAAGACCTCCTCATGGAGATGAACTTTACCTTGTGTCTTTCCTTTTGTTGTCCATGTACCTTGTGGATCTTGTGTGTTTGATTGTCTAGTGGATGTGTGATTGGACTTGTTCTTGAGAGTTTCCCCTTGTGATTTTTCTCCGTTCTTCCCCGTGTTCATCGTGTTCTTCATTTTCTTTGAGGGAATCCACTCCAATCGTGAAAGATCGGCCTACACCGGGTTAGCCCCGTATCACTATCTCTCACCACAAGACCACATCCACATCCTTACTACAGCCAATGGTTCAACAATAGCGGAAAGGTTAAGGTAACACGTACTGTTCATGTGCATTTTTTTAGTATCTCTAGATATGTTGATTATGTTGATTGTGATGTGGTACCCATGCAAGCATGTTCCTTATTACTTGGTAGACCATGGCAATTTGATAAAAGTTCTGTACACCATGGTAGAAACAATCAGTATACTCTCGTTCATAAGGATAAACATATTACTTTGCTTCCTATGTCTCCTGATTCCATTTTGAAAGATGATATTAATAGAGCTAATAAAGCAAAAGAGAAAATAAGAGTGAAAATCAGATTGTGGCAAAAGAATTTGAGCAACAAATGAAGCCTAATAATAAACCATCTAGTGTTGCTTCTGAAATTAAATTGAAAAGTGCATGTTTACTTGCCACCAAATCTGATATTGATGATCTAGATGTCAGCAAATCAGTTTGCTATGCTTTTGTGTGCAAAGAGGCATTATTTTGATTCGATGACGTGCCTTCCTCCTTGCCTCCTACTGTCATTAACATTTTGCAGGAGTTCACTGACGTTTTTCCACAAGACGTGCCACCGGGATTACTACCTATTCGAGGGATTGAGCATGAGATTGACTTAATTCCTGGTGCTTCGCTCCCAAACCGTGCGCCATACCGTACCAATCCAGAGTAGACGAACGAGATTATGCGTCAAGTACAGGAGCTGCTCGACAAAAGTTATATGCGTGAATCTCTTAGTCCTTGTGCTGTTCCTATTATCCTAGTGCCAAAAAAGGATGGTACGTCGCGTATGTGTGTTGATTGTAGAGGCATTAATAGTATTACTATTCATTATCGTCATCCTATTCCTAGGATAGATGATATGCTTGATGAATTGAGTGGTTCTATAATATTTTCCAAAGTTGATTTGCGTAGTGGATACCATCAAATTCGTATGAAATTGGGAGATGAATGGAAAATAGCATTTAAAACTAAGTTTGGATTATATGAGTGGTTAGTCATGCCTTTTGGGTTAACTAATGCACCTAGTACTTTCATGAGAATAATGAATGAAGATTTACGTGCTTTCATTGGATGATTTGTGGTAGTTTACTTTGATGATATGTTGATTTATAGTAGATCTTTGGAGGAACATTAGGAACATTTACGTGCTGTTTTTATTGCTCTACGTGATGCACGTTTGTTTGGTAACCTTGGGAAGTGCACCTTTTGCACCGACCGAGTATCTTTTCTTGGCTATATTGTTACTCCACAGGGAATTGAAGTTGATACAGCCAAGATTGAAGCTATTGAGAGTTGGCCACAGCCCAAAACGGTCACACAAGTGAGGAGTTTCCTTGGCCTCGCTGGTTTCTATAGGCGTTTTGTGAGAGATTTCAGCACCATTGTTGCACCTCTCAATGAGCTTAAAAAGAAGGATGTGCCTTTTGTTTGGGGTATCCCACAGGAAGAAGCCTTCACGGTATTGAAAGATAAGTTGACACATGCTCCTCTACTCCAACTTCCTGATTTTAATAAGACTTTTGAGCTTGAATGTGATGCTAGTGGAATTGGATTAGGAGGCATGTTATTACAAGATGGTAAACATGTTGCATACTTTTCTAAAAAATTGAGTGAGCCTAGTCTGAATTACTCTACTTATGATAAGGAATTATATGCTCTTGTTCAGACTTTGGAAACATGGCAACATTATTTATGGCCCAAAGAATTTGTTATTCATTCTGAGCATGAATCTTTGAAACATATTAAATGTCAAGAAAAACTGAACCGTAGACATGCTAAATGGGTTGAATTCATTGAGACTTTCCCTTATGTCATTAAACACAAGAAGGGTAAAGAAAATGTTATTGCTGATGCATTGTCTCGTCGTTATACTATGCTTTCACAACTTGACTTTAAAATATTTGGTTTGGAGACCATCAAAGATCAATATATGCATGATCCTGAATTTAAAGATGTATTGCAGAATTGTAAAGAAGAGAACATGGAACAAGTTCGTCGTTAACGATGGATATGTGTTCCGTGCTAACAAGCTATGCATTCCAGCTAGCTCTGTCCGTCTTTTGTTGTTGCAGGAGGCGCATGGAGGAGGATTAATGGGACACTTTGGCATGAAGAAGACGGGGGATGTACTTGCTACACATTTCTTTTGGCCAAAGATGAGACGGGATGTTGAGCGCTTTGTTGCTTGCTGCACTACATGTCAAAAAGCTAAGTCACAACTCAATCCTCATGGTTTATATATGCCTTTGCCTGTACCTAGTGTTCCATGGGAGGATATATCTATGGACTTTGTATTGGGTTTACCTCGAACAAAGAAGGGGAGGGATAGCATATTTGTTGTCGTGGATAGGTTCTCGAAAATGGCACACTTTATACAATGTCATAAAAGCGATGATGCTGCTAATGTTGCTGATTTGTTCTTTCGTGAAATTATTCGCTTGCATGGTGTGCCAAATACTATTGTTTCAGATCATGATACTAAATTTCTTAGCCACTTTTGGAGATGTTTATGGTCTAGGTTGGGGACTAAACTGCTTTTTAGTACTACTTGTCACCCCAAACTGATGGACAAACTGAAGTAGTCAATAGAACATTGCCTACTATGCTTAGGGCTGTTTTGAAGAATAACAAGAAAATGTGGGAAGAATGCTTGCCTCATATTGAATTTTCTTATAATCGTTCGCTGCATTCTACTACTAAGATGTGCCCTTTTGAAATTGTATATGGTTTCCTACCTCGTGCACCTATTGATTTGTTGCCTCTTCCATCTTCGGAGAAGGTTAATTTTGATGCTAAACAATGTGCTAAATTGAGCTTAAAAATGCATGAGTTAACTAAGGAGAACATTGAGCGTATGAATGCTAAATACAAACTTGCTAGAGATAAGGGTAGAAAACATGTTGTGTTTGCACCTGGAGATCTTGTTTGGTTACATTTGCGTAAGGATAGATTTCCTGATTTGCGCAAATCAAAGCTCATGCCATGTGCTGATGGTCCTTTTAAGGTGTTAGAGAAAATAAATGATAATGCATATAAACTTGAGCTGCCTGTAGATTTTGGGGTTAGTCCCACTTTTAACATTGCAGATTTGAAGCCTTATTTGGGTGAGGAAGATGAGCTTCCGTCGAGGACGACTTCATTTCAAGAAGGGGAGGATGATGAGGACATCAATAACATTGTTACACCCACAGCCCCTACTGCTATTCATACTGGACCAATTACTAGAGCTTGCGCACGCCAATGAAATTATTAGGTACTTTTGTTTCTTGGTAATGATTCTAATGTTCATGAGAATACGATGCTGCCTAAATTGGATACATTTGTCTTGCTTACAAATGAAGGGCCTAGCTTGGATAAGAAGGATGAACATTGGAGCAAGATCAAGCATGGAGATGATGGCATGCGCAAGGGGAACAAGAATAGAGTTGCAAGTGATGATTTCAGGACTTTGAAGCCAAGATAATGAGTGCATGAAGCCTTGGACAAAATATACAAGATGCCACTTCATATATTTCGTCCAGAGGCTATTATAGGTGCTGCGTCACCTTATTATTGGGCCAGGCCCATGTAATTTCAAAATACTTGAGTATATGCTATTTTTAGAGTCCGTATGTGTGGGGAAACAAGAGATAGGGTTGGTTTCGGACCCCTCCTCCAAGGGCCACGAAATTCCCCCCTCTTCCTCCATATATACAGCACTTAGGGCACTGTTTAGACTTTGGGTTTTGTTTAGATTAAAAGTTTGCCATAGCTGCAACTTCACATACTTTGTTTGTGTTCAACGACCAGACCAAGACGTCACAGAACCCCACCTTGATCTATAAAGCTATCATCTTATATTCGCAATATCTAGATTGCAATGTTAGTTTCTTGCTTGTTCTTCGTTTGCTTGCAAGAAATAGACCTTCGTGGTCAGGTTGATCGTGCTCCGGCATGGTCAATAACCTCTCGGAGTTGGTTTAGCGATTGCTAAGGCGTGGCGTCCTCGCACGTTCGTAGTCAAATCTTCAAAGTGTACTCCTCCAAAACTGTAATCACCATCTCATCGAAAGACGGAACACCTTTGCCTCTATCACCAAAGGTGTTGCATCACCTCCACTTGGGCCCATGAGCCTTGTACGACATAGGGTTAGTTTTAGCCTGCCTTGGGATGTCCTCCCACCTCCTTGGCCGCCACCCCTTGCTCCTATATAAGTAGATCCATCTTGTATCTTTTTCCTTGGGATTTGTTTAGTTAAAAGTTAGCCAACGCAACTTCGTGTACTTCATTTGTGTCCAACGACCAGACCAAGACCGCTTTCGGATCCCCACCATTTTAAATACCTCATCCATATTCGCAATATTCATATTGCTTTATCATATTCTTTCTTGTTCTTCGATTGCTTGCACGAATACACCTTCGTGGTCAGGTTGATCGTGCTCCAGCATCATCAGTAACCTCAGGAGGTTGGTTTAGCGATTGCTAAGGCGAAATGTTGTGCATGTTTGTAGTCGGATCGTCAAAGTCGACTCCACCAAATCGATAGTTATCATCTCATCGAAAGATCGGGACCCTCGCCTGTATCACATGGTCTACCACCCATCCCACTACCTCATGTTTTCACCAGTGGCTGCATTATTCTTGGATCCTAAAGTACATAACAATTCATCCTCATTCTGTTCATGCACACGAAAAATTATAAGTCATTCTGAATGCAAGATGGCTCATCGGTGTGATCAACTTACCCTATAAGTTGTATTCACGGTCAGTCCCGCGATGTTGTATCCACAAAGCAGGCACAATTTGGCAATAAAACTCCATTGGAGCTCCATGACCCGCCAAAACGATCACAACGGGAAGTTGTATGTGTCCATAACCCACTCGCCAGCTTCGACAAAATTTCGGAGGCAAGATCCAACTTGTAAAATTGAGTTTCGGACGATTTTATGTTTGAAGTATACTCTGCCACCCTCTACCACCCTTCCATTACAAACTAGAAAGACTACACGTTCAGTCATGACAGATGGAGGATGATGTAGGGTAGAACCCTAGATGCCCGATCTTTCACGATTGGAGCGGATCCCGCGGAGAACATGAAGAACACGAGGGGAAAACACGAGGGGAAACACGAGAGGAATCACTCAAACCAACAAGATTCGATTACACATGTGTTGGATCCTCGAAACACAAAGAGATACACGATCCAAGATTAACAAAGGATGATACAAGTAGCAAGTTCTTCTCCGTGAGGAGGTCTTGAAGGTCTTCCCGTGAGGGGTCTTGAATCCAAGATGTTTCTTCTCCGTAGAGGCCGCAGTCTCTCTCGGTGGAGTAGATCTGGATGGATGAGCAAAGCTCTATCTCTCAAATGAGCTATCACAATGTTAACCCTAACTAGGAGGAGGAGGGGGTCTATATATAGTGCTAGTCCACGAAGGGGTAAGTGAGAGGGGGGATACATGGGCCTCGGGCCCTGTCCATGCGCGTAGGCAGGCGCCGGATGTCCGAGCTGGGGGCCAGATGTCCGGCGGCTCGCGAGGTGCCAGATGTCCGGGCCTCTGGTCGGATGTTCGGGCTAGACTTGCCCGATTCATGTGCCCTCTCGATAGGCGGGGCTGGATGTCCGGGCGAAGAGGCCGGATGTCTGGGGCTTCGGGAGGAGCCGGATGTCCGGGGCATGGGGCCGGATGTCCGGGCTGTCGGGGTCGCTTCCGGAGCTCTCTGGATAGGAAGGGGCCGGATTTCCGGGGGTCGGGCTGGATGTCTGGGCTGGGGCCCGATGTCCGGAGCCTGTAGGACCTTGTCGTCCTTCTTCGACGAGCTTCTTCATCCATGTACTTGGGGACTTGTCCAATGTTCCGAGCATCTCCATGGTCGTCTCCTCGGTTCCTGAGCACATGCAGTGTCTTTGCATAAGGTAGCAACCATGTCTCGCATGAATGGAAAGGGGAAGCATTTAGGAGCGGGTTCACCTTGTGTCAAATGGAGTATGCTTGAGGTCTCGTCGTATGTCCACTTGGGGCTTGGGGAGTAGTCATAGTGTACATGGGGATGATCGTAGGATGCTCCGCATCATCTCCCCCCCCCCCCCTTGGGAAAGATCCGACCTCGGATCATAAACCTGATCACCATGGAAACGGTTGTCGTAGACGAACTTCTATTTGGACGGAGTAGAAGACATGGCGCAATCCAAGTACTCCAAGGTGTCGCCGGAGTGGTATACATGCAAAAAGAGCAACCACAAATGACACTCGGAAATACAATGGTTAGCGCACACTAGGTGTCCATCAAGTAAGCATGTTTCCGTCCAATAAGATTGAACATGGCAAGGTGCATGAAGCTTAGCCAAATGATATAGAATGATATGTAAAGCATTCATGGGAGCAAAAGCATTTGATGCGTGCATAATGGTGTGGTAATTGTCATGGTGCACAAAGCAAATTCTACCATTGTGCAATATTATGTCATAGTATGATGGTTTATCAAGAGCATGAACATGGCAATGGATGCTCAATATGATTATGTTATCATGCAATTGATGGTGGGCAATATGATCATGATTTATGAATATGCCATCAAGGAAGATCACAACAAATTTGCTAAGAAAATGCACAAGCTCTTATATCATGGATGACATGGGAATAGAAGATGGAACAAGGCAATCATAATGCAAGTCAATCCATGCATAAAGTGCAAACTTGTCATGGGTAGTGTTGTACCATGGCTCGATGTCGTGGCATAAGTGGTGGTACGGTGGTGCTTCCAAAGTAGGCGCATCCACTAAGTTCGAGCACTTCTCAACTTAAAGGTCCATGGGGTCCATCTCCAATGCCGGTCCTCCATCCAATAGGTGTATCATGAAGACAACAAGAAGGAGGCAACAATGAAAGAATGGCCCATCCAATATGCGTATTTGAGAATGGCTCAAAGGGAATGAGTTCACCTTATGAATGTTCCCGAAGATGTTGGAGTTGCACGTCATGTACGCCTTCACATAACCAATATGTCTCATGATAGCGGTGCCTTGTGATTCCTTCAAAACGAAAGAACATGAAAAACACTCGAAAAAACAAATGAGGTTAGCGTGAAAGCAAAACCTAGCATTCGTGTGGTGAAATACCCAACAAGTGTCATCATCATTCATATCATAAGAAAGGACAAGGGTATAGGGCATGTTATGTTGGTATAGGTTGCTAGGACAACCATAGACATTAAGCTCAACTAAGCAAGCATGCATCACAAGTAAGTTATCCAAGTCTCCACGATGAATAAGCATAGCAAGTTGGCACTTAATACAAGGTGATATGAGAGATGCAACTAATGGAAACAAGAGACAATGATCAAGACAAATCAAGTGAGAGGCATGAACATATATGCTATCAACCCAATGGAACGAGCAAGAATGGATCATGGGTGATGAAACTAAGCAATTAATCATAGCGATCAAGTTATGCAAGGTAGTAGTGTGAAGATGCAACATACTAGGAGTAATCAAAGTCATCATGTCATGTGGTCAAATAGTGGGCATATATAATGCACATGACATATCACAAGCATGAAAGCAAGATAAGAGTAATGTATCATCATTATATTGGCAAGAAGTCCTATGTAAATAGCAATTGAACAATATGACTCTCCCAACACAAGAATCAACAATAGCATGAGGTACAAGGAAAACATGGTAATAGCAACAAGGATCTCCACCAAGCATGCAAATACACATAGGAGTAGCATAATGGTGTATCATGGGTAAATGCAAGCAAGGGTCACAATTGCATGGCAAAGGCACAGAAGCAAGCATAACATGCAAAGTGAACACGATAGAATGGGCATAAGGTGACAAGTGGTAAATAGCCCATAGCCGTGTGAGAGACAAGTAAAAGAGGTGCGCGTAGTAGTTGCGCGAAGAGAACGGTGGTAAGGACAATCCACGTGATCCCAAATCGTCGTTGCTCTCAAGAGCTCATTTCGTCAACTCTTGGGATTGAGAGGTTGACGTGTATATGTGAGTACCCACACAAAACAAAGACAAAGCGAAAATTGTATGTGCGTGGTATATGTACACATTATCCATTTTGATGCGCACGTGTGTGTGGTGGTTAGCACAAAATAGCCAATGCTCAAATAAATGAGATGCGTGATATAGAAACATGTCATCCATCATGAGAGGTTTGTTATTATGTATAGCATAATGGATATTTAAATTGTGTAATGCATCGTGAGAAATATGTAGAGCATTGTTATTCATGGAATGCATATGGTGCACGCAATTATGTGAATCGTGCAAAGAATGGAATGCATCACAATATCCTAATATGTATGAGGAAACTATGGGGGTCTCCTCATGAGCATTAGTGGAAACATCACATGTAGAATATTGACAACATCCAAAACAATGCATATCCGAAACAATGTGATCATGGCATGGCATAGTAGATGAATTGCGCAAATCATGTAAAGGAAGCATGGCAATATCGTCACATGAAAAACAAAAGCCAATGACAATCATCTCATCATCTATGCCATAAGTGCAAATGGGATTTATTTTAATGGGGCATGCATAGTTACCATGTTGAGATTGAAATGATGCAATATGGGAGATCTTACTCATAGCATATGACAAGTTTAATGGATTATCAAACATGACGTGACCGATAGAATTTTGACAAGATATCCTATGGAGCATAGCATCACAACTAGGCAAATCAACATGCTCATCATCATATTCATCATAAATAGGTGGAATATCTAAGCATGTAGAAGACATACTATGTGGTGAATCCATAAGGTGATCATCATCATGCAAGCAATCATTTGGAAGATAGTCCACTAGTGGGACAAGTGAAGTACCATCACCTATGTTACCTTTAGAGCTCCACTCATGTGATGTAGGTGAGGTTGCCAAAATTGACACTTGGTCAATATCTTCATCAACTTGATGGTACCATGTGGGGGGTGCAATATCGTCCATCATGGCCATCGGTTTTCCCATTGGAGGTATGGACTCGTCGAGGATTGGCGCTTTGTCATGTAGGATATCTAGCACCAAAAAGGGAAACACACTCGAAGTAGAGGGTAAGTCGTTAGAAATCATAGTGTCCTCACATGTCGTCTCAACTACCTCACTCACTAAGTGTTGTGGCTCACTCACTCCCGGTAAGATGCTCTCACTCATATGGTTGGTGGAGTCACTCAAACGGCTCTCAACCTCACATAGGATGTGGCATGCTCTCGAGTGTGGGGCTAGTGTTGGTCACACTCATCCTCTCAGAGGAAATGCATTCATGTCATATATGGTGGAGTCACTCATCTCGCTCATGGGGTGGTGGCTCTCCTCACATGGCAATCGGGGCATCTCGTCATATGTGGGTGTCGGAGAGATGCAGGTGCAAAAATCTCCATGCTCAACTCCTATCGCCGTCTTGGTTGAAGGGATAGTCCCATGCTCAACCTCCTCATCCATAACGCCTCCAAAGATGAATGCCGTAGGAAGTGGCAAAACATCACTCTCCTCCGAGACCAAAGACAAGGACTCATGTGCGGTCTCATAGCTTGACTCGGAGTAGGAGTAACATTGAGGCGCCGTCTTCATGTTGTTGAAGAGGTTCGCGCTCGTCGCCGTGGTCGAAGAGGACGGCCCTTGCTCGACCGTCTTGTCGTCGAGGCCCATATGATGTGGCACCTCGTAGCTCGTCTCCATGACCGAAGGGAATTTCCCATGCTCGGGCATCTTCCTTGAGGGGCTTCCGAAGATGGAAGTGTCGTCCTTGCTTTTAGGTGGTCGCCTTGGACTTGATGAAGTCGATGTAGGCATACTCATGCGAAGTAGGCGAAGATGCCGTACGTCCAAAGGCGAAGATGCCAAAGTGGTTGTGGTAGCCATAGCTTCCTCTTGGTGGTGCTTGTCTCGCGGTCTTCTCTTGTGCTCATGAAGATTGGACGTAGCTTGATGTAGAGCTTGTTGGGACTTGTAGGTTTGCGCGTCTCGAGCATCTTCATGTTGATGTTGTCATTGTCATACTTGATCTCATAGTAGATGTCGTTCGTTGTCGTCGTGCACATGATGCTTGGAGGTGACTTGCCTTTCATGACGATGTGGATCACGAATGTGATGATGGTCGCCATGTAGATGTGGATGTGGACGACTTGCGCTTGCATCGTGTGGGCGCTCCGAAGATGTTCTACTTGCTCGCTGCCGCCTTGAAGATGATGAAGGGGAAGAACGGTTGACCAACAAGGCCTGAATCTCCTCCATCCATGTATCTTTCTCCTCCTTTAGTGCTGAAAGCTTGTTGTTGATGTACTCCCTTTTCCTTGCTTCGGAGTGAGGGATGTCGATGGCGAGGTTGTCGATGCACTTTCCTAAAGTAGATTGTGCGCCTTGCATTTGTTGTTGTAGACCGAAGATGGTCGTTTTGGTGATGTAGTTGCTCGCGCCGTCGTTGTCGAAGACCAGAGATGAAATGCTTTGCCTATCCATCACAAGACTCAAGCAAATGTGAGTGGGATAAAGAGAAGAACTAGACCAAAATTACCTTACCCGATGTTGAAAATGGATCAATGATTACTCAATAGTGTAGCAAGGAAATAGCCTAATTGGTACCGGATCTTGTCAATTCTCACACCTACACAAGTAAAGCTTTTGGTGGAGCTCGGTGAGGATAGTGGCACAAAAATTTGATGCAAAATGTTAGCAAGAGTCAATAATGTTGAAAGATGTTCACAAATTCGCAAGTGAAACAAGTAGACCAATAGCAATGAATGGCACACGGAAACGCACGCACGGATAGATAAATGGGGTCGTGCAACCAAGGAATGAGCACAAAATGTGGAATCCATGGAAAACGCTTGTGTTGCACAACTCAAGAGAGACGCTAGCACGATTGCTCAATAGGCGGATATGACACTTGTGCACAACCTATAAGATGTAAAATGTATGGACTTTCTATCCCAAGTATACTATTATGTATGGTTCCCAGTGTTTCTCACACGATGATCCAAGATGATCAATGATGGTATATGATATGCAATGTGGTATGCTATGGTTATTGCTTACAAGCTCTTTGTTTTTCTCTTTGCTTAAAAGCTTATTCTTTCTTTTTTTTATATGGCCACTTATGCACAAAGGAAGCTATCCATTATGTATATGTGGGAACAATCTTGTGGCACAAAAGATGATACCAAGATATGGATACCAATATGATAAGGTATGTATGCAATGGAAGGGCGGATCGATGATCTATAATGTGCACAAGTAATGTTGCCGGCAATACTCAATGGCTAGTCTCGATAGGCATGTGACGCAAAATGGGCTAGGGGTTATCAATGCAATGGCAAGGGGAATATACAATGGTGTCGTCGAGGTTACCATCCTTATGTACGATGATGACCTTGTGGCGATGATGAGTGGCCGTGTTCTCAATGTCGAACCATTCCTAGTTAGCAGAAACACCCTAGGAAATGGAAAAACCGCGAACTCAAAATATCAAAGGCAAATGTCAAATGGTGGTAGCGGAAAAGCGGTGGTGGTTGCGGAAGTATTGGTGGAAACCCGTTCAAAATGGGTTAAGGTGGCGGAAGGGTATGGTGGCACTATACATGTTATCGGAGTTGAAGTCACGGTCCCTAAGTAGCCGAAACACCTTAGGAGAAACAACTCACAACACAAACAAAATTGGGTTAAGTTGGAGTGGCGGAAGTGTATGGTGGGCAAGGTTATGCGGAAGTTATGATGGTGGTTGATGAAGAAGTAACCATCCCTAAGTAGCCGAAACACCTTAGGAGACTTGAATCACTACTCAAGCAACCACTAATGCTATATGGATCAAAATGGGTTAGGTTGCGGAAGTCGGTGGTGGTAATGCGGAAGATATGGTGGAAGCCCTAGGCAAAAGATGCCAAAGTTCCAAAAATTTGATGGAGTGAAATGATGATGGTAGTATTTTTATGGGATGGGGGATATCAATAGCTTCTAAATGAGCTAAAGAACATCAAAATCGGACTCCGGATGAATTAGTTATGGGCAAAATGGTGAAATGATGAAGGCTGAATCCCCAGGGGTCGGACATCCGGGGGTGGGGGCCGGATATCCGGCGGCTGATGTCCAGACCGTGCAGATTTTGTGCTCCAGGAGCCGGATGTCCGGCTTGGGGCCCGGATGTCTGGCCCGATGGCCCGGATGTTCGGTCGGTGGCCCGGATGTCCGGCCCGACGATTCCAGATCGAAATTTGGACTTCGAAACTCGATTTGGAGCGAAAATTGATGATTCCTAGGTTAAAATTGGACGGATTTTGTGGATGGAAAGTGGAGAATATTGGGGGAAAGCTAGATCTACTCAAGCCACGATAGAAGGAGGATGATGTAGGGTAGAACCCAAGATGCCCGATCTTTCACGATTGGAGCGGATCCCACGGGGAACACGAGGGGAAAACACGAGGGGAAACACGAGACGAATCACTCAACCCAACAAGATTCAATTACTCATGTGCTAGATCCTCGAAACATAAAGAGATACATGATCCACGATAAATAAAGGACGATACAAGTATCAAGTTCTTCTCCGTGAGGAGGTCTTGAAGGTCTTCCTGTGAGGGGTCTTGAATCCAAGATGGATCTTCTCCGTAGAGGCCGCGGTCTCTGTCGGTGGAGTAGATCCGGATGGATGAGCAAAGCTCTATCTCTCAAATGAGCTATCACAATGCTAACCCTAACTAGGAGGAGGAGGGGGTCTATATATAGTGCTAGTCCACGAAGGGTTAAGTTAGAGAGGGATACATGGGCCTCGGGCCCTGTCCATGCGCGCAGGCAGGCACCGGATGTCCGGGCTGGGGGCCGGATGTCCGGCGGCTCGCGAGGTGCCAGATGTCCAGGCTAGACTTGCCCGATTCATGTGCTCTCTCGATAGGCGGGGCCGGATGTCCGGGGCTTCGGGAGGAGCCGGATGTCCGGGCTGTCGGGGTTGCTTTCGGAGCTCTCTGGATAGGAAGGGGCCGGATTTCTGGGGTCGGACCGGATGTCCAGGTTGGGGCCGGATGTCCGGAGCCTGTAGGACCTTGACGTCCTTCTTCGACGAGCTTCTTCATCCATGTACTTGGGGACTTGTCCAATGTTCCGAGCATCTCCATGGTCGTCTCCTCGGTTCCTGAGCACATGCAGTGTCTTTGCATAAGGTAGCAACCATGTCTCGCATGTATGGAAAGGGGAAGCATTTAGGAGCGGGTTCACCTTGTGTCCAATGGCGTATGCTTGAGGTCTCGTCGTATGTCCACTTAGAGCTTGAAGAGTAGTCGTAGTGTACATGGGGATGATCGTAGGATGCTCCGCATCAGAGGAGGCTCTTCATTGCATCATAACAGAAGAATTAATGCTTTACATGGTCTACCAACCATCCAGCTACTACCATCACATTTTCTCCAGTGAATGCATTATTATTGGATCATAAAGTACATAACAGCTCATCCTCATTCTTTTCATGCACACGAAAAGTTATAGGTCATTCCGAATGGTGCAACATGGCTCCTTGGTGCGATCAACTTACCCTATAAGTTGTATTCATGATCTGTCCCGCGATGTTGTATCCATAAAGCGGCCACAATTTAGCCATGAAAAATCCATTGGAGCTCCATGACCCTCAAAAACGATCACAACGAGAAATTGTATGCGTCCATAATCCACTCGCTGGCTTCGACGACATTTCGGAGGCAAGATCCGGCTAGTAAAATTGAGTTTTGGACGATTTAATGTTTGAAGTATAGTCTGCCACCCTCTACCACCCTTTCGTGAGCTCACCTACGGACTGATATATGGACAATAGCATATAGAACAATGCGCCATCCTTCCATTGCAAACTAGAAAGACTACATGTTCTGTCACGACAGAAGGAGGAGGCTCTTCGTTGCATCGTAACCGAAGAATTCATGCTTTACATGGTCTACCACCCATCCCGCTACCTCACGTTTTCACCAGCGGCTGCATTATTCTTGGATCATAAAGTACATAACAGCTCATCCTCATTCTGTTCACGCACACGAAAAATTATATGTCATTCTGAATGGTGCAAGATGGCTCGTCGGTGTGATCAACATACCCTATAAGTTGTATTCATGGTCAATCCCGCGATGTTGTATCCATAAAGCGGGCACAATTTGGCTATGAAAACCCCATTGGAGCTCCATGACGCACCAAAACGATCACAACGGTAAGTTGTATGCGTCCATAACCCACTCGCCGGCTTCGACAACATTTTGGAGGCAAGATCCGGCTTATAAAATTGAGTTTCAGACGATTTTGTGTTTGAAGTATACTCTGCCACCCTCTACCACCCTTCCGTGAGCTCACCTACGGATTGATATATGGACAATAACATATAGAACAATGCGCCATCCTTCATTACAAACTAGAAAACTACAGGTTCAGTCACGACAGAAGGAGGAGGATCTTCGTTGCATCGTAACAGGAGAATTAATGCTTTACATGGTCTAACACCCATCCCGCTACCACCCTCATGTTTTCTCCAGCGAATGCATTATTCTTGGATCATAAAGTACATAACAACTCAGCATCATTCTGTTCATGCATATGAAAAATTATAGGTCATTCCGAATGGTGCAACATGGCTCCTTGGTGCGATCAACTTACCCTATAGTTGTATTCACGGTCTGTCCCGTGAAGTTGTATCCATAAAACAGCTACCTCACGTTTTCACCAACTTATAGGCTCTTCGAAAAATTATAGGACATTTTGAATGGTGCAAGATGGCTCATCGGTGCAATCAACTTACCCTATAAGTTGTATTCACGGTCAGTCCCATGATGTTGTATCCATAAAGCGGGCACAATTTGGCTATGAAAACTCCATTGGAGCTCCATGAACCGCCAAAACGATCACAACGGGAAGTTGTATGCGTCCATAACCCACACGCCGGCTTCGACAACATTTCGGAGGCAAGATCCGGCTTGTAAAATTGAGTTTCGGATGATTTAATGTTTGAAGTATACTCTGCCACCCTCTACCACCCTTCTGTGCGCTCTGCTACGGACTGATATATGGACAATAACATATAGAACAATGCACTATCGTTCCATTACAGGTTCAGTCACGATAGAAGGAGGAGTGATGCGGAGCATCCTACGATTATCCCCATGTATACTTCGACTACTACCCAAGCCCCTAGAGGACATACGATGAGACCTCACGCACACGCCATTGGACACAAGGTTATCTCGCTCCTCTCCGAACCGTCACTTTCCACATGTGAGACATGGCTATTACCTCATGCATGGACCTCGTGTATACTCAGGTACAACCAAGACGACCATGGAGAATCAAAAGACCAAGGCCAAGCATGGAAGAGGAGAAGGAAGAAGAACGTACAAGACTGGACTTGCCCGGACGATTCGGACCGCCGTCCGGATGATCCGGCCCCAGCCAGGACGATCCGGACTCCGGCCCAGATGATCCGGATAATTCGCCACCAGAGGACCGAAGCCTCTTCGATGAAGCCGGATGATCTGGACCAGGTCCCGGATCATCCGGACGGAGCCGGACATCCGGACCAGGCCCCGGATCATCCGGACCAGCTGCTGCCACTACGACGCATCCGGACGATCCGGACGGTCGCCCGGAGCATCTGGACCCACGACACCCGGATCATCCGGGCCACCATCTGGATCATCCGGACCTCGCCTGTGTGCGTGACTTGGGCCGAAGCCCATGTACCCCTTCGCCCTAGCCTATATATACTCCTCCTCCACCTTTCTAGGGTTAGCATAGGTTTAGCTCATTTTAGAGATAGAGATTTGCTCATCCTTGTGGTTCTACTCCATCGAGAGACCGCGGCTTCTATGGAGAAGATCCACGCTTGGATTCAAGACCCCTCACGGCAAGATCCCTCCCGGACTCAAGGCCTCCTCACGGAGATGAACTAGTTATCTCTTGTATCGTTCTTTGTTGCGTTTGAATCGTGTATCACTTGTATTATTCATGGATCTAGCACATGTGTGATCGTTCTCGTTGAGTTGAGTGATTTCCCTCATGTTTCCTCTCATGTTCTTCGTCTTCTTCGCGGGATCCCCTCCAAATCGTGAAAGACCAGCCCTAGGGTATCCACCCTACATCATCTTGGGTCAGAGCATGGTTGATCACGAATTTGGAGCCCCTGCCCCTCTTTTTCTAGACTTGTTTTGCTTGATTTCGTCCTAAATTTCGAAAATCCCCACAAAAAATAGCCCCAATTTTTTTTGTGATTTGTTGGTTTGATGATGTTTTGTTGATTTTGATCCATGGATTTGTTGTGTTTCGAGTGGATCTAGCATCTCCACAAGTTTCCCCACCTTTCATCCACGAAATCTCACTAATTTTGACCCATAAAATTAAAAAAATTCCGCCATAAATTTCGTCCCCGAGAGGAAATCCCGAGCAGTTTGACCTGCCCGGATCATCCGGACCAACCCAGATCAGCTGGTCCCTTTCCCGGACGTCCGGACAGCCCACGTGACAGAAATCCGACTGACGAACCCGGATCATCCAGACCTACTCCCGGATGTCCGGGTAACCCTGACACTGACAGGGCTGAATTCTTGTTTCGGCCATAACTAATTCATCCGGAGTCCGATTTTGATGTTCTTTAGCTCGTTTTGAAGCTCTTGACATCCCCCATCCCAAAAAAATACCATTACCATCATTTGACTTCATCAAATTTTTGGAACTTTGGCATCTTTGACTAGGCCTTCCAGCATATCATCCGCTATACCATCACCGACTTCCGCAACCTAACCCATTTTGTTCACCATAGCATTAGTGGTTGCTTGAGTAGTCATTCGAGTCTCCTAAGGTGTTTCGGCTACTTAGCAATGGTTGCTTCTTCATCTACCACCAACACCACTTCCGCATAACCTTGCACACCATACATTTCCACCACCCCAACCTAACCCAATTTTGTTTGAGCTTGTTTGAGTTGTGGTTTGTGTCTCCTAAGGTGTTTCGGCTTCTTAGGGACGGTGACATCAATGCCGACTCACATAACCCATCATTGCACTTCCACATTGCGAACTCCAAAACCACCACCGCATTCCGCTACCACCATTTGACATTTGCCTTTGGAGATTTTGAGTTTGCGGTTTTTCCATTTCCTAGGGTGCTTCGGCTAACTAGGAACGAGTCGACACCGGCAACACCTCCTCTCATCATCGCCACGGACGGTAACCTCGATGACATAATCCCCTTGCCATTGCATTGATAACCCCTAACCCATTTTGCCTCACTTTCCTATCGAGACTAGCCATTGAGTATTGCCGGCAACATTACTTGTGCACATTAGTGATCCATACCTTCCATTGCATATATACCATATCATCTTGGTATCATCATATCATCCTTTGTGTCACAAGATTGTTCCCTGCATATACACAATTGCTATCTTGTTTTGTGCATTTCACATCGTGGCCGTATAAAAAAAAAGAATAAGTGATGCGGAGCATCCCACGGTCATCCCCATGTACACTCCGACTACTCTCCAAACCCCACGAGGACATAGGACGAGACCTTGAACATACGCCATTGGACCTAAGGTGAACTCGCTCCTTTCCGAATCTTCCCTTTCCTTATGTAAGACATGGATGCTACCTCAAGTGCGGACCTTGTGCATACTCAGGTACACCCGAGGAGACCATGGAGAGCCCAAGGACCAAGGCCAAGTGTGCGCGGGAGCGAAGGAAGGAGAACGAAAAAGAGCCAGCTGCTACAGCGCCCGGACATCCGGCCCCTGCCCGGACATCCGGCCCGACCCCCGAAAATCCGGCCCCTTCCTATCCAGAGAGCTCCGGAAGCGACCCCGACAGCCTGGATATCTGGCCCCATGCCTCGAACATCCGGCTCCTCCCGAAGCCCCGGACATCTGGCCTCTTCGCCCGGACATCCGCCCCCGCCTATCCAGAGAGAACAGGAATCGGGCAAGTCTAGTCCAGACATCCGGCCAGAGGCCCGGACATCCGGCCCCCAGCCCGGACATCCGGCGCCTGTCTGCGCACAGTGAACGGGCCAAGGGCCCATGTACACCTTCAACTCGTCCTACTTTGTACTACGACTATATATAGACTCCTACCCCCTCCTAGCTAGGGTTAGCATTGTGATAGCTCATTTGAGAGATAGAGCTTTGCTCATCCATCCGGATCTACTCCACCGATAGAGACCGCAGCCTCTACGGAGAAGATCCATCTTGGATTCAAGACCCTTCACGGGAAGACCATCAAGACTGTCGGTGTACTAGGTATTGGGCCATTAGTACCCCGTACTTGTGCACGGGCAGTTGTAGCCATACTCGCGGCCAGGCTTGTCGGGGAACAGTCGGAGGTTAATTCGAGTTATCAAGGAAACGCCCAAGCCAAGGATCAGAGGATCAGCAGATAAGAAGAGCTGAAGACCGAATGCCTGCCTCCCCGACAAGATCTTGCCAGGGTGGCCTGCGAAACCCGGCAAGATTTCGCGCCCGGCAAGATTCTGCCACTGTGACACCGCTTCGGCACAGCAACAAGCCTGACATTCTGGGTCCTTCTCTGGATGCGTGGCAAGGCGCCAGTGGAGGAGAGCTTAAGCGGTGCTGATGGGATGGCCCCTTTTTTCGTCCCCAAGATGAGGACACCTAAACGGACACCTCACGGTGCATTAAATGCATTCGTCCTAAACCGTCAGTGGTTAGGTATGATGACCCTGTAGCTACTTTACACCTCGATGTATGTACATTTTGCCACTGTGGTGACCCCTTCGAACGTATAAAAGGAGGCCCAAGGCAACTGCTACAGGGGAGGAGGATCTTCTTGCCCATCCTGCATGCGTAGCTGATCTTTGAACATACTGTTCATCGCAAGCGCTCCTGGAGCCTGGGCTCAAGAACACTCTTAAGAAAACAAGGCAGGAGTAGGGTTTTACGCTGATTAGCGGCCCAAACCTGGGTAAAATCACCCTGCGTCGATCGTTGGTTCTGCTCTTTGTGCATACCTCTCTCCCTACCGAATCGTAAAGGGGTCCATTGGGATCCCATAGGTGTCGCACGCCGACATCTTTGGCGCGCCAGGGGACGCGGGTGACTTGCCTTATTTGGTAGGTTGTCTAGCATTTACCCGTGAGCTGCGGCGAGTCCAGTGGCCCAATTCCCAAACCTTCAAGCCAGAGGTCCTAGAGAAATATGACGACAAGACTCACCCGTCGGAGTTCCTGAGCATCTACACCATTGCGGTGCAGGCTGCCGGGGGCCGAGACGACAAGATACTCGCCAACTACTTCCCGTTGGTGCTCAAACCCAACGTCAGGTCATGGTTGATTCATCTGCCGGAGAATTCTATTTCTTCTTGGTCAGATCTATGCCATCAGTTTGTTGGCGCCTTTGTTGGAGGCCATCAAACTCCTAGCCAGGAAAGTGATTTGCATCTCATCCCTCAGAAGGAGGGCGAATCCCTGCGCAAGTATATCCAAAGGTTCAGCCGTGTACAATACAGCATCCCAGATGTTCACCCTGCCGCCGTTATAGGCGCGTTTCGTCAGAACATGCGTAACCGCAAAATGCGAGAGGAAATGGCAATGAACAAGATCAGGGACATCGCCGAGCTGTATGCTCTGGCTGATAAATGTGCACGGGCTGAAGAGGGAAGGAGGCTCCCCGGCGAGGATGTTGGCGCGGGGGGCGACTCTGAGGGCGAAGACGCTGCCGCCCCGACAAAGAAGCGTAGAGGCAAGGCCGTTCTTGCTGTCGAGCAATCCGGCAACCCTGGCACCGCCAAGAAGGCCAAAGTTGACGATCTCGGCAAGGAATTTGCCGGGTGTGCCTCCTGTCAGGCCTTGGCGATTGCCGACAAGCTGGAAGGCTCCGGCAAGCAGTATTGTAAGATCCATCGCACCAAGGGCCATGATCTCCAAAATTGCCGGCAAGTTGAACAACTTGTCGAGAAGCAGAGAGCTGAGTACGAGAGGCGACACAAGGAGAAGGCCCAAGATAGTGCTGAGGGGTCTGGCAAGAAGTGCGGTGGCCGAGGGGGTCACCGCGGCAAGGCCAAGCAACAGAGGGAGAGGCCCGCTCGACACCGTGACAAAGAAGAGGGTGATGATGATGATGAAGAAGATGATGAGTCCACTGAGCACGAATTTCAGAAAGCTACAGAGGCCATGTATATCGACGGAGGAGCCTCGTTGCATTCTTCCCACCGTCGGCTTAAACAGTGGGTGCGAGAGGTTAATGCAACGGAGCCATCGTTCGATGCACATAAACCCCTGAAGTGGTCCAACACGCCTATCATTTTTTACGCCGAGGATCACCATGATCGCACAACCGCGGTCGGGTGCTTGCCATTGTTGGTCTCACCGACAATCCGCAACCTCAAGGTGACGAAAATGCTAGTTGACGGTGGGGCCGGACTGAACCTAATCTTGCCGGACGCGCTCAAGAGACTCCAAATTCCTGATGAAGATCTCGAGGAAATGAGCACGTTTCAAGGGATCAATCCAGGAAGGACCCAACCAAAAGGCAAGATTACGCTACCGGTGACATTTGGTAGCGAGTTCAACTACAGGACAGAGAAGGTAGTGTTTGATGTCACCAAGATCCCTATGTCGTACAATGGGATCCTTGGCCGCCCAGCGCTGGCTAAGTTCATGGCGGCATCACACTATGCGTATAATGTGCTGAAGATGCCCAGGCCGTTGAGTGTCATCACTATCCACTCCGACAAAAAGGATGCGCTCATCTGTGCCGACCAACACTACCGGGAAGCAGTTGCAGCACCTGTCGTCAAGGCATCTGCTCCTGCTGCTGGGACTCCCGGAGGGAAGAAGAAGACCGGCAAGAATCTTGGCGCAAACTCCGGCAAGCGCACCTCCTCGGAGTGCTGCGCTTCCATTGAGGACGCACCAGAGAGTTCCACCGGCAAGAATAAGAAACCCAAGGCTGCTCCACCAGAGATCAAGAAGGTGTCTGTCAGGGACGACGGAACGGGAGGAACTTTCACCATAAGTTCCACCCTAGATGACAAATAGGAAAGCGCGCTCATTGCCTTCCAGCGGGCGAATGTCGACGTGTTTGCATGGCAACCGTCTGACATCCCCTGTGTTCCCAGGGAGGTAATTGAGCACCACCTTGCTGTCTGTCCTCACGCGCGGCCCGTCAAGCAGAGGGTCAGGAAGCAGGCCTTGGAGCGGCAAGAATTCATTGCCGAAGAAATAAGGAAGCTAGAAACGGCAGGCTTGGTCAGAGGAGTGCTTCACCCAACGTGGTTGGCCAATCTGGTTGTAGTGCGCAAGGCGAATGGGAAATGGAGGCTGTGTATTGATTATACAGACATCAATAAAGCCTATCCAAAAGATCCCTTTCCCTTGCCGCGCATCGACCAAATTGTGGACTCCACTGCTGGTTGTGACCTACTGTCGTTCCTTGATACCTACTCAGGGTATCATCAGATCTTCATGGCAAAAGAAGATGAAGAAAAGACCGCATTTATCACCCCATGTGGTACGTATTGTTTTATACGAATGCCTTTTGGATTGAAAAGTGCTGGTTCTACATTTGCGAGAGCGGTCCAAATTGGTTTTGAGCCTCAGCTCCATAGAAATATGGAAGCATACATGGATGACATAGTGGTCAAAACCAAGGACAAAGCGACGCTCATACAAGATCTAGAAGAAACATTTGCAAATCTGCGCAAGATCAATTTAAAGCTCAATCCTGAGAAGTGCGTGTTTGGTGTTCCTTCCGGCAAGCTTCTCGGGTTCTTTGTATCTCAGCGAGGGATCGAAGTGAATCCCGACAAGATCAAAGCTATTGAGCAGATTGAAGCACCAAGACGCGTCAAGGATGTACATCGTCTTGCCGGCTGTGTTGCTGCCCTAAGCAGGTTTATCTCCAAATCTACTGAGCACGCCCTGCCCTTTTTCAAAATTTTGAAGAAAGCAGGTCCAATGAAATGGACTCCAGAAGCGGAGGCTGCGCTGCAAGATTTGAAGAAATACCTTTCTTCTCCGCCGACACTAGTCGCGCCTAGGCCACAAGAGCCGTTGCTGCTGTACCTGGCAACGACAAATCAAGTGGTTAGTGCTGCATTAGTGGCACAGAGTGAGGCTGATGAGGAGGCAACACCAGCGGCAGGACCGCCAAGTGATGCGGCAGGATCTTCCCCGACAAGGATTGGTCCCGGCAAGACAGGATCTGCGCAGTCAGAAGAACCAGTGCAAAAGAAAAAGATAGTGCAGCGCCCAGTTTATTTTGTTAGCTCCCTTTTGCAAGGAGCTAGGTCAAGATACTTTGGTGTGCAAAAGTTGCTCTTCGGCCTCCTTATGGCCTCGAGGAAGCTGCGCCATTATTTTCAAGCACATGAAATTACCGTCGTCACTCGCTTTCCGTTGCAACGGATTTTGCGAAATCCAGAGGCAACCGGCAGGATTGTGGAGTGGGCGTTAGAATTGTCAAGCTTTGGTCTCAAGTTTGAAAGTACTTCGACAATTCAGAGCAGGGCCTTGGCGGAGTTCATTGCGGAATGGACCCCAACGCCAGACGAAGAGGTTCAAGAAATGACTCTCCCCGGTAAGGAAATTGATCAAGAATGGGTTATGTACTTTGACGGGGCTTTCTCGCTGCAAGGCGCTGGTGCTAGCGTGCTGCTTGTCGCACACACCGGAGAGCACCTCAACTATGTAATCCAGATGCATTTCCCCCGAGAGAGTTCGACAAACAACACTGCGGAGTACGAGGGGCTGCTTGCCGGTCTCAGGATCATGGCAGACCTTGGTATCAAGAAGCTCGTCATCAGAGGCGATTCGCAGCTTGTTGTTAGGCAAGTTAACAAGAATTATCAGAGTCCATTGATGCAAGCTTACGTGGATGAAGTGAGAAAAATGGAAGAGCGCTTTGATGGTCTGCAAATGAAGCACATTCCTCGTGTCGAAAATAGTATTGCTGACGACCTGCCAAAGCATGCTGCCCTCAAGTTGCCTGTGGAACCAGGAACTTTTGTGCTCCATTTGACTCAACCATCTGTGGCACAATCAATGAGGCAAGAAAAGAGAAGAAGGTTGAATTATGGACAGTACTTTTCGGCAGAGCTCCCTGGATACGCCGGCAAGGAACTTGCCGGGATCAGCAACAAGCCTGCTGGGAAACGACAGGCTCCGGCGGAACCTCACGCTTTTGCTGTAGAGACAAATGTTCCCTTGGTGGAAGAGATGCCTTTAGTCCTAGCTGTCGAGCCCCAGGCTTCAGCATGGGCACAGCACATTGTCCATTTCCTTCAGACAGGAGAACTCCCTGAGGAGCAGGAAGAAGCGGAAAAAGTAGCCTGTTAGTCTGCTATGTACCAGTTCGTCGATGACGTCCTGTACAGAAAGAGACCAAACAGAGTGAAATTGAAGTGCATTCCTCGGGAGGATGGACTAGAGCTGTTGGCGGAGATACATGGAGGCATATGTGGCTCTCACATAGGATCAAGAGCACTTGTCGGGAAAGCATTCCGGCAAGGTTTCTTTTGGCCCAGCGCTCTCCAGGATGCAACTGCACTAGTAACCAAGTGTGAAGCGTGCCAGTTTCATTCGAAGAAATCACATCAGCTAGCTCAAGCTCTTCAGACAATCCCTCTCTCCTGGCCATTTTCGGTCTGGGGGCTCGACATACTGGGCCCCTTCCCCTGTGCTACCGGGGGCTTTGAGTACTTGTATGTTGCGATCGACAAGTTCACAAAGTGGCCGGAGGTGGAAGCGATGAGAAAGGTGACAGCACAATCAGCCGTCAAGTTCTTTAAAGGAATAGTTTGCCATTTCGGTGTGCCCAACAGGATCATCACCGACAACGGCACACAATTCACAAGTCGCACCATCATGCAGTACGTCCAAGACCTTGGCGGCAAAATTAGTTTTGCCTCTATTGCTCACCCGAGAAGCAACGGCCAAGCAGAGAGGGCTAATGCTGAAGTGCTGCACGGTCTCAGGACCAGAACCTTTGACAAGCTGAGAAAATGCGGAAGACGCTGGATTGATGAGTTGCCGACGGTTCTTTGGTCAATCAGAACGACACCAAATCGAGCCACTGGCCAGACGCCCTTCACTCTAGTCTACGGAGCGGAAGCAGTTCTCCCCATGGAACTCATATACGGATCACCTCGAGCGCTCGCTTATGATGAGCTTGAGCAAGAGCAACTGCAGCAAGATGACGATGTGCTCCTTGAGGAGAATCGTCTTCAGGCTGTTGTGCGAGCTGCACGCTACCAGCAAGCTTTGCGCCGTTACCATAGCTGCAAAGTTCATGCCCGAAGTCTTGAGGAAGGCGACCTTGTTCTTCGACGGATTCAGTCCGCCCAGAATTCAAACAAGTTGACGCCAAAGTGGGAAGGCCCTTATCGGGTAGTACGAGTTACCAGGCCCGGTGTTGTCTGCCTGGAGACCAAAGATGGCGTTCCAGTGAGCAACTCCTAGAATATCGAGCATCTTCGCAAGTTCTACCCATAAGGCGCGGTTGCCGGGGGCCCCCGGCAACCACCTTTTTGTACAAGTCTTGCCAGCAAGGCATGTAATCCTTTGTACAAAGCCAGGCGCAGACCCTGTGCCCAGATGAATAAGTTTAAGTGTTGTGCATTTCCTTATTGATTTCCATGTTTATATATATATATATATGCATGTTTGTCTAAGACGTTGTATGACACTTGTTCTCGGAAGGTACTAACGAACCGCCAAGGTTCCATATCTTTATTTTCTCTTCTTTCTTTTTCTCAAAAGATAGAAGGATTCCCCGCGCGCACGTTTGCCGGGGGGGGAAGGAAGATATGGGTACCAGTGGGCGACGTTCAGAATTGACGCCTTACCGGAGGAAGTACCACGACAGAAAGCTAAGTTATAAAACTTTAAGCAAGTTTCTTTTATCATAAGGTTATTTTCCTTAGACGATTTCGACTTTTGTCTGGAAAACCTGCACACGAAGGAACCCTTGTCGTAATCGGTTGCGCCCTTATTTTGTTTCGAGTCCGCTCAACAATTTAAGTGGCAGGACTAAGAATGCCAAGGCATCTTGCCAGCCACTGCACCTCCAGCAGGCTGCTGAAGTCCCGCACCCAGCGCTCGCGGCAGGTTGCATGCCGGCAAGTTTTCAGTAAGCGTAGGGTCTACTCCGTACATAAAGGTATCATACAAGGGAAATAGCATGCATATACCCAAACATACGTAAGTTATATTACATCAATAAGTCGCCGCAGTTCTAACACAAGACTTGATTGCCTTTTGGCATGGAATGGTGGCGACAAGGAAAAATGAGGCGGCTAGTCCCTGTGTTGGCCCTCGACCCTCTTGATCGAATCTACCTTCTCAAGGATGGGCGCAATAAGCTCCTCAAGTGCCTTGAGATCTGCATCCTTCGGCAAGCGGTCGAGCACGTTGGTGAGATCAACGCCAAGGTTCTTACGCACCACCTTGATGAGTACCTTGCGGAGGACGGCCTGGCAAAGTTTGCGGGATTCATTGGCCAGTTGGGTCGCTCGGTTGGACTGTAGCAGCTTCAAAGCGTCAATGATGCTTTCGAAGAACATGGTCAACCTGGCGCTCGAAGATATCCTTTCTTCGAAGGAATACCTGAAGTTTTGTAGGCCATCCTGGCAAATGGTTGACAATTGTGCTGTGATCCTCTCCGCGGTGTCGACAAGGCGATCAGTCCAGATTTTCACACCCTTCTCATAGTCAATTTGGGCGGCGGCAGCGCTCTTAAGAAAATTCTTCTCATCCTGAAGTTCTTTGCTTAGGGCCTTCTCGCGGGCCCTGCCGTCCTTAAGAGACTTCTCCAGCGTGGTCAGCTTTAGCCTCAGATCGGCAATGGCATCGTTGGCTGAAGAGAGCTGCTTGGTCTTGTCAGACATGGCAACTTGCATCTCCGCCAGGCTGTGGAGAGTTTTCTCCCTGTCCCCTTCGAGCGTCGAGAGCTCCTTGCCATGTTCTTCAAGATCCTCCTCCAGCTTCTTCACTTTGTCGCTCAGCTTGTTCTTGGCGGCCTCTGCAGCCTCGGCAGCATCGACGGCCTCATTGAGCTTGCCGGCGTGATCTACAGTTAGAGCTTCGAGCGCCTCCTTGTGCTTTTGCTCCAGCTCCTGGATCCGCTGCGCGACAAGCTTATCGATCTCCTCATCTTTGCCGCGAAGCTTGGTGGCAAGCGCCTGCTCACGTGCGGCAAGATCTTCCTCGTGGGCATCAAGCGTAATGCGACGCTTCGTCAGGAGGGCATCTTCAGCGGCAGTTCTTTGTGCAGCTTCCTCCTGCGCTTTCTCCATGTCAGATTGTTTCAAGAGGAGCTCCGTCCAGCTTTGGCTCACTTGTTCCTGGCTGGCAGTCAACTCCTGAAGGGCCTCGGCGTACCAGATCTGCATCTGCTCAACGCGCTTCTGAAAACCTGCTTCGGCTGCTTCGACAACTGCCATTCTGGAATTTGCTTTCTCTTTTCGAGCACGGTGAAGTGCTTGGAGCTTGCGAAAATTTTCGCCCATGGCTTGGAGGAGTTGATCCTCTTCAGATTTGCCACTGCTGACGCTTGGATCATCAACGATTTCGAGCCCGGCAGCGGTGATGATTTCTTCATCGAAGGTTTCCCCTTCAGTCGGCATTTCAATATTTGCCGTGCCCGGCAAGTTGATGAATAGGTTGTCGCCAACCTTGAGATATTTGCTCGATGAGGGAGTTTCAGATGTCGATGGTTGGTCCTCGACGTTTGTCTCACTGGTAGCTGGGGGCTCTGTGGCCGATGTAGTGCCTGGCGCTCCTGCGGTAGGAATGCCATCAGTGTGGTCACCAGACTCCTTGCCGGCCCTCTCGGTAGATTCCTTGGCGGCTTCCTCGGCAACAGTTTCACTGACCTCGACAGTGGCGTCTTTGGCGGCCTCGCTAGCGGCGATCCTGTCAGCTTCGGTGGTGGCGTCTCTGGCGGTCTCCTCGATGATAATGTCGACATCCATGTGTTCCATCATAGGGAATTCTGGAGGACGAAGGAAGGAAACAAAATAAGATCAAGGTTGAAGTTCAAGAAGACAAAAAGAAAGAAAGATAAAGAAAAGGATAGCAAGCGCTCTAAGGCAAACAGTTACCTGCGTCGAGTTGTTGAGAGGTGGCCTCGCCCCTCCTGGCAACGTTGGCTGCCGGGGAAATGTTGCCGGTACCCATGCGTACCGGCTCCTCCTCAACCAAGATAGGCTCGTCGGTGGTAACTCTTGCCGGGGATGCGCTCGTGGGCGGCGTGGTTAACGGAGGCGGCACGACGGGGGTGGTTTCCACCTCTCCCTGTTGCTGTTCTTCTCCTGCAAGCCCGAAGATATCAGCGGCAAGGGTAGAAACCTCAGCGCCCGCCAGCGGAAAACGATCGGAGAACTCACGCTGGGGGCTGCGTTGAGGGCTGAGCCCCGGACTGATGACGATAATTTCTGGCGTGCTCGTAGAGCCAGCCGGGGGCTCATCGCCCGTGGAAGTCCTCAACCTCTTCGCCGCCCTTTCCGCCAAGGTTTCTACATCGCTGCAGAGACAAGACGAAGCAAGGCTATGAGATTACCCCGAAATTTGGGAGATAAAGGCTATGACAGGATACTTACTCTTCCTCTTCTCGTTCCGGGCTGAAGCCGGAGATGTCGAAATCGACCTCCGTTGCAGTGTCCGTGTGAGGGGGCAGAGGAGGGGTCCTGGGTCGCTTGGCTGTAATAGATGCAGGAGACTAGCATGGTTCCGCCACCTCAGCCTCCGGTGCGGTTGTGTGAGACGCCCCTGCCGCCTCAGTGGTTGCCGCAGGTGCGGGTCTCGCGCGCCGCACAGGTTGCTGTCGAACTCCTTGCCGCGGCGCAGTCTTGCCGGCCGCCTTCTTGCCGGGAGCCTCACTGCTCGAAGAGGGTAGGCTAGCCGCGATGCCAGAAGCGGCCTTTCAAAGAACGCACTTAGTCTTCTTCGGAGCTGGGGGCTCCTCCTGTGGCTCTTCTTCGGCTACGTCTTCGTCGGACGAGCCCTCGGCGGCCACGCTGCTCTGTTCCCCGGCAGCCTCAGCCTCCCCGGCAAGATTTTCTTCCATCACAACCTCCGCGTCGCTGGTTTCCCATTCTGTGAAACCGACGCTACCATCCTCCGCGGCAAGATTCGGTTCTTCCACCCTAGTGGCAATATACGCCACTTCTTCGTTAGTGGTGGCGCGAGTGAGGTCCGTCTCTTCCCGGATGGCCTTCTGCGACAAGTTGTCAAAGAACTTTTGTGCTTCCTCCTCAGTTGGCTCGGCCCAAGTCGCGTCAAGACCATGGGCGTTGAACATTGGCATGATGGCGATGATTGACCCCAGGGCGGAGTTGTTGCACAAAGGGACAATTCTTGCCGGCAACCGATGTTTATCATCGCGCTGGAATAGTTTGTGGCGGAGAGCGCCGAGCTGCATGGCCGTCAAATTGTTGTTCAATCCAGGGTGCAGCCTCATGATGTCCGCTGCGTTCCGGTACTCCCAAGCTGGTCTTCCCTTGCTCTGTAGGGGGGCGATGCGGCAGCGGAGGAAATCGAAGCCAATCATCTCCATTGTGAGCCCGACAGCTTTCATGCGAAGGATCCTGGTGGTGGCTATCGTGAGCCTCTCGTCCTCCGCGGCGAGATCGCTCCAGTCACTGCCGCAGACCGCCTTCTGCTGTCGAGGCAAACAGAACGGATGGGGATCTGCTTCCTTGATCCAGCACCACTCAGACCGCCATTCATCCCACTTCTCGCGGTAGACCCCATCTGGGTATATCTCCTTATTCCAAGCCCATGGAATCCAGGCGATAGAACCGGAAAGGGCCTCCCCCTTTTGGATGCGAGGAATAAAGTAATGGCGGAAGAGGGCAGTGTTGGGAACTACTCCGGCAAAGTTTTCGCAAAGATGAGCGAAGATGGACATGCACATTATGGCGTTCAGCGTGAAATCAAGAAGATGGAAGCCGTATATGTACACAATGTCGTTGAAGAAGTTAGAGAATGGAGGACAGAGTCCGCAATAGAAATAAGTGGTGAAGAAGCGATATCTGTCAGGTCCACTCTTGGAACAAGAACCTGGAATCATGCGAGTTGCAGGGTGAGCTTGCGTCTCCTTCGCCCACATGCACTGGTACCGGTTCTTCAAGGCCCTAGCATCGAGCGTCGGAGCGAAGACGACGTACTTCTTCCGCATCTTCACCAGCTCGCTTTCCGGGACATCGGCTTTCATCTCCTTGCTCTTGCCTTTGCCCTTGCTAGCCTTGGGCGGCATGGTGATTGCGAAGGCGGAAGCTGAGGATAGTGCGGGTGCGGAACCGAAGAACGGATAAGGAGAAGTCTGGCTTTGAACTCGAGAAGGGGAAAATAAAGGTGGAGTCCAGATTGAGAAGAAGAGGGGGTGAATAGGCTGCGCCTCTGCAGTTTCCCTTTTAATGGGGAAGGAGCGAGGCCGCCTCTTTTACTCCCCAATGTAAATACGCCTCTGTAGGCGTGCTGCAGCTGCAAGCCTTTCAGTGCACGCTTCCCACGTCGCGCATTCAGCGCGCGTAGTGGGGGGCACAGTAAGCGGGATATTTACGAGCAGTTAATCCCCTGCCACGCGTGCCCGTGCACTGTTTGGGCCTAGCCCAACAACGCCTCGCACTCGTGTGTGGCCTAGGCCTGGGGGCTCCTGTCGGTGTACTAAGTATTGGGCCATTAGTACCCCGTACTTGTGCACGGGCAATTGTAGCCATACTCGCGGCCAGGCTTGTCGGGGAATAGTTGGAGGTTAATTCGAGTTATCAAGGAAACGCCCAAGCCAAGGATCAGAGGATCAGCAGATAAGAAGAGCTGAAGACCGAACGCCTGCCTCCCCGGCAAGATCTTGCCGGGGTGGCCTGCAAAGCCCGGCAAGATTTCGCGCCCGGCAAGATTCAGCGCCCGACAAGATTCTGCCACTGTGCCACCGCTTCGGCACAGCAACAAGCCTGACATTCCGGGTCCTTCTATGGATGCGTGGCAAGGCGCCAGTGGAGGAGAGCTTAAGGGTGCTGATGGGATGGCCCCTTTTTCCATCCCCAAGAAAATGAGGACACCTAAACGGACACCTCACGGTGCATTAAATGCATTCGTCCTAAACCGTCAGTGGTTAGGTATGATGACCCTGTAGCTACTTTACACCTCAATGTATGTACATTTTGCCATTATGGTGACCCCTTCGAACATATAAAAGGAGGCCCAAGGCAACTGCTATAGGGGAGGAGGATCTTCTGGCCCATCCTGCATGCGTAGCTGCTCTTTGAACGTACTGTTCATCGCAAGCGCTCCTGGAGCCTGGGCTCAAGAACACTCTTAATAAAACAAGGCAGGAGTAGGGTTTTACGCCGATTAGCGGCCCAAACCTGGGTAAAATCACCCCACGTCGATCATTGGTTCTGCTCTTTGTGCATACCTCTCTCTCTGCCGAATCGTAAAGGGGTCCTTTGGGATCCCATAGGTGCCGCACGCCGACAAAGACCTCCTCACGGAGAAGAACTTGCTACTTGTATTGTCCTTTGTTGATTGTGGATCGTGTATCTCTTTGTGTTTCGAGGATCTAGCACATGTGTAATCGAATCTTGTTGGTTTGAGTGAATCCTCTCGTGTTTCCCCTCGTGTTTTCCCCTCGTGTTCTTCGTGTTCTTCGCGGGAACCGCTCCAATCGTGAAAGATCAGGCACCTAGGGTTCTACCCTACATCATCTTGGATCAGAGCAAGCTTGCTCATGATCATGTTGGATAAGAACAAGGTTGATCACGAATTTGGAGCCCTACCCCTCTTTTTCTAGCCTTCTTTTGTTGATTTTGTCCCAATTTCGAAAATTCCCCACCAAAAATAGCCCCAATTTTTTTTTTTTGTGATTTGTTGGTTTTGATGAGGTTTTGTTGATTTTAATCCATGGATTTTCTTGGTTTCAAGTGGATCTAGCTTTCCCCCATCTTTTCCCCCTTTCCATCCACGAAATTCATCAAATTTTGTCCCCGAAATCATTAATTTCCACCCCAAAATCAAGTTCCTCGAGTTCATCCTCGGATTTGGAGCCTGGACATCCGGCCCGTGGCCCCGGACATCTGGCCTCCCGAACATCCGGCTCCTAGAGCGCATTTTCGCGAGTGGTTCTGGACATCAGGTCCCGGATTTCCGGCCCAATCCCCGGATGTCCGGCCCCTGGCATTTCAGCCTCTTGTGTTTCACCGTTTTGACCATAACTAATTCATCCGGAGTTCATTTTTGACGTTCTTTAGCTCGTTTCGAAGCTATTGACATCCCCCATCCCATAAAAATACTACCATCATCATTTGACTCCATTAATTTTTTTGGAACTTTGGCATCTTTGCCTAGGGCTTCCACCATATCCTCTGCTATACCACCACCGACTTCCGTAACCTAACCCATTTTATCCCCCATCGCATTTGTGGTTGTTTGAATTGTGATTTGAGTCTCCTAAGGTGTTTAGGCTACTTAGGGACGGTTGCTTGTTCATCAACCACCACCATAACTTCCGCATAGGTTTCCCCACCATACACTTCCGCCACCCCAACTTAACCGAATTTTGTTTGTGTTGTGAGTTGTGTCTCCTAAGGTGTTTCGGCTACTTAGGGACCGTGCTTTCAACTCCGATACCGTGTATAGCCCATCATACCCTTCCGCCACCTTAACCCATTTTGACCAGGTTTCCACCAATACTTCCGCAACCACCACCGCATTCCCGCTACCATCATTTTGACATTTGACATTTGAGATTTTGAGTTCGTGGTTTTTCTGTTTCCTAGGGTGTTTCGGCTAACTAGGAACGGTTCAACATCGAGAACACTGCCACTCATCATCGCCACGAGGTCGTCATCGTACATCAGGATGGTAATCTCGATGACAGCATTGTATATTCCCCTTGCCATTGCATTGATAACCCCTAGCCCATTTTGCGTCACTTACCTATCGAGACTAGCCATTGAGTATTGCCGGCAATGTTACTTGTGCACATTAGTGATCATCGATCCGCCCTTCCATTGCATACACACCATATCATATTGCTATCATCATATCATCTCTTGTGTCACAAGATTGTTCCCGCATATACACAATTACTATTTTGGTTTGTGCATTTCGCATAGTGGCCATAAAAAAAAAGAGAGATAGAAAAAAAAGAAAAAAAAGAAAAAGCTTTTAAGCAAAGAGAAAGAGCAAAGAAGCTCGTAAGCAAGAGCCATAGCATCATACCACATTGCATATAAGATTGTCATATACGATCATCTTGGATCATCTTGAGAAGAACACCGGGAACCATATAAGCATAGCATACTTGGGATAGAAGTCGTTGCATTTTTGTCTCCTATAGGTTGTGCACAAGCGTCGTATCCGCCTATTGAGCAATCGTGCTAGCGTCTCACTAGAGTTGTGCAACAAGAGCATTTTCTGTGGATTCCACATTTTGAGCTCATTCCTTGGTTGCACGACCCCATCTATCTATCCATGTGCGTGTTTCCGTGTGCCACATATTGCTGTTGGTCTACTTGTTTCACTAGCGAATTTGTGAATCTCTTTCAACATTATTGACTCTTGCCAACATTTTGCATCAAATTTTTGTGCCACTATCCTCACCAAGCTCTACCAAAAGCTTTACTTGTGTAGGTGTGAGAATTGACAAGAATCGGTACCAATTGTGTTATTTCCTTACTACACTATTTAGTGATCATTAATCCATTTTCAACATCGGGTAAGGTACATTTGGTCTAGTTCTTCTCTTTCTCCCACCCACATTTGCTCGAGTCTTGTGATGGATAGGCAAAGCATTTCATCTCCGGTCTTCCACGACAAAGATGGCGCGAACAACTACATCACCAAAACGACCATCTTCGATCTTCAACGACAAATGCAAGGCGCACAATCTACCTTGCGAAAGCGCATCGACAACCTCGCCACCGACATACAACAATCTGTGCTACGTACAAGAGACTACCTCGACCATAATTTCTCCACAGAAGAGGAGGAGAAAGATGCAAGGATGGAGGAGATTCGGGCCTTGTTGGTCAACCGTTCTTCCTCTTCGTCATCTTCAAGGCGGCGGTGAGCAAGTCGATCATCTTCGGAGCGCCCATGCGATGCAAGCACAATTCATCCATGTCCACATCTACATGGTGACCATCATCACATTCGTGATCCACATCATCATGTAGGGCAAGTCACCTCCAAGCATCATGTGCACGACGACGACGAACGACATCTACTACGAGATCAAGTACGACAACGACGCCATCAACATGAAAATGCTCGAGACGCACAAACCTACAAGTCCCAACAAGCTCTACATCAAGCTACGGCCAACTTTCATGAGCACAAGAGAAGACCGCGAGACAAGCACCACCAAGAGGAAGCTACGGCTACTACCACCACTTCGGCATCTTCGCCAAGTGTTATCAAGGCATCTTCGCCTTTGGACGTACCGCATCTTTGCCTACTTTCCACTAGTACGCCTACTTCAACATCATCGAGTCTAAGGCGACCACCTACAAGCGAGGGTGACACTTCCATCTTAGGAAGGCCCTCAAGAAAGATGGCCGAGCATGGGAAATTCCCTTCGGTCATGGAGACGAGCTACGAGGTGCCACATCATATGGGCTTCCTACAACAAGACGGCGACAAGAAGGTCGAGCAAGGGCCATCCCCTACGACCACGGCGACGAGCGTGAACCTCTTCAACAACATGAAGACAGTGCCCATATTGGACTCATACTCCGAGTCAAGCTACGCAAGCTATGCAAGCTCACATGAGACCTTCTGATGCGGAGCATCCCACGGCACCACTTGGACCTATCTACATCTCCCACGACACCACTTGGACCAATGACAAGAGCTCGAGCAAGGCTATCAAAGATAAGGTGAACTCACTCCTCTCCGAAACACCACTCTCTACATATGAGACGTGGCTACTACCTCAAGCGGAAACCCTATGTGTGATCAGGTAATTAGAGGAAGGCCATGGAGCAGCTACACCCAACGGACAAGAAGGCGAGGACACCAAGTACAAAGGACAAGAAGAGGAGCTACCAGAAAATCCGCAGCCACTGGACGACCGACACCTCTCGAACGTCCGATGCCTGGAGGCTATAGCCTGCGAGCCGAGTCCCAGCCTGTGCACACTCCAGCGGCTGGACATCCGACGCTGAACGGACGGCTGACACCTCCCAGCGCCCGGACGACCAAGCCTCGCCGGACGACCGACACCACCAGTCCATGACCAAAACGTCGGAAGTATGGTGGCCACCGGACGACCGACACATCGGAAGTCCGACCCCAACCGAACGTCCGACATAGCCTGATCAGAGCCGAAACGTCGGACTTTCGACAAGTACCGGACGTCCGAGCCCCCTCGAGACGCCGGACGACCGGTAACTGTCGGACGTCCGACGCCTGTGTGTTGGCCACGTGTTGGGCCGAAGCCCATGTACCCCTTCACCCACTTAGACTATATATAGTCCTCCTCCTTCCTCTTTTTAGGGTTAGCAAAGTAGTAGCTCATTTGAGATAGAGCTTTGCTCTCCACCTGATCCCTTCTCCATCGGAGTGCACGACCTCTGCGGAGAAGATCCCCCAAGTGGATTCAAGACCCCTCACGGGAAGACCTTCAAGACCTCCTCACGGAGAAGACTACCGCTACTTGTATCGTCCTTTGTTGTGTTTGGACCATGTATCATTCATTATGTTCGAGGATCTAGCACATGTGTGATCGTTTTCCGTTGGTTTGAGTGACTCCTCTCGTGTTTCCCCTGATGTTTTCCCCTCATGTTGTTCGTGTTCTCCATAGGATCCGCTCCAATCGTGAAAGATCGGGCATCTAGGGTTCTACCCTACATCATCTTGGTATCATGAGCCTAGGTTGATCATGATTTTGGATCCGTCCCTCTTTATTTTCTAGCCTAATTTTGTTGATTTCATCCTAATTTCGAAAATCCCCACAAAAATATACCCCCCTGTCATGGGAAACCACGGCCACCTATGGGACCATGAGCCCCTTTTGGTTCGGCAGGGGGACTGAGCACATTGCACAAAGAGCGGAGAACGTCGCGCAGCACGACAGAGATCAAACGGGCAGTTTTACCCAGGTTCGGGCCGCCGCGAGGCATAAACCCTACTCCTGCTTTGGTGGATTGATGGTGGATGGTGGTGGAAGCATAGTGCTCTTGCCCGGCAGGGTTGCCTTGGGGCGAGAGCAGCTACGCGCGTATGAGTGTACAAGGGTCCGAATCCTATCTATGGTTGCCATAGGCCTCCTTTTATAGATCAAGGGGTCACCACAGTGGCAAATCAGTCATTGTGTACTGATTAGATAGCAAATAGTGCTATCATATCTACTCTGCAGACAGAGCTGAGCGCATTAAATGCGCCGCTTAGTGTCACATCATGGCCTGTCCGGCACGCCTTGCCGGGTTATTCGGCCACCTTCTGTCCTGTCTGCACGACACGTCGCTGGACGGGTGTCATTTGGAGGCGATTCCTGTAGGAAATGGCTGCTATGTGGCAAAAGACAACCACTTAATCACTTTGGGGCTTGACACCGCACTGATTGATGACTTGCGTCGCCGTGAGGTGGAGTGGTGGAGCCTTGGGGGGGGTGGGTGTTTTTACCTTTGTAGGACCCGGCAGGCCTGCCGGGGCGGTCTTGAGGCTTGCTTATGGGGCAACCTTGACCTCGCCAGGCTCTCCTACCAGGCAAGGGAGGTTTTCCTTACTAGTGTCTTGCTCCTTGTCTTGACTTGGTCTTCTTGATCTGCACTCTGGTTCACCAAAGAGTTGATCTCTTGTGCTTGGTCTGGTCTTGGACATTGTAATCTTAATCTTAGGCATGTGCACAGTGTGGGCAACAGACCTAGGGTTTGTTGCACCGACAGGAGCCCCGAGGCCTGGCCCAAACATGTTGCCGGGCGTCGTCAGGATAGGCCCTAACCAGTGCACAGGTGAGAGGGTAAGAGTTCCTTGCCCCTTGAGATCTTCTTTGCTTCTTCATTAATCTGAGCCCAGGTCAGTTTCTGGTTCTCCCACGCGTCGCGTAATGCCAACCACGGTGAGGCCATCCTTGTAATGGCCCGTGAATGACTTTAACGCATGGGTGAGTAACTGCCAATTCACTCTTCCCACCACGCCCTTATCCCTGGCCACGTATGCAGCATGGATTGAGTGGGGTAGGTAACAGAGGCGCGTGGTGCGGGAGAGCGTCAAGTCAGGAGCCTAGTCTTCTCGGATCGGTGGAGGAGGACGGCGGTTACCCGCCGAGGGGTCAGCTCCCAGCCCCCAGCCCGTCTATAAAAGAAGGGGTGGGGGACGGAGTGGGAGTATTCATCCGCACACCCTTCCTCCTCCGTTTTTTGCTTTCTCCTGGGGTATGCTGAAAAGGAGAGCCCGGGGGCAGGCCCCGGTCCCTAGCTTTGGGTTGATGATGTCGAACGCTCATGTCGATGCTTGGGGAGAAGAAGGGCGTGGTCGCGCCTTTGCTAGGACAATACCCCTCTCTCGTCTTTGTACGGGCTATCAGAGGGCGCGTGCGCGGCGCGGCGGTAGCGCCGGAGGAAGCGACTCCAGCGCGCTTGTCGCCGGGCCGCCCGGGGCTCCTCTTCCAGTAAAGGGTCATGTGAGCGACACCACGCCGGGGTCCACAGAGCGTGGTAGTCACTCTCGGCCTATCCCTTTTTCTCCGGTGAGGCTGAGAGGAGACTGCGGGATCAGGTCGCCGTTGCTAACGGCGAATCCTTTCCTTCGGGGTACTACCAGCCTGGCGCATAGGCAGGTTCCTCGTGTCCGTGTATGCTTCTTCGAAAGACGATGCCCTTCTAATTCTAGGTCGATGGAGATGACCATGCTCTCTGTGGCATCTCCCGAAGCACCCGGCGCTCGTCCTAGCTGCCGCGGCGGTGGCTCGATTGGTGGCAGACGCGCCTCTTCGAGCGACAGCAACGAGGAGGGTAGCGGCAACCCACGGCGCGTCAAGCGCGGGGACGAGTGCTCCAACGTGGCGTGATTTCCCGGCAGCACCATCGTCTTCGGCCGGCTTCAGTAGTGCCACCATTTGTGCCTGCCCTCCGGTTTCTTCCTCCTGATCCGGGAGCAGTGCCATCCTGATCCTGGGGAGGCGCCGAATCCCAGTCAAGCCTTCCCTCTGCTATCTTCACCTTCCCCTACAGTTCCAAGGAGAAAAGGAGAGAAAGCAGAGGCATCACGGGCATCTATCTTTTTTCAATCTAAAACATATAGGCACTTGCCAAACTTTAGTTCAAATTATGTAATCTCTTTTATCCATGTTTGTGTTCTGGAAGATCTGTACTTGTTGGTCAGCATATTAATGAAAAAGATAACCCTTGCCGGGCACTTGTGCATGTAACATGTCCATGCAGAGGTAGGATGCCTCTATACATTCAAGTAAACAAGTTTTTCTTGGTAGGCTATCCTGCCGGTACCCTCAGCTTGCTGCCGCGGAGCAAGGCCTGCCGGGCATAAATCGTAAAGAGGGACCAACCCCCCACCAAACCTTCTCGCCAAAGGCCACTACAACCACCCTGACAGAAGCAACGTTCGAGTCATGGGACGGGAGCACCTAAGTTTCGAAAGTGGCGAGGTTTTCCTATGCACAAGTTTTTATTTACAGAACGCGTATGGATAAGAGAGAGAACTTATCTGTTTGCGCTTGCCATGGATCGCAATGTAGGCTTGTCTTCTCTTCTCCTCTTTGGGACTGAATCCACGGTAGGAGCCTGCAGTTTGATGCAGATGAAAATGATGCCTCATGCGATCTTATCTACATGAACATGCAATGCTCATGATATGCCTATGCATGCATGCAAGTTTTGGGCCCCCCAGTGCTTCATTTATTTCTATGTTGCCCAGGGTCTGCGCCTGGCTTTGTACAAGGGGTTACATGCAATAGAGGCAAGGCTTGTACAAAAGGGTGGCTGCCAGGCAGGGCCCGACAGTCATGCCTTACTGGTAGAACTTGCGGAGATGCTCAATATTCCATGAGTTTTTTAATTGAATGCCATCTTCGGTCTCCAGACGGACTGCGCCAGGTATGGTGACTTGTACTACCCGGTAAGGGCATTCCCACTTAGGCGTCAACTTGTTTGCACCCTTGGCAGACTGAACGCGCCTAAGGACAAGGTCGCCTTCCTTAAAACACCGGGTATGAACCCTGTGGCTGTGATAGCGATGCAGGGCTTGCTGATAGCGTGCGGCACGCGTAGCATCCCAGAGACGGTTCTCCTCGAGTAGCACAGCTTCGTCACGCCGGTGCTAATCTTGCGCTACTTCATTGTAGGAAAGCACTCGAGGTGTCCCGTAAATGAGTTCCGTGGGGATAACTGCTTCTGCCCCATAGACTAGGGAGAAGGGAGTCTGCCCGGTAGCTCGATTTGGTGTCGTTCTAAGGGACCAAAGAACCACCGGCAGCTCGTCGATCCACCGCCTGCCGTACTTCTGCAGCCTATCAAATGTTCTCGTCTAGAGTCCTCGTAACACTTCAGCATTCGCCCTCTCAGCTTGCCCGTTGCTCCTTGGATGAGCCACAGAGGCGAACGAGACTTTGCTTCCGAGGGCATGAACATATTGCATGAAGGTGCGGCTCGTGAATTGGGTGCTGTTGTCAGTGATGATCCGGGTAGGAACTCCAAAGCGTCACACCAATCCTTTCAAGAACTTGATAGCTGACTGAGCAGTCACCTTTCTCACGGGCTCTACTTCTGGCCACTTTGTAAACTTGTCGATTGCAATGAACAAGAATTCAAAGCCCCCGGCAGCACTGGGGAAAGGGCCCAAGATGTCGATCCCCCAGACCGAAAAAAGCCATGACAAAGGTATTGTTTGAAGAGCTTGGGCAGGCAGGTGGATATTCTTGGAATGGAACTGGCAGGCTTCACACTTGGTGACAAGCTCGACCGCATCTTGGAGGGCTGTGGGCCAGTAGAATCCTTGCCGGAAATCTTTCCCAACCAAGGCCCTTGATCCAATGTGGGAGCCGCACATACCCTTGTGTATCTCTGCCAGCAGTTCCCTTCCTCCTTCCTGGAAAATGCACTTCAATTTCACACCATTGGGCCTCCTTCTGTACAACGTGTCGTCAACAAACTGATACATACTGGCCCTCCGGGCTACTCTTTCAGCTTCTTCTTGCTCTTCGGGAAGTTCTCCAATTTGGAGGAAATGGACTATGTGCCGTGCCCAAGATGGAGCATGTGGCTCGGCAACGAGGACTAACAGCACCTCCCCATTCATTAGAGTGCAATCCTCGACCGCGGGGACCGATGGCCTGGCGGGAGGATGCAGCTCAACGACCGAAGGGGAGCTGTTCCTGACAAGCTTTCTGCTGGGATCCTCGGAAGGTTCTATCGGGAGAGGCTTGCCGGAGTCCAGTTTCCTCCTTTTCTTAGCCATTGCTACTAGGGATACGGAGGGCTGAGTCAGATGGAGAACAAAAGTCCCTGGTTCCACAGGAAGCTTTTGCGTAGCGCACTTTGCCAGATGATCAGCAATGCTATTTTCCACACGGGGTACGTGCTCTGTTTGCAGTCCGTCAAAGCGCTCCTCCAACTTTCTCACTTCCTCGACGTATGCCTCCATCAATGGACTTTGGTAATCCTTGTTGACTTGTCTCACTACAAGCTGTGAATCTCCATGGATGACCAGCTTCTTAATTCCCAGTTCTGTTGCAATTCTGAGGCCGGCAAGGAGCCCTTCATACTCTGCAGTATTGTTGGTAGTCTTCTCGCGGGGAAACTGCATCTGGACGACGTACTTAAGGTGCTCCCCAGTGGGAGCAACAAGAAGCACACCAGCCCCTGCACCTTGTAGGGAGAAGGCACCATCGAAAGACATGATCCAATCTTGGGGTGCTTCCTTGCTAGGAATAAACGTCTCCAATACCTCTTCGTCTGGAGTTGGTGCCCATTCTACGATGAATTCTGCTAGTGCTCTACTCTGGATGGCTGACGTGCTCTCAAACATCAAACCAAAGCTGGATAACTCCAAAGCCCACTCCACTATCCTGCCGGTAGCCTCAAGGTTTCGGAGTATCCATTGCAAAGGGAAACGGGTGACAACTATGATCTCGTGGGCTTGGAAGTAGTGGCGTAGTTTCCTTGAGGCCATGACAAGGCCAAAAATCAATTTTTGCACGCCAGAGTACCTGGATCTAGCCCCCTGCAACAGGGAGCTGACGAATTACACTGGGCGCTGCACCACTTTCTTCTTTGCCATGACCAGAGAACTGCTTCCGCTGCTTTGCTCTACTCTGTCCTGATCTGCATCTGACCTTGCCGGGGTGTGCTCACTTTCCTCCCCGGAAGGGGCACCAGCTGTGTCTGCTGCTTCATCTACTTCCCGTTGCGCCACCAGTGCCGCGCTAACCACTTGATTAGTTGCCGCCTTGTATAGCAGCAACGGCTCTTGTGGTTTGGGAGCGACCAAAGTGGGCACAGAAGAAAGGTAGGCCTTCAAATCCTGTAGTGCGGTGTCTGCCTCTGGGGTCCACTCTACGGGTCTTGCCTTCTTCAAGATTTTGAAGAACGGCAAGGCACGCTCGGCAGACATGGAAATGAATCTGCTAAGCACGGCAACACACCCAGTCAAACGCCTCACATCCTTAACTGTCTTGGGTGCCTAAATCTGCTCGATAGCCTTGATCTTGTCGGGGTTGGCCTCTATCCCCCGGTGAGACACAAAGAAGCCAAGTAGTTTGCCGGAAGGAACGCCAAACACACACTTCTCCGGGTTTAGCTTCAAGTTGATCTTGTGCAGATTAGCAAATGTCTCTTCTAAATCCTGAATGAGGGTTGATCTGTCCTTGGTCTTGACCACAATATCATCCATATAAGCTTTAATGTTTCTGTGCAACTATGACTCAAAACCAATCTGGACTGCCCTTGCGAAAGTGGACTCGGTGCTCTTCAACCCGAAAGGCATCCACACGAAGCAGTATGGGCCACATGGGGTGATGAACGTGGTCTTCTCTTCGTCTTCCTTGGACATGAAGATCTGATGGTATCCAGAGTAGGCATCCAGGAAGGAAAGCAGATCACACCCGGAGGTGGAATCCACAATCTGGACGATGCGCGGCAAGGGAAATGGGTCCTTCGGGCATGCCTTGTTCAGATCCGTAAAATCTATGCACAACCTCCACTTTCCATTAGCCTTGCGTACCACCACAAGATTCGCTAACCATGTTGGATGCAACACTCCTCTGACCAGACCAGCTGCCTCAAGTTTCTTAATCTCCTCGGCAATAAACTGTTGCCGCTCCAAAGCTTGTTTTCGGACCTTCTGCTTGACGGGCCGGGCATGTGGGCAGACAGCAAGGTGGTGCTCGATTACCTCCCTGGGAACACCGGGGATGTCAGATGGTTGCCAGGCAAACACGTCGACATTCGCTTGCAGGAAGGCAACAAGCGCGCTTTCCTATTTGTCATCAAGGGTGGCACTGATAGTGATGGTACCATCAGTGCCAGCCAGCCCTGCCGGGACCTTCTTCACAGTAGGCGCAGCAGCTTTGGATCTCTTGCTATTGGAACTCTCCGGCAATTCAAAGATAGGCGTAGCGCACTTCGGAGAGGCACGCTTCCCGGATTCCTTGCTAGCTCTCTTCATTTTTTTACTCTCCTTGGCGGGAACACTGGCTTCCGCAGCCCCTGCCGTGACTGCTTCCCGATACATCTTATCCACGCATATGACTGCGTCTCTCTGATCTGACGGAATGGAAATGACTCCTATCGGCCCTGGCATCTTCAAGGTGTTGTAGGCATAGTGGGATGCCGCCATGAACTTGGCCAGAGCTGGGCGACCAAGGATTCCATTGTATGGCAAGGGGAGGTCAACCATGTCAAACATGATCTTCTCAGTATGGTAGTTTAACTCCTCCCCCCCCCCCCGAACCTCACCGGCAGCGTGGTCTTTCCCTTAGGATGACTCCTACCGGGGTTGATTCCTTGGAACGTACCAGTAACCTTGAGCTACTCATCTGCTATCTGGAGTTTGCTGAGGACCTCTAGAGATATCAGATTCAACCCAGCCCCGCCGTCAACCAACATCTTGGTGACCTTGAGGTTGCGTATTGTTGGCGAGACCAACAACATCAAGCACCCTATCGCAATGGTGCGATCAGGGTGATCCTCTTCATCAAAAATGATGGGCGTGCGGGACCATTTGAGCGGCTTCTGAGAATCTGCCGCTGGCTCCACGGCGTTGACTTCATGCGCCCACTGTTTACGACACTTGTGCACAACCTATAAGATGCAAAATGTAAAAACTCTCTATTGCAAGTATGCTATTTATGTATGGTTCCCGGTGATTCTTTCAAGATGATCTTATATGCAATGTGGTATGATGCTATGGCTATTGCTTACAAGCTCTTTGTTTCTCTTTTGCTTAAAAGCTTATTCTTTTTTTTTATATGGCCACCATGCGAAATGCACAAACCAAGATAGCAATTGTGTATATGCGGGAACAAGCTTGCGACACAAGGGATGGTGCTATGAATACCAAGATGATACCAATATGATATGGTATGTATGCAATGGAAGGGCGGATCGATGATCACTAATGTGCACAAGTAACATTTCCAACAATACTCAATGGCTAGTCTCGATACGCAAGTGATGCAAAATGGGCTAGGGGTTATCAATGCAATTGCAAGGGGAATATACAATGGTGTCAACGAGGTTACCGTCCTTATGTATGATAACGACCTTGTGGCGATGATGAGTGGTGGTTTTCTCGATGTCAAACCATTCCTAATTAGTTGAAACACCTTAGGAAACGGAAAAACCGCGAACTCAAAATCTCAAACGTCAAATGTCAAATGGTGGTAGCGGGAAAGCGGTGGTGGTTGCAGAAGTATTGGTGGAAACCCGGTCAAAATGGGTTATGGTGGTGGAAGGGTATGATGGGCAATACACGGTGTCGGAGTTGGAAGCACGGTCCCTAAGTACCTGAAACACCTTAGGAGACACAACTCACAACACAAACAAAATTGGGTTAAGTTGGGGTGGCGGAAGTGTATGGTGGGCAATCCTATGCGGAAGTTATGGTGGTGATTGATGAAGAAGCAACCATCCCTAAGTATCCAAAACACCTTAGGAGACTTGAATCATAACTCAAACAACCTCAAATGCGATGGGGAACAAGATGGGCTAGGTTGCGGAAGTCGGTGGTTGTAATGCGGATGATATGGTGGAAGGCCTAGGCAAAGATGCCAAAGTTCCAAACATTTGATGGAGTCAAATGAAGGTGGTAGTATTTTTATGGGATGGGGGATGTTAATAGCTTCAAAACGAGCTAAAGAACGTCAAAATCGAACTCCGGATGAATTAGTTATGGTCAAAACGGTGAAACACGGGAGGCTGAATTCCCAGGGGTCGGACATCCGGGGGAGCCGGATGTCTGAAGGCTGATGTCCAGAACCATGCAGATTTTGTGCTCCAGGAGCTGGATGTCCGGCTTGGGGTTCGGATGTCCGGCCCGACGATTCCAGATCGGGTTTTGGACTTCGAAACTCGTTTTGGGGGCCGAAATAGATGATTTCAGGGGCAAAATTTGACGGATTTCATTGATGGAAATGGGGAGAAAGATAGGGGAAAGCTAGATCCACTTGAAACCAAGCAAATCCATGGTTCAAAATCAACAAAACATCATCAAACCAACAAATCGCAAAAAAAAATTGGGGGGTTATTTTTTGTGAGAATTTTCAAATTTAGGACGAAATCAAGCAAAAGAAGGCTAGAAACGGAGGGGGAAGACTCCAAATTCGTGATCAACGTGGCTCATGATACCATATGATACGGGGCTAACCCGGTGTAGGCCGATCTTTCATGATTGGAGTGGATTCCCTCAAAGAATACGATGAACACGGGGAAGAACGGAGAGAAATCACAAGGGGAAACACTCAAGAATAAGTCCAATCACACATCCACTAGACAATCAAACACACTAGATCCACAAGGTACAAGAACAACAAAAGGAAAGATACAAGGTAAAGTTCATCTCCATGAGGAGGTCCTGATGATATCCTAGATGAATCTTCCCGTGACGGGTCTTGATGATATCCCGTAGGATCTTCTCACATGGAGGCCTTGAACTCCATGGGAGTGGTTGTCTCTCTCTCTCTCAAGAGTAGAGGTAGGTAGGAGCAAAGCGCATATACAAATGAGCTATCATATTTGCTAACCCTAACTAGAGGAAGGGGAAGGAGTATATGTGGCACCCCGGCTCAGAGAAGACCGGAACGCCCTGTATTCCAGCCCAGGAACAAGTCCTCTGGAATACGGCACTGTTGGCATAGAACAAATCAGCTCTTTATTACAATGGAAAAGGTTACAAAGGGTACGTGGATTACATCGGCACTACGACACTACGCCTACCCGGGGTAGCTCTATGCTAACAGTAGAGTAACTCTCTCGGCAGCAGAACAATGACGGCGGTGATGGACTCCACTCTGCAGGGACTCTAGATAGAACGTGTATCCTCGCTCGCAAACTCGAGATCCTCGACAAGCAAGCAATCATGGCATGACACGCCAGGTGAGTACTTTGAATGTACTCGCAAGCTCACAACAAACATCAGCATTAAGGCAAGACAACATCATAGCAAGATAGCTACTAAAGTAGATGCAGTAAGGTAAAGCAGATTTAATCCATACTCCGAATAATCTCAGGATCCAATCCGAATCTGTTCCAAGTCCAATCCAAATCATGTGGTCATCCGACCACTCATCTCATAGCCATCCCACGGCTAACATATCATATTCCTGATACCATCTGCACTGCAAGTCTGCCAAACTTACTCTATCCCAGGTTGCCTCACAACCCTCGGAATACTCACGATCCACCGAGTACTTCCGAACTTATGACGAGTTCTTCCATCATTATCACTACTATGGTTGACCACCTAAAGAGGTTTGGACGGACTGTCCAATACCGTAGACATGGCTATTCGAATAGATTTTACACTCTGCAGAGGTTGCGCACTTTACCCACACCATGGAGCACCTGACCTCGTGATCCCATTCGGGTGGACCAGCGTTGCTCCAACGAAACCCGCCTGACCCGTGACTCTCCCATCGTACCACCGGCAATCATCCTCCCCCGGAGTCCTGCCCTGGGTGGCCCCTGTGTCACCACATGACACCTGCCACGGTCGTGGCCAACAAACTATCCCAAACGGGGACCTGGTACCATATAACTCAACTGGGCTCACAAGGTTATCGCCGCGTACCAGGCCAGGGTAGCGCGCACGCATAACCTTCCCTGTCGGGCGGTACCGGTGAAAGAGCACGCGATCACACCAAGTCAAGGCCGTCCCATACCGGCAAATGTGGATGCACGGATAAGTCCGTACAGGTGACACTACTGGAATCAGGGTCTTTGCCATCTGCTAGCTCTTTGTCGTCTGCCAGCTGATGGCAAAGAGGTTGTTTATCATCTGTCTTGCCAAAGCAGACGGCAAAGAACCAGCGGATGGCAAAGAGGGTCTTTGCCATCTGCCACTTCTTTCCCGTCTGCTGGCAGACGGCAAAGAGTTCTTTGCCGTCTTCCAGCAGACGGCAAAGACCAAAGTGGGCCCCACGGGGCACAGCACTGGCTAGGTCAAGCTCTTTGCCATCTGCCAATTCTTTGCCGTCTGCTGACAGACGGCAAAGAATTCTTTGCCGTCCGCCAGCAGACAGCAAAGAGGTGGGGGGGGGGCCACAGTTTCACGGCGGGGGCTGTCTAACGGTCACCCCCTTTGCCGTCTGCTGGCAGACGGCAAAGCATTAAGAAAAAAATAAAAACGAAAGTCCCCACCCGCCCGTAATGACTCCTACCCGCCATGTTAAAATGCAAAACCTATTTAAACGTCTGCCTGCTCCTCTGCTCCGCCTCCCTGCCGCCGCCCGTCGCCGCCGCTTCCGCGCCGCCGCCCGTCGCCGCCGCCGCCCCCCACTTCCCTCCTCCACCTCCCCCCACCTCTCTGCCATGGGGCCCCCTCCCCGGCTCGTGCCCTTGGGCCGCCGCCACCTGCTGGTGCGGTCACGGCAGCACCGGCCGCCGCCGTTCCCCGCGGCCCTCCTCCACCACCGCCGGAGCGAGGCCGCGGCGCTGCCCGCCCCCCTCCCCATGGCCCTCCTCCACCACCATGGCCGCCGGAGCCAGGCCGCGCCATCCCTGATCCAAGGTGAGTCGGCAGCGGCGAGAAGCACCTCGAGGACTACACCGTCTCAAGTTAGTCACTCGGCTCTCCTTTCCCTGCGCTGAACCTTTCGTTTCTTGCTGCCGCTTCGGTCACGATTGATCTGGTGCCTGTCTAGGTCTGGGGTTCGCCGGCGCTCGCTTGGTGTTCGTTGAAATGCTCGAACGCCAAGACTTCCCCGCTCTTTTCTGTCTTTCTGTTTGATTGAGGGCCAGAGATGTTAGAATGGCACAAACCTATTTCGCACCTTGGATTTAGTAGTGGCATTATGCCTTAGTTCCCTGCTGTTGGGATAGTATTTCTTGATCCATGTTGTAAGGTCACAGAATACTGTGAAATATGGACCACATTCAGTTTCCATTTAAAAATTTGTTAATTGGAAGATATATATTACCCATCAAGTTCATTTACCAGTTGTAGATAGTTGTGATCTTCACAACCAATGAAGTATGTGAACCATGTTAAACTTCATGTAGTGCGTGTGTGCCATGTTAAAATGCAAAACCTATTTAAACGTTCAAGGTTAAGCTGGTAAGTGGTGGCTAATTGTAAGTATGCTAGTTATTTTTTGGTTTTGCTGCATTCTTCCATGCTCAAATTGGAATACTTAAGGCATAGGTGATCAGCGAGATAGAAAACTGCTGCTCCATGGGTGAGAACTTGAGATGACCACCAGTACAGTTCCGGTCAGCGGCAATCCTTCAAAATTAAGAAACATGTACACTGACCTTTTTTTTCTTCAAAAGTCAAATTTCTTTTATAAAGAAGAATGTTAGCTTGTCGGTTTGATAAGTTGAACAGCTGGCAGAGATAGCCCTATATGGAGATCAAAAAGGGTTAATTAAGGTGAGGACTGAAATTCCTATGACATTTGGGAAAAGTGAAAAGGGGGTCACATCTACTGGATGCTAGACTGTCTATTCTTATCTGTCAAATACAATGGTCCTTTTGCAAGGCTAAAGTAAATAGTTATTTGAATGGGACTGCTAAATATTGCATTGCTTGAAATTATAACTAACAAAAACGCTTGTTGAATACTTCACCGCTTGAAAAAACCGAGAGAAAACCATCACCAACCAAAAAGAACAGTTCTTGTCCAATCTCCGGTTGGATCATAAAGCACATGCTGCATCCTAAGATTATTCTAGGCAGACTGAATATTCGCTTGGCAAAAAGTGCAACAATGATAGCAATATATTGATTTTCTGCATAAGACATGGAGCAGTATTGCCACAAGCTAGCTCCAGCTAGTCATTAGCTCATACCTGACACTTCCATTCAACTATGCCCATTCATGATGCGTATCTACATTCTGCAAACGACACAATCTCACCATAAGCATTTATATCATAAGGAAATCAATGCCCCATATGACATAAAACCATTGAATGAAAACGTGGAAAATTAATCTTCTGTAGCAATGGCCTCCCAGCAAACAGCACTGGAAGAAGTGTATAGGTTTTTCACTTAAATCTAGCTAGTTATCCAAGTATTCATCAAACATGAGTGAGAAAAAGGAGATGGCCGATCAAGATGAGTGAAGTAACAGCCCCTTGAATCTGTTACATGAACACATTGAATGGGTAGGAAGCAAGAGTCCATGGATTGGGAATTAATACACATATCTTTTTTTTTTGCAAAATGATTAATACACAGATCATTAGGCTTTTCTTTACAGTCCACTTTTGCCGGATAGAATTTATCTTTGTCCTTTTGACACCACGACACCCAGACACGACACCCCCGACCCCTGACACCTCTTTGGATGGATAGATGGATGTATGTATAAGGGGCGGTGCCAGCAATCTGGCAAGCTTTGGCAGCTGCCATACCTAATTTTTTCTAAAAATACAATGTATGCATACTAGTACATGTAAACTTTGAAGCAGTAAGATTCTGTGCGTGTTTGGCCTGGTTGCTTCCTACTGGTGGGTCTAATTGATGTATAGATGGACGATTGATGTATTGAACCATGTATATATAGATGTATGTATATGTGATTTTGAACAATTTGTAGTTGTTATATGGATTGATAGATGGATGTATGCTGTGTAGATGTATGGATGGAAAGATGGATGAATGCTATATAGATGTATGGGTGGATTTATGTATGGATTTTCATTTAAAAAAATAGTGTCTTTTTTCCGTTAGGTTAGATGTTGTTGATTAGATTGTTCTGCGGTGCTTATGTTGGATTGTTTTTCATGTGCAGGGATCTTCTCTTCACCTCCAGGAGCACTGTCGGTCCCGTTGCCGTCATCGTTGTTCGACTACCACCTCTACGGTCTAAGGGTGAGCTCGACTGTCATCTCCTCCCTGACCTTCCCCTATTTGCTCTGTTCTGGTCGTTCTGCCGATGCCACTAGATTTTATTTTCATGCGAAGTCACGTAACCTAGGCGTCTCTCCGAGGGGTCGAGGGTCGTCGAGGGGTCGAGTGGTCGAGGGATGACACCCCGACACCACGACACCCCGACACCCCGACACCCAGACACGACACCCCCGACACCCCGGCACCCGACACGACACCCCGACCCCTGGACACGACACCCCGACCACACGACACCCCGACACGACAACCCAACCGACACCACGACACCCCCAGACACCACGACACCACGACAACCCCGACCCCACGACACCCCGACACCCCCACACCCCGACACCACGACACCCAGACACGACACCCCCCGACCCCCGACACCTCTTCGGCCTCCTGTTGACCGAAAAGGTGCTCTTCGGCCTTCCATTGGCCGACGGGGTCATATATTTGTGAATTATGAGTTAGGAAGTATATTTCCCAATTTTGTTAAGAAAAACATCATCTATATTTGTGTTGATCGGGTGGATTTAAATGTGCAGTTCTTTCGTTGCTGCGATGGTCTGGTGTTCGACAACCTCCCCGTGTGTTCGACGAGCTCTGCCCCTGCGTTCGTGGGTGAGCACAAATGACATCTCCTCCTCCCCCCTTCATTTGCTCTGTTCCGGTCTTCGTGCCGATGAAACTTGCTAGCTGTAGGTGTCAATCATCAGTATGCGTGACCACTATGCGTCTCCCGTTCGAAAGGGTTACATCTATAAATATGCATGCATTTGCATATTTATAACCGTGATTCTTTCGAATTGTCCAACGTTATCCATGGACAGCCCGAGTATGTGTAGATTGGGTTCGTTTTCCCATATGCTCTGCTCCGGATCTGATGCAGAATTTCGTCAGTGCCTCCCTGTTGTTCTCCGGGTACACATCCTCTCTGCTTATTGCCGAGACGTGTATCAGGAGAACAGCGGGGAGGTGTTGCCGAAATTTTGCGTCGGATCCGAAGCAGAGCATGGGAAAACGAACCCAATCTACACATACTCGGGTGGGATTAGGACCTATCCTTACCTACTAGCGTCTAGGTTGCATGGACGTAATAAAACTGACAAACTCTATTAACTGATGAATATGGTTTGCTGAATTATGTATGTATTTCTTGTGTGTCCAGTAGCTAGGCAAGATGAGTGATCGTGCGTGGATGTACACCGGTCACACTAGTCAGAAAGACATGACCCATGAATGGATGAGAAAAGCCAAGGGGTTTGTGAGAGCCGCATTTGCAAATGGACAGGAAACAACCTGGTGCCCCTGTGTCTGCTGCGACAACTTTCATAAGATGTCAGAGTTAGAAATGATCAAACACCTGCAGAAGTTGGGTTTCACGCCTAATTACACGGTCTGGACATTTCATGGTGAGTCTGCCCAACGTGTCAGAGCTGAGGAGGGCCATCGTCGCACCGACGAGCATGGTACCGGGATGGAAGACATGGTGGAAGACTTTGATGATGCTCGGGATTCGGACGATGAGATGGAGGAATCTGCAAAGGCCTTTAATGATATGTTGGAGTCTTCAAAACGTCCTCTCCATGAGCACACTGAGCTTTGTCAGCTGGATGCCATCGCACAAGTAATGGCTCTGAAGGCTCAATTCAACTTGGGCAGAGAATGCTACGACGCGATGATGACACTATTTGGACGCTTTCTACCCAAAGGCCATGTAATGCCTGCAAACCTGTACCAGTCGAACAAAATCCTCCGTGTACTTAAGATGCCCTATGAGAAGATAGATGCATGTGAGAAAGGATGTGCCTTATTTAGGCTTGAGTATGCGGACTTGAAGTATTGTCCCGTTTGCCAGTCTTCCAGGTATGTTGAGGTAGACAACGGTATGGGTGAGAAGAGTCAGACAAAAATCCCAGTTAATGTTCTTCGGTATATGCCAATCATACCAAGACTTCAACGTCTTTTCATGGTCGAAGAGACGGCCAGACAGATGACATGGCATAAATTGGGCAAAAGAACCGCACTAGATGTAGATGGGGAGCCGATGTTGGTACACACATCGAACGCTTTTGCGTGGAAGCGCTTCGATGCAATACATCATGCTAAAGCGGCAGATCCAAGGCATCCTCGACTCGCCATAAGCACGGATGGGTTCAATGTGTTTGGTATGATGGCAGCCCAATACAGTTGTTGGCCTGTATTTGTTATTCCACTCAATCTCCCCCCGGGACAGATTATGCAAAGAAAGAACATTTTCCTGACGTTGATAATTCCGGGGCCCAACTATCCGGGGAAGAATATGAATGTGTACATGCAGCCGCTTAAGGATGAACTGCAAGAAGCTTGGGACAATGGGATCAAGACATACGACGCCGCTACAAAAAAAAACTTCCTAATGCGTGCGTGGTACATGTACTGGATGCATGACTTGCCGGCGTATGCGCTATTCGTTGGCTGGTCTGTGCATGGAAGGTTCCCGTGCCCCACATGCAAGGCAGCTCTTGAGTTTCATCGGCTGCAGGCGGGTGGCAAGTTTTCTTGCTTCGACATGCATAGACAGTTCCTGGATCCTCGCCATAAGTTCAGAAAAGACAAGAAGAACTTCATCAAAGGTAGAGTTGTCAAAAACTCTGCACCACCTGCGTTGACAGGCCAACAAACCCTGGATCAGTTAAACTCTCTCGAGCTGGATCCGGAGCGTCCAGGGTATTTCAAGGGGTATAATTCCGAACACGCCTGGACTCACAAGACATGCTTGTGGGATCTGCCTTACTTCAAAGACCTCCTTTGCCCACACAACATCAACGTGATGCACACTGAAAAGAATGTCGGCGAGGCCCTCTTTAGTACATTGTTCGGCATAGAGGGGAAAACAAAGGATAATCCTAAGGCTAGACTCGATCAGCAGGCTCTATGTGATAGACCGCTACAAAACATGCGACAACCAAAAGGAAAGAAGAACTGGACGAAGCCAAAGGCATGGTTCAATCTTGGAAGGCCAGTTATGAGGGAAATACTCCTATGGGTGAAAAATGAGTTGATGTTCCCCGATGGGTATGCAGCGAATCTAAAGAGGGGAGCGAGCCTTGAAAAATTGAAAATATTTGGTCTCAAGAGTCATGATTGGCACATATGGCTTGAGCGGGTAATGCTGGTGATGTTGCGTGGCTTTATCCCTGAGGATGAATGGCTAGTACTGGCAGAGCTGAGTTATTTCTTCCGTGTTCTTTGTGCGAAAGAACTATCGCCTGGCTTGCTAGAAGAACTGGAAGAGTTGGTGCCGGAGTTGATCTGCAAGTTAGAGAGGATCTTTCCACCGGGCTTCTTTAATCCAATGCAGCATTTGATTTTGCATCTCCCGACCGAGGCACGATTGGGGGGGCCCGTGCAGAATCGTTGGTGCTACGCAACTGAGAGGATGCAGAAGACGCTTCGAGAAAAATGTAAAAATAAACATCAAATTGAAGCATCGTTGGCCGAGGCATTCATTACTGAGGAGGCGGCAAACTTCGTGACAGCACACTACGAAGCCAAAAATCATCATTTGCATAATCCGAAGCCTCAGTACAATGCTGGCGACCCTAAAAAGGGTGGATCCAACCTCAGCCTATTCAAAGGGAAGCTCGCACCAGCCGGTGCTTATACTCCCTTATCGTTGGATGTCGACGAATGGCGGACCATTATGTTGTATATCTTGAACAACCTAACAGAAGTGCGGCCGTACATCGAGTAAGTTCTAGGTACATTGTTTCGCAACCTCTAATTCCTTTGAATTGCTCTTATTCCTGGATATTTGATACAGTCGATACGTCACCGAATTCTCGTATGGAGCGGTGATCCAAAAGGATTCCGTCGAAGAGTATGAGCTTCTGGCAATTTATGGAGGCGGCTATCCCAGTTTCATCTCTTGGTTCAAACAAACGGTAATTTCCATTAGACCATTTCATTTCTTCTTCTAATTTCTGGCTAATGCAACAATCCTTTCGTATTAAACTTGTAGGCTAGTTCAGAGTCTATGGACGCCGAATTGAGACAAGTCGCTAATGGTTTTGACTATAAGGTCCGTTCATTTGACAAATACGACATCAACGGGTATCGCTTTCATACCTATGGCAAAGAGCTATCTATGGCCGACCGAAAGTCTACAAATTGTTGTGTCTCTGCTATCGGCGAAAGAGATACTGAGTACTATGGAAGAGTTGAAGCAATTTATGAACTTCTATTCTATGGTGCCAACCCACCGAACGTCGTAGTCTTCAAATGTTATTGGTTCCAGCCGAAGGAGACTAGAAGGACTCATGAACATCTAGGGCTAGTCGAAATCAAACAAAGCACCCATTTGAATGTTCCCGATGTCTGTATTACGGCTCAACAGGCGACCCAAGTTTTCTATCTACCATGGGCCTGCCAAAGTGATCCAAATCTCAAAGGTTGGGATGTCGTTTATGAAGTGCCGCCACATGTTAGACCACCTCCCCCCAATGAAGAGGATTATGAACCTCACATTAACCCAGACACATATGAAGGAGAATTCTTCCAAGAAACACGTCTTTCCAAAAAACATTTCAAGAACCGCTCTACTTCACCCCAGAACATTGAAGTAGACAGCGGCAGTGAATCCGATCCTGAGCCGGAACAAGAAGAGCCGGAACAGGAAGAGGTTACTGTTGCGGATGACCTGTCAATGCTTGACCGATTACGTACAGGAGGCCTTCCACATGTTGATGCATTTATTGATGATGATGAGCATGTCATTACTGATAGTGATGATGATGATGCATTTATTGACCCCGAGGCATATATAGACGATGATGATGATGCATTTATTAATGATGATGATGAAGATTAATATTACAGTTCATGTCAGGTATTCAATTATTATTATGTACATATATATTATTAATTAGTTCATGTTAGGTATTCAATTTTTTATTATGTTCATGATGATGATACACTAAAATTATATACATATTATTCATGTCAGGTATTCATTCTTTTTATGTTGTACTAATTTCGTTTACTCTTTGTCATTGGAGGTGTTGACAGATGGTGGGCGCGGGTCGAGAGCGCTCCGAGGCTCCTTCCTCGGCGCGTGGTGGGAGGGGTAGTTCCATTCCACCCCAGAGCCTCCGGAGAGCGCTGGATCTCAGTTTGCAGACACCACCAGCGGTCGCTTCTTCTTCGGCCGGGAGAGGTCGGGGGGGGGAAGAAGGCTGCTAGAGGTGGACGTGGCGGCGGGCGAGGTAGGAAGGCTGCTGCTACACCTTCCTCGCCACCACCCCCGGCTGATTCACCCGACCACAGGAGTGCTCCATCTGAGATGGAGCCGCCTGGGGTGGAGCCGTCTCGGACTCCAGTCCACGAGCCTCGGGGCGACGAGCCTATGGCAGACGCGCCTACGGCCGACGAGCGTCGGGCCGCTGAGCCTTCGTCCCGCGAGACTCTGTCCCACGAGATTCCGGAGCTCAGCAAGGATCACGCTGAGTCGCAGCAGAACCCTTTGGAGGACTTGCCGGAGTCGAGTGGCCGTGCTGAGGGTGGCTATAGCTCTGATAGCTATAGCGAGGGTGAGTGGGTTGAGGGGCGCAAAGTCTACCAGCGTGGTGGTACAAAGCTCCCTGACACCCCGGCGACCCCCGACCAGAGGTGGTTGATTGCGCCTAGCGGGGAGAAGTAAGTGCATTTACTCTTTTTTAACCTTTTGTCTTCACGTTTCTTCGAATATCTAATGCATTGGCCTTGTCATACTGCAGGTCTTGGACACACGAGCCGAATGTCCGCAAGCCCAACAGTGTCCTTGGTGTGATTTGTCGCCAGAGCTTCCCGGGGTGGGTCACGGTGCCCGGTGAGTGCCGGGTTCGAGAGCTAGGAATGACCTGGGAGCACTACTTGGCTGCCCCGGCCCCGCCGGGGCATAGGATTGGCGATGTCGAGTGCCACACGGTCGCCGACATTGTGATCTAGACGTTTTGGGTAATTTCTCCTTTGCCGTCTACGTTGTGTTTTCTTCTATGATTGGCAACCCTAGTGATTGTACTAATCCGTGTTTTCTTGTTTGATTGCAGACCTTCTACAGGTGTGCTGAGGGACAGGAGGAGGCCGCGGCTCGGGTTATCGACACCGAGTGTAGGCGCCTACTTCAAAACTTTCGGCACGAGGCTCGGACACAGGCTGTTCGAGATTACTTCGCCTCGGCTGGTATTAGGAGGAAAAAAGGGAAGTGCCGTGTCAAGTATCTGAGTAAGGAGAAGTACATGAAGGTAATTACCTATTCTTAAGGCCTTGTACTTAGTTTCCTTGATTTGATTCATAGGCGTAGCGCTCAAATTTCTCTTGCTTAACTTAGGTGCCCCTGAGATGGTGTGCGGATAGGATGGACTGTTGGGAGGCGTTGGTGGAAGAGTGGTGCACTCCCGAATGGCGCTCCGTCCACGACACTACAAAGAACAAGCGTGCCCAAATGAAAGGTGTCCCACACCATCTAGGCAGTGTCAACCTACGTCAGTTCGGGGAAAACTGGGTATGTGGTTTGCTTCATGATTCATGCAAATTCATTCTTCATGCTAGCTTGAGCCCTTAACTAATACTCTGTCCCTCTCTTTTAGGCGCGACACAACAAGGCTCCAGTGCCAGAGCTGTTCGACCTCTATGCCATGTCCAATACTGCCTCGTACAAGAAGGCCAAGGCATTCTCTGAGTCTGACCTCGATGATCCAGAGAAATTCACCAACCCCACCTCCCACCACAAGCTTGTGATGTACAGAGACCAGGGGAAGGCGAGGAAAGGGCTGGACTTTAACCCGAGCCAACCTCTTGATCCAGAGCTGGTGATGATATCTGGTGGCGGGAGGTCCCATGGCTCGTTAGCCATTGGGAATGGACTGATACATTGTAGTAGCACTCTCCCGCAGATCAAGAAGCGCCAGACCAGCTCCGATCCTGAGATATTGCCTCATGCACGGCCAGTGGAGCTCCAATTCAAGGTTAGTTATACGGAATCAGATACCTTTCCTCCATTACATTGTGTGTGCGGCCGTTGATTATTACAATGCTAACGAGTGGTGTTGCAGGCTGCTATTGAGGCAGAGAGAGTGAAGACCCAGGCTGCTATTGAGGAAGAGAGAGCAAACATGCAGGCGCTTCTAGTGGAGAGGGACCGGCAGACGGCTAAGCTGTTGGAGGAGGAGAGGAACCGGAACATGATGGCTACCCGGGCCCTATACGAGATGTTCGTGGTAATTTTCTTTTGCATGTTAGCCAAATCATGCACGTAATGTTCCTTACATTAGTATCTAATATGACTGACTCGTCAAAACCAAATGTGCAGACCATGTGCGAGAAGACCGGCACGACTCCTCCGGCGATGCCAGACATTGTTCCGGCGGGCACGGTGAGTTTCATTTGAATGGTCATTAGTTACTAGTCTTCACATTTGAGTTGCATCATGCTAACGATACATTGGAAATGATCTTTGGTGTAGCATAACTCCCGACAAGCATCGACCGATGCTTCTCCATCTGCCACTGGCGCGACCGATCCTACACCTACACCTCCTTGATGACGGTAAGTTTTCCCAAGTGTTTAGCTTAACAAATGCATACTTAGCTTAAGAAATGACCTAGTAGTGTGCCTTTGGTAGCCTTCCATACAGGGAAATGCCTCCTAGTGCTTCCACTGAGCCATGGTAGTTCGCTACTGCTTCGGAACACATGGATTGACCGGCATGTGTCCTTCTTTGCTCCTGTGTCTGTCCCTACGGGGAAATGTCACACGGTGTATCACCAAAGCCCTTGTAGCTTGCTACGACTTGGTTGCACTCGCTGATGACCGACACGTGCATTGCTGGGTCATGTATGCCTGTCCCTGTACGTTTGTGCCACCTTGGTTCTAGGACTAGTCATGTCGGCCCAGATTCTCTGCCATATGGATACTAGCAACATAATCATATACTTAGCATTTTTCCCTCCAAAATTACTCAATATGCTTAGCTAGCTCAAAAATGACATAATAAGCTTAATTAGCTCAAAAATGACCTATTTAACCTAGGATAGCTCTAAAATGACCTATACTTAGCATTTATTCCTCCAAAATGACTTAATATGGTCCAAAATGACCTATGTAGCTCCAAAATGACTTTATATGCTCCAAAATGACCTATTTAGCTCCAAAATGACTTAATATGCTCCAAAATGACCTCTTTAGCTCCAAAATGACTTAATATGCTCCAAAATAACCTATTTTGCTCCAAAATGACTTAATAAGCTCCAAAATGACTTAATATGCTCCAAAATGACCTATTTTGCATATTAAGTCATTTTGGAGCATATTAAGTCATTTTGGAGCATATTAAGTCATTTAGGAGCATATTAAGTCATTTTGGAGCATATTAAGTCATTTTGGAGCATATTTAGCTCCAAAATGACCTATTTAGCTCCAAAATGACTTAATATGCTCCAAAATGACCTATTTAGCTCCAAAATGACTTAATATGCTCCAAAATGCCTTAATATGCTCCAAAATGAACTATTTAGCTCCAAAATGACTTAATATGCTCCAAAATGACCTATTTAGCTCCAAAATGACTTAATATGCTCCAAAATGACCTATACTTAGCTTATTTAGTTCATTTATGACATACTTAGCCTATTTAGGTCAAAAATGGCCTATTTAACTAGGTTAGCTCTAAAATGACACAAGTAAGCAATAAGAAGAAGAAAAAGAAAGAGAAGAAAAATTCGGCTTCTTTTTCTTCTTCTTCTTCTTCTTCTAGTCTTCTTCTTCTTCTTCTTCTAGTCTTCTTCTTCTTGTTCTTCTAACTTTCTTCTTTCCCATTTTGCAGATTTGCTTCAGATCACGGAAGCTTGCGTTGGAGTCTACTCTTCTCCTTGTCCTTCCTTTTTGTTTTGATTTTGTAGGATGAACAATTTGAAACTTGCTACGTATATATGTATGGATGGTGGCTATATTGTATATGGACCTTTTGCTTAATTGTTGGATATGTTGGACTTTTCCTTTGGTGTATATATGTGTTGGATGATGATATATGTGTTGGATATGTTGGATGATCCATATGGCAGGGATATGTTGGCTATATGTACTTGTTTAAATATTTTGAAATGAATATATATATATATATATATATATATATATATATATATATATATATATATCTATGAAATTGATTGAATTTAAGAAAAAACAGGGGCTATATAGTTAATTTGCCGTCTGCTAGCAGACGGCAAAGTTCTTTGCCGTCTGCTAGCAGACGGCAAATTGGCCACGTGGCAGTAGACTGTTCAACCTGGGCTGGCCTATTTGGCCTCCTTGCCGTCTACTAGCAAACGGCAAAGAAGCAAAGGTCTTTGCCATCTGTTGGCAGACGGCAAAGAAGCAAGGTCTTTGCCATCTGCCGGCAGACGGCAAAGAAGCAAAGGTCTTTGCCATCTGCTGGCAGACGGCAAAGAAGCAAGGTCTTTGCCATCTGCCAGTAGACGGCAAAGAAGCAAAGGTCTTTGCCATCTGCTGGCAGACGGCAAAGAAGAAAGGTCTTTGCCATCTGCCAGCAGACGACAAAGAAGCAAAGAGCACCGTTAGCCCCCTAACGGGGCTGTTACCTTTTTTGTGCCGTCCACAAGCTTTCCCGTCTGCTAGCAGACGGCAAAGAACTTTCCTTCTTTGCCGTCCGCCAGCAGACGGCAAAGCAGCCTTTACCGGCATCAGTTCAGCCTGAGTGTTTGCCGTCTGCTAGCGGACGGCAAAGCCTTTGCCGTCCGCCAAGCATGCCTTTGCCGTCTGCTATGGCAGACGGCAAAGCAGCTGATCCCAGTAGTGTGACTCTAGATCAACCATGAAGTATCTAATCTCTGAACAATCTCTGTCATGGCTGACACTCCGATATCATAGCAATCCAAGTCAAAACGATATCTGGCTAGAAATCCGGTAACCAGTATGCTTAAGCCACTGCTACTAACTCATTTCCACGAACTGCCGGATGAAATCCAAAATAATCATAGACAGTGATCTCAACATCATGGCATCAACGAGTGGGTAAACTACTAGTCACTATCAATCCGGTACTCAACATGGTAGTCACCTATCCAAGAATTTACTCAAGCATTGTACAATCCAATTCATTTCACAAATAACTCATACTTGTTGTTAAAGTAAATAGTTAAACTATGACATTGCAATGCGATTATGCAGATGAGAGTTGTGGCTTGCCTGGGGATGAAGGAACCATCGGGAAGGAGTGCGAAGAGTCCGCGGAAGTGATTGCCGAAAATAGTTCTCTCTCGGAGGGGGCTGTTTACGGGCAAGGGCTAAATGGTCATTTCCACTGTGTCAAAACATTATGCAAATGATTCCATCGGAGCGGGCTCGACGAGACGAAGACGTGGGCGTTGGATTCACTAGATTCGGAGTTACGGATAAAAAGATGCAGCCGGGTGAAATTCAGGGACCAATCTGCAAAAGATTCCTCACAAACAAGTCCATGGCGGCTGAAGACAGAAAGCGCTTTTCTCTGAAATACGTCTCCTGCGATTGAAAACGTATTCAGAGCCAAAGAGGAAACAAAATGCGCTTTCTTCGAAAGAAAACATATTCAAAGAATACGCTTCCACTTAACATCGAGATGGGCCCGGCCCATAGTCACTTAGAAGCGGGGCCCAGGGAACAGGGGGGCTGGCGCTCGCGCGTCTCCTTCCTCTCGCTGTCTCCCAGCCAGAGTAGAGGAGGAGCAGAGGCAGGGGCACTGCCAGTGTCGGCCCCGGCAGCTCCGGCCGTCCCCGGCCGAGGCGAGGGCACTGGCGGCCTCGGGCTAAGGCGATGCACCCGCCTGGTGCAGCAGCCACGCAGGGGAAGAGCAGGACAGTCGGGGCCCGTGGCAACAGAGAACAGGGGAGGGCGGCGGCCGGACGAGGGGGCGACGGCCTCAGGCAGTCCGGCGACGAACGGAAAGGCGGGGCGGGCTCGCCGGAGGGTGGGAAAGGTGAGGGTGGAGGAGGGAAGGGAAGAGGAGCTCGGGACGGCCCCAATTTAGGAGGAAGTCGCCTATAGCCATGGCGGCAAAGGGCGGCGAGGAGAGGCTCTGGAGCTCGGGCGAGAGGTTGGGGAGGGCCAGAGGAGGACGGTGGTGGCGATGGTGAGCTCGGGAGGGCTCGGGGCAGCCTATAAATAGGCGGGCGGCGCGAAGGGAATGAGCACACCGCCGTGGCGGCCTTATCGCCATACTAGAGCTCGAGGGTTGGCGTGGCTGGCTGGTTCTGGCGTTGGGAGGCTTCGCGGAGAGGTGTAGAGGGCTCGGGCGTGCTCCGGAAGGCTCGAGCGAGAAGAAAACGACTACGGTGTCACGTGCGCTCACTGTTCCTCGATGGGGATGGCTCACCGGGGAAGAATCCGGAGGGAAGAGGGTTCCAGAGCGAGGGCGACGACGAGGCGAAGCCTTTGGACATGAAGATGTGGCAAGAGAGCGAAGGAACGGACGAAACCAAGAGCCCCAATGCACAGAGCGCGTGCATTGGCATGCTGGCCGCGTGGTCACCGCGTGCACTGGCGCACGCAGTGTACCCTGGCGTGCCAAGTCATGTCTAGAGTGTTGTCCTTCCAAGTAATAGTTCCAGAGAGGTGATGGCTCAAAGAAACACACTGTGGTTGGATGTGAATGATCCTCTGAAGTTTACTGCATCCAACTGTTGCATGAGACTATGATCAACAGGAAAGGGATAAGAGCCAAGTGTGATGTCTGGGAGGTTTAAGGTAGGAAGGACTACAATCCTGTGAAATTTGGAAAGAAATGGACCAAGATTTAATATATTTGCTTTGCAACTGACCAATCTGGTCCAGAAGCTCAATCTTGATGTGCCACTCACATGGAGTAGCCAATTGGGCTAAAATTTGGTAGGACATGATGATTTGGTCATATGGGAGTGCCATAAAAGTTTCATGCCATTTGGATAAGCCAAAATGGTACTTCCTTCACAATGAACCTCTCTGACTAGAATCTTAGAAATATTCTAGGGAATTATTGGGGAGATGAAATGAGCCAAAAAAATTTGGAGATAGGTTATATGTGTAGCAGAATGCTCTGGTAAATTTTCAGCAATTATGGAGCAATATAAAGTATAGTTGCTTCACAATGTGAAAATCTGACCAGAAACCAAGATTTGAGGCTGTGCTCACATAAATGATTGGATAGGGTTGAAACTTGGTGGAGAGTCATGCTTTGAGCATATGAAGATTCTTGCAAAATTTCAACTCATTTGGATGCTCCTAGCTAGAACTTGCTTCACAAAGCTCCCAGTTGACCAGAAACTTTGGAAATTAGCCAAGGGAGTTTTAATATCCAAATGAAGTTGAATTTTGTCATGTGGGAATGATATGGATAGGAAAGAATGCCCAAAAAGTTTGAGACCAAGCAAGCAAATATAAAGGGTACTTGCTTCTCAACTTGGCAGCTAGGGCAAAATCGGAAAAGGAATATTTGTGAAATATTTTTGAACATGACAAGGAAGGGTTTGACATATTTGTGGAAGATTTGACCCAAACAATTTATGACAATTATTTGGGAATCTTGGGAATGATGGAAATGTGGTTTGCTTCACAGCCCAGGACAGACAGGGCTATTCCTTTAATAGAAAAAGGAATATTCCCATGAAAAAGAATATTGGGATTGGTCCAAGATGGAAATGACATGGTCTTGGGATGGTTTTGAAGTTGGCAAGCCACTCAGGAAGAGGAATCAAGGGTGATCCCTCCGGGTTGCAAAACTACTAAGCCACAGAAAGGCAAATGCAGACCAAAATCAAAAGAAAAGAAAATGGGCAAAATCCAGGGTGTTACAAACTACCCCCCTTAAAGAAATCTCATCCTCGAGATTTGGTTGCTCAGGGATCAAACATGAATATTTCCACTTGAGGAAACCGTTTCCAACTCGGGTTTCCTTTTTACCTTTGTATAATGTTCCCATTGAATTTTAGATGACTGACTGCCTTGCTTCGGGGTGGTTTGCTTCACTCGACCCTTTTTCTGGCAAATCTTGCCACATATGTTACTCTGACTTTACTCCTTTTGTGTCTGCTGACCTGTATGGGGCAATAAATTATCCTGACCAAACTATGTGCCCTGCTCGTAAGTCCAAGGGTGGTTCCTTATGGACGTGTCGTGACGAGGTCCAATACGAATGACCATTCACCGAGTTGTGAACAGATTCTCTTGGTGGATACGAAATCTTTTACTCATTACATCGGGTGACTTCAAATGGCTATGTGTCCTCCAGGCTCAAAATAGTACTGTGAATCATAGCGTTCTCCTGGCGGAATCTGACTTCTCGCACGGATTGTTGGGTCATCTTGGGTATCTTCACTGTCTTGGGTATAAGGCTCTTATCAAATATTTGACTGTCACCTGTCGTGACCAGCATAAAGGTGTACGGTCTTATTGTGATATTATCCATAGACTTGACTGACAGTGGTCCTGGCAGCAGAATCTTGTTCACGGCAGGTTAGCCTTTAACTGATTCCCATCTATGAGGACACATGCTTCGAGATTGTTGTTCATCCTTTTGATTACTCAGTCTGTCGGTATCTCTATATGGATGGTAGGCCGTGTAATGCTTTAACATGGTTGCTGAATTTGAACTGCTGAGTTAATCTTTCGGCTGACCTGACCAGCTTGGTTGCCCTCTTCTGACAATTCTGAGCATACCTGGTTGGCTGGGCGGGTTGTCTCGATATGGGGTCCTTGCAAATGGAATAGACCCCGTGGGTGTGTACCCATGGTGACTGGTACCGAGCCAGACTGTCCGGAGTATTTGTACCATTACCATACCTGTATGGACAACCTTGCTTTTTTTTTCATTATAGTTCTCTTTGCCTGGATCCTTTGCTGAAAGAACTTGGCTTTATGTGTTCTTGATTCTCCATGTGACCATAGGTGTTGTCAGGTGCAATATTCCGGTAGGCATATTACTTTACAAGTTGTAGCTGTAGGGTAACGATCGTCTGAACCCTTGGATAAAACCGGTAAATAAACCAGTAGCCACCAGAACGGTCTTTACAACTCAGATCTGGGACATTACTGGAATAACTCAACCCCGGCTCAAGATGGTTGAAAAGCAGCTCAGAGCATGAGATGGTGTCGATAAGAATAAAGTAGCAGTTCCCTAAGACGGCCGAAGAACAGCTCAGAGCATAGGGTCACTGCTACAGAGAGAAATTCAACAGCTGCCCGAGACGGCCGAAAAGCAGCTCAGAACACGGGCCAGTTGCTGACAAGAGAAATAAAAGTCGGCATCCACCTCGGACGGCCAGAAACAGCTCAGAACACAGGCGTGGTGCCGTCACCAAAGAAAAACGGGCAAGGGTTCATCCTCGTCCCAAACAGCTCACTATTATGCATACAGGGTATTCGGCTATCCTTCTTGCTAAACACTAAGTTCATAGCACATTCTGGCTTGCTTCCAATACATAGTAGGGTTCAAATTGTACTCATAGCAGACTCAAACCGTGTATATGAATCATACCTTTGGCACGGAATGCACTGTGGATCATGCACACATCTTTGCCTTCTTACTGATGCAATCATTACTGCTGTGAAGATTGCACATTAAGGTATACTTGATGCTGATAATCAATCTAGCTAGGATATCATTTGTATTCAGGCCCGATATTCCCGATATAACACAGTCTGCTGAAAGTTTCATATTGCTGAGCTGAGCTTCCAAATGGCTGTCTCTTCACTGACTCTTTGGGTTCAGGGTCGGGGAGTAACTTCCATAAGGGGAAAATAAGGTAACACCAAGGGCCCAAATAAAGAAAACAAAAGGAACAACTAAAACAAAAGCACACAAAGCAGCAAGATCACACAAACAAGCAATATCACATTCTATAACTATTCACAGCAATAATATGCATTCCTACTTAAGCACACAAATCTCGCAAGAACTCCGGTATTACGATCTAACATGCTATGGCGATGTGCACGAAAGTGAACCAATGTGTGGAAGAAAATTGGTGTAAACAAGGCTACACCAAACACGAGCTTAACACCGGTTCCATCTGGACGGACACGATGGTGAGAACCAACTTGGTGATCGAGGGTCGGAACACAGAAGTTACGACCACATCATAATCAAGCGTACGGAAGAAAACCGTACACGTCCAAAGAATAGGTGGCGGAATGAGTTAGTGGTGGAGAGAAAGGCTTGTAGGCATTGCCCTTTTCTGATAACAAGGATCAGCAAGGGTTGCCGAAGTGGCTAGTGGAATGGCACGATCCGGGATAGAACTTGTCTATCACCGAAATGATAGAGGTGTCGGAAGAGAATAAATTGGTGTGGCATCGGTGCATCAATCCGACAAGGGATCGACACCACCAAGCACCTTGGCATCACTCCGCTGGGACGAAGATGACACCACACCAAGGAACAAATATGCAAACTGGAGAGCGCAGGTAGGGAATCAAAACTGATGCCACTTACACTCACCAGATCCATCGTTAGTGATAAGATATCTAGTCTATATGCATGCTATGCACAAGCAAATGCAACAAACAAGTGCAGCAAACCAACTGGATCCTAAACTACCAGTTACTAATGTTCACGTAGTCTAGGGCCGAGGACGCCCTATAGCCAGACCTGCTCTGATACCAATGCATGTGGCACCCCGGCTCAGAGAAGACTGGAACGCCCCGTATTCCAGCCCAGGAACAAGTCCTCTGGAATACGGCACTGTTGGCATAGAACAAATCAGCTCTTTATTACAATGGATAAGGTTACAAAGGGTACGTGGATTACATCGGCACGGCGACACTACGCATGCCCGGGGTAGCTCTATGCTAACAGCGGAGTAACTCTCTCGGCAGCGGAACAGTGACGGCTGAGGGAGTTCTGGATTAAGGGGTCCTTGGGTGGCCGGGCTAAGTGACATGGGCCGGACTAATGGGCTGTGAAGATACAAGGCAGAAGACCTTTCCTCGTGTCCGGGTGGGACTCTCCTTTGTGTGGATGGCAAGTTTGGCGTCCGGATGTATAGTTTCCTTCCTCTGTAAACCGACTCTGTACAACCCTAGCCCCCTCCGGTGTCTATATAAACCGGAGGGTTCAGTCCGTAGAGGCTATCAAGATTTTCATAGGCTAGATAGCTAGGGTTTAGCCATTACGATCTCGAGGTAGATCAACTCTTGTAACCCCCATACTCATCAAATACAATCAAGCAGGACGTAGGGCTTTACCTCCATTAAGAGGGCCCGAACCTGGGTAAACACCGTGTTCCCTTTGTCCCTTGTTACCTTCGATCCTCAGACACACAGTTCGGGACCCCCTACCCGAGATCGGCCGGTTTTGACACCGACATTGGTGCTTTCATTGAGAGTTCCACTGTGTCATCGGTAGAAGGATCGATGGCTTGTTTGATCATCAACAACGATGCTATTTCCGGGGAGACCTTTCTCCACAGCCAACTTTTTGTATTAGGCGGCTTCGCTCTGCGCGCCAATTCAGTTGGTCACCTTGAGCAGATCGACAGCAACGCCCCTGGTCATCAGATTAGATTCGGGAGCCTGGATTACGTCGCTGATATCCGAGGAGACTTGATCTTCGAAGGGTTCACGGCCTCGACCACTATTCCTCATCTTCAAGAAGGCAACCCATCAGATCCGTCATCAGGCACCGCTCAAAGACCAACTATTATCCCGTCCCTGGCCATAGATCCAGGGCAGGCCACCTCATCCGAAGATGGGATCTTAAAACCCACCGGACCCTCTCCTCCCATGGAGCCATTTGCCGAAGACCCAGAAGCAACTGTGTGTTCGGCGAGCCTGGAATCAAGCAGGACCCTCCTTGTCATCGGAGAGCCGAACTCGCCTCTGGAGGCCAACTCCGAACTCTCAAGGTCTGCGGCTGGTGAACACAACCTGGCAGAGTCGGCCATGCCCAGCTCCGCAGGTCCTTGGTTCACCGTCCGGCCTTCGCTCTTAAGCGAGGCCTTGGACTTAATGCGGTCTCTCGCTATCACGGAGGTATCAGCTCCGAATTACGCCCAGCCCGAACTAGGGGCTGAGTGCGGGGAATTTTACATCCCACCCACCACCCACTTGATAGCCACTATCGAGGACTTAACCAAGATACTCAACTACGCCTCTGAAGACATCGACGGTATGGACGACGATGCCGGAGCCGAACCAGGCCAAAACCCGCCCATCACCGGACGTTGGACTGCCACTTCTACATATGACATGTACATGGTGGATACACCCAAAGAGGACAACGATGGCAATCAAGATCTGGTCGAGGACAAGCCCGTCGAGGTACCACCGAAGCGTCGATGTCAGCGGCGCCGTTCATGATCGCGGCGGGAAAAAGAAAGTAATACCGGCACCGGAGACATTGACACTCCGGAGAATGCCGAAGACTCTGACCAACCCATTGAGCCTGCCGTAGAGCAGGATAATTGGGAAGAGGGACAAGTTAACCCCGACGAGCCAGTCGGGAAGGAGGATTCGGAGGATAGTAACTATCTACCGATCTCCGAGGAGGATGTCAGCCTCGGCAACGAAGACTTCATCGTGCCAGAGGAACCCCTCGAGCAAGAGAGCTTTAAGCGACAGCTCATCGCAACTGCGAGGAGTCTAAAAAAGAAACAGCAATAGCTTCAAGCCGAACAGGATACGCTCAATGACAGATGGACCCAGGTCCTAGCTGCCGAGGAGTACGGCCTCGAACACCCAACAAAGAGCTATCTGAAGCGTCGGCTACTGCCACAATTCGATGACAAGGCCCTAGAGCCAATACCGTCAAGATATAATCATGCTGATGAACCAGACCAACCACCACGTGGGCGAGACAAAACGGCTGCTCATGCCGAACACCAGCCCACGCCACCTTGCCGTCGAGGCAAAGAGGTAGCAGCTCAGGGCTACACCTACGACTTACGTCAGGACCTGGACAATAGAGCCGGCAAGACCAGATCAATATACAGATCAAGGGGGCGTGCTCCGACGAGAGACGACGGCCTTCAAGCTTGGCGCGAGCAGCATAACCGAACTCGGGCCGAAAACCGAACATGGATGTCATCCGAACTCCGTCGTGACATTGCCCGATACAGAGGCGCCGCACACCCCTTGTGCTTTACCGATGAAGTAATGCAGCACCAATTTCCAGAAGGGTTTAAACTCGTAAACATCGAATCATACGATGGAACGACAGATCCCGCGTTATGGATTGAGGATTTTCTTCTCCATATTCACATGGCCTGCGGCGACGATCTCCACGCCATCAAATACCTCCCCCTAAAGCTGAAAGGACCAGCGTGGCACTGGTTAAATAGCCTACCAGAGAACTCTATTGGTAGCTGGGAAGACTTGGAGGATGCCTTTAGAGACAACTTCCAAGGTACCTATGTCCAGCCTCCGGATGCCGATGACCTCAGTCATATAGTCCAGCAACCCGGTGAGTCAGCCCGCAAACTCTGGACTAGGTTCTTAATTAAAAAGAACCAAATCGTCGACTGTCCGGATGCCGAAGCCCTCGCGGCCTTTAAACATAGCGTCCGCGACGAATGGCTCGCCCGACACCTTGGTCAGGAAAAGCCGAATTCAATGGCAGCTCTTACTGCACTCATGACCCGCTTCTGCGTGGGAGAGGACAGCTGGTTGGCTCATAGAAGCAATAGTACCAGCGACCCTGGCACCTCCGAAGTCAGGGACGGCAATGGCAGGCCACGACGCAACAAACACAAGCATCGAAACAACAACAAAGAAACGGAAGACACAACGGTTATCGCCGGATTCAGTGGCTCTAAATCCGGTCAATGGAAGAAGCCATTCAAAGGAAATAAGGACGGTCCATCTAATTTGGACAAAATACTCGATCGGCCTTGCCAGATTCATGGCACCCCCGACAAGCCTGCCAACCACTCCAACAGAAATTGTTGGGTCTTCAAATAGGTCGGTAAGTTAAATACCGAACATAAGGGGAAAGGGCCGCCAAGCAAGGACGATGACGAGCCCCGCCCACCGAACACAGGGGGACAAAAGAAATTTCCCCCTAAGGTGAAAACAGTGAACATGATATATGTCACGCATATCCCCAAAAGGGAGCGCAAGCGCGCACTAAGGGACGTCTACGCCATAGAGCTCGTCGCCCCCAAATTCAACCCATGGTCGGCTTGTCCGATCACCTTCGATCGCAGGGACCACCCGACCAGTATCCGTCACGGAGGTTCGGCGGCCCTAGTCCTCGATCCAATTATTGACGGATATCATCTGACTCGAGTGCTTATGGACGGTGGCAGCAGTCTCAACTTGATCTATCAAGACACTGTCCGCAAAATGGGTATTGACCCGTCAAGAATCAAGCCTAGTAACACCACCTTTAAAGGAGTGATACCCGGCGTCGAGGCCCGCTGTACGGGCTCATTAACATTGGAAGTAGTCTTCGGTTCACCGTACAATTTCCGAAGCGAAGACTTGATCTTTGACATCGTCCCCTTCCGCAGTGGTTATCACGCACTACTCGGACGTACTGCCTTCGCTCGCTTCAATGCAGTCCCGCATTATGCTTACTTAAAGCTCAAGATGCCTGGACCCCGCGGCGTTATCACAGTCAATGGAAACATGGAATGCTCCCTCCGTACCGAGGAGCACACCGCGGCCCTTGCAGCCGAGGTACAGAGCGGCCTTATCAAGCCGAACACTTCATCGGCCATCAAGCCTCCGGACACTATTAAACGAGTCCGGCCTACTCTGCAGAACAACCGCTCGGTTAATCCGGCGCTGGACTAGCAGTTTTGCCTCCGTCCACCGCCCCATCTAATCGCGGCATATGTACCGCGTGTGCATAACTACACACTCAAAATACATTGGGCGACAACGGAGGCACTCCGCGGACGAGGTCCATAATACGGCTCGACCCTATTCGGACCTTAATCTCCTTCTTCTTTTTTCTATTTTCTCTCATATTACAGGTTCTTTAAAACCTAAAGTCACTTTACGGTGGCGCAGGGCCCTTTCCCAGGCCCCTTCTATATACTCGATCGTCGATCCTTTCAAAGGACCCTCCACCAAGGCGAAAAGCGGCGCAGACGTGCGGCAGGGTGTCCAAAGGATCTTCACGATACCTTTTCTTTTTTAGGACCTGTATACAGCTTTCCCTTGTTCTCAAATTCTCGGCATGTAAAATAGCTCTGATGCTTATAGCATTATCTGTAAAAACACGTTTTGATGTATCAATCAGACTATAATGGAAACAGTTTTTACCAACCCTATTCGGTATTGGTTTATTTCATAATCTGTATTCCCTCTTCATGTCAGATTGGCATATACACCTCGGCATAGCTTAAAATGCCAGGGGCTCTATTCGGCCACCTATATTTTCAAAAAAAAGTCCAAATGCTTTTAGAGTGCACTTCGGCGTCCCGAATATTGCATTATATGCATCAGCTCCGAATCATGTCCTTGGTCAATAGTTGGGTTGCCCGGCTCCTGTGGTTACTACCTTACGTTCCGCTCGTTCGGCTAGGGTAGTAAAGGGAGAACTACTGCGATCGTGTTTCTGGTTCGTCCGGTCAAACACCTTAGTAGAGAAAGCCGAAAACTGACTGTCATGGTAAGGCGAGAGCTGGTCAGCTATTCGGCGACTTGCTATAAATCTTTTGTGATTTCTTCCATATTATGCGAAGGACTGGCCTCCGTCCGGTCATGTGCTTAAGGCATCCTAGTTCGGATAGCCGCATACGCACCAGGGGCTAGTACTTAGCCCCACCGTCAAACTCCTATGGCTAAGTGAAAGTGATAAAGCCGCATAGTCTGATTGCCTGGTTCGCCTACGCAGACACCTCCTTCACAGACCAAGACATTGGGTCAAGCATGATCATGCGTTATTTCGAACACCACCGTAGTATCTACGTGAGGGCTGAAGCCGATGACTGGCAAACTTTCAAGATAACAAAATATGGCCGCACAGGAGGCAAGCAATTCCAGATAAAGACATAAATATATTACAAAGCCTTGGTTTATAAAACAACGTCTGGGTAGCTCGGATACATTCACTCAAATATGATATCCTTTGAGCATTGGCCCTCTATTAATCGGGCACCCTCAAGGACATCTTAAAAATACCGCTTTGGCTTGCGGTGGTCCTTGCCTTCGGGTGGGCCCTCGACCGCCACAATGGCGGCCTTCATCTTTGCCCAGTGCATCTTGACACGGGCAAAGGCCATCCGCGCACCTTCTATGCACACCGAGCACTTGACAGCTTCAATCTGGGGCAGCGCATCAGCAAGTCGCTGCACCAGGCCGAAGTAACTGCTAGGAATGGGTTCGGTTGGCCACATCCAGACTATGATGTCCTTCATGGCCAATCCGAACATCCTGTGCAGCTCTGCCAGTTGCATCATGTGGTTGTTCAACAGCGCTGGACGCTCCGACGCCGCGAACTGCGACTAGAAGAGCTTCTCCGTCGTGTGCCCCTCCTGGGCCCAGAAGAACTGCGCGGCGTTGGCGGCACTCTTCGAAAGATCCACAAATGCATCTGGAGAACTCCACAGTCGAGTGAGCAAGGCATATCTTTGACCGCCAAATATAGTCTGCAAAAGAAAGGGCTTACCAGCCGCTATCTGTTCGGACTGCCGGATTTCCTCGTGAGCTGCCCGGGACTCGGTCCTCGCCTCCTTGGCCTCTTGGAGGGCCTTGGCGAGTTTGACCGCCTGGGCCTTATTCTTCTCCTCCATGGACTCGCACTTGCCGGCGGCGTCCTTGAGCTCTTGCTCCACTTCGGTCACCCTCTCCTTGTACTGGCAGCGGGCGACCTGTTCGGACTTTAAATCTGCAGCCACTTTGTCTGCGGCCGCTTTGCTCGCCTTCGCCTCCTCCTTGGCTTGGGCAAGGGCACTCTTGAGCCTCTCGACCTCGGCCGCGCTGCCTGCAATCATACACATCGCAGTGCATGAGTTTAAACTCAGAATTTGCATATCAATTCAGGCATGTGCGAGATATTTCAAACATACCTTGCACCTCATCGAACCGCTTGCTCATGCGGTCAATATCATCATCAGCCAGCTGCAGCCTCTGCTTGAGATCAGAAACCGCAGCGGCCTGGGCGGTTGCTGCCAACATGGAAGCCTGTTATACAATATAAAAGTACGTCACCTCTTCCGAATACTATATGATCCTCTGTCCGGCTTTTTCAAAACCAGATAGAGTCTCAGGGGCTACTATCAATGCACAGGTCTGTCCCTTTATAAAAAGCATCTATAGCATTATTCGCATACCTCGAAGCCTGTTAGCAGGCTGGTGAAGGCTTCGTTCAGCCCGCTCTTGGCGGACTGAATCTTCTCAACCACCACAGCCATCAGGGTGCGGTGCTCCTCCACGATGGTAGCACGTCGTAGTGCTTCCACCAAGGTATTCAGTGCCTCCAGATTAGTGGAGGCCGCCGTCGGAGCTGATTCTCCCCCCTCCTTCGAAGGGGACTACTCGCCTGACTCCGGGGCCACATTGGTCTCCGGAATGATGTTCGGCTGGGGGCCAGATTGCTCAGGACCCCCGCCGTCGGTCGCCATGGGGGTCGCCCCCTCCATGTCTTTGGCAGCCGAGGTATTATCCTCTGGCGCCTTCTTGGCAGCCTCGCTCGCCCCTCCGTGGCCAGGAGAGGTCCTTCGGGATAACACCTCCATGTCATCCACGGTGATTGGTGAAGGGGCTCGCGGTGGCGTCTCGCTCTCTGCCATCTCGGGCGGCAGAGAACTCCCTTCGGACGGCGATGGTTGGGGGAGGTCGCGAGCTGGGCTGAAACACACAATATGATATGTTATATTACAACCATAACAGACCAAATATTTGCTAAGTATCCTTTTCGACACTTACGATTCGTCCAGGGGTTTTTCCCTGGGGCGCCTCTTGGGGGTGTGTTCGGCGTGCGTATCCGAACCGTCCGAGAGGGTTATCTTCTTCCTCTTGGACGCCCCCTCCTCCAGGTCTGCGGAGGCGGCCCTTTTCTTCTTTCCCCCTTTAGGGGAGAACCACTTTTCGCCTCCTCCTCCTCTTCATCTTCATCCCCCTCGTGGGAGGAGTGGGCTTTGGTTTCGCCGGACATTGCGTCCGAAGTACCCTTACGGCGGAGGCCGCCCTTGGCCTCCTTGCCCTTCTTCTTGGCCTTCCTCTCCGGCGCCTGATACGGCGCCGGAACCAGCATCCTCGTTAGCAGAGGATTGGCTGGGTCTTCAGGTAGTGGAGCCGGACACTTGATCCGCTCCGCCTTTGCTGTCCAGCCCTGAATGAAAGAATGGAAATCTCAGTATAACCTTTGATTTATTTACCGAAAATTGTGTTCGGAACTAAAATACTTACCGGTGTGGCCGGATTCTCTATGTCAAGACCGATGTCTTCGGTCTTCTTCGGCCACGTCTTCTGGGTCTTAAAGAGCAGCTTCTAGATCTCTTCGTGCGTTGTGTCGAAAAAACGCTGCAGGGTCCGCGGACCTTTCGGATTGAACTCCCACATATGGAGAGGCCGGAGTTGGCAGGGGAGGATCCGGCGGAACAGCATCACCTGAATCACGTCAGTGAGACTGGTATTCTTGCTTATCATATTTTTTATGTGCTTTTGTAGCGTCATCACATCCACGGTCGACCCCCAGTCCAGACCCTTGTTGGTCCATGACGCGAGCCACATAGGGGGTCCGGATCTGAACTCAGGAGTGGCCGCCCACCTGGCGCCGCGAGGTTCGGTGATATAAAACCAGTCCTGCTGCCACACCTTGACGGTCTCCACGAAGGCCCCTTTAGGCCAGGTGGTGTTGGGGAGCTTGCTCACCATGGCGCCGCCGCACTCCGCATGTTGCCCGTCGACCACCTTCGGCTTCACATTGAAGACTTTTAGCCATAGGCTGAAGTGTGGGGGGATGCGGAGTAGCGCCTCGCACACGACGATAAATGCCGAGATGTGGAGGAAAGAATTTGGGGCTAGATCATGGAAATCTAGCCCGTAGTAGAACATGAGGCCGCGGACAAAGGGGTGGAGGGGAAACCCTAGTCCGCGGAGGAAATGGGGGATGAATACAACCCTTTCGCTGGGCTCCGGAGTGGGTATGACTTGATCCTTGGCAGGGAGCCTGTGCGCGATCTCCGTGGACAGATATCCCGCCCCCCGGAGCTCCTTGATGTCCTTCTCCATGACGGAGGAGGCCTCCCACTTGCCCTTCGAGCCAGATCCAGACATGACTAGAGAGGTTGGCGGTGGTGGGAAACATTGAAGCTTGGGCGCTGGAGCTTGAGGATGGGAAAACATGAGAAGGAAGAAGGCGTGGAGAGAAAAGAGGGATCTTTATCCACTTATATAGGCAATGAATATCAAGCGCCCACCCCTCAAGCCTTAAAACTCACCTGTTCCCAAGGGGTCATGCGAATGGCACAGTTGGATTACCCAAACTTGTATTGATGAGGATCCCGCAATAAATGGACACGATCTCCGCTTTGACGAGACGTGTCAATAGAGGCCGTGTCTCGAAACGCAAAGCGGGAGGCCAAAAAATGGTTCGAAATGATAAAGAGGCTAGATGTGACGTTTCGCCGAAAAAGTTGTCAGTTGATGGACATTAATTTGACTAAGTATTTTACCTTCATGGTTGAGGGTTGTGACTGTCATGCAGAGCCGGATACAGTTCTTTTATTCAGAAGATTGCTTTGGAGTATTCAGACGAGGAACCCGCCTTGCAATGCCGAAGACAATCTACACGCCGAACATATCGTCATTGAAGACTGGTTCAGGGGCTACTGAGGGAGTCCTGGATTAAGGGGTCCTTGGGTGGCCGGGCTAAGTGACATGGGCCGGACTGATGGGCCATGAAGATACAAGGCAGAAGACCTTTCCTCGTGTCCGGGTGGGACTCTCCTTTGCGTGGATGGCAAGTTTGGCATCCGGATGTAAAGTTTCCTTCCTCTGTAAACCAACTCTGTACAACCCTAGCCCCCTCCGGTGTCTATATAAACCGGAGGGTTTAGTCCGTAGAGCCTATCAGGATTTTCATAGGCTAGACAGCTAGGGTTTAGCCATTACGATATCGAGGTAGATCAACTCTTGTAACCCCCATACTCATCAAATACAATCAAGCAGGATGTAGGGCTTTACCTCCATTAAGAGGGCCCGAACCTGGGAAAACATCATGTTCCCTTTGTCCCTTGTTACCTTCAATCCTCAAATGCACAGTTCGGGACCCCCTACCCGAGATCGGCCCGTTTTGTAACCGACAACGGCGGTGATGGACTCCACTCTGCAGGGACTCTGGCTAGAACGCGTATCCTAGCTTGCAAACTCAGGATCCTCGACAAGCAAGCAATCATGGCATGACCTGCAAACTGGCATAGGTGAGTACTTTGATTGTACTCGCAAGCTCACAACAAACATCAGCATTAAGGCAAGACAACATCATAGCAAGATAGCTACTAAAGTAGATGCAGTAAGGTAAAGCATATTTAATCCATACTCCGAATAATCTCAGGATTCAATCCGAATTTGTTCCAAGTCCAATCCAAATCATGTGGTCATCCGACCACTCATCTCATAGCCAACCCACAGCTAACATATCATATTCCTGATACCATCTGCACTGCAAGTCTGACAAACTTACTCTCTCCCGGGTTGCCTCACAACCCTCGGAATACTCACGATCCACCGAGTACTTCCGAAGTTATGACGAGTTATTCCATCATTATCACTACTATGGTTAACCACCTAAAGAGGTCTGGACGGACTGTCCAATACCGTGGACACGGCTATTCAAATAGATTCTACACTCTGTAGAGGTTGCGCACTTTACCCACACCATGGAGCACCTGACCTCGTGATCCCATTTGGGTGGACCAGCGTTGCTCCAACAAAACCCGCCTGACCCGTGACTCTCCCATTGTACCACCGGCAATCATCCTCCCCTGGAGTCCTGCCCTGGGTGGCCCCTGTGTCATCGCGTGACACCTGCCACTGTCGTGGCCAACAAACTGTCCCAAACGGGGACCTGGTACCATATAACTCAACTGGGCTCACAAGGTTATCGCCGCCTACCGGACAAGGGTAGCGCGCACGCATAACCTTCCCTGTTGGGCAGTACCGGTGAAAGAGCACGCGATCAGACCAAGTCAAGGCCATCCCATACTGGCAAATGTGGCTGCACGATAAGTCCGGACAGGTGACTCTGGATCAACCATGAAGTATCTAATCTCCGAACAATCTCTGTGATGGCTGACACTCCGATATCATAGCAATCCAAGTCAAAACGATATCTGGCTAGAAATCCGGTAACCAGTATGCTTAAGCCACTGCTACTAACACATTTCCACGAGCTGCCGGATGAAATCCAAAATAATCATAGACAGTGATCTCAACATCATGGCATCAACGAGTGGGTAAACTACTAGTCACTATCAATCCGGTACTCAACATGGTAGTCACCTATCTAAGAATTTACTCAAGCATTGTATAATCCAATTCATTTCACAAATAACTCATACTTGCTGTTAAACTAAATAGTTAAACTATGACATTGCAATGCGATTATGCAGATGAGAGTTATGGCTTGCCTGGGGATGAAGGAACCATCTAGAAGGAGTGCGGAGAGTCCGCGGAAGTGATTGCCGAAAACAGTTCTCTCTCAGAGGGGGCTGTTTACGGGCAAGGGCAAAATGGTCATTTCCACTGTGTCAAAACATTATGAAAATGACTCCATCGGAGCGGGCTCGACGAGACGAACACGTGGGTGTTGGATTCACCTGATTCGGAGTTACGGATAAAAAGATATAGCCGGGTGAAATTCAGGGACCAATCTGCAAAAGATTCCTCACAAACAAGTCCCTGGCGGCTGAAAACAGAAAGCGCTTTTCTCTGAAATATGTCTCCTGCGATTGAAAACGTATTCAGAGCCAAAGAGGAAACAAAATGCGATTTCTTCGAAAGAAATCGTATTCAGAGAATACACTTCCACTTAACATAGAGATGGGCCCCGCCCATAGTCACTTACTAGCGGGGCCCAGGGAACAGGGGGCTGGCGCTTGCGCGTCTCCTTCCTCTCGCTATCTCCCCGACAGAGCAGAGGAGGAGCAGAGGCAGGGGCACTGCCGGCGTCGGCCCCGGCAGCTCCGGCCGTCCCCGGCCGAGGCGACCGCACCGGCGGCCTCGGGCGAAGGCGCCGCACCCGCCTGGTGCAGCAGCCGCGCAGGGGAAGAGCAGGTTGGCTGTGGCCCACGGCAACAGAGAACAGGGGAGGGTGGCGGCCGGACGAGGGGGCGACGGCCTCGGGCACTCCGGCGACGAACGGAGAGGCGGGGCGGGCTCGTCGGAGGGTGGGGAAGGTGAGGTTGGTGGAGGGAAGGGAAGAGGAGCTCGGGACGGCCCCAATTTAGGAGGAAGTCGCCGGCGGCCATGGCGGCAAAGGGCAGTGAGGAGAGGCTCTGGAGCTCGGGCGAGAGGTTGGGGAGGGCCAGAGGAGGACGATGGTGGCGATGGTGAGCTCGGGAGGGCTCGGGGCAGCCTATAAATAGGCGGGCGGCACGGAGGAAATGAGCGCGCCGTCGTGGCGGCCTTATGGCCATACTGGAGCTCAAGGGGTGGCGTGGCTGGCTGGTTCTGGTGTCGGGAGGCTTCGCGGAGAGGTGTAGAGGGCTCGGGCGTGCTCCGGAAGGCTCGAGGGAGAAGAAAACGACGACGGTGTCACGTGCACTCACTGTTGCTGGACGGGGATGGCTCGCCGGGGAAGAATCCGGAGGGGAGAGGGTTCCAGAGCAAGGGCGACGATGAGGCGAAGCCTCTGGACATGAAGAGGTGGCAAGGGAGTGAAGGAACGGACGAAACCATGAGCCCCAATGCACAAAGCGCGTGCATTGGCATGCCGGCCGCGTGGTCACCGCGTGCACTGGTGCACGCGGTGTACCCTGGCGTGCCAAGTCATGCCCAGAGTGTTGTCCTTCCAAGTAATAGTTCCAGAGAGGTGATGTCTCAAAGAAACACACTGTGGTTGGATGTGAATGATCCATTGAAGTTTACTGCATCCAACTGTTGCATGAGACTGTGATCAATAGGAAAGGGATAAGAGCCAAGTGTGATGTCTGGGAGGTTTAAGGTACGAAGGACTACAATCCTGTGAAACTTGGAAAGAAATGGACCAAGATTTAATATAGTTGCTTTGCAACTGACCAATCTGGTCCAGAAGCTCAATCTTGATGTGCCACTCACATGGAGTAGCCAATTGGGCTAAAATTTGGTAGGACATGATGATTTGGTCATATGAGAGTGCCATAAAAGTTTCATGCCATTTGGACAAGCCAAAATGGTACTTACTTCACAATGAACCTCTCTGACCAGAATCTTAGAAAAATTCTAGGGAATTATTGGGGAGATGAAATGAGCCCAAATTTTGTGGAGATAGGTTATATGTGTAGCAGAATGCTCTGGTAAATTTTTAGCAATTATGGAGCAGTATAAAATATAGTTGCTTCACAATGTGAAAATCTGACCAGAAACGAGGATTTGAGGCTGTGCTATCACATAAATGATTGGATAGGGTTGAAACTTGGTGGAGAGTCATGATTTGAGCATATTAAAATGCTTGCAAAATTTCAACTCATTTGGATGCTCCTCGCTAGCACTTGCTTCACAAAGCTCCTAGTTGACCAGAAACTTTGGAAATTAGCCAAGGGAGTTTTAATATCCAAATGAAGTTGAATTTTGTCATGTGGAAATGATATGGATAGGAAAGAATGCCCAAAAAGTTTGAGACCAAGCAAGCAAATATAAAGGGTACTTGCTTCTCAACTTGGCAGCTAGGGCAAAATCAGAAAAGGAATATTTGTGAAATATTATTGAACATGACAAGGAAGGGTTTGACATATTTGTGGAAGATATGACCCAAACAATTCATGAGAATTATTTGGGAATCTTGGGAATGATGGAAATGTGGTTTGCTTCACAACCCAGGATAGACAGGGTTATTCCTTTAATAGAAAAAGGAATATTCCCAAGAAAAAGAATATTGGGATTGGTCCAAGATGGAAATGACATGGTCTTGGGATGGTTTTGAAGTTGGCAAGCCACTCAGGAAGAGGAATCAAGGGTGATCCCTCCGGGTTGCAAAACTACTAAGCCACAGAAAGGCAAATCCAGACCAAAATCAAAAGAAAAGAAAATGGGCAAAATCCAGGGTGTTACAGTATATATAAGCTAGTCCACGAATGGGTAAGTGAGGAGGGGATACATGGGCCACTGGCCCTGTCCATGCGCGTAGACAGGCGCCGGATGTGCGGGCTGGTGGCCGGATGTCCGGCTGTTCGCGAGACACCGGATGTCCGGGCACTGGCCGGATGTCCAGCCTGGAACAGGCCGCTTCAGACCTTCTCTGGATAGGCGCTGCCAGATTTCCAGGATGACATCGGATGTCCGCGCTGTGGTCTGGCACCGGATGTCCGGGCTAGCCGCCGGATGTCTGGCCACTAATGCTTTTGGCCGTCTGTTGGGGCAGCTCCTGCGCGGCTGCCCAGACGCCGGATGTCCGGCCCTGGCCCGGATGTCCGGCCGCTGTAGCTTCAGCACCTCCGTCTTCTTTCGTCATCGCTTCCATGCTTCCCTCGTGGATGGTGTAGTTGTTCCTTGGCACTTGCACTCCTCCTCAACATCGGTGAAGCTCCGACAATACCTATGCATGCACACGGGAGAAGTGTCAAGTAGTATACCATCCTCGAAGGGGTCAAGTGAGCACGTGCAAAGGAGATGATTCACCTTTGGGTATGTGAAGTAGATGTCGCATGTGTCACTCGCCAAATGGACTCTTGACATGGTGAAGTCCGTAGGATGCTCCGCATCACATTACAAACTAGAAATACTACAGGTTCAGTCACGACAGAAGGAGGAGGCTCTTCGTTGCATCATAACCGAAGAATTCATGCTTTACATGGTCTACCACCCATCCCGCTACCACCCTCACATTTTCACCAGCGAATGCATTATTCTTGGATCCTAAAGTACATAACAGCTCATCCTCATTTTGTTCATGCACACGAAAAATCATAGGTCATTCTGAATGGTGCAACATGTGTTGTAGGGTGGAACCCTAAGATGGATCTTTCACGAATTGGAGGGGAAATCCCCAAGAACAAGATGAACACAAAGGGGAAAACACAAAAGGAACACTCAAGAACAAGCCCAAATCACACATCCACTAGACTCACATATACACAAGATCCACAAAGGTACAAGAACAACAAAAGGAAAGATACAAGATAGAGTTCATCCCAAATCCCAAAAGGTGGTGAGGTCTTGGTGATCCTATGATGGGGATCCTTCCCTAGATGGGGTCTTGAATCCACTAGGGATCTTCCCCTATGGAGGTCTTGATATCCATGGGAGAGGTCTCTCTCTCTCAAGAGGAGGTACAAGGAGCAAAGCTCATCTAGATCATGTCATCTACTTTTCTAACACTAACATAAGGTCTAGGCACGTAATATATAGGCTTGGTGATGAAGTGGACGAAGTGGAGGCCCAACAGCCAAGTCACAGCCGGCCATCCTGTAGGGCCCGTGCGCACGGGGTAAGTTAGGCCCGTGCGGACGGGGGTCCCGTGTGCATGGTACACGCCCGTGCGCATGGGGTGCTCCAGCGCCAGCTTCCTGGGTAGCCCGTGGGCACGGGGTCTCAATGGCCCGTGCGCACGGGGTCGTCTAGGACATCCAGTCTTGGCCCTGGTGCACTCCTTCTCCTTCCTCATGGATGCTTCTTGGCTCCCTTGATGTGGTCATCCTTGATGATGGTGTACATGTACTCTTGATCTTGGACGACTCCTCGATGAATGTGTAGCTCCGCTCACACCTATATATGCCCACGAGAGAGGGGTCAAGTAGTATACCATCCTCGAAGGGTACAAATGGACACGTGTAAAGGAGATGATTCACCTTTATGTATGTGAAGTAGATGTGGCACGTGTCACTTGCCAAATGGACTCTTGACATGGTGATGCCCGAAGGATGCTCCGCATCATCCCCTCCCCCTGGGGAAAGATCCAATCTCAGATCGAAAACCAAATCACCATGGGAAAGAGTTGATGTTGCCATGTAGAAGTGGACGATCACCAAGCATTCATCATCTTGTAATTCCAAATGGGCACTCTATAATGTCGCACCATCTTGTAATTCCTTCAAAAGGAGCAAAGATAACAAGCACATGGAAAACAAATGTGGTTGGTGTTAGAGCAAAACCAAGCATTCAAGAGGTGATTCACCTGACAAGTGTTGTCATCAACATAGCATATGGTTTGACAAAGAAGTGTGGCATGGCATTTAATCATATAAATTGAGCACATGGAAAAGCATCATGGAAACAATCATGCAAAGGTGAGGTAAAGGTGCTAATATGTGTGACAAGTAAACAAGCATCTACCTCAATTTCATAGCAAGCATGCATAAAGCGCTCAACAAATGGTCTATGGTATGCATATGAACCATTCACAACACCAAATAAGATGAGATGTCAAAACACATGGGGTAAGTGCAAGACAATCTGAGCATAATGTGCACATGGTGTAGTGAAAATATGGTGGCACTCAACACAATGGAAAGAGCAATTGTTCATCATGTGTGAGGCAATCAAGTCAAGCAAGTGACAAGAAAAGGGACATGGCATATGTGAAATGATGACATTGGTGCAACCAAACATGTGATATGAGCAAGTAGGAAACAAGTTGGATGCAACACACAAGGCATATATGTCATGAGGCATAGCAATATGGAAATCATGAATGAAAGCACTATCTCTAACATGTGTGCAATCAAGTGGTCCAAGATGACCAATAAGTCTCATGGTGCAAGCAACACAGGAAGTATGATCCACAATATGCATGCTCATGGTTTGGGTGTTCTCGAAAGAGAAGGATATCACCTCGAAAGCATGTCCTTGTGCGTCCTTCACAATGCCGAAGTAGTAGCACATGCAGTGTAGAAGCACATCGATCAAAAGTGGCTCGCTCTCAAGAGCTCAAATGGTTAACTCACATGAACAAGAAGTTGACACGAAGTCGAACGATCCTACACATGCACACAACAAAGCAAACTATGTGCATGGTACATAAACACATCATCCATGATGATGGTTCTCTTCTCTTACACATAACCATTAGTAACAAAAGTGTATGAGAAATATGATGGAACAATGGCAATTCTCATGGCACTAGGCATATGGTGCAAAGAGGTAAGACAAGCATGCGTCACATGTAAGATGTCCAAGTCTCCAAGATAAATAAACATATCACGGTTGCACTCACCACAAGGCAATATGAGAGATGCAACTAATGGAGACAATTGACAATGAGCAAGATATATTATGCGAGAGGCATGAAGATATATGTCATCAACCCAATGAAACGAGCAAGAATGGATCATGGGTGATGCAACATAGTAAGCAATCATAGCGATCAAGTCTAGCAAGCTAGTAGTGAGAAGATGCAACGTACTAGAGGTAATCATGCCAAGCATGGCATGTGTGTAAATAGTGGGCATGAATAATGCACATGACATATCACAAGCATGAAAGCAAGATAGGATCAATGTATCATCATTGTAGTGGCAAGAAGTCCTATGTAAATAGCAATGGAGCATCATGACTCTCCCAACACAAGAATCAATAATAGCATGGGGCACAAAGAAATTGTGGCAATAGATTCTAGTATCTCCACCAAGCATGCAAATACACATAGTACGAGTAGAATGGTGGATCATATGTAAGTGCAAGCAAGGGTCACAATTGCATGGCAAAGGCATATAAAGAGGCATAACATGCAAAGTGAACACAGTAAAATGAGCATAAGGTGACAAGTGGTATATAGCCCATAACCGTGTGAGAGCCAAGTAAAAGATATGTCTGTAGTCCTTGAGCGAAGGGAACGGTGTGAAGGACAATCCACGGGATCCCAAATCATCATTGCTCTCAAGAGCTCGTTTTGTCAACTCATGGGATTGTGAAGTTGACAAGTATTCGTGAGTACCTACACAAAACAAAGGCAAATGAAAAATTGTGTGCGTGTGGTATATGTACACATCATCATTATGATGTGCACGTGCATGTGTTGGTTAGCACAAAATATCCAATGCTCAAATAAATGAGATGCATGATATAGAAACATGTCATCCATCATGATAGGTTTGTTGTTATGTATAACAAAATGGAGACTCAAATTGTGTAATGCATCACGAGTAATATCTAGAGCATTGTTATGAATGGTATGCATATGGTGCACACAAGGGATGGAACCTTGGGAACTACGATCATGTTCATGGCATGGTATATGTGATGAATTGCATACATGTTTCAAAGGTAGCATAGCAATATCATCGCAAGAGAAACAAAATCCAATAACCATCATCTCGTCATCTATGCCATAAGTGCAAATGGGATTTATTTTTATGGGGCACGCATAGTTACTATGTTGAGATTGAAATGATGCAATATGGGAGATCTCACTCATAGCATATGACAAATTTAATGGATTGTCAAACATGACGTGACTGATAGAATTTTCACATGATATCCTATGGAGCATAGCATCACAACTAGGCAATTCGACATGCTCGTCATCATATTTATCATAAATAGGTGGCACATCTAAGCATGTAGAAGACATAGTATGTGGTGAATCCATAAGGTGATCATCATCATGCAAGCAATCGATGTGAAGATAGTCCACTAGTGGGACAAGCGAAGCACCATCACCTATGTTACCTTTGGAGCTCCACTCATGTGGTGTAGGTGAGGTTTCATGATGAAACCATGCGGGGGTGCATCATCATCCACCATGGCCATCGTCGTCACCGTTGGAGGTATGGACTCGTCGAGGGTAGGCATGTCATCATGTAGGACACCTAGCACCAAAGAAGAAAACACACTTGGAGTAGAGGTTAAGTCGTTAGAAATCATAGTGGCCTCACGTGCCCTCTCAACTACCTCACTCACTAAGTGTTGTGGCTCACTCACTCCCACTACGATGCTCTCACTTGTATGGTTGGTCGAGTCACTCAAAGGGTGGTAATGGCTCTCAACCTCACATAGGGTGTGTAGTATGCTCTCGTGTGTGGGCTAGTGGTGAACACACTCATCCTCTCATGGGAAATGCGCTCAATGTCATATATGGTGGAGTCACTCATCTCACTCATGGGGTGGTGGCTCTCCTCACATGGCAATTAGGGCATCTCGACATATGTGGGTGTCGGAGAGATGTAGGTGCAAATGTCTCCATGCTCAACCTCGTCATCCATAATGCCTCCAAAGATGAATGACATAGGACGTGGCAAATCATCGCTCTCCTCGGAGACCAAAGATAAGGTATCATGGGCGGTCTCGTAGCTAGACTCGGAGTAGGAGTCCCATTGGGGCGCCGTCTTCATGTTGTTGGAGAGGTTTGCGCTCGTCGCCGTGGTCGAAGGGGATGGCCCTTCTTGTTGCCATCTTGTATGAGGCTCATATGATGTGGCACCTCGTAGCTCATCTCCATGATAGAAGGGAATTTCCCATGGTCGGCCGTCTTCCTTGAGGGGCTTCTGAAGATGGAAGTGTTGCCCTCACTCGTAGGTGATCGCCTTGGACTTGATGATGTCAAAGTAGGCGTACTCGTGCGAAGTAGGCGAAGATGCCGTATGTCCAAAGGTGAAGATGACTTGAGAACACTTGGCAAAGATGCCAAAGTGGTGGTGGTAGTCGTAGCGTCCTCTTGGTGGTGATGTTGTCGAGCTTGAACTTGTAGTAGATGGTGCTCTTTGTCTTCATGCACATGTGTCTTGCGGTTGTCTTGGCGGTCGTCTCAAAGATGAGGAAGGTGCCATGTGGTACTTGCATCGTGTGGCTGCTCCGAAGGTGTGCGACTTGAGCGTCTCCGCCGTGAAGATGACGAAGGAGAAGAAGACTTGTAGTTGGCCAACACGTGCCGGATGTCATCCATGTGTGCGTCCAACTTGTCATCGAGGTAGTCCCTTTTCCTTGCTTCGGAGTGTCGTATGTCGATGGCGAGTCGCTCGATGCGGTAGAAGACCGAAGATGATGTGATTTTCCTATCCATCACAAGACTCGAGTAGAGGTGAGTAGGAAATGAGATAAACAATACCAAGATACCGTTTCCAAAAGTTGAGGATGTATCCCGTGTCACTCAATGTGAAATGAGAGAATAGTGGAATTGGTACCGGACTTGTTCACTCACACCTACAACATAAAGGTTATTGGGTGGCTTGGTTAGGACAAGTGGCACAAAATTCAAGCAAATGTTACTCCAAGATGTCAAAAATGTTGAGGAAGATTCACAAAATTGCAATGTAAAGCAAATACATCAAAGCTATGGTGACACAAGAAACACACACACGGATAGATAGATGGGATCTGCGCAACCAAGGAACGAGCAAAAAATGTGTTGCCACGGAAAAAGCTCTTGTTGCACAGATGCTAGAGAGACACTAGCTCGATTGCTCAAATGGGCAAGATACGCTTGTGCACCAACCTATGAGAGTAAACGTGCCATCTTCAATCCCAAGTATGCTATGTATGTAAGCTCCAAGTGTATGTACTATGCAAAATGGCTCAATGCTATTTCTATTGGTTACAAGCTCTTTTGTATCTCCTCTTTTGCTTAAAAGCTTTTGCTCTCTTTTTTGGATATGCTTGATGCTCGAGCCAAGTATGATATGAGACAAGTATGTAAGATATGCACGGGAGAGACTTATGGCACAATGATGATAGCAAGATGATTGCACGCTAAAACTAGCTATGCGGCGTAAGCATATCACTAAGGTGCACAAATAGCGTGGCCCGGCAATTCTCAACTCGCTAGTCTCGATAGGTAAGGTACGCAATAGGCTCGGGGCTATCAATGCAATGGCAAGGAGATATACAATGGTGTCGTCGAAGTTACCGTCCTTATGTACGGTTTGGGGTGTCAAAATGAAGTGTCAATGTCGATGTCGAGACCGGGGCGATGATGAGTGGCGGTGATGTCGAAGATAAACCGTTCCTAAGTAGCCGAAACACCTTAGGAAACGGAAAAACCGCAAACTCAAAATCTCAAATGTCAAATGTCAAATGGTGGTAGCGGACATACGGTGGTGGTGTCGGAGATGGCAATGCGGAAGTGGTGATCATGGTTAATGAAGAAGCGACCGTCCCTAAGTAGACAAAACACCTTAGGATACTCAAGTCACAACTCAAACAATCACAAATGCTAAATGGAGCAAAACGGGTTAGGTTTCGGAAAGCTATGGTGGTTTTGTGGATGATATGGTGGAGGGCCTAGGCAAAGATGCCAAGATGTCAAATTTTTTATGGATTCAAATGGTGTTGGAACCTATCTAGATGGATGGGGGATGTCAATAGCTACTCAATGAGCTAAAGAACGTCAAAAACGGACTCCGAATGCGAAAGTTACGGCCAAAACGGTGAAGTGCACTCGGCTGGACTGGGGGGGCCGTGCGCACGGGGACCAAGGCCTGTGGACACTGGGTCCCATGCACACGGTACACGTACCGAGGACACGGGGTCACCAGAGACTTTGCGGGGGTCCGTGCGCACGGGGTTGGGGGCCCGTGGGCACGGGGGTGGCGGAAATTTCGCGATTTCGTGGCCGAAATTGATGGATTTTGCGGTGGGGATTGTATGGGGGATGAGGGGAAAGCTAGATCTACTTGCCAAACATCAAAATCGTGGATCAAACACAACAAAATCTCACAAGAACCAACAAATTGCAAGAAAATTTTTGGGGCTATTTTTCTGGGGATTTTCAAAATTGGGCAAGAAAAAGCAAAATTAGGCTAGAAAACAATGAGGGGGCTCCAATTTCGTGAGAAACCATGGCTCATGATACCAAGATGTTGTAGGGTGGAACCCTACGATGGATCTTTCACGAATTGGAGGGGAGATCCCCAAGAACAAGATGAACACAAAGGGGAAAACACAAGAGGAACACTCAAGAACAAGCCCAAATCACACATCCACTAGACTCACATCCACACAAGATCCACAAAGGTACAAGAACAACAAAAGGAAAGATACAAGATAGAGTTCATCCCAAATCCCAAATGGAGGTGAGGTCTTGGTGATCCTATGATGGGGATCCTTCCCTAGATGGGGTCTTGAATCCACTAGGGATCTTCCCCTATGGAGGTCTTGATCTCCATGGGAGAGGTCTCTCTCTCTCAAGAGGAGGTACAAGGAGCAAAGCTCATCTAGATCATGTCATCTACTTTTCTAACCCTAACATATGGTCTAGGCACGTAATATATAGGCTTGGGGATATAGTGGATGAAGTGGAGGCCCAACAACCAAGTCACAGTCGGCCAGCCTGTAGGGCCCGTGTGCATAGGGTAAGTTGGGCCTGTTCGCACGGGGGTCCCGTGTGCACGGTACACGCCCGTGCGAACGGGGTGCTCCAGTGCCAGCTTCCTGGGTAGCCCGTGGGCATGGGGTCTCAAGGGCCTGTGCGCACGGGGTTGTCTAGGACATGCAGTCTTGGCCCTGCTGAACTCCTTCTCCTTCCTCGTGGATGCTTCTCGGCTCCCTTGATGTGGTCAACCTCGATGATGGTGTACATGTACTCTTGATCTTGGAATCCTCCTCGACGAATGTGTAGCTCCGCTCACACCTATGTATGCCCAGGAGAGAGGGGTCAAGTAGTATACCATCCTCGAAGGATACAAATGGACACGTGTAAAAGAGATGATTTGCCTTTATGTATGTGAAGTAGATGTGGCACGTGTCACTTGCCAAATGGACTCTTGACATGGTGATGACCGAAGGATGCTCCGCATCAACACGGCTCCTTGGTGCGATCAACTTACGCTATAAGTTGTATTCACGGTCTATCCCGCGATGTTGTGATAGAGGCAAAGGTGTCCCGTCTTTCGATGAGATGGTGATTATCATTTTCGGAGGAGTAGACTTTGACGATCCGACTACCAATGTGCGAGGATGTCGCGCCTTAGCAATAGCTAAACCAACTCCGAGAGGTCATTGACCACGCCGGAGCACGATCAACCTGACCACGAGGGTCTATTTCCTGTAAGCAAACGAAGAACAAGCAAGAAACTAAGATTGCAATTAGGATATTGTGAATATAAGATGAAAGCTTTATTGATCAAGGTGGGGTTCTGTGACGTCTTGGTCTGGTTGTTGAACACAAACAAAGTATGCGAAATTGCAGCTATGGCGAACTTTAATCTAAACAAAACCCAAAGTCTAAATGATGCCCTAAGGGGTGTATATATGGAGGAAGAGGGGGGAATTTTGTGGCCCCTTGGAGGAGGGGTCCGAAACCAACCCTAACTCTGTTTTCCCCACACATACGGACTCTAAAAACACCCTATACTTCAGTATTTCGAAATTACATGGTCCTGGCCCAATAATAAGGTGACGCAGCAACTATAATAGCCTCTGGATGCAATTTATGAAGTGGCATCTTGTATATTTCGTCCAAGGCTTCATGCACTCATTATGGTGGCTTCGAAGTCCTGAAATCATCACCTGTAACTCCGTTCTTGTTCCCATTGCGCATGCCATCATCTCCATGCTTGATCTTGCTCCAATGTTCATCCTTCTTGTCCAAGCTAGGCCCTTCATTTGTAAGCAAGATAAATGTATCCAATTTAGGCAGCATCATATTCTCATGAACATTAGAATCATTACAAAGAAACAAAAGTACCTGGTAATTTAATTGGCGTGCGTGAGCTCTAGTAATTGGTCCAGTATGTATAGTAGCAGGGGCTGTGGGTGTAACAATGGTATTGATTTCCTCATCATCCTCCCCTTCTTGAAGTGAAGTCGTCCTCGATGGAAGCTCATCTTCCTCACCCAAATAAGGCTTCAAATCTACAATGTTAAAAGTGGGACTAACCCCAAAATCTGCAGGCAGCTCAAGTTTATATGCATTATCATTAATTTTCTCTAACACCTTAAAAGGACCATCAGCACGTGGCATTAGCTTTGATTTGCGCAAATCAGGAAACCTATCCTTACGCAAATGTAACCAAACAAGATCTCCAAGTGCAAAGACAACATGTTTTCTACCTTTATCTCCAGCAAGTTTATATTTAGCATTCATACGCTCAATGTTTTCCCTAGTTTACTCATGCATTCTTTAGATCAATTCAGCATGTTGTTTAGCATTAAAATTAACCTTCTCTGAAGATGGAAGAGGCAACAAATCAATAGGTGCACGAGGTAGGAAACCATATACAATTTCAAAAGGGCACATCTTAGTAGAAGAATGCAGCGAACGATTATAAGCAAATTCAATATGAGGCAAGCATTCTTCCCACATTTTCTTGTTATTCTTCAAAATAGCCCTAAGCATAGTAGACAATGTTCTATTGACTACTTCAGTTTGTCCATCAGTTTGGGGGTGACAAGTAGTACTAAAAAGTAGTTTAGTCCCCAACTTAGCCCATAAACATCTCCAAAAGTGGCTAAGAAATTTAGTATCACGATCTGAAACAATAGTATTTGGCACACCATGCAAGCAAATAATTTCACGAAAGAACAAATCAGCAACATTAGCAACATCATCGCTTTTATGACATGGTGTAAAGTGTGCCATTTTCGAGAATCTATCCACGACAACAAATATGCTATCCCTCCCCTTCTTTGTTCGAGGTAAACCCAAAACAAAGTCCATAGATATATCCTCCCACGGAACACTAGGTACAGGCAAAGGCATATATAAACCATGAGGATTGAGTCGTGACTTAGCTTTTTGACATGTAGTGCAACGAGCAACAAAGCGCTCAATATCCCGTCTCATCTTTGGCCAAAAGAAATGTGTAGCAAGTACATCCTCTGTCTTCTTCACGCCAAAGTGTCCCATTAATCCTCCTCCATGCGCCTCCTGCAACAACAAAAGATGAATAGAGCTAGCTGGAATGCATAGCTTGTTAGCACGAAACACAAATCCATCATTAACGACGAACTTGTTCCATGTTCTCCCTTCTTTACAATTATGCAATACATCTTTAAATTCAGCATCATGCACATATTGATCTTTGACGGTCTCCAAACCAAATATTTTAAAGTCAAGTTGTGAAAGCATAGTATAACGATGAGACAATGCATCAACAATAACATTTTCTTTACCCTTCTTGTGTTTAATGACATAAGGGAAAGTCTCACTGAATTCAACCCATTTAGCATGTCTACGGTTCAGTTTTGCTTGACTTTTAATGTGTTTCAAAGATTCATGACCAGAATGTATAACAAATTCTTTGGGCCACAAATAATGTTGCCATGTTTCTAAGGTCCGAACAAGAGCATATAATTCTTTATCATAAGTAGAATAGTTTAGACTAGGCCCACTCAATTTTTCAGAAAAGTATGCAACATGTTTGCCATCTTGTAATAACACACCTCCCAATCCAATTCCACTAGCATCACATTCAAGCTCAAAAGTCTTATTAAAATCAAGAAGTTGGAGTAAAGGAGCATGTGTCAACTTATCTTTCAATACCGTGAAGGCTTCTTACTGTGCAGTCCCCCACACAAAAGGCACATCCTTCTTAGTAAGCTCATTGAGAGGTGCAGCGATGGTGCTGAAATCTCTCACAAAACACCTACTGAAACCAGAGAGTCCAAGAAAACTTCTCACTTGTGTGACCGTTTTGGGCTATGGCCAACTCTCAATAGCTTCAATCTTAGCTTTATCAACTTCAATTCCATGTGGAGTAACAACATAGCGAAGAAAAGATACTCGGTCGGTGCAAAAGGTGCACTTCCCAAGGTTACCAAAACAAACGTGCATCACGTAGAGCAATAAAAACAACACGTAAATGTTCCAAATGTTCCTCCAAAGATCTGCTATAAATCAGTATATCATCAAAGTAAGCTACCACAAATCATCCAATGAAAGCACGTAAAACTTCATTCATTAATCTCATGAAAGTACTAGGTGCATTAGTTAAACCAAAAGGCATGACTAACCACTCATATAATCCAAACTTAGTTTTAAATGTTGTTTTCCATTCATCCCCCAATTTCATGCGAATTTGATGGTATCCACTACGCAATCAACTTTGGAGAATATTGTAGAGCCACTCAATTTATCAAGCATATCATCTAGCCTAGGAATAGGATGATGATAACGAATAGTGATATTATTAATGCCTCTACAATCAACACAAATACGCGATGTACCATCATTTTTGGGCACTAATATAATAGGAATAGCACAAGGACTAAGGGATTCGCGTATATAACCTTTATCGAGCAGCTCCTGTACTTGACGCATAATCTCCTTCGTCTCCTCTGGATTGGTACGGTATGGTGCACGGTTGGTTAGTGATGCACCGGGAATTAAGTCAATTTGATGCTCAATCCCTCGAATTGGTGGTAATCCCGGTGGCACGTCTTGTGGAATGACGTCAGCGAACTCCTCAAAATGTTAGTGACAGCAGGAGGCAAAGAGGAAGGCACATCCTCGAATGAAAATAATGCCTCTTTGCACACAAAAGCATAGCAAACAGATTTGCTGACATCTAGATCATCAATATCAGATTTGGTGGCAAGTAAACATGCACTTTTGAATTTAAATTCAGAAGCAACACTAGATGGTTTATTATTATGCTTCATTTGTTGCTCAAATTCTTTTGCCACAATCTGATTTTCACTCTTATTTTTCTCCCGTTTTGCTTTATTAGATCTATTAATATCATCTTTCAAAATGGAATCAGGAGACATAGGAAGCAAAGTAAGATGTTTATCCTTATGAACAAGACTATACTGATTGTTTCTACCATGGTGTACAGATTTTTTATCAAATTGCCATGGTCTACCAAGTAATAAGGAACACGCTTGCATGGGTACCACATCATAGTCAACATAATTAGCATATGTAGAGATACTAAAATACACATGAACAGTATGTGTTACCTTAACCTTGCCGCTGTTGTTGAACTATTGGATGTATAAAGGATGTGGATGTGGTCTTGTGGTGAGAGATAGCTTCTCCACCATCTCCATTCTAGCCAAGTTGTTGCAGCTCCCTCCATCTATGATGATGCTAACAGAACGTTCCTTCACAACTCCCTATGTATGGAACAAATTATGCCTCTAATTTTGCTCAGCTTGTGTGACCTGCACACTCAAAACACGTTGAGCAACTAAACTTTCATACCTGTCAGCATCTTCAGCAGCCATGTATTGCGTCTCATGATCAGAATCATCTCCACCGTGCACTTCACTTGTAATAAGAGCCAAAGTCTCCTCATCATAGTCACTAGCGGACTCATACCCACCATCCTCAGTAGCAATCATAACATGCGAAGATTGGCATTCTCTCGCATAATGACCTCTACCCTTACAACGACGACAAATAATATCATGTGTGTGCCCTGTGGATGCCATGGATGAAGGAGAGCTCTGTGCAGGCCGGTAGGTGTGCTCTTTGTAGATAGTGGTGGTAGTGCCTGTTTTCTTGTATCACGGCTGGAGGTGGCAGCTGACGGAGGTGCCAGTGTAGCAGAACGTGTGGAAGTAGACGATGCACACGATGTCCATGATGAAGGTCGACCTGCAGAAAAATTAGTCCGCGCCAATGCCTGTCGATCCTGCACTTCACGTTTAGCTTTGCAAGCAAGATGGAATAAACGAGTGATATTATTATACTCCTTATACTCTAAAATGGTCTGAATCTCCCTATTTAATCCACCCATAAAACGTGCAAGCATAGCTTCATTATCCTCAACAATACCACATCTAATCATGCCAGTTTGTAATTCCTGATAATACTCCTCTACAGAATTTTTTTCATTTTCTCAAACACTGTAGTTTTTGAAGTAATTCACGTTGATAATATGGTGGAACCCAACGAGTACACATAGCAGTTTTCAAAGCAGCCCAAGTAGTAGGAATATTATCATGATATAATCTACAATGTTTAGACCACCAAACAGAAGCAAAACTAGTGAATTCACAAACAGCAGCAGCAACACGTCTATCCTCAGGATATGGTAAGCATGTGAAACGTTGTTCAGTTTCTAACTCCCAAGTAAGATATACATCAGGAATGTATCTACCCTCAAACGATGGAATATTCAATTTTATTTTAGCAATATGGTCATAATCTCGTACCTGAGGTGGTGCTGCAGCCCTACCGTTGCGAATATATGCATGAGGTCGACTTGGTGGTGGAGGTGCTGGTGGTTGCATGTAGTTTTGATTTTGATCAACGTCATCCTCGTAATAGTCCTCCACCTCTGTAGTAGCAGTAGGAGCTACAAAAGCATCAACAATAGTAGCAACGGCACCAGAAGTTTGTCCTGGCTCAAAAGGAACACGTTGTGCTCGCCCTGCTGGATCGCGGTGTGGAGGTGGTTGTTGATGTTGTTACAATGGTGTAGCAGATGCGGGTACTTCATCGAACTAAGAAGGTGTTGTGCCGCGATGTTGTGATAGAGGCAAAGGTGTCCCGTCTTTCGATGAGATGGTGGCTATTGTTTTTGGTGGAGTAGACTTTGACGATCCGGCTTTGACTTTGGTGGAGTATTGCCGGCCATGTTACTTGTGCACATTAGTGATCATAGCCCCCATTGCATATAAACCATATCATCTTGGTCCATATCTTGGTATCATCACTTGTGTCACAAGGTTGTCATCGCATATACACAATTGCTATCTTGGTTCGGGAAGTTTGCATGAGAGGCCAAAGAAAGAGCTCAAAAGAGAAAGAGCCAAACAAGCTTTTAAGCAAAAGGAAAAGATAAGCAAAGAGCTTTTAAGCAAGAACCATAGCATCATACTACATTAAGATTGTCTTACTCGATGATCTTGGATCATATCTTAGGAACACCATTAATATATCATACTTGGGATAGAAGTCATTGCATTTTGCTTAGTAGGTTGTGCACAAGTCTCGTATCCGCCTATTGTGCATTCGAGCTAGCATCTCTCTAGTGTTGTGCAACAAGAGCATTTTCGTGGATTACACATTTTGGCTCATTCCTTGGTTGCACGACCCCATCTATCTATTCGTGTGTGTGTGTTTCCGTGTACCATATCTTGCTATTGGTCTACTTGTTGCATTTGCAAATTTGCGAATCTTTTTCAACATTATTGAGTCTCACTAACAATTGCATAGATTTTGTGCCACCATCCTAACCGAGCTCCACCATAAGCTTTATTTGTGTAGGTGTGAGAGATTGACGAGATACGGTACCAATTGTGCTATTTCCTTGTTACATTATTGAGTGATCTTTGATCCATTCTCAACATCGGTCAAGGTACATTTGGTATTGTTCTTCCTTTCATCCACTCACACATTTACTTGGAATTATGGATAGGCCAACTACTTCTACCAACCCACTCTTCATCGAGCAAGACAAGGACCCGAACACCTATGTCACCAAGAACCACCTCTTCGGCGCACAAAGAGCATTGCATCAAGAACAACAAGCATTGAGCGACTGCATCGACAATCTCGCCACCGACTTGCGACATTCCGAGCAACATACAAGAGACTACTTCGACAACAAGCTCAACGAACAAAAACAAGAGAACAATGCAAGAATGGATGAGATTCGTGCCTTGTTGGTGAACCGCTTTTCTACCACTTCGTCATATTCAAGACAAAGCCGCTCGAGTCAACATTCCGACGACACCATCTCCGGCTAAAGTACACCGACATCGAAAACTCTTTGATGAGCCACGCGCCAAGACCGTCAAGCAAACCGCAATCCTCTACACGATACCGATCCTCAAGAGCAACTTCTAGAGGAAGAACATCGACATCGTCAAAATCAAGCTACCTTTGCGCAAGCACAAGAACGGCAACGCCTACGCCAACAAGAGGAAGAGCGAGCACGACAACACCAAGAAGAGCAAGACACCGAAGCTATACATCAACAACAACAACGGCGAGAAGCTCAAGCACTTGAGGCGCAATGTGCCCTTCGAGACAGAAGTCGTGTCGTTGCCGCACACAACCGACATACTCGTGAGCAAGAAGAAGCACTTTGCTATGAAGTTCAAGAAAGGAACTATCGAGCATGATTGCACCGACAAGTTCCACAAGCTAGACAAGAACCACAAGTTCGCCAAGAGCAACAAGACAATGGGAATCCTCCACGCCAAGAGCAAGTTGAGGGAGACAATCCTCCTCGTCAAGGACGTCATCACCCTCGACCCAACATAATGAAGAGCAACGATACGGCAAGCTCAAGTTCACCATGCCCAAGTTCACCGGAAGCAATGATCCCGAAGAGTGCCTTTAATGGGCATTGAAGGTTGACAAGATCTTTCGTTTGCACAACTATGAGGAAGAGAAGAAGATCGCCATGGCATCCCTTGAATTCCAAGACTATGCCCTCATTTGGTGGGAGCAAGTTATTGAGCGTCGAGAAATAAGAGGTGAACCACCCATCACCACTTGGGCTCAAATGAAGGATGTCACGCGAGCGTGTTTTGTCCCAACATACTACAACCACGACCTCTTCAAGAAACTCCAACTCCTCAAGCAAGGAAGAAAGAGTGTTGAAGAGTACTACAAGGAAATGGAGATTGCCATGATACGAGCCAATGTCACGGACGATGATGAGCAAACTATGGCACGTTTCTTGAATGGACTCAATCACCCTATCAAGAAGATCGCCGACTTCCAACCATACTCAAACCTCATCGAGCTAGTGCATCAAGCTACTAAAGCGGAGCTACAAGTGCAAGATGACTTCAAGTATGCCAAGTACTCTTCCAAGAACTACGGCTCCAACAACCAAGCTTCAACGACTCCAACACCTCCTACATCAACCAAGACTTCTACAAGCAACGACGACAAGTCAAGCTACAAGAAAACTTCGACATCCTCAAGTCGTCCTCCTACTACAAGCAACTTCAAGACGAGAGCTTCATCATCTATGACTCCACCGGATGAAACCATCAAGACAAGTTCCATCAAGTGTTTCACATGCAGCGGCCGAGGCCAGTCCTTCGAGTGTACCAACAAGCGCACCATGATCCTCAACGACGATGGCACCTATGACTCCATGAGTGAAGAGGAAATGGAAGCCCTTGAGCAAGTGGCCATGCACCGACGCGTGAATGAGGATGAAGATGATCAAGTCTTTTGTGACGAAGATTCGAGCCCCGCTCTCGTTGTCTCCAAGGTCTTGACTCTTCAACATCCACAAGACAAAGACCAAAGATGTCATATCTTCCACACCAAGGCGGGCATCAAAGATCGTTTCGTCAAGGTCATCATCGATGGAGGTAGTTGCCATAACTTGGCAAGTGAAGAACTATGCTCCAAGCTCCAATTGGTCAAGATGAAACATCCCCCCCCCTACAAGGTCCAATGGCTTAGCGACTTTGGCACTATTCAAGTGGAACATAGGGTGCAATTTTCCTTCAAGATAGGAGCATATGAAGATACTTTGGAGTGTGATGTCATTCCGATGTCCGTTTGCCACCTCCTTCTTGGACGACCATGGCAATTCGACCGAGGCGTCATCCACAACGGGTGAACAAACCACTATAGCTTCAAGATGAAGGGAAAGGAGTACGTGCTACGACCTATGTCTCCAAGTCAAGTGATAGCCGAGAAGCAAGCCACCCATCATGGAGAGAATAGTGAGAGAGTGAACCACCGAAAAGAGAGTGAGCACCACAAGCCCAAATTGAGTGCCTTCACGATGAGCGACAAGAAATACTTAGTGCTATTCGCCACCAAAAGTGAGATGGGAGAAGTGTGTGAGAACCCATCGAGGGTTATGCACTATGTCCTATTGTGCAAGGACGAGGCACCAAAAACTAACACCTCTCACAATCTCCCTTTAGTGTTATCTTCTCTATTGCAGGAATTCCAAGATGTATTCCCCGACGACCTACCTCTGGGTCTACCTCCTCTTCGAGGCATCGAACACCGCATCGACCTCATCCCCGGAGCACCTCTTCCTAACAAGGCTCCCTATCGTGTTAACCCTGAGGAAACTAAGGAGATCCAACGGCAAGTACAACAACTCATCGACAAACGGCCATGTACGAGAAAGCTTGAGCCCTTGTGCCGTCCCGGTAATCCTTGTTCCCAAGAAAGATGGTACATATCGCATGTGTTCCGATTGTCGTCCAATCAATGCCATCACGGTTATATATCGCTACCCCATTCCACGCTTAGACGACATGTTAGATAAGCTTAGCGGAGCCACTATTTTCTCTAAAATTGATCTTAAAAGTGGCTATTACCAAATCTGCATACAAGAAGGTGACGAATGGAAAACCGCATTTCAGACCAAATTTGGCTTATATGAATGGCTTGTTATGCCAATGGGCATATCCGAAGCACCTGGTACTTTCATGCGAGTCATGCATTTTGTTCTTCGTCCCTACATTGGTGTATTTGTTGTGGTCTACTTTGACGATATTCTTGTATTTAGCAAATATCTCAAAGCTCATGTTACCCATCTTAGAACCGTTCTACAAACTCTTAGAAAAGAGCGCCTTTTTGCTAATATGGACAAATGCCTTTTTGGTGTTGATAAGCTCATTTTCTTGGGTTTCGTCGTGTCTTCTAAGGGTGTTCATGTAGATGAATCTAAGATAAATGCTATTAAAACTTGGCCACAATCAACCAATTTGCAACAAGTGCGAAGTTTCCTTGGCTTAGCCAGTTTCTATCGTAGATTTGTTAAGGATTTAAGCACCATTGCATCTCCTTTACATGCCTTGAGTAAGAAAAATGCACCCTTTGTTTGGGGACCATTACAGGATACCGCATTTAATAAATTTAAAATTTGCTTACTCATGCTCCTATCGGGGATATACCCCGCGGTATGACCCGGCCGGATATATGACCCGGCTGAGACTTGGCGCTTCATCGGTAACCCACCTGAAGACTGGCGACTCATTGGTGACCCGCCCGGACCTGGCGACTCACGACGGGTGACATGCCCGAGCTTTGCGGCTCATTAGTGACCCGGCGGGCTGGTCAGACAGACGACAAGACCCAACGGCCCATAAGGCAGCTCATGGGAGGGCCGACTCACGTGATGGTGGGCCGGCTTGTGAAAGAAGACATAAGGAATATTTCCCTTGCAAGGGAAGCAAGACTAAGATTCCACTTGTAATAGAATAGCCCTAATCCTATTAGGACTCCACATGTAACCCGCCCCTCCAACTTATATAAGGAGTGGCAGGGCACTCCAAGAGGGACAAGTTTTACTAGTTTAGACAGACAAGTCAATACCTCTCGAGATAGAGGTAGCGAAAGAACACCCTTGTAATCGTAAGCATCACCATGATCAATATCAATGAAGTAGGATGTAGGCTTTTAACTCCACCGTGAGGGGCCGAATCTGGGTAAAATCTCGCGTCTCTCGTCCCGCTCAACCCCTCTCAAGCCACCACATAGATGCGTTGGCCTCACGACTAAGTCCTTTTTCACGATGACATCTGCCATGACAAATCCATAACAGTTGGCGCCCACCGTGGGGCCTGCACATGATGGTGTTGAGTTCTTGAAGGGATCTCTCTAGGATGGAGGAGCTCATGATTAACCCGATGAAGAAAAAAAAGAACGGCTCGAGAAGGTGCGGAAAGATCGCATGGGGAAAACCGGCAAAGGACAACCATGGATAGAGCCTGCAAGTGATTAGCCTGGAGCTGGCATGTACAAGATTGGATCAAGATCAAGAGGGATCAAGAGGATTAAGGTTGCATTGGTTGTCGGTTGAGCCACCGCAAGACGTCGACATTGATTGTATTTTCCGCTACAGCCGTTACGGCAAGCCGCGTGAGACTAACAAAAATTTCTATCTCTGCGCGAGGCCGTGTCCGTTCCCAGTTTTCTTTGGTCGCAACAACCAAAGGCAGACAGCCCGCGTACGCATAATTGTCTGCTCGTGGTTTAATCAAAGCAAGTCCGAAGACTTCTCAGGTTCTGACATCTCCAAATCAGTTTTTTAATCTCTGTTTGCTACACGAAAGAGCAAAACTCTCACGGACACTAGTTCCCAGGGCAACACCGAAAGCGGCCACGCTTCAGATTCCACCATTATTGCATGGCGTGGCTCCCTAGGCTCGCTGCCAACTTCTCAACGGACCAAGGCTAAAGCCTCTCATGCATGTGGACCAGTAGTTGCAAAAAGAACAAAAAGAAAAGGAAACGGCCCATGATCCGAAAGCGGTTTCTGCCATCGAGTCGCCGTCGCTCCGCCTGTCTCCGCCCCTGCAGCCGGATTCGGCCGCTGCCGTCGAGTCGCCGTTTCCCCACACGCTCAAGCCTCCCGCAACTGGCCGCTCCTCCGTCCGGTTCCACGCGCCGTGACGGTTCCAGCTCCCGAACGCCCGCTGCGCCTCGCCGGACTTGCCGGTCTCTGCCTCAGACCGCCGCGCTTCGCCCCAGCCGTGACCCGGCCACCTCCGAGCCGCCCTGCTTCGGACCCCGCCGCCAGCTCACCTCCCACGCGGCTGGCTAGCTCCCATGCGCCCCTGCCGTGTTGATCCGCTGGCCGCCTCCGAGCCGCCCGGTCCTCCGCCGCGCCACGGCCTTGCCTCAGCGGCGAAACGCTGCTGCTGCCTTGCTCCGCCTCTACCGAGTTGTCGTCGAGCCACCTATGTCAGGTCGCTGGCCTCGCTTTAGGCCACCAGCCACCAGTGCCGGCTCAACTCGCGCCTGTGCCGCCCTGCCCGTTGCAGTTTCGGCGCAGCTCCTCTGCTCTGTGCTGTGCTGGCTCCGCCTCGGCCTTGCCAAGCTGCCCTATTGCGTCGCCGCAGCTATGAGCCGCCGCCTCCGAACTTGGCCTTACCTCGCCTCACCTTCACTTACGACTGATGCAACTTCGTCTTTTGCCTTCAGCACCTAAGTTATACATCATACAAGTGTTCAAAGGCTAATAACAAGGATGTCACTATCATTGCCTGCCCATTATGTGCTAAGGGAGTTCGCTTGAATCCAAATGAAGATGCAAATGTCACCTGGGAGTCTCATGTTAATACTGATTATGATCCATTAAATTACCAGAGAGCAATAAAGCAAAAGGAAGGGCCAGTTCCCGGGTGCAAAGAAGCACAGGCATTTTCAAACATAATCATGTGAAAAGACTGCAGCAAAGAGCACTGCCTCAAAGCACAGATTTGGTCCTGATCACAAAGTGCCAGGGCCCAAAAAGATTTGGTCCTGTCCATATTTAAGGAGCATCGATGTAATTACATGTTGCTACAACACACGAGGAGCAAAGAAGCAAAGACAGTATAGGCATCCACATTTCTGCTGGACCTTGATCTATCCCAGTTAATTTCTGGTCCGTGCAAGGATCATTTGTCGTTCCAATGCATCAGGTGATATCCATCCAATCTATTTTAATAGCATATACTCTTTAAGAAAAATCACTCTGGCCTGCAATATATTTTTTGTGCAGGACAATTATTCACTATAAAAATGACGCCAATACCCCGAGTACGGAGTGCGAGCCGGTGACATCTGCATTGGTGTCTGCGCATATTACACTGCTCGATGGATACGCGTGCAAGTCGCCATTCGGTTTACGTCAACACGAGGTCGACTCATCCGTCTGCGCCTGCGGCCGACTTGCGTGTCCGCGCTGGCTTACAATGCTGCGGCCGACTCTCTTGTCCGCACCGGCTTACAATACCGCGACCGGCTCTCTCATCCACACTAGCTTACAATGCCGCGGCCGGCTCATCTGTCCGTGCCCGCGGCCGACTCGTCCGTGTCCGTGCTGCCTCTGATGCCACGGTCGACTTCAACCTTCCGTTATCAACACTAAGGATATACAATGAGTATTGCGAAGATCATCAACTCGCCACCTTGTCTCCAGCTTCAATACATTCTAGCGTTCCGCTGTAAACTATATGCCGGTTTATGCCACGGTCAAGTATGGAGAATCTCAAGCCAACTCCTCGAGTCGTCTTAAGACTCGGAGGCTACACAGACATGAATTAGCAAATTTTTTCAGTTTCAGCAAATTCAAGAACCCCAGGCCATTGGAAGGAAAATAACCCGGTCCCGGAGGCTACTACCACATTGGTGAAAATTTAAAGGCTATCAAAAAATTTCCGGCTTAAAAAGTGACTGGCAATTAAAATTCCTGCTCAATGGAAGAGTTCCGGGTTATCAGAAAAGATTCTGGTTTAAAATCCGATTCAAGGGAAATCTGTCTCTCACAAAGTTTTGGGTTCTCAATATCCGGCTCAACATCCGGTTCAGGAGCAGGCCATCTCTCGTAAGTTCGAGTTCTCAGAAAACTTAAAGGTTGCCAAAGAGAACTTGCTGCCATGATGTGCGGTTCAAACATGGGTATCCTGCCTTTTGGGCTTATCTTATTATGATCAACTTAATAAAGCCGGCATCCCTGATAATTCAGGGCCTCTGTCGTTTCATTTCTAAAGCATCTGAGTCTTTATTATTTGTTCATAAGGTTACTTGGGGGCTTCCAACCCACCGGGTTTAGCTTTCTTACCCTCGTGACCAGGCTAGATGCTGAATCCCGAGTTTTGACCTGCCTGTCTGCATGATGCTACTCCACCAGGTAATCCTGAATGACCCACCGTACTCTTGACAGTCAATCTTTTAACTAAGACCCTGAACTCGTTAAGGTTAAAACGGCGGTTTGTCATGTGAGGGCCGGCTTACAGTGAGCGAGGACAACTCTAAGGCTGTGCGGCCTATGAAAGCACTTGGGTTTTTGTGGCTCTATGGCCCATGAAAGCACTTGAATTTTAAGGCTGTGCGGCCTATGAAAGCACTTGAATTTTTCTGAATTTCTTTCCTTCTGAATATTTTGGATTTGTGTCCCTTGAAGAATTTTTCTGCTCAAGTGCATTTGGTACAATTCAGGCCATGCAGCCTTGATTATATGACTCATAATTGAGCATATTGGGTTTGGTAACCCGCCCTGATAGCGGACTTTAAGTCGCTTGGATATTTTGCCTTGAGCCATCAAAATCATGATATTTCATGCCTACGGGTCAATACCCGCTCCGGATTATAATTATCAAGGTATCAGCATGTTATCAATCTACAGGTATGTCTTTCAATAATTGTATGAATATTTGGGGTATGATAACCCGCCCTGGCTTTTCACGTTAAGTCGCCAGTATACTTTGGATTGCGCAATTGGAATCATGCGCTTATAAATCTTTGGGTTGTCACCCTCACTGGATATGGTGATGTAATCCGGCAGTATGAGCCAATTTTACAGGTATGTTTTTAATTGTTATACAAATATGCGAGGTTTGATAACCCGCCCTGACTTTTGACTTTAAGTCGCCAGTATATTTTGGCTACGATGGCCTTAATTTTAGTCTTTTCCATAATTGCATAAGACTATATTATGTTTGGGTTGTTACCCGCCCTGGCTTTTGACGTTAAGTCACCAGGGCATATGTTGTTTAAACTTTGTGCAGGACATGCAGAGCTATGGCTTACATAAACGATTAAGTTCAAGCCCTTCATCGAAGATTAAAATTGGTGTTTCAAAAGGGTTACCAGTTCTTGATTTTTACAATGGCTATAAGCCGTCGGGTTACAAAAATCCCAGAGTACAATGGATGCGCATTAAGTCGCCATCGGCCAAGAGCCGCCGGGTATTTAACTCTAGATTTACTTGTCAACAGATAAAGTATTCAAATCTTTAATAGCCAAACTTGGCTGGATTTTCATTATGGTATTGAATGATTGAGGTTTTCATACCGGATTATATTATTCAAATCTTTAATAGCCAACATGGCTGGATTTTCATTATGGTATTGAATGATTGAGGTTTTCATACCGGTTTATATTATTCAAATCTTTAATAGCCAACATGGCTGGATTTTCATTATGGTATTGAATGATTGAGGTTTTCATACTGGATTATATTATTCAAATCTTTAATAGCCAACATGGCTGGATTTTCATTATGGTTATCAATAATCAGTATTATGATTGAGGTTTTCAAAAGCCGCTTCAGAGCAATGGCTATTATTTCATCATCCAAGAGTACCGGTTCACAACAGAGAGCATGGTTCAATATTGATATGCAAAGGCTTTCAGCAACATCATCCGGACAATGGATATGGTTTTATTTAGTCCCGAGTCACTGTAGGCATATGACCCGGCACTTGGGGGCTACATTATTCAAATCATGATTATATCAAATATGGAAGTCCCATGTCGCTGCAAGCATGCACCACGGCACTTGGGGGCTAATGCAAAGTTATTTTGAACTCACCTCATTGAAGACCCAACCCATCACATAGTGATGAGCCGGCCCTTAGGGGCTACTAATTGCTCCTGTCAAAGTCCACATAATCAGATTTACAAAGTCCCTGCTCATTATTACATAATGACCCAGCACTTGGGGGCTACACATGGGAAGTTCAAAATGTGCAGTTTATGATTGGTGACTTACATGAACAACCCGGATTTCTCCAAAGTTGCAGCATTTATAGTAAAGCAAGTCTTAAGCTATCACTACATTCTTCTCTTAAGACTTGGGGGCTACAGATGATATGCATATAAGGGAGGAACATCTTCAAATTCTCAGTTTTGAGCAAACCAGCAAGCACCAAGTTGCCATAAGATTGACCAGGCATCAGCAACAATCATGACCCGGCATCATCTGTTTTATAACCCGGCAATTTTGGCAATCATAAATCGGCAAGATCTACATCTTCAAGCCGGCTAGAAATCATATGAGTATTTCAAGACCAATATTTTTGTCAAACTAGAGCATTGGAAGTCGAATCAAATGGATTATTCTTTATATTTTTCTGCAAGAAACCAATGTCAGCAAATTGACTATGAAGCTGGCTTATTGACCCGGACTTTCCAGGAGAAGGAAATGACAAGGATTTAAGGATGATCAGATGCCGGTTCAGAAGAATGTTTGACCCAGCGCACAACCTGTCAAATTTGTTCTTGTGTTTATTTTGCAGGATCAGTTTAACATGGATAAATCCAAATTAAACTGGGGGCTAATGTCGGGGATATACCCCGCGGTATGACCCAGCCGGATATATGACCCGGCCGAGACTTGGCGCTTCATCGGCAACCTGCCTGAAGACTGACGACTCATTGGTGACCCGTCCAGACCTGGCGACTCACGGCGGGTGACCCGCCCGAGCTTTGCGGCTCATTAGTGACCCGGCGGGCGGGTCAGACAGACGACAAGACCCAACGGCCCATAAGGTGTCGGGGACGAATCCGCGATCACCTATGGGACCCAGGGAAGGACCCCTTTACGTTCGGCTGGGAGAGACGGTCGCACGAAGAGCAAATCTAGCGAAGAACACGACAGTGCACGAGAGAGATTTACCCAGGTTCGGGCCGCACGGATGCGTAAAACCCTACTCCTGCTTTTTGGTTTATTATCTGTATGATTGTTCTAGCTCCAGGAGCGCTACAGTATAGAGTAGCTGCGTACAATACTGGAGTTCTCAATCTCCCAGTCCCTTCCTCCTCCACGTTGCCTATGGGCCTCCTTTTATACGCACAAAGGGGTCACCAACAGGTGGCAAACAGTAAAGGAAGAGGTGGAAAGTTGCTACAGTAAGGCCATTATTACTAGGATGACATGTCCTACCTACCACTGACGGCAGGGGACAAGGGCATTAAATGCCCATGCCTTAGCTGTCTAGATACATGTACCCGGACGTCTTGGACGTGGGAAAAGCCTATCCCACCTGCTCCTGCACCGCTAGCTACAGTGTACCGCCGTCTACACAGTGCCCTGCCACACACGCTTGGAAGGACCCAGAGCGCCACGCTGGCAGAGGCACCGGAGCAGCACAGTAGCACAGTGGTACAGTAACGCTTGCCGCGGCAAGACCTTGCCGCACCTGACAGCTTGCCGCAACCCATAGCTTGCCGCGCAAGGTAACTTGCCGGGGCAAGTACCTTGCCGCAGCTGCTATCTTGCCGCAGCCAATACCTTGCTGCAGCCAATGACTTGCCGGGGCAAATACCTTGCCGCAGCAAGTACTCTGCTATAGCAAACCTCAGGCTGGGCCTCAGCTGTCCCTCCCGGCAAGCTCCTCTTGCCGGGGCCTTAACTCTTGCTTTGTATACTTTGTTCTTGAATGGCTTAATAATCTTGAGCTTCTCTCTGGCTGTCCTCCCGCAAGCCTGGCCGCGGGATGCTACTACTGCCCGTGCACAAGTACGGGGTGCTAGGGTACCCCTATTCTAGTACACCGACAGGAGCCCCCGGGCCTGGGCCACACACGGTGCCGGGCGTTGTTGGGCCAGGCCCAAACAGTGCACGGGCACGCGTGGCTGGGATAAGCCGAAACGTCTCTATGCTGTTTAATTGCACGCTCTCCCACGCGTCGCGCGTTGAATGCGGAGCGTGGGAAGCGTGCGCAGTTATCTCGAATGACGAAGGGGCGGATGGTTCCGCATCTTTCCCCATAAAAGGAGGGACCTGCAGAAGCACTCACACACCCCTCTCACCATTCTCGATCTCCAAATCTCCGCCTTCTTCTTCCTCCGCTCCAAAACAAAGCGGTTTCCCAATCCTCCGCCACCGCGCGCGTCCGCATCTCCCTCGGACCTCAGCTCCGCCTTCGCCATGCCTCCCAAAGGAGAAAAGGGGAAGACGGGGAAGTTCTCAAGGATGGAGACCCAGGCGCAGTTGAAGAGGCAGAAGTACGCGCTCTTCGCTCCGACGCTCACGGGGGCGGATCTGAAGGCCAAGTTCCAAGGCATGTGGGCCGTGAGGACCAAGGCGCATCCGGCCACCCGCGTTCGCCCAACCACCGACGAGAGCGAAGTGAGCAAGTACCCCTTCTTCGCTTGCTACTTTTGGTGCGGGCTCTGCCCACCGTACTCGGATTTCTTCAGCGACGTCATGTACACCTTCAATCTCCGTCTGCTGGATCTCACACCGAATGCCGTATCCACCTTGGCAATATTCGCGCATCTGTGCGAGAACGTCGTCGGCGTCGTACCCAACACCGCGCTGTTCAGGCATTACTTCACTCCCCGTGCTGAAAAGGGGGAGCCTCTCACTGTTGGCGTCTCGTTCATTTCAAGATTGGGCGCCAAGGAGCATTATCTGAAGGGGGATCTCCGCCCAAGATGGGGAGAAATCCGATCTGAATGGTGTTGGATCATTGACGACGAGCCGCCACCATACTGTGAGCTTCGCAAGACCCCAGCAGCGCGTGGCACGGACTGGAGCGATCTGGATCCCCAGGACAAGAAGCTGGAGATTGCCGCTACCAGGATCATACGGCTCAGGGAGGCCGGGCTCACCATAGGGATGGTTGGCGCAGACTTCCTCCGCCGCCGCATTGCTCCTCTGCAGCAGAGAGGAAGGCCGGCCTCTGATTGGAAGAACCCAGCCGATATCATGCGGCTGCGCCCTGGACTGATCAACAACTTCACAGTTCTGCAGCACGACTTCTTCATGCGAGAACTGTTCAAGCAAGAGACAGATCCAGAGAAGCGCGACAAGGCGTTCACGCTGCCGAAGCACATCGTGCCTCTTTGCAACAACTCCGCGTTGAGTGCAATCATCGCTATGATGCCGCTCTGCAATGCGCACAGCGTTGAAGCAACTTGGGACGTGCCGCTCGAAGAAGACGTGCGGCGATTCTTTGACTCCACGGTCGAAAAGCAGGTCCGGGTGGAGGAGTGGCTCGTCCGCAACACCACTGAGCAAGAAATAGAATTCATTGCTCGAAGAGTGGAGGAGGACAGGCTCGCCAGGGAAGCTGGCGATTTTGGTTATACTTTGGCGGAGCTCGACGAGGCACAAAAGGAGAGCCTTGCCGAGTAGGGGATGCTTGCCGGGAAGGGCGAGCTCGCCGCACCCGGCAAGGATGTCGGGCCAAGCCAGCCTGCCGACGAGTCAGGCAGCTCGGAGGATGAGGGCTCCTCTTCCGAGGAGGGCATCGAAAGCCCACCGCAGTCAGAGTCCCCAGCCCCTCTGAGGAGGAAACGCCTTCGCAGGCTTGGCAAAGTGGCTGAGCGGCAAGAAGTTCAACAACCGCCGGAGCGCCGTTCGACGCGCTCGACCGCGGCAAGGGCTGGTGCCGCGGGAGCGTCTCACGCGGCCCCGGCAACTGGAGCAGGGTCAGCAAAGACCGCTGCTACTACTCCCGCCAAGCGGCCAAGGAGCCCAGCTCCCCCTCCTCCCCCTCCTCACACGGAGGCGGACTTTGATTTTTCCGCTCTCAGCGAAGAGGACGACGAGGAAGAGTAAGTTCCCTTGCCGCGACCTTCAATCTTTGTAAGATTTTGTTTCTATCCTCACTTGTCGCGCTCCGGTCTTGCTTTCGCAGGGAGGAAACCTTGGCGGAGAGGATAAGGAAGAGAACTAAGGTCAAGACGAGCAAGACCGTGGTGGTCGTCGAAGATGAGCCCATGGCAACCACCGGGGGAACTTCTGAGACCATCCCGACCAGCTCGGAGCCCAGCCCTCGTTGCAGCCCCCAGCGCAGCCCCCAGCGTAAGTATTTCAACTACCTTTCACTGGCAGTCGCTGAGGAACAAGCATTTGTCACTGACATCTTTGGGCGTGTAGGAGAGGAGCAGCAAGTGGAGCCATCTGAAGGTGCTCCAGAAGTACCGCCCCCCTCGACCACACCGCCAAGGAGAAGATCTCCGGTAAGGGCTGCCACTAGCGAGCCGAGCCACGAAGAGGAGCCGGCAAGCGCCGAAGCGCCAAGCACCGGCGCTGGCGACCCCACCCCAATGACAAACGTTGACGGGGGAGGGGAGCCCACCGCTCCTGAGCTCAACACGGGTAAACCCACTTGCCGCAAAACTCTTTCTGCTTTCTTTCTTTTGTCTTCTTGAATTTCTTCCTGAAGCTCTTTTTGCTTTACTTCTCGGGTTGGCAGAGCCCTCCTCGGTGGAGCCAATGAACATTGACTCTTCTGCCGAGGAGAACACCGCAGGGGCCGTCGACGACGAGGCCGCCGCTGCCAAGGCCGACAAGCTGGCAGCCGACAAGCTTGCCGACGAAGAAGCTGCCAGGGCTGCCGAAGAGGCCGGCAAGGCCGCCGAGGATAATACCGCCAAGGCGCCCACCAATGAAGCCGCCAAGGCTGCTGAAGCTGAGGCCGCCCAGAAGGCTGCTGAGGAGGCCGGCGAGGGAGCCGGTGGTCGTACTGACGGCCCAGAGGCCACAGGAGCGCCAGGCGCTACTCCGACCACGGGTCCCTCAACCACTGAAGAGGCGGCAGCGCCCAACTCGCCTCCGCCAAGCAAATACATCCGGGTCGGCGAGAATGTCTACGTCAGCCTCCCCTGGACGGTGGGCTCCAGAGCGCCAACCGAGGAGGATGTTGTGGACGAGGGGATCCTTGCCGCTGCCGGGCTCCAGCTTGTGGATGCGCCACGCGCCAGCAGCAGCAGCACGTCTGAAGAGGAGCAACTGCTCCAAAAGCTGCTGAATCTTCATCGCGCCCGACGGGAGAAGCTAGCTTCCAGGGAGGCGCTCATCGAGAAGGCCGAAGCTGACATGTTGAGGCGCGCGGAGATCTTGGCGGACGTCCGCGCGCGATCTCTTAATGCGTTAGAGGTCAAGCGGGCACAGCTGGCCGAAGAACGGCAGGCCCTCCTCCTGATGAAGCAAGACATTGAACAAAAACAGGAGGAGACCGCCAAGGAGTTGTCTGCTCAGGCCGGTGATCTGAACCAGCGGAAAGTGGACCTTGATGCCCACGAAGAGGAACTTGCCGAGCGCAAGAAGAAACTTGCCGAAACCCTCCAGCAGAAAGACGAGGAGGTGGCAAGACTTGTCGCAGAGCGGACCCAGGGGCAGGCACAAAAACACCAGAAGGAAATCGAAGCCTTGGCCCAAGAGTACGCCAGCAAGTTGGTGGAGGCCACCAACGCTATCGCTGCTGCAGAAGTAAACAGGAAGGAAATGGAGGAGAAAGTGGCAAGACTAGAGGCCGCCCTCAAGGCAAACGGTGACAAGCTCTCAACGCTTGAAAGTGAGAGGGCAAAGGTGACCCACACTTTGGCGGAGATGCAAGTTACCATAGCCAAGAAGAACAATCTGCTTGCCGCCGCCAAAGACTCCAGAGCAGACCTGAAGCTGAAGCTGACCACGCTGAAGGAGATGCTCGACACCACCAGAAAGCGCGAAGGGATTCTAATGACAGAGCTCCAGAAGGAAAAGGGTCTGCTTCAAGATGCTATTGCAACCCACAAGAAGTTCAGGGATAACGTGGGGATCTTCACAGACAGGCTTGCCAACGCCGCCGAGGACATCAACAAGGAGCTGACTGCCCTGAAGGTGCCGGACTTCGGGTACTCCACCGACAAGAACATGCAAACTAGCGTCAAGCTAGCCGAGTTCTTCGACGGAGTAGTAGAAGCACTCCAACAGCTCCAAGTCAATCACAAGGCTCAACTGGCCGACGAGTCACGCAGGCTTTGCCGGGGAGTTCTCCGGAGGTTGTTGGTGAAGATAGCATACAGAAACCCGGGCGTCGACTTCAGCAACATCTTCAAAAGCTTGCCGAAGGGATACGACCCCGCGTCACTAGAGGCCCTTGTCGCGCCCATCGTGGAGAGGGTGGACCATATCCAGAGAGTCGAAGGCGAGCACCGCAATTAGAGAGCCCATTCTTCTCCCTCCTTGCCGCCGCTAGACATGTTAAGGAACAATCTGTTTAAGCCGCGGCAACTTATCTTGTAATATAACTTGCAATATTTTGGAGTTAATGCATGTAATCTCCCTTGAGCAATTTCTTTCTTTGTGTGTACTTGCCCTACGCTTATAGGGAACTTGCCGGTGCGCGCACCATTGCCGCGAGCGCTGGGTGCTGGACTTCAGCAGCCTGCTGGCGGTGCCGCTGCCGGCAAGCAACCTTGTCGCGCTCAGTGCAGCCACTTAGGTTGTTGAGCGGACTCGAAACAAGGTAAGGGCGCGACCGATTACGCTTAGGTTCCGTCACGCACAGGTTTTCCATACAAAGAGTAGTATCGTTCAAGGAAAATAACCTTGAAAATAAAAAAGAATTTGATTGTTCAAACTTTGGCACTTAGCTTTGTCGCTGATCTCTCCGCGGCAAGGTCTTGTCACTGCTTGCCGCTGCCTTCTTCCCGGCAAGGCAAAGTTTCTTTGAACGACGCCTGGTCCATATCATTATCCCATCCCCCCCGGCAAACTTGTGCGCGAGGGAAGCTTCTGTCTCTTTGAGAAAAAGAAAGAAGAGAAAATAAAGATATAGGAGCTTGGCGGCTCGTTAATGCTTACCGGGGAGGCTGTACTGCACAGTATGTCAGATAATCATGCAAAATAAAAGTAAACATGAAATCGTCAAAAACTGCGAAATACAAAAGCTTTATTTATGCACATGGTCTGTGCCTGGCTTTGTACAAAGGATTATATGCAACAGCGGCAAGACTTGTACAAAAGGTGGTTGCCGGGGAAGGGCCTGGCAACCGCGCCTTATGGAAAAAACTTACGAAGATGCTCAATGTTCCATGAATTGATCACTGGAATGCCATCCACGGTCTCCAGGCGGACAGCGCCGGGCCTGGTGACTCGTTTCACCCGATAAGGGCCTTCCCACTTCGGCATCAACTTGTTTGAATTCTTGGCCGACTGAACGCGCCGAAGAACAAGGTCGCCTTCCTCGAGACTTCTGGCATTAACTTTGCGGCTATGGTAGCGACGCAAAGCTTGCTGGTAGCGAGCAACTCTCACAGCAGCCTGAAGACGATCCTCCTCGAGGAGCACAGCGTCATCTTGCCGCAGCTGCTCTTGCTCAAGCTCATCGTAAGCGAGCACTGGAGGTGACCCGTATACGAGTTCCGTGGGGAGAACTGCCTCTGCTCCATAAACTAGAGCAAAAGGCGTCTGGCCAGTAGCTCGATTTGGCGTCGTCCTGATCGACCAAAGAACCACTGGCAGCTCCTCGATCCAGTTCTTGCCGCACTTGCGCAGCCTGTCGAAAGTTCTCGTCTTGAGCCCACGCAGCACTTCAGCATTTGCCCTTTCAGCTTGACTGTTGCTTCGCGGGTGAGCAACAGAAGCGAAACAGACCTTGGCGCCAAGGTCTTCGACATACTGCATGAAGGCGTGGCTCGTGAACTGGATACCGTTGTCGGTGATGATCCTGTTAGGAACACCAAAGCGACAAACAATTCCCTTGAAGAACTTGATGGCTGATTGTGCTGTTACCTTCCTCACTGCTTCCACTTCCGGCCACTTCGTAAACTTGTCGATGGCCACATACAAGTACTCGAAGCCCCCGGTGGCACGGGGAAAGGGGCCGAGGATGTCGATCCCCCAGACCGAAAATGGCCAGGAGAGAGGGATTATCTGGAGAGCTTGAGCTGGCTGATGAATCTGCTTGGAATGAAACTGGCACGCTTCACACTTGGTTACTAGTGCAGTTGCATCCTGGAGGGCGGTGGGCCAAAAGAAACCTTGCCGGAAAGCCTTTCCAGCAAGGGCTCTTGACCCTATGTGGTGACCACATATGCCTCCATGAATCTCCGCCAACAGCTCCTGTCCTTCTTCCCGGGGAATACACTTCAATTTCACACCGTTTGGTCTTTTTCTGCACAGCATGTCATCGACAAATTGATACATATTGGACCGTCGGGCTACTTTCTCCGCTTCTTCCTGCTCTTCGGGAAGTTCTCCTGTCTGAAGGAAACGGACGATCTGCTGCGCCCACGCTGGAGCCTGTGGCTCGACAACGAGGACTAAAGGCATTTCTTCTGCCGCGGGATCATTAGGCCCTACGGCAAGAGCTTGTCGCTCTACCAGAGCCGGCCGTTCCCCGACGAGCTTGGCGGGAACAGCCGCTTCAACAACGAGAGCCTGGGGCCCTGCTGGAGCGTGCTGTCCATCAACAAGCTCGTCGGGAGCAGTTGCTTCAACGACGGAAGCCCAAGGCCTCGTCGGAGCATCTTGCTCCTCAGCGCTTCGATCAGGAGCGCCTGCTTCAACGACAAGGACCCGAAGTCTTGTCGGAGCAAGTTGCCCCTTTGCCTCTTGCCTAGGAGCACCCGCTTCAACGACAATAGCGTGAGGCCTTGTCGGAGCAAGTTGCCCCTCTGCATCTTTGGCGCTGGCTTTGGCAGCCTTCTTGCCGGCGGCTTCGGGGAGCTCTGCCGGGAAGTAGTCGCCAGAAGCCAACTTCCTCTTCCTGCCTTGCCCTACTGATGGCATCACGGATGGCGGAGTTAGTTGGAGCACAAAAGTGCCTGGTTCCACAAGCAATTTGAGTGCGGCGCGCTTTGACAAACCATCGGCAATGTCATTCTCAGCACGTGGGACGTGCTCCATTTGTAGGCCGTCAAAGCGTTCCTCCAACTTCCTCACCTCATCTACATAAGCTTCCATCAATGGGCATTGGTAGTTCTTGTTCACTTGCCTGACGACAAGCTGCGAATCTCCCCTGACAATAAGCTTCTTAATCCCAAGGTCTGCCGTGATCCTGAGACCGGCAAGCAACCCCTCATATTCTGCAGTATTGTTCGTCGCCTGTTCCTTGGGAAAGTGCATTTGGACCACGTACTTGAGGTGCTCTCCGGTGGGTGCGACAAGCAGTACGCCAGCACCGGCGCCTTGCAGCAAAAAGGCACCATCAAAGTACATAAGCCACTCTTTGCTTGTCTCCTTGCCGGGGAGAGTCGTCTCTGGGATTTCTTCGTCTGGCGTTGGTGTCCATTCTACGACAAACTCTGCCAAAACTCGGCTCTGTATGGTTGATGTACTCTCAAACTTGAGACCAAAGCTCGACAACTCCAACGCCCACTCGACAATCCTGCCTGTCGCTTCTGGATTTTGCAAAATCCTTTTCAGCGGGAAGCGAGTGACGACGGTAACTTCATGTGCTTGAAAGTAATGGCGCAGCTTTCTCGAGGCCATGAGAAGGCCGAAAAGCAGCTTCTGCACACCAGAATACCTTGACCTAGCTCCCTGCAGAAGAGAGCTCACAAAGTAGACCGGGCGCTGCACCATTTTCTTCTTTTGTATCACTTCGCCTGACTGCGCAGATGAATCCTTGTCGGCAGCAAAACTTGTCGGGGGAGCCCCCAGCTTGTCGCTGGACGTGCTTGCCACAGTTACTGCCTCCTCATACACCTCTCTCTCCGCTACTAGCGCAGCACTAACCACTTGATTGGTTGCCACTAAATACAGCAACAACTTCTCTTGTGGTTTAGGTGCGACAAGTATTGGAGGAGAGGAGAGGTATCTCTTCAAGTCTTGCAGCGCTGCCTCCGCCTCCGGAGTCCATTTCAATGGACCTGCCTTTTTTAAGATTTTGAAAAATGGCAGGGCGCGCTCAGCTGACTTAGAGATAAACCTACTGAGAGCAGCAACACAGCCGGCAAGTCGTCGTACATCCTTGATGCGCTTCGGTGCTTCAATTTGCTCAATGGCTTTGATCTTGTCAGGATTGGCTTCAATTCCACGTTGAGACACAAAGAACCAGAGAAGCTTGCCAGAGGGAACTCCAAACACGCACTTCTCGGGGTTGAGCTTCAGGTTGATCTTGCGCAGATTTACAAAAGTCTCTTCTAGATCTTGAACCAAAGTAGCCCTGTCCTTGCTTTTGACCACTATATCATCCATATAGGCTTCCACATTTCTGTGCAACTGAGGCTCAAAAGCAATCTGGACGGCTCTTGCAAATGTTGAACCAGCATTTCTCAAACCAAATGGCATACGTACGAAACAGTATGTGCCACAGGGTGTGATAAATGCGGTCTTTTCCTCATCTTCCTCAGCCATGAAGATTTGATGATACCCTGAATATGCGTCAAGAAATGAAAGCAAATCACATCCTGTCGTGGAGTCAACAATCTGGTCTATGCGGGGCAAAGGAAATGGGTCTTTGGGACAAGCTTTATTGACATCAGTGAAATCAATACAAAGCCTCCATTTTCCATTCGCTTTGCGCACGACAACAGGATTGGCCAACCACGTAGGATGGAGCACTCCTCTGACGAGGCCTGCTGCTTCCAACTTCTTGATTTCTTCCGCAATAAACTCTTGCCGCTCCACAGCTTGCTTTCTGGCTTTCTGCTTGACGGGCCTCGCGTGGGGACAAACGGCAAGGTGGTGCTCAATTACTTTCCTGGGAACACCGGGGATGTCGGACGGTTGCCATGCAAACACGTCGACATTCGCCCGCAGGAAAGCAACGAGCGCGCTTTCCTATTTGTTGTCAAGTGTGGCACTGATGGTGAAGGAACCACCAGTGCCGTCCTCCTTGGCGGGCACCTTCTTTGTCGCCGGCGGAGCGGCTTTGTTCTTCTTGCACTTGCCGGTGGAGCTCTCTGGTGCGTCCTCGACGGCAGCGCAGCACTCCGAAGAGGTGCGCTTGCCAGAGTGGGCACAGGAGCTCTTGCCGGACTTCCTCTTGTTCTCCCCCCCGGGAGCTTCAGCGGCAAGTGCCTTGGCGGCAGTTGCGGCAGCTGCTTCCCGGTAGATCTTGTCGGCGCAAATAAGTGCATCCTTCTTATCGCAGGGAACTGTGATAACACCTACTGGGCCTGGCATCTTCAACACGTTGTAGGCATAATGAGAGGCTGCCATGAACTTGGCGAGCGCTGGACGGCCAAGTATCCCATTATAAGGCAATGGAATATCGGCAACGTCAAAGGTGACCTTCTCGGTCCGGTAGTTCAGCTCGCCGCCAAATGTCACTGGCAGCGTGATCTTCCCTTTCGGCTTGCTCCTTCCTGGATTGACTCCTTGGAAAGTACCAGTTTCCTCAAGCTCGCCGTCAGGGATTTGAAGTTTCCGGAGCACAGCGGGCGAAATCAGATTCAAGCCGGCCCCACCGTCAACTAACATCTTCGTGACCTTGAGGTTGCGGATCGTTGGTGAAATCAACATCGGCAAGCACCCGACCGCCGTTGTGCGGTCAGGGTGGTCCTCAATGTCAAAGACGATAGGCGTGTCGGACCACTTCAGAAGCTTTCTGGCGTCAACAGATGGTTCCGCCGCATTGATCTCTCGCGCCCACTGTTTAAGTTGGCGGTGAGAAGAATGCAACGAAGCACCACCGTCAACACACAAGACTTCTGCGGCTTTCTGAAATTCGTGCTCACTGGATTCTTCATCATCTAGATCATCATCATCATCATCTTTGTCGCGGCCATGAGGAGGCCTGTCTCTCTGCTGCTGCTTGGCCTTGCCACGACGCCCTCCTCGGGCAGTGCGCTTCTTGCCGGACCCGCCAGCACCTTCTGGGGCCTTCTCCTTGTCGCGCCTCTCATACTCAGCTTTCTGCTGTTCGACAAGCTGCTCGACTCGTCGGCAGTTCTGGAGATCATGTCCCTTGGTGCGATGGATCTTGCAATAATGCTTGTCGGAGCCGTCCTGCTTGTCGGCAGCCGCCAAGGCCTGACAATTGGCGCACGCGGCAATCTCCTTGCCGGAGCCCTCGACTTTGGCCTTGTCGGCGCTGCCGTTGCTGCTGGACTGTTCGATGGCAAGCACAGCTTTGCCCTTTTTCTTCCTGTTGTTCCGCCGCCGGCCCTTCTTTGCCGGGGTGGTACCTTCACTGTCAGAGTTCCCCCCTGCGCCAACACCTTCACCGGGAAGTTTCCTTCCCTCTTCAGCACGCGCACACTTGTCGGCGAGAGCATATAGCTGGCCAATGTCTCTGACCTTGGTCATCGCCATTTCCTCCCGCATCTTGCGGTTACGCACGTTCTGATGGAACGCGCTAATAACCGCAGCGGGGTGAACATCTGGGATGTTGTACTGTACGCGGCTGAACCTTTGAATGTATTTGCGCAGGGGCTCTCCTTCCTTCTGGGGGATGAGATGAAGATCACTCTCCTGGCCATGAGGTTGATGACCGCCAGTAAAGGCACCAACAAACTGATGGCACAGGTCCGCCCATGAAGAAATGGAGTTCTCCGGCAAGTGCATGAGCCATGAGACGACGTTGCGCTTTAACACGAGCGGGAAGTAGTTAGCAAGAATCTTGTCGTCTCGTCCCCCGGCAGCTTGCACCGCAATGGTGTAGATGCTGAGGAACTCCGACGGGTGTGTCTTGCCATCATACTTCTCCGGCACGTCAGGCTTGAAAGCCTTGCGGTTGGGCCACTGGACCTGCCGCAGCTCACGGGTGAACGCTGAACAACTTACCGCGTACGGCAAGTCGCCAGGATCCCCTGGCGCATGCATGTCAACAGCGGGCCCTGCGCATCTGTCGGACTGACGATGCGCTTCTCTCCTTCGCTCGATAGTGGTACGAGCGTCTTCTCCTCTGCGTTCCTGAAGAACGAGGCACTGGTCACGACGAGCTCGCGGGTCAGACGACGCCGTGGAATCATCGCAACGGGCGTCATTTCGACGTGTCGGCGACCGAGGCCGTCTGGGCGGGGAGTGTACGGTTGTTGCCCCCTCGCCGTTCTTGTTGGTGACAGCATTGTCACCAGTTCTCTTGTCGGCCGCGCGCACCGGGTCGGCATCAGCGAAGCTGAGAAGGCTCTGAATGGTTGCCCTCCACTCGTCAAGCTTATCTGCTGGTGGAGGGAAGTTCAGGAGCAGCTGCGCACGCGTCAACGCTTTTGCTGGTGAGGGAGGTATCGAGTGGCGTGAGGACTGTGGGATGCTCTTACTCCTAACAGTGTTAGAAGGAGCATCTCCACGCCCAGGCGACCGTACCTCGACCCCGCCAACGTGTTGTTGCGTATGGTGACCCCGCGCATCTCGAGATTGATGCGCAAGTTCATTATCCAGGGAGTGCCTGGCACCTGGGGCGTCAGGACGTTGCCTGTCACGGGCTTCTTGCGAAGGCCGCGGCGTCTGAACCGGCGCAGGCGTTCCAGAATGCGCATCACCGTTTCTGGAGCTTGCAGGGCCAGCAGCAGCGAGCAACGCTGCGTTCCCAGACCCAGCAGCGCCAAGATTGGCGTTGCTGGCCCGGTTTTGGACAGGTGGAGGTAATGGGAGCTCTCGCTCTCCAGTCCCCCCAGTAGCCGCAATCACGTCGGCACCCTCCTGCATGGGAGCAGGCGGGTTGGACGTAGACGCACCGATGGCCGAAGTCTTCTTTTTTGGAGCCATAAGGCGGAGGATGGCCCAAAAACCAACGCGCAAATCGCTAGATTAGGTTCACACAACCTCCTTCCCCCTACCTGGCGCGCCAAAGATGTCGGGGACGAATCCGCGATCACCTATGGGACCCAGGGAAGGACCCCTTTACGTTCGGCAGGGAGAGACGGTCGCACGAAGAGCAAATCTAGCGAAGAACACGACAGTGCACGAGAGAGATTTACCCAGGTTCGGGCCGCACGGATGCGTAAAACCCTACTCCTGCTTTTTGGTTTATTATCTGTATGATTGTTCTAGCTCCAGGAGCGCTACAGTATAGAGTAGCTGCGTACAATACTGGAGTTCTCAATCTCCCAGTCCCTTCCTCCTCCATGTTGCCTATGGGCCTCCTTTTATACGCACAAAGGGGTCACCAACAGGTGGCAAACAGTAAAGGAAGAGGTGGAAAGTTGCTACAGTAAGGCCATTATTACTAGGATGACATGTCCTACCTACCACTGACGGCAGGGGACAAGGGCATTAAATGCCCATGCCTTAGCTGTCTAGATACATGTACCCAGACCTCTTGGACGTGGGAAAAGCCTATCCCACCTGCTCCTGCACCGCTAGCTACAGTGTACCGCCGTCTACACAGTGCCCTGCCACACACGCTTGGAAGGACCCAGAGCGCCACGCTGGCAGAGGCACCGGAGCAGCACAGTAGCACAGTGGTACAGTAACGCTTGCCGCGGCAAGACCTTGCCGCACCTGACAGCTTGCCGCAACCCATAGCTTGCCGCGCAAGGTAACTTGCCGGGGCAAGTACCTTGCCGCAGCTGCTATCTTGCCACAGCCAATACCTTGCTGCAGCCAATGACTTGCCGGGGCAAATACCTTGCCGCGGCAAGTACTCTGCTACAGCAAACCTCAGGCTGGGCCTCAGCTGTCCCTCCCGGCAAGCTCCTCTTGTCGGGGCCTTAACTCTTGCTTTGTATACTTTGTTCTTGAATGGCTTAATAATCTTGAGCTTCTCTCTGGCTGTCCTCCCGCAAGCCTGGCCGCGGGATGCTACTACTGCCCGTGCACAAGTACGGGGTGCTAGGGTACCCCTATTCTAGTACACCGACATAAGGCGGCTCATGGGAGGGCCGACTCACATGATGGTGGGCCGGCTTGTGAAAGAACACATAAGGAATATTTCCCTTTCAAGGGAAGCAAGACTAGGATTCCACTTGTAATAGAATAGCCCAAATCCTATTAGGACTCCACATGTAACCCGCCCCTCCAACTTATATAAGGAGGGGCAAGGCACCCCAAGAGGGACAAGTTTTACAAGTTTAGACAGACAAGTCAATAGCTCTCAAGATAGAGGTAGCGAAAGAACACCCTTGTAATCATGAGCATCACTATGATCAATATCAATGAAGCAGGATATAGGCTTTTACCTCCACCGTGAGGGGCCGAACCTAGGTAAAATCTCACGTCTCTTGTCCCGCTCAACCCCTCTCAAGCTACCACATAGATGCGTTGGCCTCACGACTAATTCCTTTTTCATGAGGACATCTGCCGTGACAAATCCACGACAGCTCCCGTGCTTGCATTACCCAACTTTGACAAAACTTTTGAAGTTCATTGCGATGCTAGTGGTAATGGCATAGGAGGTGTGTTAATGCAAGAGAAGCGCCCAATTGCTTACTTCAGTGAGAAACTTTCCGGAGCGCAACTCAATTATCCCATCTATGACAAAGAGCTATATGCTTTAGTGCGAGTTTTGTGAGAGTGGGAACATTATCTCCGCCCTCGTACATTTGTCATCCATACCGACCATGAAACGCTTAAGTACCTTAAGGGACAAACTAAGTTGAACAAGCATCATGCTAAGTGGAGTGAGTTCATTGAGTCATTTCCTTATGTCATTAAATACATCAAAGGCAAAGAAAATGTTGTGGCGGATGCTCTTTCCCGCAAATGCATGCTTGTTACCACACTTGAATTGAATGTCATTGCTTTTGAGCACTGCTACTTCTTGAGCTTGCATTGGTTTTTCCCTTGAAGAGGAAAGGGTGATGCAGCAAAGTAGAGATAAGTATTTCCCTCAGTTATAGAATGTCGGGGTACGACACCTATGGGATCCCGAGAGACCCCTTTACGATTCGGCGGGGGGAGAGGTATACGCAAAGAGCAGAACCAGTGATCGACGCGGGAAGTTTTTACCCAGGTTCGGGCCGCTGATCAGCGTAAAACCCTACTCCTGCTTTGTATTCTTATTGATGTTCTTGAGCCCAGCCTTCAGGAGCGCTCGCAATGAACAGTACGTTCAAAGAGCAGCTACGCATGCAGAATGGGCCAGAAGTTCTCCTCCTCTGTAGCAGTTGCCTTGGGCCTCCTTTTATATGCTCAAAGGGGTCTCCACAGTGGCAAAATGTACATACATTGAGGTGTAAAGTAGCTACAGGGTATCATACCTAACCCCTGACGGATTAGGACAAGCGCATTTAATGCACCGTGAGGTGTCCGTTTAGGTGTCCTCACTTTCTTGGGGATGGAAAAAGGGGCCATCCCATCAGCACCGCTCAAGCTCTCCTCCACTGGCATGGCGCCACGCACCCAGGGAAGGAGCCAGAATGTCAGACTTGTTACTGTGCCAAAGCGGTGGCACAGTGGCGGAATCTCGCCAGGCGCCGATCCTTGCCGGGCACCAAACCTTGCCGGGCGCCAGGCCTTGCCGAGAACCAAATCTTGCCAGGCGCCGAGCCTTGCCGGGCTCCACGGCCATCCCGGCAAGGATCTTGCCGGGGAAGCTGGCCTTCGATTTCCAGCTTTGCTTATCTGCTGATTCTCAGATCTCTGACTTGATGATTTCCTTGATGACTTGAATCGACCTCGAGCTGATCCCGGCAAGCCTTGCCGCGAGGACGGCTACAACTGCCCGTGCACAAGTAAGGGGTACTAGTGGCCCAATACTTAGTACACCGACAGGAGCCCCCGGGCCTGGGCCATACACGAGTGCGAGGCGTTGTTGGGCTAGGCCCAAACAGTGCACGAGCACGCGTGGCAGGGAATTATCTGGTCGTAAAGATCTTGTTTTACTGTGCCCTCACTACGCGCACGGAGCGCGCGATGTGGGAAGTGTGCCAAAAAGGCTGCAAACTGTTTCGCGCCCATAGAGGCGCATTCATATTGGGGGATAAACAAGGTGGCCCCGCTCCTTCCCGATAAAAAGGAGAAGTCGTGGAGGCGCAAACCTATTCACCCCCCTCTTCTTCCCAATCTGGCCATCGCCATCGCCTTCCTCTGCTCGAGCTCAGAGCGAAACCTTTCTTCTCTTCTGCTCGCTGCTCCCGCGCTCGTTCCGTCCTCCGGCTTCCATTTCCACAGTCGCCATGCCGCCCAAGGCCAGCAAAGGCAAGGGCACGGACAAGGAGGCGAAGGCTGAAGTTCCGGAGAGCGAACTGGTGAAGATGCGGAAGAGGCTCGTCGTCTTCCCTTCGACGCTCGACGCCGAAACTTTGAAGGGACGATACCAATGCATGTGGGCGAAGGGAACGCAAGCTCACCCCGCCACACGCGTAATCCCAGGTGCTAGTTCCAAAGGCGGATCGGACAGATACCCCTTCTTCACTGCGTACTTTTATTGCGGGCTCTGTCCACCTTTTTCCGATTTCTTCAACGACATCATGTATACATACGGCTTCCGCCTTCTTGATTTCACGCCGAATGCCGTATTTTGCATGTCGATCTTTGCCCACCTTTGTGAAAATTTCGCTGGCGTGATCCCCAATTCTGCTCTTTTCCGCCACTATTTCTATCCTCGAATCCAAAAAGGAGAGGCTCTCTCTGGATCTATTGCTTGGATTCCAAGGGCCTGGAACAAAGAGATATACCCAGATGGAGTTTACCGCGAAAAGTGGGACGAGTGGCGGGCCGAATGGTGCTGGATCCAGGAAGCAGATCCTCATCCTTTTTGTCATCCCCGGCGACAGAAGGTGGTCCGCGGCAAGGATTGGGGTGATCTCGCCGCAGAAGACGAGAAGCTCACAATCGCCACTACCAGGATCCTCCGCTTGAAGGCTGCCGGGCTGACAATGGAGATGATCGGCTTCGACTTCCTCCGCCGCCGCATCGCCCCTCTGCAGAATAGGGGGAGGCCAGCCTGGGAGTATAAGAACACAGCGGATGTCATGAGGCTGCCCCCCGGGCTGAACAATAACCTGACTGCTATGCAGCTTGGCGCTCTCCGCCAAAAGTTATTCCAGCGCGAAGACAAGCACCGGCTGCCGGCAAGGATCGTCCCCTTGTGCAACAACTCTGCATTGGGGTCGATCATTGCCTTCTTGCCGATGTTCAACGCCCACGGCCTTGACCCGACCTGGGTCGAGCCAAGCGAGGAAGAAGCGCAGAAATTCTTCGACAATCTGACGGAGAAGCCTGTCCGGCAAGAGTCAGATCATATTCGCGCCACCACAGATCAGGAGGTAGCATACATCGCTACCAGAGTGGAGGAAGCGAATCTTGCCGCGGAGGCCGGCAGCGTTGGCTTCACAGAGTGGGAAGCCAGCGATGCAGAGGTGGTAGTGGAGGCAAAACCTGCCGAGGAGAGCAAGGTTGCCGGGGAAGAAGGCGGCGCAGTCGCTGAAAACTCATCCGGCGAAGACACGGCCAAAGAGGAGACGCGAGAAGAGCCCTCGCCCCCGAAGAAGACAACGCGTGTCCTTCGGAAAGCCGCATCAGGCGTCCCGGCAAGCCAGCCTACATCGAGCAGCGAATCCCCCGGCAAGAAAGTGGCCGGCAAGACCGGACCGCGGCAGGGGGCCCATCAATAGCCCGCGCGGCGCGCGAGACCCACACCAGCGACCACCGCCGGAGCGGCAGGAGGGTCTCGTACAACCGTGCCAGAGGCGGCCCCGGCGCCTGCCACAGCCAAGCGGCCCAGGACCCCTCCTCCGCCTCCCCACTCAGACATCACAACGGAGGTCGACTTCGACATCTCCGGCTTCAGTCCGGAGCGAGAGGAAGAAGAGTGAGTACCTGTCACAACTTCCACCTTCCAATCTGCATCAGTCTTACTGACTTACTTGTATTGTTTCTGCAGTGACACAAAAACCTTGCTGGAGAGGATGGCGAAGAGGTCAAGGACTTCTACGGGCGACGAGCCCCCGGCAGGCTCCACTAGCGTGCCAGAGACCGTCATTGTGAGCCCGGAGCCTAGTCCTCAACGCAGCCCCCAGCGTAAGTTCATTGTCCCTTTTTCTGTTGGCTGGTGCCGAGGCTTTCATTCTTGTCGCTGATATCTTTGGGTTTGCAGGAGAAGAATGGCAACAAGGAGAAGATTGCCCCATTGTGCCTCCTTCATCGACCGCTCCGCCCACAAGCACATCCCCGGCAAGAGATCCTGCCGACGAGCCCGTCCGGATTGAGGAGGAGCCGACAAGCACGGACTCCGGCAACCCACCCCCGGCAACCGGAGTTGCCGGGAGAGGCGAAGCCACCTCTCGACAGCCCGACGAAGGTACTCGATCGCCTCAGAGTGCTAGTTATTCTTTTCCCCCTACTTCTTTATCTTTGGTCACTTCAAAATCTAAAAACTCGATCTTATTCTGACCTCCTCCTTCACCCTTCAGAGTTCTCTACGATGGAACATATGGACGTCGACGCCGTCATCGAGGAGACCGCCAGGGATGCTGCTGCCGAAGCGGACAGGATCACTGCCAGCGAGGCCACCAAGGATGATGTTGCCGGGGCTGGTGATGCTCTTGACGGGGAGGCCGCCAAGACAGCACAAAAGGAAATCGCGGAAGAACCTGCTGAAGAGGGCGACAGGGAGGCTGGGGACCAGACTGACGGCATTCCTGCCGCAGGAGCGGCAGGCGCTGCATCGGCCGCGGAGCCCCCTGTCACTGGTGAGGCGGCCACTGAAGACCAGCCATCAACATCTGATGAGCCCTCATCCAGCAAGTATCTCAAGGTTGGCGAAAACCTATTCATCAACTTGCCAGGGACGGCAAGCACCGAGGCACCAGCCGAAGGAGAAATTTTCGAGGAAATTATTGCCGCTGCCGGGCTCGAAGTTGTTGACGATCCCAGCGCTAGCAGTGGCAAGTCTGAAGAGGATCAGCTCCTTCAGGCCATGGGCGAGAACTTCCGCAAACTCCAGGCTCTCCATCATGCCCGAAAAGAGAAAGCGGACTCCAGAATGGCAGTTGTCGAGGCAGCCGAAGCGGATTTTCAAAGGCGCGTCGCACAAATGCAAATCTGGCACGCCGAGGCCCTTCAAGAGCTGGTTGCCGGTCGAGAACAAGTGAGCCAGCAATGGAATGAGGTCCTCCTGAAGCAATCAGACATGGAGAAGGCACATGATGAAGCTGTTCAAAGGATCGCTGCCGAAGATGCTCTCCTGACGGGTCGCCGCGTTGCTCTTGACACTTTCGAAGAAGATCTCACCGCACGTGAGCAGGCGCTCGCCGCCAAGCTTCGTAGCAAGGATGAAGACATTGAAAATCTTGTCGTGCGGCGGACCCAGGAGCTGGAGCAGAAGCACAAGGAGGTGCTCGAAGCTCTAATTGCAAGTCACGCCGGCAAGCTCAAGGAGGCCGTCGATGCTGCCGAAGTTGCAGAGGCCGCCAAGAACGAGCTGAGCGACAAAGTGAAGAGGCTGGAGACAGATCTTGACGAGCACGGCAAGGAGCTCTCGACGCTCAAGGGGGACAGGGAAAAAACCCTTCACTCCTTGGCGGAGATGCAAGTCGCCCTGTCCGACAAGACCAAGCAGCTCTCCTTTGCGGCTGATGATATTGCGGTTCTGGAGCTGAAGCTGACCACGCTGCAGAAATCTCTCGAGGCCGGCAGGGCCCGTGAGAAGGCTCTACTCAAGGATCTCCAAGGAGAGAGGAACCTGCTCAAGAGCGCCGCCGCTGCCCAAAACGAGTACGAGAAGGGAGTGGAGATCTGGACTGGTCGTCTCATTGCTGCCGCGGAGAAGCTTACCGCAGAACTGTCAACCATGGGCTTGTCGAACTTCAGATATTCTTCCGAGGAAAGAATATCCCCAAGCACCAGATTGACGATGTTCTTTGAAAGCATCATCAACGCGTTGAGGGCGCTCCAGTCTAGCCGGGCGACCCAACTGGTGAACGAGACTCGCCGGCTTTGCCGGGCCGTCCTTCGCAAGGTGCTCCTCAAGGTGGTGCACAGCAATCCCGGCATCGACCTCTCCAGCGCACTCGGCCACCTGCCAAAGGATGCAAATGTTGAGGCGCTTGAGAAGTGCATCGCGCCAATCCTTGAGAAGGTGGACTCCATCAAAAGGATCGATGGCCAGCGCAGGGATTGAGTGCTCCTCTTTTATTCTTGCCGCCATCATCTCATGTAAAAGACAGTTAAGTCTCAAGTTAGAACTGCGGCAACTCATGGATGTAATATAATTTAACTATGTTTAGGCTCATGCTAGCTACTTTCCTTGTCTGATTCCTTTATGTATGGAGTTCATCCTACGCTTACTGAAAAACTTGCCGGCACGCAACCTGCCGCGAGCGCTGGGTGCGGGACTTCAGCAGCCTGCCGGAGGTGCAGCGGCCGGCAAGATTCCTTGGCGTTCTCAGTGCAGCCACTTAAATCATTGAGCGGACTCGAAACAAAATAAGGGCGCAACTGATTACAACAAGGGTTCCTTCGCGTGCAGATTTTCCATACAAGGGTCGGAATTGTCCAAGGAACTTGGTACTAAAAGAAAAAACTTGCTCTAAGCTTTTAGGACTTAGCTTTCTGGCTTTGTTCTTCCTCCGGCAAGCATACGATTCCGAACGTCACCAACTGGTATTCATGTCTCCCTTTCCCCTCGGCAAATGTGCACGCGAGGAATCCTTCTGTCTTTAAGAAAAAGAAAGAAGAGAAAATAAAGAGATGAAACCTTGGCGGTTCGTTAGAACTTACCGGGATCAGGTGTCATACAACATCTTAGACAAACATGCATATATGAATGTGAACATGAGAATCAATAAGGAAATGTACAACATTTAAATTTATTAATCTGTGCTCAGGGTCTGCGCCTGGCTTTGTACAAAGGATCACATGCCTTGCCGGCAAGACTTGTACAAAAAGGTGGTTGCCGGGAGCCCCCGGCAACTGCGCCTTATGGATAGAACTTGCGAAGATGTTCGATATTCCAGGAATTACTCACTGGAACGCCATCTTCGGTCTCCAGGCAGACAGCGCCAGGCCTGGTGACTCGTACTACCCGATAAGGGCCTTCCCACTTTGGCGTCAACTTGTTTGAATTCTTGGCGGACTGAATCCATCGAAGAACAAGGTCGCCTTCCTCAAGGCTTCGGGCATGAACTTTGCGGCTATGATAGCGGCGCAAAGCTTGCTGGTAGCGTGCAGCTCGCGCAGCAGCCTGAAGACGATTCTCCTCAAGGAGCACAGCGTCATCTTGCCGCAGTTGCTCTTGCTCGAGCTCATCATAAGCGAGCACTCGAGGAGATCCGTATATGAGTTCTGTGGGGAGAACTGCTTCCGCTCCATACACCAGAGCGAAGGACGTCTGGCCGGGGTACGACACCTATGGGATCCCGAGAGACCCCTTTACGATTCGGCGGGGGGAGAGGTATACGCAAAGAGCAGAACCAGTGATCGACGCGGGAAGTTTTTACCCAGGTTCGGGCCGCTGATCAGCGTAAAACCCTACTCCTGCTTTGTGTTCTTGTTGATGTTCTTGAGCCCAGCCTTCAGGAGCGCTCGCAATGAACAGTACGTTCAAAGAGCAGCTACGCATGCAGAATGGGCCAGAAGTTCTCCTCCTCTGTAGCAGTTGCCTTGGGCCTCCTTTTATATGCTCAAAGGGCTCTCCACAGTGGCAAAATGTACATACATTGAGGTGTAAAGTAGCTACAGGGTATCATACCTAACCCCTGACGGATTAGGACAAGCGCATTTAATGCACCGTGAGGTGTCCGTTTAGGTGTCCTCACTTTCTTGGGGATGGAAAAAGGGGCCATCCCATCAGCACCGCTCAAGCTCTCCTCCACTGGCATGCCGCCACGCACCCAGGGAAGGAGCCAGAATGTCAGACTTGTTACTATGCCGAAGCGGTGGCACAGTGGCGGAATCTCGCCAGGCGCCGATCCTTGCCGGGCACCAAACCTTGCCGGGCGCCAGGCCTTGCCGAGAACCAAATCTTGCCGGGCGCCGAGCCTTGCCGGGCTCCACGGCCATCCCGGCAAGGATCTTGCCGGGGAAGCTGGCCTTCGATTTCCAGCTTTGCTTATCTGCTGATTCTCAGATCTCTGACTTGATGATTTCCTTGATGACTTGAATCGACCTCGAGCTGATCCATGCAAGCCTTGCCACGAGGACGGCTACAACTGCCCGTGCACAAGTAAGGGGTACTAGTGGCCCAATACTTAGTACACTGACAGAGAACCAAGGTATCAATCCAGTAGGAGACAACGCACAAATCACCAATACATGCACAAACAATCAAACACTTGCACCCAACGCGATAAAGGGGTTGTCAATCCCTTCACGGTCACTTGCAAAAGTGAGATCTGATAGAGATAGATAAAACTAAACAAAAGATAAAGTAAATATTTTTAGGGTTTTTGGTTTATAGATCTGAAAATAAAAGATTGCAAAATAGTAGATCGAAAAGTAATATGATGGAAAATAGACCCGGGGGCCATAGGTTTCACTAGAGGCTTCTCTCAAGATAGCAAATAATATGGTGGGTGAACAAATTACTGTCGAGCAATTGATAGAAAAGTGCAAAGTTATGACGATATCCAAGGCAATGATTCTGAAATATAGGCATCACGTCCGTGTCAAGTAGACCGACTCCTGCCTGCATCTACTACTATTACTCCACACATCGACCGACTCCTGCCTGCATCTACTACTATTACTCCACACATCGACCAACTCCTGCCTGCATCTAGAGTATTAAGTTCATGAAGAACAGAGTAACGCTTTAAGTAAGATGACATGATGTAGAGGAATAAACTCAAGCAATATGATGTAAAACCCATCTTTTTATCCTCGATGGCAACAATACAATACGTGCCTCGCTGACCCTACTATCACTGGGAGAGGACACCGCAAGATTGAACCCAAAGCCAAGCACTTCTCCCATTGCAAGAAAAACCAATCTAGTTGGCCAAACAAAACCGATAGTTCGAAGAGAATTACAAGGATATCAAATCATGCATAAAAGAATTCAGAGAAGATTCAAATAATATTCATAGATAAGCTGATCATAAATCCACAATTCATCGGATCTCGACAAACACGCAACAAAAGAAGATTACATCGGATAGATCTCCAAGAACATCAAGGAGAACGTTGTATTAAGAATCAAAGAGAGAGAAGAAGCCATCTAGCTACTAGCTATCGACCCGTAGGTCTGAGCTAAACTACTCACGCTTCATCGGAAGGGCAATAGAGTTGATGTAGAAGCCCTCCGTGATCGAATCCCCCTCCGACAGGATGCCGGAAAAGGCCCCAAGATGGGATCTCACGGGAACAGAAGGTTGCGGTGGTGGAAAAGTGTTTTCGTGGATGCCTCTGGTGGTTTGGGAATATATGTGAATATATAGGAGGAAGATCTAGGTCAGGGGGGTAACCGAGGGGCCCACAAGGCAGGGGGCGCGCCCTCCCCCCTTGTGGCCGTGTCGTGGCTCTTCTGACTTGCACTCCAAGTCTCCTGGGTGTCTTCTGGTCCAAGAAAAATCATCGCGAAGATTTTATTCCGTTTGGTATTCCTTTTCTGCGAATCTCAAAAACAAGGAAAAAACAAAAACTGGCACTGGGCTCTAGGTTAATAAGTTAGTCCCAAAAATATTATAAAATAGCATATTAATGCATATAAAACATGCAAAACAGATAATATAATAGCACGGAACAATAAAAAATTATAGATACATTGGAGACGTATCAAGCATCCCCAAGCTTAATTCCTTCTCGTCCTCGAGTAGGTAAATGATAAAAACAGAATTTTTGATGTGGAATGCTACCTAACATATTTATCCATGTAATTTTCTTTATTGTGGCATGAATGTTCAGATCCATAAGATTCAAAACAAAAGTTTAATATTGATATAAAAACAGTAGTACTTCAAGCATACTAACAAGGCAATTATGTCTTCTCAAAATAGCATGGCCAAAGAAAGTTTATCCCTACAAAATCATATAGTCTGGCTATGCTCCATCTTCATCGCACAAAGTATTCAAATCATGCACAACCCCGATGACAAGCCAAGCAACTGTTTCATACTTTTGGTGTTCTCAAACCTTTTCAACTTTCACGCAATACATGAGCGTGAGCCATGGACATAGCACTATAAGTGGAATAGAATATGGTGGTTGTGGAGAAGACAAAAAGAGGGAGATAGTCTCACATCAACTAGAAGTATTAATGGGCTATGGAGATGCCCATCAATAGATATCAATGTGAGTGAGTAGGGATTGCCATGCAACGGATGCACTAGAGCTATAAGTTTATGAAAGCTCAAAAGAAAACTAAGTGGGTGTGCATCCAACTTGCTTGCTCATGAAGACCTAGGGCAATTTGAGGAAACCATTGTTGGAATATACAAGCCAAGTTCTATAATGAAAAATTCCCACTAGCATATGAAAGTGACAACATAGGAGACTCTCTATCATGAAGACCATGGTGCTACTTTAAAGCACAAGTGTGGAAAAAAAGGATAGTAACATTGCCCCTTCTCTCTTTTTCTCTCTTTTTTTTTGTTTGGCTTCTTTGGCCTCCCTTTTATTTTTTTCCTCACATGGAACAATGCTCTAATAATGAAGATCATCACACTCTTATTTACTTACAACTCAAAAATTACAACTCGATACTTAGAAAAAATATGACTCTATATGAATGCCTCCGGCGGTGTACCGGGATGTGCAATGACTCAAGAGTGACATGTATGAAATAATTATGAAAGGTGGCTTTGCCACAAATACGATGTCAACTACATGATCATGCAAAGCAATATGACAATGATGGAACGTGTCATAATAAAACGGAATGGTGGAAAGTTGCATGGCAATATATCTCGGAATGGCTATGGAAATGCCATAATAGGTGGGTATGGTGGCTGTTTTGAGGAAGGTATATGGTGGGTTTAAGGTACAGGCGAAAGTTGTGCGGCACTAGAGAGGCTAGCAAAGGTGGAAGGGTGAGAGTGCGTATAATCCATGGACTCAACATTAGTCATAAAGAACTCACATACTTATTGCAAAAATCTATTAGTCATCGAAACAAAGTACTATGCGCATGCTCCTAGGGGGATAGATTGGTAGGAAAAGACCATCGCTCGTCCCCGACCGCCACTCATAAGGAAGACAATCAAAAAAATACCTCATGCTCCAACTTCGCTACATAACGGTTCACCATACGTGCATGCTACGGGAACCACAAACCTCAACACAAGTATTTCTCCAATTCACAATTACTCACTAGCATGACTCTAATATCACCATCTCTATATCTCAAAACAATCATAAGGAATCAAACTTCGCATAGTATTCATTGCACTTTATATGAAAGTTTTTATTATATCCCTCTTGGATGCCTATCATATTAGGACTAAATTCATAACCAAAGAAAATTACCATGCTGTTTAGAGACTCTCAAAATAATATAAGTGAAGCATGAGAGTTCAATAATTTCTACAAAATAAAGCCACCGCCGTTCTCTAAAAAGAAATAAGTGAAGCACTAGAGCAAAATTGCCTAGCTCAAAAGATATAAGTGAAGCACATAGAGTATTCTAATAAATCGCGATTCATGCATGTCCCTCTCAAAAGGTGTCTACAGAAAGGATTATTGTGGCAAACTAAAAAGCAAAGACTCAAATCATACAAGACGCTCCAAGCAAAACACATATCATGTGGTGAATAAAAATATAGCCTCAAGTAAAGTTACCGATAGACGAAGACGAAAGAGGGGATGCCTTCCGGGGCATCCCCAAGCTTAGGATCTTGGTTGTCCTTGAATATTACCTTGGGTGCCTTGGGCATCCCCAAGCTTAGGCTCTTGCCACTCCTTATTCCATAGTCCATCAAATCCTTACCCAAAACTTGAAAACTTCACAACACAAAACTCAACAGAAAATCTCATAAGCTCCGTTAGTATAAGAAAATAAATCACCACTTTTGGTACTGTTGTGAACTCATTATTTATTAATATTGGTGTAATATATACTGTATTCCAACTTCTCCATGGTTCATACCCCCCGATACTACCCATAGATTCATCAAAATAAGCAAACAACACGTAGAAAACAGAATCTGTCAAAAACAGAACAGTCTGCGAAGATCTGAATTGTTCTAATACTTATGTAACTCAAAAAATTCAGAAACGTTAGGACAACATATGCAATTTATATATCAATCTTTTTTAAAAAATTCAGGGTTTTTCCACGCTCCAATGAATCTAAACAATTCTGGTACTGGATGGAAGAGTTTCTGTTTTTCAGCAAGATCAAATCAACTATCACCGTAAGCCATCCCAAAGGTCTTACTTGGCACAAACACTAATTAAAACACAAAAACACATCTAACCAAAGGCTAGATGAATTATTTATTGAAAAATAGCAAGGAAAAATATTGGGTTGTCTCCCAACAAGCGCTTTTCTTTAAAGCCTTTTAGCTAGGCATTGATAATTTTGATGATGCTCACATGAAAGACAAGAATTGAAGCACAAAGAGAGCATCATAAAGCATGTGAAAAAAACATCTAAGTCTAACATACATCCTATGCATAGGCATCTTATAGGCAAAAAAATTATCAAGACAAGCAAAAACTAGCATATGCAAAGAAGAAGAAAGGAACAATAGCAATCTCAACATAACGAGATGTAATTTAGTAACATGAAGATTTCCACAACCATATTTTCCTCTCTCATAATAATTACATGTAGGATCATAAGAAAATTCAACAATATAGCTATCACATAACATATTCTCAACACGATCCACATGCATGCGAAGTTGACACTCTTCCAAAATAGTGGGATTAACATTAACTAAAGTCATGACCTCTCCAAACCCACTTTTATCAAAAATTTCATAAGATTGAATATTCTCCAAATATGTGGGATCTAAAGTTGACACTCTTCCAAACCCACTTTCAATATTATTGCAAAAATTATTATCAATCTCATATTCATCATGGGGCTTAAATAAAATTTCAAGATCATAAGAAGAATCACCCCAATCATGATCATTGCAACAAGTAGTAGTCATAGCAAAATTAGCATCCCCAAGCTTAGGGTTTTGCATATCATTAACACAATTGAAATTAATGGAATTTATAATAACATCATTGCAATCATGCTTTTCATTCAAGGATCTATCATGAATCACTTTATAATTTTCTTCTTTCAACACTTCATCACAATTTTCAGATTCACGAATTTCAAGCAAAACCTCATAAAGATAATCTAGTGCACTCAACTCACTAGCAATAGCTTCATCATAATTGGATCTCTCAAAAAGGTTAGCAAGTCGATGAGGATCCATAAACCTTTGTTTCTGTTTTTCAATAAACACACAATTTTACCAAGCGAACAAGCAAACAAACCAAGTAAGACATAAGGGCAAACGAAAAGACGAACGGAAGAAGGGCGAAGAAAAGGCAAATCTTTTCGAAAATCGTTTTAGAAGTGGGGGAGAGGAAAACGAGAGGCAAATGGCGAATAATGTAGTGCAAGAGATGAGAGTTTATGATGGGTACTTGGTATGTCTTGACTTGGCGTAAATCTCCCCGGCAACGGCGCCAGAAATTCTTCCTGCTACTTCTTGAGCTTGCGTTGGTTTTTCCCTTGAAGAGGAAAGGGTGATGCAGCAAAGTACAGATAAGTATTTCCCTCAGTTAGAGAACCAAGGTATCAATCCATTAGGAGACAACGCACAAATCACCAATACCTGCACAAACAATCAAACAGTTGCACCCAACGCGATAAAGGGGTTTTCAATCCCTTCACGGTCACTTGCAAAAGTGAGATCTGATAGAGATAGATAAAACTAAACAAAAGATAAAGTAAATATTTTTAGGATTTTTGGTTTATAGATCTGAAAATAAAAGATTGCAAAATAGTAGATCAGAAACTAATATGATGGAAAATAGACCCGGGGGCCATAGGTTTCACTAGAGGCTTCTCTCAAGATAGTAAATAATACGGTGGGTGAACAAATTACTATCGAGCAATTGATAGAAAAGCGCAAAGTTATGACGATATCCAAGGCAATGATTATGATACATAGGCATCATGTCCGTGTCAAGTAGACCGACTCCTACCTGCATCTACTACTATTACTCCACACATCGACCGACTCCTGCCTGCATCTAGAGTATTAAGTTCATGAAGAACAGAGTAACGCTTTAAGTAAGATGACATGATGTAGAGGAATAAACTCAAGCAATATGATGTAAACCCCATCTTTTTATCCTCGATGGCAACAATACAATACGTGCCTCGCTGCCCCTACTGTCACTGGGAGAGGACACTGCAAGATTGAACCCAAAGCCAAGCACTTCTCCCATTGCAAGAAAAACCAATCTAGTTGGCCAAACCAAACCGATAGTTCGAAGAGAATTACAAGGATATCAAATCATGCATAAAAGAATTCAGAGAAGATTCAAATAATATTCATAGATAAGTTGATCATAAATCCACAATTCATCGGATCTCGACAAACACACCGCAAAACAAGATTACATCGAATAGATCTCCAAGAACATCAAGGAGAACGTTGTATTGAGAATCAAAGAGAGAGAAGAAGCCATCTAGGTACTAGATATGGACCCTTAGGTCTGAGGTAAACTACTCACGCTTCGTTGGAAGGGCAATAGAGTTGATGTAGAAGCCCTCCGTGATCGAATCACCCTCCGGCAGGATGCCGGAAAAGGCCCCAAGATGGGATCTCACGGGAACAGAAGGTTGCGGCGGTGGAAAAGTGTTTTCGTGGATGCCTCTGGTGGTTTGGGAATATATGTGAATATATAGGAGGAAGATCTAGGTCAGGGGGTCACCGAGGGGCCCACAAGGCAGGGCGCGCCGTACCCCCCTTGTGGCCGCCTCGTGTCTCTTCTGACTTGCACTCCAAGTCTCCTGGGTGTCTTCTGGTCCAAGAAAAATCATCGCGAAGGTTTTAGTCCATTTGTACTCCGTTTGGTATTCCTTTTCTGCGAAGCTCAAAAACAAGGGAAAAACAGAAACTGGCACTAGGCTCTAGGTTAATAAGTTAGTCCCAAAAATAATATAAAATAGCATATTAATGCATATAAAACATCCAAAACAGATAATATAATAGCATGGAACAATAAAAAATTATAGATACGTTGGAGACGTATCAAGCACATATAAGACTTGTATGCGCATGATTCTACTTTTGCTATTCCACACTTGTGTGCCAAATGTTTGACGCATACATCTTGGGAACGCTATTACATCAAAGATGATTATCTTATGAGAGCTAACAAATTGTGTATCCCCGAGTCTTCTCTTCGTTTGTTACTTTTGCAAGAGGCTCATGGAGGAGGACTAATGGGACACTTTGGACGCGACAAGACCTTTGCTATGCTCTCAAAGAACTACTTTTGGCCCAAGATGTTCCGCGACGTCTCACGCTTCACCAACCGATGCTCTACATGTCGCAAAGCTAAGTCTAAAGCTCAATCCCATGGTCTCTATATGCCACTTCCTATTCCGTATCACCCATGGGAAGATATTAGTTTGGACTTTGTGCTTGGTTTACCTAGAACTAGAAATGGCAAAGATTCCGTGTTTGTTGTTGTGGACCGATTCTCTAAGATGGCACATTTCATCCCATGCAACAAGATAGACGATGCTTCACATGTTGTGAATCTTTTTTGTAGGGAAATCTTACGCCTACATGGAGTGCCAAAGACTATTGTCTCGGAACGCGACGTCAAGTTCTTAAGCTACTTTTGGAAGACCTCATGCGCCAAGCTCGGAATCAAGCTCTTGTTCTCTTCGGCATACCATCCCCAAGCCGATGGCCAAACGGAGGTGACGAACCAAACGCTCTCCACTCTACTACGCGTGTTGATCAAGAAGAACATCAAGGAGTGGGAAGAGTGCCTACCAATCGCCGAGTATGCCTACAACCGTGCAAGACATTCGATTACCGGCAAGTCCCCCTTAGAGGTCGTCTATGGTTTCAACCTGTTGTCCCCATTGGACATTCTTCCTCTACCTCTACAAGAGCGCATCAACATGGACGCGAGTGCACAAGTGAGCTACCCCAAGAAGATGCATGAAGATACAAGGCACACCATCGAGCGCCAAGTACAACGACTCGCGACCAAGCTCAACATCAACAAGCAACCCATGATATTCCACATTGGAGATTTCGTGTGGCTACACCTTCGCAAGGACCGCTTCCCCAACAAACGCAAATCCAAGCTTCTACCTAGAGCCGACGGATCATTCAAGGTGCTAGCACGCTACAACTACAATGCTTACAAGATCGATCTCCCGTGCGATAAGTACAACATGAGCGACGTCTTCAACGTCAGGGATCTCTCTCCCTACCATGGGGATGAGGCTTTCGATCCGAGGTCGGATCTTTCCCAAAGGGAGGGGAGATGATGCGGACTATCCCACGATCATCCCCATGGACCTACCTACGTCTCCCACGATACCACTTGGACCTATGACAAGAGCTCGAGCAAGGGCTATTGCGACTAAGGTGAACTCGCTCCTCTCCGAAGTACCCCTTTCTACATATGAGACATGGCTACTACCTCAAGCAGAGACCCTATGTGTGATCAGGTACTTGGAGGAAGGCCACGGATCAGCTATGCCCAATGGACAAGATGGCGAGGACACCAAGTACAAGGAGCGAGAAGAGAAGCAGCCAGAAAGTCTCCAGCCACCGGATGTCTGAGACGTGCTAGACGTCCGACACCTGATGCACCAGCCCGCCAGGCCAGCCCCAGCCAGCGAACGCTACAGCGGCCGGACGACCGACGCGCCTCGGACGACCGACACCTCCCAGCGGCCGAATGACCGAGCCCCGCCGGATGACAGACGCCACCAGTCCAGAACCAAAACGTCGAAAGTATGCAGGCCACCGGACGATCGATGCCTCAGACGTCCGACCCCGACCAGACGTCCGACATAGCCTGATCAGAGCCGAAACGTCGGACTTCCAACAAGTACTGGACGTCCGAGCCCCCTCGAGACACCGGACGACCGGTAGCTGTCGGACGTCCGACGCCTGTGAGTTGACTGCATGTTGGGCCGAGGCCCATGTACCCCTTCGCCCACTTAGACTATATATACTACTCCTCTCCCCTTTTTTTAGGGTTAGCAAAGGATTAGCTCATTTGAGAAATAGAGCTTTGCTCATCCACTTGATACCCTTCTCCATTGGAGTTCATGACCTCAACGGAGAAGATCCCCCAAGTGGATTCAAGACCCCTCACGGGAAGACCTTCAAGACCTCCTCATGGAGAAGGACTTGCTACTTGTATCATCCTTTGTTGATCGTGGATCGTGTATCTCTTTGTGTTTCAAGGATCTAGCACATGTGTAATCGAATCTCATTGGTTTGAGTGAATCCTCTCGTGTTTCCCCTCGTGTTTTCCCTCGTGTTCTTCTGTGTTCTTCGCGGGATCCGCTCCAATCAAGAAAGATTGGGCATCTAGGGTTCTACCCTACATCATAAAGCATATAGCTCTTTATCATAGATAAGATAATTGAGTTGCGCTCTGGAAAGTTTCTCACTAAAGTAAGCAATTGGGTGCTTCTCTTGCATTAACACACCTCCTATGCCATTACCGCTAGCATCGCAATGAACTTCAAAAGTTTTGTCAAAATTGGGTAATGCAAGCACGGGAGCATGAGTAAGCAAATTCTTAAGTTCATTAAATGCGGTATCTTGAGATGGTCCCCAAATAAAAGGCGCATTTTTCTTACTCAAAGCATGTAAAGGGGATGCAATGGTGCTAAAATCCTTAACAAATCTACGGTAGAAACCGGCTAAACCAAGGAAACTACGCACTTGTTACAAATTGGTAGGTTGTGGACAAGTTTTAATAGCATTGATCTTAGCTTCATCTACATGCACACTATCGGATTCAGGGCTCCGTAGACCCAAGAAAGGTTCGAACTCTGGGGCGTGTGTGAAGAACTCAACCTGTCCAACCAACCAACCGGTCATCCCAAGGCCTAGCTCAACGGACGGGGAAGAAGATGAACACAATAGTTTACCCAGGTTTGGGCCACCTTGCGGTGTAAGACCCTACTCCTGCTTTGTGGTGGATTTACCTCACGAGGGGCTGAGGATGAACAAGTACAAGGGATGAACAACCTCGTGAGGTCTGCTCTGGTGAGGGCGGAATGAGACGTCCCCATCTATGGTGGTGGCTAACCTATATATATAGTGGCCTTGGTCCTCTTCCCCCAAAATGTAGGCAGGAAGGGATTCCACAGTGGCCAATTTGAAAGGGGACAACCAGTACATCTTATCCTGACGAAAGGTGGTCTTCACCTGCAAAGCTTCTGGTCGTGACGCTGTGGTGGGCTCGGCGATGATATCCGTCCTGCCGTCCTGGCGGTCTTGGTCTTGTTGCACTGGAAAGGAAACCTTTGCCTGATTCCTCTAGAACCCACGCCTGCACTTGCCTCCTTAGCACCAAAGGCGAAACTGTCTTCTCTACGCCCACTGGCGCCCGCCTGGCCTTGGTCGTCATGGCTTGCGTCATTGCAACCTCATGAGGTTGAGCACCTGCATAGGAATCTCTACTCCTCAGGAGGCAGCCTGGGGAGGCCGCTCCCTTAGGAGGTCTTGGCATCGTCCGCCTCGCGAGGCTTGGCCCCCCACGAGGGTCTTGCCTTGATAATCTTCGTAGGTGGGCCGTACCAGGCCGTTGATGAAGCCACGCCATGGGACGCGGGCAGGCAAGTCTGGGTACCCTGGTTCCCAGAACGTCGACAATAGCCCCCAGGCCCAAGGCGCGCTCGGACTTGGCTTCGAGGCGAAGCCAAGGGGCAAGGGTGAAGCGCCGTGGGCCCACTCGCATGCGGGCAATGCTGACGTGTGGCGCTTGATGGGACGTGGGCGTCTCCACTTCCCCACGCCGCCTGGGCAACCGCGCGACTTGACAACTGCCTGATGCCTACAGATAGGCCATCATTGCCCGGAGCATGGGAGGCCGGCCGGTTGGCCTCCCCCTGCCTATAAATGGGAGAGGGGGCGGAGCCCCCAGCTCATCTTCACCTTCTCGCCGCCTGCCCTTCTTCTTCATCGTCTTGCCACCATCTTGCCAGAGCTTCCATGGCGCCAGTGAGGAGGTTCTTTGCCGCCAAGAAGGGAAAAGTGCCTCAAGTGGAACCTGAGCTGCTCCCACCAAAGAAGAGGCGCGATTGCTCTCGCGATGCCGCTACGGCACCCATGGCGGCGCAACCTTGGCATGAACGCGCTCCATCGGGCTTCCCGGTCCGCGCGGATGTTCACGCGCAAAGCCCCGCCCACGAGAATGGCCGTGGACGCCGCGGGGAGCGGAGTCGTGGAGGAGAACTAATGCAGTCCTATGATCATCCCCATGTACACTACATCTACTCTCCAAACCCCAAGAGGACATAAGACGAGACCTCAAGTATACACCATTGGACACAAGGTTAACTCGCTCCTCTCCGAATCGTCACTTTCCACATGTGAGACATGGCTACTACCTCAAACATATGTGCTATGCATGACCAGGAACCAAGAGGAAGGCCATGGAACAGCTAGGAGCATTGGACAAGAAGGCAAGGACACCAAGCGCGAGGAACCAGAGGAAGAGCTGCCAGGAAGCTATAGCTCTCGGACGTCCGACGACCTCCGGACGACCGACAATCTCCGGTCGTCCGACGCCTGGAGACTCCACCAGCCAGATCGACTCCAGCCTAGGCAACCTACAGCGCCCAGATGACCGCCAGACACCAGACGTCCGACACTCATCAGCGCCCGGATGACCGACGCCGACCGATCCGGCACTACCGGACCAGAGCCAAAACATCGGAAGTCCGAAGACTTCCGGATGACCGGATGCCTACGAGCGACCGGACGATCGACAGCCATCGGACGTCCGACGCCTGTCTGCGCACAGTGTGTTGGGACGAAGCCCATGTACTCCTCATTTACCCCTTCGTGGCCCTACACTATATATACTCCTCCACCTCCTCCTAGTTAGGGTTAGCATAGTGATAGCTCATTTAGAGATAGAGCTTTGCTCATCCTTGTGGTTCTACTCCATCGAGAGAGACCACAGCCTCTACATAGAAGATCCACGCTTGGATTCAAGACCCCTCACGGGAAGATCCGTCTAGGATATCCTCAAGATCTCCTCACAGAGAAGAACTTGCTACTTGTATCGTCCTTTGTTGATCATGCATCGTGTATCTCTTTGTGTTTCGAGGATCTAGCACATGTGTAATCGAATCTTGTTGGTTTGAGTGAATCCTCTCGTGTTTCCTATCGTGTTTCCCCTCATGTTTTCCCTCATGTTCTTCCTGTTCTCCACCGGATCCGCTCCAATAGTGAAAGATCGGGCATCTAGGGTTCTACCCTACATCATATTGGTATCATGAGCCACGTTGATCACGAATTTGGAGTCTCTCCCACCGTTTTCTAGCCTTCTTTTGCTTGATTTCGTCCTAAATTTCGTAAATCCCCACCAAAAATAGCCTCAATTTTTTTGTGATTTGTTGGTTTGATGATGTTTTGTTGATTTTGATCCATGGATTTGCTTTGTTTCAAGCGGATCTAGCTTTTCCCCAAGTTTCCTCACTTTTCATCCACGAAATCTCATCAATTTGCCCCACAAATCATCATTTTTCCGCCCAAAATCGCGTCCCGGATCTAAATCCCGAGTTGACCCAGACCCACCAGACGACTGACAATTTCTCGGACGTCCGACGCCCCCAGAACCACCGGATGACCGGTACTTACCAGAAATCCGACACCCCTAACCAGAGCTAAAACCTCGGACTTCCGACAAGTCTCGGACGTCCGACACTCCTAACGAGAGAAAAAACCTCGGACTTCCGACTGTTCTCGGACGTCCGACACCTGTGAAAACTGACTTTGTTGAATTCTTGTTTCGGCCATAATTAATTCATCCGCAGTCCGATTTTTTCGTTCTTTAGCTCATTTTGAAGCTCTTGATATCCCCCTTTCCACAAAAATATTACCATAATCATTTGATACCATTAAATTTTTGGAACTTTGGCATCTTTCCCTAGGGCCTTCACCACATCATCCGCATTACCACCATAGCCTTCCGCAACCTAACCCATTTTGCTTGCCATAGCATTAGTGGTTGCTTGAGTAGTGATTCGAGTCTCCTAAGGTGTTTCAGCTATTTAGGGACGGTTATTTTGTCATCAACCACTACCCTCACTTCCGCATAACCTTGCCCACCAAACATTTCCGCCACCCCAACTTAACCTAATTTTGTTTGAGTTTGTTCGAGTTGTGGCTTGTGTCTCCTAAGGTGTTTCGGCTACTTAGGGACGGTGACCACAACTTCGACTCGCATAGCCCATCATTCCACTTCCGCATTGACGAGTGCAAAAACCACCACCGCATTCTGCAACCACCATTTGACATTTGACCTTTGAGATTTTGAGTTTGCGGTTTTTCCGTTTCCTAAGGTGTTTCGGCTAATTAGGAACGGTTCGACATCGAGAAAACCGCCACTCATCATCGCCATGAGGTCGTCATCGTACATAAGGACGGTAACCTCGACGACACCATTGTATATTCCCCTTGCAATTACATTGATAACCCCTAGCCCATTTTGCGTCACTTGCCTATCGAGACTAGCCATTTGAGTATTGCCGGCAATGTTACTTCTGCATGTTAGTGATCATTGGTCTACACCTTCCATTGCATACATACCATATCATATTGGTATCATTATATCATCTCTTGTGCCACAAGATTGTTCCCGCATACACACAATTGCTATCTTGGTTTGTGCATTTCGCATAAGTGGCCATATAAAAAAGAGAGAGAATAAAGCTTTTAAGAAAAAGAGAAAAAGCAAAGAAGCTTGTAATCAAGAGCCATAGCATCATACCTCATTATACATAAGATTGTCATATCCGATCATCGTGGATCATACCACCGGTACATCATACATATATAGCATACTTGGGATAGAAAGTTGATACATTTTGCATCTTATAGGTTGTGCACAAGTGTCGTATCCGCCTATTCAGCAATCGTGCTAGCGTCTCTCTTGAGTTGTGCAACACGAGCGTTTTCCTTGGATTCCACATTTTGTGCTCATTCCTTGGTTGCACGACCCCATTTTATCTATCCGTGTGTGTGTTTCCGTGTGCCATGTTGCTATTGGTCTACTTGTTTCACTTGTGAATTTGTGAATCTCTTTCAACATTATTGACTCTTGCTAACATTTTGCATAAAAAATTTATGCCACTATCCTCACCAAGCTACTCCATAAGCTTTAATTGTGTAGGTGTGAGAATTGACAAGATCCGGTACCAATTGTGCTATTTCCTTGATACATTATTGAGTGATCATTGATCCATTTTCAATATCGGGTAAGGTACATTTGGTCTAGTTCTTCTCTTTCTTCCACTCATATTTGCTCGAGTCTTGTGATGGATAGGCAAAGCATTTCATCTCCGGTCTTCCACAACAACGACGGCGCGAACAACAACGACACCAAAACTCCAAACTTCGGACTACAACGAGCAATGCAAGTCATTGAGAACATCACCACCGACTTACGACATTCTGAAGCAAGGAGAAGGGACTACTTCGACAACAAGCTTTCCGCACAAAAGGAGGAGCAAGATGCAAGGATGGAGGAGATTCAGGCCTTGGTCAAGTCTACTTCCCCTTTATCATCTTCAAGGCGGCGGTGAGCAAGTCGATCATCTTCGGAGCGCCCACGCGATGCAAGCGCAAGTCATCCACGTCCACATCTACATGGCGACCATCATCACATTCATGATACACATCGTCATGAAGGGCAAGTCACCTCCAAGCATCATGTGCATGACGACGACGAACGACGTCTACTATGAGCTCAAGTACGACAACGACAACATCAACATGAAGATGCTCGAGATGCGCAAACCTACAAGTCCCAACAAGCTCTACATCAAGCTACGACCAATCTTCATGAGCACAAGAGAAGACCGCAAGACAAGCACCACCAAGAGGAAGCTATGGTTACTACCACCACCACTTCGACATCTTCGCCAAGTGCTATCAAGGCATCTTCGCCTTTGGATGTACGGCATCTTTGCTTACTTCCCACGAGTTTGCCTACATCGACATCTTCAACAACAAGGCGACCAACTATGAGCGAGGGCGACCCTTCCATCTTCGGAAGCCCCTCAAGGAAGATGGCCGAGCATGGGAAATTCCCTTCGGTCATGGAGACGAGCTACGAGGTGCCACATCTTACGGGCCTCCAACAACAAGACGGTGACAAGAAGGTTGAGCTAGGGCCATCCCCTTCGACCATGGCGACGAGCGTGAACCTCTTCAACAATATGAAGACGGCGCCCCAACGGGACTCATACTCCGAGTCAAGCTACGAGACCGCACATGAGACACTATCTTTGGTCTCGGAGGAGAGTGATGTTTTGCCACATCCTACGGCATTCATCTTTGTAGGCGTTATGGATGAGGAGGTTGAGCATGGGACTATCCCTTCAACCAAGGTGGCGATAGGAGTTGAGCATGGAGACATTTGCACCTACATCTCTCCGATACCCACATATGACGAGATGCCCCAATTGCCATGTGAGGAGAGCCACCACCACATGAGTGACATGAGTGACTCCACCATATGTGACATTGAGTGCATTTCCTATGAGAAGATGAGTGTGACCACCACTAGCCCCACACTTGAGAGCATGCCACACATCCTATGTGAGTTGAGAGCCATTTGAGTGACTCCACCAACCATACGAGTGAGAGCATCATACCGGGAGTGAGTGAGCCACAACACTTAGTGAGTGAGGTAGTTGAGAGGGCACGTGAGTCCACTATGATTTCTAACGACTTAACCTCTACTCCGAGTGTGTTTTATTTGGAGCTAGGTCTCATACATGTTGATGCGCCAATCCTCGATGAGTCCATCCCTCCAATGGGCAAACCGATGGCCATGGTGGAAGAAGATGCACCCCCCACATGGTACCATCAAGTTGCAACCTCACCTACAACACATGAGCGATGCTCCAAAGGTAACATAGGTGATGGTACTTCTCTTGTCCCACTAGTGGACTATCTTGCAAATGATTGCTTGCATGATGTTGATCACCTTATGGATTCATCACATACTATGTCTTGTCTCGATATGCCACCCATTTATGATGAATATGATGATGAGCATGTTGAATTGCCTAGTTGTGATGCTATGCTCCATAGGATATTATGTGAAAATTCTATTGGTCACATTATGTTTGACAACCATTTAAACTTGTCATATGCTATGAGTGAGATCTCCCATATTGCATCACTTCAATCTCAACATAGTAACTATGCATGCCCCATTAAAATAAATCCCATTTGCACTTATGGCATAGATGACGAGATGATGGTCATTGGCTTTTGTTTTTCTTGTGATGATATTGCTAAGCTTCCTTTACATGATTTGCGCAATTCATCTACTATGCCATGCCATGATCACATTGTTCCGAATATGCTTTGTTTTGGATGTTTTCAATATTCTCCATGTGATGTTTCCACTAATGCTCATGAGGAGACCCCCATAGTTTCCTCATGCATATTAGGAGATTTTGATGCATTCCATACTTTGCATGTTTCCCATGATTGTGTGCACCATATGCATTCCATGAATAACAATGCTCTACATATTTCTCATGATGCATTACACAATTTGAGTCTCTATTATGCTATATAAAATAAAAAAACCTCTCATGATGGATGACATGTTTCTATATCATGCATCTCATTTATTTGATCATTGGCTATTTTGTGCTAACCACCACATGCACGTGCGCATCATGATGGATGATGTGTACATATACCACGCACACACAATTTTCCTTTTGTCTTTGTTTTGTGTAGGTACTCACATATTCTCATCAACCTCCCAATCCCAAGAGTTGATGAAACAAGCTCTTGAGAGCAACGATGACTTGGGATCCCGTGGACTATCCTTACCACTGTTTCCTTCGCGCAAGGACTACGCGCATCTCTTCTACTTGGCTCTCACACGGCTATGGGCTATATACCAATTGTCATCTTATACCTATTTTACTGTGTTCATTTTGCATGTTATGCCTCTTTACATGACTTTGCCATGCAATTGTGACCCTTGCTTGCATTTACCCATGATTCACCATTATGCTACTCCTATGTGTATTTGCATGCTTGGTGGAGATGCTAGTAGCTATTACCATGTTTTCCTTGTACCTCATGCTTGTGATATGTCATGTGCATTATATATGCCCACTATTTACCCACATGACATGATTGCCATGATTACCTCTAGTATGTTGCATCTTAGCACTACTAGCTTGCTTGACTTGATTCATATGATTACTTGCTTGGTTGCATCACCCATGATCTATTCTCGCTCATTGCATTGGGTTGATGACATATATATCCATGCCTCTCACATGATTTATCTTGATCATTGTCTCTTGTCTCCATTAGTTGCATTTATCATGTCCAATTGTAGTGAGTGCAACCATACTATGCTTATTGCTCTTCGAGACTTGGACATATTACTTGTGATGCATGCTTGTTTGATTGAGCTTAATCTCTTTGGTTGTTCTAGCATCTTATGCCTACATACCATGAACTACACCCTTGTACTTTCTTATGATAAGAATGATGCAAACACTTGTTGGGTATTTCACCACATGAATGATAGGTGTCGCATTTGCACTAACCTCATTTGTTTTTCAGAGTGTTTGTCATGTTCTTTCATTTTGAAGGATTCACAAGGCAGTACCATCACGAGACATATTGGTTATGTGAAGGCATACAAGATGCGCAACTCCACCATCATTCAAAAACTCCTAAAGGTGACCTCCTTCCCTTTGAGCCATCCTCAAATACGCATATTAGACGGGTCATTCTTTCATTGTTGCTTCCTTCTTGTTGTCTACGTGATACATCTCGTGAACGGAGGAGAGACATTGGAGATGGACCCCATGGACCTTCAAGTTAAGGAGTCCTCGGACTTAGTGGATACATCACCGGCCTACCACTCTTGCCACGACATCGAGCAATGGTATGCCATGAAACTTTTGCCATATTGCACCAACACCTCCATACTTGTTGATTGTGTGTCCACATATCATGCTCGATGGACATTTCATACTCACCACAAGTTTGCACCTTATGCATGGATTGAGTCACATTAGGCTTGTCTTGTTGCATCTATTTCCATGTCATCCATGATATATGAGCTTGTGCATTTCCTTAGCAATTTTTTTGTGATCTTCCTTGATGGCATATTCATACATAATGATCACATTGCCTACTATCAATTGCATGACCACATAGTCACATTGAGCACCGATTACCATGTTCATGCTTTTGATACACCGTCCCATTATGACATCATTTTGCACAATGGTTGCATTGATCACATTCACAATACATTTGTGTGCACAATGAATGCTTTTGCTCCCATGAATGCTTTGCATATCATTCTATATCATCTTACTAAGCTTCATGCGCTTTGTCACGAACAGTCTTGCCGAACAGACTCATGTTTACTTGATGGACAGCTTGTGTGCGCTAACCATTTTATTTCCATGTGTCGTTTGTGTTTGCTCTTTTTGCATGTATACCACTCCGGAGACACCTTGGAGTACTTGGATTGCGCCATGTCTTCCACTTCGCCCAAATACAGGTCCGTCCACGACAACCGTTTCCATGGTGATGAGGATCACGTAGGATGCTCCGCATCATCTCCCCCCCCTTCGGTAAGATCCGAGGTCGGATCTTACCGAAGGGGGGGGGGGAGATGATGCGGAGCATCCTACGATCATCCCCATGTACACTACGTCTACTCTTCAAGCCCAAGAGCACATAAGACGAGACCTCAAGTATACGCCATTGGACACAAGGTTAACTCGCTCCTCTCCGAATCGTCACTTTCCACATGTGAGACATGGCTACTACCTCAAACATATGTGATATGCATGACCAGGAACCAAGAGGAAGGCCATGGAACAGCTAGGAGCATTGGACAAGACGGCGAGGACACTAAGAGCGAGGAACAAGAGGAAGAGCTGCCGGGAAGCTACAGCTCTCGGACGTCCGACGACCTCCGGACGACCGACGATCTCCGGACATCTGATGCCTGGAGACTCCACCAGCCAGATCGACTCCAGCCGAGGCAACCTACAGCGCCCGGACGACCGCCAGACATCAGACGTCCGGCCCTCATCAACGCCCGGACGACCGACGCCGATCAGACATCCGGCACTACCGGACCAGAGCCAAAACGTCGGAAGTCCGAAGACTTCCGGGCGACCAGATGCCCGCAAGCGACCAAACGACCGCCAGCCGTCGGACGTCCGACGCCTGTCTGCGCACAGTGTGTTGGGCCGAAGCCCATGTACTCCTCATTTACCCCTTCGTGGCCCTACACTATATATACTCCTCCACCTCCTCCTAGTTAGGGTTAGCATAGTGATAGCTCATTTAGAGATAGAGCTTTGCTCATCCTTGTGGTTCTACTCCATCGAGAGAGACCACGGCCTCTACGGAGAAGATCCACGCTTGGATTCAAGACCCCTCACCGGAAGATCCGTCTAGGATATCCTCAAGGCCTCCTCACGGAGAAGAACATGCTACTTGTATCGTCCTTTGTTGATCGTGGATCATGTATCTCTTTGTGTTTTGAGGATCTAGCACATGTGTAGTCGAATCTTGTTGGTTTGAGTGAATCCTCTCGTGTTTCCTCTCGTGTTTCCCCTCGTGTTTCTCCTCGTGTTTTCCCTCATGTTCTTCGTGTTCTCTACGGGATCCGCTCCAGCCATGAAAGATCGGGCATCTAGGGTTCTACCCTACATCAAGAACAAGCGGTGGCCGCGTGGCCACCCCGCCCGCAGGCCCATGCCGAAGGCACGGCCCGCGAGTTTGCGGTGTGGGCGGCAAGGCCGCTGCGCATGTCGATCCGGCTCCCACTGTCCCTGGCGAGGGAGATTCCGGCGAAGGGGACCGTCGAGCTGTGGCTGCAACACAATGGCTGCTGCAGCCAAGCATCAGAGGCGGAGGTTGAGGCCGTCAACCGTGGTGACGTCTTCATGACTCGAGGATGGGGCGCGATCGCCCGCGCCTGCAACTTGGAGGGGAGGCACGCCATCCACTTCAAGTTCGACGGGGCATCGACGCTCTTCTTCAAGGTCTTCGGGGAGGATGGTCGGCGTCTAGAGTGTTACCCCGGGGGAGGCGATCGAGGCGGCGAGGCCATCGGCGGTGAACTTGCCCTTGGCATTGTCCGCGACTCCTACGACAGCAGCAGCGCCTCATCCAGACTGGGCTCGAGCAACGACGACAACTACGAGCTGCCGCGGCGCTGTGCCCGGGCCTAGGGGAGGAGTAGCGCCATCCCGATGTCGCTGGCAATGCTACCAGGGCCGTGGTTCTTAGGAGGTTTTTCCTTTTGCTTCATTCCTGTGCAAAAAATCATGATGGGTCTCGTGGTAGCTTACTGCTCTACGCCGACAAGACCCAGTCCCAAGGCAAGCTTTGGCCGTCACTGGTATGCCAGGTCGCGATGTCGTGGTCAAGGCCAGGAGGTGAGCGGCCCGAGGTCCGGTAAGAGCCCTTGAGGCGCGATGCTCAGGAGGTCCCCTTTGGCGCACAAGCGGCTCCCGAAGGACTTAAAGGGAAGTTTCCTTGCTCGAGCAAGGTTCCGAGGGACAGAACATTGATCATGAGGTTCATGCCTGCGCGTGCGAGGTGACTTATCTTGGTGAGCCTGCGGTGGTTCCTTTGCTGCAAGGGAAAGCTTCTTGTGCGATGTTAGGGTATACCCTTCTCCCGATGGTGCCCTCCCCCCCGCAGGGCTCCTACCGACTCCATCTCCCCCGCTTGCCTGGGTGCTCTACGTCCTCGGGACCCGGCTCTCGAGCGAGGCTCGGGCACCGCTGGTATGCCAGGTCGCGATGCCGTGGTCGAGGCCAGGGGGCGAGGGCTCGAGGGCCGGTAAGAGCCCCTGAGGAGCGGTGCTCAAGGGCCCCCCTTTAATGTGCAAGCGGCTTGCACGAGAAAAGAGTGGTTGGCCCCGAGGGGGTGCACCCCTTGGCACGTAGCACGGTGCTAGTGAAGCCGCCTGTGGTCCTTCCTCCGGAGGTTCCTGCAGATTAGCCATAAAACACAACCGGCGACCGTGCTTGCTATTCCGCCGGTGATCTTTCCGCGAGGAGATGAAGGCACTAAGGACCCGGTGAGGTGACGTGCGCAGGGCCGGTCGCGAGCCAGAGCTCGGTCTCTTAGGTTTGTCAGCGCTGCAGGGATTGACCCAAGCACAGGCGCCATGCCAGCAACCCCCGTTGCGGGATGAGCGAAAGGTGGGTTAGCAACGCGCGGAGGTCGCGAAGGGCAACTCCATAGATAACGAGATGGCAAGCATAACATCAGCATCCATGGTAGCTTGAGCATGCGCAACCAGTCCGGAGTACATGAATCAAAATGATGCGGCTGCAGGGGTGGGCCCTAACAGCTTGAGGATAAAGTAGCCCAAGGGGCGCCCTCAACTGAACAAACCAAAAAGTCACCTGGCACCGTCGTTGTAGAAGCATTGGAGTAGCTGAAGACGCGTGCTGCAGAGATTGCTCCTCACGAGCCAGCTGGCTCCTGAGGCTTGGGTTGCTCTGGAGGTCCAGGAAGGTCGCGAGGGTCCGGCACCTCCTCCATCAGGACCGCCTGTCGCTTGGCCTCGTGAGCCGCCAGGACGCCCTTCATGTAGCGCTGGTGCGAGGAAGCCACGTCCAGCAGGCCAAATGGCATGCAGACGTAACTGCGGGGGCAGCCCCCACTCCGTCCAATGCGGGACGGCCAGAAGAGCTCCTGAGAAGCTGCTCTGTTGAGGCCTAGGATGTCGACACAGACGCGCAACTCGTCGCCCACGTCAGGGGCGGTAGCTGCACTAGATGATACGGGACGACGCTCGCCACGCATGGCTCGAGCCTCCTGAAGCTCCTCGATTGCCTTGGTGATGAACTCCTGAGCGCCTGGCACCTCACACCTTGCTCACGGAGGCGCGCGTCAAAGTACGCCCCCACGTGGTGCCCGAACGCCTCCCTCGTGACGCTGGTCAGGTCAGTGGCCCTCCAGAGAAGAGCCCCTGAGCCCGTCCTGAGAGGGGCATCGGGCGCGCCTTCCTATGCGAGAGGGAAGGGTGCCCCAGCAGTGGGCGCAGGGCCTGAGGCATGGTCGTCGGGCGTCCCAGCCTCCTGACGGCCCCTGAGGAGGAGCTTCTTCTTCTTCTTGGGGATGGCCTCAGGGGGCCGGATGGCACCTTCGTCGTCAGAGTTCTCGACCGCTGCAGCCTGGTAGGCGCACTCAAGGGAGCACACCGCAGTCTTTTCATCGCAGGCGACCGTGATGATGCCGCCACTCCCTGGCATCTTGAGGACATTGTAGCCGTGGTGAGTCGCTGCCATGAACTTGGCGAGGGCTGGATACCCGAGGATGGCACTGTACGGGAGGCGGATGTGGGTGACGTCGAAGTCGATGAGCTCGGTGTGGTAGTTGTCGCGCTGGCCGAAGGTGACAGAGAGGCGGATCTGCCCTATGGGGACAGTGGAGCCATCGGTCTTCCCTGAGAAGGGCTTGGTGGGGAGGAGTTGGTTGTACGGCACCTGGAGCATCTCAAACGTCTCAACAGAGAAAATGTTGAGCCCCGCGCCACCGTCGATCAGTGTTTTGGTGACGAGGATGTTGCTGATGGTCGGCGAGTAGAGCATCGGGAGCGCGCCAGCGGTGGCTGAGAACTTGAGCTCGCGGGCAAACTGCTTGAAGATGTGATGAGAGGTGGGGGCCTGAGTGCCGCCCACGATGCAGGCGATGGCGCGAGGCTCCTGGAAGACCCCAGCCCCATCATCCTGGCGGTTGTCGTTGTTTCTCCTTGGTGGCAGCGGCAGTGGAGGGAGGCCAGCATTGCCCTGAGGACGGTCCTCACGAGGCTGGTCACGCCAGGGGCCGTCGCGAGGCTGGCCCTGCCAGCGGTCCTCACGAGGATGATCGCGCCAGTCCTGGAGTGGGTCGCGGTTATCCCAGCGGCCACCACCGCGGCCTCCTCCGCGGCCGTAGCCACGGTCGTTGCTCTCGGGACGGCGGCCAAGGCGCCCGTCGTGGATTGCCCTGTGCTCCTGGCAGTCATTGGTGTTGTGGTTGTGGACGTTGTGGAAGACGTAGAATGGGCGGCTGCCCCTGGAGGATTCGCCGTGGTCATAGCCACGCTTCATCTCGGGCTCTGCGGCCAGCACAGCGGGGCCGTTGCGCTTCACTTCCTTAGCCTTGGCCTTCTTGTCTTCAAGATTGGCCTCCGGCAGCCCCAGGAGAGAGAGGCGACCTTCCTCTGCCCTCGCGCACCTGGTTGCCATGTTGAACATCTCCAGGGCCGAGCACAGATCCTCGTGGATGGCGAGCTCCTCCTTCATCTTGACATCCCAGACGCCCTCAGAGAATGCCAAAATGATGGCCTCGTCTGACACCTTCAGGATCTTGAGGCGAACATTGGTGAAGCACTGTATGTACTTGTGCAGGGTCTCACCCGGCTGCTGCTTTATGCGCTGCAGGTCGCCTGCTGCAGGAGCGCGGTCGCGAGTGCCTTGGAAATTGGCGATGAAGCGCTCACGCATCTCGTCCTAGGAGGAGATCGACCGCACAGGGAGGTTCAGGAGCCAGGAACACGCGCCGTCCTTGAGGGCCATGGGGAACTAGTTCACCATGACCTTCTCGTCGCCATTTGCAGCCTTGATGCTTAGCTCGTAGAGCTGGAGGAACTCAGCGGGATCAGGGGTGCCGTCGTAGCGTGGAGGTAGATCCAGCTTGAACTTGCCGGGCCAGACGACACGGCGCAGCTCCGGGGTGAAAGCACGGCAGCCTGCCGCACTCACAGGGGCCGGCCGCATGGGGGGAGCTTGGTCATGGCGCCCGCGCGCCACCGCCTGTCGTGGCGCGCGGTCCTGATGCGGCGGCGCTGGAAGTGCATGCGCCTCTCCTTGGGGCCGCTGCACCACATGGCAGCTTTCTTCATCGCGCGCCAGCGCCCTGTGCGGCGGGTCGCGCTGGGGTGCCTCATGCCTCGGCTCGGGATCCACGGCGTGCAGAGGAGGAGGAGGAGGTGCGTCGTGAGCCACGTCGCCCGCCAGGGGCGGCAGGGGGCGAGAAGAACGGGACAGCGCTGGGGCCTTGCCAGCGGCGTTGACGAGCTCGGTGATGCGGCTGAGCCAGTCGTCCTAGAGGTCATTGGTCGGACAATAGCTCAGAAGCTCGCGCGCCATGAGCAGCGCAGACTGCGCGTTCACTGGCCCACGACGAACGTGAGAAGAGGATGATGTGGCTGGAGTGGGTGATGGAGTCGCGGTGCGGCCATCGCGACGCACGGACGGTGGCAACGACGAGTCCTGCTGTTCGCGAGCAGCAGGGTCGGTGGTGGCGTTAGCCACCGGGGAGGAAGAGCGGCGAGGAGTACCATTGCCCGCGGGTGCTGTCTGGGCGACACGAGCGGCCCGGCGCTCGGCACGAACACGGCGAGCATCGGCCATAGGAACGGCGGAATGGCGGCGGAGCGAGCGGTGTAGGAGAGTCTTCGACACGCCCCTATCTGGGGCGCCAAATGTTGGATTCAGGGCTCCGCTGGCCCAAGAAAGGTTCGAACTCTGGGGCGTGTGCGAAGAACTCAACCTGTCCAACCAACCAACCCGTCGTCCCACGGCCTAGCTCGATGGACAGGGAAGAAGATGAACATAGCAGTTTACCCAGGTTCGGGCCACCTTGCGGTGTAAGACCCTACTCCTGCTTTGTGGTGGATTTGCCTCACGAGGGGCTGAGGAAAAACAAGTACAAGGGATGAACAACCTTGCGAGGTCTCCTCTGGTGAGGGCGGAATGAGCCGTCCCCGTCTATGGTGGTGGCTAACCTATATATATAGTGGCCTTGGTCCTCTTCCCCCAAAATGTAGGCGGGAAGGGATTCCACAGTGGCCAATTTGAAAGGGGACAAGCAGTACATCTTATCCTGACGAAAGGTGGTCTTCGCCTGCAAAGCTTCTGGTCGTGACGCCATGGTGGGCTCGACGATGACATCCGTCATGCCGTCCTGGTGGTCTTGGTCTTGTTGCACTGGAATGGAAACCTTTGCCTGATTCCTCGGGAAACCACGCCTACGCTTGCCTCCTTAGCACCAAAGGGGAAACTGTCTTCTCTGCGCCCGCTGGCGCCCGCCTGGCCTTGGTCATCATGGCTTGTGTCATTGCAACCTCATGAGGTTGAGCACCTGCATAGGAATCTCTGGTCCTCAGGAGGCAGGCTGGGAAGGCCTCTCCCTCAGGAGGTCTTGGTGTCGTCCGCCTCGCGAGGCTTGGCCCTCCGCGAGGGTGTTGCCTTGATAATCTTCACAGGTGGGCCATACCAGGCCGTTGATGAAGCCACGCCATGGGCCGCGGGCAGGCAAGTCTGGGTACCCTGGTTCCCAGAACGCCGACACACACCCTTAGAAGAGAATACAAAACCCAAGAAAACAAGCTTATCAACACCAAAAAGGCATTTGTCCATATTAGCATAAAGGCGCTCTTTTCTAAGAGTTTGCAAAACCGTTCTAAGATGGGTGACATGATCTTTGAGAGATTTGCTAAAAACAAGAATATCGTCAAAGTAGACCACAACAAATACACCAATGTAGGGCCTAAGAACAAAATGCATGACTCGCATGAAAGTACCGGGTGCTTCGGATAAGCCCATTGGCATAACAAGCCATTCGTATAAGCCAAATTTGGTCTTAAATGCGGTTTTCCACTCGTCACCTTCTTGTATGCGGATTTGATAATATCCACTTTTATGATCAATTTTAGAGAAAATAGTGGCTCCGCTAAGCTCATCTGGCATGTCGTCTAAGCGTGGAATGGGTTAGCGATATCTAACCATGATAGCATTGATAGGATGACAATCAGAACACATGCGATATGTACCATCTTTCTTGGGAACAAGGATTACCGGTACGGCACAAGGGCTCAAGCTTTCTCGTACATGCCCGTTGTCGATGAGTTGTTGTACTTGCCATTGGATCTCCTTGGTTTCCTCGGGGTTGACGCGGTAGGGAGCCTTGTTAGGAAGAGGTGCTCCGGGGATGAAGTCGATGTGGTGTTCGATGCCTCGAAGAGGAGGTAGACCCGGAGGTAGTTCGTCGGGGAATACATCTTGGAATTCCTGCAATAGAGAAGATAATACTAAAGGTATATTGTGAGAGGTGTTAGTTTTTGGTGCCTCATCCTTGCACAAGAGGACATAGTGCATAACACTTGATGGGTTCTCACACACTTCTCTCATCTCATGTTTGGTGGCAAATAGAACTAAGTTTTTCTTATCGCTCATCGCGGAGGCACTCATTTTGGGCTTGTGGCTCTCACTCCCTTTTGGGTGGATCACTCTCTCACTATTCTCTCCACGATGGGTGGCTTGCTTGTCAGTGATCACTTGACTTGGAGACATAGGTCGTAGCACATACTCCTTTCCCTTCATCTTGAAGCTATAGTGGTTTGTTCGCCCGTTGTGGATGACGCCTCGGTCGAATTGCCATGGTCGTCCAAGAAGGAGGTGGCAAACGGACATCGGAATGACATCACACTCCAAAGTATCTTCATATGCTCCTATCTTGAAGGAAACTTGCACCATATGTTCTACTTGAATAGTGCCGGAGTCGCTAAGCCATTGGACCTTGTAGGGGTGGGGATGCTTCATCTTGACCAATTGGAGCTTGGAGCATAGTTCTTCACTTGCCAAGTTATGGCAACTTCCTCCATCGATGATGACCTTCACAGAACGACCTTTCATGCCCGCCTTGGTGTGGAAGATATGACATCTTTGGTCTTCGTCTTGTTGATGTTGAAGAGTCAAGACCTTGGAGACAACGAGAGCGGGGCTCGAATCTTCGTCAGAAAAGACTTGATCATCTTCATCTTCGTTCACTTGCTGGTGCATAGCTACGTTCTCAAGGGCTTCCATTTCTCTTTCACTCATGGAGTCGTATGTACCATCGTCGTTGAAGACCATGGTTCGCTTGTTGGTACACTTGAAGGATTTGTGGCCTCGGCCACTGCAAGTGAAGCACTTGATGGAACTTGTCTTGATGGTCTCATCAGTTGGAGTTGATGATGAAGCTCTTGGCTTGAAGTCGCTTGTAGTAGGAGGATGACTTGTGGTTGTCAAAGTTTTCTTGTAACTTGACTTGTCACCATTGTTTGTAGGAGGTTTGGTTGAGGTAGAAGTCATTGTAGTCATTGAAGCTTGATTGTATGAGCCATATGTCTTGGAAGAGTACTTGGCATACTTGAAGTCATCTTGCACTTGTCGCTCCGCTTTAGTAGCTTGATGCACTAACTCGATGAGGTTGGAGTAAGGTTGGAAGTCGGCGATCTTATTGATAGGATGATTTAGACCATTCAAGAAACATGCCATAGTTTGCTCATCATCTTCCGTGACATTAGCTCGTATCATGGCAATCTCCATTTCCTTGTAGTACTCTTCAACGCTCTTGGTTTCTTGGTTGAGGAGTTGTAACTTCTTGAAGAGGTCGCTGTTGTAGTAGGTTGGTACAAAGCGTGTTCTCATGACATCCTTCATTTGCGCCCAAGTAGTGATGGGTGGTTCACCTCTTGCCTCACGGTGCTCAAGTACTTGTTCCCACCAAATGAGGACATAGTCTTGGAACTCAAGGGATGCCATGGCGATCTTCTTCTCTTCCTCATAGTTGTGCAAACGGAAGATCTTGTCAACCTTCAATGCCCATGAATGGTACTCTTCGGGATCATTACTTCCGGTGAACTTGGGCATGGTGAACTTGAGCTTGCCGTAGCATTGCTTTTCATTGTGTTGGGGTCGAAGGTGATGGCGTCCTTGACAAGGAGGATTGTCTCCCTCAACTTGCTCTTGGTGTGGAGGATTTCCATTGTCTTCTTGCTCTTGGCGAACTTGTGCTTCTTGTCGAACTTGTGGTTCTAGAGGAGCTTGTTGTTCTTGTCTAGCTTGAGGAGGAGCTTGAGGAACTTGACGATGCACTCGTGCTTGATATCTTCTTTCTTGAACTTCGTCGCGAAGTGCTTCTTCTTCTTGACGTATATGGCGGTTCCGGTTGGCAATGACACGATTCTTATGTCGGAGGGCACGTAGCGACTCAAGTGCTTGAGCTTCACACCGTTCTTGTTGTTGACGTAGCGTGATGGCGTCTTGCTCATCTTGATGTTGGCGCTGCCATTCTTGCATTAGCTCTTGTTGGCGCCGTTGTTCTTGTGCTTCAACTTGTTGGCGTTGACGTTGTCTTTCTTGTGCTTGCACGATTGTAGCTTGATTTTGACGATGTCGATATTCTTGCTCTTCAAGTTGCTCTTGTGGACCATTGCCGTGTAGAGGATTGCGGCTTGTGTGACGGTCTTGTCGCGCGGCTCATCGAAGAGTGTCCGATGTCAGTGTACTTGAGCCAGAGATGGTGTCGTCGGAGTGTTGACTCGAGCGGCTCCGTCTTGAATAGGAGGAAGTGGTAGAAGAGCGGTTGACCAACAAGGCACGAACCTCGTCCATTCTTGCATTGTTCTCTTGTTTTTGTTCATCGAGCTTGTTGTCGAAGTAGTTTCTTGTACGTTGCTCGGAGAGTCGCAAGTCAGTGCCGAGGTTGTCGATGCGGTCGCTCATTGCTTGTTGTTCTTGATGCAATGCTCGTTGTGCGCCGAAGAGGTGCTTCTTGGTGACATAGGTGTTCGGGTCCTCGTCTTGCTCGATGAAGAGTGGGTTGGTAGAAGTAGTTGGCTGTCGGATTCAGGGCTCCGCTGACCCAAGGAAAGGTTCAAACTCTGGGGCGTGTGCGAAGAACTCAACCTATCCGGCCAACCGAACGCGCTGCCCTGCAACCTAGCTCGAAGAATAGGGAAGAAGAAGGACACAGCAGTTTACCCAGGTTCGGGCCACCTTGCGGTGTAATACCCTACTCCTGCTTTGGGGTGGATTTGCCTCACGAGGGGCTGAGGAGGAACTAGTACAAAGGATGAACAAGCTCGTGATACGTCTCCAACGTATCTATAATTTTTTATTGTTCCATGCTATTATATTATCTGTTTTGGATGTTTTATATGCATTAATATGCTATTTTATATTATTTTTGGGACTAACCTATTAACCTAGAGCCTAGTGCCAGTTTCTGTTTTTTCCTTGTTTTTTAGCTTCGTGGGAAAGGAATACCAAACGGAGTCCAAACGGAATAAAACTTTCGCGATGATTTTTCCTGGACCAGAAGACACCCAGGAGACTTGGAGATGATGTCGGAGGAGCCACGAGGCGGCCACAAGGGTGGAGGGCGCGCCCAGGGGGGTAGGGCGCGCCCCCTGCCTTGTGGGCCCCCCGTGACTCCCATGACCTAATTCTTTCGCCTATATATTCACATATGTTCCCAAACCACCAGAAGCATCCACGAAAAGACTTTTCCACCACCGCAACCTTCTGTACCCATGAGATCCCATCTAGAGACCTTTTCCGGCACCCTGCCGGAGGGGGATTCAATCACGGAGGGCTTCTACATCAACTCTATTGCCCTTCCGATGAAGCGTGTGTAGTTTACCTCAGACCTACGGGTCCATAGCTAGTAGCTAGATGGCTTCTTCTCTCTCTTTGATTCTCAATACCATGTTCTCCTCGTTGTTCTTGGAGATCTATCCGATGTAATATTCTTTTTGCGGTGTGTTTGTCGAGATCTGATGAATTGTGGATTTATGATCAGCTTATCTATGGATATTATTTGAATCTTCTCTGAATTCTTATATGCATGATTTGATATCTTTGTAATTCTCTTCGAATTATCGGTTTGGTTTGGCCAACTAGATTGGTTTTTCTTGCAATGGGAGAAGTGCTTAGCTTTGGGTTCAATCTTGCGGTGTCCTTTCCCAGTGACAGTAGGGGCAGCAAGGCACGTATTGTATTGTTGCCATCGAGGATAAAAAGATGGGGTTTACATCATATTGCTTGAGTTTATTCCTCTACATCATGTCATCTTACTTAATGCGTTACTCTGTTCTTCATGAACTTAATACTCTAGATGCAGGCAGAAGTCGGTCGATGTGTGGAGTAATAGTAGTAGATGCAGAATCATTTCGGTCTACTTGACATGGACGTGATGCCTATATTTCATAATCATTGCCTTGGATATCGTCATAACTTTGCGCTTTTCTACCAATTGCTTGACAGTAATTAGTTTACCCACCGTATTATTTGCTATCTTGAGAGAAGCCTCTAGTGAAACCTATGGCCCCCGGGTCTATTTTCCATCATATTACTTTCCGATCTACTATTTTGCAATCTTTTATTTTCAGATCTATAAACCAAGAAAACCCAAAAATATTTACTTTATCTTTTGTTTAGTTTTACCTATCTCTATCAGATCTCACTTTTGCAAGTAACCGTGAAGGGATTGACAACCCCTTTATCGTGTTGGGTGCAAGTTGTTTGATTGTTTGTGTAGGTGCTAGGTGATTTGTGGGTTGTCTCCTACTGGATTGATACCTTGGTTCTCTAACTGAGGGACATACTTATCTCTACTTTGCTGCATCACCCTTTCCTGTTCAAGGGAAAAACCAATGCAAGCTCAAGAAGTAGCAGGAAGAATTTCTGGTGCCGTTGCCGGGGAGATCTATGCCAAGTCAAGACATACCAAGTTCCCATCATAAAACTCTCATCTCTTGCATTACATTATTAGCCATTTGCCTCTCGTTTTCCTCTCCCCCACTTCTAAAAGGATTTTCCAAAAGATTTGCCTTTTTATTCGCCCTTCTTTCATTCGTATTTTTCGTTTGCTTTTTGTGTGCTCGTGTGTTGGATTGCTTGCTTTGTCACGATGGCTCAAGAGAATACCAAATTGTGTGATTTTTCCAACACTAATAACAATGATTTTATTAGTACTCTGATTGCTCCCACCACTAGTGTGGAATCTTATGAAATTAATGCCGCTTTGCTGAATCTTGTTATGAAAGATCAATTTTCCGGCCTTCCTAGTGAAGATGCCGCATCCCATCTGAATAATTTCGTTGAGTTGTGCGATATGCAAAATAAAAAAGATGTGGATAATGATATTGTTAAATTGAAGCTATTTCCGTTCTCACTTCGAGATCGTGCTAAAACTTGGTTTTCATCTTTGCCTAAAAATAGTATTGATTCATGGAATAAGTGTAAAGATGCTTTTATTTCCAAGTATTTTCCTTCCGCTAAGATCATCTCCCTTAGGAACAATATTATGAATTTTAAGTAACTTGATCATGAACATGTTGCACAATCTTGGGAGAGGATGAAATTGATGATACGAAATTGCCCTACTCATGGTTTGAATTTGTGGATGATTATACAAAAAAATTATGCCGGATTGAATTTTGCTTCTAGAAATCTTTTAGATTCGGCCGTGGGAGGTACTTTTATGGAAATTACTCTAGGAGAAGCTACTAAACTTCTAGATAATATTATGGTTAATTATTCTCAATGGCATACCGAAAGATCTTCCTCTAGAAAAAAAGTGCATGCAATTGAAGAGATTAATGTTTTGAGTGGAAAGATGGATGAACTTATGAAATTATTTTCTAGCAAGAGTGCTTCTATTGATCCTAATGATATGCCTTTGTCTATTTTGATTGAGAATAATAATGAATCTATGGATGTGAATTTTGTTGGTAGGAACAATTTTGGTAATAACGCGTATAGAGGTAATTTTAATCCTAGGACGTTTCCTAGTAATTCCTCTAATAATTATGGTAATTCCTACAAAAATTCTTATGGAAATTATAATAAGATGTCCTCTGATTTTGAGAATAGTGTTAAAGAATTTATGATTTTGCAAAAGAGTTTCAATGGTTTGATTGAAGAAAAATTGCTTAAGATTGATGATTTAGCTAGGAACATGGATATAATTTCTATTGATGTTGATTCTTTGAAAATTAGATCTATTCCACCCAAGCATGATATTAATGAGTCTCTCAAAGCTATGAGAATTTCCATTGATGAGTGCAAAGAAAGCACCGCTAAGATGCGTGCTAAACGAGATTGGTTTGTAAAAACGTGTTCTTCTAGTTTCCGTGAAAATAATTATGAAGATCTTAAAGTGATTGATGTGACTCCTATTGAATCTTTGTTTTAAAATATAAATCTTGATAAAGATGGGACTGGAGATGAGTCAACTTTAGTTAAAAGGCGTCCCAATGATTCGGAGTTTTTAGATCTTGATGCAAAAATTGATAAAAGTGGGATTGGAGAGGTCAAAACTTTAAGTAGCAATGAACCCATTCTTTTGGATTTCAAGGAATTTAATTACGATAATTGTTCTTTAATAGATTGTATTTCCTTGTTGCAATCCATGTTGAATTCTCCTCATGCTTATAATCAAAACAAAGCTTTTACTAAACATATCGTTGATGCTATGATGCAATCTTTTGAAGAAAAGCTTGAATTGGAAGTTTCTAGCCCTAGAAAACTTTATGATGAGTGGGAACCTACTATTAAAATTAAGATTAAATATTATGAGTGCCATGCTTTGTGTGATTTGGGTGCTAGTGTTTCCACGATTCCAAAAACTTTATGTGATGTGTTAGGTTTCCGTGAATTTGATGATTGTTCCTTAAATTTGCATCTTGCAGATTCCACTATTAAGAAACCTATGGGAAGGATTAATGATGTTCTTATTGTTGCAAATAGGAATTATGTGCCCGTAGATTTTATTGTTCTTGATATAGATTGCAATCCTACATGTCCTATTATTCTTGGTAGACCTTTCCTTAGAACGATTGGTGCAATTATTGATATGAAAGAAGAAAACATTATAGTTCAATTTCCGTTAAGGAAGGGCATGGAAAACTTTTCAAGAAAGAAAATTAAATTGCCATATGAATCTATTATCAGAGCTACTTATGGATTGCATACCAAAGATGACAATACCTAGATCTACTTGTGTTTTTATGCCTATCTAAGGGCGTTAAACAATAGTGCTTGTTGGGAGGCAACCCAATTTTTTTTTTGTTCCTGTTTTGCTTTGAATAATTCATTTAGCCTCTGGTTAGATGTGGTTTTGTTTTTTAATTAGTGTTTGTGCCAAGTAAAACCTTTGGGATGGCTTACGGTGATAGTTGATTTGATCTTGCTGAATAACAGAAAATTTTGTGTCCAGTCACAGAATTTTAGTAATTCATGGGAGCATTTAAAAACCCTGAATTTTTATACACAAGATTGATATACAAATTTCCTCTGTTGTCCTAATTTTTCAGAATTTTTGGAGTTACAGAAGAATTAGAACAATTCGGATCGTCGCAGACTTTTCTGTTTTTGATAGATTCTGTTTTCTTTGTGTCGTTTTCTTATTTTGATGAATCTATGGGTAGTATCGGGGGGTATGAACCATGGATAAGTTGGAATACAGTAGATATTACACCAATATAAATAAAGAATGAGTTCACAACAGTACCAAAAGTGGTGATTTATTTTCTTATACTAACGGAGCTTATGAGATTTTTTGTTGAGTTTTGTGTTGTGAAGTTTTCAAGTTTTGGGTAAGGATTTGATGGACTATGGAATAAGGAGTGGCAAGAGCCTAAGCTTGGGGATGCCCAAGGCATCCCAAGGTAATATTCAAGGACGACCAAGAGCCTAAGCTTGGGGATGCCCCGGAAGGCAACCCCTCTTTCGTCTTCGTCTATCGGTAACTTTACTTGAGGCTATATTTTTATTCACCACATGATATGTGTTTTGCTTGGAGCGTCTTGTATGATTTGAGTCTTTGCTTTTTAGTTTGCCACAATCATCCTTACTGTACACACCTTTTGAGAGGTATACGCATGAATCGTGATTTATTAGAATACTCTATGTGCTTCACTTATATCTTTTGAGCTAGGCAATTTTGCTCTAGTGCTTCACTTATATCTTTTTAGAGCACGGCGGTGGTTTTATTTTATAGAAATTATTGAACTCTCATGCTTTACTTATATTATTTTGAGAGCCTCTAAACAGCATGGTAATTTGCTTTGGTTATGAATTTAGTCCTAATATGATAGACATCCAAGAGGGATATAATAAAAACTTTCATATAAAGTGCATTGAATACTATGAGAAGTTTCATTCCTTATGATTGTTTTGAGATATAGAGATGGTGATATTAGAGTCATGCTAGTGAGTAATTATGAATGGGAGAAATACTTGTGTTAAGGTTTGTGAGTCCCGTAGCATGCACGTATGGTGAACCGTTATGTAACGAAGTAGGAGCATTAGATATTTTTTGATTATCTTCCTTATGAGTGGCGGTCGGGGACGAGCGATGGTCTTTTCCTACAATCTATCCCCCTAGGAGCATGCACGTAGTACTTTGTTTCGATGACTAATAGATTTTTGCAATAAGTATGTGAGTTCTTTATGACTAATGTTGAGTCCATGGATTATACGCACTCTCACCCTTCCACCTTTGCTAGCCTCTCTAGTGCCGCGCAACTTTGGCCGGTACCATACACCCATCATATACCTTCCTCAAAACAGCCACCATACCTACCTATTATGGCATTTCCATAGCCATTCCGAGATATATTGCCATGCAACTTTCCATCGTTCTGTTTTATTATGACACGCTTCATCATTGTCATATTGCTTTGCATGATCAAGTAGTTGACATCATATTTGTGGCAAAGCCACTTTTCATAATTCCTTCATACATGTCACTTTTGATTCATTGCACATCCCGGTACACCGCCGGAGGCATTCATATAGAGTCATATTTTGTTCTAAGTATCGAGTTGTAATTCTTGAGTTGTAAGTAAATAAAAGTGTGATGATCTTCATTATTAGAGCATTGTCCCATCTGAGAAAAAAAAAGAGGCCAAAGAAGCCAAGCAAAAAAATAGAAAAAAAAGAAAAAAAGAGAAAAGAAAAAAAATGAGAGAAAAAGAGAGAAGGGGCAATGCTACTATCCTTTTTCGACACTTGTGCTTCAAAGTAGCACCATGATCTTCATGATAGAGAGTCTCCTATTTTGTCACTTTCATATACTGGTGGGAGATTTTCATTATAGAACTTGGCTTGTATATTCAAACGATGGGCTTCCTGAAATTGCCCTAGGTCTTCATGAGCAAGCAAGTTGGATGCACACCCACTTAGTTTTCGTTTGAGCTTTCATATACTTATAGCTCTAGTGCATCCGTTGCATGGCAATCCCTACTCACTCACATTGATATCTATTGATGGGCATCTCCATAGCCCGTTAATATGCCTAGTTGATGTGAGACTATCTCCTTCTTTTTTGTCTTCTCCACAACCACCACATTCTATTCCACCTATAGTGCCATGTCCTTGGCTCACGCTCATGTATTGCGTGAAAGTTGAAAAGGTTTGAGAACACTAAAAGTATGAAACAATTGCTTGGCTTGTCATCGGGGTTGTGCATGATTTGAATATTTTGTGTGATGAAGATGGAGCATAGCCAGACTATATGATTTTGTAGCGATAAGTTTTCTTTGGCCATGTTATTTTGAGAAGACATAATTGCCTTGTTAGTATGCTTGAAGTATTATTGTTTTTATGTCAATATTAAACTTTTGTTTTGAATCTTATGGATATGAACATTCATGCGACAATAAAGAAAATTACATGGATAAATATGTTAGGTAGCATTCCACATCAAAAATTATATTTTTATCATTTACCTACTCGAGGACGAGCAGGAATTAAGCTTGGGGATGCTTGATACGTCTCCAACGTATCTATAATTTTTGATTGTTCCATGCTATTATATTATCTGTTTTGGATGTTTTATATGTATTAATATGCTATTTTATATTATTTTTGGGACTAACCTATTAATCTACAGCCCAGTGCCAGTTTCTGTTTTTCCTTGTTTTTTAACTTCATGGGAAAGGAATACCAAACGGAGTCCAAACGGAATAAAACTTTCGCGATGATTTTTCCTGGACCAGAAGACACCCAGGAGACTTGGAGATGATGTCGGAGGAGCCACGAGGCGGCCACAAGGGTGGAGGGCGCGCCCCCTGCCTTGTGGGCCCCCCGTGACTCCCCTGACCTAATTCTTTTGCTTATATATTCACATATGTTCCCAAACCACCAGAAGCATCCATGAAAAGACTTTTCCACCGCCGCAACCTTCTGTACCCATGAGATCCCATCTAGGGACCTTTTCCGGCACTCTGTCGGAGGGGGATTCGATCACGGAGGGCTTCTACATCAACTCTATTGCCCTTCCGATGAAGCGTGAGTAGTTTACCTCAGACCTACGGGTCCATAGCTAGTAGCTAGATGGCTTCTTCTCTCTCTTTGATACTCAATACCATGTTCTCCTCGTTGTTCTTGGAGATCTATCCAATGTAATATTCTTTTGCGGTGTGTTTGTCGAGATCCGATGAATTGTGGATTTATGACCAGCTTATCAATGAATATTATTTGAATCTTCTCTGTATTCTTATATGCATGATTTTATATCTTTGTAATTCTCTTCGAATTATCTGTTTGGTTTGGCCAACTAGATTGGTTTTTCTTGCAATGGGAGAAGTGCTTAGCTTTGGGTTCAATCTTGCGGTGTCCTTTCCCAGTGACAGTAGGGGCAGCAAGGCACGTATTGTATTGTTGCCATCGAGGATAAAAAGATGGGGTTTACATCATATTGCTTGAGTTTATTCCTCTACATCATGTCATCTTACTTAATGCGTTACTCTGTTCTTCATGAACTTAATAATCTAGATGCAGGCAGGAGTCGGTCGATGTGTGGAGTAATAGTAGTAGATGCAGAATCGTTTCGGACTACTTGACATGGACGTGATGCCTATATTTCATAATCATTGCCTTGGATATCATCATAACTTTGCGCTTTTCTATCAATTGCTCGACAGTAATTTGTTCACCCACCGTATTATTTGCTATCTTGAGAGAAGCCTCTAGTGAAACCTGTGGCCCTCGAGTCTATTTTCCATCATATTACTTTCCGATCTACTATTTTGCAATCTTTTATTTTCAGATCTATAATCCAAGAAAACCTAAAAATATTTACTTTATCTTTTGTTTAGTTTTACCTTTCTCTATCAGATCTCACTTTTGCAAGTAACCGTGAAGGGATTGACAACCCCTTTATCGTGTTGGGTGCAAGTTGTTTGATTGTTTGTGCAGGTGCTAGGTGATTTGTGCGTTGTCTCCTACTGGATTTATACCTTGGTTCTCTAACTGAGGGAAATACTTATCTCTACTTTGCTGCATCACCCTTTCCTCTTCAAGGGAAAAACCAATGCAAGCTCAAGAAGTAGCAGCTCGCGAGGCTTGCTCTGGTGTGGATGTGAGCTTAGGGTCCGATCCCCCCTTTCTATGGTGGTGGCTAACCTATATATAGCGGCCTCGGTCCTCTTCCCCCGAAATGAAGGCGGGAAGGGATCCCACAATGGCCAATTTTGAAAGGGGACAAGTAGTACATCTTATCCTGATGAAAGGTTGTCTTCGCCTGCAAAGCCTCTGGTCGTAACGATTCAGTGGGCTCGGTGATGACATCCGTCCTGCCGTCCTGGCGGTCCTAGTCTTGTTGCACGGGAATGGAAACCTTTGGCTGATTCCTCGGGACCCTACACTTGCGCTTGCCTCCTTAGCACCAAAGAGGAGACCTGCTGCTCTGCGCCCGCCTGGCCTTGGTCGTCATGGCTTGCGTCACCTCCATCTCTTGAGATGGGTACCTGCATAGAAATCTCCGCTCCTCAGGAGCCAGCCTAGGGAGGCCGCTACCTTCGGAGGTCTTGGCGTCACCCGCCTCGCGAGGCTTGGCCCCTCGCGAGGGTCTTGTCTTGAAGGTGTTGTCGATGGGCCGTACCAGGCCGTCGATGGAGCCACGCCACGGGCCGCAGGAAGGCAAGTCTGGGTACCCTGGTTCCTCGAACGCCGACAGTAGCCCCCGAGGCCAAGGCGCGCTCGGACTTGGCTTCAAGGGGAAGCCAAAGGGCAAGGGCGAAGCGCCGCGGGCCCCAATCGCCTGCGGACCGAGTCGACACGTGGCGCTTGATGGGACGTGGGCGTCTCCACTTCCCCATGCCTCCTCGGCAAACGCGTGACTTGACAACTGCCTGGCGCACGCGACCCAGCCATCATTGCCCGCTGCGTTTGCCTTTTGCTCCTCTTCCTTCCTGTGAACTCGCATCTTCCTCACCAAGCTCCATGCCAGCTTCCATCCGCTCCGCCGCCATGGCCCCTAGGACGAAGAAGGGGAGGGCCCTTGTCGGGGCCGGAACCAGCGTTGGACCAGTCCATGGTGATGAACCACGAGGGGGTGGAGAAGGTCTGGCAAGCCCATGCCGCCAATTCCAACGAATGGAAGGCGACGATGGTTTGGCCTGCTTCTCGGGCCCTAATTGACATGAAGGCCACCAAAATCCCCCTTCATCTCCACGCTCTCTTCGCCGGCCTACTCCCCCTTTTTCAGATTTCTTCAATGCCGTGCTCTCGCACTACCAGATCCACGCACTGCATCTGGACCCCGGGTCCATCATCCTTCTCTCCCCTTTCGCCTTCTTGTGCGAGGCTTTCATGGGCATCGCCCCGTCCGTGGCCTTGCTCCACCATTTCTTCTCGCTCCACTTGGTCTATGGCGGACAACACTCGGGGTGCGTGTCGCTTCAGGTGGTGGCGGCGACGGCCGGCTCCTGCATCGACTTCACGCTCCGCCTGGTTGCGAGGGGATTCTGGAAGCATTGGGTGTATGTGGAAACCACCGTGCGCAGCCCCCTGCTCCTTCTCCCATCGGCGCCGGCGGAGCCCAGCTCTGGCTGGGGGCACGCGGAGCTCGCCGACCGTCGGGTTGCGCGTGTCTTGTCCAGGCTGGGCAAGCTGAAGGAGGCAGGGTGACGGCGGCGATGGTGGTGAGGGAGTTCGTCCGGTGGCGCACTGCTCCGCTCCAGCGCCACTCTCGCCCGATGTGCGCCTTCACTAGCCCCAACGACCCCATGAGGCTCCAGGTGCCTTCGCTTCCTCTAAAGACATTGTGCATAGTGCTCCAGCTCCTGACGGGTAACCCTGCGCCTGCTGTGCTCCCTTCCGAGGGGTGCCCACTGTACAACTGCTCGAACTGGGGGGCCTTTGTCGAGAAGATGCCGCGTTTCGACGAGTGGGGGCTGCTCCCCGAGGGCAATGACGGACCTCGCGAGAACCCCATCTTGGCAGCTCCTATGCTCGCCGTCCCTACGGCGCGTGTTCCAGCCGAGGCCGCGGGTGAGCAAGCATCGCCGAGCACTCCTGAGGCGACCGCTGGGGAGCAGGCGCCACCGTGCGCTCCTGAGGTGACGGCATACTCCTCTGCAGGCGGGGCTCCGCTGGAGAGCAGGCACCACCGTGTGCTCCTGAGGTGACGGCCTACTCCTATGCAGGCGGCGCGAGAGCCCCGCCTACGGACGCATCTGATGCCTCCGCCGGGAAGGGCTACACGCTGGCCTGCGGCGCGTCCCTTCCAGACCTCGGGGTACCCCGCAAGAGGAAAGGGCTCGGGAGCCATCGCGGCGACGCCCCACAAGCCCTGAAAAAGAGGAAGTGGATAGCCGTGGATGAGTAAGTACCTTGCCCTTCTAGATTTTTGCATACCGCATCCTCCTCGGACTTTTGCCCCTCAGGATCCCTTTCGCCGAGGTGGTGAGTCCGCCCGGTGCGCGACCTCTGGAGGCCCTTGGTTTGGCAGCGACGCCAGACCTCCCGAGCCAGACGACCGCGTGTGAGGTGGTGCCAGCTCACGAGCCGAGGCTGCTGCCGGAGTGCCGTAGGCCCACACTCCCGTCATCCTTCTTCCGGAGCAACCCATGGTGCACGGAGGCTGTGCCGAGGGCTCCTCCACTGGTTCTTGCTAGTGATTGGGAAATCCGCGCGACGGCTCCATCTTCAAACGGCAGGTCTGGACCACGTCGTGCCCCGTCCGTGCCTCAGGGAGCAGCTGGAGGAGCTATGGCCTCCGGTCCCCTGCCGGAGGCGGGTGAGTCGTCTCGCGCCCCTCCGGCGGACCGGGGCATGGAGGATGGGCCCGACCGAGCGCTGGAACTCGCACACGGGCGCAGTGCCGTCCGTCACGACCTCCTCCAGGAGGCGACGGGCGTGCTAGGCCGCCTCGGGGCTGAGCTTGCCGACGTCGACGCGCGCCTTGAGGTGGAAGGCCTTCGCCTAGCGTGCGAATGGCACCAACTAAAGGTTGCCATCAACCTCGGGCGCTCGCAGCCCGAGCGCACCCGTGCGGAGGCGGAGGAGTCCCATGCGGCTTCTCGGGAGGCTTGTGCTCGCGCCCTGGAGGAGGCCTGGGCCGTGGATCGCCGTCGTGAGGCGATTGAGGAGCGCGAGAAGGAGCTTCAAGCCTCGAACGCCACCCTTGAGCGGCAAGTCCAGGCGCGTAGAGCAACCCTCACAGCGCCGCCAGGCGGGACCCCCATGGATGAGGCGGGAGTCCGGCCCTGCGAGGACGCACTAGCGCTTGAGGCCTTGGAGCACAGCCCGGAGCGTGAGCGACTGGAGGTGATGGAGCGCCAAGTAGCCGCCATCGAGGATGTCCTTTCCTCTCGGGAGGCGATGATCCAACAGGAGGTCGACCAGAAGGTAGTGGGGATCCGCGAGGCCCTCATCGAGGAATACCGCCGAAAGCTGGGGCTCCAGGAGGCTCGCTTCTAGCAGCGGCAAACCGAACTGCGGGGCAAGGCCGATGCCCTTAAGGTGGAGCTGGCCGCGGCAGAGCGGCGCGAGAAAGCCGCCGAGGAGGCCCGGGCCACCGCTGAGTCCGAGTTCTCCTCACTTCATCAGCAGGTCGCAGGTGTTACATCCCTCGTGGAGAGAGCCTCGGACGGGGCGGGCCGCTACCGAACACTGCAGCGCGAGTGTTCCTTGATGTTCGAGGACCTCAGGGTCAGGGCCAACCGGGCCCTGGACATCATCTGTGGCGAGAGCATCTCCCGTCCGTATGAAGCCGATGATGCTGGCTACCTCCGCTTCTTCACCCAGGTTGTGACCTGCCTCGAAGGCGGGGCCGCGAGGACGCACCATCTCGTCGAAGAGAAGAGCCGAGACCTTCTTGGGTGAGCGTTCTCGCGTGTCTTCAGCTACCTCCTTAGCCTCGATCCCGACTTTGACTTCAACGCCGCAATAGCCCCCGTGCCCGGAGTAACCCAACGCGACCTGGCGAGCTGGGTGGACGATCATGTGGACGACCTGATCGCGGAATTTTCCCTTGCGGACGACGTGGCTGCGCTCACAGCCGAAGAGGGTAGAGCCGATGGTGATGACGATGACAGCGACGGCGGCGGTAGCGCATCTTGCTAGGCTTGTATTTCCCTGTTTGCCTGCCAAAATTTTGGGTATGGCCCTGCGGGGCGTGAAAGTATTTTTTGGAGGGGGCCCCCTGTAATGAATGAAACAATGATATGCCTTCTAAATTAATTTCGAAAACCTGTCGTCATGAGCCAGAGGGCTCCTGACCAGAGTAGTTGGCATGGCTTACCTTTTGTATTTGCGGCCTTGGACGGGTTCTTGTATCGCAGAGACGCGTTTCTCCTGAGATGGGCCCTCCGGAGCCCCGAGTCCGCGGGATCTCAGGAGGGACTTGTGAGGACTTAGGGCCTCCCGATGCGCCTCTAACAGGCGTCGAGCTTTGTAGGAGTGCAGGGGGAAGCGCCCGCCGCTGAGTGCCCCTAAGGCCCGGGGCTGAATGCCGGGCATGGTGCGTGCCTGCTGGCTCGCTCGAGAGCTCGGCGCGAGGAGCCGATCGCCAAAGCATTGGCAGGGTGTGCGCACGGGCGGACCCGTGGCAGTTATGTGCTTGGCCCCGAGGGGGCACTGATGCCGCTCGGGCTAGCCCAGATGCGCACGCCACACCCAGCACCCACTAGCGAGGCGCTCGAGGGGAGAGAAGCAGGTGGAAACCGTGCCTCCCAAAACACAAATCGAAGGAAAAGGAAACACTGTGAGTCAAAAAAATCCCCCTCTTTTATTTTAATAAGTGCAAGAAGTTTTGAATTTCATTCCGAAGGCAACAAATCGGGTAACAAAAAAGGGCAACAAAGACGGCCGCGTCGAGGCGTCTACACTGGTCTTCTAGTCTTCCCCCAGCACGGAGCATGGGGCCACCACTGGGCGTGGGCATAGCCATTGGGGGGCAGTGTCGACTGCCAGCGCGGAGCATGGTGCTTCCACTTGGACGTGGGTGGGAGCCCCCGTGAGGCCCAGGGACAGCGCTCAGGAGACTCCGGGGCGTGTACAGCTCCACTGATTATTACGTGAGAGTGTCACGGGCGGAGATCTTGAGAGGCGCTCCTTGCCACCAGGCTGGAACCCCGCGCCGCGCATACCCCGGCCACCGTTGGGGCATTCGGAAACCAGGATAGGACCAAGGGGCGAGGGATACGCGGGGCGGTGGCGAGGGGCCGTGGATCTCCCTCCGGGGGGAGGGCTCACCGGCGCCTCTCCCAGGAGAAGACCCGCTTCTGGATGGCACACGCCACCGTAGTGGTGGCGCCACGCGCCGACGACACAGGGGGGAGCCTTAGCGCCGGGCCCCTGCTGCCTATGGGGCGCGTCCCTGGGCGACCTCCTGGCGCCCCCGCCAGCCCAGGGCGAGGCCAGCCCCCGGAGGTGCGCCGTCTTGGCACGATATACCTGCGATCCAAGGTTAGCGCGGCATGTCCCAAAGGTATTGGTTGTCACTGATAGTCGTTGCTGCCGGAGGCGTCGTCGGGGCGTTGGGTCGGCCCGTAGAGGGTTCCGACCCTGCGTGGCCTTGGCGGCTCCGCCGTCCAAGCCGATGAGGGGAACGCGGATGGGCTTCTCCTCTGCCCGTACGACTGACCAATCGGTGGCGGCATGGAGCCTCCGGGGGCCATCTTCCCGAGGCCAGCCCCTAGTTCCTCTGCTCTGCCGCCCATCATCCTCGGTACCCGGTCATGCTGGCCAGGGGGCGGTCCCTCGGCGCGGCTCCAGGAGGGGTCACCTAACCCATCGCGCGCCAGGCCGCCGCTGTGAGACCCTCCGGACCCCCTTCGGAGAGGCAGACAGACGTGGTGGGGGCAAGCGCGAACGCTGGACATCACCCGCGACATGGGCAGGATGTAGAAAGGCGTTGCGCCCTCGCAGGCGGCGTCAAGCAGCTCGGCGACTCGCTCAAGCAAGGCGTCGTGGTAACTCGCAGTAACTCGCACGCCATGACGAGTGCGGCTCACGTGTTTGCTTATTCCCGGCGATCGCGTAGGGTTGATGCCACGGCATAGCCAGAAGACCACGCGGTGGCACGATTGCGGCAGCGCACGGGAGAGGGCGGGTGTGGCCCGTATCGCTGATGGTCGGCGGTGTCGGCGGCTGTGTTGGCCGCGAGGGGTGTGGGGTGGCGAGCTCTGTGGCTAGGGAACGCCGCCTGGGCAGGGCGAGCGGCCCAATGCTCAGCGCGAGCTCGGGGATCCTCCGCCATGGGTGCGACGAGGCGAGGGTGGGACGCGATCGATGAAGAGGCCGAGTTTCGACATGCCCCTACCTGGCGCGCCAAATGTCGGATTCAGGGCTCCGCTGACCCAAGGAAAGGTTCGAACTCTGGGGTGTGTGCGAAGAACTCAACCTATCTGGCCAACCGAATGTGCTGCCCTGCAGCCTAGCTCGAAGAATAGGGAAGAAGAAGGACACGGCAGTTTACCCAGGTTTGGGCCACCTTGCGGTGTAATACCCTACTCCTGCTTTGGGGTGGATTTGCCTCATGAGGAGCTGAGGAGGAACTAGTACAAAGGATGAACAAGCTCGCGAGGCTTGCTTTGGTGTGGATGTGAGCTTAGGGTCCGATCCCCCCTTTATATGGTGGTGGCTAACCTATATATAGCGGCCTCGGTCCTCTTCCCCCAAAATGAAGGCAGGAAGGGATCCCACAATGGCCAATTTTGAAAGGGGACAAGTAGTACATCTTATCCTGACGAAAGGTGGTCTTCGCCTGCAAAGCCTCTGGTCGTGACGCTGCGGTGGGCTCGGTGATGACATCCGTCCTAGCGGTCCTGGTCTTGTTGCACGGGAATGGAAACCTTTGGCTGATTCCTCGGGACCCCGCACCTGCGCTTGCCTCGTTAGCACCAAAGAGGAAACCTGCTGCTCTGCGCCCGCTGGCGCCCGCCTGGCCTTGGTCATCATGGCTTGCATCACCTCCATCTCATGAGATGGGTACCTGCATAGAAATCTCCACTCCTCAGGAGCCAGCCTAGGGAGGCCGCTCCCTCCGGAGGTCTTGGCGTCGCCCGCCTCGCAAGTCTTGGCCCCTCGCGAGGGTCTTGTCTTGAAGGTGTTGTAGATGGACCGTACCAGGCCGTCGATGGAGCCACGCCGCGGGCCGCAAGCAGGCAAGTCTGGGTACCCTGGTTCCCAGAATGCCGACATTGACCTATCCATCATTCCAAGTAAATGTGAGGGTGGAAGAAAGAAGAACAATACCAAATGTACCTTGACCGATGTTGAGGGTGGATCAAAGATCACTCAATGATGTAACAAGGAAATAGCACAATTGGTACCATATCTTGTCGATCTCTCACACCTACACAAAGAAAGCTTATGGTGGAGCTCGGTTAGGATGGTGGCACGAAATTTATGCAATTGTTATTGAGACTCAATGATGTTGAAAAAGATTCGCAAATTTGGAAATGCAACAAGTAGACCAATAGCAAGATATGGTACACGGAAACACACACACGAATAGATAGATGGGGCCGTGCAACCAAAATGAGCTCAAAATGTGGAATCCGCGAAAAATGCTCTTGTTGCACAACTCTAGAGAGATGCTAGCACGATTGCTCAATAGGCAGATACGTGACTTGTGCACAACCTACTAAGCAAAAATGCAACGACTTCTATCCCAAGTATGCTATGTGTATGATGTTCTGGTGGTATGATCCAAGATGATCGAGTATGACAATCTTAATGTAGTATGATGCTATGGTTTTTGCTTAAAAGCCCTTTGCTTATCTTTTCCTTTTGCTTAAAAGCTTGTTTGGCTCTTTCTCTTTTGAGCTCTTTTCCATGTAAAACTTCACGAACCAAGATAGCAAGTGTGTATATGCTATGACAACCTTGTGGCACAAGAGATGATACCAAGATATGGACACCAAGATGATGATATATGCAATGATCACTAATGTGCACAAGAAACGTTGCCAGCAATACTCAAAGGCTAGTCTCAATGGGTAAGTGACGTAAAAGTTAGGCTATTGGGTTATCAATGCAATATCAAGAATGTACAATGATGTGATAGCACGATACCAAGATGATATAGAGGTTACCATTCCTGGTATGTTGAGTGTAAGCAAGAACGGATTATGGTATGACAAAGTCGATGACGAAGATGAGCGTCGGTGATGTCGATATTGAACCGTCCCTAACTAGCCGAAACACGTTAGGAAACAGAAACCTCAACTCAAATTCTCAAAGACCAAATGTGTCAAAAATTTCGAAGTTGTGATAACGGCTAAGCTATGGTAGTTGTGGAAAGCGGTGGTGGTATGCAAGTGCGTATGCCGGAGTAGATATTTGGTTGGCAATGCGGAAGTGTGGGCGGTGGCTAAAAATTTTCAGGCGAAAAAGTTCAGTTTTGTCAGGGAACGTCGGACGTCCGGTGGTGGTCGGACGACCGGTACTCGTCGGACGTCCGGAGACTGTCGGACGTCCGGTGCCTGGGTGATTTTGGGCACGGGATGAATTCCTAGGGTTCGTGGTGGAGGTGCAAAATTGGTGCATAATTGGACGAATTTGTGGATGAAAGGGGAAAAATGATAGGGAAAAGCTAGATCTACCTGCTACACACAAAATCCACGGATCAAATCCAACAAAACTTCATCACACCAACAAATCACAAAAAAAAAATTGGGAGGGCTATTTTTGTGGGGATTTTTGAATTTGGGACAAAATCAACAAAATTAGGCTATAAAACAAAGAGGGGAGGCTCCAAAATCGTGATCAACGTGGCTCATGATACCAAGATGATGTAGGGTAGAACCCTAGATGCCCAATCTTTTACGATTGGAGCGGATCCCGCGAAGAACACGAAGAACACGAGGGGAAAACACGAGGGGAAACACGAGAGGAATCACTCAAACCAACAACATTCGATTACACATGTGCTAGATCCTGGAAACACAAAGAGATACACGATCCACGATCAACAAAGGACGATACAAGTAGCAAGTTCTTCTCCGTGAGGAGGTCTTGAGGGTCTTCCCGTTAGGGGTCTTGAATCCAAGATGGATCTTCTCCGTAGAGGCCGCAGTCTCTCTCGGTGGAGTACATCTGGATGGATGAGCAAAGCTCTATCTCTCAAGTGAGCTATCACAATGCTAACCCTAAAAAGAGGGGAGAGGAGGAGTATATATAGTCTAAGTGGGCGAAGGGGCACAAGGGCCTCGGCCCAACACGCAGTCAACTCACAGGCGCCAGACTTCCGACAGCTACCGGACGTCCGGCGTCTCGAGGGGGCTCAGACGTCTGGTACTTGCCGAAAGTCCGATGTTTCGGCTAGGATCAGGCTGTGTCGGACGTCCGGTCGGGGTCGGACGTCCGAGGCATCGGTCGTCCGGTGGCCACCATACTTCCGATGTTTTGGTTCTGGACTAGTGGTGTCGGTCGTCCGGCGGGGCTCGGTCGTCCGGGCGCTGGGAGGTGTCGGTCGTCCGAGGTGCGTCGGTCGTCCGGCCACTGTAGCGTTCGCTGGCTGAGGCTGGCCTGGCGGGCTGATGCATCAGGCGTTGGACGTCCGACATGTCTCGGACATCCGGTGGCTGCAGACTTTCCATCTGCTTCTCTTCTTGCTCCTTGTACTTGGTGTCCTCGCCGTCTTGTCCGTTGGGCGTAGCTGATCCGTGGCCTTCCTCCAAGTACTTGATCACGCATAGGGTCTTTGCTTGAGGTACTAGCCATGTCTCATATGTAGAAATTGGTAGTTCGGAGAGGGGCGAGTTCACCTTATCTTCGATAGCCTTTGCTCGAGCTCTTGTCATTGGTCCAAGTGGTGTTGCAGGAGACGTATGTAGATCCATGGGGATGACCGTGGGATGCTCCGCATCAGCCTTCTTGGTACCTGATCATGCACAACATTCCAGACTTAGGTAGTAACCATGTCTCGAGTGGATCATATGGAATATCACTAAGGAAGGAAGTCACCTCAGTCTCGAGGGCTCTAGTCCGTGCTCGTGTCATTGGTCCTCTTGGCACTAGATGAGATGATGGTAGGTCCATGGGGATGGCCATAGCATGCTCCGCATCAATAATGAGTGCATGAAGCCTTGGACAAAATATACAAGATGCCACTTCATAAATTTCGTCCAGAGGCTATTATAGGTGCTGCGTCACCTTATTATTGGGCCAGGCCCATGTAATTTTGAAATACTAAAGTATAGGCCATTTTTAGAGTCTGTATGTGTCGTGAAAACAGAGTTAGGGTTGGTTTCGGACCCCTCCTCCAAGGGGCCACGAAATTCCCCACCTCTTCCTCCATATATACAGCCCTTAGGGCGTCATTTAGACTTTGGGTTTTGTTTAGATTAAAAGTTCACCATAGCTACAACTTTGCATACTTCATTTGTGTTCAACGACCAGACCAAGACGTCACAGAACCCCACCTTGATCAATAAATCTTTCATCTTATATTCGCAATATCCCGATTGCAATCTTAGTTTATTGCTTGTTCTTCGTTTGCTTGCAGGAAATAGACCTTCGTGGTCAAAAACCTCTCGGAGTTGGTTTAGCGATTGCTAAGGCACGACATCCTCGCACGTTCGTAGTCAAATCATCAAAGTCTACTTGATGCGGAGCATCCTATGGACATCACCATGTCAAGAGTCCGTTTGGCAACTGACATGTGCGACATCTACTTCACATACACAAAGGTGAATCATCTCCTTTACACATGCTCACTTGACCCCTTCGAGGATGGTATACTACTTGACACTTCTCCTGTGTGCATGCATAGGTATTGTCGGAGCTTCATGAATGTCGAGGAGGAGTGCGAGCGCAAGTGTACGTCTACACCATCCATGAGGGAAGCATGGAAGAGAAGACGGAAGAAAGGAGAAGAAGACGGAGCAGCTGCTGAAGCCAGCCCGGACGTCCGGACCTCCATCCGAATCATCTGGACTCATCCGGATCATCCGGACCATCTCCTGGATCTCCGGCTACGACGATAGGAAGACACCCGAAGGCCTCGTGTGAAGCCGGATCATGCGGGCCCCTCCCGGATCATCCGGACAAAGGCCGGATCATCTGGACCCCTATCCGGATCATCCGGGCCATGCCTGCGTGCATGACTTGGGCCGAGGCTCATGTACCCATTCCGCCCCCTCACTTACCCCTTCATCGCCTAGGCTATAAATAGACCTCCTCCTCCCCATTTTTAGTGTTAGCAAAGTGATAGCTCATTTGTAGGTGAGCTTTGCTCCTTGTACCCTCCTCCTCTTGAGGGAGAGAGAGAGACAGAGACTACCACTCCCATGGAGTTCAATACCTCCATGTGAAAAGATCCTGCGGGATATCGTCAAGGCCCCTGACAGGAAGATCCGTCTAGGATATCATCAAGACCTCCTCATGGAGATGAACTTTACCTTGTATCTTTCCCTTTGTTGTTCATGTACCTTGTGGATCTTGTGTGTTTGATTGTCTAATGGATGTGTGATTGGACTTGTTCTTGAGTGTTCCTCTTGTTTTCCCTCATGTTTCCCCTCGTGTTCTTCACGGGATCCCCTACAAATCGTCAAAGATCGGCCCTAGGGTTTCCACCCAACATCATCTTGGATCAGAGCAAGGTTGATCAAGAATTTGGAGCCCCTACCCCTCATTTCCTAGCCTTGTTTTTCTTGATTTCGTCTTAAATTCGAAAATCCCCACCAAAAATAGCCCCAAATTTTTTTGTGATTTGTTGGTTTGATGATGTTTTGTTGATTTTGATCCATTGATTTGTTGTGTTTCGAGTGGATCTAGCTTTCCCACAAGTTTCCCCACCTTCCATCCACGAAATCTTCGCAATTTTGCCTACAAAATCATCCATTTCCGCCCCAAAAATCATGTCCCCCAGAGGAAATCCTGAGCAATTGACTTGCCTGGATGATTCGGACGTGCTCCCGGATCATCCGGACTCCGCCCGGATCAGCTGGACCCTCTCCCAGACGTCCGTATAATCTATACATCTGAATACCCGAACTGGAGTTGATGAACCCAGATCATCCAGAAGTACTCCCGGATCATCCAGACTAAGCCCGGATCAGCCGGACCACCTCCCGGATGTCTAGGTAACCCTGAAACTGACACGGTTGAATTCTTGTGTCGCCATAACTAATTCATCCGGAGTCCGTTTTTGACGTTCTTTAGCTCGTTTTGAAGCTATTGAAATCCCCCATTCCAAAAAAATACCACCACCATCATTTGACTTCATCAAATTTTTGGAACTTTGGCATTTTTGCCTAGGCCTTCCACCATATCATCCGCTATACCACCACCGACTTCCGCAACCTAACCCATTTTGTTCCCCATCGCATTTGTGGTTGCTTGAGTAGTGATTCGAGTCTCCTACGGTGTTTTGGCTACTTAGGGATGGTTGCTTGTTTGAGTTGTGGCTTGTGTCTCCTAAGGTGTTTCGGCTACTTAGGGATGATCACTTCAACTTTGACTCGCATAACCCATCATTGCACTTCCGCAATCCCATTGAGCTTCCACAAAACCACCACCGCTTTGCGCTACCACCATTTGACATTTGCCTTTGAGATTTTGATTTTGTGGTTTTTCCATTTCCTAAGGTGTTTCGGCTAATTAGGAACGGTTCTACATCAAGAACACAGTGCCGATGCAACAAACCCTAGGTCTGTTGCCCTGACTATCACAGGCACGAGAACAAGATTACAACACCAAGGCCGTGCCAAGATACAAGAGACCAAGATCTTCGAAGAACCATCATGCTGATTAAGTAGGCCAAGACCAAGACAGAGAAGCGAGACACCACTAGGAGAAAAGCCTCCCTTGTCGGGCGGGCGGACCTGGCAAGGACAAGGGCTCCCCCGAAAGAAAGCATTCAAGACGTCCCGGCAGGGCCTGCCGGGACTCACGAGGGCAAAGACACCTCACCAAGCCATCTCACAATGACCCACGTCGTTGATCAATGCGGTGTCATGCCGCAAAGTGACTAAGTGGCAGCCATTCGCCACATGGTGGCCTCTTTCTACAGGAAATACCTACAGATGACACCCGTCGTGCGACGTGTCAAGCAATCAGGCATGGAGCTGGCAAGACGAGCCCGGCAAGGCTTGCCGGGCAAGCAAGGATGTGATGTTGAGCGGTGCATTTAATGCACTCTGTCAGCCTGCAGAATTAGGTATGATAGCACTGTTTGCTATCTTATCAGTGCATAATGACAGTTTTGCCACTGTGGTGACCCCTTAACCTATAAAAGGAGGCCCATGGCAACCGTAGCAAGGGTTGGAAAGTTGAAGACCCCCACGCTCATACGCGCGTAGTCACTGCCTCCCCAGGGCGAGCCTGCCGGGCAAGTGTACTACGCTCCACCACCACTTTTCCACCATCAATCCACCAAAGCAGGAGTAGGGTTTTACGCCTCGTAGCGGCCCGAACCTGGGTAAAATTGCCCGTGTGATCTCTGCTGTGCTGCCCCACGTTCTTCTGCTCTTTTGCAACGCGACATCCCCCCTGCCGATCCAGCAAGGGGCCCCTTGGCCCCATAGGTGGACGTGGTTTCCCGCGACATCTTTGGCGCACCAGGTAGAGGGATCGCTTGTGCGAACCTGAAAGCATGTGCAGCGCGTCATCTTCATCACCATCTTCGTCTTCGACGGCACCGTCGGCAATGGCGCCCAAGAAGAAGCCCGGTGCTGCTGCTCACCCATCCACCTCGAAGGCGCCGCCGCCCGCAGCCACCAATGCATGGGGGACGCGGAGGCGCACGAGAGTGTGGACACTGCTGGGGCTGTGGTCGGGGCAGGCGGCACCGTCACCATTTCCCCTGCGGTCTAAGCAGGAGCAGGAGACGCCGGAGGAGAGCAACATCAGCAACACCCCGATGGCCAGGCTCCACGAGGTACGGGTGAAGGGGCTACTCCATCCACACTCCTTCCCCTTGCCGACGGTCACAGCCGCAACAATGGCGCTCGGTCCGGGGTGAATCGCCGCCCTCCGGCCGCCCCCACCACGGGGGCGGCCGCAGCGTGTGCACCTCCCCCGGGACGAGTCAACCCGGTTGTTGCGCCTAGTGGAGCTGCTGACCCTCAATCGCCATCACCGCGCCACCATACCATCCAGGTGGCCGCCCCGCAACAGCGGGGATGTGATACGGTCGCTGCTGGCCCCGTCAGGAGCCGAGCAACAGCGCAATCTGCGTCATCATCGCCCATACCAAGCACTGCTACGGAGGCCATGGCGCGGGCTCAACTGCTGCTGAGGTTTCCGACAGCGGCCGAACAGATGGATGAATGGTGTGCCACCATCCAGAGCCTGCTCGGCTTCGCCGAGGCTGGGGGCTCGCAGCAAGCTGGCCCGCCACGGCCTCCCCAAGCGACGACAACGGCCCGTACTGCTAGTCATATGGAAGGGGTCACCCCCATGGTACAATCCCCGCCACGGCAGCTAGCGCGGGCGCAGTGGAATCAAGAACCTGATGGTGTCTCGACGGCCTCTTCTGACCCTCGAGCATGTCCAGGCCGGCAGCATGCCCCGGAGGACAGGCGGAGGGGAGACGCGCGTGTTGTCGTTGAGCAACGTCGCGACGCCCATCGCCGGGCCAATGGGTGTGACGGTCCCGACGTCGATGAGCCTGCACTCGATACTGGCGGGTACCTACCTTTCGAGGTTGGGTGCCCTGCCTTCACTCGTGAGCTGCGGCAAGTCCGTTGGCCGTCCGTCCGCATGTTTAAGCCAGAGATACCCGAGAAGTACGATGGGAGGCTGAACCCAGCAGAGTTTCTGAGCATCTACACCATCACTGTTCAAGCTGCCGGGGGAGGAGATGAGAAGGTATTCGCCAACTACTTTCCTTTGGCTCTCATGTCCAATGTGAGGTCTTGGCTGATGCACCTGCCAGAGAACTCCATTTCGTCATATGATGATTTGTGCCATGAGTTCATTGGCGCCTTCACTGGCGGCCATCAAAAACCAGGTCGGCCCAGCGATCTGCAGCTTCTTTAGCAGAAAGAAGGAGAGACACTCCGGAAGTATTTGCAGAGATTTAGCAGAGACCACAGAAACATCCCAAATATCCATCCAGCAGCTGTGATAGCCGCCTTCCAGTCCAATGTGCGCAACTGGAAGATTCGTTCCAAGATGAATGTACGGTTGCCCAAGTCCGTGAAGGAACTTTACACCTTGGTGCATAGGTGTGCTCGGATGGAGGAGGGAAGAAAACTGCCCGGAGAGGAGGATTGCATTAATGTTGATTCAGAGGACGATGACGAGTCCACCAGTCAGAAGAAGAGCAAGAAGTGCAATAAGAAGCGCAAGGATAAGATGGTAATGTCTGTTGAAGGATCGGGTATCCCTAGTACCGGCAAGAAGGTTAAGGCCGAAACCCCCGGCAAGGAAGCTGCCATGTGCTCTGACTGTCGGGAGGCCGCGGCCGCCAAAAAGGCCAGGAAAGGTGATGGACCTTACTGCAAGATCCATCGGACCAAGGGCCACGACCTTCAAGAGTGTTATCAGGTTGAGTAGCTTGTCAAGAGACAGAAAGCAGAATATGAGAAGCGTGACAAGGAAAAGGGACAGAATGTTGCTGGCGGTAAGGGTCGTGGCGGTGAAGTAAATCGCCCCGGCAGACCTCTTCGGAACAAAGGGAAACCCGCCAGGGATCGAGAGAAGGAAGCCTACGGTGATGAGAGTGATGAAGGGGATGAAGAGGAAACCAGTGAGCAGGAGTTCCAGAAGGCCACTGACACCCTGTGCATTGACGGGGGTGCGTCCCTACACGCCTCTCACCGCCAACTCAAGCGGTGGGCGCGTGAGGTTAATGCCATGGAACCAGCGTCAGGGGCCCGGAAACCACTCAAATGGTCACGAACGCCCATCATTTTTCGCGAAGAGGATCATCCTGACTGCACCACCGTGGTAGGATGTTTGCCGTTGTTGGTCTCTCCAACAATCCGCAACCTCAAGGTCACGGAATGTTGGTGGACGGCGGGGCTGGGTTGAATCTGATTTCCCCAAAGGTTATCAGCAAGCTTCAGATAGCAGAGGATGAGTTAAAAGTCACCGGCACGTTTCGAGGAGTTAATCCCGGCAGGAGTCATCCTAAGGGAAAGATCATGTTGCCTGTGACGTTTGGGGGAGAGTTGAACTACCGGACTGAAAAGATTGTGTTTGATGTGGTTGACCTCCCCTTGCTGTACAATGGAATCCTTGGACGCCTAGCCCTGGCTAAGTTCATGGCGGCATCCCACTATGCCTACAACGTCTTGAAGATGCCAGGGCCAGTTGGAGTCATTTCCGTCCCATCAGATGAGAAAGACGCAATCATTTGTGTGGACAAGATGTACCGGGACACAATCGCGGCAGTGGCAGCAACAGCGGCAGTTCCCGCCAAGGAGAATAGAGGGAAGAAGAAGGATAGTAAGGGCTCCGGCAAGGAATTCGGGAAGCGCGCCTCTTCGGAGTGCGCCGTGCCTGTTGATGACTTGCCGGAGAGTTCCAATAGCAAGAGATCCAAGGTTGCTGCTCCACAAGTGAAGAAGGTCTCGGCAGGGCTGGCTGGCATTGATGGTACTTTCACCATCAGCGCCACCCTCGATGACAAATAGGAAAGCGCGCTCATTGCCTTTATGCGGGGGAATATCGATGTGTTTTCCTGGCAACCGTCTGATATCCCCGGTGTTCCCAGGAAGGTAATCGAGCACCACCTTGCTGTCTTCCCGCATGCCCGACCTGTCAAGCAGAAAGTCTAGAAGCAGGCCTTGGAGAGGCAGCAGTTCATTACAGAGGAGATCAAGAAACTTGAGGCAGCTGGTTTGGTCAGAGGAGTGCTTCATACAACGTGGTTAGCAAATCCAGTGGTTGTCCAGAAGGCCAATGGGAAATGGAGACTTTGCATAGACTTCACAGATCTCAACAAGGCTTGCCCGAAAGACCCATTTCCCTTGCCGCGCATCGACCAGATCGTGGACTCCACTTCAGGCTGCGATTTGCTCTCCTTTTTGGATGCATATTTTGGGTATCATCAAATCTTCATGTCCAAGGAAGACGAAGAGAAGACCTCGTTCATCACCCCGTGTGGTACGTACTATTTTATCCGCATGCCTTTCAGATTAAAGAGTGCCGGGTCTACTTTTGCACGGGCAGTCCAGATTGGTTTTGGGTCACAGCTGCACAGAAACATTGAGGCTTATATGGATGATATTGTGGTCAAAACCAAGGACAGATCAACCCTTATCCAGGATTTGGAGGAGACATTTGCCAATTTGCGCAAGATCAACTTGAAGCTCAACCCGGAGAAGTGTGTATTTGGTGTTCCCTCCGGCGAATTGCTTGGCTACTTTGTATCCCATCGGGGGATCGAAGCCAACCCTGATAAGATCCAAGCCATCGAACAGATCCAAGCACCAAAGACGATCAAAGATGTAAGGCGTCTGACAGGGTGCGTTGCCGCGCTAAGCAGATTCATTTCCAAGTCTGCCGAGCGCGCCTTGCCGTTCTTCAAAATCTTGAAGAAGGCAGGGCCCATGAAGTGGACCCCAGAAGCAGATGCGGCTTTGCAAGAGTTGAAGGACTACCTATATCTTTGCCCACCTTGGTTGCTTCCAAACCGCAGGAGCCGTTGCTGTTATACTTGGCGGCAACCAATCAAGTGGTTAGTGCAGCCTTGGTGGTGCAGCGGGAAGTGGATGTAACAGAGAGTGAGCAAAGACCGGCAGAGTCAGATAGGGATCAGGACAGAGATAAGCACGACAGCGAAGACAACCCCAAGGACATGGCAAGGAAGAAAGTGGTGCAGTGCCCAGTGTACTTCGTCAGTTCCCTGCTACAGGGGGCTAGATCGAGGTACTCTGGCATGCAAAAGTTGATCTTTGGCCTCATCATGGCCTCAAGGAAACTACGCCACTACTTCCAAGCCCAGGAGAGCACGGTTGTCACTCGCTTCCCGTTGCAAAGGATACTCCGGAACCCTGAGGCTACTGGCAGAATAGTGGAGTGGGCTTTGGAGTTATCCAGTTTTGGTTTGAAGTTTGAGAGCACATCAACAATCCAGAGCAGGGCATTGGCAGAGTTTATTGCAGAATGGATGCCAACCCCTGACGAGGAAGTGCCAAAAACAGTTATCCCCGGCAAGGGGCTGGCGTGCTTCTCATCGCTCCCTCCGGGGAACACTTGAAGTATGTCGTTCAGATGCATTTTTCCCGGGAAAAGGCAACCAACAATACAACAGAGTATGAAGGGCTCCTTGTCGGGCTCAGGATTGCCGCATAATTGGGAATCAAGAAGCTGATCATTCTAGGAGACTCACAGCTTGTGGTGAGACAAGTCAACAAGGATTACCAAAGTTCATTGATGGAGGCATACGTTGAGGAAGTGAGAAGATTAGAGGAGTGCTTTGACGGGTTGCAAACAGAGCACATCCCTCGTGCGAAAAACAGCATAGCTGATCACCTATCAAAGTGTGCTGCCCAAAAGCTTCCTGTGGAACCAGGAACTTTTGTTCTCCATCTTACTCAGCCCTCCGTATCCCCAGCAACAATGGCCCATAAAAGGAGAAAGCTGGACTCCGGTAAGCCTCTCCCGATAGAGCCATCCGCTCCTGGCAGGGACCCTGCCAGAAACAACTTCTCACAACCTGCCGGACCGCACACTCGAGCCGGACCCATGGTCCCTATGAACGAGGAATGTGCCCCCACAGTTGAGGAGGTGCTGCTAGTCCTTGTTGCCGAGCCCCAGGCTCCAACTTGGGCAAGGCACATAGTCTACTTTCTCCAAACCGGAGAACTCCCCAATGACCAAGATGAGGCTGAAAGAGTAGCCCGGAGGGCCAGTATGTACCAGTTTGTCGATGACACTCTGTACAGAAGGAGGCCCAACGGTGTGAAATTGAAGTGCATCTGCCGGGAAGAAGGGAAAGAACTGCTGGCTGAGATACACAAAGGCATGTGTGGCTCCCACATTGGATCAAGGGCGCTGGTTGGGAAAGCATTCCGGCAAGGATTCTATTGGCCCACAGCCCTCCAAGATGCGGTTGAGCTAGTCACCAAATGTGAAGCCTGTCAGTTCCATTCCAAGAAAATCTACCTGCCTGCCCAAGCTCTTCAGACAATCCCTTTACCATGGCCATTTTCGGTCTGGGGGCTCGATATCCTCGCCCCTTTCCCCCGAGCGATCGGGGGCTTTGAATTCTTGTTCGTTGCTATCGACAAGTTTACAAAGTGGTCGGAAGTTGCTGCCGTGAGAAAGGTGACTGCTCAATCAGCTATCATGTTCTTGAAAGATTTGGTGTGTCATTTTGGAATCCCGGCAAGGATCATTACTGACAACGGCACCCAATTCCCGAGCCGCGACTTCATGCAATATGTTCATGCCCTCGGAAGCAAGATCTCGTTTGCTTCTGTCGCACATCCCAGAAGCAACGGGCAAGCTGAGAGGGCGAACACTGAAGTGCTGCAGGGACTCAAAACAAGAACCTTTGATACGCTGTAGAAGCACGGCAGGTGGTGGATCGATGAGCTGCCGGTAGTTCTATGGTCCATCAGAACGACACCAAATCGAGCTACCGGGCAGACTCCTTTTCCCCTGGTCTATGGGGCAGAAGCAGTTATCCCCACGGAACTCATTTACGGGTCGCCTCGAGTGCTTGCCTACGACGAAGTAGCGCAAGATTAGCACCGACATGACGACGCTGTGCTACTCGAGGAGAACCATCTCAGGGCTGCTACGCGTGCAGCACGCTATCAGCAAGCCCTGCGTCGCTATCATAGCCGCAGGGTTCATGTCCGGTGTTTTGAGGAAGGCGACCTTGTCCTTAGGAGCGTTCAGTCTGCCAAGGGTACAAACAAGTTGATGCCGAAGTGGGTAGGCCCTTACCGGGTAGTACGAGTCACCAGACCTGGCGCAGTCCATCTGGAGACCGGAGATGGCATTAAATTGCAAAACTCATGGAATATTGAGCATCTCCGCAAGTTCTACCCATAAGGCGCGGCTGTCGGGCCATGCCCGGCAGCCACCCTTTTGTATAGGCCTTGCCTCAATTGCATGTAACCCCTTGTACAAAGCCAAGCGATGACCCTGAGCACCAGAGAAATAAACGAAGCGCTGGGGGGCCCCCGACCAAGTTGCATGCATGCATAAGCATTCCAAGAGCATTTGCATAAGAATTTCATGAGCATTTGCATATGCATATAGATAGGATTGCATCCTGCATCATTCTCATCTGCATAAAGCTGCAGGTTCCTGCCGAGAACTCGGTTTCTGCAAGAAGATGGGGAGATGAACCAACGCTGCGATCCCCGGCGAACCAAACAGATAAGTTCTACCTCTTGTCCATAAGTGTTCTGTAAGCTAAAACTTGTGCATAAGAAAACCCCGCCACTCTTCGAAACTTAGGTGCTCCCATCCCTGGCTCGAACGTTGCTTCAGCCTGGATGGTCGTAGTGGCCTTTGATGAAAAGAAGTTGGCGGGGGGTTGGTCCCTCTATTTCTTGCCAGTAGGCTCAGTTCCCCGGCAACGAAGAAAGGGTACCGGCAGGATAGCCTGCCAGGGAAAACTCATTTATTTAAAATAAAGAGGCATTTCACCTCTGCGTGGACATATACATGCACGAGTTCCCAGCAAGGTTCATCTTTTTCATTAATATGCTAGTCATACAAGTACAAACATTACAGAACACAGACATGGACTCGAGAGATTACATTATTTGAACTAAATTTGGTAAATGCCTACGAGTTTAAGATTGAAAAAAGATAAGTGCCCCGTGATGCCCTTTCTTGTCCCTCTCCTCCTAGGCGCAACAGTTGAAGGCAAGAAGGGCAAAAGGAGTTCCTGAGCAGAAGCCCAGCCCGTTCCCATCGGGCTCCAGGAGAGGTAGCCTGACGGGGACGGGGGAGCACCGGGGAACGCATCGATGGAGAGCAGGACTGAGGTGACCCGCCAACCACCACCACCAAGGCCAGCAGGACACGGCAGGGCTAACGGAGCTGCAGTCCGAGAGGAAGCCTGCCGGGGTCTAGCTGGAAGACTGCTGGAGGAAGCCAGGCGGCACCATCCCCACCCCTGCATCCAACTCCCTGGCAAATCACCTTGCCGGGAAGTAGAGGCAGATGCAGATGATGGTGCTGCCGCCTGATGAAGATGGTGCGGGCGACGCTCAGCTGGAGCCAGAGTCGTCGCCCTCCCACGCACTGCCGTCGTCATCACCGTCACTGTCCTCCTCGTCGCTTTCACTCGAGGAGGAGCTTTCGACGTCGGTTGAGCTCTCCGCGTAGCACCCTAAGCGAGCTCCTGAGCGCCTGAAGATCTTGACGGAGAGCATGCCGCTCTGCATTAATTTGAACTGGAGAACGTGCCCTTCCGAGAAACCGTGGGCACGAGCAAAGGTCTTCCAACCACGACGGAGGTACATCACATGAGGAGCAGGGAAGTCGACATCAACCCACATGCCACCGTTCCCACAGCCCCTCATGTGCAACCTCAGAGCGCGTGGCTGTTCGAGCTCCATTTCCCGTGCAAATGGAGTAGGGAGGCAAAGGTGGCTGCATGGGGGTTTGTACAACCTGATGATGAACTCTCGAGGCTGATCCCTGACATGGCCATCCATTGGAGGGAGGACCGCCAGCGGGGGGGCGGCTAAGGCATCGCCCCGTCCCGCCTCTTCCTCGAGCACCGCGGTGACCTCGGCCTCGCCCCCTTCCTCCTCCTCTCACGATGGGCTCCTCTATCACGGGATCAGGAGGAGGGATGCGCCGTCGAGTAGAAGCCCTCGTCGCCGGCGCTGGAGTGCCGACGCGCCCTCGTCCTCTCACCATGGCGAGTGGAGGAAGATTGCAAGAAGGGAGAAGAGGTGTGAGTGAAAATGCACTGCTCTTCCCCCCTTTTTATAGAAGGATGGAGCGTGGGGCTAGGCTTTTGCGCAGGAAACGGCCGCCCCATTCCCCCAATGCGGCCTCCCTGCACCTTCTGCGGCCCAAAGAATCAAGGCCGACCCTCTGCCCCAACCATCGACGCCTGGTTCTCAACCGTGGCACTCGTCCCCGCGCTCTCCACATCCACCACCTACCATGACCAATGCATGCGGAACACGTGGCAGGTGCGTGCGAGGCGGGGAGCAAGTGGGATGGCAGTTTCCGCCTCGTGATCGTGGGGCGTGGGCAATCCACGGGCCACAGTCCAAGTTTTCCACAGCATTACGCATGACGAGCGGGAAAACCGAAAACTGGCCCAGAGTCGAGATTAATGAAGAAGCAAAGAAGACTCCAAGAGATCAGCATCTTCAGCGCCCCTGCCTGTGCACTTATTAGGATCTACCCCGACGACGCCCGGCAGCGCGATCGGGGCAGGCCCGGGGGCTTCTGTCGGTGCAACAAACCCTGGGTCTGTTCCCCTGACTGTGCACAGGCACGAGAACAAGATTACAACACCAAGGCCGTGCCAAGATACAAGAGACCAAGATCTTCGAAGAACCATAATGCTGATTAAGAAGGCCAAGACCAAGACAGAGAAGCGAGACACCACCAGGTGAAAAGCCTCCCTTGCCGGGCAGGCGGACCTGGCAAGGACAAGGGCTCCCCCGAAAGAAAGCATTCAAAACGTCCCGGCAGGGCCTGCCGGGACTCACGAGGGCAAAGACACCTCACCAAGCCATCTCACCACGACCCACGTCGTTGATCAATGCAGTGTCAAGCCGCAAAGTGACTAAGTGGCAGCCATTCGCCACATGGCGGCCTCTTTCTACAGGAAATACCTACAGATGACACCTGTCCTGCGATGTGTCAAGCAAGCAGGCATGGAGCTGGCAAGACGAGCCCGGCAAGGCTAGTCGGGCAAGCAACGATGTGACGTTGAGCGGTGCATTTAATGCACTCTGTCAGCCTGCATAATTAGGTATGATAGCACTGTGTGCTATCTTATCAGTGCATAATGACTGTTTTGCCACTGTGGTGACCCCTTAACCTATAAAAGGAGGCCCATGGCAACCGTACCAAGGGTTGGAAAGTTGAACATCCCAATGCTCGTACGCGCGTAGTCACTGCCTCCCTAGGGCGAGCCTGCCGGGCAAGTGTACTACGCTCCACCACCACTTTTCCACCATCAATCCACCAAAGCAGGAGTAGGGTTTTATGCCTCACGGCGGCCCGAACCTGGGTAAAATTGCCTGTGTGATCTCTGCCGTGCTGCCCCACGTTCTTCTGCTCTTCGTGCAACGTGACATCCCCCCTGCCAAACCAGCAAGGGGCCCCTTGGCCCCATAGGTGGCCGTGGTTTCCCGCGACACACAGCCACTCATCATTGCCACAAGGTCGTCATCGACATTGACCTTATCATCATCCGTTCTTGCTTACACATGACAAACCATTAACGGTAACCTCTATATCGTCTTGGTATTGTGGTATCCCATCATTGTACATTCTTCTTACCATTGTATTGATAACCCCTAGCCCATTTTGCGTCACTTGCCTATCGAGACTAGCCATTGAGTATTGCCGGCAACGTTACTTGTGCACATTAGTGATCATCCCTTCCATTGCATACATACCATATCATATTGGTATCATCTTGGTATCATAGTACCATCCCTTGTGTCACAAGATTGTTCCCCGCATATACACAATTGCTACCTTGGTTTGTGCATCGTGGACATATAAAAAAATGAATAAGCTTTTAAGCAAAGAGTGAACAAAAAGCTTGTAAGCAATAGCCATAGCATACCACATTGCATATCATATACCATCATTGATCATCTTGGATCATCATGTGAGAAACCTATTGAGCAATCGTGCTAGCGTCTCTAGTGATTTGTGCAACATGAGCGTTTTCCTTGGATTCCACATTTTGTGCTCATTCCTTGGTTGCACGACCCCATTTATCTATCCGTGTGTGCATTTCTGTATGCCATTCATTGCTATTGGTCTACTTGTTTCACTTGCAAATTTGTGAATCTCTTTCAACATTATTGACTCTTGCTAACATTTTACATCAAAAAATTTGTGCCACTATCCTCACCAAGCTACTCCATAAGCTTTACTTGATAGTTGTGAGTGAACAAGTCCGGTACCAATTCCACTATTCTTTCATTTCACATTGAGTGAAACGGGATATATCCTCAACTTTGGGAAAAGGTAACTTGGTATTATTTATCTCATTTCCTACTCATCTCTCCTCGAGTCTTGTGATGGATAGGCAAAGCATTTCATCTTCGGTCTACAACAACAACGACGAGTTTGGTGCCATGAAAAACAACTTGGACGCCAAGATGGATGCTCAAATGGAAGAGATCAAGGCCCTAATCAAGTCCAACAAGAGGTCTTCCTCATCTTCGAGAAGACGCTCAAGTGCACATCCTTCCAAGATACCATCTCCGGCAAGGTCACATTGGCATCGACACCACCATCGACAAGAACGTGAAGGTCAAGAGCTCAACACCAACCACCGCTCAATGACTTCACCATCTACCTTGGCATCTTCGCCAAGCGACTTCAAGGCATCTTCGCCTACAGACATACGACATCTTCGCCTACAAGCACCTCAAGACTACACTCAAGAGAAGCTCCCCAAGCTCAAGTCCGCGACTTCCACGAGCTACTACGACCTCGACACCGACCACGCGATTCCTTTCTATGGGACTCAAGAACCCGAGGAGTATCTTGAGTGGGAGCGCCTGATGGGCAACTACCTCAAGTGACATCAAGTTCCTCCCGAAGATCAAGTGAAGTGCGCCACAACGAACTTCCACAACTATGCATCGGCATGGTGGCTTCACACACCTTCGGAGAGCTACGACATGAGTTGGCCCAAGACGAAGAGAGCTTTTCGGCGAGAGTTTGTGCCTCCCACCTACACGGAACAACTTCTACGCCAATTGGAGAACACCATCCAAGGATCGAAGTCCATCGACATGTACTTCAAGGAGATAAAGAATGCCTTGCGACGAGCCGGCATGGACGACCCCATTTCGATGAAGTTCCACTTCATGATGGGATTGCACAATGACATATCCAAGACTATCTTCCTCGACGACTACTACATTGGTGCTCTCAAGGCAGAACAAGAACACATGAAGGCTAAGGTTTCTCCACCCCAAGCACACTTCTCAAAGACCAAGCTCCAAGACAGCGAGCATGAGGCTAGTACCACGACGATGTCCATGCCCGACAAGCTCCAAGACGATGCTCCCAAGTTCGACTTCACTGCCATCCCTCTTTGTGGCATTGATGGTGCCGAGTCTACTTTGACTCTTTTTCAAGATGGTGCGGCGATGACTGCGACTACGGAAACCTTCAAGGACCAAGCTTTGGAGGCGAGCAACATGGTGACGAGCAAGGATGATGCTTCCATCTTAGGAGGCAAGAGTGATGATGTGCCATCTTCGGCCTTCATCCACGGCGATGGTGACGAGATGATCGAGCATGGGATTTTCCCTTCGGTCATGGAGGAGAGTGATGATGTGCCATCTTCGGCCTTCATCCACAGCGACGGCGATGAGATGGTTGAGCCTTGACCACGGCGACATATGATGACTTGAGTGACTTTTGCCACCATATTGAGAGTGAGAGTGACTTCACCACTAGCCCCATGTATGATGTGTTACCCCAATTCCCATGTGAGGAGAGCCATAACCCCCACCACTTGAGTGACTCCACCATATGTGACTTTGAGTGCACCTACCTTGAGGGAGTGAGTGAGCCACCACATAGAGAGAGTGTGATAGTTGATAGGTCATTTGATGACATTTTGAACTCTAATAACTTAACCTCTTCCTCTATTGTGTCTTCTCATTTGGTGCTAGGTCCCATATATGATGACGCGCCGATTCGCGACGACTACGTCCTTCCTTTGGACAAGATGATGGCCATGGTGGAATATGATGCACCCCCCACATGGTTCCATCAAGATGATGATATTGAGCACCATTTGGTCTTTGCCACCTCACCTACACCACTTGAGTGGAATGAACAAGGTAACATAGGTGAAGGTGATGCTCTAGTCCCACTAGTGGACATTCTTGACATTGATTGCTTGCATGATGTTGATCAACCTACTACCATGCTTCATGCTAGTGCGACTTCCCCATGCGATGATTTACCCATTTATGATGAGTTTGATGATTGCCATGTGGAGTCTATTAGTTGTCATGCCATGTTACATAGGATCTCTTGTGATAATTCTCTCGGTCACATCATGTTTGCTAATCCGCTTGACTTGTCATATGCTGCGCATGAGATCAACCATATGTCCAATTTGAAATCTCTTCGTAGTGACTATGCATATGCCATTAAAATGAACCCAATTTGCACATATGGCATAGATGACAAGCCCATGGTTATTGGCATTTGTTTTTCTTGTGATGATATTGACATGCTACCTTTGCATAATTTATCTCATATGCCATGCCAAGACCACCTAGCTTTGGATATGCATTGTTTTGGACGTTGTTCCACTTCTCCATATTATGATTCCGATATTGCTCATGAGGAGACCCCCATAGTTTCCACATACATTTTAGGAGATTTTGATCACTCCTATCCATTGCATGATCCCAACAATTGTGTGCACCATATGCTCCCCATGAATGAAAATGCTATTGTTGTGTCACATACTTGCTATAATTTGCATCCCAATCATGATGAACACAATAACTATCATTGCATGATGGATGACATGTTCTTATACCATGCATCAAATTTCATTGAGCGATGCTTATCTTGTGCTAACTCACACGTGCATATACACAATGTGTACATTTACCATGCACACAATTTCTTTGGTTTGTGTCTCTTTTTTGTAGGTACCCATGAATACTTGTCAACCTCGCAATCCCACGACTTGACAAAACGAGCTCTAGAGAGCAACGATGACTTGGGATACCATGGATTGTCTTTCCCACCGCTCTCTTCACGCAAAGAATTCACGCATTTATTCTACATGGCCCTCACTTGGCTATGGGTTATTGTCCATTGCATATTATATGCCCATCTTGCCATGTTCACTTTGCATGATATGCTCATTAATATGCATTTGCGATGCACTTGTGACCCATGCTTTGCATTACACATGATGATTGATTCTAGTACTTGTATGTGTATTTGCAAGATTGGTTGAGATATTGCTCATTATTGCCATGTTCCATTTATGACCCATTCCTATGATGATACTATGATCTTGCTTTGTGTTCGTGCTTGCGATATGTCATGTGCATTGCCTATGCCTACTATTTGCTCACATGACATGATTTCCATGATTTCCTCTAGTGTGTTGCATCTTCGCTCCACTAGTTTGCACGACATGATTGACATGCTTCCTTATGTTGCATCACCGATGATTCATGCTTGCTCATTTCATGCGGTTGACGATGACCATTGCCATGCTTTGCACATGATTGCTATTGCTTTTTGTCATATATCTCCATATGTTGCCTCTCTCATGCTAGATGATTTACCATGTATTGAGTGCAACAATGATTATAGTCTTGCTCATGAGATTGCCCCCATAGCATTCTCGCATATATTTGGAGATTTTGACATATTTCTTTTGAAGCATGCTTGTCTTACCTCTTTGCACCATATACCTAGTGCCATGAATATCACCATTGTTGCATCATATTATTCATGCACTTGTGCTTCTAATGGTTATGTGCAAAAGATGAGAACCATCATGATGGATGATGTGTTTATCTACCATGCGCGTATGTTCTTTACTTTGTTTTGTGCATGTGTAGGATACTTGGACTTTGTGTCGACTACCACTTCACGTGAGTTGACCATTCAAGCTCTTGAGAGCGAACCACTTGTGACCGACTTGCTTCTACATCGCACTTGCTTGTGTTTCGGCATTGTGAAGGATGCACAAGGACATGCTTTCAAGGTGATATCCTTCTCTTTTGAGAACCCCCAAACTATGAGCATGAATATTGTGGATCCTACTTCATGTGTTGCTTGCACCTTCACATATTGCACACATGCTAGAGATCTTGCTTCGACTTGTCATTTTCACCTTTCCGTGCCTCATGACATATATACCTTGTGTGTTGCATCCAATTCTTGGATTACTTGCTCCTATAATATGCTTGGTTGCAACAATGTCATCACTTCACATATGCCATGCCCCATTGATCGCTACATGCTTGACTTGATTGCCTCACACATGATGAACAATTGCTCTTTCTATTGTGTTGAGTGCCACACTATCTTCACTACACCCTATGCACGTTATGCTTGGATTGTCTTGCACTTAACCCATGTGTTTAGACACTTCATTTTATTTGGTGTTGTGAATGATTCCTATTCCTACCATAGACCTTTCATTGAGTGCTTTATGCATGATTGCTATGACCATGAGGTAGATGCTTGTTCTCCTGTCACACATATTTGCATCGCTACCTCACATTTACATGCTTGTTTCCGTGATACCATTGGTTTTGCACAGTTCATATGGTCACATGCCATGTCACAATCCTTTGTCACACCATATGCTATGCTCGATGATGACACTTGTTGGGTGAATCACCGCTTGAATGCTTGGTTTTGCACTAACGCTAAGCACATTTGTTTTTCCAAGTGTTTGTTATCCTTGCTCCTTTTGAAGGAATCCCAAAACGGTGTGACATTGGAGAGTGCCCATTTCGAGCTTCAAGGTGACGAGAACTTGGTGATCAACCACTTCTACACGGCGACGCCATCTCTTTCCCATGGTGATTTGGTTTTCGATCCGTGGTCGGATCTTTCCCAAGGGGAAGGGGATGATGCGGAGCATCCTATGGACATCACCATGTCAAGAGTCCGTTTGGCAAGTGACACGTGCGACACCTACTTCACATGCACAAAGGTGAATCATCTCCTTTACATGTGCTCACTTGACCCCTTCGAGGATGGTATACTACTTGACACTTCTCCCGTGTGCATGCATAGGTATTGTCGAAGCTTAACGGATGTCGAGGAGGAGTGCGAGCGCAAGTGTACGTCTACACCATCCGCGAGGGAAGCGTGCAAGAGAAGACGGAAGAAAGGAGAAGAAGACGGAGCAGCTGCCGAAGCCAGCCCAAACGTTTGGACCTCCATCCGAATCATCCGGATCATCCGGACCCTCTCCCGGATCGTCCGGCTACGATGACAGGAAGACACCCAAAGACCTCGTGTGAAGCCGGATCATCCGGGCCTCCTCCCGGATCATCCAGACGACGGCCGGATCATTCGGACCCCCATCCGGATCATCCGGGCCATGCGTGCGTGCATGACTTGGGCCGAGGCCCATGTACCCATTCTGCCCCCTCACTTACCCTTTCGTGGCCTAGGCTATAAATAGACCTCCTTCTCCCCATTTTTAGGGTTAGCAAAGTGATAGCTCATTTGTAGATGAGCTTTGCTCCTTGTACCCTCCTCCTCTTGAGAGAGAGAGAGAGACAGACTACCACTCCCATGGAGTTCAAGACCTCCATGTGAGAAGATCCTGCTGGATATCGTCAAGGCCCCTCACGGGAAGATCCGTCTAGGATATCATCAAGACCTCCTCATGGAGATGAACTTTACCTTGTATCTTTCCCTTTGTTGTTCATGTACCTTGTGGATCTTGTGTGTTTGATTGTCTAGTGGATGTGTGATTGGACTTGTTCTTGAGTGTTCCTCTCGTTTTCCCTCGTGTTTCCCCTCGTGTTCTTCATGTTCCTCGCGGGATCCCCTCCAAATCGTGAAATATCGGCCCTTGGGTTCCCACCCTACATCACTACTCCTCTGAAACGATAATCATCATCTCATCGAAAGATGGGACACCTTTCCCTCTATCATAACGGCTCATGCTCATTCTGTTCATCCACATGAAAAATAATAGGTCATTCCGAATGGTGCAACATGGCTCCTTGGTGCGATCAACTTACCCTATAAGTTGTATTCACGGTCCGTCCCACAATGTTGTATCCATAAAGCGACCACAATTTGGCCATGAAAACTCGATTGGAGCTGCGTGACCCGCCAAAATGATAACAACAAGAAGTTGTATGTGTCCATAACCCACTCGCCGGCTTCAACAACAATTCAGAGGCAAGATCCGGCTTGTAAAATTGAGTTTCGGACGATTTTATGTTCGAAGTATACTCTGCCACCCTCTACCACCCCTCCGTGAGCTCACCTACGGACTGATATATGGACAATAACATATAGAACAATGCGCCATCCTTCCATTACAAACTAGAAAGACTACAGGTTCAGTCACGACAGAAGGAGGAGGCTCTTCGTTCCATCGTAACCGAAGAATTCATGCTTTACATGGTCTACCACCCTCATGTTTTCACCAGTGGATGCATTATTCTTGGACCATAAAGTACCTAAAAGCTCATCCTCATTTTGTTCATGCACAAGAAAAATTATAGGTCATTCAGAATGGTGCAACATGGCTCCTTGGTGCGATCAACTTACCCTATAAGTTGTATTCACGGTCTGTCCAACGATGTTGTATCCATAAAGCAGCCACAATTTGGCCATGAAAAATCCATTGGAGCTCCATGACCCCCCAAAACGATCACAACAAGAAGTTGTATGCATCCATAACCCACTCGCCGGCTTCGACAACATTTTGGAGGCAAGATCCGGCTTGCAAAATTGAGTTTCGGATGATTTTAATTTTGAAGTATACTCTGCCACCCTCTACCACCCTTCCGTGAGCTCACCTACTGACTGATAGATGGACAATAACATATAGAACAATGCGCCATCCTTCCATTACACACTAGAAAGACTACAGGTTCAGTCATGACAAAAGGAGGAGCATCTTTGTTGCATCATAATTGAATAATTCATGCTTTACATGGTCTACAACCCATCCCGCTACCACCCCCATGTTTTCACCGGTGGATGCATTATTCTTGGATCATAAAGTACATAATAGCTCATCCTCATTATGCTCATGCACAAGAAAAATTATAGGTCATTCCGAATGGTGCAACATGGCTCCTTGGTGCGATCAACTTACCCTATAAGTTGTATTCACGGTCTGTTCCGCGATGTTGTATCCATAAAACGGCCACAATTTGGCCACGAAAAATCCATTGGAGCTCCATGACCCGCCAAAACGATCACACCGAGAAGTTGTATGCGTCCATAACCTACTCGTCGGCTTCGACAACATTTAGGAGGCAAGATCTGGCTTGTAAAATTGAGTTTTGGACTATTTTATGTTAGAAGTATACTCTGCCACCCTCTACCACCCTTCCATGACCTCACCTACGGACTGATATATGGACAATAACATATAGAACAATGCGCCATCCCTCCATTACAAACTAGAAAGACTACTAGATCTGTCACGACAGAAGGAGGAGGCTCTTCGTTGCATCGTAACCAAAGAATTCATGCTTTACATGGTCTACCACCCATCCTGCTTCCTCATGTTTTCACCAGCGAATGTATTATTCTTGGATCATAAAGTGCATAACAGCTCATCCTCATTCTGTTCATGCACATGAAAAATTATAGGCCATTCTGAATGGTGTAAGATGGCTCGTCGGTGTGATCAACTTACCCTATAAGTTGTATTCACGGTCTGTCCCGCGATGTTGTATCCATAAAGCGGTCACAATTTGGCCATGAAAAATCCATTGGAGCTCCATGACCTGCCAAAACGATCACAACGAGAAGTTGTATGCGTCCATAACCCACACGCCGGCTTCAACAACATTTCGGAGGCAAGATCCGGCTTGTAAAATTGAGTTTCGGACAATTTTATGTTTGAAGTATACTCTGCCACCCTCTAGCACCCTTCCGTGAGCTCACCTACGGACTGATATATGGACAATAACATATAGAACAATGCGCCATCCTTCCATTACAATCTAGAAAGATGATACGTCTCCAACGTATCTATAATTTTTTATTGTTCCATGCTGTTATATTCTCCAATCATTTTATAGCAACTTTATATCATTTTTTGGGACCAACCTATTGACATAGTGCCCAGTGCCAGTTACAGTTTTTTGCTTGTTTTTTACTTCACGGGAAATCAATACCAAACGGAGTCCAAGCGCAGCAAAACTTTTTGGTGATTTTTTCTGGACCAGAAGACACAAGTTGGGCCAAGAAAGTACTTGAGGGGGGCTTCGAGGGGAGCACAACCCACCAGGGCGCGCCTGGGGGCCCAGGCGCACCCAGGTGGGTTGTGCCCACCTCATCTGCCTTCCGCACCGCCTCTTTGCTCTATAAATACCCCAATATTCCAGAAACCCTAGGGGAATCGACGAAAATCAATTCGAGCTGCCGCAAGTTCCAGAAACCACAGATCCAATCTAGACACCATCATGGAGGGGTTCATCATCCTCATTGGTGCCTCTTCGATGATGCGTGAGTAGTTCATTGTAGACCTACGGGTCCGTAGGTAGTATCTAGATGGCTTCCTCTCTCTCTCTTTTGATTGTCAATACAATGGTCTCTTGGAGATCTATTTGATGTAACTCTTTTTGCGGTGTGTTTGTTGGGATCCGATGAACTTTGAGTTTATGATCAGATCTATGTTTTTATCCATGAAAGTTATTTGAGTCTTTTGATCTCTTATATGCATGATTACTTATAGCCTCGTATTTCTTCTTTGATTCTTTGGTTTAGTTTGGCCAACTAGATCGATTTTTCTTGCCATGGGAAGAGGTGCTTTGTGATGGGTTCGATCTGACGATGCTTGATCCCAGTGACAGAAGGGGAACCGACATGTATGTATCATTGCTATTAAGGATAACAAGATGGGGTCTATTTCTACATAAATAGATCTTGTCAACATCATGTCATCGTTCTTATTGCATTACTCCATTTCTCCATGAAATTAATACACTAGATGCATGCTGGATAGCGGTCGATGTGTGGAGTAATAGTAGTAGATGCAGGCAGGTCTGTCTACTAATCTTGGACGTGATGCCTATATAATGATCATTGCCTGGATATCGTCATAATTATTTGAAGTTCTATCAATTGGCCAACAGTAATTTGTTTACCCACCGTATGCTATTTTTCTCGAGAGAAGCCACTAGTGAAATCTACGGCCCCCGGGTCTATTTTCCTCATCATATATTTTCAGATCTATTTTGCTATTTGCCTTTTTATTTATTTGCCACTTTTATTTTTAGATCTATATTATCAAAAACCCAAAAATACCTCACTGAATTTTATTTGCTTTTATTTGCATCTATTAATCTATAACAACTTTCTCACGTCCGTTTGCCAATTTCTGGCGCTGTTACCCGAAAGGGATTGACAACCCCTTTAACATGTCGGGTTGCAAGTATTTGTTCTTTGTGTGCAGGTGTTGTTTACGTAGTGTTGCTTGGTTCTCCTACTAGTTCGATAACCTTGGTCTCATCACTGAGGGAAATACCTACCGTTGCTGTGCTGCATCATCCCTTCCTCTTTGGGGAAATACCAATGTATTTCAAGAAAACATCAAAAGGAATTTCTGGCGCCGTTACCGGGGAGACATCATCAACATCTACCAGGTTCCTAATCACAAATCTCATCTCCTTGCAATTTACATTATTTGCCATTTGCCTCTCGTTTTCCTCTCCCCCACTTCACAAAAATTTGCCGTTTTATTCGCCCTCTTTTTCGTTCGCCGTTTTCTCGTCAGATCTCTTAATTGCTTGAACTTGTCATCATGAGTGACTTTGGTAAGGCAGAAACAGATGATGGCCTAACACCTAAAATTGGACGATCTGGCAATCTGGATGCTAAAACTTTTGTTTTGGGGCAAGGGAATGTTATAGGAAAAGAACGTATCAAAGAATTTTTCAATTGTGTTGGAAACTTAAGTCTTGATGATGTTCCTATACTTAAAAGAACTAAATCTTATGCGGAAGCTATGTCAGCACTAGTTCTGAAACTTGAAAATAAATTTATCTGTACTCATCCTACCCTGCAAAGATTGTTTTACGAGTTACCTGTTATAAAGAATCCCAAAGCTAAAAAGTTGGCTACCCTTGTTCTTATGAATGAATTTGACTATATAATACGGGAAGCTAGGGAGACCTTTGATTTTTATGGTATGAATCGTGAAAAACTGGTAATAGATGAAATCCTTTACAATAGTGATTATGTGCTAAGACATTTGCTTGAGGATAATCAAATCTTTGATGAGAACCTTAAAAAGGACGTCCTCGTTTTAGATATAATCCAACAAGTTTTCAATGATGTTAATCAGCACTATTCTTGGATTGTTGCCGGAAATAAAGGGGGATATGACGATAAGCAACTTGATAGTGCTAAAGTCTCTATGGATAAGGTGTTTTATGTTATTTTTGCAAAACCTCCTGACAAAAACACCTCTAAGGAAAATGAAATTAAAGATGACAACACTTAGATCTTTGCATTATGCCTAGCTAAGGGCGTAAAATGATAGCGCTTGTTGGGAGGCAACCCAATGAATAAAATTTATTTTAGTCTTTTTCTTTATGTTCTTGAGTGTTTGCACAATTATGATACTGTTATGATTGTGTTCTTTATGTTTTAATTAGTGTTTGTGCCAAGCAAAGCCTTTGGGATAGCTTTGGTGATAGTTGATTTGATCTTGTTGAAAAACAGAAACTTTTGCGTCCAGTAAAGTAACTTTAGAAATTCACAGAAGCAACGAAAAATTCTGAATTTTTTACACAAGATTGATATACAAATTGCCTATGTTGTCCTTATTTTTCAGAATTTTTGGAGTTATATAAGTATGAGAACAATTCGTATCTTTGCAGACTATTCTGTTTTTGACAGATTCTGTTTTCTTTGCATTGTGTGCTTATTTTGATGAATCTATGGTTTGTATTGGAGGTTATAAGCCATGGTAAAGTTAGAATACAGTAGATATAATGCAAGAACAAAATTTTAATGGGTTTTCTACAGTACTTAAAGTAAAGATTAGTTTTCTTATACTAACGGATCTCACGAAGGTTTTGTTGAGTTTTGTGTGATTAAAGTTTTCAAGTTTTGGGTGAGATTACGATGCATGAAGGAATAAGGAGTAAGAAGAGCCTAAGATTGGGGATGCCCTATGGCACCCCAAGCCATTATTCAAAGAGAAGCAAGCAACTAAGCTTGGGGATGCCCGAGTGGCATCCCCTCTTTCTTCTAACGACCATCGGTATTTTACTTGGAGCTATATTTTTATTCGTCACATATCATGAGTTTTGCTTGGAGCGTCTTGTATGATATGAGTCTTTGCTTGTTTTGCTTTTTATTTTTAGTCATGAATACTTGCTGGACACACCTATTTGAGAGAGCCAAAATTATGCTATGGCTTGTTAGAATTGCTCTCTATGCTTCACTTAAATCTTTATGAGCTATGGAATTGCTCTAGTGCTTCACTTATATGTTTTTGAGCACGGTGTGCTTTAGTATTTTTGAAGAAATGCTCTCATTCTTCACTTAGATTTATTTGAGAGTTAGTAAATTTTTAGAAATTCTCTCTTGCTTCACTTAAATTATTTTGAGAGAAGAAAATTTTATGCTCATGTTCTTCACTTAGATTTGTTTGAGCTATCAAAAGCAACAAATGAAATTAGTCCCAAAGTGATAGATATTCAAGAGGGATATAATAAAAAATTTCATGAAGATCATTGGACAAAATAAACTTGATTCCTTGTAATAGTTTTGCGATATGTTGATATAATATGTGAGTCATGTTGATGAGTAATTATGCTTGAGTAAGAATACTGGTGTTAAGGTTTGTGATTCCCTATGCAAGCACGAAAGTCAATAGTTATGCAATGAAATTACATCCTACTTGTGGTGCATTATTCGGTGTTAGTTATGCTTAATGCTCGCTTATGATATTTTTTGTTTCTTGGTTGGATGCTTCTCAATCTTTTGCTAGCCTTCATTTGCACTAAGTATGATCACTACTTGTGCATCCAAAATCCTTAAACCAGTTTTGCCATATGAGTCCACTATAGCTACCTATATGTGGTATTTCCGTGCTGTTCTAAGCAAATTTGTATGTGCCATCTCTAATTTCAAAATAAATTTCTCTTTTGTGTGCTCGTACCGCTCATGAAACGGTAGGGGGTGGCTGATATATTTCCATGCTAGATGTGTTATTCTCAAGATGAGTGTTTATTCACTTGTCATTGCACGAGATTACGGCAAAGGTATTAGGGATGCCCAGTCCCGAAATGAAAAATGAATTTACTTTATGTTGTCAAATAATAAATTCCTTGGAAAGTGTTGGTATGGAAGGCACCCGTGGATACTGCTAACCATGGAAAGTGAAAGTATGGTTGAAAAAGGAATAAACTTTATTTTTTGTTTGGGAACCGCCTATGATATATCTAGCATGGAAAGTATTGGGAACTACTCGATCGTTTTCGTTGACAGGGAAAGCATGCCACCCAAAATGTTTTATCTCTACTTTTTTCGCTTTGAGCTCTGGCACCTCTACAAATCCCTACTTCCCTCTGCGAAGGGCCTTTCTTTTACTTTATGCAATTTTTATTTTATTTTGAGTCTCCATCTTCTCTTATAAAGCACCAACTAAGGGGCACTATGATCATAGTTGAGCATTGGGTGTAGCTAATATGCGAGTGTGTTTCATGAATGGATCAATGATTGAGAATAATGGGGTAGGGATAACTTGCTTTAGTGTTGATATTTTGAAAGACATGGTTGCTTGTTGATATGCTTGAGTATTGAAATCTTCATGTCAAAACTAGACTATTGCTTTGAATCATATAAAAGTCCAAATGTCCATGCTACAAAGAAAATAATATGTGATGAACATGTTAGGCAGCACTCCACATCAAAAATTCTATTTTTATCATTTACCTACTCGAGGACGAGCAGGAATTAAGCTTGGGGATGCTGATACGTCTCCAACGTATCTATAATTTTTTATTGTTCCATGCTGTTATATTATCATTCTTGGATGTTTTACAATCATTTTATAGTAACTTTATATCATTTTTTGGGACTAACCTATTGACATAGTGCCCAGTGCCAGTTGCTATTTTTTGCTTGTTTTTTACTTCGCGGGAAATCAATACCAAACAGAGTCCAAACACAGCAAAACTTTTTGGTGATTTTTTCTGGACCAGAAGACACAAGATGGGCCAAGAAAGTACCTGAGGGGGGCTCCGAGGGGAGCACAACCCACCAGGGCGCGCCTGGGGGCCCAGGCACGCCCAGGTGGGTTGTGCCCACCTCGGCCGCCTCCCGTACCGCCTCTTTGCTCTATAAATACCCCAATATTCCAAAAACCCTAGGGGAGTCGACGAACATCAATTCGAGCCGCCGCAAGTTCCAGAAACCACAGATCCAATCTAGACACCATCACGGAGGGGTTCATCATCCTCATTGGTGCCTCTCCGATGATGCGTGAGTAGTTCATTGTAGACCTATGGGTCCATAGGTAGCTAGATCTATTTGATCTAACTCTTTTTGCGGTGTGTTTGTTAGGATCCGATGAACTTTACGTTTATGATCAGATCTATGTTTTTGTCCCTGAAAGTTATTTGAGTCTTTTGATCTCTTATTTGCATGATTACTTATAGCCTCGTATTTCTTCTTCGAATCTTTGGTTTAGTTGGGCCAACTAGATCGATTTTTCTTGCCATGGGAAGAGGTGCTTTGTGATGGGTTCGGTCTTACAATGCTTGATCCCAGTGACAGAAGGGGAACCGACATGTATGTATTGTTGCTATTAAGGATAACAAGATGGGGTCTATTTCTACATAAATAGATCTTGTCTACATCATGTCATCGTTCTTATTGCATTACTCCGTTTCTCCATGAACTTAATACACTAGAAGCATGCTGGATAGCGGTCGATGTGTGGAGTAATAGTAGTAGATGTAGGTAGGAGTCGGTCTACTAATCTTGGACGTGATGCCTATATAATGATCATTGCCTGGATATCGTCATAATTATTTTAAGTTCTATCAATTGCCCAACAGTAATTTGTTTACCCACCGTATGCTATTTTTCTCGAGAGAAGCCACTAGTGAAATCTACGGCCTCCGGGTCTATTTTCCTCATCATATATTTTCATATATGTTTTGCTATTTGCCTTTTTATTTATTTGCCACTTTTATTTTTAGATCTATATTATCAAAAACCCAAAAATACCTCGCTGAATTTTATTTGCTTTTATTTGCATCTATCAATTTCTCACGTCCGTTTGCCAATTTCTGGCGCCGTTACCCGAAAGGGATTGACAACCCCTTTAACACGTCGGGTTGCAAGTATTTGTTCTTTGTGTGCAAGTGCTGTTTACATAGTGTTGCTTGGTTCTCCTACTAGTTCGACAACCTTGGTCTCATCACTGAGGGAAATACCTACCGTTGCTATGCTGCATCATCCCTTCCTCTTTGGGGAAATACCGACGTAGTTCAAGCTAACATCAAAAGACTACAGGTTCAGTCATGAAAGAAGGAGGAGGCTCTTCGTTGCATCGTAACCAAAGAATTCATGCTTTACATGGTGTACCACCCATCCCGCTACCACCCTCACATTTTCACCAGTGAATGCATTATTCTTGGATCATAAAGTACCTAAGAGCTCATCCTCGTTCTGTTCATGCACACGTAAAATTATAGGTCATTCCGAATGGTGCAACATGGCTCCTTGGTGCGATCAACTTACCCTATAAGTTGTATTCACGGTCTGTCCTGCGATGTTGTATCCATAAAGCGGCCACAATTTGGCCATGAGAAATCCATTGGAGCTCCATGACCAACCAAAACGATCACAACGAGAAGTTGTATCCGTCCATAACCCACTCGCCGGCTTCGACAACATTTCGAAGGCAAGATTCGGCTTGTAAAATTCAGTTTTAGACGATTTTATGTTTGAAGTATACTCTGCCACCCTCTACCACCCTTCTGTGAGCTCACCTACGAACTGATATATGGACAATAACATATAGAACAATGCGCCATCCTTCCATTACAAACTAGAAAGACTACAGGTTCAGTCGTGATAGAAGGAGGAGGCTCTTCGTTGCATCGTAACCGAAGAATTCATGCTTTACATGGTCTATGATGTAGGGTGGATACCCTAAGGCTGATCTTTCACGAAATGGAGGGGATCCTTTGAAGAACGCAAAGAACACGAGGGGAAACACGAGAGGAAACACTCAAATCAATGGGAACGATCACACATGTGCTATATCCATGAACATAAAGGGTGATACATGATTCAAACGCAACAGAGGACAATACAAATGGTAGCTAATTCATCTCCGTGAGGAGGTCTTGAAGGTCTTCCCATGAGGGGTCTTGAATCCAAGGATGGATCTTCTCCGAAGAGGCTGCGGTCTCTCCGAGGAGTAGAACCAAGTGGATGAGCAAAGCTCTATCTCTATAATGATCTATCACAATGCTAACCCTAGAAAGAGGGAGGAGAAGGTGTATATATAGTCTAAGTGGGTGAAAGGGTACATGGGCGTCGGCCCAGCATGCTGTGCACAGACAGGCGTCGGTCGTCCGGACGCAGTCGGACGTCCGGCGGCTCGCGAGGGTCCAGACGTCCGGAAGCGGTCGGACGTCCGACATTTCAGATCGGATCAGGTGGCGTCGGATTTCCGGAGGCGGTCAGTCGTCCGGTCGTCGGTCGTCCAAAAGTCTCGGATTTCTGATAATTTCCCTTCTGTTGGGTGACACAGGATGTCCGGAGCGGCTCAGTCGTCCGGTCGTTGGGGTGTGTCGGTCGTCCAGTCCGTGTCGGTCGTCCGGCCGCTGTAGCGTTCGCTTGCTGGGACTTGGGTTGGCTAGTTGACGCTCCAGGCGTCGGCAGTCCGGTTCGGGCCGGTCGTCCGGTGGTTGTAGGCTCCTGGCCGTTCCTTCTCTTGGTCCTTGTACTTGGCGTCCTCGCTAGCTCGTCTGTTGGATGTAGTGGTTCCAAGGCTTCCCTCTAAGTACCTGATCACACATAGGGTTTCCGCTTGACGTAGTAGCCATGTCTCACATGTAGAAAGTGGTAGTTCGGAGAGGAGTAAGTTCACCTTAGTTTCGATAGCCCTTGCTCGAGCTCTTGTCATTGGTCCAAGTGGTATTGTGGGAGACGTAGGTAGGTCCATGGGGATGACCGTAGGATGCTTCGCATCATCTCCCCCCCTTGGGAAAGATCCGACCTCGGATCAAAAGCCTCATCACCATGGTAGGGAGAGAGATCCTTGACATTGAAAATGTCGCTCACAGAGTACTTGTCATGTGGTAAGTCGATCTTGTATGCATTGTTGTTGTAGTGCTCGAGCACCTTGAAGGGTCCATCGGCTCGTGGACGTAGCTTGGACTTGCGTTCGGTGGGGAAGCGTTCCTTGCGAAGCTGTAGCCATACAAGATCTCCAATGTTGAATATCATGGGTTGCATGTAGACGTTGAGCTTGGTCGCGAGTCATTGTACTTCACGTTCGATGGTGTGCCTTATATCTTCATGCATCTTCTTGAGGTAGCTCACTTGTGCGCTTGCGTCCATGTTAATGCGCTCTTGTAGTGGTAGAGGTAGAATGTCCAATGGGGATAATGGGTAGACGACCTCGAAGGGGGACTTGCCGGTAGTGGAGTATCATGCTCGATTGTAGGCGTACTCGGCGATGGGTAAACACTCTTCCCACTCCTTGATGTTCTTCTTGATCAACATGTGTAGGAGAGTAGAGAGCGTCCGGTTCGTGACCTTCGTTTGGCCGTCGGTTTGAGGATGGTATGCCGAAGAGAACAAAAGCTTGATTCCGAGCTTGGCGCATAGCGTCTTCCAAAAGTAGCTAAGGAACTTGACGTCGCGGTCCGATACGATAGTCTTGGGCACTCCATGTAGGTGCAATATTCCCTACAAAAAAGATTTGCAACATGTGAAGCATCATCTATTTTGTTGCATGGGATGAAATGAGCTATTTTAGAGAATCGGTCCACAACAACAAACACGAAATCTTTGCCATTCGAGTTCGAGGCAAACCAAGCACAAAGTCCATACTAATATCTTCCCATGGGTGATACGAAATAGGAAGTGGCATATAGAGACCATGGGATTGAGCTTTAGACTTAGCTTTGCGGCATGTATAGCATAGGTTGGTGAAGCATGACACGTCGTGGAACATCTTGGGCCAAAAGTAGTTCTTGGAGAGGGTAGCAAATGTCTTGTCGCGTCCAAAGTGTCCCATAAGTCCTCCTCCATGAGATTCTTGCAAAAGTAACAAACGAAGAGAAGACTCAAGGATACATAGTTTGTTAGCTCTCATAAGATAATCCTCTTTGATGTAATAGCGTTCCCAAGATGTATGCGTCAAACATTTAGTATAAAGAATAGCAAAAGTAGGATCATGCGCATACAAGTCTTTTATGTGCTCAAAGCCAATGACATTCAATTCAAGTTGGGTAACAAGCATGCATTTGCGGGAAAGAGCATCCACCACAAAATTCTCTTTGGCTTTGATGTACTTGATGACATAAGGAAATGACTCAATGAATTCACTCCACTTAGCATGACGCTTGTTCAACTTAGTTTGACCCTTAAGGTACTTGAGTGTTTCATGATCCATATGAAGAATGAACTCATGAGGGCGAATATAATGCTCCCAAACATGCAAGACTCTCACTAATGCATATAACTCTTTGTCATAGATGGGGTAGTTAAGTTGCGCTTCGGAAAGTTTTTCACTAAAGTATGCGATGGGGCGCTTCTCTTGCATTAACACACCTCCTATGCCATTACCACTAGCATCGCAATAGACCTCAAAAGGTTTATCAAAGTTGGGTAAAGCAAGCAAAGGGGCATGTGTAAGCAAATTCTTAAGCTCATTGAATGTGGTATCTTGTAATGGTCCCCAAACAAAAGGTGTGTTCTTCTTACTCAAGGAACGTAAAGGCGAAGCAATGGTGCTACAATCCTTCACAAAGCAACGATAAAATCCGGCTAAGCCAAGAAAACTACGCACTTGTTGCAAGTTTTTGGGTTGGGGCCAAGTTTTAATAGCTTCGATCTTGGTTTCGTCTACATGCACGCCCTTGGAAGAAAAAACAAATCCTAGGAAGACAAGCTTGTCAACACCAAATTTGCATTTCTCCATGTTAGCATAGAGTCTCTCTTTGCGAAGAGTTTGCAAAACGGTTCTAAGATGGGTGACATGATCTTTGAGAGATTTGCTAAAAACAAGTATGTCGTCGAAATAGACCACAACAAATGCACCAATGTAGGGCCTAAGGACAAATTGCATGACGCGCATGAACGTACTGGGTGCTTCGGATAAGCCCATTTGCATAACAAGCCATTCGTATAAGCCAAATTTGGTCTTAAATGCAGTTTTCCATTTGTCACCCTTTTGTATGCGGATTTGGTAATAGCCACTCTTAAGATCAATCTTAGAGAAGATTGTGGCTCCACTAAGCTCATCGAGCATGTCGTCTAAGCGTGGGATGGGGTGACGATATCTAACCGTGATAGCATTGATAGGACGACAATCGGAACACATGCGATATGTACCGTCTTTCTTGGGAACAAGGATTACCGGGATGGCGCATGGGCTCAAGCTTTATCGAACATGGCCATAGTCGATCAGTTGTTGCACTTGCCGTTGGATTTCCTTGGTTTCTTTAGGGTTGACGCGGTAGGGTGCCTTGTTCGGTAACGGTGCACCGGGGATGAGGCCAATTCAATGTTTGATGCCGCGTAGAGGAGGTAGTCCCAGAGGTAGCTCATCGAGAAAGACATCCTTGAACTCCTGCAAGACATTAGATAACACTAAAGGTAGAGAGTGAGAGGTGTTAGTTCTTGTTGCCTCGTCCTTGCACAATAGGATATAGTGCATAACACTCGATGGGTTCTCACACACTTCTCTCATCTCGCTTTTGGTAGCGAATATCACTAAGTTTTACTTGTCGCTCATCGTGGAGGCACTCATTTTGGGCTTGCGGCTCTCACTCCCGTTTGGGTGGCTCACTCTCTCACTATTCTCTCCATGATGGGTGGTAGCTTGCTTGTCGGTGATCACTTGGCTTGGTGACATAGATCGTAGCATGTAGTCCTTTCCCTTCATCTTGAAGCTATAGTGATTGGTTCACCCATTGTGGATGACGCCACGGTCGAATTGCCAAGGTCGTCCAACTAGGAGATGGCAAACGAACATAGGAACCACATCACACTCCAAAGTGTCTCATATGCTCCAATCTTGAAGGAGACTTGAACCGTGTGTTCCACTTGGATGGTGCCGTAGTCGCTGAGCCATTGTGATGTAGGGTGGAACCCTAGGGGCCGATCTTTCACGAAATGGAGGGGATCCCGCGAAGAACACGAAGAATATGAGGGGAAACACGAGGGAAAATGAGAGGAACACTCAAGAACAAGTCCAATCACACATCCACTAGACAATCGAACACACAAGATCCACAAGGTACATGAACAACAAAAGGAAAGATACAAGGTAAAGTTCATCTCCATGAGGAGGTATTGATGATATCCTAGACGGATCTTCCCGTGAGGGGCCTTGATGATATCCCGCAAGATCTTCTAACATGGAGGTCTTGAACTCCATGGGAGTGGTAGTCTCTCTCTCTCTCAAGAGTAGAGTAGGTAGGAGCAAAGCTCACATAGAAATGAGCTATCCTATTTGCTAACCATAAAAATGGGGAGCAGGAGGTCTATTTATAGTCTAGGCCACGAAAGGGTAAGTGAGGGGGCGGAATGGGTACATGGGCCTCGGCCCAAGTCATGCACGCAGGCATGGTCCGGATGATCCGGGCTCCGGGGGTCCGGATGATCCGGGCGGTCGTCCGGATTGTCTGGCTGTGTCGTAGCCGTCGTCGGGGGTCCGGATGTCCGGGTGGTGGTCTGGATGTCCCGGCGGATCCGGATGATCTGGGTGCTTGTCCGGATGCTCCGACTTCGTGGAGAGCCTTCGAGTGTCTTCAGATGCATTAGCCAGATTGTCCGGGCCGGAGGCCGGCTCATCCGGGCGTCGTCCGGATCGTCCGGGTGGAGGTCCCGATAATCCGGGCAAGTGCTGACTTGCACTTCTTCCTCTCCTTTCTTCCGTCTTCTCTTCCACGCTTCCCTCATGGATGGTGTGGACGTACACTTGTGCTCGCACTCCTCCTCGACATCCATGAAGTTCTGACAATACCTATGCATGCACATGGGAGAAGTGTCAAGTAGTATACCATCCTCGAAGGGGTCAAGCGAGCACGTGTAAAGGAGATGATTCACCTTTATGTATGTGAAGTAGATGCCACACGTGTTACTTGCCAAATGGACTCTTGACATGGTGATGTCTGTAAGATGCTCCGCATCATCCCCTCCCCCTTGGGAAAGATCCGACCTCGGATCGAAAACCAAATCACCATGGGAAAGAGATGGTGTCGCCATGTAGAAGTGGACGATCACCAAGTACTCGTCATCTTGAAGCTCGAAATGGGCACTCTCCAATGTCGCACCGTCTCATGATTCCTTCAAAAGGAGCAAGGACAACAAACACTTGGAAAAACAAATGTGGTTAGCGTTAGTGCAAAACCAAGTATTCCAGCGGTGATTCACCCAACAAGTGTCGTCTCAAGCATAGCATAAGGATTGACAAAGGATTGTAGCATGTCATGTAAGCATATGGATTGAGCAAAATCAAGGTCATCATGGAAACAAGCATGTAAATGTGAGGTAGCGATGCAAATGTGTGTGATAAGAGAATAAGCATCTACCTCAAGTTCATAGCAAGCATGCATAAAGTGCTCAACAAATGGTCGATGGTAGGCATAAGAATCATTCACAACACCAAAATAAATGAAGTGTCTAAACACATGGGTCAAGTGCAAGACAATCCAAGCATAACGTGCATAGGGTGTAGTGAAGATAGTGTGGCACTCAACACAATAGAAAGAGCAATTTTTCATCATGTGTGAGGCAATCATGTCAAGCATGGAGCGATCGATGGGGCATGGCATATGTGAAGTGATGACATTGTTGCAGCCTGTCGGGGTACACAAACAGGGGTGTATGTTTTCCCCTGACTTGTGCACGGACAGCAAGTCGCCAGCCCGGCACAGTTGCAACATCCAAGGCTAGATAAAGCTAGGAGAGATGGCACTTTGAGGAATCAAAGGGCAGGGCAAGAAGAGCAAGACATTGCTAAGGAAAAACCTCCCTTGCCGGGCAGGAAAGCCTGGCGAGGTTGAGGTTCCCCCGGAAGCAAGCCTCAAGACCGCCCCGGCAGGCCTGCCGGGTCCTACAAAGGAAAAACACCCCGCCAAGGCTTTACCGCTCCACCTCACAATGACGCAGGTCATCGATCGGTGCGGTGTCAAGCCCCAAAGTGATTAAGTGGCCGTCTATCGCCGCATGGCAGCCATTTCCTACAGGAATCGCCTCCAAATGACACCCGTCCAGCGACGTGTCATGCAGACAGGAGAGAAGGTGGCCAAACAGCCCGGCAAGGCGTGCCGGGCAGGCCATGATGTGACACTAAGCGGCGCATTTAATGCGCTCTGCCCTGTCTGTAGAGTAGATATGATAGCACTGTTTGCTATCTAATCAGTACACAATGACTGATTTGCCACTGTGGTGACCCCTTGATCTATAAAGGGAGGCCCATGGCAACCATAGAGAGGATTCGGACCCTTGTACCCTCATATGCGCATAGCTGCTCTTGCTCCAAGGCAACCTATCGGGCGAGAACTCTGCATTTCCACCACAATCCACCATCAATCCACCAAAGCAGGAGTAGGGTTTTACGCCTCACGGCGGCCCGAACCTGGGTAAAACTGCCTGTGTGATTTCTGTCGTGCTGCGCTGCGGTTCTCTGCTCTTTGTGCTACGTGGTTAGTCCCCCCGCCGAACCAAAAGGGGCTCATGTCCCCATAGGTGGCCGTGGTTTCCCACAACATCTTTGGTGCGCCAGGTAGGGGGCAGCGCTTGCGCGAACCCGAGAAGCGTACGTAGCGCGTCATCTTCGTCATCATTTTATTCATCAACGGCTTCATCATCCGTGACGCCAGAAGAAAGGCGGGAGGCGATGGGGATAAAGAGGGGGAGCGATGTCGCTTCCCCCATCCCCCGTTCAAATCTCCATCACTGCCCTCCGCCACAGCCGCTGTGGCGGCAAGAATCGATAATGGCGGCGGCAAGCCAACCCCTGCGGCTCGGGCGGCGTAATCGCCATGCAAGCCCCGTCCGGGGGAAAGGGGCAAAGCGTATAGGTACATGGTTTTCTCCTTCCATCACCCTCGCTTATCAACAATCGAGCGACTCTCGGTTTTAGCATCATCAATGTCGATGAGTACCGCACGAAAACTCGATTCAGTATTTACCCTACTTAGGGAAATCCTGAGTGGAGCGCTGGTGTGAATCCGTTGATCAACGCCCCGGCAAGTGTGCTCTGGCAAGGCCGTACGCATTAGCGTGACTTCTGCGCCAGCCGCCACCAGATTGTTTAAAAAAGTGTGGAGTGAAGGAGAGAGAAACCGGTCGTACCTTGCACCGTGTCCTGCCACCGCGAGGCACATTTGATCTTTCCTATCGGCCCCTGCCGGGAACCCGAGGACTACACTCACGGCATCCATCCTTCCCAAGGCATGCAAACGCGACAAGCGCTCGCAATTGAAGGGGATAGGAAGAAGCAAGGACGAAAGCTAAGTCCATGCAGCTATTGCTCTCTTATGAGTTTAAGATTTTGCATTTGTTTATCCCTTGGGTATTGAAGTGTTCGTACAAGGAAATCCCTCATGTAAAGGCACCTTGCTAGTTTCTCTGTCTGCACCCTCATTCTGTTTTGAGCCTGCTCGCAGAATGGGCGGCTGCGTCGAGAACTACCAAGGAAAAAACCTGCCGGGACGCATCCACGCCAAGATGAATGCTGAGGGCCTGCCCCTTACGACAATCATGGCAAATATGATACTGGCAGGCAACCAAAACATGCATAGGGACTAATCATATGAACACTAAAGAGCGAGCTCTAGGGGGATAAACATGCAACTGAGATTAAGCAAAATATCAGTCTTGCACAAGCATAAATAAAATGATGTCTAAACACATGACATGCATCATGTTTTGTTACAGGACAGCACAGTGGCGATGACAGCTCAGCGCCGGGCCTGGCGGCCACGTAGGGCCGTTGGGACGGAAAGGACCCTGGCGACAAGTGGGGCAGCGTTCTCCTCAGCAGCAGGAATGTCCGCGCCTTTTGGCGGCTTCTTAAAGCCCTCGACAAGGTTGAGGTCCGGATGGCGGCAGGCGATGTTGCTCAAAACCATGAAGAGGGCGTCGCGGGCAAGCTTCCGGTATTCAGTCACGAAGCGACTGGCCCTCCCCTCTTCATGCGCCTTCAGCTTGTCGATCAACTCATTGAAGAAGACCCCTAGCTTGATGCTGGGGACCTCCTGCCTGCTGGCCGAGAAGACTGGCCCTTCCATACCCATCGCTGCAGCCTGAGCAGTGAGGTGCCCGGCAACGTCGATCAAGCTCTTGATCCAGAGGTCGACCTGCTCGGAATGATTCTCCAACTTGTCCTCTACATCCTTCCGAAGATGCTTTGCGGTGTCCAGGTCTTTCGTCAGCTGCTGCTCGCAGACCCCGCTGGATTCTGCCGAGCTCTCCAAGGTGCCGATCCTGGCCTTCAGATATTCGATGGTGCCATTGGCGCTCTCGAGGCCTTGGCTCTTGGAGGAGAGCTGCGATTGTATATCCTTCAGAAGGATCTCTGCTTTCTGTGCTTCCTCTTTAAGGGTCGAGACCTCCTTGATGCTCCCGACAAGATCTTCCGTTAGCTTGGTCACCTATTGGTCGTGATCAGTCTTGGAAGAAGATGAAGCGGCAAGGTCATCAGCGAGTTTCTTCAGCCGGGTGGCCGAATCAGCAACAAGGGCATCCAGGGCGACTTTGTGCTTGTCCTCTAGCTCCTTGGTGCGTTGCTGCATGAGGGCTTCTAGGTCGTCATCCTTAGCACGGAGGGTGGCCTCGAGTTTCCCCTCCCGGGAAGAGATATCCTGCTCCCTGGCGTCCAGAAGCGCCTTGCGTTCTGCCAAGCGGCCTCCCAGGCAATGACATCCTCCCTCACCATCGAGATTGCCTCCTGTTGCCTCATCAGGGCCTGGAACTGCTTGCCTTTGTCCCTCAGTTGCTAGTCCACCTTGTTGGCGGACTTGCGTTGCTCCTGGAGCACCTGCCATTTCTGGTTGTGCCGGCTCCGCATCTCCTTGATGCCTGCTGCTATGGACTCTAGGAAAGATAAGTCCATTGCAACGGCGGCTGAGTCGCCTACCTCATCGACCCCTTGGTGCAATGACAACAGGATGCGCTGGAGCTCTTCATCCAGTTCCGTGCTCGTCGCCACTGACGAACCGGGGACACCGAGCCCAGGATGCGCGAGCACCAGCGCCAACTGGCTCAGAGATGGCTGCGGGGCCACTGCCACAACGCCAAATGTGGGGAGGGGATTCATGGTTTGGCGGGGGGCTTTCTCCTCGACCGTCGCCTCCGCCCCTGGCGCGCCGCCAGGAGTTTGCTCCGTTCGCATCAGATGCCCCTGGGCACTCCCGGCAGCCTATCCCAGCTCCTCCGCGGCAGCAATCTTGGCAGCCTCATCCGCGACATCTCTCCCTATACTGGCCACTTCTTCCAGCAGTTCAGGTTCTTCGATCTGAGGGGCTGCAAAGTGAAGGCAGCAAGCAAAAGTTGAGAAGCAGAAATATCAGGAAAACCTGAAGCATGAAGCAAGGTGGTAAAAAAAAGAGAAAAAGAGTGGGAGGGAGAAGAATTACCCGGAGGAGTCTACCAGGTGGAGGCCTCAGTTTCCCCGGCAACATCAGTTGCCGGGCCATGGTTTCCATCCCCTCCTACAACGCCCACGATGTCTTCTTGGGCAAGCTCTCCTGTTGAAGCCATCGCCGGGGGCTCCACGGCCCGATCAGCAGGCGGAGTGGGTCCTTCCTAGAAGGGTTCATCCCTGATCTCCTCTCCTCCTCTTCCAGCCGAGGAGATTGGGGGCTGCCCTGCATCACCCCCCACAAGAGGGACCAACCCTGTGCTTCCTCACTGGGGGCTGGGCTGGGGGCTTGGTGGCGGGTCGTTTGTGCTGCTCCCCGTCAGGTCCATGCCCTCTACAGTTTCCGGCGGCCCCGCATGCTTGAGCCGCTTGGACCGATGGATGAGGGTATCATTCTCCTCCTCCTCCATGACAGCGGCAGCAAGAACAAGATCAGTTGATAAGAACAAGTGAGCAGGCTAAAGCTACTGCAAGAAAAGAGGAGTGGCCTTCCTTACTCTTCGTCAATGAGCATGGAGTTCAGCTCGAACTCCACGGGCGGTGAGAGCGCTCTGCTTCTCTTCTGGAGAGGAGGGACGGGGCGTCCGGGCAGTTTTGGGCCCTGCTAAGGGGCAGGGGGCTCCGATGAGGATGAGCTCTGCGAAGAGCCCGAACCGGACTGAGAACTGGAGTCATCTTCCGCGGCCACCGATTGGTTGGCGGGAGAGGATTTGGCCTCGGCAAGGTGGGGAGATTGCCGGCACGCCGTGCTCGGCTTCCTGCCCTTGGTGGTAATCTTCTTCACCTTCTTAGCGGCAGGCGCGGGGTCGGGAACCACAACTCCCTGACTGGCGACCCGCCTGCGGGGGCGCTGGTCCAGGACTGTCTTGGGGGCTTGAGGGCCTGCCGTGAGCCACTCCTCTGTGGATTCCTCCACCTACTCAAACTTCTCCTCCTCTTGGGCTTCCACCGCCACGGTGTACAGAGCCTCAATCGCAGAAGGCATGTCCCCGGCAGGCTCGTCCCCGGCAGGATCATCCCCGGCAGCCCCCTCCATGTCTAGTGCTGCACTCCTGCCGTGGGAGGGGCCTTCGCCTTTAGCCTCCTCTTTCCCCTTCATCCCCTTCCCGGCTTTCGCCATCGCGGCAGCACGAAGTGCTTTGTCCTCTTCCAGCCGCTTCTTGATAAACGCCACCTCCACCTTGGACGTGCGCTTGTACATATTGGTCTCCTCTTTGGTAGCCCTTTCCACCAGAGTGGAGGACCATGCCAGCTCTTCGTTAAGCATGGGTAACTGCCAGTCACCCGAAGCTCCTTGAGCATTGCAATCTGGCATCCATTTTAGAATCTAGTCCCTGGTGGAATTGATGTTCAGAGAGATGACATTGGCGGGCAACTTGAAATGCTCGAAGCTGCCAAACAGCTGGTCACACAACCAGGCATGGCCATAGACTGACAAGTTGTTGGCCAGGCCAGGAAGTAACCTCATCCTATCTTCGGCATCCACATATAGCCAGGCAAACCTATCCCTCTTCTGCAATGGCGCAAAACGGCGGAGAAGGAAATCAGCCCCTACATGCTTCCATCTATTCCTTCTAAGAAATCCGAGAAAGGGGGACAGAGACCACAGATGAAGTACGCACAAAAGAATTGGTACGAATCTGGCGGGTCCTGTTCCCCCTCCGCCAGAACTTTGGGCGTGCCATGCCCCTTCGGGACTTCCCTCCCCCACATATATCCATACGTTGCTTCAAGCACCTCGCCGTCCAGATTCGACGGGAGGAAGACGACATCTGCCCTCTGCTTCCTATCCAGCTCCGACGCCCTCTTGCTTCCCTCGGCGGTCACCTCCTTCACGGCGGTCGTCTGCTTGGCAGCGGCTTTCTTCCCCATTTCCTCAAGCTACAGAGGTGATGGGTGAAGGGAGTTGGGTGGGGAATCGGCGGCAAGTGTGGGTGAGGAGGAAGGGTGTTTGTTTTGCTTGCGGAAGAACATGATGGAAAGACGGAGCGGGCGACGAATGAACCGTGCCCTTTTGCGTTTTTCTCTCTTAAGGAAAGGACGTGGGGGGAGGGCGCGACTCTTCAGAAAGTTACCGTTTCGCATTAACTGCTGGAGTCCCACTATCCCACGACCCGCGTTAAATACGGGTACTGGACATTGGATTGGCTGGTTATCATGACAAACCGCTGCAGCATTCTCTCGCCATGTGTCCGTGCACTTTTTGGGGCCTAACCCAACATGCCCAGCGACATGTATGGCTCAGGCCCGGGGGCTTCTGTCGGGGTACACAAACAGGGGTGTATGTTTTCCCCTGACCTGTGCACGAACAGCAAGTCACCAGCCTGACACAGTTGCACCATCCAAGGCCAGATCAAGCTAGGAGAGATGGCTCTTTGAGGAATCGAAGGGCAGGGCAAGAAGTCCAAGACACTGCTATGGAAAAACCTCCCTTGCCGGGCAGGAAAGCCAGGCGAGGTTGAGGTTGCCCCGGAAGCAAGCCTCAAGACCGCCCCGGCAGGCCTGCCGGGTCCTACGAAGGCAAAACACCCCGCCAAGGCTTCACCGCTACACCTCACAACGACGCAGGTCATCGATCGGTGCGGTGTCAAGCCCCAAAGTGACTAAGTGGCCGTCTTTCGCCACATGGCAGCCATTTCCTACAGGAATTGCCTCCAAATGACACCCGTCTAGCAACGTGTCATGCAGACAGGAGAGAAGGTGGCCAAACAGCCCGGCAAGGCGTGCCGGGCAGGCCATGATGTGACACTAAGTGGCGCATTTAATGCGCTCTGCCCTGTCTGCAGAGTAGATATGATAGCACTGTTTGCTATTTAATCAGTACACAATGACTGATTTGCCACTGTGGTGACCCCTTGATATATAAAAGGAGGCCCATGGCAATCATAGAGAGGATTCGGACCCTTGTACCCTCATACGCGCGTAGCTGCTCTTGCCCCGAGGCAACCCTGCCGGGCAAGAACGCTGCATTTCCACCACAATCCACCATCAATCCACCAAAGCAGGAGTAGGGTTTTATGCCTCACGGTGGCCCGAACCTGGGTAAAACTGCCCGTGAGATTTCTGTCATGCTGCGCTGCGGTTCTCCGCTCTTTGTGCAACGTGCTCAGTCCCCCCGCTGAACCAAAAGGGGCTCATGGCCCCATAGGTGGCCGTGGTTTCCCACGACACAACCAAGCATATTATATGAGCAAGTAATCCAAGAAGTGGATGCAACACACAAGGTATATATGTCATGAGGCATGGCAATGTGGCAATGATAAGTCGTAGCAAGATCTCTAGCATGTGTGCAATATGTCAAGGTGCAAGCAACACATGAAGTAGGATCCACAATATTCATGCTCATAGCTTGGAGGTTCTCAAAAGAGAAGAATATCACCTTGAAAGCATGTCCTTGTGCGTCCTTCACAATGCCGAAACACAAGCAAGTGCAATGTAGAATCGTCAAGGTAGAAGGTGGTTCGCTCTCAAGAGCTCGAATTGTCAATTCACGTGACATGGAAGTTGACACGAAGTCCAAGTTTCCTACACATGCACACAACAAAACAAAGAACATATGCGCATGGTAGATAAACACATCATCCATCATGATGGTTCTCTTCTCTTGCACATAACCATTAGAAGCACAAGTGCATGAACAATATGATGCAGCAATGGCGATATTCATGGCACTAGGTATATGGTGCAAAGAAGTAAGACAAGCATGCTTCACAAGAAATATGCCAAAATCTCCAAATATATGCGAGAATGCTACGGGGGCAATCTCATTAGCAAGATTAAAAGCGTTGTTGCATTCAATACATGTCAAATCATCTAGCATGAGAGAGGCAACATATGGAGATATATGACAAGAAGCAATAACAATCATGTGCAAAGCATGGCAATGGTTGTCATCAACTGCATGGAATGAGCAAGTATGAATCATGGGTGATGCAACATAAGCAAGCATGTCAATCATGTCGTGCAAACTAGTGGAGTGAAGATGCAACACACTAGGGGAAATCAAGGCAATCATGTCATGTGAGCAAATAATAAGCATAGGCAATGCACATGACATATCACAAGCACGAATACAAAGCAAGATCATAGTATCATCATAGGAACGGGTCATAAAGGAAACATGGCAATAACAAGCAATATCTCCACCAAGCTTGCAAATACACATATAAGTACTAGAATCATGGATCATGTGAAATGCAAAGCATGGGTCACCAAAGCATGTCATCCAAATGGAAATGAGCATATCATGCAAAGTGAACATGGCAATATGGGCAAATGATACATAATGGACAATAACCCATAACCATGTGAGGGCCATGTAGAATAAATGCGTGAAGTCTTTGCGCGAAGAGAGCGGTGGGAAAGACAATCCATGGGATCCCAAGTCATCATTGCTCTCTAGAGCTCATTTTGTCAACTCATGGGATTGTGAGGTTGACAAGTATTCATGGGTACCTACACAAAAGAGACACAAACCAAAGAAAGTGTGCGTGGTAAATGTACACATCATCCATCATGATGTGTATGTCCACGTGTGAGTTAGCACAAGATAAGCATTGCTCAAAGAAATTTGATGCATGGTATAAGAACTTGTCATCCATCATGAAAGAATAGTTATTGTGTATAATACGATGGGGATGCAAATTGAGCATACAAATATATGGCACATCAATATCATTTTCATTCATGGGGAGCATATTGTGCACATAATTATTGGGATTATGCAATGGATGGGATTGATTAAAATCACCTAACATGTATGAGGAAACTATGGGGGTCTCCTCATGAGTAATATTGGAAACATCATATGGAGAAAATCGACAACATCCAAAACAATGCATATCCAAAGCTAGGTGGTCATGGCATGGCATATGATTGAAATGATGCAAAGGTATCATGTCAATATCATCATAAGAGAAACTAATGCCAATAACCATGGGCTTGTCATCTATGCCATATGTGCAAATTGGGTTTATTTTAATGCCATATGCATAGTTACTACGAAGAGATTGCAAATATGACATATGGTTGATCTCATGCATAGCATATGACAAGTCAAGCAGATTAGCAAACATGATGTGACCTAGAGAATTATCACAAGCGATCCTATGCAACATGGCATCACAACTAATAGACTCCACATGGCAATCATCAAACTCATCGTAAATGGGTAAATCATCGCATGGGGAAATCATACTAGCATGAAGCATGGCAATAGGTGGATCAACATCATGCAAGCAATCAATGTCAAGATAGTCCATTAGTGGGATAAGAGCATCACCGTCACCTATGTTACCTTTGTCATTCCACTCATGTTGTGTAGGTGAGGTGGCAAAGACCAAATCGTGGTCATCATCTTCATCTTGATGGGACCATGTGGGGGGTGCATCATATTCCACCATGGCCATCGTCTTGTCCAAAGGAATGACGAAGTTGTCGAGTATTGGTGCGTCATCATATATGGGACCTAGCACCAAATGAGAAGACACAATAGAGGTAGAGGTCAAGTCGTTAGAAATCATAGTGGCCTCACATGCCCTATCAACTACCCGACTCTCTCCATGTGGTGGCTCACTCACTCCCTCAAAGTAGGTGCGCTCCAACTCACATATGGTGGAGTGACTCATCTCACTCAAGTGGTGGGGGTTGTGGCTCTCCACACATGGGAATTGGGGCAACTCGTCATATATGGGGCTAGTGGTGAACTCGCTCTCACTCTCAATATGGTGGCACAAGTCACTCAAGTCATCATACATCGCCATAGTCGAAGGGAAAATCTCATGCTCAACCATCTTGTCACCGTCGCCATGGATGAAGGCCGAAGATGGCACATCATCACTCTCGCCTCCTAAGATGGAAGCATCATCCTTGCTCGTCACCATGTTGCTCGCCTCCAAAACTTGGTCCTTGATTGGCTTCGTAGTCGCAGTCGTCGCCGCACCGTCTTCAAAAAGAGTCAAAGTAGACTCGGCACCATCAATGCCATAAAGAGGGATGGCGGTGAAGTCGAACTTGGGAGCATCGTCTTGGAGCTCGTCGGGCTTGGACATCTTGGTGGTACTATCCTCATGCTCATTGTTGTGGAGCTTGGTCTTCGCGAAGTGTGCTTGTGGTGGAGAAGCCTTGGCCTTCATGAGTTCTTGTTCCGCCTTGAGAGCACCAATGTAGTAGTCGTCGAGGGACTTGTAGTTCTCGAGGAAGATAGTCTTGGAGATGTCGTTGTGCAATCCCATCATGAAGTCGAACTTCATTCAAATGGGGTCGTCCATGCCGGCTCGTCGCAAGGCATTCTTTATCTCCTTGAAGTCCACGTCGATGGACTTGGATCCTTGGATGGTGTTCTCCAATTGGCGTAGAAGTTGTTCCGTGTAGGTGGGAGGCACAAATTCTCGAAGCAAAGCTCTCTTCGTCTCGGGCCAACTCATGTCGTAGCTCTCCGAAGGTGTGTGAAGCTACCATGTCGACGCGTAGTCGTGGAAGTTCGTTGTGGTGCACTTCACTTGATCTTCGGGAGGAACTTGATGTAGCTTGAGGTAGTCGTCCATCAGGCGCTCCCACTCAAGATACTCCTCGGGTTCATGAGTCCCATAGAAAGGAATCTTGTGGTCGGTGTCGAGGTCGTAGTAGCTCGTGGAAGTCACGGACTTGAGCTTGGGGAGTTTCTCGTGAGAGTAGTCTTGGGGTGCTTGTTGGCGAAGATGTCGTATGTACGTAGGCGAAGATGCCTTGAAGTCGCTTGGCGAAGATGCCAAGGGAGATGGTGAAGTCGTTGAGCGATTGTTGGTGTTGAGCTCTTGACTTTCACGTTTTTGTCGGTGGTGGTGTCGATGCCGATGTGACCTTGCCGGAGATGGTAGCTCAGAAGGATGTGCACTTGAGCGTCTTCTCGAAGATGAGTAAGATCTCTTGTAGGACTTGATGAGGGCTTTGATCTCTCCATTTGAGCATCCATCTTGGCGTCAAAGAAGTTTTTCATGGCATCGAGCTCGTCGTTGTTGTTGTAGACCAAAGGAGGTGTGCTTTACCTATCCATCACAAGACTCAGGCAAAGGTGAGTAGGAAATGAGATAAACAATACCAAGCTACCTTTTCCCAAAGTTGAGGATGTATCTCGTTTCACTCAATGTGAAATGAAAGAATAGTGGAATTGGTACCGGACTTGCTCACTCACACCTACAAAGTAAAGCTTATGGAGTAGCTTGGTGAGGATAGTGGCACAAAAAATTGATGCAAAATGTTAGCAAGAGTCAATAATGTTGAAAGGGATTCACAAATTCGCAAGTGCAACAAGTAGACCAATAGCAATATGTGGCACACGGAAACACACACACAGATAGATAAATGGGGTCGTGCAACAAAGGAATGAGCACAAAATGTGGAATCCACGGAAAATGCTCGTGTTGCACAACTCAGGAGAGACGCTAGCACGATTGCTCAGTAGGCGGATACGACACTTGTGCACAACCTATAAGATGCAAAATGTATCAACTTTCTATCCCAAGTATGCTATTATGTATGATGTTCCGGTGTTTCACACACGATGATCCAAGATGATCAATATGGTAGTATGATATGCAATGTGGTGATGCTATGGCTATTGCTTACATGCTCTTTGTTTTTCTCTTTGCTTAAAAGCTTATTCTTCTTTTTTTTGTATGGCCACTTATGCAAAATGCACAAACCAAGATATCAATTGTGTATATGCGGGAACAATCTTGTGACACAAGGGATGGTACTATGATACCAAGATGATACCAATATGATATGGTATGTATGCAATGGAAGGTACGGATCACTAATGTGCACAAGTAACATTGCCGGCAATACTGAATGGCTAGTCTCAATAGGAAAGTGACACAAAATGGGTTAGGGGTTATCAATACTATGGCAAGAATGAATGTACAAAGATGGGATACCACGATACCAAGGTGATATAGAGGTTACCATTCTTGCTTATGGTTAGGGTGTCAAAATGGTGAAGGTGGTCGATGTCGAATCCTTGGTGAAGTTGAGCGGCGGTGTTGTCGATGTCAAACCGTTCCTAGTTAGCTGAAACACCCTAGGAAATGGAAAAACCACAGCTCAAAATCTCCAAAGGCAAATGTCAAATGGTGGTACTGGAATGCGGTGGTGGTTTGGAAGTTGGCAATGCGAAAGTGGTGGTGGTGGTTAATGAACAAGAAACCGTCCCTAAGTAGCCGAAACACCTTAGAAGACTCAAATCACAACACAAACAACCACAAATGCGATGGGGAACAAAATAGGTTAGGTTGCGGAAGTCGGTGGTGGTAATGTGGATGATGTGGTGAAGAGCCTAGGCAAAGATGCCAAAGTTCCAAAATTTTATGGAGTCAAATGATGTTGGAAGTATTTTTGTTAGTTGGGGGATGTCAATATCTTCAAAACGAGCTAAAAAACGTCAAAAACGGACTCCGGATGAATTAGATATGGCCAAAACAAAATTCTGTCTGTGTTAGTTTCAGGGTTACCCGGACATCCGGGAGGAAGTCCAGCTGATCTGGGCTATGGCCGGATGACCCGGGAGTACTTCCGGATGATCCGGGTTCGTCAATTCGGGTACGGGTATTCGGGTGTATAGGTTATCCGGACATCCGGGAGAGGGTCCAGCTAATCCGAGAGGTGTCCGGATGATCCGGGAGTACTTCCGGATGATCCGAGCAAGTCAACTGCTCGGGATTTCCTCTCAGGGACGCGATTTTTGGGTGGAAGTGCATGATTTTGGGGTCAAAATTGAGGAGATTTCGTGGATGGAAGGTGAGGAAACTTGTGGAGAAGCTAGATCCACTCGAAACACAATGAATCCATGGATCAAAATCAACAAAACATCATCAAACCAACAAGTCACAAAAAAAAATTGGGGCTATTTTTGGTGGGGATTTTTGAATTTAGGACGATCAAGCAAAACAAGGCTAGAAAATGATGGGGAGACTCCAAATTCGTGATCAACGTGGCTCATGATACCAAGATGATGTAGGGTGGAACCCTAGGGGCCGATCTTTCACGAAATGGAGGGGATCCCGCGAAGAACACGAAGAACACGAGGGGAAACACAAGGGAAAACAAGAGGAACACTCAAGAACAAGTCCAATCACACATCCACTCGACAATCAAACACACAAGATCCACAAGGTACTTGAACAATAAAGGAAAAGATACAAGGTAAAGTTCATCTCCATGAGGAGGTCTTGATGATATCCTAGACGGATCTTCCCATGAGGGGCCTTGATGATATCCCACAGGATCTTCTCACATGGAGGTCTTGAACTCCATGGGAGTGGTAGTCTCTCTCTCTCAAGAGTAGAGTAGGTAGGAGCAAAGCTCACATACAAATGAGGTATCCTATTTGCTAATCCTAAAAATGGGGAGGAGGAGGTCTATTTATAGTCTAGGCCATGAAGGGGTAAGTGAGGGGGCGGAATGGACACATGGGCCTCGGCCCAAGTCATGCACGCAGGCATGATCCGGATGATCCGGGAGGTGGTCCAGATGATCCGGGCTCCGGGGGTCCGGATGATCCGGGCGGTCGTCCGGATTGTCCGGCTGTGTCGTAGGCGTCGTCAGGGGTCCGGATGTCCGGGTGGTGGTCCGGATGTCCAAGAAGATCCAGATGATCCGGGTGCTTGTCCGGACGCTCCGGCTTCATGGAGAGCCTTCGGGTGTCTTCAGATGCATTAACCGGATCATCTGGGCCGGAGACCGGCTCATCCGGGAGTCATCCGGATCGTCCGGGTGGAGGTCCGGATCATCCGGGCAAGTGCTAACTTGCAGTTCTTCTCCTTTCTTCCGTATTCTCTTCCATGCTTTTCTCGCGGATGGTGTAGACGTACACTTGCCCTCGCACTCCTCCTCGACATCCATGAAGTCCCGACAATACCTATGCATGCACATGGGAGAAGTTTCAAGTAGTATACCATCCTCGAAGGGGTCAAGCGAGCACGTGTAAAGGAGATGATTAACCTTTTATGTATGTGAAGTAGATGTCACACGTGTCACTTGCCAAATGGACTCTTGACATGGTGATGTCCGTAAGATGCTCCGCATCACATTGGACCTTGTAGGGGCGAGGGTGCTTCATCTTGACCAATTGTAGCTTGGAGCATAATTCTTCACTAGCCATGTTGTGGCAACTTCCTCCATCGATGATGACCTTCACGGACCTTCCATTGATGCCCGACTTGGTGTGGAAGATATGGCATCTTTGGTCTTCGTCTTGTTGGTGTTGAAGTGTCAACACCTTGGAGATAACGAGAAAGGGGCCCGAATCATTGTCACAAAAGACTTGGTCATCTACATCCTCATTCACGCGCCAGTGCATGGCCACGTGTTCAAGCGCGTCCCTTTCTTCCTCACTCATTGAGTCATAGGTGTCGTCGTCGTTGAGGATCATGGTACGCTTATTGGTACATTCGAAGGACTTGTGGCCTCGGCCGCCGCATGTGAAGCATTTGATGGAACTTGACTTGATGGTCTCATCCGGTGGAGTTGTAGATGATGAAGCTCTCGGCTTGAAGTTGCTTGCAGTGGGAGGACGAATGTAAGATGTCGAAGTTTTCTTGTAGGTTGATTTGTCGTTGTTGCTTGTAGAAGGTTTGGTTGAGGTAGAAGGCGTTGGAATCGTTGAAACTTGGTTGTTGGAGCCGTAGCTCTTGGAAGAGTACTTGTCATAGTTGAAGTCATCTTGCACTTGTCGCTCCGCCTTGGTGGCTTGATGCACTAGCTCGATGAGGTTGGAGTAAGGTTGGAAGTCGGCGATCTTCTTGATAGGGTGATTGAGTCCATTCAAGAAACATGCCATTGCTCATCATCTTCCGTGACATTGGCTCGTATCATGGCCATCTCCATTTCCTTGTAGTATTCTTCAACGCTCTTTGTTCCTTTCTTGAGGAGTTGTAGTCGCTTGAAGAGGTCGCGGTTATAGTATGTTGGCACAGAGCGCGCTCTCATGACATCCTTCATTTTACCCCAAGTTGTGATGGGTGGTTCACCTCTTGCCTCTCGGCGCTCAATGACTTGCTCCCACCAAATGAGGACATAGTCTTGGAACTCAAGGGATGCCATGGCGATCTTCTTCTCTTCCTCATAGTTGTGCAAATGAAAGATCTTGTCAACCTTTAATGCCCATGAAAGATACTCTTCCGGATCATTGCTTCCAGAGAACTTGGGCATGGTGAACTTGAGCTTGCCGTAGAGTTGCTCTTCATTATGTTGGGGTCGAGGGTGATGACGCCCTTGACATGGGGGATTGTCGACCTCTAGTTGCTCTTGACGTGGAGGATTCCCATTGTTTTGTTGCTGTTGGCAAACTTGTGGTTCTTGTCGAGCTTGTTGTTCTTGTCTAACTTGTGGAGGAGCTTGTGGAGCTTGTCGGTGCAATCGTGCTTGATGTCTTCGTTCTTGGACTTCCTCGCGAAGTGCTTCTTCTTCTTCTTCACGAACACGTCGGTTACGGGCGGCGATGACACGATTGGTGTTGCGGTGATGAGGACATCAATACCATTGTTACACCCACAACCCCTACTGCTACATATGCTGGACCAATTACTAGAGCTCGTGCACGCCAATTAAATTATCAGGTACTTTCGTTTCTTGGTAATGATTCTAATGTTCATGAGAATATGATGCTTCCTAAATTGGATACATTTGTTTTGCTTACAAATGAAGGGCCTAGCATGGACAAGAGGGATGAACACTAGAGCAAGATCAAGCATGGAGATGATGGCATGCACAAGGGGAACAAAACTGGAGTTTCAAGTGATGATTTCGGGACTTTGAAGCCACCATAATGAGTGTATGAAGGCTTGGACGAAATATACAAGATGCCAATTCCTAAATTTCGTCCAGAGGCTATTATAGGTGTTGTGTCGCCCTATTTTTGGGCCAGGCCCATGTAATTTCAAAATACTTGAGTATAGGCTGTTTTTAGAGTCCGTATGTGTGGGGAAACAAGATATGGTTGGTTTCGGACCCTCCTCCATGGGGTCACGAAATTCCCCCCTCTTCCTCCATATATACAGCCCTTAGGGTGTCGTTTAGACTTTGGGTTTTGTTTAGATTAAAAGTTCGCCATAGCTGCAACTTCGGGTACTTCGTTTGTGTTCAACGACCAGACCAAGACGTCACAGAACCCCACCTTCATTAATAAAGCTTTCCTCTTATATTCGCAATATCCAGATTGCAATTTCAGTTTCTTGCTTGTTCTTCATTTGCGTGTAGGAAACAAACCCTCGTGGTCAGGTTGATCATGCTCCGGCGTGGTCAATAACCTCTCGGAGTTGGTTTAGCTATTGCTAAGGCGCGACGTCCTCGCACGTTCGTGTTCGGATCGTTAAAGTCTACTCCACCAAAAACGATAACCACCATCTCATAGAAAGACGGGACTCCTTCGCCTCTATCAAGTGGTATCAGATTTCCAGGTTGCTCAGTGAGATTTTCTAGTTTTTCATAGTTTAGATCGAGTGTGTTTTTCATACCTACAGTCCACGAAAAAGCCAAAAAAAATTAGGGTTAGTTCATCATATCCGTACCAATCTGAGCCTTTGCATAATCTTTTTAGGGTTTTGCTTTGTTTAATTTGCAGTTGCATCATCGTGTCGAGTTGCTAGTCTTAGTGTCTAGTCCTTTAGAGTTTCGAGTTCTGTTCACAGGTTGTCACGCTGCCGCCGCACCATCATCATCATCATCATCACCGCTGCCATATACCACCACCGTCGTCACTGCTGCCATATACCACCATCGTCATCACCGCTGCCATATACCACATATCCACCGCCATCACACTAATTCGCGTCCAGTTCCATCACATATTCCCCACCAGTCCGAGTTGCCACCATATACATCTCCGCCACCAGTCGGCGTTGCCATCAGATACATCTCCGCCACCAGTTCGAGTTCCACCAGATTCATCTCTGCCACCAGTCCGAGTCCAGTATTTGTTGCTTTGTTTTTGATTTCCAGATCACGCTATACCCTGAGTCATGAGAGAGTAGGATTCCCCAACTTTCGTGCCACCCACAGAAGAAAAATAGTTCCAGTTTCAAAAAAAAAATAAAAAATTCTAGCTAGGCTGTTTTTAGGCCATTTGTAGACTTTTTCAAAAAAATTGTTGTGGAGCAAAAAAAAAGAGGAAAAAAGTGTAACAAAAGTGAGAAAGAAAAAGAAAAAAAAGAGAGATTCAGAGTGTGCTCCTCCCTTGTTTATGTGCAGCGCCGTGATTTTGTTAGTGTTCTAGGCTCGCGTCTCTAGCACGGTCTAGCCTAGGACCAGCACAGTACCGTCGTTGAGTGTTTATTCAACTTTGCATCTCTGAATTGATTATTGCTGACATTTTTGCTACCATATCATAAGCCTACCCAGCTCCACATACATCTACATCGTGTGTTTGACACCACCTGGCAATCGCTCTGTCCAAGATTTAAGAGTTTTGACTACAATGGTTGCCGATCACCGCCTGCTGCTGGGTAAGAACTGGTAAGAATTTGAGATTTGCTTGACAGATTTGTGACACCCCACCACTTTCAAGTAGTCTGTAGGATCATATTCTTGTGTGTTTCTATTGCTGCTAACCATGGCAGGATCACAAGCCGACGAGATTGACTGGGAAAACATGACAATGAAGGAGGTTCATGATAAATTTCAGCAAATGGTGGGTCAACAGGTGGAAGACGTGATGGCCAGTTTTGGCAAGGCACTAGAGAAGATTGATGACATTGAGAAGACAATTGACACCAAGTTGGACGCCAAGTTCGATGAAGTACTCGAGCGTCTACCACAACCACCAGCCGCCTCTGTTGCACCATTGCAACAACAACAACAACCACTTCCACGCCGCGATCCAGCAGGACGAGTGCAGCGTGTCCCTATTGAGCCTAGACAAACTTCTGGTGCCGTTGCTACTACTGTTGATGCTTCTGTAGTGCCTGCTACTACTGCAGAGGTGGAGGACCATTACGAGGATGAGGTTGATCAAAATCAGAACTATGTGCAACTAGCAGCACCACCACCACCGGGTCGTCCTCATGCACATAATCACAACGGTAGGGCTGCACCACCCCTTCAGGTACGCGATCAAGACCTCATTCCTAAACTAAAGTTGAATATCTCTCCCTTCAAGGGTAGATACATTCTTGATATTTATCTTACTTGAGAGTTAGGAACTGAACAATGCTTTACATGCTTACAATATCCCGAGGATAGACGTGTTGCCGATGCTGTTTGTGCTTTCACTAGTTTTGCATGTGTTTGCTGGTCTGAACATTGTAGATTATATCCTATTCCAGCTACTTGGGCTGCTTTGAAAACTGCTATGCGTACTCGTTGGGTTCCACCATATTATCAATGTGAATTACTTCAAAATTGCAGCACTTAAGACAAGGAAAAAATTATGTAGAAGAATATTATCAGGAATTACAAACTGGCATGATTAGATGTGGTATTGTTGAGGATAATGAAGCTATGCTTGCACATTTTACGGGTGGGTTAAATAAAGAGATTCAGACCATTTTAGAGTATAAGGAGTATAACAATATCACTCGTTTATTCCATCTTGCTTGCAAAGCTGAACGTGAAGTGCAGGATCGACGGCATTGGCGCGAACAAACTTTTCTGCACGTCGACCTTCATCATGGACACCGTGTGCATCCTCTACTTCCACATGTTCTGCTGCACCGGCACCTCCGTCAGCTGCCACCTCCAACTATGATGCAAGAAAGCAGGCACAACCACAACTATCTGCCAAGAGCGCACCTACCGGGCCTGCACAGAGCTCTTCTTCATCCATGGCATCAACAGGGCACACACATGATATTATTTGTCGTTGTTGTAAGGGTAGAGGTCATTACGCGAGAGAATGCCAATCTCCACCTGTTATGATTGCTACTGAGGATGGTGGGTATGAGTCCGCTAGTGACTATGATGAGGAGACTTTGGCTCTTATTACAAGTGAAGAACACGGTGGAGATGATTCTGATCATGAGACGCAATACATGGCTACTGAAGATGCTGACAGGTATGAAAGTTTAGTTGCTCAACATGTGTTTGAGTGTGCAGGTCACACAAGCTGAGCAAAATCAGAGGCATAATTTGTTCCATACAAAGGGAGTTGTGAAGGAACGTTCTATTCGCGTCATCATAGATGGAGGGGCTGCAACAACTTGGCTAGCATGGAGATGGTGGAGAAGCTATCTCTCACCACAAGACCACATCCACATCCTTACTACATCCAATGGTTCAACAATAGTGGCAAGGTTAAGGTAACATGTACTGTTCGTGTGCATTTTAGTATCTCTACATATGCTGATTATGTTGATTGTGATGTGGTACCTGTCGGTGTCAAAACCGACAGACCTCGGGGTAGGGGTTACTGAGCTGTGGATCTAGGATCGATGTGTAACAAGGGACGATGAACACAATGTTTACCCAGGTTCGGGCCCTCTCAAAGAGGTAAAACCCTACATCCTGCTTGATTGTATTGAATATATAACATGGTTTACAAAGTAGATCTACCTCGAGATCAGCTTGAGCTCTAGCCCTTAGGCTATGAGGTGATGAATGTAGCTCTAGCCCTAAAGACAAAAAACCCTCGGTTCATATAGACACCGATAGGGTTAGGGTTACCGAAGATAGATTACTATAAGGAATTAAAGAGATCCTCCGCCTTCTTGACCTGGAGGGCACACCATGCCTTCATAGATCTCATGTCATTATACGGCTCCACCAGTTCGACCCATGTACAATGGGCTGTCGCCCCGAGGACCCCTTAGTCCATGACTCCGTCAGTAGCCCCCGAACTTGCCTCCAACGCCAAGACTTGTATCCGGTATCCATCCATCCGACCAGTATTCGGCTTGCGGGGTGAGTTCCTCAATATGTCTCTCCCCTGTTCAGAACCAAGTGATGTCCGGAATCTGAAAAGGTAGTTTTACTTAACACCGAAGGTAATAATAAAAACATCGCTCAAAAGCAAATAGTGCCTTTATCGGACAAATTTTTCTCTTTCAATGAGGAGTCGCTTCCGGCCATAATGCCAAGCAGTTACTATTTCTCAAAGCATGGCTCAAGGCTAATGCCACATTTGACACGTCCCCTCAAGGTGGAGATCATGTCCCGCTTTTCGGGGGATATGGTTAATGATTTCGATTCCCCTCCCCACTCATAATGTTGTAGAGATATCGGGAAGTGGAGAGGCCAGCGGCGTGGAAAAAGGAATCCCTGGCCTACCAACAGCCTATAAAGGGGGTCCGCTACGGTCTGCATCACACGCCCTCTTTCACCTTCCACTCACGCAGACCTTCAGAGCTCTAGCGCCCTTTCTCTATGCTTCCACAGCGAATCCCACTTCACCTCCTTCGACCATGGCTGGATTTGGCGCCAATGGGAAGTGGGAGGCCTCCTCCGTCACCAATGAGGACATTCTGAAGCTAAAGGAGGCCGGCTACTTGCCGGCCAATGTCGCCCATCGGGCCCTCGAAGAGGGCCAGATCATCCCTACGCCCGAACCAGGTGAAAGGGTAGTTTTTCTCCCCCATTTCCTTAGGGGTTCGGATTTCCCCTGCATCCCTTTGTGTGGGGGCTAATGTTCTTCTACGGGCTGGATTTTCACGATCTAGCCCCCAACTCCCTCCTCCACATCTCGACCTTCATCGTCGTCTGTGAAGCTCTCCTCTGAGTCCAGCCGCACTTTGGTTTATGGCTGAAGGTGTTCAATGTCAAGCCCAAGGTGGTTGGTGGCGAGCATGCGGATTGCAGGGGGGGGGGGGCATGATTAGTAAGCTGACACGGGTCCAGTTGCCGAACGGCCACTTTGTCGACACCGTCCGGATGTGGCAGAAGGAGTGGTTTTATATGACCGAGCCAAGGGAGGCCGCATGGGGTGCGGCCCTCGCATTCAGGTCCGGACCCCCTACTAGATTGGCCTCCTGGACCACCAAGAGCCCGGACTGGGGGTGTGTTGCCGACATGAAAGCGCTGCAGAAGCGCGTCGATGGCATAATAGAGACCGACGCGAAGCTGGTCGACGTGGTCCAGATCATGCTCCACCGCCGGCTCGTCCCTTGCCAGGCAAGAGACAAGCCCATGTGGGAGTACGAGCCCGAGGATCCGGCCATTGTGTGCCACCTCTACGGCACAACTCCTGACAAGATATGGGGCCAACTGTTCCCACCCTAGAAGGAGTGGCCAGTCGAGGGAAGGACGTCGGCCTCGATGCTGTGAACCCTCCAAAGGAGGTGAGCGGCATTTTTTCTTCGAGGAGTGTTCGGATATTCACACTACGTTTGATTCGGTCTAACCCTGGTATGTGGATTTTGTAGGGCTGGCTTGCCAAGGCCAAGAAGATCTGTGGCCCGGCGCCTCTGCCGGAAGGGCCCCGATCAGAGCAGCTGGAAAAGCTGCTAGACATGGTGCCTTATAAGGTGCCCGCCAAGAAGGTCAAGAAGGAAGAAGTGCAGGAGGCCAGGAGGGCCTCCGCCGCAAGGTTCGTCCGGGCAATCAGTCTGGAGACGCTGCGGCCTCATCTGTGCAGGATGGGGGCGAGGATGAGGACGAGGAGGAGAGTGCCTCCTCGCACTCCAAGAAGAGGGCAGCGTCCGAGGATGTCGATGAGGTCCAACCTTCTCCGGCCCCGAAGAGATGATGCCGGCCCAAGCTAGTCCTGCCCGATAGTTCAGACCCCGACAAGGAGTCTGAAGCTTCCGAGAAGGTTTCGGAGAAGAATCCCCGGGTCAAGCCCCCGGCCAGCAGGTAAGGCATTGGCATTTTTAGCTATCTCATTTTTCAGTAATTCGCTTTAGTTGAAGGTTAACCCCTCCGAGTTGCAGTCCCCCACGCGAACGCCGCATCGAGCAGACTTAGGAGGGGACTCCTCCTCCCCCGAACACAGAGGGGGAGGCAGATGCCATAATGACAGAGGTTAACACCTTGGTCACCGAAGACCAGGAGGGAGCATCCCTCCTGGCTGGTGAGGGAAAGGAGTCCGGACCATCCGGACCGCAACTATCGACCGCTCCAGAGCCCCAAGGCCTTCGACGGCACAGGCTCCTCCCAGCGGGGAAGGGGCCGGGGAGCCAACGCCAGCACCAAACACCTCCATAAGGGCGGCAGCTGGCTGGCCAGACATACTGGAGGAGCTGGTGAGCAACTCCGTCATCGTTGATGGGCACCGCACTGTAATGAGTGCGGTCATCGAGAGTGTTCGTTCCGTCCAATCCGGACTGAACGACGTTGTCCAAGGCCTTCTAACATACTTTGAGGTAAGTCAAGTAGTGCTCTTTCCTCATAATGTGGTTATAATTGTTAGTTTAAGTAGGCCGCCTACATAGCAGCCCCCGAGACTTTGCCAGGACCTCAAAGAAACTTGTAGAGGATCAAATTCGGTAGGTCGATTAACAATGTCGACATTTCTTTTGCTGACATAGGCATCTTCCGTGGCCGTGGCTGCTAATGCCGCGGTGTTAGAAGAGATGGATCGGAAGCTCAAGCTTTCCGATCAAGAGCTTGACCTTGTCAACAAACGGCTTGACGAGGCGCAAGGTAAGCCCTGTGAGAAGAAGTGTACTTGCTTGATGTCGGATATTGACGATCCGGACTATATGCTAATCTCTTATCTTGATGATTGATACGTCTCCATCATATCTACTTTTCCAAACTCTTTTGCCCTTGTTCTGGACTCTAATTTGCATGATTTGAATGGAACTAACCCGGACTGAAGCTGTTTTCAACAGAATTGCCATGGTGTTATTTTTGTGCAGAAATAAAAGTTCTCGGAATGACCTGAAACTTCACGGAGAATATTTTTGGAATAAATAAAAAATATTGGCGAAAGAATCAACCGAGGGGGATCCACCGCCTGTCCACAAGGGTGGGGGGCGCACCCTACCCCCCTGGGCGCACCCCCCTGGCTTGTGGGCCCCACGAAGCTCCACCGACCTCAACTCCAACTCCATATATTCACGTTTGGGGAGAAAAAAATTCAGAGAGAAGGATTCATCGCGTTTTACGATATGGAGCCACCGCCACCTCCTGTTCTTCCTCGGGAGGGCAGATCTGGAGTCCGTTTGAGGCTCCGGAGAGGGGAAATCATCGCCATCGCCATCATCATCATCAACCATCCTCCATCACCAATTTCATGATGCTCACAGCCGTGTGTGACTAATCCCATCATTGGCTTGCTGGACGGTGATGGGTTGGATGAGATTTATCATGTAATCGAGTTAGTTTTGTTAGGGTTTGATCCCTAGTATCCACTATGTTCTAAGATTGATGTTGCTATGGCTTTGCTATGCCTAATGCTTGTCACTAGGGCCCGAGTGCCATGATTTCAGATCTGAACCTATTATGTTTTCATGAATATCTATGTGTTCTTGATCCTATCTTGCAAGTTATAGTAACCTACTACGTGTTATGATCCGGCAACCCCGGAGTGACAATAGTCGGGACACTTCCCGGTGATGACCGTAGTTTGAGGAGTTCATGTATTCACTAAGTGCTAATGCTTTGGTCCGGTTGTCTATTAAAAGGAGGCCTTAATATCCCTTAGTTTCCATTAGGACCCCGCTGCCACGGGAGGGTAGGACAAAAGATGTCTTGCAAGTTCTTTTCCATAAGCACGTATGACTATATTCAGAATACATGCCTACATTATATTGATGAATTGGAGCTAGTTCTGTGTCACCCTAGGTTATAACTGTTGCATGATGAATGCCATCCGACATAATTATCCATCATTGATCCATTGCCTACGAGCTTTTCACATATTGATCTTTGCTACGTTACTTTTCCGTTGCCACTGTTACAATTGCTACAAAACTGTTACTGTTACTTTTGCCACTGTCACCGTTACTTCCATACTACTTTGCTACTAAATACTTTGCTGCAGATATTAAGTCTTCCAGGTGTGGTTGAAATGACAACTCAGCTGCTAATACTTGAGAATTCTTTGGCTCCCCTTGTGTCGAATCAATAAATTTGGGTTGAATACTCTACCCTCGAAAACTGTTGCGATCCCCTATACTTGTGGGTTATCAAGACCTTTTTCTAGCACCGTTGCCGGGGAGCATAGCTCTATTCTCTGAGTCACTTGGGATTTATATCTGTTGATCACTATGAGGAATTTGAAAGATACTAGAACCAAGATTTTTCCGTCAACTACAAGGGGAGGTAAGGAACTGCCATCTAGCTCTGCACTTGATTCACCTTCTGTTTTGAGTAAACTTGCGACACCTACACCTGCAATTGATTCTGATATGTCGCATGTTATTGATGATGCCACTTCTGCTATGCATGATGCTTATGATGATACTACTTCGTTGCTTGATAATACTGTGCCACTAGGTGAATTTCTTGATGAACAACTTGCTAGGGCTAGAGAGAATGAAATTACTGAAACTGATGATATTATTTAAACTGAAGATTATGATTGTCCCCCTAGATGAAGAAACTGTTAGAGACTTTCTTGCTTGCAATGATAGAGAAGATCTTAAGAAACTGTTAGCTAAGCTGAAGTAAAAGTCTTTGAATGCTAGAATGCAATATGATCCTAAGTTTGCTACTTCACCTATCTTTGTTACTGATAAGGATTATGAATTCTCTGTCGATCCTGAGTTAATTACTTTGGTTGAATCTGATCCTTTCTATGGTTATGAATCTAAAACTGTTGTGGCACATCTTACTAAATTGAATGATATAGCCACCCTATTCGCTCATGAGGAAAAGATCCGCTATTACTATATTCTTAAATTGTTTCCTTTCTCGTTAAAGGGTGATGCTAAGTTATTGTTTAATTCTCTTGCTCCTGGTTGTGTGCGTAGTCCCCAGGATATGATTTATTACTTCTCTCAAAAATATTTCCCTGCTCATAAGAAACAAGCTGCCCTACAGGAAATATTTAACTTTGTGCAATCTGAAGAAGAGAGTCTCCCACAAGCTTGGGGGAGGCTTCTCCAATTACTTAATGCTTTGCCTGATCATCCTCTCAAGAAAAATGAAATACTTGATATCTTTTGTAATGGACTAACCGATGCTTCTAGGGACCACCTCGATAGTTGTGCTGGTTGTGTTTTCAGGGATTGAACTGTTGAGCAAGATGAATTGCTATTGAATAATATATTGAGTAATGATAATGATTGGACTCTTCCTGAACCACCACCTAAGCCAACTCCAAAGAAAAGAGGTATTCTATTTCTCATTCCTGAAGATATGCAAGAGGCAATGAAATCTATGAAAGAAAAAGGTATTAAAGCTGAAGATGTTAAGAATCTACTGCCTATTGAAGAAATACATGGTCTTGATAACCCAACACAGGTAGTAGAGGTAAATTCTCTTTATAGATTTGATGAAAGTGATATTCCTCATAATAAGTCTGCTAGTCAATGCTTGGATGAGTTTGATAATTTTATTGTTAAACACGAAAACTTCAATGCTTATGTTAGTAGACAATTGAAACGTAATGCTTACATGCTTGATTACTTAGGTGATTATATGAGTATAACTGTTATTGATCTTAAGCTTATTAGTAAACATGCTTCTATGGTAACAACTCAAGTAGAACAAGTACTTAAGGCACATGATGATTTGCTTAATGAGTTGAATAGTAAGAACAATGATAATGCTGTTAGGGTTATGACTAGAGATGGTAAAATGACACAGGAACCTTTGTATCCTGAGGGCCATCCTAAGAGAGTTGAGCAAGATTCTCAGAGAATTAACACTGATGCACCTAGTCCTAGTAAAATAAAGAAAAAGAAAACTGATAGGACTTTGCATACTTCTAGTGAACCTGTTATAGACACACCTGAGAATCAAAATGATATTTCTATTTCTGATGCTGAGACACAATCTGGTGATGAACATGAACCTAGTGATAATGTTAATAATGATGTTCATGTCGATGCTCAACCTAGTAATGATAATGATGTAGAGATTGAACCTGCTGTTGATCTTGATAACCTACAATCAAAGAATCAACGTTATGATAAGAGAGACTTTGTTGCTAGAAAACATGGTAGAGAAAGAGAACCACGGGTTCAGAAACCCTTGCCCTTTCCTCCTAAGCCAACCAAGAAAAAGGATGATGAGGATTTTGAGCGCTTTGCTGAAATGATTAGACCTATCTTCTTGCGTATGCGTTTAACTGATATGCTTAAAATGCCTCCTTATGCTAAGTATATGAAAGATATTGTTACAAATAAAAGAAAGATACCGGAGGCTGAAATTTCCACCATGCTTGCTAATTACACTTTTAAGGGTGGAATACCAAAGAAACTTGGGGATCCAGGAGTACCAACTATACCATGCTCCATTAAAAGAAACTATGTTAAAACTGCTTTATGTGATCTTGTAGCTGGTGTTAGTGTTATGCCTTTCTCTTTATATTGTAGACTTGAATTGAATAAGTTGACACCTACAGAAATCTCTTTGCAAATGACTGATAAATCAACTGCTATACTCATCGGTATTTGTGAGGATGTGACTGTTGTGGTTGCAAATGTTACTATCTTAACGGACTTTGTTATTCTTGATATTCCCGAGGACGACAGTATGTCGATCATCCTTGGTAGACCCTTTTTGAATACTGCAGGGGCTGTTATTGATTGCAACAAGGGCAATGTCACTTTTCATGGTAATGGTAATGAGCATACGGTACACTTTCTGAAGAAACAACCTCAAGTTCATAGTATCAATTCTATTGGAAAAATTTCAACTATTACTATCGGAGGTTTTGAATTCCCTCTTCCTACTGTCAAAAAGAAATATGATATTCTTATTGTTGGGGACATGCATATCCCCGTTGAGGTAACCTAGTGTTATTTGAAAATTCTCTGGTTTCATGTTATTCGAAAGAAGTTTGTTAATAAGACTTGATCAACCATGTTAATGGATTCCTTTTGATGGGCATGAGATGGATGAATCTAGAAGGCACAACCTTCTGTACCCACCTCTTACTTTCTGTTATTTAGAATAAATAAAGCAAAAATAGTATTTTCTGTCTGTTTTCTGAATTACCCATGCAATAAAAAATGTCCTGAAAATAGAAGTTATCCAAATGCCCTGAAAATTTAGTATGATTTTTCATAGAATATTTGAGAATTTCTGGCATTGAGAATGCACCAGGGGGCTGCACCAGTGGACCACAAGGGTGGAGGGCGCGCCCTACCCCCCTGGGCGTGCCCCCTGCCTTGTGGGTCCCACGTAGGTCCCCTTCACTTATTCCAGTACCCATCCACTTTGTCTTCCTCCAGAAAAAATCATCCCGCAGCTCAAACCCGTGTTCTTGCTCATCTTGCTGCCATTTTCGATCTCCTTGTGTAAAGCTCCATTTACAAAACTGCTTTGGGGGATTGTTCTTTGGTATGTGACTCCTCCAATGGTCCAACTAATTTTTGTTCTAGTGCTTTATTTATTAAAAAAATTTGCTGCTGTGGTGACCCTGTTCTTTAGCTTGCATGTCAAATTTATATGGTCCAAAGTAGTTTTGATGCATGATATAGCCTCTAGACACTTATAGGAGTAGTTGCTATCAATCTTGTTGAGTTTGCTTCACTTTTATTTTGAGTCACTAAAAATTTCAGAAATTTTCAGAGGAAAAGCCCAAGTACAATCTTCCTCGCACCGCGGAAGTTCGGCCGTGCGAATGGCCATGTGATGCATTCTTGGAGGCAGCCGGAATTCATGAGAATTTTTATTATTTGGCGGAGAATGCAGGCATCACCGACTTCCTCAATGATAAGTGTGATCATTACCTCCTACTCACTAATACTTTTGTGCAAAGTTTTCACTTTAATGTTAGGAGCTCACCACCCACAGTAGATTTTTATTTATATGATGAGCATAAGGAGATGACGCTTTATGACTTTTGTGAGGTTTATAAATTACCTTATGAGGGCAGCGTCGATGAGCCACGTCCTAGAGATGTGGAAAGTTTTATTGATGAAGTTACCGTTGGGGAAGGAAGAGGAGTGTCGGGAGCGAGAGAGTCTAGTTTACATTTTCCTGTTTTACGCTATTACTCATTATTTGCTGGGAGATGTTTAATTGGCCGCGGGGAGAGTGGAGACTTTAGTGCTCCTGACCTTGCTATTTTGCGCCATGCTTTACTTCGTGATAAAACTTTTAGTTTGGGCGCTATGGTTGCTCGACGGTTGAGTTTAAACTATATGAAGGGTCCTATCTTTGGAGTATCTATGCCTCCCGCCTCGCTAAGAACTTTGAGATACCCATTAGGCATAATGAGAAAGAGGAGAAGTTGCTACCCACTATACACTTAGACTATGACAGTATGGTAGCACACGATTTTATTAAGAAAGACGATGACAAGAGACTCATCTATAACCTAGTATTTAGCGAGAAGACTTGTCAGATTATTACCTTGCCAGCACCTTCTTTATTCGATATTCATTCAGGTAGCTACTTCATCTTTCCCGCGGACATTTATGCATACTAGGAGGGGACGCGATCCCCAGTTCCTGAGCCAGAGCCATCACCTATTCCGTATCAGGAGTCTATTTATCAGTGGGAGCCGCAGGAGCTCGTCAACCAGTGGAACCCCCATGATCCTCCTTAGTACACCGGAGAGAACTACTTTGATCCATGGGCGTAGACCAACTTAGGCCAAAAGCCTAAGCTTGGGGGAGTACGTATTTCTCACCGACATTATATTCATGTTCACACACTCATTTCAGTTGTCGGTGTTTATACTTTTTCATTGTATCATCCATGTTAGTTTACTTTCTTTTTCCCGCTTTCTTCTTGTGTGTTTGAAAAACTTTGGGAAAAACAAAAAAATTATTTGTAGCTTATTTCCTTATCATGTTCAGTAGTAGTATTAAAGAAAACCCAAAAAGATTTCTCGTTCTTCTTTTGCTTGTTGGGAGCTTTCCCGTGTAAATAGTTTTTCTCGTTCATGTTTTACTTTCTTCAGAAAAGCAAAAACTCCAAAAACATTTCAGTGTGTTTCTTTGAAATTCTTTTCTTTTCTTTGGGGGTTGAGAGGAGAAGACCACGATGAAAATGTTGAGTGGCTCTCATATGCATTATTGTTGATCTAACAAAGAGCCCATATTACCTTGTCTTCTCCTTTGAATAAACTTTTGCAGATTCCAGCTTAGTCCAATGCACGTGCACTATTATTATTATTCACATCGTTCGGTCGTGCAAGTGAAAGGCAATAATGACGATATATGATGAAATGATTGGGATGAGGAAAAGCTGGTATGAACTCGACCTATCTTGTTTTTGTAAACATGATTAGTTCATCGTTCCTGATTCAGCCTATTATGAATGAAACATGTTTGCAATGACAATTAGAGATTATAGTTACTCATGCCATGCTTAATTAGCTAGGAGTTTATAATGGTTTACCTTGCGTGTCAACATGCTTTTAAACTAGTTGTGATGTAGTATGATAGGATGGTATCCTCCTTTGAATGAGTCGAGTGGCTTGACTTGGCACATGTTCACACATGTAGTTGAAAACAAGATCAACATAGCCTCCATGATATTTATGTTCATGGTGATTGATATCCTACTCATGCTTGCACTCAATGTTGGTTACTCTCAATGCATGTTTATGACTGTTGTCGCTCTCTAGTTGGTCGCTCCCCAGTCTTTTGCTAGCCTTCACTTGTACTAAGCGGGAATACTATTTGTGCATCCACTTCCATAAATCCAAAGTTATTCCATATGAGTCCACCATACCTTCCTATATGCGGTATTTACCTACCATTCCAAGTAAATTTGCATGTGCCAAACTCTAAACCTTCAAATGATAATCTGTTTTTTATGCCCGAATCACTCATGTAGCGACTGGGGGCTGTCAGTATCTTCCATGCTAGGTGGGTTATTCTCACGATGAGTGGACTCCTCTCATCATTCATGAGAAAATGGCTGGTAATCGGGATGCCCAGTCCCATGCTCAAATCAAAATAATTTAAAACAAAACTCCCCCAGGATTGTTGATAGTTGGACGGTACCCGTTGTTTCGGATCAGCCGTGGAGTATGATTGTTGGTGGAGTGGGAGTAAAAAAAACTTTACCATTCTGTTTGGGAACCGCCTATAATGTATGTAGCATGGGAGATACCGCGATTTCTTGGTCGTTATGTTGACAATGAAAGCATACTGCTCAAAATTATATTCATCTCTGTTTCAAAAAAACTCGAGCTCTAGCACCTCTGCAAATCCCTGCTTCCCTCTACGAAGGGCCTATCTATTTACTTTTATGCCGAGTCATCATCCTCTTATAAAAAGCACCAGTTAGAGAGCACCACTGTCATTTGTATGCTTTGCTATTAATTGATATTGAGTATGACTGTGACAGGATCTCTTTTACCATGAATTACAATGTCTAGTCAGTCCTTGATCTTCAGGGGTGCTCTGCATTTATGTTTTGCGGTCTCAGAAAGGGCTAGTGAGATACCATCTTGTTATATCATATCACGATTGTTTTGGAAAAGTGTTGTCATCCAAGATGTATTATTATTGCTCGCTAGTTGATTATGCCATTGATATGAGTAAATGTGAGACCTAAATGTTATTGTGAATATGGTTAGTTCATAATCTTTGCTAAAAGCTTGAATGCTGGCTATACATATTTGCAACAACAAGATCAAACAAAGTTTGTAAAAGTTTTTCTTTATCACTTTCAGTTTGTCAACTGAATTGCTTGAGGACAAGCAATGGGTTAAGCTTGGGGGAGTTGATACGTCTCCATCGTATCTACTTTTCCAAACTCTTTTGCCCTTGTTTTGGAATCTAATTTGCATGATTTGAATGCAACTAACCTGGACTGACGCTGTTTTCAGCAGAATTGCCATGGTGTTATTTTTGTGCAGAAATAAAAGTTCTCGGAATGACCTGAAACTTCACGGAGAATATTTTTGGAATAAATAAAAAATATTGGCGAAAGAATCAACCGAGGGTGATCCACCGCCTGTCCACAAGGGTGGGGGCGCGCCCTACCCCCCTGGGCGCGCCCCCTGGCTTGTGAGTCCCACGAAGCTCCACCAACCTCAAGTCCAACTCCATATATTCACGTTCGTGGAGAAAAAAATCAGAGAGAAGGATTCATCGTGTTTTACGATACGGAGCCGCCGCCACCTCCTGTTCTTCCTCGGGAGGGCAAATCTGGAGTCCGTTCGGGGCTCCGGAGAGGGGAAATCGTCGCCATCATCATCATCATCAACCATCCTCCATCACCAATTTCATGATGCTCACCGCCGTGTGTGAGTAATCCCATCGTAGGCTTGCTGGACGGTGATGGGTTGGATGAGATTTATCATGTAATCGAGTTAGTTTTGTTAGGGTATGATCCCTAGTATCCACTATGTTCTAAGATTGATGTTGCTACGACTTTGCTATGCCTAATGCTTGTCACTAGGGCCCGAGTGCCATGATTTCAGATCTGAACCTATTATGTTTTCCTAAATATATATATGTGTTCTTGATCCTATCTTGCAAGTTATAGTGACCTACTACGTGCTATGATCCGGCAACCCCGGAGTGACAATAGTCGGGACACTTCCCGGTGATGACCGTAGTTTGAGGAGTTCATGTATTCACTAAGTGCTAATGCTTTGGTCTGATTGTCTATTAAAAGGAGGCCTTAATATCCCTTAGTTTCCATTAGGACCCCACTGCCACGAGAGGGTAGGACAAAAGATGTCATGCAAGTTCTTTTCCATAAGCACGTATGACTATATTCGGAATACATGCCTACATTATATTGATGAATTGGAGCTAGTTCTGTGTCACCCTAGGTTATAACTGTTGCATGATGAATGCCATCCAACATAATTATCCATCATTGATCCATTGCCTACGAGCTTTTCACATATTGATCTTTGCTACGTTACTTTTCCGTTGCCACTGTTACAATTGCTGCAAAATTGTTACTGTTACTTTTGCCACTGTTACCGTTACTTCCATACTACTTTGCTACTCCCTCCTTCCCAAAATATAAGGCGCGATTGACTTTGCACGGTCTTTAATGCACGACTTTGACCACTAATATATATCAAAGTACATGGATTGAACATGTTTAAATGGCATCGTCATATTTGTCTTGCAAAACAATTTTATTTCATATGTCTGTATACTAATTTTATATACATATAATACGTGAAAATCATAGTCAAAGTTGTACAACAAAGACCAGAAAAGTCAATCGGCGCCTTATATTTTGGGAAGGAGGGAGTACTAAATACTTTGCTGCAGATATTAAGTCTTCCAGGTGTGGTTGAATTGACAACTCAGCTGCTAATACTTGAGAAAATTCTTTGGCTCCCCTTGTGTCGAATCAATAAATTTGGGTTGAATACTCTACCCTCGAAAACTGTTGCGATCCCCTATACTTGTGGGTTATCAATGATCCTCTAGCTGCTGCCGCCAAGGTCGAGGGCTTGTAGGAGGCCCTGAAGAAAGCCGAGGCCGAGGCGGCCGAGAAGAAGATGGCCGCTGAGAAGGCGGTGGCTGATCTTGAGAAGGCCAAGCTCGCTGCCGAGCAACATGAGGCTCGGGTGACCGAAGTCCAAGTGGAGCTCCAAGATGCCACCAAGAAGCTGGAGGCCCTTGAGAAGGGGCAGGAGGAGCAATCCTCCCAGCTATCCAAGGTGGAGAAAGAGCTTCAGGAGGCGAGGAGTGACACTCGAGGTGTTCGGGAGGAGCTCCGGCAAGCCGTGCAAATTGCCAATGGTAAGAAATATTTACTGTAGAGTGTGTTCGGAGGCAACAGATTCACCCTGCTGATGAGGGTCTAGCGCTCCGCAGGCGTCTTCACTGATCTTCCGAAGAATGCAGCGGCCGCGGCGAGGCACTATGCCACCCTCGAGGAGGACTCCACGCAGCGGCTCTTCTGGTCACAGTTTCCGGACTCCGAGCGTCCGCCCCTCCTCAGCGATCAAATGAAGCAGCTGATGGAGATGCATCGAATGTCCGAGCTGGCCTTGAAGGACCTCTACGTCAGCCTGTGGCCGTCCGAGCGCATTCCGGACACCTACTTTGGCCTTGTACATAAGCTACGGGAGGCGCCGCTCCAGATTGACACCGTAAAGCGGTCAGCGTGCCTTGAGGGGGCGAGGCTCGCGTTAGCGAAGACCATGGTTCATTGGCCAAGGATTAATCCAATGGAGATGGCCACTGGTCCTCCGCCCAAGGGGAAGGAGCATCGCCGCCCCGAGCAGTACTTCACGCAGGTGATGACCAGAGCGCGGGCGATAGAGGGCCAGTGTTCGAAAGATGTAATGTTTGAGGAGTTGTAGTTTGTATCAAGTGGGACTTATGCTTCATTATGCGCCCGATGAACTTATTTGATATTGTAATGATTAAATTTTGACTCTTGTGTGGCCGTGTGTTTATTCTGAAAGCTACCAGTCGGCGGCTTTAGCCCCCAAGTGAATATCACGAGGGGTGTTTCGTCCCTGCACTGTTACCCTTAGCCAATGTCTTGGTGCCCGGAGGCGGTAGTGCGGGAGCAAATCCAGGCAATCAGACTATTCGGTTTTACTGCTTTCACTTAGCCTTAGGAGCTTAACGGTGGGGACTAGGGACTAGTCCCCGGTGTATTGTGATGTACTTAGGGATCAAAGTCTGCCCTTTCAGATCACATGGTTCGTGTTAAGACAAACCCTTCGTGTGACGTGGCGAAGTTGCCAACGATTTTTAGATTCAAACCTCGTCATCGGATCGCAGACCCGTTCGCGCTTACTATGACGGTCAGTTTTTGGCTTTTTCCTCCTGAGGTACTAGACCGGGAAAGCCAGAAGTACAATCGCAGTGGTTCTCCCTTTGCCTTCTTAGCCGAACATGCAGAACATAAGAGGCAAGCACAGGAGCCGGGCAACCCAACTATTGACCCAAGACATAGTTCGGAGTAGATGCATATAGTGCAATATCCGAGACGCCGAACACCTAGCGGAAAGCGGTGCCGGACTTGAAGATGTTGAGCTGATGTATAAATCGAACTCTTGACTAGTTAATATATTTTCAAGCCAGGCTGTTCGAAGAGCGGGTGGGGAATCCGGAAAGAGACAGAAAAAATTGCAAGATGCGGATATTCGAACACCATAAAGGGTAATTTTATTATTTCTTGTAAGCTCAGGACATCTAACCGTACAATTCGAACTGCGAAGGCAGTACTTGCAAGAGAGAAAGAAAAACAAAATTTACAGAGTAAAGGTTGACGCAGGGCCTTGATGCGTGAGTTGAAGCCTTCACTGTGCCCTACTGCACATCTGCGCCTTTGCTTCTGATAGGTGGGGGTTGGGACCTTCGATGAGACCTTGATGGGCGAGGACCCTTCCGATGGAGCTTTAAACTTGGGGGTATCCGGAATTGGTCCCCGGGTCATCCGAAGACTAGGTAATTCCGAAGTTTGGTTTAACCGAACATATACTTCGGATTAATGTATGCCTCATGGTTGCCCATGGTATTTTGAGTGCGAAGTTGTGCTGACGAGGCATGTGGAGTGTGGAGAATGTGGGTGTGCCGTGGGGCGCGTATCCCTATTTGCGGCGAACGCATGCGGGTTCCCATGATGGGGAACGTGATCAAACCCGTTTACTGTTGTCGCCAGCCCTTACAGCGGGTCGGCATCCAGGCCTATATGGGCCAGTGTGGTCTTCGGCCGCTAGGGCCGCAGTGTGCTCTTCGGTTCGAAGTGAGTGTTCTGTGTTGCCGTTGATAGTTATGACATCGGAAGGACTAGACATTTTCAACTTGAGGTACGCGTAGTGCGGAACGACATTGAATTTAGCGAACGCTGTTCGGCTGAGGAGGGCGTGATAGCCACTGTGAAAAGGTGCAATATCAAAGATCAAGTCCTCGCTTCGGAAATTATCCGGAGATCCGAACACTACTTCGAGCGTCACGGTGCCCGTGCAGCAGGCCTCCACTCCCGGAATGACCCCCTTGAAGGTGGTGTTACTGGGTTTAATCCTTGATGGATCGATCCCCATTTTCTTCATTGTATCCTCGTATATCAGATTGAGGCTGCTTCCTCCGCCCATTAGGACTCTAGTCAGGTGGAATCCATCGATGATGGGGTCCAGCACTAGGGCTACGGACCCTCCATGGCGTATACTGGTGGCATGATCCCTGCGATCGAATGTGATCGGGCAGGATGAACATGGATTGAACTTCGGCGCTACTGGCTCGACGGAGTATACGTCCCATAGCGCTCGCTTCCTCTCCTTCTTCGGTATGTGGGTTGCGTAGATCATGTTTACCGTCTTGACCTCGAAAGGGAAGGGTTTCTGGCCTCCACTATTCGGCTTGCGGGGCTCGTCATTGTCCTTGCTTCTTGGGATTTTGCCCGAGTCTTCGGCTGTGAGTTTGCCGGCCTGTTTGATCACCCAACAATTTCGGTTGGAGTGGTTGGCGGGCTTCTCTGATGTGCCATGGATCTGGCAAGGCCTGTCCAGAATTGTGTCCAGCCTAGACGGGCCATCACTGTTGCCTTTAGGGGCTTTCTTGCGGGTTTCGGACTTCTGGTTTCAGAATCCGGCATTTACTGTCGTATCCTCACCCTCGCCGTCATTGTGGCGACGTTTATTCTTGCTGCGTCGGGGCTTTCCATTTCCGTCGCGAACCTCGGAGGTACCTGGTGTGTCTGGGTTGGTGTTCTTGCGAGCAAGCCAACTGTCTTCGCCCGCGCAAAAGCGGGTCATGAGGGAAGTAAGGGCTGCCATAGTTCTTGGTTTGTCCTGGCCGAGCTGCCGTACAAGCCATTCATCCCTGACACTATGCTTAAAGGCAGCCAAGGCTTCGGCATCCGAACTGCCAATGATCTGATTTTTCTTAGTCAGGAATTGATTCCAAAATTGTCGGGCAGATTCTTCGGGTTGTTGCGTGATGCGATTTAGGTCGTCAGCATCCGGAGGCCGGACATATGTTCCCTAAAAGTTTGCTCAAAAAGCGTCCTCAAGCTCTTCCCAGCAACCTATAGAGTCTTCGGGAAGGCTGTTCAGCCAGTGTCGAGCTGGGCCTTTAAGCTTGAGTGGTAAATATTTAATGCCGTGGAGGTCGTCTCCTCGCGCCATGTGGATGTGGAGGAGGAAATCCTCTATCCATACGGCTGGATCTGTGGTTCTGTCGTATGATTCGATGTTCACAGGCTTGAAGCCTTCTGGGAATTGGTGCTACATTACCCTCTCTGTGAAGCATAGGGGGTGTGCGGCGCCCCGAACTCGGGCTAGGTCGCGACGGAGGTCTTCGGCCCTCCTACTCTGCTGCTACTCCCGGACTCTATCATTTCAGTTTAACCAATCGTAGTATCCTTCCTGGTATGCGGGCAGATCCTCTCTGGGTCCATAGATGGACCTGGTACGGCCTCCATGAGCTTCTAGGTCATGGCGGAGGTCGTACTCATAAGTGGGCCGCACCTGATCCTTGCCGTGACGGCGAGGTGGGGCGGCTGGGTGTTCGGCCTTGTCAGCTTCCTTGTCCCACCCTTTAGAGGGTCTGTCTGGCTGTTTGGCGTTTGTATACGTCAGGCGTGTTGGCTCTATAGCCTCGTCGTCGAATTGGGGCAATAGCCTTTGTTTAGGATAACTCATGGTTGGCTGATCGCGGCCGTACCCCTCTTCGGCAGCTAGGACTTTAGTTCATCGGTCGTTGAGGGTGTCCCGTTCAGCCTTGATTTTGCATTTTTGCTTCTTTAGGCTACGGGCGGTGGCTAAAAGCCTCCACTTGAACCGTTCTTGCTCCAGAGGGTCTTCAGGGACGATAAAATCGTCCTCCCCGAGACTGGCCTCCTCTTCAGAGAGTGGGAGGTAGTTGCTATCCTCGGAGTCTTCGTGGCTTTCCGGATTGAGCGGGTCCTCCTGCCCCGCAGGGTCATCCTGATGATGCTTGTTGGCTGCGTCTCCGGCGAGGTCATCCGTATTATTTACGGTGCCGCTCTCCATTGAGTCTATGTTGCTTGCGTGGCTTCGACGTGGTTTTGATCGACGACACTGTTTTTAGCGTTTGGGAGGCTCATCTCTGGGCTTGCCTCTGTCCTGCTCAGGAGTGCCGTTGCCGCCCTTTGGGGTGTCCACCATGTAAATGTCGTAGGTGAATGTGGCTGACCAGCGGCCCATGACGGGGGGACCGACCTCAGCATTAGCCATGGTTACGTCCTCCTCGTCCATGTATTCAGCATTCTCTGAATTATAGTCTAACATATCGGTTAAATCATCGATAGTTGCTACCAAATGGGTGGTGTGTGGGGTGCAAAATTCCCTATCGAACGCCTCGAAGGGTCGGTGATTGAAGGCGGAGGGCAGGTTCTCCTGGATAGTCATTTTCTGAATTTGGTCTAGCGCCTCGTTCAACATATCGAGGGTTGCCGGACATGAGGGCTCTAGGCTAGACTTTGTGGTGACGAAGCGGAGGTCGGTCTGTGACTCAACCGATCCTTGGTCTTGGACGGACCTTTCTTCAGGATTTGGGACCGAAACCTCGAGGGGCACCAGATTGTCCTCAGAAACTTAGGGTGTGCTTTGACCGTCCCGTGCACCTTCCACGCCAATGTTTGAGGTCGGGTCATTTTGGGCCGGGGGTGACCCCTGGCCGCTATTCATCGACTCAGGGTGCGGGTTCAAGGCCAGCAGGGTGTTGTGGGGGAGGAGCTCGGTCGAGATCGAATCTTGGCCTCTGACCTCTGGTTCTACCTCGAGGGACAGAGATAAATCCTCTGCCGATGTGAGTTCGGTTGATGGTGGGGTAAGGTCCCCTCTCTCAGGGAGTCCTTCCTGGCTCAAAGTCGTTTGGTGGACTGGGGCTGATTCATAGATCGGGTCGGGGGTGTACGTCGGAGCAGGCGCGGCAAGGCCTGCGGGGGTGGTGAATCCGGTGAAAACCAAATCCCCCCGTGTGTCAGTGACGTACTCCAGATTGCCGAATCAAATCCGGTGTTCGGGAGCGAAGTTGTTAACCTGGTCAAGACGGCCGGTCGAATCAGCGTGTAGCACAATGCTGCCAAAAGCGAAGAGTTGTCCAGGGATGAAGAGATCCATGGAACTGATGTCCTTTCCAAGGACTAAGCGAGCCATCGATCCTTCCGGTGATCCAATAGCGGAACTCTCAATGAAAGCACCAATGTCGGTGTCAAAACTGGCATACCTCGGGGTAGGGGGTCCCGAGCTGTGGATCTAGGATCGATGGGTAACAAGGGATGACGAACACAATGTTTACCCAGGTTCGGCCCCTCTCGAAGAGGTAAAACCCTACGTCCTGCTTGATTGTATTGAATATATAATGTGGTTTATAGAGTAGATCTACCTCGAGATCAGCTTGAGCTAAACCCTAAGGCTATGAGGTGATGAATGTGGCTCTAGCCCTAAAGACTAAAAACCCTCGGTTTATATAGACACCGATAGGGTTAGGGTTACCGAAGATAGATTACAATAAGCAATTAAAGAGATCCTCCGCCTTCTTGACCTGGAGGGCACACCATGGCTTCATAGATCTCCTGTCATTATACGGCTCCACCAATCCGGCCCATGTCCAATGGGCCGTCGCCCCGAGGACCCCTTAGTCCCTGACTCCCTCAGTACCCATGCAAGCATGTTCCTTATTACTTGGTAGACCATGGCAATTTGATAAAAATTATGTACACCATGGTAGAAACAATCAGTATACTCTTTTTCATAAGGATAAACATATTACTTTGCTTGCTATGTCTCCTGATTCCATTTTGAAAGATGATATTCATAGAGCTAATAAACAAAAATAGGAGAAAAATAAGAGTGAAAATCAGATTCTGGCAAAAGAATTTGAGCAACAAATGAAGCCTAATAATAAACCATCTAATGTTGCTTTTGAAATTAAATTGAAAAGTGCATGTTTACTTGCCACCAAATCTGATATTGATGATCTAGATTTCAGCAAATCTGTTTGCTATGCTTTTGTGTGCAAAGAGGCATTATTTTCATTCGAGGACGTGCCTTCCTCTTTGCCTCCTGCTGTCACTAATATTTTTTGCAGGAGTTCGCTGATGTCTTTCCACAAGACGTGCCACCAGGATTACCACCTATTCGAGGGATTGAGCATCAGATTGACTTAATTCCCGGTGCTTCGCTACCGAACCGTGCGCCATACCGTACCAAACTGTGCGCCATACCATACCACGTCTTTCCACAAGTACAGGAGCTGCTCGACAAAGGTTATATACGCGAATCTCTTAGTCCTTGTGCTGTTCCTATTATACTAGTGCCAAAAAAGGATGGTACGTCACGTATGTGTGTTGATTGTAGAGGCATTAATAATATTACTATTCGTTATCGTCATCCTATTCCTAGGCTAGATGATATGCTTGATGAATTGAGTGGCTCTATAATATTCTCCAAAGTTGATTTGCGTAGTGGATACCATCAAATTCATATGAAATTGGGAGATGAATGGAAAAGAGAATTTAAAACTAAGTTTGGATTATATGAGTGGTTAGTTATGCCTTTTGGGTTAACTAATGCACCTAGTACTTTCATGAGATTAATGAACAAAGTTTTACGTGCTTTCATTGGACGATTTGTGGTAGTTTACTTTGATGATATATTAATTTATAGGAGATCTTTGGAGGAACATTTGGAACATTTACGTGTTGTTTTTTTTGCTCTACGTGATGCACGTTTGTTTGGTAACCTTGGAAAGTGCACCTTTTGCACCGACCGAGTATCTTTTCTTGGCTATGTTGTTACTCCACAGGGAATTGAAGTTGATAAAACCAAGATTCAAGCTACTGAGAGTTGGCCGCAACCCAAAACGGTCACACAAGTGAGGTGTTTCCTTGGCCTCGCTAGTTTCTATAGGCATTTTGTGAGAGATTTCAGCACCATTGCTGCACCTCTCAATGAGCTTACCACGAAGGGTGTGCCTTTTGTTTGAGGTACCACATAGGAAGAAGCCTTCACGGTATTGAAAGATAAGTTGACACATGCTCCTTTACTCCAACTTCCTGATTTCAATAAGACTTTTGACCTTGAATGTGATGCTAGTGGAATTGGATTAGGAGGTGTGTTATTACAAGATGGTACACCTGTTGAATACTTTTCTGAAAAATTGAGTGGGCCTAGTCTGAATTATTCTACTTATGATAAGGAATTATATGCTCTTGTTCGGACTTTGGAAACATGGCAACATTATTTATGGCCCAAAGAATTTGTTATTCATTCTGATCATGAATCTTTGAAACATATTAAAAGTCAAGCAAAACTGAACTGTAGACATGCTAAATGGGTTGAATTCATTGAGACTTTCCCTTATGTCATTAAAGACAAGAAGGGTAAAGAAAATGTTATTGCTGATGCATTGTCTCGTCGTTATACTATGCTTTCACAACTTGACTTTAAAATATTTGGTTTGGAGACCATCAAAGATCAATATGTGCATGATCCTGAATTTAAAGATGTTTTGCATAATTGTAAAGAAGGGAGAACATGGAACAAGTTCGTCGTTAACGATGGATTTGTGTTTCGTGCTAACAAGCTATGCATTCCAGCTAGCTATGTTCATATTTTGTTGTTGCAGGAGGCGCATGGAGGAGGATTAATGGGACACTTTGGCGTGAAGAAGACGGAGGATGTACTTGCTACACATTTCTTTTGGCCAAAGATGAGACGGGATGTGAGCGCTTTGTTGCTCGCTGCACTACATGTCAAAAAGCTAAGTCACGACTCAATCCTCATCGTTTATATATGCCTTTGCATGTACCTAGTGTTCCAGGGGAGGATCTTCTAAAGGATGTCGGAGTTGGCCACTGGACTCGTTTCCATGAGCTCACGTGGATTCCCATTCAGATTCGTTAGTGTCTTAGTATTTCGGAGATTGCTGGAGACTCGTAGATCGGATCACGCTGAAATATTCAGGGGTTGTTGAAGATGTAATTCCGCAGAATTTCTGTGAAGGAAACATCAAACCAGTGGTCGAGGAGGCAGGGACGATGAATACAGATATGTTGTCTGGAAAATTCTGTAGGTCGTGAGGCCATGTTGATGTTGAGCCATTGACCTCCACGGATGATTCTCCATGATCTCGATTGAGGTTGAAGTTGATGTTGATGAATAATCCCATTTGAACATAGTATGTATGCACACCAGCCCCTACCTGGCGTGCCAAATGACGGAGCAAAATCCTGTCAGATTCCTGCATAGGGTTCCTCATGGGGCAGAGTGCGCATAAAGGATCAGATTGGGGTACACACAAGACACGAATTTACCCAGATTCAGGCCTCCATGTGGAGTAATACCCTACACCCTGCAAATATGAGTGTATTGGTTGTGTTTCTCTCATGAAGAAGATGAGGTGATGATTGATGCCGACTTGGGAGGCCCCTACCTCCCCTTATATAGATGGGTGAGGGCTAGGGTTACAATTTCCCAAGTCGGTTTACATGGCTTGGCACCCAAGTTTTCTACTAGAGTACATGTATCGTGGTACAATTAAGGTATATCTTTCTAGAGGAGGCTCACCGTTAGTGCCGAGGGGCCTAGGCTATGTCCGGGCTCCGAGGCAGACCTAGCGACCTTGTTCCCCGGAGGTCGGGTACCCCCGATGTATGGCATCGTCACCCCTAGTCTTTGGTTGCATCATTGTTGGAGTTCAGCTTACGAATACGCTAATGGAAGGCAAGAGAGGTTTCTATATCCTAAATGGACACCCTCAACAATAGGGGGATCCCGTGCTCCTGAATGATACACGTCAGTGCACCCTTCCTTAGAATTATCCTTGGACATCATGCCATAACGACTGGATGAGTCAACCTGCTTGTCACATTTGACACCCCTGATGACTACATGACTGAGAAGGTCACAAACCGATGGCTCTATATTTTACACATTTTAGAGCCCATTTATTGCATGTTATCTCCATATATTTTGTCCCATTGAACCAGAGTTGTACAAACAGGCCGGCACGACACGACCCATAGGGGCACAGTTAATAGATGGGTGTGTCATGCACGTGGGCGCCCTCATGCCCAGGCACAACCCCTTTACTAATCGGGTCAAACCATCGGCACGCTAGACACGTAGGCTCATGTGTTATTGGCTTGTTGGGCTGTTTTTGGGCCAATTTGACCTATTGGTCTGGTTATAGGCCATATATACAAAAAATATAAAAAGATAAACTGGTCATGCCGTGCCGCCCCACGTGCTCAGCCTAGTGGCCCAAGAATGGCCCATCGCGTGCCTGACACAGTCCGATTAGCTCGTGCCGGGCTAGGCTAATCTCATGTCGTGGCGCCGTGGCAACGGGCCAGCCTGCCAGGCATTGCCCGGATGGCCAGCTCTGCACGAAACCAAGTATATGTCAATTATGCATGATTTCTGATTTTTACTCTTTTCATTGTGAGCATTCGTAGTTTGTAATTTTATTTTGTTTCCTTTGTTTTGTCGTGTCTACAGATGTTTTGGAGTATTATCAGCAGCTTTGATCCTAGATAAGTCAGAGATGAGCCTCTGAGAAATAAAGAGAAAGGGGAGAAGAGGAGGTCCTCTGGTCCCTCGATTGCAAGGTCACGGTTGGCGACAACGATTGGATACTCTAATGAGCAATTGCTCGCTATCTAGTGGAGAAGAGCTTCATCACCGAGAGGGCGATTGGTTCAGAGCAGTGTGCAGTGCTCTGGGTGGTTTATATAGGAGAGGGGGGAGGTCGATGGCGAGCTGCTCACGGTGGAGTTGGTTGCGGCCTTTTCGGGTTTGCCGTAATGGCCACTAGAGTGGCCTTGATGGCGTACTAAGGATGAAAGAGGTCACGAGGGAGGATTGGGGGACTTGTCGAAGAATGTGCGGCCAGGGCAGAGGGGGTGAGGTGCAGATCATTTTTCTCGTCGGTTGACGTCAGCAACCAGAGGAGGAGGATGCCTTGGGCAGGGTGTCGGTTGGGTTGGGCCCTGCTACAACCTGTTTTCTTTAGGCGAAGTTGCTCTTGCGCGTGAGATGGAGAGAAATGGGTCGTGGACTAGATTTGGCCCATATAGTCTAAGATTTCTTTTTGTTTTTGAAAAAAATAACAAAAAATGTTTTGATTTTTAAAATAATACCAAACTTTTTCCTATAAATCCAATAAAATCACAATAAACAAAAATAAGTATACTTGACCTAGGAAAATTATTTCTAGACAAAACTAAGCTTAGTAAATAATTTTTATTTTGCCCACGGCTCATTTAGGCATTGGTAATCTCCCTAAAATAAGTATATAGGGTTTTATAAATAACCATAAAAGTTTTTTGTTGTGGATTGGTTTTGAGTTGCTTATCATGCTTGTGATATCACAAATGGTTTTTGAAATATCCCAAATGCAATTGAGCCTATTTAAAAAAATTCCAACACTATTATTTGGAGAAGTCATATTATGTCCACTCCTTTCTTTCATTACGATATTGGAAATTATTTTAAATAATCTCCCAAACTCAAATAAACTTCAAATTCGAAATAACATTATGTGAAATCAAATGGTTTTGTACACATATTATATGAAATCAAACTAGAACTGACCAAATGTGGTTATATCGTGTTTATATAAGCAGAAAACTACTTTTTTGGAGAAGCAGAAAAACTACTAGTAGTACCCATCAGAGGCCAAAAAGGAGTTAGAAAATAAATAGATAAAACATTCATACATAGGATGCAGTTATATGTCAGGAACATACTACATAAAACCACAAATATATTACATAAAGTATGGCATCCAACCATCTATATTATAGAAAGTGGAAACATGAATGAGAACCATAAAAATATCAATTAGAATGAAACGCCATGATGATATCATACATATTTTCCCCCAGGAAGGTATGATGGAGAACTGCCATCGACATGGCCCTTCTTCTTATGAAACATGCCTGTGATATTTGGCAACACAAAGCCCTTCCTCAATAGCATTCTTTTGCTCCTTTGATGCCCATCATTCTTCTCGGTGGGTTTTCCACCAGGAGCCTTGTGTACAGATGAAGGTGTGGTTGCGTGTTCTTGCACTTCTGCAGAAGACACGGACTCTGCAACTTTCTTCTGTTGGTTTTCACGCCACCTCTTAAGTTCACCTTCTACAGCCTTCTTTGCTGCTTCAGCCATCTCCGCCCTCTTCAGTGCCTCCTTTGTTGCTAATTCCATGTCCTCCATCTCTCTCCGGGCAGTTTTGATTTTCTATATTGCCTCATTCTCACTGGCTCTAACAACTTCCACTTGTGCCATGGCAGCAGCTACTTTCATCTCACTCAACTTCTCTGACTCCTTTAACTTACGGCTAATAGATTCAAACTCCTCTTTTGAGATTGTGACATTTCCTCTGGGTTCAGAAGTTGAAGCTTGAACAATACTTGCTCTGCCTGATAGTTGCTTAATCTGATCAAGGGCCTTCACTTCAGCTGCTTTTGCTTCTTCTGCTTCTTTCAAAGCTGATTGCAACCGTTCCTTGGCTTTTGTTAACGCAACACGTGCTACTTCAGCTTCAATTCTTAACTCTACTGCACTCTTCTGCATCATTTCAGCTTCTTGTAGGGTAGTTTTAGACTCACACAATAGCTGTTGAAGAGCTAGCATCACGTCATCAGAAGCTGTTGCAGCTTCTGATTCATCACAAAGTGCTACCTCAAGCTTAGATTTGCATTTCTGAAGCTTGACATGTAGATCTGCAACAATGGATTCAGTATCTGTATCCTTCTCTTTGAGTTGACTGTGGTCCTGCTTTATAGCTGCTAACTCCAACTTCAGTGATTCTACCAAGTTCCGAAGTGTGCTTTCCTCTTCAGCTTCTTTCTGCAACATTTCCTTCGCATCATCCAATTCTGTGGTGATAGCAGCATCAGTTTCTAAATCTAGAGCACGGGCATCTTCGATCTTTTTCTGCATTGATGAAATCTCAGAGTTGGTCTCACCTAGCTTTTCTTTAAGGGTTTTATAAGCAACAGGATCAAATTCAATTCTCAAATATGACAATTTCTTCTCAGTTTCTTCCAAAGCCCGTTTATATGTATTCCTAGCAACATCCTTCTCAACAAGGACTTGCGACTCTTCTTCCTATAATTATTCTGTAGCTACCTTCATGTGCATAAGCGATTCTTTAATTGCTTTAGCCTCATTATAAAGTTTAGCAGACTTTTCCTTGTTGGCTTCTATCGAGTGCAATGATTCCTCTTCCTTTTGGGCAGCAGACAGCCTCATATCTAATGAGGTTTCAAAATCCTTCTTGAGCTTCCTTAGCTCCTGTTTGGCTGCATCGACGTATGCCAGAGCAACCGCATACTGTTGCCTTGCATTGTCTAGTTGTTGCTTCAAGGGACTATCTTTTCAAATAGCTTCCTTCGGGCTGCCTCCTTCAAGCTTCTTGGTTCGAGTCTTTGTATCTTCCGTGGCTTGAATAGCCATCTCTTTGGATTTATTGATTGCATCCCGCTTAGTAGTTAGTTCATCAACAATTTTTCTAGCTTTCTCCAACTTGGAGAGGGACTGTAGTTTGGCTGCTTCAGCATTACTCAGTTGTTCCTTGTATTTATTCAACTCTTTCTGGGCCAAATGAAGTTGGGTGTCCTTAGCTAACACCTTCTGCCGAAAGTATGTTTCAAAAATCGGAGTCAGAGTATATTTGGATAATTAGATACCAAATATATCCAGTGAACTGTGTTGCATGAATAATAAGGAAGAGATATGCCAATTATGAGATGTAATTGCATCATTAATTATGTGAATTGCAGAAGCCAGATATGTAGGGGCAAAGACAATACACTGTTCCTGACTGACAGTACAAGTAATATCAAAAGTAATGAAAAAGGGGAAGAGGTGAAATAACTGGAAAGAAGACCCAAGAAGTTTAGGACAGGAAATATAGAGCTACTGGGCGGTTAAGCTGGTTGATTATTTGAAAATGAGATACAAATTTCCATCATACAAATTATGTTCGACTATCTGCCTATATGTCACTTCTGCAAAAACTAGTACATTTCAGCAAAATTTCAATTGCAATTTCTAACAAGTCGTCCTTTTTTCCTCCATTCTCAAAGATTAAACAAAACAAAATAATGGAAAAACCAAACCAATTTAAAATATTAGTCCAGTAACTCCAGTTCCCACTGGTACTAATTACATAAAATGACACAATTTTCTGGCCAAAGAGAAAGTTATCTACCATGAATATTAGGCTACTTGACATTCTACCAGGAGCAAAACAAAGATGTTATCATGTGTGGCCACTGCATTGGACAGCAAGGTGGGGATGGTATGTTGATTGGTTGAATATCTGCTTGTCAAGTTTGAAGGAGTGGAACATCACCAAAGATTTAGCCATGGACAGGGGTGCGTGGAAGTTAGCTACTTGGTTTCGATATCTTATGGCTTTCAACTCTAGCTTACCCCAACTTGTTTGGGACTGAAATGTGGTATTATATTTTGGTTGGTTGAAATATCTGCATGTCATGTCTGAAGGACTGGAATATCACCAAAGATTTAGCCATGGACAGGGTGTGTGGAACTTAACTATCCACGTGCCAGAACCATGACTTGATTTTGGTATCTTATGGGTTTCAACTGTAGCTTACCCCAACATGTTTGGTACTGAAAGGCTTTGTTGTTGTACATATGTGTAGGAAGATGGATCTGATAGGGAAATTGCAAATTTAAGGGTATCTTTTATTTCAAAGATTCCATAGAGGAATATGAAAACCATAATTGCAATGGCATGTCTTCCTGGGCCATAAAGGATTGGAAATCATAGGGTTTGCACCAAAGGGTGTTTGATACACCGTAGGGAGAGCACAGAGTTCTTACAAGACATTTGTATGAATGGGAAATTTTGCATGGAACATTGCAAAGGGATCCGATGAATTACAATCAAAACTAACTAGCCTAGATAGAAAAACATGACATGGATTACAATTCATAAGGATCATCATAAGACTCATAACACGAGGATGAAAATTTAAAAACAATCCACATTCTAAAAAAAAATCATTGTTTCTATAAGGTAAGCCTGACAATTCGAAATTGGAGAACACCCTCGCCCTCATCATCAATTAAAATAAATAAATGGAAAACATATGTAGGTGACAACATTGAGTGGGTACCAAATTACAACATATATTACTCACTGAAGCATGCTGTAAATTAAGTTGACTAGAAAGGGGGTAAATTTCTCAACAACAAAATGCTGCATGGGAAATAATTAGACATTTCATAGGAGATAAACAAGCAAAATCAGTACCAAAATAATCACGTATACTTTCAATAGAGTAGAATCATCTAGAACTTCTCAGTGATAAATTTATGACGCAACATTTCGAGCTAGCAGTTTTCACAACACATGATGCGTTTCTTTTTCAAAATTATACTTGTATAAGGATGTCAAGGGTTAGAGCAGGTGTCCTCAGTATTCATGCTATGTGAGTGAATCATGGCAAACATGCATGTGCGCATGTTAAGGATTTGAACTTGCAAAGTAACTACCTCTGCTTGAGGAGCCTTTGGCTTTCTCGCAACTAATTTGTCAGATGAAAACCTTACTTCACCAAATAAGCTCACTGTAGCTGTGACCGATTCAAAAGGAGCTCTTGTATCAATTTCTCCAACCTCCAATTTTTCTGCGTCAGTAGAAGGTGGGCGAACTTTTGTAGCCATATTTATTGTACTACTATATTATATGCAAGCTGCAATAGAAAAACAAGGAGTAACAGAAAAGCATTTGCAGGAAAGCTAATGGTACACAACTCTCTGCTATATATACTACTCCCTCCGTTCCTAAATATAAGTCTTTCTAGAGATTTCAATATGAACTACATACAGATGTATACAGACATATATTAGAGTGTAGATTCACTCATTTTGCTCCGTATGTAGTATATATTGGAATCTCCAGAAAGACTTATATTTAGGAACGGAGGGAGTAGACTGATCAATTTGATTAATGAATCTACTAGGATGTGGTTATAGGACATGAAACAACAATAATTATGTTCCACCAACCTTTTTGAGGGGAAAAACACATATTGAAGATTCATGGGATCGTAGTATTAGAAAATACTACAGGTGATATTGATGTCCCATATGGTTGTTCGTAAACTGTTACAAATGCATGCATGACACTGTTATTTTTGTAAAAAAGAACATGGTAAAATGCCCTGCTACTCCAAAATTTAACTTGCAGAGTTACAACACAGATGTACATTCTGCATTTCTAATTCATTCTCCTACTGCAAACCATAAGGCTTCGTTTGACAAGGGAGGTTTTTCAGACCCAAGGGGCCGAGGTTTGACAAGGGAGGTTTTCCAGACCCAAGGGGGCACAGATGTACATTCCGCATTTCTAAATCATTCTCCCCTGCAAACCCTTCGAATCTCCTTCCGTCATACGAGGCCTAAAAGAGGCCACAAATATGCCCCAAAATTCCCTTGAATATTCACATAAGCACATCATAACGGGCGTAGCATCTCTCAAAGGGCATAAGGGTTTCACCGAGCTTGAAAAGTGAACCGAAAATAACGAAATCAATCCAGACAACCAATTCTAGGGCTTAGCAGGAACAAAAAAATGTTAGGCTGAAACAAACCAGTAGATGCGCAGAGAGAGGTGAGGCCCAAGTCGGTGGCAATCTATAAATCCGCTACGGCGAAGGGGCCAAAAAGGAAGGGCTGGGGTTGCCGGCCGGCGGCGGCGGAGGGGCTTGGTGGCTTGTTGGGGTTAGGCCATCTGATCGGTCCGAAAGGAACATGCGGCTTGGTCAGAAAGAGCAAAAGTAGGTGGGGCGCACGTATTTTCCGGGCATCCAATAGCCAATTCAATCAATGGCAGTGGCGTGGCCCACATTTTGTTGGGTTTGACTCAAGCTCAAATAGAGTTGTTTTTAACATAAACCCCAAAATTTATTAAATAGAAATAATAGATACATAGTGTATGAGTTAGGTTACAATTTAATTTGAAGGTACGTCGAGCCAATCAAAAGTCTTCATAGTTCAGCCTTAAAAAAATTCCTCTTATTTCATCCTTCAACATCAGACATTTGAATGGATATACTTTATTTTGAAACCAATTGTGCATAGATAATTAGGGAATCCAAACAATGCAAGAACAAAGATCAAGCATCATGCACACATTCATCCGAGATATGCAAATCACATGCCATTGGATCTCACATGTGCACGATCCCATAGGCGGAGCATGACTGAAAACATAGGAGGCCTGACAGTTTACAATGCCAAGCAACCAGATTCAAGCATAAATAAGTAATATGACCTTTGAGACCTGTGTAAGTGTAAAATTTACGGAAGCATATCCTATGCTAATATATATATATATATATATATATATATATATATATAATAACTGGATGGAATGGAAGAACTAAAGAGACTTTTTAGGAGGGCGATATTTGGAGATATTTTTAGAATCCAAAGAATTTGAGAGCTAGGTGGGATTCTTTACTCTGAGGATTGGAGAGATTCTTTACGTGGCAGGATTTGAGAGAGGTTGGTACTTTCTACTGCATTGCCCAGAACGATAACCTTCGGCCCACTATGTTGCAAAAAGGAACCTAGACCGAATAAAAACAACGGGATGTGGAATGGATCTAATGGGCCACATACAATGTTAATTACTTTTTGCATCAGAAGACTGGACCATGCATGGGCACGAGCCTTCCTCCGATGTCTTAGATGCTCACACCATCCTAAAATGCATGGTCATTGCTTGCATTATCTCTATATGTTGGATCCATGGTATCTGTATCCAACATCACCAACCAGTTTTCCTCGGTCACCTTCTCTTAATTCAACCTATCCTCCTTAAGTTGAATCCTATGTGTAGCACCTCGAGACCGGCACTTTGCAAATCTAGCCAACTCCGCTAGCCTCCACATAGTATTGATCCCAAGATCTCTAAAGCTTCATGCGACAAACACACCGAAATACGTCAACCATGTGGAAGAGTTGATATCAGAACAAAGATTACAAATGTTCCACAACAACAACATATATTCATACATAGACATCAACTTATACAACAAGGGCCTTTCGACCAAGATCAAACTCATACAACAGAAGAGGATAAATCTTAGACATGTAATGATACAAATTGCCTTAAGGAGGCTCAAATAAAAGCAAAGGTATCCATATCCACTATCCAGACCGTTGTCTATAGGATAACCAGCTAATGTCGTCCATTAACATACCTGTAAGTGTTTGTTGTGGCAAGTGTGAGCATAGTGGTACTGAGAAAGTCTTGTTACCAAGGGTACTAGCACTAACAATACAATTAGGTAGGGAATGGTTAAGCGGTGAAACTGCACGAGCCTAAGCATCACACTACAACTTCAGTCTATTAGAGTAAGATGAGAAACGCAATCCAAAACAGGTATCCCGTGAACTAGTCATCCTATTCACTTACCTACGCAAAATATAACACTACCCTGTTCTCCCCTTCACATACCCCCATGAAGAAGAGACAGTCAATGCACTCACATGTTGGCAAATTATTAGGTTGAAGTCGTTCTATGAACTGTTATAATGCTCAAAGTCTCCATAACCACGGGCATGACTTTTCGAAAAGATTTACCCTACATGGATGCACCACTGACCCATTATAGGTATCTGTACAAGTTCGCTCTTCCCAATTGATAGAGAAGAAGGTGTCCCAGTCTTTCGATGAGGGGTAGCCATCTTTTTCGGTGGAAGACAACTTTAACGATCCAACTACGAATGTGCGAAGACGTCATGCCTTAGCAATCACTAAACCAACTTCGAGAGGTTATTTACCACGCCAGAGCACGATCAACCTAGCCTCGACGGTCTAATTCATTTCCCATCCGGTGTGTCCTGAGAACGAGATACGTGCGGATCCTATCGGGATTGTTGACATGCCGGGCGGTCTTGCTGGTTTTGTTTTACCATTGTCGAAATGTCTTGTGCACCGGGATTCTGAGGATACTTCGGGCTATCTCGAGGTTGAGGTTTTCCAACGCGGGTCGTGAGAGTTTATGATGGACTAAGTTGGGACTCCCCTGCAGGGTTAAATCTTTTCGAGAGCTATGCCCGCGATTATGTGGCGACTTGGAAATTTATAATATCCGGTTATAGAGAACATGACACTAAACCCAAATTAAAATACACCAACCGTGTGCGTAACCGTGATCGTCTCTTTTCGAGGGAGTTCGGGAAGAGAACACGGTGGGGTTATGTATGACTCGTAAGTAGTTCATGATCACTTCTTGATCATTAATAGTTTGTGACCGTTATGCGTAGTTTACTCTTCTTATTCTTGTACTCATAAGTTAGCCACCATACAAATGCTTAGTTCTTGATGCAACATCATCACTTAACCATTTCCATATGCATTATGCTTTGCTAGTCTTGATACCCATGGTAATGGGATTGATGAGTCCTCGTGGCTCACAGATTACTACAACAACAGATGCAGGTACAGGTAATGCAATGATCTGATGTGAGAGCGATGCTTGCTTGTTTTGGAGTTCTTCTTATGCTTCTTCTTCTTCTTCGTTGATCTAGGGATAGGTTCCTGGTTGGCAGCCTGGGCTAGCAGGGTGGATGTCTTCTGTGTTTTTCATTTGATTTCCTTTGTAGTCGGATTCTGCTCTTCTGTTTGGTGTTTGATATGTATTGATGTATTCATGTGGCAATTGTATGCCTTTGTATGTATCCCCATCTATTGTGTATACATGTACAATGTAATGATATCCACCTTGCAAAGTGTCTTCAATATGCGCTTCCATCCTTGGTGGGACCTCTGAGTTCCTCTAGTATAGGATCGCATATTGGGCGTGATAAGATGTGTGCGATATATGGCATACAGTTCACTCGGATGGACTGTTTGCGATGAGCTAAAATAGCACAAACGATTACCCAGATCCAAATGTGTGTGATAGATGACATACAGGTCACTCAGATGAACTATTTGCGATACTCCAGAAGAACACACATGATTCGACGTACCAAGATATCTGTGACACCTGTCAAACATGTCAGTAATCAAAATTATGCGCGATAATTCTAGATAGCACATACAATTTTTTGTTGTGAACCGAGTGATCGACATGGTACACAATTGAAGAAATCAACTATGGGTGATAATGTAAAAGTTCACTGTCGAATATGTTTTGCTAACCGTCTTCGATGAGATTGACATGGGAAATTGATGAGGACATCAATACCATTCTTACACCCACAGCCCCTGCTGCTATACATACTAGACCAATTACTAGAGCTCACGCACGCCAATTGAATTACCAGGTACTTTTGTTTCTTGGTAACAATTCTAATGTTCATGAGAATATGATGCTGCCTAAATTGGATGCATTTGTTTTGCTTACAAATGAAGGGCCTAGTTTGGACAAGAAAGATGAACCTTGGAGCAAGTTCAATCATGAACAAGAAGTGATGATTTCAGGACTTTGAAGCCACCATAATGAGTGCATGAAGGCTTAGACGAAATATACAAGACGCCACTTCCTAAATTTCGTCCAGAGGCTATTATAGGTGCTGCGTTGCCTTATTATTGAGCCAGGCCCATGTAATTTTGAAATACTTGAGTATAGGCTATTTTTAGAGTCCCTATGTGTGGGGAAACAAGAGTTAGGGTTGGTTTCGGACCACTCCTCCAAGGGCCATGAATTCCCCCCTCGTTCTCCATATATACAGCCCTTAGGGTGCCGTTTAGACTTTGGGTTTTGTTTAGATTAAAAGTTCGCCATAGCTGCAACTTCTCGTACTTCGTTTGTGTTCAATGACCAGACCAAGACGTCATAGAACCCCACCTTGATCAATAAAGCTTTCATCTTATATTCGCAATATCCAGATTTTAATCCTAGTTTCGTGCTTGTTCTTTGTTTGCTTGCAGGAAATAGACCTTCGTGGTCATGTTGATCGTGCCCCGGCGTGGTCAATAACCTCTCGGAGTTGGTTTAGTGATTGCTAAGGCGCGACATCCTCTCGCGTTCGTAGTCATATCGTCAAAGTCTACTCCTCTCAAACGATAATCATCATCTCATCGAAAGACGGGACACCTTTGCCCCTATCAAGTGGTATCAGATTTCCAGGTTACTCGGTGAGTTTTTCAAGTTTTTGTAGTTTAGATCGAGTTTGTTCTTCATACCTATAGTCCATGAAAAAGCCAAAAAAATAGGGTTAGTTCATCATATCCGAACCAATCTGAGCCTTTGCATAATCTTTTTAGAGTTTTGCTTTGTTGAATTGGCGGTTGCATCGTTGTCTCAAGTTGCTGGTTTTAGTGCCTAGTCCTTTAGAGTTTCGAGTTCTGTTCACAAGTTGTCACGCCGCCGCTGCACCATCATCATCACCGCTGCAATATACCAGCATCGTCATCACCGCTGCCATATACCACCATCATCGTCACCGCTGCCATATACCACCATCGTCATCGCCGCTGCCATATACCACCATCATCATCGCTGCTGCCATATACCACATATCCACCGCCATCACACTAATTCGAGTCCACCTCAATCATAGATTCGCCACCAGTCCGTGTTCCACCGCCCTACATATATCCGCCACCAGTCCGAGTTCCACCAGTTTCATCTCCGCCTCCAGCCCTAGTCCGAGTCCAGTATTTCCTTTCCTGTTATTGATTTTGAGATCACGCCATACTACGAGTCGTGACCAAGTCGGACTCCCCAACTTTCATGCCACCCGTACAAGAAAATAGTTCCAGTTTAAAAAAAAACTAAGTCTGGAAAATTCTGGCTAGGCAGTTTTTAGACCATTTGCAGACTATTTCGAAAAAAATTGTTGCGAAGCAAAAAAAAAGAGGAAAAAAAGTGCAAAAAAAAGTGAAAAAAAGAGATTCAAAGTGTGCTCCTCCCTTTTTTTACGTGCAGTGCCGTGATTTTGTTAGTGTTCTAGGCTCGCGTCTCTAGTACGGTCTAGCCTAGGACCAGCACAGTACCGTCGTTGAGCGTTTATTCAACTTTGCATCTCTGAATTGATTATTGCTGACCTTTTTGCTACCATATTATAAGCCATCCCAGCTCCACATACATATACATCATGCGTTTGACTCTCCCTAGTAATCGCTCTATCCAAGCTTTGAGATTTTTGACTACAACAGTTGCTGATCTCTGCCTGCTGCTGGGTAAGAACTGGTAAGAATTTGAGATTTGCTTGACGGATTTGTGACACCCCACCACTTTCTAGTAGTCTGTAGGATCATATTCTTGTGTGTTTCTATTGCTGCTAACCATGGCAGGATCACAAGCTAACAAGATTGACTGGGAGAACATGACAACGAAGGAGCTTCATGATAAATTGCAGCAAATGGTGGGTCAACAGGTGGAAGACGTGATTACCAGTTTTGGCAAGGCACTAGAGAGGATTGATGACATTGAGAAGACAATTGACACCAAGTTGGACTCCAAGTTCAATGAAGTACTCGCGTGTCTACCACAACCATCAGCTGCCTCTGTTGCACCGTTGCAACAACAGCAACAACCACCTCCACGTCGCGATCCAGCAGGACGAGCACAACGTGTCCTTCTTGAGCCAGGACAAACTTCTGGTGCCACTGCTACTACTATTGATGCTTCTGTAGCTCTTGTTGCTAACGCAGAGGTGGAGGACCATTACAAGTATGAGGTTGTTCAAAATCAGAACTACGTGCAACCACTAGCACCACCACCACCGAGTCGTCCTCATGCATATAATCGCAACGGTAGGGCTGCACCACCCCTTCAGGTACGCGATCAAGACCACATTCCTAAACTAAAGTTGAATATCTCGCCATTCGAGGGTAGATACATTCCTGATATTTATCTTACTTGGGAGTTAGAAACTGAACAACGCTTTACATGCTTACAATATCCCGAGGATAGACGTGTTGCTACTGCTGTTTGTGCTTTCACTAGTTTTGCATGTGTTTGTGGTCAGAACATTGTATATTATATCCTATTCCAACTACTTGGGCTGCTTTGAAAACTGCTATGCGTACTCGTTGGGTTCCACCATATTATCAACGTGAATTACTTAAAAAATTGCAGCGCTTAAGACAAGGAAAAAATTCTGTAGAAGAATATTATCAGGAATTACAAACTCGCATGATTAGATGTGGTATTGTTAAGGATAATGAAGCTATGCTTGCATGCTTTATGGGTGGATTAAATAGAGAGATTCAGACCATTCTAGAGTATAAGGAGTATAATAATATCACTCATTTATTCCATCTTGCTTGCAAAGCTGAACATGAAGTGCAGGATCGACAGGCATCGGCGCGAACTAATTTTTCTTCAGGTCGATCTTCATCATGGACACCACGTACATCCTCTACTTCCACACGTTCTACTAAAGCACCACCGACTTTAGCCGCCAATTCCAACAGAGATACAAGAAAACAGGCACCACCACCACCATGTGCCCGGAGCACACCTTCTGGTCCCGCACAAAGCTCTTCTTCATCCATGGCATCAACAGGGCAAACACATGAGGTTATATGCCTTTGTTGCAAGCGTGGAGGTCACTATGTGAGCAAATGTCCATCTCCGCGTGTGATGATTGTTACTGAGGATGGTGGGTATGAGTCCGCTAGTGACTATGATGAGGAGACTTTGGCTTTTATTACAAGTGAAGAACACGGTGAAGATGATTCTGAACATGGGACACAATACATGGCTGCTGAAGATGCTGATAGGTATGAAAGTTTAGTTGCTCAACGTGTTTTGAGTGTGCAGGTCACACAAGCTGAGCAAAATCAGAGGCATAATTTGTTCCATACAAAGGGAGTTGTGAAGGAACGTTCTATTCGCGTCATCATAGATGAAGGGAGCTACAACAACTTGGCTAGCATGGAGATGGTGGAGAAGCTATCTCTCACCACAAGACCACATCCACATTCTTACTACGTCCAATGGTTCAACAATAGCGGCAAGGTTAAGGTAACACATACTATTCGTGTGCATTTTAGTATCTCTACATATGCTGATTATGTTGATTGTGATGTGGTACCCATGCAAGGATGTTCCTTATTACTTGGTAGACCATGGCAATTTGGTAAAAATTCTGTACACCATGGTAGAAACAATCAGTATACTGTTGTTCATAAGGATAAACATATTACTTTGCTTCCTATGCCTCCTGATTCCATTTTGAAAGATGATATTAATAGAGCTAATAAAGCAAAACAGGAGAAAAATAAGAGTGAAAATCAAATTGTGGCAAAAGAATTTGAGCAACAAATGAAGCCTAATAATAAACCATCTAGTGTTGCTTCTGAAATTAAATTGAAAAATGCATGTTTACTTGCCACCAAATCTGATATTGATGATCTAGATTTCAGCAAATCTGTTTGCTATGCTTTTGTGTGCAAAGAGGCATTATTTTCATTTGAGGACGTGCCTTCCTCTTTGCCTCCTGCTGTCACTAACATTTTGCAGGAGTTCGCTTACGTCTTTCCACAAGACGTGCCACAGGGATTACCACCTATTCGCGGGATTGAGCATTAGATTGACTTAATTCCCAGTGCTTCGCTGCCAAACCGTGCGCCATACCATACCAATCCAGAGGAGATGAAGGAGATTATGCGTCAAGTACAGGACCTTCTCGACAAAGGTTATATACGCGAATCTGTTAGTCCTTGTGCTGTTCCTATTATACTAGTGCCAAAAAAGGATGGTACGCCATGTATGTGTGTTGATTGTAGAGGCATTAATAATATTACTATTCATTATCGTCATCCTATTCCTAGGCTAGATGATATGCTTGATGAATTGAGGGGCTCTACAATATTCTCCAAAGTTGATTTGCGTAGTGGATACCATCAAATTCGTATGAAATTGGGAGATGAATGGAAAACAACATTTAAAACTATGTTTGGTTTATATGAGTGGTTAGTCATGCCTTTTGGGTTAACTAATGCACCTAGTACTTTCATGAGATTAATGAACGAAGTTTTATGTGCTTTCATTGGACGATTTGTGGTAGTCTATTTTGATGATATACTGATTTATAGCAGATCTTTGGAAGAACATTTGGAACATTTACGTGCTGTTTTTATTGCTCTACGTGATGCACGTTTGTTTGGTAACATTGGGAAGTGCAGCTTTTGCATCAACTGAGTATCTTTTCTTGGCTATGTTGTTACTCCACAGGGAATTCAAGTTGATAAAGCCAATATTGAAGCTATTGAGAGTTGGGCGCAGCCCAAAACGGTCACGCAAGTGAGGAGTTTTCCTGGACTTGTTGGTTTCTATAGGCGTTTTGTGAGAGATTTTAGCACCATTGCTGCACCTCTCAACGAGCTTACAAAGAAGGATGTGCTTTTTGTTGGGGTACCGCACAGGAAGAAGCCTTCACGGTATTGAAAGATAAGTTGACACTTGCTCCTTTACTCCAACTTCTTGATTTTAATAAGACTTTTGAGCTTGAATGTGATGCTAGTGGATGTGGGGCCCCGCCTGATTACCACTGTAGCCAGACGGTCGCCACGCATACCAGCCCAGGAAATCACTCTGGCATGCGCGTTTACAACAAGTATCATGAACACAAGCATTTCTATTAATGGATATTTATAAGTCTTACATGAGATATATTACAGAGGGGTGGCAGCGGAAAAGCTCTATCTAAGGTAGCATGGTCCTGGTGTGGCTCCAATCCACAGGGATCTGGCTGGGTTACTCTCCTAGCCCGCGAACGCTCCGGCTCCTCGTCGACGGACGACGGATCCTTATGTGAACCTGGCCACATTAAAGGCCGCTGAGTACTTTTGAATGTACTCGCAAGCAAACCAAACTAACATATACACCAAGCAAAGCAATCCATGGCATTCAAGCATGCATTTGTTATTAGAGCAACAGTAATTATCATGGCCTAGCATACCTATCTAGCCATATAACTATTAAAGTAAAATACAGTAAAGTAAAGCATATCAAGTAAGTGATCCATACTCCGAACAATCTCAGGATCCAATCCAACTCTTTCGGTCATCTGACCATCTCTTTCATAGCCATTCCATGGCTATCATATCATATTCCTGACACCATCCAATGTCTATACATCTGCACTAAAAGTCTGACAAACTTACTCTCTTCTGGGTTGCCTTACAACCCTCAGAATACTCAAGATCCATTGAGTACTTTAGGGCATAAGACGAGTTTTTCCATCATTACTATCACTGTTCCAGTTGACCACCTAGAGAGGTCTGGACGGACTGTCCAATACCGTGGACACGGCTATTCGAATAGATTTTACACTCTACAGAGGTTGCGCACTTTACCCACACCATGGAGCACCTGACCTCGTGATCCCATTCGGGTGGACCAGCGTTGCTCCAACAAAACCCGCCTGACCCATGACTCTCCCATCGTACCACCGGCAATCATCCTCCCCCAGAGTCAAGCCCTGGGTGGCCCCTGTGTCACCGCGTGACACCTGCCACCGTCGTGGCCAACAAACTGTCCCAAACGGGGACCTGGATCCAAATAACTCAACTGGGCTCACAAGGTTATTGCCGCCTACCGGGCCAGGGTAGCGCGCACGCATAACCTTCCCTGTCGGGCGGTACCGGTGAAAGAGCACGCGATCAGACCAAGTCAAGGCCGTCCCATACCGGCAAATCTAGTTGCACGGATAAGTCCGGACAGGTTACTCTGGATCAACCAACTAGGTTTAGCTTTAGCTAGTATTTAGCAAGCATGGTTGTTTATCACAATAACTTAACATGGCAGTATCTATGCATGATCATAACAACCTATATCCATTTGATATCACGACAAGTCATTATTGAATCAGTATTAAATAGCAAGTTATCACTTTACAAGTTCTAGCTGTAAGTTACGACCCTCAGAACACTTGCGCAAAACCGACAAAGAAACCAGTAGCCACCAGAAAGGTCTTTACAACTCAAATCTAGGACATTACCGGAATAACTTAACCCCGGCTCAAGACGGCTGGAAAGCAGCTCAGAGCATGAGACGGTGTTGATAAGAAGAATGTAGCAGTTCCCTAAGACGGCCAAAAACAGCTCAGAGCATAGGGTCACTACTACGGAAAGAAATTCAACAGCTGCCCGAGACAGCCAAAAAGCAGCTAAGAACACGGACAGTTGCTGACAAGAGAAATAAAAGTCGGCATCCACCCCGAACGGCCGGAAACAGCTCAGAACACAGGCGTGGTGCCGTCACCGAAGAAAGTGCAAGCAAGGGTTCGTCAGAGTCACATACAGCTCAGTCCTACACAGACAAGCACAAGCATATTAATTTAAACATGCAATAAATATCACAGAGCAATGCTTTAGGGCATATATCAGATGGTTGACTTGCCTCGAGGTGAAGAATACTCTGGGAAGAAGTGCGGAGAGTCCGCGGAAGGGATCACCGGAACGGTTCTCTCTCGGAGGGGGCTGCTTGAAGGCAAGGGCAAAATGGACATTTTCACAATGTGGAAACATTACGAAAGTGACCTTATTGGAACGGGCTCGACGAACTGAAGATGTGGGCGTTGTTTTCACCTGAATCGGAGTTGGGATCAAGAAGTTATAGCCGTTTGAAGTATAGGGACCAATCTATAAATAAAGTATTCACAGACAGGCCCCTGACAGCTTTAACCAGAGGCGCACTAGGTAGTTTACGTTTTCTGAAACGGAAAGCGTACTTTCAGCCATAGTATAATAGGAATACGCCTTCCAGTCCTAAAAATGCACTTTAATAAAATGCGCTTCCACTTAAAATACCCGGGCCCGGTCGTCAGCCACTTTACCCCCTCGCCGGTTTGCTTACATGCGGGACCCGCATGGTCTTCTCTCTCCTCCCCTGCCTCCTTCTTCTCCAACACGCTTGGAGGCAGAGGAGGGCTCGGCCGCCGGTCGGAGCAGGCGCCTGGCGCCACGGGAGAGCCGGCCGGCGAGCGCACTGGCCTCGCCCGACCTCGCCGCGCCCGTGGGTGGCCTCCAGGCGGCTCTGGGCGGCCTGGTTCAGGGGCACCGTGGCTCGGCACTCCGGCCGGCACAGCAGAGGAAGGGAGGCACCGGCGGGTCTTCCCGGTGGAGCTAGGGAGCGGCAGCGGCGAGTGGTCGATGAGGGGGAAGCAGGGGCACCAAAGGAAGGGAGGGGAGAGGCCACAGGCAGCGGATGGCCGAGGGGATCGGGCGGCGGCCTTCGGCCATTAGAGAGCAAGGAGAGCTCCGGGAGCTCGGCTGAGGGGCGGGGAAGCTTGCTGGTGAGAACAGGGGCTCAGGGACGCGCTATTTATAGCAGAGGGGAGGGCTACGCGACGGCGGCCGAGGTTTCCAGAGCTCGGCGAGGTGGCGATGTTCTGGCGGAGCATCGGCGTCGGCAGAAGCGTCCATGGGCTCAGAGACAAGGGGGAGAGGGGGGCACGTGTGCGGTGGAGGGCGCGTCGGCGCTCGCAGACAAGCTGCGGCGGCTGGAGGTGGCCGGACGGCGACTGTTTTGCCACAGTTCACGCCGGCTGCCGACTAAAGTCGTGGTCACCACCGGCAACACGTGGACTAGGCACTATTGCAAGCTCAAACCATGTCTGAAGTGTTCATCCCCCCTCAAATAGATAATGTGAGTGGCTGGAATGCACGGGAAGGCTCTGGGGCGAGTGAAACTTGCAAAACAAGTTTCTAGCAGCAACCTTAGGTGGATATTTCTAGAGAAATGGATAGAGATGATGATCTGGTACCTTGTCACAAAGAAATAGGGTAGGAAGGACTAGGTGCTCGCAAAATTTGAAGGCATTTGGACCTCATTTGCATATACTTGCTTTGCAATGCAAATCTTGGTCCAGAAAAGGGACTTTGAAGCTGCGATCAAATGGCTTGATGAAATGAGCTGAAGTTTGGTGGAGATGAATAATTTGTTCATATGAAAGCACTGTAAAAATTTCATCCCAATTGGATACACCAAAATGGTACTTCCTTCACATCACTTCCAAATGGACAGAAACTTGAGAAAATTGCTGTGGATGAATGGATGGATGGATTGAGCTGATTTTTGGCTTCCATGAGTGATTTATCAATGTTAACCACCTTGAAAAATTTCAGCTCAAATGGATCAAGGGTTCAAGCACTTCCTTTGCAAACTGAAAATCTGGACAGAATTTGCAAATGGATGCTGTGCTCAAACTTTGAACTATGAAACTTGGGTTTTGATGGAAATGGTAAATATATGGCTAGGAGAAGCTCCACAAATTATTTGGGATTTTTCCTAGCTTCCAAAATGGTAGTTCCTTTAGAAACTGCCCAAAATGCAATATTGGCATTAATTAGGAAAATGCAATTTCCCTTACTTAATTATTGCCAATATTTTTGTGGGAGCTCAATATGATCACAAAGAATATCTCCACAAGTTTTCATGAACTTTGGAGATGGATAGATTTTTTCCTAGATTTAATTCCTTTAACTGGCAGAAAAAGGAATTAATTATAAATGAAAAATATTGCAAATGTCTTGGCAATATTTTGGCATATCCAGGGTTTGTAGATAAAGGATGATCACTCGGAAAAGTTTGGGAGTCAACAGATCAAAGGAAATTGGGGTTCCTTTGTAACTGCAAGAATCAGGGTTTCCCTTTCGGTAATTCGGAAGGTAGGGTTTCGGTGGCAAAGTCCTGAGAATATAGTTCAAGTGGCAAGGTTGGACTGGAGAGAATGTTTGGTTGGATAGGGAAGGCAAGTCTAAATGACCATCTTAGTATACCCAAGAGCTAGAGAAAATCCGATAACATCGAGAAAAAAGACGGGAGTCAGATCCCGCGAAAGAAAAAAAACCGAAGCGAAAACCAGGGTGTACAAACCTACCCCCCTTAAGAAAATCTCATCCTCGAGATTTCCGGGCTTACCTCCCGGGGAAGGGGGCTTACCTGTGTGCGAGTTGGATCCATCAGCGGTCTTGTCTTCGTTGGTTCACTGGCCTTTTAACTGCCTCTTCTGATGGACCATGTGTTGTCTTTTGCACATGGCTTCCTTGAATGCTTCTCTTTCCTGCCAGGTGTACCTCTTGTCCTGGCAGTGGTGTTGCTGGGTGGGGTTGCGGGTAGTTCCAACAGACAGCTTGGTTTCCATAACCTGGAAGTGACTGCTTCGGGTTTTATTCCGATACTCCGTACTCTGACAGTCAGGGCAAGACATCCTTTCCTAGTACCCCGCTTATGTGCTTTTATGGCCTCGAATGAGGGGGAGTGGCTTTCTTTTTGCCGTGTCAGAATGCTCAGTCTAGCTGTGGGTTCCATACTGACGTTTCCTTTTGTTTTCGGCATTCTGACTTTGTCCTTAGGTGATCCACAATCCAAGGAACAACATAACCGAACTATAGTTGTTGTATCCCCAACTGAAGTGTCGGACATGCTCACAAAGTAATCATAGATAGTAATCTCTTACTCCAATGATGTCATGGCGCCTACGAGCTGTTGATGCTAATGTGCTTTCAGCTATTCTTTCTGAATGCCTTGTTTCAAAACTCTGTTGCTCGTGGAGAGAGCTCTGTTATATATAGGCTCTGTAGTCCTTGCTATGACCACTGAGATGAGCATAGTATCGCTATTATTCGGTGTATCTTTTGGAGTATAGTCTCTTATCTTGGTTGATGGCCCGTATTTAGGATGAGTATGATGTGCTGGCTGCATTGTTGTGGCCGTATGTGCAAGAGTCTGACAAGGGTTATCAATGTCACTCTGTCCGTGAAGCTCTATCTTATTGACCGTCACGGAGGTTGTTTGTCCACAACTTCTGGGTTCCTGGGGATTCCTTTGATGGACCTGTCATGACCTGCCAACACGGCTCCTGGATGGTTTTCCCGGCTTGTCGGGCTTGTTCTCACAACTTACTCTTGCATATTTCGTAGGGGTTGCTGTGCTTATATTCTTCTTCTCAACATGGGGCCAATTCTACTCTGAACACAGTCATTCCCGTGTACGAGTGTCTCGCATGAACTGATCCACTGGACTGCATGCGCACAACATATGCAAGCGTAGGATAAATCCTTTCATAACCACTGAGTTCTGAGGCGGACGGGTGTCTGGACTAGTTCGTGCTTCTGACAAGATTATTGTAGGCACGGGGTGTGTTGAAGAAGGCTAAATTCCTTATGCTCGAAGCTTTTGCCAAGGAAGCCTGCTGTAGAAGGCTGGGTATTGTACCTCAGAAGCTTTCCTTCATGGGGCCTGCTGTGGAAGGTCAAGTGCCTTATGCCAGAAGTTTTTCCGTGGTAGCACGCGGTTGAAGATGGGAGTGCTGTATCCCAGAAGATTTTCTCACCAAGTGGCGTACCGAGGAAGATTGGCAGTCTGGTAGCTTGCGGAGGAAGGCTGGGTTTCTTATACCAGAAGCCTTTCGCTGTGTAAGTAGTCAGATCTATGGCCGAGTCTGGCTCCCTTCTGAAGTATCCGGAATTTTACCCATAGCGGAGCCAAACTTGGTATAGGCCATACCTTGTCTGAAGATATTCCGTTGGTCACACACATCGCTTGTCTTCTGCTGGTATGATTATTGTTGCTGTAAAGGTCGCAAAACTGATGCAGACTTCATGTTGATAATTAATTCGGAATACCCTTTGTATTCAAACCAGGTGTTGCTGATAATAAGCAATTGACGGATAATTCCATTTGGTTCAGCTGAGCTTTCCAGCATGTGAAGTTTTTATTGATTCCGGGCAACCGTGAACGCTCCATATTTCTCGCAAACCTTGTTCACAGTGCTCGGGAATTTGTATATGTGTCGGTGAACTTCAAGGTTTACCTTGCAATTTGTATCAACGCACCGGAGTTTTGTTGTTGTTCTTGGCACATTCACATTCTTGAAACATGTCTTCGGTAGGTAATACATGGTTCTTGGATCCATTGAGAAAGACTCGGTTCACCTCACTGATAGAAATAATCCTTGTATCACAGACGCAATAATTTGTCCTTACTGATATTCATTCTTGGTAACTCATCTAACTGCTCCTTAGGCGTGATCCGTTCTGAGGCAAACTCTCTCAGGTATATTCTAGCCTTGTCTGTTGCACATAGATTCTGCTTCTGACCCATTCTTCATTCTTGACAGATCCGGTAATAATGTTATGAATATCAGGCAGTTGGCTTGGCTTGACTCTTACTGAATTGGGATTATTGGGTATTATCCCAGTTGTATGCTGGTCTTCTTGACGGCACTTGCGGATGGATCCAGTCGGAGCGAAGAACGGAACCGACAAAAGAAACAAAAGCCGTGAAAACCAAAAGAAAATAAAACTCAAATATTGCGGACCTTACACACATGGCCGAGGCTCCACTAGTATAACTATTATAGCGCACTCGATGTACCTCTAAGGATTTAGAAGCGAAACCACATAATACTCCTGGTAGCACTGGTGTCAAGCTCCTACTACCTCCTTAGGGAACATCAAACTCGATGCATGACCATAGCCAAAATGGCTTAGTCAACGATCCTAGGGTTGTCGGGGAGAGATGGAATTTATAAGCGTTTCCCAAAGGAAACTAGAGTTAAGAAGAGGAATGCCATGGCTAGCAAGCAGGGTAAGGATATCTGGTTTGCCTAGGGGTTAAGGGCTCACGGGTCGTTGTCGGGTGCGAACATTTCACACCAGGGGCAAAGGCCACGAGAGTTGGGTCTGATGGAGCCAAAGACCTATGGGGTTGCCTTATGATCAATAGTAGCCGTGCCTGCTTGGCAAAGATGGCTGAAATCCATCTGGGCTTTCTACTGAGCACAAGACAATGAAGTCTGGCTAGGGAAACCTATAATTAGCCTGGCTGCTCTGAAACCATCCGTTGTGGCACCCCGCCTGATTACCACTGTAGTCAGACGGTCGCCACGCATACTAGCCCAAGAAATTACTCTGGCATGCGTGTTTAGAACAAGTATCATGAACACAGGCATTTCTATTAATGGATATATATAAGTCTTACATGAGATATATTACAAAGGGGTGGCAGCGGAAAAGATCTATCTAAGGCAGCATGGTCCTGGTGCGGCTCCAATCCACAGGGATCTGACTGGGTTACTCTCCTAGCTCGCGAACGCTCCGGCTCCTCGTCGATGGACGACGGATCCTTATGTGAACCTGGCCACATTAAAGGCCGCTGAGTACTTTTGAATGTACTCGCAAGCAAACCAAACTAACATATACACCAAGCAAAGCAATCCATGGCATTCAAGCATGCATTTGTTATTAGAGCAGCAGTAATTATCATGGCCTAGCATACCTATCTAGCCATATAACTACTAAAGTAAAATACAGTAAAGTAAAGCATATCAAGTAAGTGATCCATACTCCGAACAATCTCAGGATCCAATCCAACTCTTTCGGTCATCTGACCATCTCTTTCATAGCCATTCCATGGCTATCATATCATATTCCTGACACCATCCAATGTCTATACATCTGCACTACAAGTCTGATAAACTTACTCTCTTCCGTGTTGCCTTACAACCCTCAGAATACTCATGATCCACTGAGTACTTCAGGGCATAAGACGAGTTTTTCCATCATTACTATCACTATTTCGGTTGACCACCTAGAGAGGTCTGGACGGACTGTCCAATACCATGGACACGGCTATTCGAATAGATTTTACACTCTGCAGAGGTTGCACACTTTACCCACACCATGGAGCACCTGACCTCGTGATCCCATTCGGGTGGACCAGCGTTGCTCCAACGAAACCCGCCTGACCCGTGACTCTTCCATCGTACCACCGACAATCATCCTCCCCCGGAGTCAAGCCCTGGGTGGCCCCTGTGTCACCGCGTGACACCTGCCACCGTCGTGGCCAACAAACTGTCCCAAACGGGGACCTGGATCCAAATAACTCAACTGGGCTCACAAGGTTATCGCCGCCTACCAGGCCTGGGTAGCGCGCACGCATAACCTTCCCTGTCGGGCGGTACCGGTGAAAGAGCACGCGATCAGACCAACTCAAGGCCGTCCCATACCGGCAAATGTGGTTGCACGGATAAGTCCGGACAGGTGACTCTGGATCAACCGACTAGGTTTAGCTTTAGCCAGTATTTAGCAAGCATGGTTGTTTATCACAATAACTTAACATGGCAGTAGCTATGCATGATCATAACAACCTATATCTATTTGATGCACGACAAGTCATTATTGAATCAATATTAAATAGCAAGTTATCACTTTACAAGTTCTAGCTGTAAGTTACGACCATCGGAACCCTTGCGCAAAACCGACAAAGAAACCAGTAGCCACCAGAACGGTCTTTACAACTCAGATCTGGGACATTACCGGAATAACTTAACCCCGGCTCAAGATGGCTGGAAAGCAGCTCAGAGCATGAGACGGTGTTGATAAGAAGAATGTAGCAATTCCCTAAGACGGCCGAAAACAGCTCAGAGCATAGGGTCACTACTACGGAAAGAAATTCAACAGCTGCCCGAGACGGCCGAAAAGCAGCTCAGAACACGGACAGTTGCTGATAAGAGAAATAAAAGTCGACATCCACCCCGGATGGCCGGAAACAGCTCAGAACACACGCGTGGTGCCTTCACCAAAGAAAGTGCAAGCAAGGGTTCGTCAGAGTCACATACAGCTCACTACTACATAGACAAGCACAAGCATATTAATTTAAACATGCAACAAATATCACAGAGCAATGCTTTAGGGCATATATCAGATGGTCGGCATGCCCGGAGGTGAAGAATACTCTGGGAAGAAGTGCGGAGAGTCCGCGAAAGGGATCACCGGAACGGTTCTCTCTCGGAGGGGGCTTCTTGAAGGCAAGGGCAAAATGGTCATTTTCACAATGTGAAAACATTACGAAAGTTACCTCATTGGAACGGGCTCGATGAACTGAAGATGTGGGCGTTGGTTTCACCTGAATCGGAGTTGGGATCAAGAAGTTATAGCCGTTTGAAGTATAGGGACCAATCTGTAAATAAAGTATTCACAGACAGGCCCCTGACAGCTTTAACCGGAGGCGCACTAGGCAGTTTACGTTTTCTGAAACGGAAAGCGTACTTTCAGCCGTAGTATAATAGGAATACGCCTTCTAGTCCTGAAAACGCACTTTAATAAAATGCGCTTCCACTTAAAATACCCGGGCCCGGTCGTCAGGCACTGTACCCCCTCGCCGGGTCGCTTACATGCAGGACCCGCATGGTCTTCTCTCTCCTCCCCTGCCTCCTTCTTCTCCAACACGCCTGGAGGCAGAGGAGGGCTCGGCCTCTGGTCGAAGCAGGCGCCTGGCGCCGCGGGAGAGCCGGCCGGCGAGCGCACTGGCCCCGCCCGACCTCGCCGCGCCTGTGGGTGGCCTCCAGGCGGCTCGGGGCGGCCTGGTTCAGGGCCGCCGTGGCTCGGCACTCCGGCCGGCACGGCAGAGGAAGGGAGGCACCGGCGGGGCTTCCCGGTGGAGCTAGGGAGCAGCAGCGGCGAGCGGTCGACGAGGGGGAAGCAGGGGCACCAAAGGAAGGGAGGGGAGAGGCCACAGGCAGGGGATGGCCGAGGGGATCGGGCGGCGGCCTTCGGCCATTAGAAAGCAAGGAGAGCTCCGAAAGCTCGACTGAGGGGCGGGGAAGCTTGCTAGAGAGAAGAGGGGCTCAGAGACGCGCTATTTATAGCAGAGGGGAGGGCTACGCGACGGCGGCCGAGGTTTCCAGAGCTCGGCGAGGTGGCGACGTTCTGGCGAAGCATCGGCGTCGGCAGAAGCGTCCATGGGCTCGGAGACGAGGGGGAGAGGGGGGCACGTGTGCGGTGGAGGGTGCATCGGCGCTCGCAGACAAGCTGCGGCGGCAGGAGGTGGTTGGACGGCGACTGTTTTGCCACAGTTCACGCCGGCTGCTGACTAAAGTCATGGTCACCACCGGCAACACGTGGACTAGGCACTATTGGGATCTCAAACCATGTCTGAAGTGTTCATCCCCCCTCAAATAGATAATGTGTGTGGCTGGAATGCACGAGAAGGCTCTGGGGTGAGTGGAACTTGCAAAACAAATTTCTAGCAGCAACCTGAGGTGGATATTTCTGGAGAAATGGATAGAGATGATGAGCTGGTACCTTGTCACAATGAAATAGGGTAGGAAGGACTAGGTGCTCGCAAAATTTGAAGGCATTTGGACCTCATTTGCATATATTTGCTTTGCAATGCAAATCTTGGTCCAGAAAAGGGACTTTGAAGCTGGGATCAAATGGCTTGATGAAATGAGCTGAAGTTTGGTGGAGATGAATAATTTGTTCATATGAAAGCACTGTAAAAATTTCATACCAATTGGATACACCAAAATGGTACTTCCTTCACAGCACTTCCAAATGGACAGAAATTTGAGAAAATTGCTGTGGATGAATGGATGGATGGATTGAGCTGATTTTTGGCTTCCATGAGTGATTTATCAATGTTAACCACCATGAAAAATTTCAGCTCAAATGGATCAAGGGTTCACACACTTCCTTTGCAAACTGAAAATCTGGACAGAATTTACAAATGGATGTTGTGCTCAAACTTTGAACTATGAAACTTGGGTTTTGATGGAAATGGTAAATATATGGCTAGGAGAAGCTCCACAAATTATTTGGGATTTTTCCTGGCTACCAAAATGGTAGTTCCTTTAGAAACTGCCCAAAATGCAATATTGGCATTAAGTAGGAAAATGCAATTTCCCTTATTTAATTATTGCCAATATTTTTGTGGGAGCTCAATATGATCACAAAGAATATCTCCATAAGTTTTTGTGAACTTTGGAGATGGATAGATATTTTCCTGGATTTAATTCCTTTAACTGGCAGAAAAAGGAATTAATTACAAATGAAAAATATTGCAAATGTCTTGGCAATATTTTTGCATATCCAGGGTTTGTAGATAAAGGATGATCACTGGGAAAAGTTTGGGAGTCAACAGATCAAAGGAAATTGGGGTTCCTTTGTAACTGCAAGAATCAGGGTTTCCCTTCCGGTAATTCGGAAGGTAGGGTTTCGGTGGCAAAGTCCTGAGAATATAGTTCAAGTGGCAAGGTTGGACTGGAGAGAATGTCTGGTTGGATAGGGAAGGCAAGTCTAAATGACCATCTTAGTATACCCAAGAGCTAGAGAAAATCCGATAACATCGAGAAAAAAGACGGGAGTCAGATCCCGCGAAAGAAAAAAACGGGAGTGAAAACCAGAATGTTACAGTGGAATTGGATTGGGAGGTGTGTTACTACAAGATGGTAAACCTGTTGCATACTTTTCTGAAAAATTGAGTGGGCCTAGACTGAACTATTCTACTTATGACAAAGAATTATGTGCGCTTGTTCGGACTTTAGAAACATGGCAACATTATTTATGGCCCAAATAATTTGTTATACATTCTGATCATGAATCTTTGAAACATATTAAAAGTCAAGAAAAACTGGACCGTAGACATGCTAAATGGGTTGAATTCATTGAGACTTTCCCTTATGTCATAAAACACAAGAAGGGTAAAGAAAATGTTATTGCTGATGCATTGTCTCGTCGCTTTACTATGCTTTCACAACTTGACTTTAAAATATTTGGTTTAGAGACCATCAAAGATCAATATGTGCATGATGTTTATTTTAGAGATGTAATGCAAAATTGTAAAGAAGGAAGAACATGGAATAAGTTCATCGTTAATGATGGATTTGTATTCCGTGCTAACAAGTAATGCATTCCAGCTAGCTCCGTTCGTCTTTTATTGTTGCATGAGGCGCATGGAGGAGGATTAATGGGACACTTTGGCATGAAGAAGACGGAGGACGTACTTGCTACACATTTCTTTTGGCCAATGATGAGACGGGATGTTGAGTGTTTCGTTGCTCGCCGCACTACATGTCACAAAGCTAAGTCACGACTCAATCCTCATGATTTATATATGCCTTTGCCTGTACCTAGTGTTCCATGGGAGGATATATCTATGGATTTTTGTCGGTGCAACAAACATTCACGTTTGTCGCCCGAACATATACACAGGCGTGCTGGCAACACGTGTCCGACACCAACATGCAAAGCAAGGCTAATCCAGCGAAACCACTCTTTATGAGATCAAGGAGCGGATCAAGAAGACCCAGACAGCAGAGCATCACCTTGGGGAGGCCTACCTATTGGGAAGGAGAGCCTGGCCGGGTCAAAGCCGCCCCAGGGACAAGTCCAAGATTTCCCCGGCAAGCTTGCCGGGTTCGCCAAGGGCAAGGACTCCCGCCAAGGCACTACCGCTCCACCGCACCACAACGCAAATCACTTATCAATGCGGTGTCAAACCTCCAGGTGACTAAGTGGCTACCACCAAGCACGTTGCAACCCATTGGAAGACAGATTACTCTCATGTGACACCCATCCAGAGGCGTGTCGAACAGATAAGCAGAAGATGGTTAAGCGGCACGGCAGGCTTGCCAGGCTTCACCCTCAGCGTGACACCTAGCAGTACATTTAATGCACTTTGTCCTAACTGCCAGAGTTAGGTATGATAGCACTGTTAGCTATCTAATCACTATATAAAGACTGTTTTTCCACTGTGGTTACCCCTTGAGCTATAAAAGGAGGTCCAAAGCAAACTAGCAAAGGATTGGGACCCTCTCACACTTGTACGCGTGTAGCACCTCTCCCCGAGGCCACCTTGCGGGGCTTGAGTGCTGCATGTTCATCGTGTTCCTCCATCCAATCCACTAAATCAGGAGTAGGGTTTTACACTTCCCAGCGGCCCGAACCTGGGTAAAAACCACCAGTGTCACCATCACCGCGTTGCTCCATGGCCTCCGCTCTTTGTGCAACATGATCTTCCCCCTTGCCGAACCACAAAGGGGCCGATAGCCCCATAGGTGATTGTGTTCACCCATGACATCTTTGGCGCGCTAGGTTGGGGGAGGCGCTTGTGCGAACCCAAGGTCGTGAGCAGCGCATCAATCATCATCATCACCTTCATCTTCATCCATGGCGCCCAAGAAGAAACCCGGCACTACCGCGCACCCTTCCACTTCGAAGGCCCCCGTGCACACGGCTACGGACGCCGTAGGCACCACGGCGGCGTTGAGTGAGATGGGTACCACGGGAGGCACGACCAGCGCAGGCGGTGCCGCCGTTGTGTCCCCCATGGACGAAGCTGGAGCGGGAGGCGCCGGGGGAGGGCAGCATCAACAACATCCCAGCGGGCATGACCCGCAAGCCACGGGTGGAGGGAACGTTCAGTCTCCACCACCCCGCCGCACTAGCGGGCACAGCCGCAGCAATGATGCCTGCTCTGGCGTGAGTCGTGACCTTCTAGCGGTGACTGCCATGGGCGTGGCTACTGAACACGCACCTTGCCCAGAGCAAGACGAACAAGACGAAGCACCGAACAGGGTTGTCGATCCCCGAGCGCGACCAACTCATCACCAGACTGCCTTGGCCACTGGTTCGCGGCGGCATGCACGCGGCGACGCTCCTGCTAGTACTACCAGAAGTCGAGCGACGTCGCGATCTGCCTCATCAGCTATGCCGAGCATGGCTACGGAAGCCATGGCACGGGCCCAACTCCTACTAAGATTCCCACCAGCGGCTGATCAAATGGATGAGTGGAGAGCCACCATCCAGAGTTTGACCGGCTTCACTGAAGGTAGAAAATCACCGCAAGCAGAGCCATCGCGACACCTGCGAACAACAACGGTAGCCTGGGCTGATGGTCGTGTTGAGGAGGCCGCACCGACGGTGCAGTCTCCTCCGCGACAACAGACCTAAAGGCGACAACAACAAGAGCAGCACGTCCGCGAACCCGACGAAGCATCGATGGCCTCCTCTGACCCACGAACCCACCGAGATCAGCGGCGGGTCCTAGAGGATCGGTAGAGGGAAGATGTGCGCGTCACTATAGAGCGATGCCGGGAGACCCGCCGTCAATCTGAGAGGTGCAATGGCCCAGACGTTGATGAACCCGTGCCCAGTGATGGCGGGTACTTGCCTTACGAGGTTGGGTGCCCTGCCTTCACTCGTGAGCTGCGGCAGGTCCACTGGTCTTCAAGCCAGAGCTACCAGAAAAATACGATGGAAAGTTGAACCCGGCAGAGTTCTTGAGCATTTACACAATTGCCGTTCAAGCTGCCAGGGGCAGGGATGAGAAGGTGTTCGCCAACTACTTCCCTTTGGCACTCAAGCCAAACGTGAGGTCGTGGCTGATGCACCTGCCAGAGAATTCCATTTCATCATGGGCTAACTTGTGCAATGAATTTGTTGGCGCCTTCACGGGTGGCCACCAAGAGCCCAGGCGGCCCAGTGACCTGCAAGTCCTTCCACAGAAAGAAGGGGAGATCTTGCGTAAGTATATGCAAAGGTTCAGCCGAGTGCACCGTAACATTCCAGAGATACATCCAGCAGCTGTGATTGCCGCATTCCATTCGAACGTGCGCAACAGAAGGATATGGTCCAAATTGAACGTCTGGCTGCCCAAGACCGTCAATGAGTTGTACACCTTGGCGGATAAATGTGCTTGGGCTGAGGAAGGAAGGAGACTCCCCGGGGAAGGGGATGGCGTCGAGATTGATTTGGAGGACGACGACGAGACCGCTAACCCGGAGAGGAGGAGCCGGAGGCACAACAAGAAGCGCAAAGATAAGTCAGTATTGGCCGTTGAGGGCTCTGGCGATCTCGGCACCGACAAAAAGGCCAAAACCTAAGCCCCCGGCAAGGAAGCTGCTGCGTGCGCTGATTGCCGGGAGGCTGCAGTGGTAGAGAAAGCTGGAAAGTCTGATGGGCCATACTACAAGATCCACCGCACTAAAGGCCACGATCTCCAAGAATGCCATCAAGTCGAGCAGCTTGTCAAGAAACAAACGGCAGAATATGAGAAGCGAGACAGCGAGAAAGACCAAGAGGATGCTGGAGGAAAAGGCTGTGGCAGTAGAGGGGGCCACCGCGGCAAAGCCCCGCAGCAAAAGTAGAAACCTGCTAGAGTCCGTGAGAAGAAAGAAGGAGATGGTGAGAGTGATGAAGGGGATGAAGAAACCAGCGAGCAAGAATTCCAGAAAGCAACCGAAGCCATGTGTATTAATGGGGGTGTGTCTTTGCACTCCTCTCACCGCCAACTCAAGCAGTGGGCGTGTGAGGTCAATGCCGTGGAGCCAACTGCAGACTCCCGAAAGCCACTCAAATGGTCTCGCACACCTATCATCTTTGACGAAGAGGATCATCCTGACCGCACCACTGCGGTTGGATGTTTGCCGTTGTTGGTTTCCCCAACAATCCGCAACCTCAAGGTCACCAAGATGCTAGTTCACGGTGGGGCTGGGTTGAACTTGATTTCCCCTAAGGTGGTTGCGAAGCTGCAGATCCCCGATGAGGAGCTCAAGGCCATGGGTACATTTCAAGGAATCAACCCCGGCAGGAGCCGACCCAGGGGGAAGATCACGTTGCCTGTGACATTTGGCAGGGAACTGAACTACCGGACCAAGAGGTTCGTGTTTGACGTGGTTGAGCTTCCCTTGCCTTACATGGGATTCTTGGTCATCCAGCTCTGGCAAAATTCATGGCAGCATCCACTATGCTTACAACACCTTGAAGATGCCACGGCCGATGGGTATCATTTCCATTCCATCAGATAAAAGAGATGCAATCATATGCGTGGATCAGATGTATCGAGACGCGGTAGCAGCTGAAGCTGCAGAAACCATGGCTCCCGCCAAGGAGGTAATGAAGGGAAAGAAAGCTAGCAGAGATGCCGGCAAGGACTCCGGGAAGCGCGCCTCTTTGGAGTGCGCCGCACCTATTGAGGACCTGCCGGAGAGTTCCATTAGCAAAAGGCCCAAGGCTGCTTCACTTGCTGTGAAAAAGGTCCCGGCGAGGCAGGATGGCGCTGACGGTACGTTCGCCATCAGCGCCACCCTCGATGACAAATAGGAAAGTGCGCTCGTTGCCTTCCTGCGGGCGAATGTCGATGTGTTTGCTTGGCAACCATCTGACATCCCCGGTGTTCCCAGGGAGATAATAATCGAGCACCACCTTGATGTCTACCCTCACGCTCGGCCCGTCAAGCAGAAGGTTAGGAAGCAAGCTTTAGAGTGGCAGCAGTTTATTGCCGAGGAAATCAAGAAACTTGAAGCAGCTGGTTTGGTTAGAGGAGTACTGCATCCAACATGGTTAGCAAACCCAGTGGTAGTGCGCAAGGCAAATGGGAAATGTAGGCTCTGCATTGACTTCACGGACTTGAACAAAGCGTGCCCAAAGGACCCTTTCCCTATGTCGTGCATCGATTAGATTGTAGACTCCACTTCCAGGTGTGATCTGCTTTCCTTTTTAGATGCGTACTCCGGGTACCATCAGATATTCATGTCCAAGGAAGATGAGGAGAAGACCGCGTTCATAACTCCATGTGGCATGCACTGCTTTGTACGCATGCCTTTCGAGTTAAAGAACGCTGGATCCACTTTTGCAAGAGCAGTATAGATTGGTTTCTAACCACAGCTGCACAGAAATGTAGAAGATTATATGGATGACATCATGGTCAAAACTAAGGATAGATCAACACTCATTCAAGATTTGGAAGAGATATTTGCAAACTTGCGCAAGATTAATTTGAAGTTAAACCCTGAGAAGTGTGTGTTTGGTGTTCCCTCCGGCAAGCTACTTGGTTTCTTTGTGTCTCACCGAGGGATAGAGACCAACCCCGACAAGATATGAGCGATCGAGCAGATACAAGCACCCAAGACTGTCGAGGATGTGAGGCGTTTAACTGGATGCGTTGCCGCACTGAGTAGGTTCATTTCCAAGTCTGTCGAGCGTGCGTTGCCTTTCTTCAAAATTTTGAAGAAGGCAGGTCCGATGAAGTGGACCCTGGAGGCAGAAGCAGTGCTGCAAGACCTAAAAGCCTACCTTTCCTCTGCACCCACCTTAGTCGCTCCTAAACCACAAGAGCCGTTGCTGCTATAATTAACAGCAACGAACCAAGTGGTTAGTGCAGCACTGGTGGTGCAGCGGGAAGTGGATGAAGAAGAAGCTACCAGAACTGTCCCCTCCAGAGATGAAACTGAACCAATCATGACAGGATTGGACACAGATCAAAGGAAAGCAGAGCAAGTTAGCGAAGGCAATCCAAAAACCATGGCAAGGAAGAAAGTGGTGCAACGGACAGTATACTTTGTCAGCTCCCTATTACAGGGGGCTAGGTCAAGGTACTCTGGAGTGCAAAAGCTGATCTTCGGCCTCATCATGGCCTCGAGGAAACTATGCCACTACTTCCAAGCCCATGTGTCGGGGACGAATCCGCGATCACCCATGGGACCCAGGGAAGGACCCCTTTACGTTCGGCAGGGAGAGACGGTCGCACGAAGAGCAAATCTAGCGAAGAACACGACAGTGCACGAGAGAGATTTACCCAGGTTCGGGCCGCACGGATGCGTAAAACCCTACTCCTGCTTTTTGGTTTATTATCTGTATGATTGTTCTAGCTCCAGGAGCGCTACAGTACCAAGCAGCTGCGTACAATACTGGAGTTCTCCATCTCCCCCTTTCTCCTCCACATTGCCTATGGGCCTCCTTTTATATGCACAAAGGGGTCACCAACAGGTGACAAACAGTAAAGGTAGAGGTGGAAAGTTGCTACAGTAAGGCCATTATTACCAGGATGACATGTCCTACCTACCACTGACGGCAGGGGACAAGGACATTAAATGCACATGCCTTTGCTGTCCAGATACATGTACCCGGACGTCTTGGACGTGGGAAAAGCCTATCCCACCTGCTCCTGCACCGCTAACTATAGTGTACCGCCGTCTACACAGTGCCCTACCACACACGCTTGGAAGGACCCAGAGCGCCACGCTGGCAGAGGCACCGGAGCAGCACAGTAGCACAGTGGTACAGGAACGCTTGCCGCGGCAAGACCTTGCCGCACCTGATAGCTTGCCGCAACCAATAGCTTGCCGCGCAAGGTAACTTGCCGGGGCAAGTACCTTGCCGCAGCTGCTATCTTGCCGTAGCCAATACCTTGCCGCAGCCAATGACATGCCGGGGCAAGTACCTTGCCGCGGCAAGTACTCTGCTACAGCATTTATATGCTTATCACTGACGGGTCAGGACAAGCGCATTAAATGCTCTGTCTAGGTGCCCCTTAGCTTCTTGGGGATGGGAAAAGGGGCCATCCCATCAGCGCCGCTTGGCACAGTGCTCTGCCACGCATGCCTGGAGAAGGGTCCAGAGTGCCATGCTGGCGGCCGCACTGGAGCAGCAGCATAGTGGCATAACCTTGCCGGGCAGGAACCTTGCCGGGCTCAGCTGGTCATCCCGGCAAGAACCTTGCCGGGGCCTTGTCTTCAGTCTAGCTGTCCCCCGGCAAGCCTTGTCGGGTTCAGCTGGTCATCCCGGCAAGAACCTTGCCGGGGCCTTATCTTTAGTCTTGTCGAGTCCTGAGCTTGCCGGCCCTGATCTCGCCGGCAGTAGTAGACTTGATCTTCTGGTCGATCCGCCTGGAGTCTTGTCTTGCCAGCTCTGCCTTGCCGGCGTTGTGTGGACCCATTCCCGGCAAGTAGACCTTGCCGGGAACCGGGCTTCGAATGTACTCTTGGGTGGATTCCTCCTCTGCCATGTCCTTCCCGCCTGGAGGCTGCGACTTGCCGGTGCGTGTCCAGGGGTAGTGAACACCCCCCTGTTTACTACACCGACAGGAGCCCCCGGGCCTGGGCCGGACAGGCGTGCACAGTGGTTGTCCGGGCTAGGCCCAACGACGCACACCGGCAACATGTAGATCTGTTCCCTGCCGTTCCTCCCGCCTGGAGGTCGCAACCCTGTTGCTGCAATGGCATGCATAAAGAAACAATTTACCTTAATTAGGCCAAGCTTTATGGCACAAGAGATATTCCTTCATGCTAAATGAATGCATGCTTCCCCCTTGATTGATTCCGTCCTTGCACATATCTTGTACCCTACGCTGTCTGGAAACCCTGCCGGTGCGCACGCTTGCCGCGAGCGCTAGGTGCGGGTCTTTAGCAGCCTGCTGGAAACGCCGCCGCCGGCAAGGTGACTTGCCGGGCCAGAACGCAGCTGCTAAGTTTGCCGAGCGGACTCGAGGCGAAACCAGAGCGCAGACTAACCACGGCAAGGTCCTTTCGCGTGCAGGTCGATATACGAGAACGAGGAATCAATCAAGACGACCCACACTTGCTGGAAAGTTTTCCGGTGCGCACGCTCCAGGCAGTGGCGCTTGGGGATCGGGTCCTTAGCAGCCCGCCGGGAACGCCGCCTCCCGGAAAGGTTTACCTTCTCGGTTCTGGTGCAGCTGCTCACATCGCCGAGCGGACTCGAGGCGACTAGGAGCGCAACTAGCCCCGGGAAGGCTCCTTCGCGTGTAGGTGTAAGAAGCGAGTGAGGACAGTAAAATGAATGCAATTGTCAAAAAAAATGTGCAACTTAGCTTTTTCTGCTAGGGCGCCGCTAGCCCCCGAGCTTGTTTCTTGCTCAAAGAGTGGTTGTCGGAGCCCCCGGCAAGGGAGGCTCTTAACTCTGGCAGAGAACTTTGACGTTCTCGATGCCAGCTTCCGGCAAGGGGTTGCCGGGAAGGCTCTTGACTCTGGCGGAGAATCTTGACATTCTCAACGCCAGCTTCCGGCAAGCTTGTTGCCGGGGAGGCTCTTGACTCTGGCGGAGAACCTTGACGTTCTCAACGCCAGCTTCCGGCAAGCTTGTTGCCGGGGAGGCTCTTCAGGGGGTTACTCTCTAGGGCGCTGCCAGCCCCCGAGCTCACCTTCCATGCGTGTTCCTGCAACACTGACTGGGCATGAAATGCCACAACAGCGTTTGAGCACAACAAGTTGATTAGCTTCTGGTTAATGTCGGATTCGCTGCAATCTTGACTCCTGCTGAATATTCCCTTGCTTGCCGGAACACTTTCCGGTGCGCACGATCCAGTCAGCAGCGCTTTGAGGAACGGATCCTTAGCAGCTTGCCGGGAACGCCGCCTCCCGAAAAGGTTTACCTTCCTGGCTCTGGCGCAGCTGCTCAGGTTGCCGAGCGGACTCGAGGCAACTAGGAGCGCGACTAGCCCCGGGAAGGCTCCTCAGCATACGGGTTTACGCAGGAACCTTAGAATAAAACTCGCTAAGTCCTTCTCCTTAAACGACTGCATTTTTGCACAGTGAGCCCCCCACGCTTGCCGGAATACTCCCCGAATGCGCACGTTCCGGTCGATGGCGCTTAGGATCGGGTCCTGTTCAGCAGCCTATCGAGAACGCCGCCTCTTCGGGAGCTTAACGCCTTAGAAACAATCGCAGCTGCGTCTGCATTGTTGGGCGGACCCAAAACAACCAGGAGCGCAGAATGTTTCAGGAGCGCTCCTTCGCGCACAGGTTATGCACAAAAATATCGTCCAGGATAAGACTTAACAGCAGAAAGTAATTAAAGCTTTAAAACTTAGCTTTTTGCGAAGGTTCAGGCTCTTCTTCTTGGACGCTATGGCGGTGAAGATGATGAAGAAACTGCCGCGCTGATCGCCAGATCAGGTTCACGCAGCCCCTCACCCCCTACCTGGCGCGCCAAAGATGTCGGGGACGAATCCGCGATCACCCATGGGACCCAGGGAAGGACCCCTTTACGTTCGGCAGGGAGAGACGGTCGCATGAAGAGCAAATCTAGCGAAGAACACGACAGTGCACGAGAGAGATTTACCCAGGTTCGGGCCGCACGGATGCGTAAAACCCTACTCCTGCTTTTTGGTTTATTATCTGTATGATTGTTCTAGCTCCAGGAGCGCTACAGTACCGAGCAGCTGCGTACAATACTGGAGTTCTCCATCTCCCCCTTTCTCCTCCACATTGCCTATGGGCCTCCTTTTATACGCACAAAGGGGTCACCAACAGGTGGCAAACAGTAAAGGTAGAGGTGGAAAGTTGCTATAGTAAGGCCATTATTACCAGGATGACATGTCCTACCTACCACTGACGGCAGGGGACAAGGGCATTAAATGCCCATGCCTTTGCTGTCCAGATACATGTACCCGGACGTCTTGGACGTGGGAAAAGCCTATCCCACCTGCTCCTGCACCGCTAACTATAGTGTACCGCCGTCTACACAGTGCCCTGCCACACACGCTTGGAAGGACCCAGAGCACCACGCTGGCAGAGGCACCGGAGCAGCACAGTAGCACAGTGGTACAGTAACGCTTGCCGCGGCAAGACCTTGCCGCACCTGATAGCTTGCCGCGCAAGGTAACTTGCCGGGGCAAGTACCTTGCCGTAGCTGCTATCTTGCCGTAGCCAATACCTTGCCGCAACCAATGACTTGCCGGGGCAAGTACCTTGCCGCGGCAAGTACTCTGCTACAGCATTTATATGCTTATCACTGACGGGTCAGGACAAGCGCATTAAATGCTCTGTCTAGGTGCCCCTTAGCTTCTTGGGGATGGGAAAAGGGGCCATCCCATCAGCGCCGCTTGGCACAGTTCTCTGCCACGCATGCCTGGAGAAGGGTCCAGAGTGCCATGCTGGCGGCCGCACTGGAGCAGCAGCATAGTGGCATAACCTTGCCGGGCAGGAACCTTGCCGGGCTCAGCTGGTCATCCCGGCAAGAACCTTGCCGGGGCCTTGTCTTCAGTCTAGCTGTCCCCCGCAAGCCTTGTCGGGTTCAGCTGGTCATCCCGGCAAGAACCTTGCCGGGGCCTTATCTTTAGTCTTGTCGAGTCCTGAGCTTGCCGGCCCTGATCTCGCCGGCAGTAGTACACTTGATCTTCTGGTCGATCCGCCTGGAGTCTTGTCTTGCCAGCTCTGCCTTGCCGGCGTTGTGTGGACCCATTCCCGGCAAGTAGACCTTGCCGGGAACCGGGCTTCGAATGTACTCTTGGGTGGATTCCTCCTCTGCCATGTCCTTCCCGCCTGGTGGCTGCGACTTGCCGGTGCGTGTCCAGGGGTAGTGAACACCCCCCTATTTACTACACCGACACCATGAGATCATAGTTGTCACTCGTTTCCCGCTACAGCGCATATTGAGGAACCCTGAAGCCACCGACAGGATAGTTGAATGGGTGCTAGAGTTGTCAAGCTTTGGCCTGAAGTATGAAAGTACCTCAACTATTCAGAGCAGAGCACTGGCAGAGTTCATTGCAGAATGGACACCCACTCTAGATGAAGAAGCGCCAGAGACAGTTATCCCCAGCAAGGAGGCGCCTCAAGAATGGATCATGTATTTTGATGGAGCTTTCTAGTTGCTGGGCGCTAGAGCTGGCGTGCTCCTTGTTGCACCCACTGGAGAGCATCTCAAATATGTGGTTCAAATGCATTTTCCCCGGGAGAAGGCCACCAACAACATTGCTGAGTATGAGGGGCACCTTGCCGGGCTCAGAATTGCGGTGGAGTTGGGAATCAAGAAATTGATCATCCGTGGAGACTCGCAGCTCGTGGTGGGACAAGTCAATAAGGATTACCAGAGTCCGTTGATGGAGGCATATGTAGAGGAAGTGAGAAAGTTTGAGGAGCACTTTGATGGATTACAAACAGAGCACGTGCCACGTGTGGAGAACAACATTGCTGATCATTTATCAAAGTGCACTGCACAAAAGCTCCCTGTGGAACCAGGAACTTTTGTCCTCCACCTAACTCAACCATCAGTGTCCCCTTCAATGATGGACAGAAAAAGGAGGAAGTTGGACTCCGGCAAGTATCTCCCCGCAGGGCTTCCTGAAGCCACTGGTAGAGAGGCTGCCGGGAACAACTCTGCTTTGGTTGGTGAGCAGCACCCTCTCGCAGAACCACATGTTCTTGCGGTCAAGGTGAGCGCTCCCACGAACGAGGAGGTGCCATTAGTCCTCGTTGTTGAGCCTCAGGCTCCAATTTGGGTGTGGCACATAGTCCAGTACCTCCAAACAGGAGAACTTCCCGAAGAGCAAGAACAAGCCTAAAGAATAGCCCGAAGGTCAAATACATACCAGTTTATCGATGATACGCTATACAGAAAAAGGCCAAATGGTGTGAAATTGAAGTGCATTTGCCTGCAAGACGGACTAAAGCTGTTGGCAGAGATACACAAGGGCATGTGCGGTTCCCACATTGGATAAAGAGCCCTAGTTGGAAAAGCCTTCCGGCAGGGTTTCTACTGCCCCACAGCCCTCCAAGATGCAACTGAGCTAGTCACCAAATGTGAAGCCTGCCAGTTCCACTCCAAGAACATCCATCAACCAGCTCAAGCTCTCCAGACGATCCCTTTGTCCTGGCCATTTTCGGTCTGGGGGCTCGACAACTTTAGCCCTTCCCCCATGCTACCAGGGGCTTTGAATTCTTGTATGTTGCAATCGACAAGTTTACAAAGTGACCGGAAGTGGAGCCAGTGAGGAAGGTGACCGCGCAGTCAGCTATCAAGTTCTTGAGAGGATTGGTGTGCTGTTTTGGAGTAGCCGCGAGAGTGATCACCGATAATGGCACCCAATTCACGAGCCGCGCCTTCATGCAGTACATACAAAACCTTGGGAGCAAGGTCTCTTTTGCCTCTGTTGCTCATCCCCGGAGCAATGGACAAGCTGAAAGGATGAATGCTGAAGTGCTGCGTGGGATCAAGACAAGAACTTTTGATAGGTTGCAGAAGTGCAACAGACATTGGATCGATGAGCTACCGGTGGTTCTTTGGTACTTCCGTACGACACCAAATCGAGCCACCGGCCAGACTCCATTCTCCCTAGTGTATGGGGTAGAAGCAGTGCTCCCCACGGAACTCATATACGGGTCACCTCGAGTACTCACCTACAACGAAGTAGAGCAAGAGCAACTTCGGCATGACGATGCCGTGCTCCTCGAGGAAGATCGTCTCCAGGCCGCTGTGCATGTTGCACGCTACCAGCAAGCCTTGCGCCGCTATCATAGCCGCAGGATTCATGCTCGGAGCCTTAAGGAAGGTGACCTTGTCCTTGGGCGTGTTCAATCTGCCAAGGGTTCCAACAAGTTGATGCCGAAGTGGGAAGGCCCTTACCGGGTAGTACGAGTCACCAGACCTGGCGCAGTCCGTTTGGAAACCGAAGATGGTATTAAAGTGCAAAACTCATGGAATATTGAGCATCTTCGCAAGTTCTACCCATAAGGCGCGGCTGCCCGGCTCAGTGTAACACCCCAAAAATTTAACCACATTTTTATTAAGTAAAATTTGGCCAGAAATAAAAGTTTGATTTATAACAGGTCCTTTAATAATTATAGAGCCTTTTCTGTTTCTGACTTTCAAAATTCTTCCCTCCATATAGAAATCTTTGGAAATAATATTTTGGGCTTTGGTAATTTTCCTGAACCTTTTCTTTTATACTTTAATAATAGTAGGAATTATTTTCATAATAAAAATTTCCCCAAAACATTCTTCCTTGATTTTCAAAAAAAAAACTTTTCTTTAAAATGAAATTCTTGAAAACCATTTTGATCTTACTTTCGCTCTTATGTTTTGAAAAACTTTTCAAATTTTCTTAGATGGTTCTATTTTGATAGATGGTTTTGTTTGGGAATCTATTTTGGAGGATCAAAAATATTTCAGAAAAGTTTTCAATGATTAAAGCATTTCAATAAAATGATTCCTTCCACCTCTTTCAAACCCTTCTAAAATTCACTCAATAATTTTTGTACCACTCCTAAATTATCCCCAAGCCAATCTCACATTTATAGGACAGTATCCAACTCTCTACCACCCCACAAAAATATTTTTCATACTTTAATAAATTCCAAAGATGGAATTTACAATATTCATGGTTTCTTTGAGTTACAAAGGAACTATATTTTCACCAACTTTTCTGCATCCACCAAAACTATCCTAGCAACTAGATGGTACCCACAACCCATTTCACCAAAAACACTTGGTTCTAAAGTTCAAAATTTTCAAATTTATTCAATTCAAATTTGGACCAGAAACAGATTCCTTGCTTAAAACCTATTCTAAACTTCTCCAAAATTTCTGAAACTTTGCAAACCTCTCTTATTTGCATCAACACTTCACCACAAAAATCCACAAAAAATTCTAAAATCCCTAGCACCATCTGTCAGTGCATCATACACATGAGGTTGCACTGTTCATACTTGACTAAAATTCAGTTAACTGAATTCTTCAGAGAGAAGTGGCAAACGGTGCCGTGCACCCCTCCCCTTCCTTCTCCACCACAGCATCGCCGTTGCCCATCAATGCCCTGACTCCCTAGCCTCTCCTCACCGGTGAGCTGTCGGCAGGCCGATGCAATGGCCACCGTGCTCATCCACGGCGGGCCAAGCAGAGCCGCTCGGCCACCGACCTCCATCATTGCGCCACACCTCCCCGACCTACCTCTCCTCCCACGCGTCGGTTCTCTCCTCTTCTCCGCATGCTGACCACGCCAACCGTGCCGCCTAGGACCCTCCTGGCAGTCGCCGGAGTCAAGCCAGCGCCGCCACATCCGTACGGTGGTCACACCGTGCATAAGGCCGGAGAGCTCGAGCTCATCCGTGCCGACCTCTCTGGAGCCCTCCATCGCCCTCATTAACCCCTCGCCGCACCACGCCACTGCCCTAACCTAACTCGATGGCCGGAGTAACTCCGGCGTCGCCCGCAAGTTTCTGGCCCCCCCCGGATCGCCTATAAAAAGGGCCCCCGAGCTCCATTCTCTCCACACACCACCTCCACCGCACCCCAATCACCCTTTCATGCACTCCCCCGACCTCGGGAGGCATTCTTCCCCGACTCCGGCCACCGACCCGCCGCCTCCCTCACTGACCAATATGTCACCACCACTCCACCTCCACCGCTAAAATCTTGCCAGTAGCCTCATATCACCCCCACTCACCGATTCCGCTCTCCAATTCCACCTCCCGAGCTCACTCCGGCGAAACCCCGACACACCTGAATCGCCGTCCGCCACCGTCATCCTCACCGTCGCTCTGGTGCTCGCCAGCGACCACCACCACCCATCAACGCGGAACACCTCCCCGAGCACTCTCATATCCTCGCCGCCCTCTGAAACTCCGGCGATTCTCGTCGGTGAACGCCGCCTCCTCTCTGTCTTCGCGCGCGAGCGCAGTTCAAGCCCGATGGGTGGACCCCACCCGTCAGCTCTCTCTCTCATTCTGTGCTTAAAACAAAGGCGTACTCTGCCTTTTACGCCTTCTCCGCTGAGAAGCGTATACTGTCCCGAATCGTTTCCTTATCTGTTTTAATATGAAGACAGTTTTGACCAGTACTTTAACCACTTCTAGTTTTTAAACCACTTGTCCAAATGAGTTGATTCTTTTTTGTAAATTCTTATTTTTCTCTCTAGTTTTTTCTAGTATTTATTTAAAAGTATTTTGAGACAAGTTTTTGTACTGTGATGAAAATTTTATTTGAATTTGAATTTGAATTTTTTCAGAAAAAGAGGGAGGAAACTTTGCTGGAAATTTGGAGGGGTTTTCTCCTGACCACTTTGGACAAGGCAAGCATATATGAACTTTGGATATGGTGTTGCATATTGCATGACATGGTTACATCACTTTGGTTTGCACTGTATGAGTAGAAACATTCATGCATGCATGGTCACATCATCTATTCACTTGCTTGCATTTCACTCAAGTGTCTTACATGCAGAAAGATTGTGAGAAACCAGGAGTGTACTCCTACCTTGGACGTGCCGGTGGGCACGGGCCTTGTTTTGACACGGTGGTGTCCCGTTATATATATGCCGGTGATAATAAGTAACACCTCCTGAGTCGGCCTAGATCGAGTCTTGTTCCGTTACACCTAGTTGGAACACCGTGCTGCCACGGGTCCTTCCGCAAGGAAGGTACGGCTTAGTAAGTTGTGAACCCCTGTCCGGGTACACACCACATAGAGGGCCACGATGAGGGTTTCCATGGCCATGGACTAAATCCTGTCATCGGGTCAGGGGGCATGGGTGTTACCGGTTGTAGCCGAGAGGGGGTCCCCCCTTGTAATCCGTGCGTATGAATAGTGATCCCATGCTACTCGAGATTGTTGTCTCCTCGACTTAGAGTTTTTCTGGAACGATGCTTTGGGTGATTCCTGGCATCCGGACAGTTAATCTGGTGTGTGCTGGTTAGGCGTGTTTTCAACACAAAGACCGTAATGGGAATTAGCCAGTGTCACTGTACTGACTAAAGAAACCCCATACACGTGGGTAAAGAGTACACCCTCTTCAGAGTTATATTTATTCGAATAGCCGTGTCCACGGTCAAGGGCATTAGCTAGGTGGGTCAAGTGTCGGTCCCGGTGTCGGTCTTTGGAGGAAATAATTAAAAGCAAGCATGATTATTTGCAGGATGATTATTGTCACTACTGATATTATTACCATGAATATTATCGATGATATGAATATTATTGTGGACTAACCCATTTCTCTTATTTTATTTTCAGGGTGTCTCAGGGGCTGGCTAGACTACCCCGGGTATTTGGTTTTATTTTCAAGCCCTTACGAGGCGTCTCTCGAGCCTCGGGCAGTCCTGTCTCGCCCGACTCTCTTGAGGATACCCGTTTGGCATTTCTTTTCAAGACCGACCATGGCGTCACTTTGACACCCGACTGGCATTTCTTTTCAAGACCTCTCGTGGCGTTGCTTGGATTCTCGGGCGGTCCTGTCTCGCTCGATTCTCCTTTGAGACACCCGTTTGGCATTTCTTTTCAAGACCTTTTGTGGCGTTGCTTGAGTTTTCGGGCGGTCCTGTTTCACCCGATTCTCTTTTAGACACCCAATTGGCATTCCTCTTATTTTCTGAATGTCACCTAGGCTGGCTAGACTACCCGTGACATTTGTTAGCTTCTATTTTTTTTATTAAGCTTGATTATGACTGACATGCTATATATTTACTTCTGTATCATTTTGTTATTATCATGCCATGTCTAAGATTTTAGTCAGCATGAGCATTTAGTAGGATCCAAAATGAGCATATGCATTCGTTATATCTTTTGTTCATTATGTTTGCGAGTACAATCAAACGTACTCACAGGCTTGTCCCTGGCTATTGTCTTGGCCAGATCATGTTTCAGAGAGGAGCACCACGAAGCCCCCGCAACCTAGGAATTGGAGATAGCAGCCACGCGAGATAGGAGTTATCCTGGTCAGCTGTTCCTGTGGGAATGGAGTCCCATCAGCGTTGGAGATCCACGAGTCACTTCTGTCATCCAGCAATAGAGATCCCTGTTATATTCATTGGACCTTTATGGTCTTGTACTCAATTTCTTCTAATTGCCTGGAATTCTGTATGAAGAAGGTGTCCACCAGCAACAGTAATCATGGGGCTGGTGATGACACGAGGGTCATTCGCTGGGATTTTATGTCCCGGAAAATCCGGCCCCGACACTCAGCCCCGGCGACCACCTTTTGTACAAGCCTTGCCGATGTGCATGTAACCCTTTGTACAAAGCCAGGCGCAGACCCTATGCAAAGATAACAAAATGAAGTGCTGGCGCCTAAAACTTGCATGCATGTTAATTTTAGCATAACTTTGCCATGATCATTTAGAGAGTGTCTCATGTTGTTATTTTCCCCCTGTGCTAACTATAGGGCTCCTGCCGCGGATAAACCCCCGAGGAGAAAAAGTGAGAGCAAGCTTGTGTATCGACCCCGGGAAATGTAAATTAGATAAGTTCCCTTAGCCATCCATGGTGTACCTCCGTGTGAAAAACTTGTGCGTAGAAAAACCTTGTCACCCTTAAAAATTTGTGCGCCCATCCTCGGATTCGAAGATTACTTCAATCGGGCTGGTCGCAGTAGCATTTGGAAAAAAGGGTTGACAAAGGGCCGGTTCTCTTCCATGCTCCCAACTCGCTAGGCTGAGCCCTGCGGCAGCAATAGAAGGGACCGGCAAGATATCTTGCCGGGAAATTCTTGTTTACTTGAAAGTATTGAGGAGTCGATCCTCAGCATGGGCATGATACATGCACAAGTGCTCGACAAGCATTCTTTTTTTTCATTAATATGCGGATAAACAAGTGTAGATCATACAGAGTACAAGTGTGAAGAAAGGAGTACATAATTTAAGATAAAGTTTGGCAAGTACCTACATGTTTTAGATTGAAAAATGATAAGTGCCTCGTAATGCCTTTCTTGTCCCTCTCCTCCTAGGAGCTATAGTGGGAGGTGAAGAGGGCAAAAGGAGTGCCTGGGCAGAAGTCCACCTGATCCCGTCAGGGCCCGCGGGACGCACGCTGACAAGATCGAGAGGGGCGGGGGCGAAGACGACGGACGAAGAGAGCGGCTAGGCGATGCCCTAGTCACCACCGCTAGGGCCAGCGGAACGCGGCAGGAGGGTCACCGGCAGGGAAGATGAAGCCGGAGTCCACGAGGAAGCCTGCTAGAGTCCAGCTGGAGGAGGCGGAGACGCCCACACCCAACTCCCCGGCAAATCGCTCTGCCGGGGAGAAGACCAGGTGCAGATTATGGTGCCGCTGGCGCCTAGCTGACGGTGATGGTGCGTCCGGCGCTCAGCTGGAGTCCGAGCCGTTGTCCTCCCACTCGGTGCCGTCGTCATCGCTGTCACTGTCCTGTTCGTCGCTGTCGCTCGAGGAGGAGCTTTCGTCGTCGATCGAGCTCTCCACATAGCACCCTAAGCGAGCACCCGAATGCCCAAAGACCTTGATGGAGAGCAAGTTAGCCTCCATTAATTTGAAATGGAGAACATCCCCACCGCCAAGCTGTCGGCACGAGCAAAAGTTTTCCAGCCACGCCGGAGAAGCATGACAAGAGGCGCGGGGAACTCCTCGACCGCCCGCATGCTGCCATTACAGCAACCCCTCATGTGCAGCTTCAATCCTGGTGGTTGTTCTACCTCCATCACCCTTGCAAAAGGGGTAGGAAGTCAAAGACGACTGCGCGGGGGCCCGCGTAGTTTGACGATGAACTCCAACGGCTGTCCTCGACATGGCCCTCCATTGGAGCCAGGACGACCGGGGAGGAGCGATCAGAGTGCCACCACGTCCTCCTCGGCCCCGAGCGCCACGATGGCCATGCCCATGCCCTGCAGCACCACCTTGTGCGCTGTATTCTACCCCTGCATCCCCAATAGGAGGAGGGAAGCGCTACCGAGAAGAGACCCTCGTCGCCACCGCTGGAGCATGACCACGTCCTCTTCCCCTCACCATAATGGAAGAGGGACGCAAGAAGAAGAAGGAGGAGATGTGTGTGTGGGTGAGCCCTTCGCCCGCGCCTCCTTTTATAGGGGAGCAAGGCCGGGGGCTGGCTCCTCACCACCCAGAAGGCGACCGTCCCACTCCACCAATCCAGTCCCTCTACGTCACTAACGACATCCTGGATCGACGACCGCCCTACTGCGCCTATCCATGGCGCCGAGCTTTCTACCATGGCACTCATTCCCGCGCCCTACGCGTCCGCCACCAACCCTGCACAATGCATGCAGCGTACATGACGGAAATGGCAGGCGTAGTGGGATGGATGAAATGGTAGTTACCTCCCCGTGAACGTGGGCAGCCCATGGGCCATTATGTGGATAACCCCACGTCGATCCGCACGACTCGCGGGAAAACCGGAAACTGATTCAATCACAGGTTAATGAAGAAGCAAGGAGAATATCAAGGAAGACATAAATCCCACCGTGGCATGGCTCAGGTGCTCGCCTGTGTATTTGTTGGGACCTACCCCAACGATGCTCGGCAGCACCTATGGGCCAGGCCCAGGGGCTCCTATTAGTGTAACAAACATTCATGTTTGTCGCCCGGACTTATACACAGGCATGCTGGCATCACATGTCCGACACCAACATACAAAGCAAGGCTTATCCATAGAAAACGCTCTTTTGTGAGATCAAGGAGTGGATCAAGAAGACCCAGACAGCAGAGCATCACCTTGGGGAGGCCTCACTTGCCAGGCAGGAGAACCTAGCCAGGTCGAAGCCGCCCCAGGGAGAAGTCCATGATTTCCCCGGTAGGCTTGCCGGGTTTGCCAAGGGCGAGGACTCCCGCCAAGGAACCACGGCTCCACGGCTCCACCGCACCACAATGCAAATCACTTATCAATGCGGTGTCAAGCCTCCAGGTGATTAAGTGGCTACCACCAAGCACGTGGCAGCCCATTAGAAGACAGATTACTCTCATGTGAAACCCGTCCAGAGGTGTGTCAAACAGATAAGCAGAAGATGGTTAAGCGGCATGGCAGGCTTGCTGGGCTTCACCCTCAGCGTGACACCTAGCAGTACATTTAATGCACTTTGTCCTAACTGCCAGAGTTAGGTATGATAGCACTGTTAGCTATCTAATCACTAGATAAAGACTATTTTACCACTGTGGTTACCCCTTCAGCTATAAAAGGAGGTCCAAGGCAAACTAGCAAAGGATTGGGACCCTCGCACACATGTACGCGCGTAGCACCTCTCCCCGAGGCCACCTTGCCGGGCTTGAGCGCTACGTGTTCATCGTGTTCCTCCATCCAATCCACTAATGTAGGAGTAGGGTTTTACGCTTCCCAGCGGCCCGAACCTGGGTAAGAACCACCAGTGTCACCATCGTCGCGCTGCTCCATGGCCTCCGCTCTTTGTGCAACATGATCTTCCCCCTTGCCGAACCATAAAGGGGCCGACGGCCCCATAGGTGATCGTGTTCACCCACGACAATTTTGTTTTAGGATAACCTCGAACAAAGAAGGGGAGGGATAGCATATTTGTTGTCGTGGATAGATTATCGAAAATGGCACACTTCATACCATGTCATAAAAGCGATGATGCTGGTAATGTTGCTGATTTGTTCTTTCGTGAAATTATTCGCTTGCATGGTGTGCCAAATACTATTGTTTCAGATCGTGATACTAAATTTCTTAGCCACTTTGGGAGATGTTTATGGGCTAAGTTGGGGACTAAACCGCTTTTTAGTACTACTTGTCACCCCCAAACTGATGGACAAACTAAAATAGTCAATCGAACATTGTCTACTATGCTTAGGGCTGTTTCGAAGAATAACAAGAAAATGTGGGAATAATGCTTGCCTCATATTGAATTTTCTTATAATCATTCGCTCCATTCTACTACTAAGATGTGCCCTTTTGAAATTGTGTATGGTTTCCTACCTCGTGCATCTACTGATTTGTTGCCTCTTCCATCTTCGGAGAAGCTTAATTTTGATTCTAAGAAACATGCTGAATTGGTCTTAAAAATGCATGAGTTAACTAAGGAGAACATTGAGCGTATGAATGCTAAATATAAACTTGCTGGAGATAAGGGTAGAAAACATGTTGTGTTTGCACCTGGAGATCTTGTTTGGTTACATTTGCGTAAAGATAGATTTCCTGATTCACGCAAATCAAAGCTAATGCCACGTGCTGATAGTCCTTTTAAGGTGTTAGAGGAAATAAATAATAATGCATATAAACTTGAGCTGCCTGCAGATTTTGGGGTTAGCCCCACTTTTAACAATACAGATTTGAAGCCTTATTTGGGTGAGGAAGATGAGATTCCATCGAGGACGACTTCATTTATGCGCAAGGGAACAAGAACGGAGTTACAAGTGATGATTTCAGGACTTTGAAGCCACCATAATTAGTGCATGAAGCCTTGGACAAAATATACAAGATGCCACTTCATAAATATCGTCCAAAGGCTATTATAGCTTCTATGTCACCTTATTATTAGGCCAGGCCCATGTAATTTCAAAATACTTGAGTATAGGCTGTTTTTAGAGTCCGTATGTGTGGGGAAACAAGAGATAGGGTTGGTTTGGACCCCTCCTCCAAGGGCCACGAAATTCCCCCCCTCTTCCTCCATATATATAGCTCTTAGGGCATCATTTAGACATTGGGTTTTGTTTAGATTAAAAGTTCGCCATAGCTGCAACTTCGCGTACTTCATTTGTGTTCAACGACCAGACCAAGACGTCACAGAACCCCACCTTCATTAATAAAGCTTTCCTCTTATATTCGCAATATCCAGATTGCAATTTTGGTTTCTTGCTTGTTCTTCATTTGCGTGCAGGAAACAGACCCTCGTGGTCAGGTTGATCATGCTCCGACGTGGTCAATAACCTCTCGGAGTTGGTTTAGCGATTGCTAAGGCGCGATGTCATCACACGTTCATAGTCGGATCGTCAAAGTCTACTCCACCAAAAACGATAACCACCATCTCATCGAAAGATGGAACACCTTCGCCTCTATCAAGATTATGAGGACATCAATACCATTGTTACACCCACAGCCCCTGCTGGTATACATACTGGACCAATTACTAGAGCTCGCGCACGCCAATTAAATTATCAGGTACTTTCGTTTCTTGGTAATGATTCTAATGTTCATGAGAATATGATGCTGCCTAAATTGGATACATTTGTCTTGCTTACAAATGAGGAACCTAGCTTGGACAAGAGGGATGAACATTGGAGCAAGATCAAGCATGGAGATGATGGCATGCGCAAGGGAAACAAGAACGGAGTACAAGTGATAATTTCAGGACTTTGAAGCCACCATAATTAGTGCATGAAGCCTTGGACGAAATATACAAGATGCCACTTCATAAATATTGCACAGAGGCTATAATAGGTGCTGCGCCACCTTATTATTGGGCTAGGCCCATGTAATTTTGAAATACTTGAGTATAGGTTGTTTTTAGAGTCCGTATGTGTGGGGAAACAAGAGATAGGGCTGGTTTTGGACAACTCCTCCATGGGCCACGAAATCCCCCCCCCCTCTTCCTCCATATATATAGCCCTTAGGGCAACGTTTAGACTTTGGGTTTTGTTTAGATTAAAAGTTCGCCATAGCTGCAACTTCGCGTACTTTGTTCGTGTTCAACGACCAGACCAAGACGTCCCAGAACCCCACCTCTTCATTAATAAAGCTTTCCTCTTATACTCGCAATATCCAGATTGCAATTTCAGTTTCTTGCTTGTTCTTCGTTTGCGTGGAGGAAATAGACCCTCGTGGTCAGGTTGATCGTGCTCCGACATGGTCAATAACCTCTCGGAGTTGGTTTAGCGATTGCTAAGGCGCGACGTCATCGCACGTTCATAGTCAGATCATCAAAGTCTACTCCACCAAGAACGAAAACCACCATCTCATTGAAAGACGGGACACCTTCGCATCTATCAAGATGATGTGGACATCAATACCATTGTTACAACCACAGCCCCTGCTGCTATACATACTGGACCAATTACTAGAGCTCGCGCACGCCAATTAAATTATCAGGTACTTTCGTTTCTTGGTAATGATTCTAATGTTCTTGAGAATATGATGCTGCCTAAATTGGATACATTTGTCTTGCTTACAAATGAAAGGCTTAGCTTGGACAAGAGGGATGAACATTGGAGCAAGATCAAGCATGAAGATGATGGCATGCGCAAGGGGAACAAGAACGGAGTTACAAGTGATGATTACAGTACTTTGAAGCCACCATAATTAGTGCATGAAGCCTTGGACAAAATATACAAGATGTCACTTCATAAATATTGTCCAGAGACTATTATATGTGCTGCGTCACCTTACTATTGGGCCAGGCCCATGTAATTTCTAAATACTTGAGTATAGGCTGTTTTTAGAGTCCGTATGTGTGGGTAAACAAGAGATAGGGTTGGTTTTGGACCCCTCCTCCAAGGGCCACAAAATTCCCCCCCTCTTCCTCCATATATACAGCCCTTAGGGCACCGTTTAGACTTTGGCTTTTGTTTAGATTAAAAGTTCGCCATAGCTGCAACTTCGCGTACTTCGTTTGTGTTCAACGACCAGACAAAGACGTCACAGAACCCCACCTTCATTAATAAAGCTTTCCTCTTATATTCGTAATATCCAGATTGCAATTTCAGTTTCTTGCTTGTTCTTCATTTGTGTGCAGGAAACAGACCCTCGTGGTCAGTTTGATCGTGCTCCGGCATGGTCAATAACCTCTCGGAGTTGGTTTAGCGATTGCTAAGGCGCGACGTCATCGCACAGTCGTAGTCAGATCATCAAAGTCTACTCCACCAAAAACGATAACCACCATCTCATCGAAAGACGGGACACGTTCGCCTCTATCAAGATGATGAGGACATCAATACCATTGTTACACCCACAGCCCCTGCTGCTATACATACTGGACCAATTACTAGAGCTCACGCACGCCAATTAAATTATCAGGTACTTTCGTTTCTTGGTAATGATTCTAATGTTCATGAGAATATGATCTTGCCTAAATAGGATACATTTGTCTTGCTTACAAATGAACGGCCTAGTTTGGACAAGAGGGATGAACATTGGAGCAAGATCAAGCATGGAGATGATGGCATGCACAAGTGGAACAAGAATGGAGTTACAAGTGATGATTTCAGGACTTTGAAGCCACCATAATTAGTGCATGAAGCCTTGGACAAAATATACAAGATGCCACTTCATAAATATCGTCCAGAGGCTATTATAGGTGCTGCGTCACCTTATTATTGGGCCAGGTCCATCAAATTTCGAAATACTTGAGTATAGGCTGTTTATAGAGTCCGTTTGTGTGGGGAAACAAAAGATAGGGTTGGTTTCGGATCCCTCCTCCAAGGGCCACGAAATTCCCTCCTCTTCCTCCATAAATACAACCCTTAGGGCACCATTTAGACTTTGGGTTTTGTTTAGATTAAAAGTTCACCATAGCTACAACTTCGCTTACTTCGTTTGTGTTCAACGACCCGACCAAGACGTCACAGAACCCCACCTTCATTATTAAGCTTTCCTCTTATATTCGCAATATCCAGATTGCAATTTCAGTTTCTTTCTTGTTCTTCATTTGCATGCAGGAAACAGACCCTCGTGGTCAGGTTGATCGTGCTCCGGCGTGGTCAATAACCTCTCGGAGTTGGTTTAGCGATTGCTAAGGCGCGACGTCATCGCACGTTCGTAGTCGGATCGTCAAAGTCTACTCCACCAAAAATGATAACCACCATCTCATCGAAAGACGGGACACCTTCGCCTCTATCAAGATGATGAGGACATCAATACCATTGTTACACCGACAGCCCCTGCTGCTATATATACTGGACCAATTACTAGAGCTCGCGCATGCCAATTAAATTATCAGGTACTTTCGTTTCTTGGTAATGATTCTAATGTTCATGAGAATATGATGCTGCCTAAATTGGATACATTTGTCTTGCTTACAAATGAAGGCCTAGTTTGGACAAGAGGGATGAACAATAGAGCAAGATCAAGCATGGAGATGATGGCATGCGCAAGGGGAACAAGAACGGAGTTGCAAGTGAGGATTTTAGGACTTTGAAGCCACCATAATTAGTGCATGAAGCCTTGGACGAAATATACAAGATGCCACTTGATAAATATCGTCCAGAGGCTGTTATAGGTGCTGGGTCACCTTATTATTGGGCCAGGCCCATGTAATTTCGAAATACTTTAGTATAGGCTGTTTTTTGAGTTCGTATGTGTGGGGAAACAAGAGATAGGGTTGGTTTCGGACACCTCCTCCAAGGGACACGAAATCCCCCCCCCCTCTTCCTCCATATATACAGCCCTTAGGGCACCGTTTAGACTTTGGGTTTCGTTTAGATTAAAAGTTCTCCATATATGCAACTTCGCGTACTTCGTTTGTGTTAAACGACCAGACCAAGACGTCACAGAACCCCACCTTCATTAATAAAGCTTTCCTCTTATATTCGCAATATCCAGATTGCAATTTCAGTTTCCTGCTTGTTCTTCGTTTGCATGCAGGAAACAGACCCTCGTGGTCAGGTTGATCATGCTCCGGCATGGTCAATAACCTCTCGGAGTTGGTTTAGCGATTGCTAAGGCGCAACATCATCGCACGTTCGTAGTCGGATCGTCAAATCTAGTCCACCAATAACTATAACCACCATCTCATCGAAAGATGGGACACCTTCGCCTCTATCAAGATGATGAGGACATCAATACCATTGTTAGACCCACAGCCCTGCTGCTATACATATTGGACCAATTATTAGAACTCGCGCATGCCAATTAAATTATTGATACGTCTCCAACGTATCTATAATTTTTGATTGGTCCATGCTATTATATTATCTGTTTTGGATGTTTTATATGCATTAATATGCTATTTTATATTATTTTTGGGACTAACTTATTAACCTAGAGCCCAGTGCCAGTTTTTCTTTTTCCTTGTTTTTGAGCTTCATAGAAAATGAATACCAAACGGAGTCCAAACGGAATAAAACCTTCGCGATGATTTTTCTTGGGCCAGAAGACACCCAGGACACTTGGAGTGCAAGTCAGAAGAGCCATGAGGCGGCCACAAGGGGGGAGGGCGTGCCCCCTGCCTTGTGGGCCCCTCGATGACCCCCTGACCTAGATCTTCCTCCTATATATTCACATATATTCCCAAACCACCAGAAGCATCCACGAAAACACTTTTCCACCGCCGCAACCTTCTGTTCCCGTGATATCCCATTTTGGGGCCTTTTCTGGCATCCTGCCGGAGGGGGATTCGATCACGGAGGGATTCTACATCAAATCAATTGCCCTTCCGATGAAGCGTAAGTAGTTTACCTCAGACCTACGGGTCCATAGCTAGTAGATAGATGGCTTCTTCTCTCTCTTTGATTCTCAATACAACGTTCTCCTTGATGTTCTTGGAGATCTATCCGAATGTAATCTTCTTTTGCGGTGTGTTTGTCGAGATCCGATGAATTGTGGATTTATGATCAGCTTATCTATGAATATTATTTGAATCTTCTCTGGATTCTTTTATGCATGATTTGATATCCTTGTAATTCTCTTCGAACTATCGGTTTGGTTTGGCCAACTAGATTGGTTTTTCTTGCAATGGGAGAAGTGCTTGGCTTTGGGTTCAATCTTGCGGTGTCCTCTCTCAGTGATAGTAGGGGCAGCGAGGCAGGTATTGTATTGTTGCCGTCGAGGATAAAAAGACGGGGTTTACATCATATTGCTAGAGTTTATTCCTCTACATCATGTCATCTTACTTAAAGCGTTACTCTGTTCTTCATGAACTTAATACTCTAGATGCAGGCAGGAGTCGGTCGATGTGTGGAGTAATAGTAGTAGATGCAGGTAGGAGTCGGTCTACTTGACACAGACGTGATGCCTATATTTCATAATCATTGCCTTGGATATCGTCATAACTTTGCGCTTTTCTATCAATTGCTCGACAGTAATTTGTTCACCCACCGTATTATTTGCTATCTTGTGAGAAGCCTCTAGTGAAACCTATGGCCCCCGGGTCTATTTTCCATCATATTACTTTCTGATCTACTATTTTTCAATCTTTTATTTTCAGATCTATAAACCAAAAACACTAAAAATATTTACTTTATCTTTTGTTTAGTTTTATCTATCTCTATCAGATCTCACTTTTGCAAGTGACCGTGAAGGGATTGACAACCCCTTTATCGCATTGGGTGCAAGTGTTTGATTGTTTGTGCAGGTATTGGTGATTTGTGCGTTGTCTCCTACTGGATTGATACCTTGGTTCTCTAACTGAGGGAAATACTTATCTCTACTTTGTTGCATCACCCTTTCCTCTTCAAGGGAAAAACCAACGCAAGCTCAAGAAGTAGCAGGAAGAATTTCTGGCGCCGTTGCCAGGGAGATCTACGCCAAGTCAAGACATACCAAGTACCCATCATAAACTCTCATCTCTTACATTACATTATTCGACATTTGTCTCTCGTTTTCCTCTCCCCCACTTCTAAAATGATTTTCAAAAAGATTTGCCATTTTATTTGCCTTCTTTCCGTTTGTCTCTATGTCTTACTTGGCTTGTTTGCTTGTCCGCTTGATATAATCGTGTGTCTACTGAAATTCCGAAACAAAATTTTATGGATCCTCATCCACTTGCTAATCTTTTTAAGAGATCCAATTATGATGAACCAATTGCTAGTGAGTTTTGTGCACTAGATTATCTTTATGAAGTTTTGCTTGAAATTCATGAATCTGAAAATTGTGATGAAGAAATTTATGAAGTTATTTACGATAGCTCCTTGAATAAAAAGCATGATTGCAATGGTTTTACTATAAATTCTATTGATGTTAATTGTGCTGATAATATGCAAAACCCTAAGCTTGGGGATGCTAGTTTTGCTATGTCCACTACTTATTGCAATGATCATGATTGGGGTGATTCTTCTTATGATCTTGAAAATTTATTTAAGCCTCATGATAATAGTGTTTGCAATAATATTGAAAGTGGGTTTGGAAGGGTGTCAACTCTAGGTAATAATGATCCCACTACTTTGGAGAAAGATCAATCTCATGAAATTTATGATAAAAGTGGGTTTGGAGAAGTCATGACTTTATTTGATGATAATCCCACTATTTTGGAAGAGTGTGAACTTTGCATGCATGTGGATCATGAAGAGAATATTTTATGTGATTGTTATAATGTTGAATTTGAGTATGATCCCACATGTAATTATTATGATAGAGGAAAATATTGTGGTAGAAACTTTCATGTTACTAAATTACCTCTCGTTATGTTGAGATTGCTATTCATTCTTTCTTTTTCCTTGCATATGCTAGTTTTTGCTTGTCTTAATAATTTTTTTACTTATAAAATGCCTATGCATAGGAAGTATGTTAGACTACTCTTGTTTTTCACATGCTACATGATGCTCTTTTCGTGTTTCAATTGCTATCTTTCATGTGAGCATCATCAAAATTATCAACGCCTAGCTAAAAGGCTTTAAAGAAAAGTGCTTGTTGGGAGACAAACCAATATTTTTCTTTTCTTTTTTTGAATAAATAATTCATCTAGCCTCTGGTTAGATGTGTTTTTGTGTTTTAATTAGTGTTTGTGCCAAGTAAGACCTTTGGGATGGCTTACGGTGATAGTTGATTTGATCTTGCTGAAAAACAGAAACTTTTGCGTCCAGTCACAGTATTGTTTAGATTCACTGGAGCGTTGAAAAACCCTGAATTTTTTTACACAAGATTGATATACAAATTTAATCTGTTTTCCTAATGTTTCAGAATTTTTGGAGTTACAGAAGTATTAGAACAATTCAGATCTTCACAGACTGTTATGTTTTTGACAGATTCTGTTTTCTATGTGTTGTTTGCTTACTTTGATGAATCTATGGGTAGTATTTGGGGGTATGAACCATGGAGAAGTTGGAATACAGTAGATATTACACCAATATAAATAAAGAATGAGTTCACAACAGTACCAAAAGTGGTGATTTATTTTCTTATACTAACGGAGCTTATGAGATTTTCTGTTGAGTTTTGTGTTGTGAAGTTTTCAGGTTTTGGGTAAGGATTTGATGGACTATGGAATAAGTAGTGGCAAGAGCCTAAGCTTGGGGATGCCCAAGGCACCCCAAGGTAATATTCAAGGACAACCAAGAGCCTAAGCTTGGGGATGCCCCGGAAGGCATCCCCTCTTTCGTCTTCGTCTATCGGTAACTTTACTTGAGGCTATATTTTTATTCACCACATGATATGTGTTTTGCTTGGAGCGTCTTGTATGATTTGAGTCTTTGTTTTTTTAGTTTGCCACAATCATCCTTGCTGTACACACCTTTTGAGAGGGACACGCATGAATCGTGATTTATTAGAATACTCTATGTGCTTCACTTATATCTTTTGAGCTAGGCAATTTTGCTCTAGTGCTTCACTTATATCTTTTAAGAGCACATCGGTGGCCTTATTTTGTAGAAATTATTGAACTCTCATGCTTCACTTATATTATTTTGAGAGTCTCTAAACAGCGTGGTAATTTTATTTGGTTATGAATTTAGTCCTAATATGATAGGCATCCAAGAGGGATATAATAAAAACTTTCATATAAAGTGCATTGAATACTATGAGAAGTTTGATTCCTTATGATTGTTTTGAGATATAGAGATGGTGATATTAGAGTCATGCTAGTGAGTAATTGTGAATTGGATAAATACTTGTGTTGAGGTTTGTGATTCCCGTAGCATGCACGTATGGTGAACCGTTATGTAACGAAGTTGGAGCATGAGGTATTTTTTGATTGTCTTCCTTATGAGTGGCGGCCGGGGACGAGCGATGGTCTTTTCCTACCAATCTATCCCCCTAGGAGCATGCGCGTAGTACTTTGTTTTGATGACTAATAGATTTTTGCAATAAGTATGTGAGTTCTTTATGACTAATGTTGAGTCCATGGATTATATGCACTCTCACCCTTCCACCTTTGCTAGCCTCTCTAGTGCCGCGCAACCTTCGCGGTACCATAAACCCACCATATACCTTCCTCAAAACAGCCACCATACCTACCTATTATGGCATTTCCATAGCCATTCTGAGATATATTGCCATGCAACTTTCCACCGTTCCATTTTATTATGACACGTTCCATCATTGTCATATTGCTTTGCATGATCATGTAGTTGACATCGTATTTGTGGCAAAGCCACCTTTCATAATTCTTTCATACATGTCACTCTTGAGTCATTGCACATCCCAGTACACCGCCGGAGGCATTCATATAGAGTCATATTTTTGTTCTAAGTATCAAGTTGTAATTTTTGAGTTGTAAGTAAATAAGAGTGTGATGATCTTCATTATTAGAGCATTGTCCCATGTGAGGAAAAAAATAAAAGGGAGGCCAAAGAAGCCAAACAAAAAAAAAGAGAGAAGGGGCAATGTTACTATCCTTTTTTTCCACACTTGTGCTTCAAAGTAGCACCATAATCTTCATGATAGAGAGTCTCCTATGTTGTCACTTTCATATGCTAGTGGGAATTTTTCATTATAGAACTTGGCTTGTGTATTCCAACGATGGGCTTCCTCAAATTACCCTAGGTCTTCATGAGCAAGCAAGATGGATGCACACCCACTTAGTTTTCTTTTGATCTTTCATAAACTTATAGCTCTAGTGCATCCGTTGCATGGCAATCCCTACTCACTCACATTGATATCTATTGATGGGCATCTCCATAGCCCGTTAATACGCCTAGTTGATGTGAGACTATCTCCCTCTTTTTGTCTTCTCGACAACCACCATATTCTATTCCATCTATAGTGCTATGTCCATGGCTCACGCTCATGTATTGCGTGAAAGTTGAAAAGGTTTGAGAACACCAAAAGTATGAAACAATTGCTTGGCTTGTCATCGGGGTAGTGCATGATTTGAATACTTTGTGTGATGAAGATGGAGCATAGCCAGACTATATGATTTTGTAGGGACAAACTTTCTTTGGCCTTGTTATTTTGAGAAGACATAATTGCCTTGTTAGTATGCTTGAAGTATTATTGTTTTTATGTCAATATTAAACTTTTTTTTTGAATCTTATGGATCTGAACATTCATGCCACAATAAAGAAAATTACATGGATAAATATATTAGGTAGCATTCCACATCAAAAATTCTGTTTTTATCATTCACCTACTCGAGGACGAGCAGGAATTAAGCTTGGGGATGCTTGATACGTCTCTAATGTATCTATAATTTTTGATTGTTCCATGCTATTATATTATCTATTTTGGATGTTTTATATGCATTAATATGATATTTTATATTATTTTTGGGACACACTTATTAACCTAGAGCCCAGTGCCAGTTTCTATTTTTTCCTTGTTTTTGAGCTTCGCAGAAAAGGAATACCAAACGGAGTCCAAACGGAATAAAACCTTCGCGATGATTTTTCTTGGACCAGAAGACACCCAGGAGACTTGGAGTGCAAGTCAGAAGAGCCACGAGGCGGCCACAAGGGGGGAGGGCGCGCCCCCTTCCTTGTGGGCCCCTCGGTGACCCCCTGACCTAGATCTTCCTCCTATATATTCACATATATTCCCAAACCACCAGAAGCATCCACGAAAACACTTTTCCACCGCCGCAACCTTCTGTTCCCGTGAGATCCCATCTTGGGGCCTTTTCCGGCATCCTGCAGGAGGGGGATTCGATCACGGAGGGCTTCTACATCAACTCTATTGCCCTTTCGATGAAGCGTGAGCAGTTTACCTCGGAGCTACGGATCCATAGCTAGTAGCTAGATGGCTTCTTCTCTCTCTCTTTGATTCTCAATACAACGTTCTCCTTGATGTTCTTGGAGATCTATCCGATGTAATCTTCTTTTGCGGTGTGTTTGTCGAGATCTGATGAATTGTGGATTTATGATCAGCTTATCTATGAATATTATTTGAATCTTCTCTGAATTATTTTATGCATGATTTGATATCCTTGTAATTCTCTTCGAACTATCGGTTTAGTTTGGCCAACTAGATTGGTTTTTCTTGCAATGGGAGAAGTGCTTGGATTTGGGTTCAATCTTGCAATGTCCTCTCCTAGTGACAGTAGGGGCAGTGAGGCACATATTGTATTGTTGCCATAGAGGATAAAAAGATGGGGTTTACATCATATTGCTTGAGTTTATTCCTCTACATCATGTCATCTTACTTAAAGCATTACTCTGTTCTTCATGAACTTAATACTCTAGATGCAGGCAGGAGTCGGCCGATGTGTGGAGTAATAGTAGTAGATGTAGGCAGGAGTCGGTCTACTTGACACAGACGTTATGCCTATATTTCATAATCATTGCCTTGGATATTGTCATAACTTTGCCATTTTCTATCAATTGCTCGACAGTAATTTGTTCACCCACCGTATTATTTGCTATCTTGAGAGAAGCCTCTAGTGAAACCTATGGCCCCCGGGCCTATTTTCCATCATATTACTTTCCGATCTACTATTTTGCAATCTTTTATTTTTAGATCTATAAACCAAAAACATTAAAAATATTTACTTTATCTTTTGTTTAGTTTTATCTATCTCTATCAGATCTCACTTTTGCAAGTGACCGTGAAGGGATTGACAACCCCTTAATCGTGTTGGGTGCAAGTGTTTGATTGTTTGTGCAGGTATTGGTGATTTGTGCATTGTCTCCTACTGGATTGATACCTTGGTTCTCTAACTGGAGGAAATACTTATCTCTACTTTGCTGCATCACCCTTTCCTCTTCCTGGGAAAAACCAATGCAAGCTCAAGAAGTAGCAATTATCAGGAACTTCCGTTTCTTGGTAATGATTCTAATGTTCATGAGAATATGATGCTACCTAAATTGGATACATTTGTCTTGCTTACAAATGAGGGTCCTAGCTTGGACAAGAGGGATGAACATTGGAGCAAGATCAAGCATGGAGATGATAGCATGCGCAAGGGGAACAAGAACGAAGTTACAAGTGATGATTTCAGGACATTGAAGCCACCATAATTAGTGCATGAAGCCTTGGATGAAACATACAAGATGCCACTTCATAAATATCGTCCAGAGGTAATTATAGGTGCTGCATCACCATATTATTGGGCCAGGCCCATGTAATTTCGAAATACTTGAGTATAGGCTATTTTTAGAGTCCGTATGTATGGGGAAACAAGAGATAGGGTTGGGTTCGGACCCCTCCTCCAAGGACCACAAAATCCCCCCCTCTTCCTCCATATATACAGCCCTTAGGGCACCATTTAGACTTTGGGTTTCGTTTAGATTAAAAGTTCGCCATAGCTACACCTTCGCGTACTCCGTTTGTGTTCAACGACCAGACCAACACGTCACAGAACCACACCTTCATTAAGAAAGCTTTCCTGTTATATTCACAATATCCAGATTGCAATTTCAGTTTCTCGCTTGTTCTTCATTTGTGTGCAGGAAATGGACCCTCGTGGTCAGGTTGATCATGCTCCGGTGTGGTCAATAACCTCTAAGAGTTGGTTTAGCGATTGCTAAGGTGCGACATCATCGCACGTTCATAGTCGGATCGCCAAAGTCTACTCCACCAAAAACCATAACCACCATCTCATCGAAAGACGGGACACCTTCACCTCTATCAAGATGATGAGGACATCAATACCAATGTTACACCCATAGCCCCTGCTGCAATACATACTGGACCAATTATTAGAGCTCGCGCACGCCAATTAAATTATCAGGTTCTTTCGTTTCTTGGTAATGATTCTAACGTTCATGAGAATATGATGTTGCCTAAGTTGGATACATTTGTCTTGCTTACAAATGAAGGGCCTAGCTTGGACAAGAGGGATGAACATTGGAGCAAGATCAAGCATGGAGAAGATGGCATGCGCAAGGGAACAACAACGGAGTTACAAGTGATGATTTCAGGACTTTGAAGCCACCATAATTAGTGCATGAAGGCTTGGACGAAATATACAAGATGCCACTTTAGAAATATTGTCCAGAGGCTATTATAGGTGCTGTGTCACCTTATAATTGGGCCAGGCCCATGTAATTTCGAAATACTTGAGCATAGGCTGTTTTTAAAGTCCGTATGTGTGGGGAAACAAGAGATAGGGTTGGTTTCGGACCCCTCCTCCAAGGGCCACGAAATTCCCCCCCTCTTACTCCATATATACAGCCCTTAGGGCACCGTTTAGACATTGGATTTTGTTTAGATTAAAAGTTCGCCATAGCTGCAACTTCGCGTACTTCGTTTGTGTTCAACGACCAGACCAAGACGTCACAGAACCGCACCTTCATTAATAAAGTTTTCCTCTTATATTCGCAATATCCAGATTGCAATTTCAGTTTCTTGCTTGTTCTTCATTTGTGTGCAGGAAATAGACCTTCGTGGTCAGGTTGATCGTGCTACGGCGTGGTCAAGAACCTCTCGGAGTTGGTTTAGTGATTGCTATGGTGCGACGTCATCGCACATTCGTAGTCGAATCGTCAAAATGTACTCCACCAAAAACGATAACCACCATCTCATCGAAAGACAGGACACGTTCACCTCTATCAAGATGATGAGGACATCAATACCATTGTTATACCCACAGCCCCTGCTGCTATACATACTGGACCAATTACTAGAGCTCGCGCACGCCAATTAAATTATCAGGTACTTTCGTTTCTTGGTCATGATTCGAATGTTCATGAGAATATGATGCTGCCTAAATTGGATACATTTGTCTTGCATACAAATGAAGGGCCTAGCTTGGACAAGAGGGATGAACATTGGAGCAAGATCAAGCATGGAGATGATGGCATGGGCAAGGGGAATAAGAATGGAGTTACAAGTGATGATTTCAGGACTTTAAAGCCACCATAATTATTGCATGAAGCCTTGGACGAAATATACAAGATGACACTTCATAAATATCATCCAGATGCTATTATAGGTGCTGCATCACCTTATTATTGGGCCAGGCCCATGTAATTTTGAAATACTTGAGTGTAGGCTGTTTTTAGAGTTCGTATGTGTGTGGAAACAAAAGATAGGGTTGGTTTCGGACACCTCCTCCAAGGGCCACGAAATCCCCCCCCCCCTTCTTCCTCCATATATACAACCCTTAGGGCACCATTTAGACTTTGGGTTTTGTTTAGATTAAAAGTTCGCCATAGCTGCAACTTCGCGTACTTCGTTTGTGTTCAACGACCAGACCAAGACGTCACAGAACCCCACCTTCATTAATAAAGCTTTCCTCTTATATTCGCCATATCCAGATTGCAATTTTAGTTTCTTGCCTGTTCTTTGTTTGTATGCAGGAAAAAAACCCTCATGGTCAGGTTGATCGTGCTCCGGTGTGGTCAATAACCTCTCGGAGTTGGTTTAGCGACTGCTAAGGCGCAACATCATCGCACGTTTGTAGTCGGATCGTCAAAGACTACTCCACCAAAAAGATAACCACCATCTCATCAAAAGACGGAACACCTTCGCTTCTATCAAGATGATGAGGACATCAGTACCATTGTTAAACCCACAACCCCTGCTGCTATACATACTGGACCAATTACTAGAGCTCGCGCACGCCAATTAAATTATCAGGCACTTTCGTTTCTTGGTAATGATTCTAATGTTCATGAGAATATGATGCTGCCTAAATTGGATACATTTGTCTTGCTTACAAATGAAGGGCCTAGCTTGGACAAGAGGGATGAACATTAGAGCAAGATCAAGCATGGAGATGATGGCATGCGCAAGGGGAACAAGAACGGAGTTACAAGTGATGATTTCAGGACGTAGAAGCCACCATAATTAGTGCATGAAGCCTTGGACGAAACATACAAGATGCCACTTCATAAATATCGTCCAGAGGCTATAATAGGTGCCGCGTCCCCTTATTATTGGGCCAGGCCCATGTAATTCCGAAATACTTGAGTATAGGCTGTTTTTAGAGTCCGTATGTGTGGGGAAACAAAAGATAGGGTTGGTTTCGGACCCCTCCTCCAAGGGCCACGAAATTCCCCCCTCTTCCTCCATATATACAGCCCTTAGGGCACCATTTAGACTTTGGGTTTTGTTTAGATTAAAAGTTCGCCATAGCTGCAACTTCGCGTACTTCGTTTGTGTTCAACGACCAGACTAAGACGTCACAGAACCCCACCTTCATTAATAAAGCTTTCCTCTTATAGTTTCTTGCTTGTTCTTCATTTGCGTGCATGAAAAAGACCCTTGTGGTCAGGTTGATCGTGCTCTGGCGTGGTCAATAACCTCTCGGAGTTGGTTTAGCGATTGCTAAGGCGCAACATCATCGCACGTTCGTATTCGGATCGTCAAAGTCTACTCCACCAAAAAGATGACCACCATCTCATCGAAAGACGGGACACCTTCACCTCCATCAAGATGATGAGGACATCAATACCATTGTTACACCCACAACCCATGCTGCTATATATACTGGACCAATTACTAGATCTCACGCATGCCAATTAAATTATCAGATACTTTCGTTTCTTGGAAATGATTCTAATGTTCATGAGAATATGATGCTGCCTAAATTGGATACATTTGTCTTGCTTACAAATGAAGGGCCTAACTTGGACAAGAAGGATGAACATTGGAGCAAGATCAAGCATGGAGATGATGGCAAGCGTAAGGGGAACAAGAACGGAGTTACAAGTGATGATTTCAGGACTTTGAAGCCACCATAATTATTGCATGAAGCCTTGGACAAAATATACAAGATGCCACTTCATAAATATCGTCCAGAGGCTATTATAGGTGCTGCGTCACCTTATTATTGGGCCAGGCCCATGTAATTTCGAAATACATGAGTATAGGCTGTTTTTAGAGTCCGTATGTGTGGGGAAACAAGAGATAGGGTTGGTTTCGGACCCCTCCTCCAAGGGCCACGAAATTCCCCCCTCTTCCTCCATATAGGCAGCCCTTAGTGCGCCATTTAGACTTTGGGTTTTGTTTAGATTAAAAGTTCACCATAGCTGCAACTTTGCGTACTTCGTTTGTGTTCAACGACCAGACCAAGACGTCACAGAACCACACCTTCATTAATAAAGCTTTCCTATTATATTCGCAATATCCAGATTGCAATTTCGGTTTCTTTCTTGTTCTTTGTTTGCGTGTAGGAAACAAACCCTCGTGGTCTGGTTGATCGTGCTCCGGCATGGTCAATAACCTCTCGGAGTTGGTTTTGCGATTGGTAAGGCGCGGCGTCATCGCACGTTCGTAGTCGGATCGTCAAAGTCTACTCCATCAAAAATGATAACCACCATCTCATCGAAAGATGGGACACCTTCGCCTCTATCAAGATGATGAGGACATTAATACCATTGTTACACCCACAGCCCCTGCTGCTATACATACTGGACCAATTACTAGAGCTCGCGCACACCAATTAAATTATCAGGTACTTTCATTTCTTGGTAATGATTCTAATGTTCATGAGAATATGATGCTGCCTAAATTGGATACATTTGTCTTGCTTACAAATGAAGGGCCTAGTTTCAACAAGAGGGATGAACATTGGAGCAAGATCAAGCATGGAGATGATGGCATGCGCAAGGGGAACAAGAACGGAGTTACAAGTGATGATTTCAGGACTTTGAAGCCACCATAATTAGTGCATGAAGCCTTGGACGAAATATACAAGATGCCACTTCAAAAATATCGTCCAGAGGCTATTATAGGTGCTGCGTCACCTTATTATTGGGCCAGGCCCATGTAATTTCGAAATACTTGAGTATAGGCTGTTTTTTGAGTCCGTATGTGTGGGGAAACAAGAGATAGGGTTGGTTTCGGACCCCTCCTCCAAGGGCCACAAAATCCCCCCCCCCCTATTCCTCCATATATACAGCCCTTAGGGCACTGTTTAGGCTTTGGGTTTTGTTTAGATTAAATGTTCTCCATAGCTGCAACTTCGCGTACTTCGTTTGTGTTCAACGACCAGACCAAGACGTAACAGAACCCCACCCGCATTAATTAAGCTTTCCTCTTATATTCTCAATATTGAGATTGCAATTTCAATTTCTTTCTTGTTCTTCATTTGCGTGCAGAAAACAGACCCTCGTGGTCAGGTTGATCATGCTTCGGTGTGGTCAATAACCTCTCGGAGTTTGTTTAGCGATTGCTATGGCGAGACGTCATTGCACGTTCATAGTCGGATCGTCAAAGTTTACTCCACCAAAAACGATAACCACCATCTCATCGAAAGACATGACACCTTCATCTCTATCAAGATGATGAGGGCATTAATACCATTATTACACGCACAGCCCCTGCTGCTATACATACTGGAGCAACTACTAGAGCTCGCGCACGCCTATTAAATTATCAGGTACTTTCGTTTCTTGGTAATGATTCTAATGTTCATGAGAATATGATGCTGCCTAAATTGGATACATTTGTCTTGCTTACAAATGAAGGTTCTAGCTTGTACAAGAGGGATGAACATTGGAGCAAGATCAAGTATGGAGATGATGGCATGCGCAAGGGGAACAAGAACGGAGTTACAAGTGATGATGTCATGACTTTGAAGCCACCATAATTAGTGCATGAAGCCTTGGACAAAATATACAAGATGCCACTTCATAAATATCGTTCAAAGGCTATTATAGGTGCTGCGTCACCTTATTATTGGGCCAGGCCCATGTAATTTTGAAATACTTGAGTATAGGCTGTTTTTAGAGTCCGTATGTGTGGGAAAACAAGAGATAGGGTTGGTTTCGGACCCCTCCTCCAAGGGCCACGAAATTCCCCCCTCTTCCTCCATAGATACAGCCCTTAGGGCTACGTTTAGACTTTGGGTTTTGTTTAGATTAAAAGTTCGCCATGGCTGCAACTTCGCGTACTTCGTTTGTGTTCAACGACCAGACCAAGAAGTCACAGAACCCCACCTTTCATTAATAAAGCTTTCCTCTTATATTCGCAATATCGACATTGCAATTTCCGTTTCTTGCTTGTTCTTCGTTTGCATGCAGGAAACAGACCCTCATGGTCAGGTTGATCATGCTCCGGCGTGGTCAATAACCTCACGGAGTTAGTTTAGCGATTGCTAAGATGCGACGTCATCGCACGTTCGTAGTCGGATCGTCAAAGTCTACTCCACCAAAAACGATAACCACCATCTCATCGAAAGACGGGACACCTTCGCCTCTATCAAGATGATGAGGACATCAATACCATTGTTACACCCACAACGCCTGCTGCTATACATACTGGACCAATTACTAGAGCTCGCGCACGCCAATTAAATTATCAGGTACTTTCGTTTCTTGGTAATGATTCTAACGTTCATGAGAATATGATGGTGCCTAAATTGGATACATTTGTCTTGCTTACAAATGAAGGCCCTAGCTTGGACAAAAGGGATGAACATTGGAGCAAGATCAAGCATGGAGATGATGGCATGCGCAAGGGGAACATGAACGGAGTTACAAGTGATGATTTCAGGACTTTGAAGCCACCATAATTAGTGCATGAAGCCTTGGACAAAATGTACAAGATGCCACTTCATAAATATCGTCCACAGGCTATTATAGGTGCTGCGTCACCTTATTATTGGGCCAGGCCCATGTAATTTCGAAATACTTGCGTATAGGCTGTTTTTAGAGTCCGTATGTGTGGGAAACAAGAGATAGGGTTGCTTTCGGACCACTCCTCCAAGGTCCACAAAATTCCCCCCTCTTCCTCCATATATACATCCCTTAGGGCACCATTTAGACTTTGGGTTTTGTTTATATTAAAAGTTCGCCATAGCTGCAACTTCACGTACTCCGTTTGTGTTCAACGACCAGACCAAGACGTCACAAAAACCCACCTTCATTAATAAAGCTTTCCTCTTATATTCGCAATATCCAGATTGCAATTTCAGTTTCTTGCTTGTTCTTTGTTTGCGTGCAGGAAACAGACCCTCGTGGTCAGGTTGATCATGCTCCGGCATGGTCAATAACCTCTCGGAGTTGGTTTAGCGATTGCTAAGGCGCGACGTCATCGCACGTTCGTAGTCGGATCGTCAAAGTCTACTCCACCAAAAATGATAACCATCATCTCATCGAAAGACGGGACACCTTCGCCTCTATCAATATGATGAGGAGATCAATACCATTGTTACACCCACAACCCCTGCTGATGTACATACTGGACCAATTACTAGAGCTCGCGCACGCCAATTAAATTATCAGGTACTTTCATTTCTTGGTAATGATTCTAATGTTCATGAGAATATGATGCTGCCTAAATTGAATACATTTGTCTTGCTTACAAATGAAGGGCCTGGCTTGGACAAGCGGGATGAACATTGGAGCAAGATCAAGCATGGAGATGATGGCATGCGCAAGGGGAACAATAACGGAGTTACAAGTCATGAACTTCAGGACTTTGAAGCCTCCATAATTAGTGCATGAAGACTTGGACAAATATACAAGATGCCACTTCATAAATATCGTCCAGAGGCTATTATAGGTGCTGCGTCACCTTATTATTGGGCCAGGCCCATGTAATTTCGAAATAGTTGAGTATAGGCTGTTTTTAGAGTCCGTATGTGTGGGAAACAAGAGATAGGGTTGGTTTCGGACCCCTCCTCCAAGGGCCACGGAATTACCCCCTCTTCCTCCATATATATAGCCCTTGGGGCACCGTTTAGACTTTGGGTTTTGTTTAGATTAAAAGTTTGCCATGGCTGCAACTTCGCGTACTTCGTTTGTGTTCAACGACCAGACCAAGACATCACAGAACCCCACCTTTCATTAATAAAGCTTTCTTCTTATATTCGCAATATCTACATTGCAATTTCAGTTTCTTGCTTGTTCTTCGTTTGCGTGCAGGAGACAGACCCTCATGGTCAGGTTGATTGAGCTCCGGCATGGTCAATAACCTCACGGAGTTGCTTTAGCGATTGCTAAGGTGCGACGTCATCGCACGTTCGTAGTCGGATCGTCAAAGTCTACTCCACCAAAAACGATAACCACCATCTCATCGAAAGACGGGACGCCTTCGCCTCTATCAAGATGATGAGGACATCAATACCATTGTTACACCCACAGCCCCTGCTGATGTACATACTGGACCAATTACTAGAGCTCGCGCACGCCAATTAAATTATCAGGTACTTTCATTTCTTGGTAATGATTCTAATGTTCATGAGAATATGATGCTGCCTAAATTGGATACATTTGTCTTACTTACAAATGAAGGCCCTAGCTTGGACAAGAGAGATGAACATTGGAGCAAGATCAAGCATGGAGATGATGGCATGCGCAAGGGGAACAATAACGGAGTTACAAATGATGATTTCTGGACTTTGAAGCCACCATAATTAGTGCATGAAGCCTTGGATGAAATATACAAGATGCCACTTCATAAATATCGTCCAGATGCTATTATAGGTGTTGCGGCACCTTATTATTGGGCCAGGACCATGTAATTTCGAAATACTTGAGTATAGGCTGTTTTTAGTGTCCGTATGTGTGGGGAAACAAGAGATAGGGTTGGTTTCGGACCCCTCCTCCAAGGGCCACGAAATTCCCCCCTCTTCCTCCATATATACAGCCCTTAGGGCACCATTTAGACTTTGGGTTTTGTTTAGATTAAAAGTTCGCCATAGCTGCAACTTCGCATACTCCGTTTGTGTTCAACGACCAGACCAAGATGTCACAGAAACCCACCTTCATTAATAAAGCTTTCCTCTTACATTCGCAATATCCATATTGCAATTTCAGTTTCTTGCTTGTTCTTTGTTTGCGTGCAGGAAACAGACCCTCGTGGTCAGGTTGATCGTGCTCCGGCATGGTGAATAACCTCTCAGAGTTGGTTTAGCGATTGCTAAGGCGCGACGTCATCGCACGTTCGTAGTCGGATCGTCAAAGTCTACTCCACCAAAAATGATAACCACCATCACATCGAAAGACGGGACACCTTCGCCTCTATCAAGATGATGAGGACATCAATACCATTGTCACACCCACAACCCCTCCTGCTATACATACTGGACCAATTACTAGAGCTCGCGCACGCCAATTAAATTATCAGGTACTTTTGTTTCTTGGTAATGATTCTAAAGTTCATGACAATATGATGCGAACTAAATTGGATACATTTGTCTTGCTTACAAGCGAAGGGCCTAGCTTGGACAAGAGGGATGAACATTGTAGCAAGATTAAGCATGGAGATGATGGCATGCGCAAGGGGAACAATAACGGAGTTACAAGTGATGACTTCAGGACTTTGAAGCCTCCATAATTAGTGCATGAAGCCTTGGACGAATATACAAGATGCCACTTCATAAATATCGTCTGGAGGCTATTATAGGTGCTGCGTCACCTTATTATTGGTCCAGGCCCATGTAATTTCGAAATACTTGAGTATAGGCTGTTTTTAGAGTCCTTATGTGTGGGGAAACAAGAGATAGGGTTCGTTTCAGACCCCTCCTCCAAGGGACATGAAATTCCCCCCTCTTCCTCCATATATACAGCCCTTAGGGCACCGTTTTGACTTTCGGTTTTGTTTAGAATAAAAGTTCGCAATAGCTTCAACTTCGCCTACTTCGTTTGTGTTCTAGGACGAGACCAAGACGTCACAGAAACCTACCTTCATTAATAAAGCTTTCCTCCTATATTCACAATATCCAGATTGCAATTTCAGTTTCTTGCTCGTTCTTCGTTTGCGTGCAGGAAACAAACCCTCGTGGTCAGGTTGATCGTGCTCTGGCATGCTCAATAACCTCTCGGAGTTGGTTTAGCGATTGGTAAGGTGCAACATCATCGCACGTTCGTAGTCGGATCGTCAAAGTCTACTCCACCAAAAACGATAACCACCATCTCATCGAAAGACGGCAACACCTTAGCCTCTATCAAGATGATGAGGACATCAATACCATTGTTACACCCACAGCCCATGCTGCTATACATACTGGACCAATTCCTAGAGCTCGCGCACGCGAATTAAATTATTAGGTACATTCGTTTCTTGGTAATGATTCTAATGTTCATGAGAATATGATGCTGCCTAAATTGGATACATTTGTCTTGCTTACAAATGAAGGCCCTAGCTTGGATAAGAGGGATGAACATTGGAGCAAGATCAAGCATGGAGATGATGGCATGCGCAAGGGGAACAAGAACAGAGTTACAAATGATGATTTCAGGACTTTGAAGCCACCATAATTAGAGCATGAAGCCTTGGACGAAATATACAAGATGCCACTTCATAAATATCGTCCAGAGGCTATTATAGGTGCTGCGGCACCTTATTATTGGGCCAGGCCCATGTAATTTCGAAATACTTGAGTATAGGCTGTTTTTAGTGTCCGTATGTGTGGGGAAACAAGAGATACGGTTGGTTTCGGACCCCTTCTCCAAGGGCCACGAAATTCCCCCCTCTTCCTCCATATATACAGCCCTTAGGGCACCGTTTAGACTTTGGGTTTTGTTTAGATTAAAAGTTCGCCATAGCTGCAACTTCGCGTACTCCGTTTGTGTTCAACGACCAGACCAAGACGTCACAGAAACCCACCTTCATTAATAAAGCTTTCCTCTTACATTAGCAATATCCAGATTGCAATTTTAATTTCTTGCTTGTTCTTTGTTTGCGTGCAGGAAACAAACCCTCGTGGTCAGGTTGATCGTGCTCCGGCATGGTCAATAACCTCTCGGAGTTGGTTTAGCGATTGCCAAGGCGCGACATCATCGCACGTTCTTAGTCGGATCATCAAAGTCTACTCCACCAAAAATGATAACCACCATAACATCGAAAGACAGGACACCTTCGCCTCTATCAAGATGATGAGGACATCAATACCATTGTTACACCCACAACCCCTGCTGCTATACATACTGGACCAATTACCAGAGCTCGCGCACGCCAATTAAATTATCAGGTACTTTTGTTTCTTGGTAATGATTCTAAAGTTCATGACAATATGATGCTGCCTAAATTGGATACATTTGTCTTGCTTACAAATGAAGGGCCTAGCTTGGACAAGAGGGATGAACATTGGAGCAAGATCAAGCATGGAGATGATGGCATGCGCAAGGGGAACAATAACGGAGTTACAAGTGATGACTTCAGGACTTTGAAGCCTCCATAATTAGTGCATGAAGCCTTGGACGAATATACAAGATGCCACTTCATAAATATCGTCCAGAGGCTATTATAGGTGCCGCATCACCTTATTATTGGGCCAGGTGTAACACCCCTAGTGGTTACTACAGTAATTCCCTTTTGATAATGCCATGTCATCATGATCAATAGTGTTTAAACATCATTTAGATACTATCTCTTTTCAAATTCAAATTCAAATGGAAACTCAAATTGAAAGTGAAAATAAAAGTTGTCCAAACCCTGGAACTAAAATGTTCATTAAATAGTACATAATCCAGAGACAATTCTAAAATTATAACCAATATTCACTAAATTAATTAAGTGACTCTAACAGCAACAAAACAGGAGTATTTAATCCTTTTTCATTTAAATAAAATCCAAATGAAATTCTTTTGGCTCCAAACCATTTTCTGGCAGTGGCAAATAGTGCACCGTATTTAATAAGCCTAGTCACATATATTTCAAAAGTCAATTGGGGGCCTAACTATTGGCAAAACAGAAATAAAAGAAGAAAAGAGAAAAGAGAAAAGAAAATAAAAAGAAAATGCCCGCAGCGGCTGGGCCTTAGTCAGCCAGCTGGCCCAGCCCACCCCGTCTGTTCTCTCCCTCGCACTGCTCCTCCCCGAGCTGCTGTCGTCGCGCGCGTGCGCCCGCGCTAGGCCCCCCTCGCTCCGCGCAACAGCGCGCCTGCGCCCGCCTCGTGGGTAAATAGCAGCTCCGGCGCCCCCCTGGCTCTCCCTCGCACACTCTTTCTCACTCTTCCTCTCGTTCCCCACCTCGCCGACGCAGCCATGGCGCCGCCGCCGTAGCACACGCGGCCACCGTGCTCGCCTTGCCTCGCCTCTGCGCCAGAGAGGACCGCCTCGACCTCCTCTTCCTCTCTGATGAGTCACTCGAGCCGGAGAGCCACTGCATCGCCTCCACGCCGCCCTCTCCCTCCTCGGATCGCCGCCGCGCGCCGTCGCCGATTCCGGTCACCTCGAGCTTCCCCGAGCCCTCTGCCACTTCCCTACAGCTCCACGGTGAGCAGCCGCACCGGAACCCCCTCCTCCCTGTCCTTCCCCGTAGCCGTAGCTAGCCGCCACCATGCTTGTGCTCTGTCTGCGGCCGTCGCTGCCATTGCCGCGCTCCCAGAGCCGCTCGGCTAGTTCCAGCAGCACCAGCGAGCTCCTGGTGAGCTGCAGAGGCCGCCCCGCCCTTTACTTTGCTCGCTAGCCCATCGCAGCCACGCGCCCGAGCTCCACCCGAGAGCCCCGCCGCCAACCTTCATCGCCAGCGTTGTTCCGGCCACCCCCGAGTCCGACCACCACCACCACGCGATGCGGCTCGCCGCGACCGTTCTAATGGGCCAAACCACAGCCCCGGGGATGCCCTGTGGGCCAATCCCAAGCCTCGCCAGCACGCTCCGCCGCATTCGGGCTCACCGGAGAGCTCCGGCGGCCGGCGCTGACCTGGCCCTGGTGGGCCCCGCCCCTGTGCCACTGACCGATGGGCCCGGGGCCCCCTGTTGACCAGTTGACCAAGTCAACTGTGCTGACCGGGCAGGCCCCAGTCAATGACATATGGGCCCCGCCCCTCTCTAAATAACCTGATGATTAATTAAGTTAATTTAATTATTTTGTTAACCAAACACCCTATGACAGTTGGGGCCCTCTCTGTTTAATTAGTTTAGTTAAAATTTACACACTGGATTAAGACTGAGTCTATGACATGTGGGCCCCACACGTCAGGTTTGACCTGGTCAGCCTCTGTTGACTGCTGACGTCACCTCTACGTCATGCTGACGTCACCCTGTACTGTTCTGGATAATGCTGGATTTAATAATTTAAATAATTCCAGAATTTAGTTTAAACTTTAGAAAATCATAGAAAATAATCCGTAGCTCAGATCGAAAAACTTTATACATGAAAATTGCTAAGAACGACGAGACGAATCCGAAAACGCGGACCGTTCGTCCGCCACACGTCCCTAGCACAGCGAACATGCAACCGTCCCCCTCCGTTTCCTTTGTCCAAAAATGCCAAACTTCGGGAAAACATTCCCGGATGTTTTCCCTCTTCACCTATATCGTGTAGCATCGTGTCAGAACACCCCTAGCTCTACGTATTGTAATGTCATGCTCTTGTTTGCTTTATATTTACTGTTTCTTCCCCCTCTTCTCTCTCGGTAGACCCCGACATCGACGTCGTCCCCGAGGCCGACGCAGCTCCGGAGATTGACGACACCGTTGACAACCTTGCCCTTGCCGCCGAGCAACCAGGCAAGCACCCCCTCTTGAGCATACCGATATCGCCTATTCTTTCTCTCTCATGCTTGCATTAGAATTGCTGCTGCTACTGCTTTACCTATTCTGATGCATAGCCTGTTTATTGTAACCTGCTATTGAAACCTTACCTTCTTATCCTAAACTGTCTAGTATAGGATGGATAGAGACCTATCAGTGACCCCACTTGTCTCGACTGCCCCGCTGGATTATCAGAAGACCCGATCGACGGGATCGAAGACAAGCTCCGGCACCGCACATCACCCCCTTAGTTGTAACGACACTGCAGCGTTATTATCGAGTGCCGAGGGTGATACCTCGTGTAGCACTTCTGATGTTAACTCTGTAGAGTAGCTATTCGGTCGTGGTCATCGAGGGTGATTCCTCCTTCCCCACTTCCGATAATGATGCTGTCGTGTAACACCTCAAGTGTGAACCCATCGAGGGTGATTCCTCCTATGTACACCTTGACAGTTACATCGAGTGCGTATCCATCGAGGGTGATACCTCGGATTCCCCTGATGTTTGGACACACGGATACTGTGACTTTACCCTGAACCATGCTACAGACGGGTCGGCCCCGAGGGGTACCCGTGAGACTGTTACTACAGGACTGGAGGGATAGGCGGTACCACCCGGTTGAGGTGGACCTGAGTTCCCGACAGTCTTTTGAGAGGTTGTGTTGACTTGGAGTTTAATTGTGAGATCAATACGAGGCGCGGCCGGGCATTCTTAGCCCTTCCAGCAAGTCCTCGAGATGGGGCGACGGGGTCACATCGATCATGAGTCTTTGCTCGTTACCGCAAGCCCCTAGTCCACTAATGATTTGGATATTTGATCCGAGCAGGCCTCTGGCCTGATAGCACTAACCATCACGTGGGCATAGTATGGGCGTTCTGCATTGTAGCATCAGCCGAAAGCTCTGTCAGACATCCAGTTCAGCATTGCGGCCGGGTCGGATCATGCCGTTGGCGCTGGTATCCAACCTGCTCGCTACGACCCGGAGTGCACAGGGCGATGGCCCAAGACCCCTGAGTGCTTAGGATGTAGACCGACGGGGACCTCTCTGCTGAGCTATAGGTAGGGTTGCGATGTATCGTTTGGCTGAGGCCGGGCATGACCCGGAAAAGTGTGTCCAGCCGGAGTTGGTAAGTTGGTGCACCCCTGCAGGGAAGAAAACATCTATCGATAGCGGGTCCTACGGTAAAGGACACTCGGAGTTGTATCCCGATCGATACAACTAGAATTGGATACTATGGCTCTGGGATTGCTTCTCGTAGGGAGTCGAGAAGAGATCTCAGGACGAGGTTGATGACTGTATGGCTCTGGGATTTCTTTCTCGCAGGGAGTCGAGAAAGGATCTTTGGGTGAGGTTGAGACTTAATGATACTACTATTTTATACTGTACTAATATACACTCTTCTAATGCCGCAAGACCGCTGAAGATGCTAGTCTTCGATAGGACTAGGCCTTCTCTCTATTCTGGCATTTCTGCAGCCCAGTCCACATATACAGCCTCTCTTTGATAATGTTGCATATGTAGTGTAGATCCTTGCTTCCTGAGTACTTTGGATGAGTACTCACGGTTGCTTTGCTTTCTTTTTCCCCCATATCCTTTTTGATGCAACCAGATGATGGAGCCCTGGATACAGCTGCCCATGCCGACGATCGCTACTACTACCCCGAGGGTGGATACTTCTACGAGTTGGCCGACGACCAGGAGTAGGATCGGAGGGTCCCAGGCAGGAGGCCTACGCCTTTCGATCGTAGTGTTTTATTTTGCCCCGCCTTTCTAAAGGCCTTTCTGTTTCTCGTTTAATATCTGTACTCAGATATCTGATGCTTCCGCTAACGCTTGTATGCCATCGAGCTATGTATTCGAGCCCTCGAGGCCCTGGCTTGTAATATAAGGCTTGTATGACTTTATTTATGTTTTAGAGTTGTGTTGTGATATCTTCCCGTGAGTCCTTAGGCTTGATCGTGTGCATTTGCGTGTATGATTAGGGCACGATTAAGCCGGGGGCGTCACAAGTTGGTATCAGAGCCTACTGCCTATAGGATCCCCCTTCCCAACTCCTTGGCCGAAGTTGAGTCTAGTAACCGAAAACGGTTTTACTAACATGGCTGTGTGGCTTACGGGCCCACGTCGCCATTGGGTGGTATTAGTATCTTTTATTCCTCGTCTATACTCTGGGACTCTGACCTCTCTTGTATTCGGGTTAAATGAATTTTACTAACGCCGACACTTAGGATCTCGTAAATCTCGTCTACCCGGAGAGTTGCATATCTGTGCTTAATTCCTTACCATTGATCTGATTAGTCTGATAATCATTTTTCCTTTCCGTTGTTTTGTTTAACCTTTCTCTCTGAGTGTTATTATACTTCTCATTGTCATTTGACAATCCTGAATTTCCTCTATTTCAGATGGATCGTTTGTTTCCACCACACCCTACGACGCAGCTTGTGCTTCGCACTTGGGCTCATGGTGCCCCTGGTTTTCCAGCTGTCCTGATCGCCCTCCTAACCAGGCTGGGCTACCGCTGGTACCCCGAGTACATGGTCTACGAGGATTACCGCGAGTTCAACCAGGAGTAGTAGCATGCTGATGTTCGTATCTATGATCAGCGCGATGACTCAGACACTGAGCTGCACCTTTTCCACGGTATTGGCGTGACGATTGAGATGGCAGTACATGATGCCGCCTACTCTGCTGTCGTTCGTCTCCGAGGAGAGTTCAGCGATAGCTTGGATGCCTCTGAGTTCCGATACATCCCGTATGCCCCTACTGGAGATACTACTGGATACTACATAGCTATCTGTGCCCCGTACGAGCATCGTCGATATGACCCGCATGTTCTGATTCAGTGCACTCAGGCTCTGGATCGCACTGTTCGGGCTCTTGCCGTCGAGTTGGTTGCCACTCGAGCACGCCTCTACGATGCTATGACACAGTTGCTACCAGCTGTTCATGCAGGGATACATCCAGAGTACATCCTTTACCCGAGCAAGACTCGGATGTATGCTGGTATCGATTGGCCTGCTGTTGGAGGTCACACACCTGTACGTGGACCTCTTCTTTCAGCTCGAGACCGGATTCTGCATCAGAGTGCACATGGAGCGCAGGAACCTTCCGTGACGAACATTCATCGTCCGCACGTGCAGCTACCCCGTTTCAGTGGATCTTCCCGACGGTGATGTAGCCTTTGCTATGTCTCGTGGTGTACTTCCTTACCGCGTGCCTGCGCGCCGCCTACCATATCTAGCTTTTGCATTTGCGCCGTTATGCTATTCGCATGTAACCGACTCTGTGTATGGGTCTGTATGTCTTAATTGACTACTATTATGTATCTGTTACACTTCTTAAATAGTTGTCAAGTTACATCATGCTTGTCGCTAAACACTTGCAAATTTCTTTTGCTAAACTACCCCTGTTGATACTTAGCAGGATGGCTAGACTAGGTGGTCGTGGTCGTGGTCGTGCCCCTGAACGCCCACCACCGCCAGATTATATGGCAGCTATGATGCAACAATGAACAATTCGAGCTCAACCGCCAGTTCATGGCTGGGATTATGACTCAGTTCCCGCATCCGAACAACCAGAACCAGAACCCTCCTTCAATAACTCTGCCAGAATTTATGCGTCTTAACCCCACTCAGTTCCGCAACTCTGAGAAGCCACTGGATGCTAATGACTGGATTCGCGATATCACTCACGAGATGGAATCGGCAAATGTCTCCCCTGCCAACTTTGTCGCCTTCGCTTCCTTTTTCCTAAAGGGTCCCGCTGCTCAATGGTGGGACAACCACAAACGTACACTGCCTGCTGGAACAGCCGTTACTTGGCATGAGTTCCAGGCTGCCTTTCGTGCCTGATATATTCCTCAAGGAATCATGGACCGGATGAAAACCCAGTTCCGCAACCTCACTCAGGGCAATAAGACTGTCGAAGCTTATCAGCGGGAATTCCTTGACCTGTCCCGCTATGCTGAAGAAGACATCACCACGGATGCCCGTAGGCAAGAGAAGTTCCGTAATGGACTCCACGCAGACATCGAGCTTGCACTCGCTGCTCAAGATTTCACCGACTTTACTACTCTTGTGAACAAGGCTATTCTGCTTGAGACTGCTCAAATGAAGCATAAGGAGTCGCAGAAACGCTATTGTGATGTTGGCTCATCTTCGGGCTCAACACTGAAGCGAAAAACATTTGGTCGTGGACACGCGAACAACATTGGTATCGAACAAGTCCAGGATCAACCTGCCACCGAAATGGGTACCCTTCCCGTTAACTCAGTACCTGCTTCTGTTTTATTTAATTCAACAGCATCACATTCATTCATCTCTGGAAAAAATTGCATTCATGCATGACCTTCATTATGAGGAAATGCATACTCCATTAGTCATCCGGGCTAGTGAATTACCGTGCCCAGATAACTCAAAATGCTGAGGCTAAAATATACACCTTGGATGCGTTGAACGCTTCTCCGCTTGAGGGGATCGAAAACATTCCAGTCGTTCGAGATTTTTCAGATGTTTCTTCGGAAGAACTTCCAAGAATATCCCGCTTTCTTTCAGTCTTCCTCTTAATTCTCGGGACGAGAATTCTTATTAGTGGAGGAGACTTGTAACACCCCCAGTGGTTAGCTACAGTAATTCCCTATTGATAATGCCATGTCATCATGATCAACAGTGTTTAAACATCATTTAGATACTATCACTTTTCAAATTCAAATTCAAATGGAAATTCAAACTGAAAGTGAAAATAGAAGTTGTCCAAACCCTGGAACTAAATTGTTCATTAAATAGTACATAATCCAGAGACAATTCTAAAATTATAACCAATATTCACTAAATTAATTAAGTGACTCTAACAGCAACAAAACAACAGTATTTAATTCTTTTTCAATTAAATAAAATCCAAATGAAATTCTTTTGGCTCCAAACCATTTTCTGGCAGTGGAAAATAATGCACCATATTTAATAAGCCTAGTCACATATATTTCAAAAGTCAATTGGGGGCCTAACTATTGGCAAAACAGAAATAAAAGAAGAAAATAGAAAAGAGAAAAGAAAATAAAAAGAAAAGGCCCGCAGCGGCTGGGCCTTAGTCAGCCAGCTGGCCCAGCCCACCCCGCCTGTCCTCTCCCTCGCACTGCTCCTCCCCGAGCTGCTATCACCGCGTGCGCGCCCGTGCCAGGCCCCCCCTCGCTCCGCTCGACAGCACGCCTGCGCCCGCCTGGTGGGTAAAGAGCAGCTCCCACGCCCCTGGCTCTCCCTCGCTCACTCTTTCTCGCTCTCCCTCTCGTTCCCCACCTCGCCGACACAGCCATGGCGCCACCGCCGTAGCACACGCAGCCACCGTGCTCACCTCGCCTCGCCTCTGCGCCAGAGAGGACCACCTCGACCTCCTCTTCCTCTCCGACGAGTCACCCGAGCTGGAGAGCCACTGCATCGCCTCCACGCCGCCCACTCCCTCCTCAGATCGCCACCATGGGCCGTCGCCGATTCCGGCGACCTCAAGCTTCCCCGAGCCCTCTGCCACTTCCCTACAACTCCGCGATGAGCAGCCGCACCGGAACCCCCTCCTTCCTGTCCTTCCCCGTAGCCGTAGCTAGCCGCCGCCGTGCTCGTGCTCTGTCCTCCGCCGTCGCTGCCATTGCCGCGCTCCCAGAGCCGCTCGGCTCGGTCCAGCAGCACCGGCGTGCTCCTGGTGAGCTGCAGAGGCCGCCCCGCCCTTTACTTTGCTCGCTAGCCCATCGCAGCCACGCGCCCGGGCTCCACCCGAGAGCCCCGCCGCCAACCGTCGTCGTCGGCGTTGTTCCGGCCACCCCCGAGTCTGACCACCACCACCACGCGATGCGGCTCGCCGTGCCCGTTCTAACGGGCCAAACGACAGCCCCGAGGATGCCTTGTGGGCGAATCCCGAGCCTCGCCGGCGCGCTCCGCCGCATTCGGGCTCGCCGGAGAGCTCCGGCGGCCGGCGCTGACCTGGCCCCGGTGGGCCCCGCCCCTGTGCCACTGACCGATGGGCCTGGGGCCGTCTGTTCACCAGTTGACCAAGTCAACTGTGCTGACCGAGCAAGCCCCAGTAAATGACATATGGGCCCACCCCTCTCTAATTAACCTGATGATTAATTAAGTTAATTTAATTATTTTGTTAACCAAACACCCTATGACAGGTGGGGCCCCCTCTGTTTAATTAGTTTAGTTAAAACTTACACACTGGATTAAGACTGAGTCTATGACATGTGGGCCCCACACGTCAGGTTTGACCTGGTCAGCCTCTGTTGACCGCTGACGTCACCTCTACGTCATGCTGACATCACCCTGTACTGTTCTGGATAATGTTGGATTTAATAATTTAAATAATTCTATAATTTAGTTTAAACTTTAGAAAATCATAGAAAATAATCCGTAGCTCAGATCGAAAAACTTTATACATGAAAATTGCTCAGAACAACGAGACGAACACGAATGCGCGGACCGTTTGTCTACCACACGTCCATAGCATAGCGAACATGCAACCGTCCCCCTCCGTTTCCTCTGCCTGAAAATGCCAAACTTCAGGAAAACATTCCCGGAAGTTTTCCCTCTTCACCTATATCGTGTAGCACCGCGTCAGAACACCCCTAGCTCTACGTATTGTCATGTCATGCTCTTGTTTGCTTTATATTTACTGTTTCTTCCCCCTCTTCTCTCTCGGTAGACCCCGACACCGACGTCGTCCCCGAGGCCGACGCAGCTCCGGAGATTGACGACACCGTTGACAACCTTGCCCTTGCCGCCGAGCAACCAGGCAAGCACCCCCCCCCCTTGAGCATACCGATATCGCCTATTCTTTCTCTCTCATGCTTGCATTAGAATTGCTACTGCTACTACTTTACCTATTCTGATGCATAGCCTGTTTATTGTAACCTGCTATTGAAACCTTACCTGCTTATCCTAAACTGTGTAGTATAGGCTAGATAGAGACCTATCAGTGACCCCACTTGTCCCGACTGCCCCGCTGGATTATCAGAAGACCCGATCGACGGGATCGAAGACAAGCCCCGGCACCGCACATCACCCCCTTAGTTGTAACGACACTGCAGCGTTACTATCGAGTGCCGAGGATGATACCTCGTGTAGCACTTCTGATGTTAACTCTGTAGAGTAGCTATTCGGTCGTGGTCATCGAGGGTGATTCCTCCTTCCCCACTTCCGATAACGACGCTGTCGTGTAACACTTCAAGTGTGAACCCATCGAGGGTGATTCCTCCTATTGTCACCTTGATAGTTACATCGAGTGGGTATCCATCAAGGGTGATACCTCGGATTTCCCCTGATGTTTGGACACACGGATACTGTGACTTTACCCTGAACCATGCTACAGACGAGTCAGCCCCGAGGGGTACACATGAGACTGTTATTGCAGGACTGGAGGGACAGGCGGTACCACCCGGTTGAGGTGGACATGAGTTCCCGATACTCTTTTGAGAATTCATGTTGACTTGGAGTTTAACTGTGAGATGAATACGAGGCGCGGCCGGGCATTCTTAGCCCTTGCAGCAAGTCCTCGAGATGGGGCGACGGGGTCACACCGATCATGAGTCTCTGCTCGTTACCGCAAGCCCCTAGTCCACTAACGATTTGGATATTTGATCTGAGCAGGCCTCTGGCCTGATAGCACTAACCATCACATGGGCATAGCATGGGCGTTCTGCATCATAGCATTAGCCGAAAGCTCTGTCAGACGTCCAGTTCAGCATTGCGGCCGGGTCGGATCGTGCCGTTGGCGCTGGTATCCACCTTGCTCGCAACGACCCAGAGTGCACAGGGCGATGGCCCAAGACCCCTGAGTGCTTAGGATGTAGACCGACGGGGACCTCTCTGCTGAGTTGTAGGTAGGGTTGCGATGTATCGTTTCACCGAGGCCGGGCGTGACCTGGAAAATTGTGTCCGGCCGGAGTTAAGCGATCGTGGTGGGTAAGTTGGTGCACCCCTGCAGGGAAGAAAATATCTATCGATAGCCGGTCCTACGGTAAAGGACACTCGGAGTTGTATCCCGATCGATACAACTAGAATTGGATACTATGGCTCTGGGATTGCTTCTCGCAAGGAGTCGAGAAGGGATCTCAGGACGAGGTTGATGACTGTATGGCTCTAGGATTGCTTTCTCGCAGGGAGTCGAGAAAGGATCTCTGGGTGAGGTTGAGACTTAATGATACTACTATTTTATACTGTACTAATCTGCACTCTTCTAATGCTGCAAGACCACTGAAGATGCTAGTCTTCGATAGGACTAGGCCTTCTCTCTATTCTGGCATTTCTACAGCCCAGTCCACATATACAGCCTCCCTTTGATAATGTTGCATATGTAGTGTAGATCCTTGCTTCCTGAGTACTTTGGATGAGTACTCACGGTTTCTTTGCTTTCTTTTTCCCCCATATCGTTTTTGATGCAACCAGATGACGGAGCCCCGGATACAGCTGCCCACGCCGACGACCGCTACTACTACCCCGAGGGTGGATACTTCTACGAGTTGGCCGACGACCAGGAGTAGGATTGGAGGGTCCCAGGCAGGAGGCCTGCACCTCTCGATCTTAGTGTTTTATTTTGCCCCGCCTTTCTAAAGGCCTTTCTGTTTCTCTTTTAATATCTGTACTCAGATATCTGATGCTTCCGCTGATGCTTGTATGCCATCGAGCTATGTATTCGAGCCCTCGAGGCCCTGGCTTGTAATATAAAGATTGTATGATTTATTTATGTTTTAGAGTTGTGTTGTGATATCTTCCCGTGAGTCCTTAGGCTTGATCGTGTGCATTTGCGTGTATGATTAGTTCATGATTAAGCCGGGGGCGTCACGCCAGGCCCATGTAATTTTGAAATACTTGAGTATAGGCTGTTTTTAGAGTCCGTATGAGTGGGGAAACAAGAGATAGGGTTCGTCTCGGACCCCTCCTCCAAGGGCCACGAAATTCCCCCCTCTTCCTCCATATTTACAGCCCTTAGGGCACCGTTTAGACTTTCGGTTTTGTTTAGATTAAAAGTTCGCCATAGCTTCAACTTCGCGTACTTTGTTTGTGTTCTACGACCAGACCAAGACGTCACAGAAACCCACCTTCATTAATAAAGCTTTCCACTTATATTCGCAATATCCAGATTGCAATTTCAGTTTCTTGCTTGTTCTTCATTTGCGTGCAGGAAACAAACCGTCGTGGTCAGGTTGATCGTGCTCCGGCATGGTCAATAACCTCTCGGAGTTGGTTTAGCGATTGGTAAGGCGCAACATCATCGCACGTTCGTAGTCGGATCGTCAAAGTCTACTCCACCAAAAAGATAACCACCATCTCATCGAAAGACGGGACACCTTCGCCTCTATCAAGATGATGAGGACATCAGTACCATTGTTACACCCACAGCCCCTGCTGCTATACATACTGGACCAATTACTAGAGCTCGCGCACGCCAATTAAATTATCAGGTACTTTCATTTCTTGGTAATGATTCTAATGTTCATGAGAATACGATGCTGCCTAAATTGGATACATTTGTCTTGCTTACAAATGAAGGGCCTAGCATGGACAAGAGGGATGAACATTGGAGCAAGATCAAGCATGGAGATGATGGCATGCGCAAGGGGAACAAGAACGGAGTTACAAGTGATGATTTCATTACTTTGAAGCCACCATAATTAGCGCATATAGCCTTGGACGAAACATACAAGATGCAACTTCATAAATATCGTCCATATGCTATTATAGGTGCCGCATCACCTTGTTATTGGGCCAGGCCCATGTAATTTCGAAATACTTGAGTATAGGCTGTTTTTAGAGTCTGTATGTGTGGGGAAACAAGAGATAGGGTTCGTTTTAGACCCCTCCTCCAAGGGCCACGAAATTTCCCCCCTCTTCCTCCATATATACAGCCCTTAGGGCACCGTTTAGACTTTGTTTTGTTTAGATTAAAAGTTCGCCGTAGCTGCTACTTCACGTACTTCGTTTCTGTTCAACGACCAGACCAAGACGTCACAGAAACCCACCTTCATTAATAAAGCTTTCCTCTTATATTCGCAATATTCAAATTTCATTTTCAGTTTCTTGCTTGTTCTTCGTTTGCGTGCAGGAAACAAACCCTCATGGTCAGGTTGATTATGATCCGGCGTGGTCAATAACCTCTCGGAGTTGGTTTAGCGATTGCTATGGCGCAACATCATCGCACGTTCATAGTCGTATCGTCAAAGTCTACTCCACCAAAAAGATAACCACCATCTCATCGAAAGACGGGACACCTTCGCCTCTATCAAGATGATGAGGACATGAGTACCATTGTTACACCCACAGCCCCTGCTGCTATACATACTGGACCATTTACTAGAGCTCGCGCACGCCAATTAATTATCAGGTACTTTCATTTCTTGGTAATGATTCTAATGTTCATGAGAATATGATGCTGCCTAAATTGGAAACATTTGTCTTGCTTACAATTTAAGGTCCTAGCTTGGACAAGAGGGATGAACATTGGAGCAAGATCAAGCATGGAGATGATGGCATGCACAAGGGGAACAAGAACGGAGTTACAAGTGATGATTTCAGGACTTTGAAGCCACCATAATTAGTGCATGAAGCCTTGGACGAAACATACAAGATGCCACTTCATAAATATCGTCCAGAGGCTATTATAGGTGCCGCGTCACCTTATTATTGGGCCAGGCCCATGTAATTTCGAAATACTTGAGTATAGGCTGTTTTTAGAGTCCGTATGTGTGGGGAAACAAAAAAAGGGTTGTTTCGGACCCCTCCTCGAAGGGCCATGAATTTCCCCCCTCTTCCTCCATATATACAGCCCTTAGGGCACCGTTTAGACTTTGGGTTTTGTTTAGATTAATAGTTCACCATAGCTGTAACTTCGCGTACTTCGTTTGTGTTCAACGACCAGACCAAGACGTCATAGAACCCCACCTTCATTAATAAAGCTTTCCTCTTATATTTGTAATATCCAGATTGCAATTTTAGTTTCTTGCTTGTTCTTCATTTGCGTGGAGGAAACAGACCCTCGTGGTCAGGTTGATTGTGCTCCGGCGTGGTCAATAACCTCTTGGAGTTGGTTTAGCGATTGCTAAGGCGCAACATCATCGCACGTTCGTAGTCGGATCGTCAAAGTCTGCTCCACCAAAAAGATGACCACCATCTCATCGAAAGATGGGACACCTTCGCCTCTATCAAGATGATGAGGACATCAATACCATTGTGACACCCACAGCCCATGCTGCTATACATACTGGACTAATTACTAGTGCTCGCGCACGCCAATTAAATTATCAGGTACTTTCGTTTCTTGGTAATGATTCTAATGTCCATGAGAATATGATGCTGCCTAAATTGGATACATTTGTCTTGCTTACAAATGAAGGGCCTAGCTTGGACAAGAGGGATGAACATTGGAGCAAGATCAAGCATGGAGATGATGGCAAGCGCAAGGGGAACAAGAACGGAGTTACAAGTGATGATTTCAGGACTTTGAAGCCACCATAATTAGTGCATGAAGCCTTGGACGAAATATACAAGATGCCACTTCATAAATATCGTCCAAAGGCTATTATAGGTGCTCCGTCACCTTATTATTGGGCCAGGCCCATGTAATTTCGAAATACTTGAGTATAGGCTGTTTTTAAAGTCCGTATGTGTGGGGAAACAAGAGATAGGGTTCGTTTCAGACCCCTCCCCCAAGGGCCACTAAATCCCCCCCCCCTTCCTCCATATATACAGTCCTGAGGGCACCGTTTAGACTTTGGGTTTTGTTTAGATTAAAAGTTCGCCATAGCTGCAACTTCGCGTACTTCGTTTGTGTTCAACGACTAGACCAAGACGTCACAGAACCCCACCTTCATTAATAAAGCTTTCCTCTTATATTCGCAATATCCAGATTGCAATTTCAGTTTCTTGCTTGTTCTTCATTTGCGTGCAGGAAATAGACCCTCGTGGTCAGGTTGATCATGCTCTGGCATGGTCAAGAACCTCTCAGAGTTGGTTTAGTGATTGCTAATGTGCGACGTCATTGCACGTTCGTAGCCAGATCGTCAAAGTCTACTCCACCAAAAATGATAACCACCATCTCATCGAAAGATGGGACACCATCGCCTCTATCAAGATGATGAGGACATCAATACCATTGTTACACCCACAGCCCCTGCTGCTATACATACTGGACCAACTACTAGAGCTCGCGCACACCAATTAAATTATCATGTACTTTCGTTTCTTGGTATTGATTCTAATGTTCATGAGAAAATGATGCTGCCTAAATTGGATACATTTCTCTTTCTTACAAATGAAGGGCCTAGCTTGTACAAGCGGGATGAACATTGGAGCAGGATCAAGCATGGAGATGATGGCATGCGCAAGGGGAACAAGAACGGAGTTACAAGTGATGATGTCATGACTATGAAGCCACCATAATTAGTGCATGAAGTCTTGGACGAAATATACAAGATGCCACTTCATAAATATCATAAAGAGGCTAATATAGTTGCTGCGTCACCTTATTATTGGGCCAGGCCCATGTAATTTTGAAATACTTGAGTATAGGCTGTTTTTAGAGTCCGTATGTGTGGGGAAAGAAGAGATAGGGTTGGTTTCGGACCCCTCCTCCAAGGGCCACAAATATCCCCCACTCTTCCTCCATATATGCAACCCTTAGGGCACCGTTTAGGCTTTGGGTTTTGTTTAGATTAAAAGTTTGCCATAGCTGCAACTTCGCGTACTTCGTTTGTGTTCAACAACCAGACCAAGACGTCACAGAACCCCACCTTCATTAATAAAGCTTTCCTCTTATATTCGCAATATCCAGATTGTAATTTCAGTTTCTTGCTTGTTCTTCATTTGCATGCAGGAAACAGACCCTCATGGTCAGGTTGATCGTGCTCTGGTGTGGTCAATAACCTCACGGAGTTAGTTTAGCGATTGCTAAGGCACGACGTCATTGCTCGTTCGTAGTCGGATCGTCAAATTCTACTCCACCAAAAACTGTAACCACCATCTCATCGAAAGACGGGACACCTTCACGTCTATCGAGATGATGAGGACATCAATACCATTGTTACACCTACAGCCCCTGCTGCTATACATACTGGACCAATTACTAGAGCTCGCGCACGCCAATTAAATTATCAGGTACTTTCGTTTCTTGGTAATGATTCTAATGTTCATGAGAATATGATGCTGCCTAAATTGGATACATTTGTCTTGCTTACAAATGAAGGGCCTAGCTTGGACAAGAGGGATTAACATTGGAGGAAGATCAAGCATGGAGATGATGGCATGCGCAAGGGGAATAAGAACGGAGTTACAAGTGATGATTTCAGGACTTTTAAGCCACCATAATTAGTGCATGAAGCCTTGTACGAAATATACAAGATGCCACGTCATAAATATTGTCCAGAGGCTATTATAGGTGCCGCGTCACCTTATTATTGGGCCAGCCCCATGTAATTTCGAAATACTTGAGTATAGGCTGTTTTTAGAGTCCATATGTGTGGGGAAACAAGAGATAGGGTTGGTTTCGGACCCCTCCTCCAAGGGCCACGAAATTCCCCCCCTCTTCCTCCATATATACAACCCTTAGGGCACCGTTTAGACTTTGGGTTTTGTTTGTGTTAAAAGTTCGCCATAGCTGCAATTTCGCGTACTCCATTTGTGTTCAACGACCAGACCAAGACATCACAGAAACCCACCTTCATTAATAAAGCTTTCCTCTTATATTCCCAATATCCAGATTGCAATTTCCATTTCTTGCTTGTTCTTTGTTTGCGTGCAAGAAATAGACCCTCATGGTCAGGTTGATCGTGCTTCGGCATGGTCAATAACCTCTCAGAGTTGGTTTAGCGATTGCTAAGGCGCGATGTCATTGCATGTTCGTAGTCGGATCGTCAAAGTCTACTCCACCAAAAATGATAACCACCATCTCATCGAAAGATGGGACACCTTCGCCTCTATCAAGATGATGAGGACATCAATACAATTGTTACACCCACAACCCCTACTGCTATACATACTGAACCAATTACTAGAGCTCGCGCACACCGATTAAATTATCAGGTACTTTCGTTTCTTGGTAATGATTCTAAAGTTCATGACAATATGATGCAGCCTAAATTGGATACATTTGTCTTGCTTTCAAATGAAGGGCCTAGCTTGGACAAGAGGGATGAACATTGGAGCAAGATCAAGCATGGAGATGATGGAATGTGCAAGGGGAACAATAACGGAGTTACAAGTGATGACTTCAGGACTTTGAAGCCACCATAATTAGTGCATAAATCCTTGGACGAATATACAAGATGCCACTTCATAAATATCATCCAGAGGCTATTATAGGTGCCGCGTCACCTTATTATTGGGCCAGGCCCATGTAATTTTGAAATACTTGAGTATAGGCTGTTTTTTGAGTCTGTATGTGTGGGGAAACAAGAGATATGGTTTGTTTCGGACACCTCCTTCAAGGGCCACGAACCCCCCCCTCTTCCTCCATATATATAGCCCTTAGGGCACCGTTTAGACTTTCAGTTTTGTTTAGATTAAAAGTTTGCCATAGCTGCAACTTCGCGTACTTCGTTTGTGTTCAACGACCAGACCAAGACGTCACAGAAACCCACCTTCATTAATAAAGCTTTCCTTTGATATTCGCAATATCTAGATTGCAATTTCAGCTTCTTGCTTGTTCTTCATTTGCTTGAAGGAAACAAACCCTCGTGGTCAGCTTGATCATGCTCCGGCGTGGTCAATAACCTCTCGGAGTTGGTTTAGCGATTGCTAAGGCGCGATGTCATCGCACGTTCGTAGTCGGATCGTGAAAGTCTACTCCACGAAAAACGAAAACCACCATCTCATCGAAAGACGGGACACCTTCGCCTCTATCAAGATGATGAGGACATCAATACCATTGTTACACCCACAGCCCCTGCTACTATACATACTGGACCAATTACTAGAGCTCGCGTACGCCAATTAAATTATCATGTACTTTTGTTTCTTGGTAATGATTCTAATGTTCATGAGAATATGATGCTGCCTAAATTGGATACATTTGTCTTGCTTACAAATGAAGGGCCTAGCTTGGACAAGAGGGATGAACATTGGAGAAAGATCAAGCATGGAGATGATGGCATGCGCAAGGGGAACAAGAACGGAGTTACAAGTGATGATTTCCGGACTTTGAAGCCACCATAATTAGTGCATGAAGCCTTGGGCGAAATATACAAGATGCCACTTCAAAAATATCATCCAGAGGCTATTATAGGTGCTACGTCCCCTTATTATTGGGCTAGACTCATGTAATTTCGAAGTACTTGAGTATAGGCTGTTTTTAGAGTCCGTATGTGTGGGGAAACAAGAGATAGGGTTGGTTTCGGACCCCTCCTCCAAGGGCCACGAAATCCACCCCCCCCCCTATTCCTCCATATATACAGCCCTTAGGGCACCGTTTAGACTTTGGGTTTTGTTTAGATTAAAAGATCGCCATAGCTGCAACTTCGCGTACTTCGTTCGTGTTCAACGACCAGGCCAAGACGTCACAGAAACCCACCTTCATTAATAAAGCTTTCCTCTTATATTCACAATATCTAGATTGCAATTTTAGTTTCTTGCTTGTTCTTCGTTTGCGTGCAGGAAACAGACCCTCGTGGTCAGGTTGATCGTGCTTCGGCGTGGTCAATAACCTCTCGGAGTTTGTTTAGTGATTGCTAAGGCACGATGTCATCACACGTTCATACTCGGATCGTCAAAGTCTACTCCACCAAAAATGATTCCACCATCTCATCAAAAGACGGGACACCTTCACCTCTATCAAGATAATGAGGACATCAATACCATTGTTACACCCACAGCCCCTGCTGCTATACATACTGGACCAATTACTAGAGCTTGCGCACGCCAATTAAATTACCAGGTACTTTCGTTTCTTGGTAATGATTCTAATGTTCATGAGAATATGATGTTGCCTAAATTGGTACATTTGTCTTGCTTACAAATGAAGGGCCAAGCTTGGACAAGAGGGATGAACATTGGAGCAAGATCAAGCATGGAGATGATGGCACGCGCAAGGGGAACAAGAACGGAGTTACAAGTCATGACTTCAGGACTTTGAAGCCACCATAATTAGTGCATGAAGCCTTGGACGAAATATACAAGATGGCACTTCATAAATATCGTCCAGAAGCTATTATAGGTGTTGTGTCACCTTATTATTGGGCCAGGCCCATGTAAATTCAAAATACTTGAGTATAGGCTGTTTTTAGAGTCCGTATGTGTGGGGAAACAAGAGATAGGGTTCATTTCGGACCCCTCCTCCAAGGGCAATGAAATTCCCCCCCTCTTCCTCCATATATACAGCCCTTAGGGCACTGTTTAGACTTTGGGTTTTGTTTAGATTAAAGGTTCGCCATAGCTGCAACTTCGCGTACTTTGTTTGTGTTCAACGACCAGACCAAGACGTCACAGAAACCCACCTTCATTAATAAAGCTTTCCTCTTGTATTCGCAATATCTAGATTGTAATTTCAGTTTCTTGCTTTTCTTCGTTTGCGTGCAGGAAACAGACCCTCGTGGTCAGGTTGATCATGCTCCGGCATGGTCAATAACCACCATCTCATCGAAAGACAGGACACCTTTGCCTCTATCAAGATGATGAGGACATCAATACCATTGTTACACCCAAAACCCCTGCTGCTATACATACTGGACCAACTACTAGAGCTCGCACACGCCAATTAAATTATCAGGTACTTTTGTTTCTTGGCAATGATTCTAATGTTCATGAGAATATGATGCTGCCTAAATTGGATACATTTGTCTTTCTTACAAATGAAGGGCCTAGCTTGGACAAGAGGGATGAACATTGGAGCAAGATCAAGCATGGAGATGATGGCATGCGCAAGAGGAATAAGAACGGAGTTACAAGTGATGAGTTATGTACTTTCAAGCCACCATAATTAGTGCATGAAGCCTTGGACCAAATATACAAGATGCCACTTCATAAATATCATATAGAGGCTATTATAGGGGCTGTGTCACCTTATTATTGGGCCAGGCCAACGTAATTTCGAAATACTTGAGTATAGGCTGTTTTTAGAGTCCGTATGTGTGGGGAAACAAGAGATAGGGTTGGTTTCGGACCCCTCCTCCAAGGGCCACGAAATTCCCCCCTCTTCCTCCATATATACAGCCCTTAGGGCACAGTTTAGACTTTGGGTTTTGTTTAGATTAAAAGTTCACCATCGCTGCAACTTCGCGTACTTTGTTTGTGTTCAACGACCAGACCAAGACGTCACAGAAACCCACCTTCATTAATAAAGCTTTCCTCTTATATTCGCAATATCCTGATTGCAATTTCAGTTTCTTGCTTGTTCTTCATTTCCGTGCAGGAAACAGACCCTCGTGGTTTGGTTGATCGTGCTCCGGCGTGTTCAATAACCTCTCGGAGTTGGTTTAGCGATTGCCAAGGTACGACGTCATCGCACGTTCATAGTCGGATCGTCAAAGTCTACTCCACCAAAAATGATAACCACCATCTCATCGAAAGACGATACACCTTCGCCTCTATGAAGATGATGAGGACATCAATACCATTGTTACACGCACAACCCCTGCTGCTATACATCCTGGACCAACTACTAGAGCTCGCGCACGCCAATTGAATTATCATGTACTTCTGTTTCTTGGTAATGATTGTAATGTTCATGAGAATATGATGTTGCTTAAATTGGATACATTTGTCTTGCTTACAAATGAAGGGCCTAGCTTGGACAAGAGTGATGAACATTGGAGCAAGATCAAGCATGGAGATGATGGCATGCGCAAGGGGAACAAGAACGGAGTTACAAGTGATAATTTCAGGACATTGAAGCCACCATAATTAGTGCATGAAGCCTTGGACAAAATATACAAGATGCCACTTCATAAATATCATCCAGAGGCTATTATAGGTGCTGCATCACCTTATTATTGGGCCAGGCCCATGTAATTTCGAAATACTTGAGTATAGGCTGTTTTTAGAGTCCGTATGTGTGGGGAAACAAGAGATAGGGTTGGTTTCGGACCCCTCCTCCAAGGGCCACGAAATTCCCCCCTCTTCCTCCATATATATAGCCCTTAGGGCACCGTTTAGACTTTGGGTTTTGTTTAGATTAAAAGTTCACCATAGCTGCAACTTCGCGTGTTTCGTTTGTGTTCAACGACCAGACCAAGACGTCACAGAACCCCACCTTCATTAATAAAGCTTTCCTCTTATATTCGCAATATCTAGATTGCAATTTCAATTTCTTGCTTGTTCTTTGTTTGCATGCAGGAAACAAACCCTCGTGGTCAGGTTCATCGTGCTCCAGCATGGTTAATAACCTCTCGGAGTTGGTTTAACGATTGTTAAGGCACGACGTCATCGCACGTTCATAGTCGGATCGTCAAAGTCTACTGCACCAAAAATGATAACCACCATCTCATCGAAAGACGGGACACCTTCGCCTCTATCAAGATGATGAGGACAACAATACCATTGTAACACCCACAACCCCTGCTGCTATACATACTAGACCAATTACAAGAGCTCGCGCACGCCAATTAAATTATCAGGTACTTTCGTTTCTTGGTAATGATTCTAATGTTCATGAGAATATGATGTTGCCTAAATAGGATACATTTGTCTTTCTTACAAATGATGGGCCTAGATTGGATAAGAGGGATGAACATTGGAGCAAGATCAAGCATGGAGATGATGGCATGTGTAAGGGGAACAAGAACGGAGTTACAAGTGATGATTTCAGGACTTTGAAGGCACCATAATTAGTGCATGAATCATTGGACGAAATATCCAAGATGCCACTTCATAAATATCGTCCAGAGGCTATTATAGGTGCTGCGTCACCTTATTATTGGGCCAGGCCCATTTAATTTTGAAATACTTGAGGATAGGATGTTTTTAGAGTGCGTATGTGTGGGGAAACAAGAGATAGGGTTGGTTTTGGACCCCTCCTCCAAGGGCAACGAAATTCCCCCCCCCCCCTCTTCCTCCATATATACAGCCCTTAGGGCAGCGTTTAGACTTTGGGTTTTGTTTAGATTAAAAGTTCGCCATTGCTCCAACTTCGCATACTTCCTTTGTGTTCAACGACCAGACCAAGACTTCACATAACCCCACCTTCATTAATTAAGCTTTCCTCTTATAATCGCAATATCCAGATTGCAATTTCAGTTTCTTGCTTGTTTTTCATTTGCGTGCAGGAAACAGACCCTCGTGGTCAGGTTGATCGTGCTCCGGCGTGGTCAATAACCTCTCAGAGTTGGTTTAGCGATTGCTAAGGCGCGACGTCATCGCACGTTCGTAGTCGGATCGTCAAAGTCTACACCACCAAAAACAATACCACCATCTCATCGAAAGATGGGACACCTTCGCCTCTATCAAGATGATGAGGACATCAATACCATTGTTACACCCACAGCCCCTGCTGCTATACATACTGGACCAATTACTAGAACTCGCACACGCCAATTAAATTATCAGGTACTTTCGTTTCTTGGTAATGATTCTAATGTTCATGGGAATATGATGATGCCTAAATTGGATACATTTGTCTTGCTTACAAATGAAGGGCCTAGTTTCAACAAGAGGGATGAACATTGGAGCAAGATCAAGCATGGAGATGATGGCATGCGCAAGGGGAACCAGAACGGAGTTACAAGTGATGATTTCCGGACTTCAAAGCCACCATAATTAGTGCATGAAGCCTTGGACGAAATATACAAGATGCCACTTCATAAATATCGTCCTGAGGCTATTATAGGTGATGCGTCACCTTATTATTGGGCCAGACCCATGTAATTTCAAAATAATTAGGTATAGGCTGTTTTTAGAGTCGGTATGTGTGGGAAAACAAGAGATAGGGTTGGTTTCCGACCCCTCCTCCAAGGGCCACAAAATTCCTTTCCTCTTCCTCCATATATACAGCCCTTAGGGCACCGTTTAGACTTTGGGTTTTGTTTAGATTAAAAGTTCACGATAGCTGCAACTTTGCGTACTTCATTTGTGTTCAACGACCAGACCAAGACATCACAGAACCCCACCTTCATTAATAAAGGTTTCCTCTTATATTCTTAATATCCAGATTGCAATTTTAGTTTCTTGCTTGTTCTTCGTTTTTGCGAAGGAAACAGACCCTCATGGTCAGGTTGATCATGATCCGGCCTGGTCAATAACCTCTCGGAGTTGGTTTAGCGATTGCTAAGGCACGACGTAATCGCACATTCGTAGTCGGATCGTCAAAGTCTACTCCACCAAAAATGATAACCAGCATCTCATCAAAAGACGGGACACCTTCACCTCTATCAAGATGATGAGGACATCAATACCATTGTTACACCCACAGCACCTGCTGCTATACATACTGGACCAATTACTAGAGCTCACGCACACCAATTAAATTATCAGGTACTTTCGTTTCTTGGGAATGATTCTAATGTTCATGAGAATATGATGCTGCCTAAATTAGATACATTTGTCTTGCTTACAAATGAAGGGCCTAGCTTGGACAAGAGGGATGAACATTGGAGCAAGGTCAAGCATGGAGATGATGGCATGCACAAGGGGAACAAGAACGGAGTTACAAGTGATGATTTCAGGACTTTGAAGCCATCATATTTAGTGCATGAAGCCTTGGACGAAATATACAAGATGCCACTTCATAAATATCATCCAGAGGCTATTATAGGTGCTGCGTCACCTTATTATTGGGCCCGGCCCATGTAATTTCGAAATACTTGAGTATAGTCTATTTTTAGAGTCCGTATGTGTGTGGAAACAAGAGATAGGGTTGGTTTCGGACCCCTCCTCCAAGGGCCACGAAATTCCCCCCTCTTCCTCCATATATACAACCCTTAGGGCACCGTTTAGACTTTGGGTTTTGTTTAGATTAAAAGTTCGCCATAGCTGCAACTTCGCGTATTTCATTTGTGTTCAATGACCAGACAAAAACGTCACAGAACCCCACCTTCATTAATAAAGCTTTCCTCTTATATTCGCAATATCCAGATTGCAATTTCAGTTTCTTACTTGTTCTTCGTTTGCGTGCAGGAAACAGACCCTCGTGGTCAGGTTGATCGTGCTCCGGTGTGGTCAATAACCTCTCGGAGTTGGTTTAGTGATTGCTAAGGCGTGACATCATCGCACGTTGTAGTCGGATCATCAAAGTCTACTCCACCAAAAACAATAACCACCATCTCATCGAAAGACGGGACACCTTCGCCTCTATCAAGATGATGAGGACATCAATACCATTGTTACACCCACAGCCCCTGCTGCTATACATACTGGACCAATTACTAGAGCTCACACACACCAATTAAATTATCAGATACTTTCGTTTCTGGTAATGATTCTAATGTTCATGGGAACATGATGATGCCTAAATTGGATACATTTGTCTTGCTTACAAATGAAGGGCCTAGCTTGGACAAGAGGGATGAACATTGGAGCAAGATCAAGCATGGAGATGATGGCATGTGCAAGGGGAATAAGAACGGAGTTACAAGTGATGATTTCAGGACTTTGAAGCCACCATATTTAGTGCATGAATCCTTGGACGAAATATACAAGATGCCACTTCGTAAATATCGTCTAGAGGCTGTTATAGGTGCGGCGTCACCTTATTATTGGGCCAGGCCCATGTAATTTCGAAATACTTGAGTATAGGCTATTTTTAGAGTCCCTATGTGTGGGGAAACAAGAGATAGGGTTGGTTTCGGACCCCTCCTCCAAGGTCCACGAAATTCCCCTCTCTTCTGCCATATATACAACCCTTAGGGCACCGTTTAGACTTTGGGTTTTGTTTAGATTAAAAGTTCGCCATAGCTGCAACTTCGCGTACTTCGTTTGTGTTCAACGACCAGACCAAGACGTCACAGAACCCCACCTTCATTAATAAAGTTTTCCTCTTATATTCGCAATATCCAGATTGCAATTTCAGTTCCTTGCTTGTTCTTCATTTGCGTGCAAGAAACAGACCCTCGTGGTCAGGTTGATCGTGCTCTGGCGTGGTCAATAACCTCTCGGAGTTGGTTTAGCAATTGCTAAGGTGCGACATCATCGCACGTTCATAGTCAGATCGTCAAAGTCTACTCCGCCAAAAACGATAACCACCATCTCATCGAAAGACGGGACAGCTTCGCCTCTATCAAGATGATGAGAACATCAATACCATTGTTACACCCACGGCCCCTACTGCTATACATACTGGACCAATTACTAGAGCTCGCGCACGCCAATTAAATTATCAGGTACTTTCATTTCTTGGTAATGATTCTAATGTTCATGAGAATATGATGCTCCCTAAATTGGATACATTTGTCTTGCTTACAAATGAAGGGCCTAGCTTGGACAAGTGGGATAAACATTGGAGCAAGATCAAGCATGGATATGATGGCATGTGCAAGGGGAACAAAAACGGAGTTACAAGTAATGATTTTAGGACTTTGAAGCCACCATAATTAGTGCATGAAGCCTTGGACGAAATATACAAGATGCCACTTCATAAATATCGTCCAGAGGCTATTATAGGTGCTACGTCACCTTATTATTGGGCCAGGCCCATGTAATTTCAAAATACTTGAGTATAGGCTGCTTTTAGAGTCCGTATGAGTCGGGAAACAAGAGATAGGGTTGGTTTCGGACCCCTCCTTCAAGGGCCACGAAATTCCCCCCCCCCCTTCCTCCATATATACAGCCCTTAGGGCACCATTTAGACTTTGGGTTTTGTTTAGATTAAAAGTTTGCCATAGCTGCAACTTCGCGTACTTTGGTTTTGTTCAACGACCAGACCAAGATGTCACTGAACCCCACCTTCATTCATAAAGCTTTCCTCTTATATTCGCAATATCCGGATTGCAATTTCAGTTTCTTGCTTGTTCTTCATTTGCGTGCAGGAAACAGACCCTCATGGTCAGGTTGATCATGCTCCGGTGTGGCCAATAACCTCTCGCAGTTGGTTTAGCGATTGCTAAGGCGCGACATCATCGCATGTTCGTAGTCGGATCGTCAAAGTCTACTCCACCAAAAATGATAACCACCATCTCATCGAAAGACGGTACACCTTCTCCTCTATCAAGTGGTATCAGATTTCCAGGTTGCTCGGTGAGATTTTCTAGTTTTTTGTAGTTTAGATTGAGTCTATCTTTCACACCTACACTCCACGAAAAAGCAAAAAAAATATTAGGGTTAGTTCGTCATATCCGAACCAATCTGAGCCTTTGCATAATCTTTTTAGAGTTTTGCTTTGTTGAGTTGCGGTTGCATCATCGTGTCGAGTTGCTGGTCTTAGCGTCTAGTCCCTTAGAGTTTCGAGTTCTGTTCACAGGTTGTCACGCCGCCGCCGCACCATCGTCATCACCGCTGCCATAAACCACCATCGTCATCACCACTGCCATACACCACCATCGTCATCACCGCGCCATATACCACATATCCACCGCCATCACGATATCTGAGCCCACCTCCATCACAGATTCGCCACCAGTCCGTGTGCCACTGCCCTACATATATCCGCCACCAGTCCGAATTTCCACCAGATACATCTCCACCACCAGTCCGAGTCCAGTATTTGTTCCTTTATTTTCGAGTTCCAGATCATGCAATACTACGAGTTGTGAACAAGTCGGACTCCCCAACTTCTGTGTTACCCGTACAATAAAAATAGTTCCAGCTTAAAAAAAAAACCTAAGTCTGGAAAATTCTGGCTAGGCAGTTTTTAGATCATTTGTAGACTTTTTAAAAAAAAAATTGTTGCGGAGCAAAAAAAAGAGGAAAAAAAGTGCAAAAAAAAGAAAAAAAATTTAGAGTGTGCTCCTCCCTTGTTTTTGTGTCGCGCCGTGATTTTGTTAGTGTTCTAGGCTCGCGTCTCTAGCACGGTCTAGCCTAGGACCAGCACAGTACCGTCGTCGAGCGTTTATTCAACTTTGCATCTCTGAATTTATTATTGCTGACTCTTTTTGCTACCATATTATAAGCCATCCCAGCTCCACATACATCTACATCGTGCGTTTGACTCTCCCTGGTAATCGCTCTATCCAAGCTTTGAGAGTTTTGACTACAATGGTTGCCGATCACCGCCTGCTGCTTGGTAAGAACTGGTAAGACTTTGAGATTCCCTTGATGGATTTGTGACACCCCACCACTTTCTAGTAGTCTGTAGGATCATATTCTTGTGTGTTTCTATTGCTGCTAACCATGGCAGGATCACAAGCCAACGAGATTGACTGGGAGAACATGACGAAGAAGGAGCTTCATGATAAATTTCAGCAAATGTTGAGTCAATAGTTGGAAGATGTGATAGCCAGCTTTGGAAAGGCATTGGAGAGGATTGATGACGTTTAGAAGACAATTGACACCAAGTTGGACGCCAAGTTTGATGAAGTACTCGTGCGTCTTCCACAACCACCACCTGCATCTGCTACACCATTACAACAACAACAACCTCCTCCAAATCGCGAAACAGCCCTCCACCGAGCGGGCCGTGTTCCTCTCGAGCCTGGACAAACTTCTTGTGCCGCCGCTACTGCCGTTGATGCTTCTGTAGCTCCTGTTACTACTGCAAAGGTGGAGGACTATTACGAGGATGAGGTTGATCAAAATCAGAACTACATACAACCACCAGCACCACCAGCACCAGGTCGACCTCATGCATATAATCGCAACGGTAGGGCTGTAGCACCACCTCAGGTATGAGATTATGACCATATTCCTAAACTAAAATTGAATATTCCACCGTTTGAGTGTAGATACATTCCTGAAGTATATCTTACTTGGCAGTTAGAAACTGAACAGCGTTTCACATGCTTACAATATCCTGAGGAAAGACGTGTTGCTACTGCTGTTTGTGAATTCTCTAGTTTTGCTTCTGTTTGGTGGTCTGAACATTGTAGATTATATCATGATAATATCCCTACTACTTGGGCTGCATTGAATATTGCTATGCGTACTCGTTGGGTTCCACCATATTATCAACGTGAGTTACTTCAAAAACTGCTGTGTTTGAGACAAGGAAAATATTCTGTAGAGGAATATTATCAGGAATTACAAACTGGCATGATTAGATGTGGTATTGTTGAGGATAATGAAGCTATGCTTGCACGTTTTATGGGTGGATTAAATAAAGAGATTCAGACCATTCTAGAGTATAAGGAGTATAATAATATAACTCGTTTATTCCATCTTGCTTGCAAAGCTGAACATGAAGTGCAGGATCGACAGGCATTGGCGCGAACTAATTTTTCTGCAGGTTGATCTTCATCATGGACACCACGTACATCATCTACTCCCACATGTCCTACTGTAGCACCACTGATTTCAGCCACCAATTCCAACTGAGATACAAGAAAACAGGCGCCACCACCACCATTTGCCAGGAGTACACCTTCTGGGCCTGCCCAGAGCTCTTCTTCATCCATGGCATCAACAGGGCACACACATGATATTATTTGTCGTCGTTGTAAAGAGTTCATTATGCGAGAGAATGCCAATCTCCACGTGTTATGATTGCTACTGAGGATGGTGGGTATGAGTCTGCTAGTGACTATGATGAGGAGATTTTGGCTCTTATTACAAGTAAAGAACATGGTGGAGATGATTCTGATCATGAGACGCAATGCATGGCTGCTGAAGATGCTGACAGGTATGAAAGTTTAGTTGCTCAACGTGTTTTGAGTGTGCACGTCACACAAGCTGAGAAAAATCAGAGGCATAATTTGTTCCATACAAAGGGAGTTGTGAAGGAACATTCTATTTGCATCATCATAGATGGAGGGAGCTGCAACAACTTGGCTAGCATGTAGATGGTGGAGAAGCTATCTCTCACCACAAGACCACATCCACATCCTTACTACATCCAATGGTTTAACAACAGCGGCAAGGTTAAGGTAACACGTACTGTTTGTGTGCATTTTAGTATCTCTACATATGCTGATTATGTTGATTGTGATGTGGTACCCATGAAAGCATGTTCCTTATTATTCATGCCTTGTTGGTCAACCGCTCTTCTACCTCTTCGTCATATTCAAGGCGGAGCCACTCGAGGTGACATTCCTATGACACCATCTATGGTTCAAGTACACCGACTTCGAACACTCTTTGTCGAGCTGCGCGCCAAGACCGTCAAGCCAACCGCAATCCTCTACACGGCAATGATCCACAAGAGCAACTTGAAGAGAAAGAACGTTGGCATGATCTCAATCAAGATACCCTTGCGCAAGCACAAGAAAGGCAACGCCAACGCCAACAAGAGGAAGCGCAAGAACGCCAGCGACTACGATAGCAAATGAAAGAGTGAGCACGTCAACACCAAGACGAGCAAGACACCGAAGCACTCCGTCAACAACAACAACAACAACGTGAAGCACACGCCCTTGAGGCGCAACATGCCCTACGCGACACCAATCGTGCTGTCGCTGCCCATAACCAACGCGTTCGAGAAGAAGAAGAAGAAGCACTTCGCGAGGAAGTCCAAGAGCGACAACATCAAGCACGATTGCAACGACAAGCTCCACAAGCTCCTCCACAAGCTCGACAAGAACCACCAGTTCGCCATGAGCAACAAGACAATGGGAATCCTCCACGCCAAGAGCAACTAGAGGGTGACAATCCTCCATGTCAAGGGCGTCATAACCCCCGACCCCAACACAATGAAGAGCAACGCTACGGCAAGCTCAAGTTCACCATGCCCAAGTTCACCAGAAGCAATGATCCCGAAGTGTATCTTTCATGGGCATTGAAGGTTGACAAGATCTTTCGTTTACACAACTACGAGGAAGAAAAGAAGATCGCCATGGCATCCCTTGAGTTCCAAGACTACGTCCTCATTTGGTGGGAGCAAGTCATTGAGCGCTGTGAGGCAAGAGGTGAACCACCCATCACTACTTGGGCGCAAATGAAGGATGTCATGAGAGCGCGCTTTGTGCCAACCTACTACAACCGCGACCTCTTCAAAAAGTTACAACTCCTCAAGTAAGGAACAAAGAGTGTTGAAGAGTACTACAAGGAAATGGAGATTGCCATGATACGAGCCAATGTCACGGAAGATGATGAGCAAACTATGGCACGTTTCTTGAATGGACTCAATCACCCTATCAAGAAGATCGCCGACTTCCAACCTTACTCCAACCTCATCGAGCTAGTGCATCAAGCTACCAAGGTGGAATGTCAAGTGCAAGATGACTTCAAGTACGCCACGTACTCTTCCAAGAACTACGGCTCCAATAACCAAGCTTCAACGACTCCAACGCCTTCTACCTCAACCAAAACTTCTACAAGCAACGATGACAAGTCAAGTTACAAGAAAACTTTGACCACCTCAAGTCGTCGTCCTACTACAAGCAACTTCAAGCCGAGAGCTTCATCATCTACAACTCCACCGGATAAGACCATCAAGACAAGTTCCATCAAGTGCTTCACATGCGGCGGCCGAGGCCACAAGTCCTTCGAGTGCACCAACAAGCGTACCATGATCCTCAACGACGACGACACCTATGACTCCATGAGTGAAGAGGAAATGGAAGCCCTTGAGCACGTGGCCATGTACCGATGCGTCAACAAAGACAAAGATGATCAAGTCTTTTGTGACAAATATTCGAGCCCCGCTCTCGTTGTCTCCAAGGTCTTGACACTTCAACATCAACAAGACGAAGACCAAAGATGCAATATCTTTCACACCAAGGCGGGCATCAATGGAAGGTCCGTGAAGGTCATCATCGATGGAGAAAGTTGCCATAACTTGGCGAGTGAAGAGACATGCTCCAAGCTCCAATTGGTCAAGATGAAGCACCCTCGCCCCTACAAGGTCCAATGGCTTAGCGACTCTGGCACTATTCATGTGTTGCACATGGTCCAAGTTTCCTTCAAGATCGAAGCATATGAAGACACTTTGGAATGCGACATGGTTCCCATGTCCGTTTGCCATCTCCTTCTTGGATAACCATGGCAATTCGACCGCAGCGTCATCCACAATGGATGAACCAATCATTATAGCTTCAAGATGAAGGGAAAGGAGTACGTGCTACGACCTATGTCACCAAGCCAAGTAATCGCCGACAAGCAAGCAACCACACATCATGGAGAGAATAGTGAGAGAGTGAGCGACCCAAAAGAGAGTGAGAGCCACAAGCCCAAAATGAGTGCCTCCACGATGAGCGACAAGGAAAACCTAGTGCTATTTGCTACCAAAAGTGAGATGAGAGAAGTGTGTGAGAACCCATCGAGTGTTATGCACTATGTCCTTTTGTGCAAGGACGAGGCAACAATGACTAACACCTCTCACAATCTACCTTTAGTGTTATCTTCTCTATTGCAGGAATTCCAAGATGTATTCCCCGACGAGCTACCTCTGGGTCTACCTCCCCTTCAAGGCATCGAACACCGCATCGACCTCATCCCCGGTGCACCTCTTCCTAACAAGGCACCATACCGCGTCAATCCCGAAGAAACCAAGGAGATCCAACAACAAGTACAACAACTCATCGATAATGACCATGTTCGAGAAAGCTTGAGCCATGTGCCGTCCCGGTAATTCTTGTTCCCAAGAAAGATGGTACATATCGCATGTGTTCCGATTGTCGTCCTATCAATGCTATCACCGTTCGTTATCGCTACCCCATTCCACGCCTTGATGATATGTTAGATGAGCTTAGCGGAGCCACCATTTTCTCTAAGATTGATCTTAAGAGTGGCTATTACCAAATCCGCATACAAGAAGGTGACGAATGGAAAACCGCATTTAAGTCCAAATTTGGCTTATACGAATGGCTTGTTATGCCAATGGGCTTATCCGAAGCCCCCGGTATGTTCATGCACGTCATGCATTTTGTCCTTAGGCCCTACATTGGTGTATTCGTTGTGGTCTATTTCGACGACATACTTGTTTTTAGCAAATCTCTCAAAGATTATGGCACCCATCATAGAACCGTTTTGCAAACTCTTCGCAAAGAGAGACTCTATGCTAACATGGAGAAATGCAATTTTGGTGTTGACAAGCTTGTCTTCCTAGGATTTGTCATTTCTTCCAAGGATGTGCATGTAGACAAAACCAAGATCGAAGCTATTAAAACTTGGGCCCAACCCAAAAACTTGCAACAAGTGCGTAGTTTTCTTGGCTTAGCCGGATTTTATCTTCGCTTTGTGAAGGATTTTAGCACCATTGCTTCACCTTTTACATGCCTTGAGTAAGAAGAATGCACCTTTTGTTTGGGGACCATTACAAGATACCGCATTCAATGAGCTCAAGAATTTGCTTACACATGCCCCTTTGCTTGCTTTATCCAACTTTGATAAACCTTTTGAGGTCCATTGCGACGCTAGTGGTAATGGCATAGGAGGTATGTTAATGCAAGAGAAGCTCCCCATCGCATACTTTAGTGAAAAACTTTCCGGAGCACAACTTAACAACCCCATCTATGACAAAGAGTTATATGCATTAGTGAGAGTCTTGCATGTTTGGGAGCATTATCTTCGCCCTCATGAGTTCATTCTTCATACGGGTCATGAAACACTTAAGTACCTTAAGGGTCAAACTAAGTTGAACAAGCGTCATGCTAAGTGGAGTGAATTCATTGAGACATTTCCTTATGTCATCAAGTACATCAAAGGCAAAGAGAACGTTGTGGCGGATGCTCTTTCACGCAAATGCATGCTTGTTACCCAACTTGAATTGAATGTCATTGGCTTTGAGCACATAAAAGACTTCTATGCGCATGATGCTACTTTTGCTATTCCTTATACCTAATGTTTGAAGCATACATCTTAGGAACGCTATTACATCAAAGATGATTATCTTATGAGAGCTAACAAACTATGTATCCCCGAGTCTTCTCTTCGTTTGTTACTTTTGCAAGAATCTCATGGAGGAGGACTTATGGGACACTTTGGACGCAACAAGACATTTGCTACGCTCTCCAAGCTACTTTTGGCCCGAGATGTTCCGCGATGTCTCACGCTTCACCAACCGATGATCTACATGTCGCAAAGCTAAGTCTAAAGCTCAATCCCATGGTCTCTATATGCCACTTCTTATTCCGTATCACCCATGGGAAGATATTAGTATGGAGTTTGTGCTTGGTTTGCCTCGAACTCGAAATGGCAAAGATTCCGTGTTTGTTGTTGTGGACCGATTCTCTAAAATGGCTCATTTCATCCCATGCAACAAGATAGACGATGCTTCACATGTTGCAAATCTTTTTTGTAGGGAAATCTTGCGCCTACATGGAGTGCCCAAGACTATCGTATCGGACCGCGACGTCAAGTTCCTTAGCTACTTTTGGAAGACGCTTTGCGCCAAGCTCGGAATCAAGCTTTTGTTCTCTTCGGCATACCATCCTCAAATAGACGGCCAAACGGAGGTCACGAACCGGATGCTATCTACTCTCCTACGCGTATTGATCAAGAAGAACATCAAGGAGTGGAAAGAGTGTTTACCCATCGCCGAGTACGCCTACAATTGAGCACGACACTCTACTACCGGCAAGTCCCCATTCGAGGTCGTCTACGGCTTCAACCCATTGTCTCCATTGGACATTCTACATCTACCACTACAAGAGCGCATCAACATGGACGCGAGTGCACGAGTGAGCTACCTCAAGAAGATGCGTGAAGATACAAGGCACACCATCGAACGCCAAGTACAACGACTCGCGACCAAGCTCAGCATCAACAAGCAACCCATCATATTCAACATTGGAGATCTTGTATGGCTACACCTTCGCAAGGAACGCTTCCCCAATGAACGCAAGTCCAAGCTACGAGCACGAGTTGGCGGACCCTTCAAGGTGCTCGAGCGCTACAACAACAATGCATACAAGATCGACTTACCACGCGACAAGTACTTCGTGAGCGACATTTTCAATGTCAAGGATCTCTCTCCCTACCATGGTGATGAGGCTTCCGATCCGAAGTCGGATCTTTCCCAAGGGGGGGGGGAGATGATGCGGAGCATCCCACGGTCATCCCCATGGACCTACCTACGTCTCCCACGATACCACTTGGACCAATGACAAGAGCTCGAGCAAAGGCTATCGAAATTAAGGTGGACTCGATCCTCTCCAAACTACCACTTTCTACATATGAGACATGGCTACTAGCTCAAGCGGAGACCCTATGTGTGATTAGGTACTTGGAGGAAAGCCACGGAGCAGCTACACCCAACACACAAGACAGCGAGGACACCAAGTACAAGGACCAAGAGGAAGAGCTGCCAGGAATCTATAGCCACCGGACGACTGGTACTTGATGCGGAGCATCCTTCGGACATCACCATGTCAAGAGTCCATTTGGCAAGTGACACGTGCCACATCTACATCACATACATAAAGGTGAATCATCTCCTTTACATGTGTCCATTTGTATCCTCCGAGGATGGTATACTACTTGACCCCTCTCTCGTGGGCATACATAGGTGTGAGCGGAGATACACATTCATCGAGGAGGAGTCCAAGCTCAAGAGTACATGTACACCATCATCGAGGTTGACCACATCAAGGGATCCAAGAAGCATCCACGAGGAAGGAGAAGGAGTGCACCAGGGCCAAGACTGCATGTCCCAGACGACGCCGTGCCCACAGGCCCCTGAGACCCCGTGCGCACGGGCTACCCAAGAAGCTGGCGTTGGAGCACCCCATGCGCACAGGCCCAACTTACCCCGTGCGCACGGGCCCTACAGGATGGCTGGCTGTGACTTTGCTATTGGGCCTCCACTTCGTCCCCTTCCTCCACCTATCTATATATTCCGTGCCAAGACCATATGTTAGGGTAAGCAAAGGATATGACATGATCTAGATGAGCTTTGCTCCTTGTACCTCCTCTTGAGAGAGAGACCTCTCCCATGGAGATTAAGACCTCCACAGGGGAAGATCCCTAGTGGATTCAAGACCCTCCAATGGGCTTATCAGAAGCACCCGGTACTTTCCTGCGCGTCATGCATTTTGTTCTTAGGCCCTACATTGGTGTATTTGTTGTGGTCTACTTCGACGACATACTTGTTTTTAGCAAATCTCTCAAAGATCATGTCACCCATCTTAGAACCATTTTGCAAACTCTTAGAAAAGAGCGCCTTTATGCTAATATGGACAAATGCCTTTTTGGTGTTGATAAGCTTGTTTTCTTGGGTTTCGTTGTGTCTTCTAAGGGTGTTCATGTAGATGAATCTAAGATCAATGCTATTAACACTTGGCCACAACCAACCAACTTGCAACAAGTGCGAAGTTTCCTTGGCTCAGCCGGCTTCTATCGTTTATTCGTGAAGGATTTTAGCACCATTGCATCCCCTTTGCATGCATTGAGTAAGAAAAATGCACCTTTTGTTTGGGGACCATCTCAAGATACCGCATTTAATGAACTTAAGAATTTGCTTACTCATGCTCCCGTGCTTGCATTACCCAATTTTGACAAAACTTCTGAAGTTCATTGTGATGCTAGCGATAATGGCATAGGAGGTGTGTTAATGCAAGAGAAGCGCCCTATTGCTTACTTTAGCGAAAAACTTTCTAGAGTGCAACTCAATTATCCCATCGATGACAAAGAGCTATATGCTTTAGTGCGAGTTTTGCGTGAGTGGGAACATTATCTTCGCCCCCATGAATTTGCCATTCATACCGACCATGAAATGCTTAAGTACCTTAAGGGTCAAACTAAGTTGAACAAGCGTCATGCTAAGTGGAGCGAATGCATTGAGTCATTCCCTTATGTCATCAAGTACATCAAAGGCAAAGAAAATGTTGTGGCGGATGCACTTTCCCGCAAATGCATGCTTGTTACTAAACTTGAATTAAATGTGATTGGTTTTGAGCACATCAAAGACTTGTATGCGCATGATCCTACTTTTGTATTCCATATGGCAAATGTTTGACGCATACATCTTGGGAATGCTATTACATCAAAGATGACTATCTTATGAGAGCTAACAAACTTTGTATCCCCGAGTCTTCTCTTCGTTTGTTACTTTTGCAAGAATCTCATGGAGGAGGACTTATGGGACACTTTGGACGCGACAAGACATTTGCTACGCTCTCCAAAAACTACTTTTGGCCCAAGATGTTCCGCGACGTCTCACGCTTCACCAACCGATGCTCTACATGTCGCAAAGCTAAGTCTAAAGCTCAATCCCATGGTCTCTATATGCCATTTCCTATTCTGTATCACCCATGGGAAGATAGCATGGACTTTGTTCTTGGTTTGCCTCGAACTCGAAATGGAAAAGATTCCGTGTTTGTTGTTGTGGACCGATTCTCTAAAATGGCTCATTTCATCCCATGCAACAAGATAGATGATGCTTCACATGTTGCAAATCTTTTTTGTAGGGAAATCTTGCGCCTACATGGAGTGCCAAAGACTATTGTCTCGGACCGCGACATCAAGTTCCTAAGTTACTTTTGGAAAACCCTATGCGCCAAGCTCGGAATCAAGCTCTTGTTCTCTTCGGCATACCATCCCCAAACCGACGGCCAAACGGAGGTCACGAACCGGACGCTATCTACTCTCCTACACTTGTTGATCAAGAAGAACATCAAGGAGTGGGAAGAGTGTCTACCCATCACCGAGTACGCCTACAATCAAGCACGACACTCTACTACCGGCAAGTCCCCCTTCGAGGTCATCTATGGCTTCAACCCATTGTCCCCATTGGACATTCTACCTCTTCCACTACAAGAGCGCATCAACATGGACGCAAGTGCACGAGTGAGCTACCTCAAGAAGATGCATGAAGATACAAGGCACACCATCGAGTGCCAAGTACAATGACTCGCGACCAAGCTCAACATCAACAAGCAACCCATGATATTCAACATTGGAGTTCTCGTGTGACTACACCTTCACAAGGACCGCTTCCCCAACAAACGCAAATCCAAGCTTCTACCTCGAGCCGACGGACCCTTCAAGGTGCTAGCACGCTACAACAACAATGCATACAAGATCGATCTCCCGCGCGACAAGTACAACGTGAGCGACGTCTTCAACGTCAAGGATCTCTCTCCCTACCATGGTGATGAGGCTTTCAATCCGAGGTCGGATCTTTCCCAAGGGAGGTGGGAGATGATGCGGAGCATCCCACGGTCATCCCCATGGACCTACCTACGTTTCGCATGACACCACTTGGACCAATGACAAGAGCTCGAGCAAAGGATATCAAAACTAAGGTGAACTCGCTCCTCTCTGAACTACCACCTTCCACATATGAGACATGGCTAGTACCTCAAGTGGAGACCCTATGTGTGATCAGGTGCTTGGAGGGAAGCCACGGGAAAACTACGCCCAACGGACAAGACGGCGATGACACCAAGTACGAGGACCAAGAGGAAGAGATGCCAGGAAGCTACAGCCCCCGGACGACCGGCACCTGTCGGACGTCCGACGCCTGGAGGCACTAGCCGGCCAGCTGAGTCCCAGCCTGCGCACGCTCCTGGGGCCAGACGACCGACACCGACCGGATGTCCGACACCCTCCAGCGACCGGACGACCGGTGCCACCTGTCCAGAACCAAAACTTCAGAAGTATGGAGGCCACCAGACGACCAATGCTCCGGACGTCGGACGCCCACCGGAAATCCGACGCCACCTGATCAGAGCCAAAATGTCGGAAATCTGACACTTACCGGACGTCCGAGCCCCCGCGAGACACCGGATGACCGGTAACTGTCGGACGTCCGACGCCTGTGTGTTGACAGCGTGTTGGGCCGAAGCCCACATACTCTTTCGTGACCCTGGACTATATATACTCCTCCTCCTCCCTCTTTCTAGGGTTAGCATAGGTTTAGCTCATTTGAGAGATAGAGCTTTGCTCATCCATTCGGTTCTACTCCATCGAGAGACCGCGACCTCTACGGAGAAGATCCATCGATTGGATTCAAGAACCCTCACGGGAAGACCCCTCAAGACCTCCTCTCGGGGAAGAACTCGCTACCGATTGTATCGTCCTTTGTTGCGTTTGCATCTTGTATCACTCTTTATGTTCATGGACCTAGCACATGTGTGATCTTTCTTGTTGATTTGAGTGTTTCCCCTTGTGTTCTTCGTGTTCTAAGGATGCCCTCCATTTCATGAAAGATGGGCCTTAAGGTATCCACCCTACATCAGAAATACTTACCGTAGCTGTGCTGCATCATCCCTTCCTCTTTGGGGAAATACCGACGCAGTCTCAAGCCATGTCACGCTCTCACATTAGATCATCGCATTACCCGTACCTGCATCTGTTGTTGTAGTAATCTGTGAGCCACGAGGACTCAGCAATCCCATTACCATGGGTATCAAGACTAGCAAAGCTTAATGGGTATGGAATGTATAAGTGGTGAGGTTGCAGCAACACTAAGCATTGTATGGTGGCTAAGTTACAAGTACAAGAGTAAGACGAGTAACTACGCATAACGATCGCATCTAGTAGTGATCAATAAGTGATCTTGGAGTACTTACGAGTCAAACATAACCCCACCATGTTCTCTTCCCGAAATCCCTCAAAACGAGATGGTCACGGTTACGCACACGGTTGGTGTATTTTAATTCGGGTTTAGTGTCAAGTTCTCTACAACCGGATATTGTAAATTTCCAAGTCGCCACATAACCACGGGCACGGCTTCCGAAAAGATTTAAACCTGCAGGGGTGCTCCAAGTGGTCCATTGTAAATTACCACGCGCATCCGATGGAACATCCTCACACCATGAAGAACACGATGCTTATGATAAGGAATTCTGATGGACCTCCCTCCCGTCAAAGGTAAAAACTAAACAAGCAAGACCGCCCGATGTGCCGACAAATCCCGATAGGAGCCGCGTGTATCTCATTCTCAGGGCACACCGGATGGGAAAGCCTACGAGTAAAACTAGACCTCGAGTTGCCCCGCGATGGCCCCGTAGTCTGCCCATTTTGGACCAACACCATCGACACTGGCCCACCTGTATTATGTTGAATTAAGAATCCTCGGGGACGCGAACCCCTATGCTAATTAATTAATTATCATTATTATTATGTTGGCAAATTTTAAAACCAAAGTTGGGCCTTGTTGGTGTTCTTTCCTAAGCGATTGGTAAGGGGGTTCCCATACACCCACATGTCTTAGGAGCGCTTGTCAAGGAACATAACACCTGTATGACGGAAACTAGGGCAGCAAGAGTGGAACAAAATACCAGGCAAAAGGCCGAGCCTTCCACCCTTTACCAAGTATATAGATGCATTAATTAAGTAAGAGATATTGTGATATCCCATGATATCCATGTCCCAACATGGAACAATCTGCGCCTGCACCTGCAACTAGCAACGCTATAAGAGGGGCTGAGCAAAGCGGTAATATAGCCAAACAATGGTTTACTAGGAAGGTGGAAAATGTTAGATGGTTATCATGGCAATTTGGGAGACTTGTCAAACAAGCAGTAGGTAGCGCGACATAGCGATAGCATCTAGACAACTAGCAAAGCATAGATAGTAGTGATATCCAGGGTAATGGTCATCTTGCCTGAAATCCCGCTCAGAAGAAGATCAAGCCCATGAAGTAGACGAGCCAACATAGTTGAACGCATCCTCACAATCGCAACGAAACCGGGAACTATTGAGAAGAAGCAAAACCGTAAAGAAGCAAGCAACACGGTAAACAAACAAGCATAAACATGGCATGATGCACAACCAAGTGTCAGTGTACTAAGTATTGGGCCACTAGTACCCCTTACTTGTGCACGGGCAGTTGTAGCCGTCCTCACGGCAAGGCTTGCCGGGATCAGCTCGAGGTCGATTCAAGTCATCAAGGAAATCATCAAGTCAGAGATCTGAGAATCAGCAGATAAGCAAAGCTGGAAATCGAAGGCCAGCTTCCCCGGCAAGATCCTTGCCGGGATGGCCGTGGAGCCTGGCAAGGCTCGGCGCCTGGCAAGATTTGGTTCTCGGCAAGGCCTGGCGCCCGGCAAAGCTTGGTGCCCGGCAAGGATTGGCGCCTGGCGAGATTCCGCCACTGTGCCACCGCTTCGGCACAGTAACAAGTCTGACATTCTGGCTCCTTCCCTGCGTGCGTGGCGGCATGCCAGTGGAGGAGAGCTTGAGCGGTGCTGATGGGATGGCCCCTTTTTCCATCCCCAAGAAAGTGAGACACCTAAACGGACACCTCACGGTGCATTAAATGCGCTTGTCCTAATCCGTCAGGGGTTAGGTATGATACCCTGTAGCTACTTTACACCTCAATGTATGTACATTTTGCCACTGTGGAGACCCCTTTGAGCATATAAAAGGAGGCCCAAGGCAACTGCTACAGAGGAGGAGAACTTCTGGCCCATTCTGCATGCGTAGCTGCTCTTTGAACGTACTGTTCATTGTGAGCGCTCCTGAAGGCTGGGCTCAAGAACATCAATAAGAACAGAAAGCAGGAGTAGGGTTTTACGCTGATCAGCAGCCCGAACCTGGGTAAAAACCTCCCGCGTCGATCACTGGTTCTGCTCTTTGCGTATACCTCTCCCCCCGCCGAATCGTAAAGGGGTCTCTCGGGATCCCATAGGTGTCGTGCCCCGACATCTTTGGCGCGCCAGGTAGGGGGAAGAGGAAGACCGGCAGGAACCTTGGCGCCAACTCTGGCAAGAGCACCTCCTCGGAGTGCTGCGCTTCCGTCGAGGACGTGCCAGAGAGTTCCACCGGCAAGAACAAGAAGTCCAAGGCTGCCTCGCCGGAAACCAAGAAGGTGCCTGCCAGGGAGGACGGGACGGGGGGAACTTTCACCATAAGTTCCACCCTAGATGACAAATAGGAAAGCGCGCTCGTTGCTTTCCTGCGGGCGAATGTCGACGTGTTCGCATGGCAACCGTCTGACATCCCCGGCGTTCCCAGGAAAGTAATTGAGCACCACCTTGCTGTCTGTCCTCATGCGCGGCCCGTCAAATAAAGGGTGAGGAAACAGGCATTGGAGCGGCAAGAATTCATTGCCGAAGAAATTAAGAAGCTGGAGGCGGCAGGACTGGTCAAAGGAGTGCTTCATCCAACCTGGTTGGCCAATCCGGTTGTAGTGCGGAAAGCGAACATGAAATAGAGGCTTTGTATCGATTATACAGATATCAATAAAGCTTGTCCAAAAGATCCTTTTCCCTTACCGCGCATCGACCAAATTGTGGATGCCACCGCTGGTTGTGATCTCCTGTCCTTCCTTGATGCCTATTCAGGGTATCATCACATTTTTATGGCAAAGGAAGATGAAGAGAAGACCGCCTTTATCACCCCATGTGGTACGTATTGTTTTATACGGATGCCTTTCGGGTTGAAAAGTGCTGGTTCAACATTTGCCAGAGCAATCCAGATTGGTTTTGGGCCACAACTCCATAGAAATATGGAGGCGTATATGGATGACATAGTGGTCAAAACTAAGGATAAAGCAACGCTCATTCAAGACTTAGAAGAAACATTTGCAAACTTGCGCAAGATCAACTTGAAGCTCAATCCTGAGAAGTGCGTGTTCGGTGTTCCTTCCGGCAAGCTCCTCGGATTCTTTGTATCTTGCCGGGGAATCGAAGCTTACCCCGACAAGATCAAAGCCATTGAGCAAATTGAAGCGCCGAGACACGTCAAGGATGTGCATCGTCTTGCCGGCTGTGTTGCTGCTCTAAGCAGGTTTATTTCCAAATCTGCTGAGCGCACCCTGCCCTTCTTCAAAATTTTGAAGAAGGCAGGTCCAATGAAATGGACTCCGGAAGCGGAGGCGGCGCTGCAAGATTTGAAGAAATACCTTTCTTCTCCGCCGACGCTAGTCGCACCTAAACCACAAGAACCGTTGCTGCTGTATCTGGCGGCGACAAATCAAGTGGTTAGTGCTGCGCTGGTGGCGCAGAGGGAAGCTGATGAGGAGGCAACATCAGCGGCAGGACCGCCAGATGACGCGGCAAGATCTTCCCTGGCAAGGGTTGATCCCGGCAAGACAGGATCTGCGCAAACAGAGGAACCCGTGCAGAAGAAAAAGGTGGTGCAGCGCCCAGTTTATTTTGTTAGCTCCCTCTTGCAAGGAGCTAGGTCAAGATATTCTGGTGTGCAGAAGTTGCTTTTCGGCCTTCTTATGGCCTCGAGAAAGCTGCGCCATTATTTTCAAGCACATGAGATCACCATCGTCACTCGCTTTCCGTTGCAATGGATTTTGCAAAATCCGGAGGCAACCGGCAGGATCGTGGAGTGGGCGTTGGAGTTGTCCAGCTTTGGCCTTAAGTTTGAAAGCACTTCCACAATTCAGAGCAGGGCCTTGGCGGAGTTCATTGCGGAATGGACCCCAACGCCAGATGAAGAAGTTCAAGAAACAAGCCTCCCCGGCAAGGAAACCGATCAGCAATGGGTTATGTACTTTGACGGGGCATTTTCGCTGCAAGGCGCCGGTGCTGGTGTGCTGCTTGTCGCACCCACCGGAGAGCACCTCAAGTATGTAGTCCAAATGCATTTTCCCCGGGAGAGTTCAACCAACAACACTGCAGAGTACGAAGGGTTGCTTGCCGGTCTTAGGATCGCGGCAGACCTTGGTATCAAAAAGCTCATTATCAAAGGTGATTCACAGCTTGTCGTCAGGCAGGTCAACAAGAGCTATCAAAGTCCGTTGATGCAGGCCTACGTAGATGAAGTAAGGAAATTGGAAGAGCGCTTTGACGGTCTCCAAATGGAGCATGTCCCTCGTGCCGAGAACAGCGTTGCTGACGACCTGTCAAAGCGTGCTGCCCTCAAGTTGCATGTGGAACCAGGAACTTTTGTGCTCCAATTGACTCAACCATCCATGGCACCATCAATGCGGCAAGAAAGAAGAAGAAAGTTGAACTCTGGCCAGTACTTCCCGGCAGAGCTCCCCGGAGCCGCCGGCAAGGAAGTTGCCGGGATCGACACGCTTGCCGGGGAACAACAGGCTCCAGCAGGGCCTCAGGCCCTTGCTGTCGAGACAAATGTTTCCCCGGCGGATGAGATGCCTTTAGTCCTAGTTGTCGAGCCTCAGGCTCCAGCATGGGCGCAGCACATTGTCCACTTCCTTCAGACAGGTGAACTCCCTGAGGAACAAGAAGAAGCGGAGAGAGTAGCCCGTCGGTCTGTTATGTACAAGTTCGTCGATGACGTCCTGCACAGAAAGAGACAAAACGGTGTGAAATTGAAGTGCATTCCTTGGGAGGATGGACTAGAGCTGTTGGCAGAGATACATGGGGGCATGTGTGGCTCTCACATAGGGTCAAGAGCGCTTGCCGGGGAAGCATTCCGGCAAGGTTTCTTTTGGCCTACCGCCCTCCAGGATGCGACTGCACTAGTAACCAGGTGTGAAGCGTGCCAGTTTCATTCGAAGAAATTACATCAGCCAGCTCAAGCTCTTCAAACAATCCCTCTCTCCTGGCCATTTTCGGTCTGGGGGCTCGACATACTGGGCCCCTTTCCCCGTGCTACCGGGGGCTTTGAGTACTTGTACGTTGCTATCGACAAGTTCACAAAGTGGCCGGAGGTGGAAGCAGTGAGGAAGGTGACAGCGCAGTCGGCTGTCAAGTTCTTCAAAGGAATTGTTTGCCGTTTCGATGTGCCTAACAGGATCATCACCGATAATGGCACGCAGTTCACAAGTCGCACCTTCATGCAGTACGTCCAAGACCTTGGCGGCAAGATTTGTTTTGCCTCTGTTGCTCACCCGAGAAGCAACGGCCAAGCGGAGAGGGCCAATGCTGAAGTGCTGTGCGGTCTCAGGACCAGAACTTTTGACAGGCTGAAAAAGTGCGGAAGACGCTGGATTGATGAGTTGCCGGCGGTTCTTTGGTCAATCAGAACGACACCAAATCGAGCCACCGGCCAGACGCCCTTCACTCTGGTGTATGGAGCGGAAGCAGTTCTCCCCACGGAACTCATATACGGATCTCCTCGAGTGCTCGCTTATGATGAGCTCGAGCAAGAGCAACTGCGGCAAGATGACGCTGTGCTCCTTGAGGAGAATCGTCTTCAGGCTGCTGTGCGAGCTGCACGCTACCAGCAAGCTTTGCGCCGCTATCATAGCCGCAAAGTTCATGCCCGAAGCCTTGAGGAAGGCGACCTTGTTCTTTGACGGATTCAGTCCGCCAAGAATTCAAACAAGTTGACGCCAAAGTGGGAAGGCCCTTATCGGGTAGTACGAGTCACCAGGCCTGGCGCTGTCCGCCTGGAGACCGAAGATGGCGTTCCAGTGAGTAATTCCTGGAATATCGAACATCTTCGCAAGTTCTATCCATAAGGCGCGGTTGCCGGGGGCTCCCGGCAACCACCTTTTTGTACAAGTCTTGCCGGCAAGGCATGTGATCCTTTGTACAAAGCCAGGCGCAGACCCTGAGCACAGATGAATAAATTTAAGTGTTGTACATTTCCTTATTGATTCTCATGTTCACATTCATATATGCATGTTTGTCTAAGATGTTGTATGACACCTGATCCCGGTAAGTTCTAACGAACCGCCAAGGTTTCATCTCTTTATTTTCTCTTCTTTCTTTTTCTTAAAGACAGAAGGATTCCTCGCGTGCACATTTGCCGGGGGGGGGGGAGGGAAATATGAATACCAGTTGGTGACGTTCGGAATCGACAGGAAGCTAAGTCCTAAAAACTCAGAGCAAGTTTTTCTTTTATTACCAAGTTAGTTCCTTGGACGATTCTGACTCTTGTATGGAAAATCTGCACGCGAAGGAACCCTTGTTGTAATCAGTTGCGCCCTTATTTTGTTTTGAGTCCGCTCAATGATTTAAGTGGCTGCACTGAGGACGCCAAGGAGTCTTGCCGGCCGCTGCGCCTCCGGCAGGCTGCTGAAGTCCCGCACCCAGCGCTCGCGGCAGGTTGCGCGCCGGCAAGTTTTTCAGTAAGCGTAGGATGAACTCCATACATAACGGAATCAGACAAGGAAAGTAGCTAGCATGAGCCTAAACATAGTTAAATTATATTACATCCATGAGTTGCCGCAGTCCTAACTTGAGACTTAACTGTCTTTTACATGAGATGATGGTGGCAAGAATAAAAGAGGAGCACTCAATCCCTGCGCTGGCCTTCGATCCTTTTGATGGAGTCCACCTTCTCAAGGATTGGCGCGATGCACTTCTCAAGCGCCTCAACATTTGCATCCTTTGGCAGGTGGCCGAGTGCGCTGGAGAGGTCGATGCCGGGATTGCTGTGCACCACCTTGAGGAGCACCTTGCGAAGGACGGCCCGGCAAAGCCGGCGAGTCTCGTTCGCCAGTTGGGTTGCCCGGCTAGACTGGAGCGCCCTCAACGCGTTGATGATGCTTTCAAAGAACATCGTCAATCTGGCGCTTGGGGATATTCTTTCCTCAGAAGAATATCTGAATTTCGACAAGCCCATGGTTGACAGTTCTGCGGTAAGCTTCTCCGCGGCAGCAATGAGACGACCAGTCCAGATCTCCACTCCCTTCTCGTACTCGTTTTGGGCAGCGGCGGCGCTCTTGAGCAGGTTCCTCTCTCCTTGGAGATCCTTGAGTAGAGCCTTCTCACGGGCCCTGCCGGCCTCGAGAGATTTCTGTAGCGTGGTCAGCTTCAGCTCCAGAACCGCAATATCATCAGCCGCAGAGGAGAGCTGCTTGGTCTTGTCGGACAGGGCGACTTGCATCTCCGCCAAGGAGTGGAGGGTTTTTCCCCTGTCCCCCTTGAGCGTCGAGAGCTCCTTGCCGTGCTCGTCGAGATCTGTCTCCAGCCTCTTCACTTTGTCGCTCAGCTCATTCTTGGTGGCCTCTGAACTTCGGCAGCATCGACGGCCTCCTTGAGCTTGCCGGCGTGACTTGCAGTTAGAGCTTCGAGCGCCTCCTTTTGCTTCTGCTCCAGCTCCTGGGTCCGCTGCGCGACAAGATTTTCAATGTCTTCATCCTTGCTACGAAGCTTGGCAGCGAGCGCCTGCTCACGTGCGGTGAGATCTTCTTCGAAAGCATCAAGAGCAATGCGGCGCCCCGTCAGGAGAGCATCTTCGGCAGCGATCCTTTGAACAGCTTCATCATGTGCCTTCTCCATGTCTGATTGCTTCAGGAGGACCTCATTCCATTGCTGGCTCACTTGTTCTCGACCGGCAACCAGCTCTTGAAGGGCCTCGGCATGCCAGATTTGCATTTGTGCGACGCGCCTTTGAAAATCCGCTTCGGCTGCCTCGACAACTGCCATTCTAGAGTCCGCCTTCTCTTTTCGGGCACGATGGAGAGCCTGGAGTTTGCGGAAGTTTTCGCCCATGGCCTGAAGAAGCTGATCCTCTTCAGACTTGCCACTACTAGCGCTAGGATCGTCAACGACTTCGAGCCCGGCAGCGGCAATAATTTCCTTGAAAATTTCTCCTTCGGCTGGTGCCTCGGTGCTTGCCGTCCCTGGCAAGTTGATGAATAGGTTTTCGCCAACCTTGAGATACTTGCTGGATGAGGGCTCGTCAGATGTTGATGGCTGGTCTTCAGTGGCCGCCTCACCAGTGACAGGGGGCTCCGGGGCCGATGCAGCGCCTGGCGCTCCTGCGGCAGGAATGCCGTCAGTATGGTCCCCAGCCTCCCTGTCACCCTCTTCAGCAGGTTCTTCCGCGATTTCCTTTTGTGCTGTCTTGGCGGCCTCCCCGTCAAGAGCATCACCAGCCCCGGCAACATCATCCTTGGTGGCCTCGCTGGCAATGATCCTGTCCGCTTCGGCAGCAGCATCCCTGGCGGTCTCCTCGATGACCGCGTCGACGTCCATATGTTCCATCGCAGAGAACTCTGAAGGGTGAAGGAGGAGGTCAGAATAAGATCGAGTTTTTAGATTTTAAAGTGACTAAAGATAAAGAAGTAGGGGGAAAAGAATAACTAGCACTCTGAGGCGATCGAGTACCTGCGTCGGGCTGTCGAGAGGTGGCTTCGCCTCTCCCGGCAACTCCGCTTGCCGGGGGTAGGTCGCCGGAGTCCGTGCTTGTCGGCTCTTCCTCAATCCGGACGGGCTCGTCGGCAGGATCTCTTGTCGGGGATGTGCTTGTGGGCGGAGCGGTCGATGAAGGAGGCACAATGGGGCAATCTTCTCCTTGTTGCCGTTCTTCTCCTGCAAACCCAAAGATATCAGCGACAAGAATGAAAGCCTCGGCACCAGCCAACAGAAAAAGGGACAATGAACTTACGCTGGGGGCTGCGTTGAGGACTAGGCTCTGGGCTCACAATGACGGTCTGTGTCACGCTAGTGGAGCCTGCCGGGGGCTCGTCGCCCGTAGAAGTCCTTGACCTCTTCGCCATCCTCTCCAGCAAGGTTTCTGTGTCACTGCAGACACAATACAAGTAAGTTAGTAAGACTGATGCAGATTGGAAGGTGGAAGTTGTGACAGGTACTCACTCTTCTTCCTCTCGCTCCGGACTGAAGCCGGAGATGTCGAAGTCGACCTCCGTTGCGATGTCTGAGTGGGGAGGCGGAGGAGGGGTCCTGGGCCGCTTGGCTGTGGCAGGCGCCGGGGCAGCCTCTGGCACGGTTGTACGAGACCCTCCTGCCGCTCCGGCGGTGGTCGCTGGTGTGGGTCTCGCGCGCCGCGCGGGCTGTTGACGGGCCCCCTGCCGCGGTCCGGTCTTGCCGGCCACTTTCTTGCCGGGGGATTCACCGCTCGATGTAGGCTGGCTTGCCGGGACGCCTGATGCGGCTTTCCGAAGGACATGCTTTGTCTTCTTCGGGGGCGAGGGCTCTTCTCGCGTCTCCTCTTCGGCCGTGTCTTCGCCGGATGAGTTTTCAGCGACTGCGCCGCCTTCTTCCCCGGCAACCTTGCTCTCCTCGGCAGGTTTTGCCTCCACCACCACCTCTGCATCGCTGGCTTCCCACTCTGTGAAGCCAACGCTGCCGGCCTCCGCGGCAAGATTCGCTTCCTCCACTCTGGTAGCGATGTATGCTACCTCCTGATCTGTGGTGGCGCGAATAAGGTCTGACTCTTGCTGGACAGGCTTCTCCGTTAGATTGTCGAAGAATTTATGTGCTTCTTCCTCGCTTGGCTCGACCCAAGTCGGGTCAAGGCCGTGGGCGTTGAACATCGGCAAGAAGGCAATGATCGACCCCAATGCAGAGTTGTTGCACAAGGGGACGATCCTTGCCGGCAGCCGGTGCTTGTCTTCGCGCTGGAATAACTTTTGGCGGAGAGCGCCAAGCTGCATAACAGTTAGGTTATTGTTCAGCCCGGGGCACAGCCTCATGACATCCGCTGCGTTCTTATACTCCCAGGCTGGCCTCCCCCTATTCTGCAGAGGGGCGATGCGGCGGCGGAGGAAGTCGAAGCCGATCATCTCCATTGTCAGCCCGGCAGCCTTCAAGCGGAGGATCCTGGTAGTGGCGATTGTGAGCTTCTCGTCTTCTGCGGCGAGATCGCCCCAATCCTTGCCGCGGACCACCTTCTGTCGCCGGGGATGACAAAAAGGATGAGGATCTGCTTCCTGGATCCAGCACCATTCGGCCCGCCACTCGTCCCACTTTTCGCGGTAAACTCCATCTGGGTATATCTCTTTGTTCCAGGCCCTTGGAATCCAAGCAATAGATCCAGAGAGAGCCTCTCCTTTTTGGATTCGAGGATAGAAATAGTGGCGGAAAAGAGCAGAATTGGGGATCACGCCAGCGAAATTTTCACAAAGATGGGCAAAGATCGACATGCAAAATACGGCATTCAGCGTGAAATCAAGAAGGCGGAAGCCGTATGTATACATGATGTCGTTGAAGAAATCGGAAAAAGGTGGACAGAGCCCGCAATAAAAGTATGCAGTGAAGAAGGGGTATCTGTCCGATCCGCCTTTGGAACTAGCACCTGGGATTACGCGTGTGGCGGGGTGAGCTTGTGTTCCCTTCGCCCACATGCATTGGTATCGTCCCTTCAAAGTTTCGGCGTCGAGCGTCGGAGGGAAGACGACGAGCCTCTTCTGCATCTTCACCAGTTCGCTCTCCGAAACTTCAGCCTTCGCCTCCTTGTCCGTGCCTTTGCCTTTGCTGGCCATGGGCGGCATGGCGACTATGGAAATGGAAGCCGGAGGACGGAACGAGCGCGGGAGCAGCAAGCAGAAGAGAAGAAAGGTTTCGCTCTGAGCTCGAGCAGAGGAAGGCGATGGCGATGGCCAGATTGGGAAGAAGAGGGGGGTGGATAGGTTTGCGCCTCCACAACTTCTCCTTTTTATGGGGAAGGAGCAGGGCCACCTTGTTTATCCCCCAATATGAATGCGCCTCTATGGGTGCGAAACAGTTTGCAGCCTTTTTAGCACACTTCCCACATCGCGCGCTCCGTGCGCGTAGTGGGGGCACAGTAAAACGAGATATTTACGAGCAGTTAATTCCCCGCCACGCGTGCCCGTGCACTGTTTGGGCCTAGCCCAACAATGCCTCGCACTCGTGTATGGCCCAGGCCCGGGGGCTCCTGTCAGTGTACTAAGTATTGGGCCACTAGTACCCCTTACTTGTGCACGGGCAGTTGTAGCCGTCCTCGCGGCAAGGCTTGCCAGGATCAGCTCGAGGTCGATTCAAGTCATCAAGGAAATCATCAAGTCAGAGATCTGAGAATCAGCAGATAAGCAAAGCTGGAAATCGAAGGCCAGCTTCCCCGGCAAGATCCTTGCCGGGATGGCCGTGGAGCCCGGCAAGGCTCGGCGCCCGGCAAGATTTGGTTCTCGGCAAGGCCTGGCGCCCGGCAAGGCTTGGTGCCCGGCAAGGATCGGCGCCTGGCGAGATTCCGCCACTGTGCCACCGCTTTGGCACAGTAACAAGTCTGACATTCTGGCTCCTTCTTTGGGTGCGTGGCGGCATGCCAGTGGAGGAGAGCTTGAGCGGTGCTGATGGGATTTTCCCTTTTTCCATCCCCAAGAAAGTGAGGACACCTAAACGGACACCTCACGGTGCATTAAATGCGCTTGTCCTAATCCGTCAGGGGTTAGGTATGATACCCTGTAGCTACTTTACACCTTAATGTATGTACATTTTGCCACTGTGGAGACCCCTTTGAGCATATAAAAGGAGGCCCAAGGCAACTGCTATAGAGGAGGAGAACTTCTGGCCCATTCTGCATGCGTAGCTGCTCTTTGAACGTACTGTTCATTGCGAGCGCTCCCGAAGGCTGGGCTCAAGAACATCAATAAGAACACAAAGCAGGAGTAGGGTTCTACGCCGATCAGCGGCCCGAACCTGGGTAAAAACCTCCCGCGTTGATCACTGGATCTACTCTTTGCGTATACCTCTCCCCCCGCCGAATCGTAAAGGGGTCTCTCGGGATCCCATAGGTGTCGTGCCCCGACACCAAGTATGATGCATGACAAGACCAAATGTTGTTACTCATGGCAGGAGATGATGCATGAAAGAACCCCACATCAAAGCAAGTTTAAATGAGGCCGAAAACAACACATGACAATTCCGGAAACTCCCCATATGCAATTTTTTAATTTGGTACTGATCTGATGATAACACAAGGTTAAAGTTGTTAAATAGCAAGTTAACATGCACCATGATGATCTACATTTTTTTCTAGTACATCAAAGGCAAAGAAAATGTTGTGGCGGATGCACTTTCCCACAAATGCATGCTTGTTACTAAACTTGAATTAAATGTGATTGGTTTTGAGCACATCAAAGACTTGTATGCGCATGATCCTACTTTTGCTATTGAAAGTGCGTTATATCGACTAGAGGGGGGGTGAATATGCGATTTTTACAAATTCGTCACTGAGGAATTTCAAGGTGAGGAAATTCCTAAGTGACGAACTACTTAGCAGCGGAATAAGTGCTCAGATGCAAGCATAACAGAGCAGTAGCATAGTCATCATGATGAAATGAAAACAAGCACAGAGTACGAGTAGCGTAAACACAGGATAAGCAGGCTGAAGACAAACTGACTGAAGAAATTGAACTGAGGAAATTGAGAAAGTCTTCAGTCAAAGTCTTCAAACAGTAATGATCAAATACATAGCAAGTATGCGAGGAAATGAAAGGGTTGATGAAATAGAACCAGTAGCTCGGTGAAGACAATGATTTGGTAGACCAGTTCCAACTGCTGTGACAGTTGTACGTCTGGTTGGAGCGGCTAGGTATTTAAACCTGAGGACACACAGTCCCGGACACCCAGTCCTGAACACACAGTCCAGGACACCTAGTCCTCACCGTATTCTCCTTGAGCTAAGGTCACACAGACCTCGCCCAATCACTCATGGTAAGTCTTCACAGGTGACTTCCAAACCTTCACATACTCGGTCACTCGGCAATCCACAATTTCCTCTTGGATGCTCTAGACCATGACGCCTAACCGTCTGGAGGATGCACAGTCCTCAAAGGTAACAAGTGTCGGTTCCACACAGGAACGATCTCTTCAGTGATGCTCAATCACTTTGGGTTTGTAGGTGTTTGGGTTTTTGGGTTTTTCCTCACTTGATGATTTTCGCTCAAAGTCCTCGGAGGATGGGATGCTCTAAATGACAAGTGTCAATCTATTTCTTGGAGCAGCCAACCAGCTAGTGGTTGAAGGGGGTGGCTATTTATAGCCTAGGGAGCAGCCCGACATGATAAGACATAAATGCCCTTCAATGATATGACCGTTAGGTGGGTAGGATATTTGGACAGCTGGCGCGTAGCACAGCAACGGTTGGAAATTTGAGTATCAAATTCCTCAGGGCTATCATGTTCCTCACTTGTAGGCAATCAGCACTGGCGAATTCCTAACTCCTCAGTTAGAACAAATTCCTCAAAGAACAGAAGAACTTCGTCTCTGTCACTAAAGAACTTGACTAAACTGTATGAGATTTCCAATGGCTTCACTCGAAAGGATTGGGTAGGTGTAGGATTTTGAGTTGAGCATCACTTGGAAACTTTTCCTTAGTTTTACCTCGACCCCCTTTAACAGTACGGTGTTTCCTATGACTCAAGAAGAAGAAAATGAAACTACGAAAACAAAAGTCTTCACGCTTCATAATCCTCGCATGAATATCAAGTCTTCAGGGTCGCACCAATTTCTTCACTTTTAAAGTCTTCAAGAAAACCAAAGTCTTTAGTTGAAGACATTCATTTTTAGGGGTCGACATTCATCGTAAATAACAAACTCCTCATAGACTTATAGACCTGTGTACACTCACAAACACATTAGTCCCTTAACCTATAAGTCTTCAATACACCAAAATCACTAAGGGGCACTAGATGCACTTATAATCTCCCCCTTTTTGGTGATTGATGACAATATAGGTTAAGTTTTCAACGGGGATAAACATATGAAGTGTAAATACTAATATTGAGGAATTTGACTGCAAGATATAGAAGAACTCCCCCTGAAGATGTGCATATTTGAAGAATTTGCTTTGAAATAGCAAATGCACATTGTTGAATAATATCATGGAGATCTCCTCCTATATCTTGAAATTCATACACGCATTTATCATATGATATGAAGAATTTGAAATGCATGATGAAATATGGTGTCTGACGAAATTCAGCATGCGTGCATTATGGTATTGAGGAAATAACATGCAGAAAAACAGAGCAAAAGTATCAGACCACCATAGGACTTAAGTTTACAACTCATCAGAGCAAACACCTCAGAAAAGCAAGAGTTGAAACTTAATAGAAATATAGCCCATATATATAAGACCCGCTTGAAGACTAAACTCAAATTTCTCCCCCTTTGTCATCGAATGACCAAAAGGGACGAAAAATGAGGACTAACGCCCCTGAAGAATATCATCATGATGTCGATGGAGGAGCGCCAGCATTGTTGGGGTCGTCTGTTGAGGTAGGGCCTGCCGCAGTGTCGTTCAAGTCTTCAGCTTCATCCATCTCGCGTGATGAAGAATATGAACTGGCAACAAGCTGAGGAACTTTGACTTTCTTGAATTTCTTCGAAGGTGGCTGGGACCAGTCAAAGTCCTGTTGGAAGCCCATCTCCTTGAGTTCTTCAGCACTATGAAGATTAGACAGAATCGCCCAAGTGCGGTCAAAGACTTCATGCAGTAGTGATTCTTCTTCACAGTATTTTGAGTGACTGTCATGTTCTGAAGAATTGCACCAAACTGACGCTTGACCCACTTGTGATTTCGATCAACTTTCTGATGAAGACTAAGGAGAAGTTCACGATCAGTCATCACACGCGGAGCTGTGGCTTGAGGATGATGTTCTGAAGCTTTGGCGGCAGAATCTTGAGTTGCAGAGTCATCATTGGTGGAATAGGAAGTAGCTTTGCGAAACTGTCCATCCAATGGACGAGTACCTTCATCAATAACAGCAGCCTTGCCCTTCTCGTCAGCTGAGGAAATAGTCCGTTTGAGGACTTCAATAGGGGGCAAATAGGTGAGATGATTTTGAAAGTCAGCCTTATAATGAATTGAAGACCTTGATCTGATGAATCTCATGATCTAGGGAGCATAAGGCTTCAACTCAAAAGGCGACAGAGCAGCATTGGCCAAAGTCCTCATGAAGAAATCATGGTAGTTGATAGGAATACCGTGAATGATATTGAATAGCAGATTCTTCATAATGCCAACAACTTCTTCATCATCAGAGTTGTGGCCCTTGATTGGACTGAGGGTTTTGGTCAATATGCGATAGATTGTCCTTGGCACATAGCGCAATTCCTTGACGAGGAATTTGGTCTTTGGAGCTTGGCCTGGCTTCAAAGGCTTCATCAGCACTTGCATCAGATGATCAGACAGTTCAGGTTCAACATAGAGAAGCCTTGCACCTTCAGTGGGAGGACTGACTGGGACGACATGAAGCAATTTAGAGGCCGGTGCTTTGAAATGAGTATTCTCGGTCATCCAGTCCAATACCCATGAATTGACATCATCAACATTTCCAGTAATGTGCAGCGTGGCGAAGAATTGAAGAATGAGTTCTTCATTCCAATCGCAGATGTCGGTGCAGAAATTGAGTAACCCAGCGTCATGAAGAACACTGAGGACTGGGGTGAAGCAGGGTAGCGATTCCATATCTACATGAGGAATTTGCTCATGTTCAAAGATCTTATCCTTATCAACCAACAATGAGGAGTAGAAGTTCATCTGGCTTGCAGTCCAGAAACGCTTGCGACGAAGATGAGCAGAGTCATAGGGATTGTAGTCAGTGAAGAATATGTGCTCGTTGAAGAAATCCTCAGCATTATACTTCTGCTTCTTGGAGTGAGGGTTCTGTGGCTTGGGCTGAAGATTAACAGTTGAAGAATTTATAGCCTCTTGAGGTATAGCCACTGGAGCCACTGGCTGAGGAATTTCAGCAGCAGCCTTGGCCTCCATTTCTTCAGACATATGTACATCAGCGCTAGTGGCTGGAACTTCTTCAGGAATAGAATGAAGTGAAGCTTGACGTTCATTAGAGCCCGTATGAATTTCTTCAGTTGGCACAGGGGACTGAGGAACATGATGTAGAGGGGTTGTCAGAGGTGAATTGGGGTGATGACTTTCCCAAAAGTCATCATTCAGAATAGGTGTTGTAGACCCAATATCCACATCCTCATCTTCTTCAGTTCCTTCGACGCCTGCCTCTTCAGCTGTGAACTGAGGCATGGGCGATGATACCAGTGGGGTTGAAGAGAAAGTATCCACTTCAATTTCTTCATCCATCTGCTCTGTCAAAGCAGCAGAAGGATCTACTTCATCAGATTTACTTGGAATTTCATATTCCTCACCAAAGGGAATGATCTCCTTTGATGGCATGCTTGATATTGGAATAGCATCAATTGGGTTTTCAGATGAACTCGTCAAAGTCTTCAATTTCTTGGGAGCTGAAGACTCTGAAGATGCAGATGCTTTCCTTTTCTTCACAGCTGCTCGCTCCGCAGCCTTGGTTTTCTTCGCTTCTGATGCAGAAGGAAGGTTGATGCTTGTCATCGGTGCAGGAGGAGCAGAGGAAATTGGTTGAATTTCTTCAGGCACAACTGATGCAGTTGCCCTGGCTTGTTCAGATTCCTCAGGCACAGTAGCAGATGCTTCAACTGGCCTGGATTGCTCTTCAGGCTCAATATAGGAGGTTGCCCTGGCATTTTCTTCAGAGACTGGAATTTCTTCATCAGCTCTGGCGCTTTCATTTTCTTCAGCAGACTGAACAGATGTTCCAGTCTGAGGAAATTTGGGTTGCGATGAAGCTGCAACACTTGGAGTAAATCCTTTTGCCATTCTGACGAATCTGACTTTGGCACCTAGCCAATCTGCATGAAATTCATCACTGAGTGCTTTGATCTCAGCCTGCATAGACACAAGTTCTTCAGGAGACATTTTGACAACATTGTTCTTCAGAAAACGCTCCTTCTTGTACTGAGCCTTCTTCACCTGCCTGGCCTTTTCAAATTTCCATTTCTCTTCATTTATGAAGGCCGTCAACATGTGACTTTGACCAGGAGTGAGGTTTAATTCAGGCAAAGGTGTATTTGGATCCTTGTGCCATAGATCGATGAAATCAAGAATCTTCCTTGGATCCAGCATGAGGGGCACAGCACTGCCTTTGGCTCTAGTGGCCCTTTGTTGTCGATCTCTGATGATCTTAGCTAATTCTTCATCATCAGCTTCGTCTTCGCTTGACGGAACCTGAAAGGCGACTTGCTTCTTGTGAGGACTTGGCCTTGTGCCTCGTCCAGCAGTGGCCTTTTTCTTCAGCAAGGTCGGAGTTGTTGAAGACTGAGGTGGAGCTGAAGAACTTGCAGAGACTCCTGAAGCAATTGAGATTCCAGTAGTCCTTTGGCATGTGGCAAGATGCACAGGTGCTGAGGACTTTGCAGGAGCAGCTGAGGATTTTGTAACCGAGGGAGTTGGAGCTGCTTTTGAGGAATTTCCTTGAGGAACAGGCCGTGAGGGCTTTGAAGAGCTTGGCCGTGAGGGCATTGCAGCTGAGGAACTTGTCTTGACAGCTGATTTCTTCAGCATAGCCTTCTTAGGCTTGATAGCAGAGGCCTCAGCGGTGGCAGCAACAGAATCTTCATTGAATTTCTTTACTGCCTCTTTAGCCACTTTGGCCAGCTTGGCTTGACGCTTAGCCCACTCCTGAGGAAATTCCTCACCTCTTCTGATGCTAGTGGGATCAGCTTCTTGGCCAGGAGCCAATGGAGGTCTTGGACATGGAGGGTTAACAGCAAATTTCTTCATGTACTTGGGAGTGACATAGCGATATTCCCTCCATTCTCTTGCCCATCTCCTCTCAATCTTCTGAATGCGCACTTTGCGCTGATTTTTGTTCTCCTTGCCATGAGTTGCTTCATCAGGAGTACAATATTCATCATAGATGTCATCAGGGATCTCAAAAGCAGTATTTGTTTCTGGCCTCTTTCCTCCCTTCTGAGGTCTTTTACCATCAGCCATTTTCTTCACTTGAGGGTTTTGAACAATCGAATTTTCTAATGAGGTATGCAATTTTTCTTCAAGGAACGCTGCAAATGAGTTAAGTTGATGAGAACCTAGAGATTCAGCAGCGGACATGTGTACCTGTGAACAGAATATAGGTGCGAAGAGTTTTGGAGAGGTCATATGCGTTCTCAGAAGATTTTCAAAAGTATCAAGTTTGAGGAAGATGACCAGGGGTGTCTTGAGGAATTTCACTAAGCATTTTGACTTAGGTTCCAGAGTTGTGTAGATTGAAAATCCACACAATTGAGGAATCTTGAAGAAAAACGCTGCTTAGAGAAACTGATCAAGGACAGAAGCAAGTTGGTGTTTAAGAACATGAAAGTTGAAGAATAAACACCTTTTAAATATTTTGTGGAAATCATCAGAATGAACAAGGGCAGTAAAAATAAATTTTATTTACCCTTGACGAAGAACACGACGAACTGAGAGTGGCAGTGGAGATGTTCGTCCGTTCAGATCTTCCACGCCCTAACTTGGCGATGGAAAACAGCTACGGCGGCGGCGGAGTGAAGATTTCCGCGGCCGGCGTGAGTACGACGGCGACGAGGTCGAGGCAGTGAAGCTCTTCCTCACCGGCGACGATGGAATGTAGCGGCGGCGCTAGGTATGAGAGCTCGAGCGAGGGGAGTGAGATCGAGCGGGAGGAGAAATCTAGGGAGGGTGAGGGGGTATTTATAGCAGAGGTGAAAAACCGCTTGTCCGAAGAAAATGGACGAACGTGGCCCTGACCCTTCTCATCCTAGTGACATGTGTCACCCACGTACTGTGAAGTGGAGATCGTGTTAGATCGTGGGTGAATAGATAAATCTTATCGAGGGATATGGAACGGTTTGAGCGGCAAAAGCCGAAAATTCAGATAAGAATATTTTAATGTTTCGTTCGCAAATTCTTCAGCTGTCAAGGACACAGTGAAGACTTTGAACGGGTTTCAAATAGAACGCACATGAAGAATTTGTGAATGGACTAGATTGAGTTTAGCATAGAGGGGGAACGGGTCCGATCACATTCACTTAGAAGAAACACAACTTGAAGAATTAGCAATAAGTGAATGCTGTAGAGGACAGAAAACTCAAATATATATATATAGTCAATGAAGAACACAGTCGGAAAGAGTGAAGATTTTGCAAAGTTGAAGAATTTGAAAATTTGAAGAATTTGCACAATGATGAAACACTCAGATTTTGAAGTTTTTCAACTTTTTGTGGTGGCGTGACCCACCGTGTAAGAATGATGATTTCAGACACCACATACAATTATCGTAGGGTTCTGAGAATCAAATTCTTCATTAATTTCTTCACACTTAGAGGGTTAGTCTTCCTTGATTGAAGAAAAATGTTTCTTCGTGTGTTGCACAGCTAAGTCATCAATTTGCATAAGTGTTAGGATGTGTGTCCTTTTCAAAGGACATTCGAAGATTCTAAGATATTTAGCTCACACCGCAACTTGCTAAATCTCTTCTCATCCAAGGGCTTTGTGAAGATATCCGCTAGCTGTTCTTCAGACTTCACGGGATCAATAGAGATGTCACCCTTCAACACATGATCTCGAAGAAAATGATGACGAATCTCGATGTGCTTTGTCTTCGAGTGCTGAACTGGGTTATGAGCAATTTTGATGGCACTCTCGTTGTCGAAGTAGAGTGGCACATTCTTCACATTGATGCCGTAGTCCTTGAGGGTTTGCTTCATCCATAGCAATTGAGCAAAGCAAGAACCAGCAGCAATATACTCAGCTTCAGCAGTAGAGAGTGATACGCAGTTCTGCTTCTTCGAGGACCAACATACTAAGGATCGTCCGAGGAAATGGCATGTGCCTGAAGTTGACTTGCGGTCCACATGATCACCGGCATAGTCAGAGTCAGAATATCCAATGAGATCAAAAACCGAGCCCTTGGGATACCATAATCCAAGTGTTGGAGTGTGAGCTAGATATCGAAGAATATGTTTCACAGCCTTATGGTGTGATTCCTTCGGTGTAGCTTGAAAACGGGCACACATGCAAACACTAAGCATAATATCCGGCCTAGATGCACATAGGTACAATAAAGAGCCAATCATGGAGCGGTATACCTTTTGATCGAAGTCTATTCCATTTTCATCAGTGCATAGATGGCCATTTGTGGGCATAGGGATTTTGACGCCTCTGCATTCTTGCATACCGATTTTCCTCAGAACGTCCTTGAGGTATTTCTCTTGAGAAATGAAGATGCCAATACGTTGTTGACGAATTTGAAGACCTAAGAAGAATTTCAATTCTCCCATCATGGACATTTGATATTCCTCACTCATCATGTAAGCAAATTCGTCACTATAATGTTGGTTAGTACAGCCAAAGATAATATCATCAACATATATTTGGCACACGAATAATTCATCATCATAGGTTTTGGTGAAAAGAGTTGGGTCGAGTGAACCGGGTTTGAAGCCTTTCTTCATGAGGAATTCCTTCAGAGTATTAAACCACGCCCGAGGGGCCTGCTTGAGGCCATAGAGGGCCTTATTGAGTCTGAAGACTTTGTCAGGATGCTTAGGATCTTCAAAACCTGGGGGTTGAGCAACATATACTTCTTCCTCAAGCTTACCATTGAGGAATGCACTTTTCACATCCATTTGATATAAGATGATATTATGATGGTTAGCATAAGCAAGCAATATGCGAATAGCCTCAAGTCTAGCAACAGGTGCAAAAGTCTCATCGAAATCAATTCCTTCAACCTGTGTGTAGCCTTGAGCTACAAGACGAGCCTTGTTCCTCACCACTAGGCCATTTTCATCTTGCTTGTTGCGGTAGATCCATTTGGTACCGATGATATTGTGCTTGCATGGGTCCGGTCGCTTGACAAGCGCCCTCACATTGTTCAGCTTGAATTGATGTAATTCCTCTTGCATTGCTTGAATCCATTCAGGCTCCAGAAATGCCTCATCAACTTTGGTGGGCTCTGTGATAGAGACGAAAGCAAAATGCCCACAAAAGTTAGATAAATGTGAAGCTTTTGAGCGAGTCAGAGGACCTGGTGCGTTGATGTCGTTGATGATTCTCTCAATCTGTACTTCATTTGCAACGCGGGGATGAGCAGGTTGACGACTTTGATTTGGCTCAGCATTTTCTTCAGAGCCATTTTCTTCAGATGCGCCAGCATGCTGTTCTTCATGTTCTGGAATGATTTCTTCAGCAGATTCTTCAGTAGGAATGACATCCTCAGTAGCTTTGAACTTGATGGTTTCCTCAGGCATCTTTTCATCTAGCACAGGAGGTAGGTGCTCTCTTTGCGAGCCGTTAGTTTCATCGAACCGCACATCTACAGTTTCAACAACCTTGTTGTGATAGGTATTGAAGACCCTGTAGGTGTGCGAGTCCTTTCCGTAACCAAGCATAAAACCTTCATGTGCTTTCGGTGCAAATTTAGAATTGTGATGTGGATCTCTAATCCAGCATTTAGCACCGAAGACTTTGAAATAACTCACATTGGGTTTCTTGTCAGTGAGGAGTTCATATGAGGTCTTCTTGAAGAATTTGTGAAGATATACCCTGTTGATGATGTGGCATGCAGTATCAGTTGCCTCAGGCCAGAAGTGACGAGGTGTCTTGTATTCATCAAGCATGGTGCGAGCCATCTCAACAAGAGTCCTGTTCTTGCGCTCCACAATGCCATTCTGCTAAGGAGTGTATGGGGCAGATAGCTCATGAGTAATACCAAGTTCATCGAGATAGTCATCAAGACCAGTATTCTTGAACTCAGTCCCATTGTCACTACGTATATGCTTGATCTTCACGCCGAAATTTGTCGAAGCCCTTGAGGAAAATCGTCTGAAGACTTCCTGCACTTCAGTTTTGTAAGTAATGACATGCACCCATGTGTAACGAGAATAGTCATCAAGAATGACAAAGCCATATAGAGATGCTGCATTTGTTAGTGTGGCATAATGAGTAGGGCCAAAGAGATCCATATGAAGCAATTCAAAAGGACGAGAAGTAGTCATGATAGTCTTCGAGGGGTGCTTGGCTCTGGTCATCTTTCCAGCCTCACAAGCCCCACAAAGATGATCTTTGAGGAATTTGACACCCTCGATGCCAATGACGTGCTTTTTCTTCACGAGCGTGTGTAAGTTCCTCATGCCAGCATGACCCAGTCGTCGATGCCATAGCCAGCCTTCTGAAGCTTTAGCAAGTAGACAAGTGGCAGGCTGTGGTCCTGCAGAGAAATCAACAATATACAAGTCTCCTCTCCTAAAGCCTTCGAAGACTTTGGAATTGTCAGATTCCATGAGCACTAAGCAACGATATTTGCCAAAGACAACAACCATATCAAGATCACAAAGCATTGAGACAGACATGAGGTTGAATCCGAGGGACTCGACAAGCATGACTTTATCCATGTGTCGATCCTTTGAGATTGCAACCCTACCTAGACCCAATACCTTGCTTTTGCCTTTGTCAGCGTAGGTGATATGCTTCAAGTGTGATGGAGATAAAGGAGTGTTCATCAGTAAGCTCTTGTCACCGGTCATGTGATTTGTACATCCACTATCGAGGACCCACTCAGTAGCTTTGGGTAAATCATCCTGCAGATGAATTAGTGCATCTTACAAACTCATATACTTCAAAGTGAAGAGTATGACATCAAATTCATCAGACATATTTCATCAATTAAAGCAACATATGTATATATAGCAAGGTGAGGACGTGAGAAATGAATAAATCATTTCTTCATGATTAGCTTGCGTCCTTTCAAGCATTTCAGGTCTCCAGCAAATTCTTCAGACGATTTAGTTCGTCTGGAGACCTGACCCTGCATAAGAGATTATTTCCTTTTCTTCACCACCCACATCTGGAGGGGTGGCAAAGAGTTCATCATTCTGCGATCCATAAGAGAAAGGTGGCATAGACGCCAGACCACTTCATTTCACATAAGAGGGGTTAGGGTAAGCATATGAATAAGCAGAGAAATTCTTCGAGGACTTATGAACATAATGATTTGAAGAATAATGCATATATTCATAGCCCTTAGGCTTTCCCTGCGAAACAGAAGTGTTAGCACGATGATGTTCATGTGAGGACTTGGATCCATGTGAGGAATTTGATCCATAAGAGGACTTGGATCCATATGAAGACTTTGGTTCATATGAAGAATTTGATCTGGGGTTCTTATTCTTCATAGGTGGTGTCATGAGGACATTCACCTGAAGACTTTCAAGGCACTTTTTGGGAACCCAGATTTTCTTCATAGGGGGACCATTCCTGCAGTTAGATCCAACATATCTAGCAAATACCTCACCATTCTGATTTTTGAACAGTTTATAGTTGGAGTCAAATGACTCATCAGATGAATATGAGGATTCACAAGTAAAGCCAGATAAAGTGGATGGATCTACGGGAGGTCCCTTCGCAGCAACCCATGAGGTTTTGGGATACTGCTCCGGTTTCCAGTAGGTTCCATCAGCATTGAGTTTCCTCTCAAAGGCAATACCCTCTTTCCTAGGGTTCCTGTTCAAGATCTACTTTTTGAGCACATCACAAAGAGTCTGATGCCCTTTGAGGCTTTTGTACATGCCTGTCACATACAATTCCTTCAACCCTGCATTTTCGTCAGTGATACTAGTGGTATCCTCAGATGAGGAATTTGTGACCACAAAGATAGTTGAAGAATTTGCAGCAATAGAAGCATTTGAACATTCAGGTGAAGAATTAGCAGTTTCACGTTCAATGCATTTCAAGCATGGTGGAATAAATTCTTCCTGAGCGGAACTGATCTGTTGAGCAAGCAAAGAATCATTTTCCTTCTGAAGATCTTCATGACTCACCCTTAGCTTCTCAAGATCTTGCTTTCTTTGAAGAAATTCATAAGAAAGCTTCTCATGATCGGCTAAGAGAGTTTCATGACGACCTTGAAGGTTGTCAAACTTAGACTGTAGTTGCTGAAGATTATCAGTCAGTGTTTGAGTTCGATCCATTTCCTCACCTAACAGATCATCGCTTTTGTCTAGCATATTTTGAACCTTTTCCAAAGCCTTTTGTTGTTTAACAGCAATATTAGCAAGTTTGGAATAGCTGGGTTTGAGGTTTTCATCAGATTCATCCTCACTTGATTCAGAGGAGGGATATTTGAATACCTTGGCACCTTTTGCCATGAAGCAATAGGTGGGAGCATAGTCATCGTTGCCGTCATCAGCAGTGTTGGGGAAGCCATTTTCCTTAGTGTTGAAGATGGACTTGCTAATATAAGCAGTAGAGAGGGCTAGGCTCGCCACACCAGAGTCTGACTCCTCAGATGCCTCCTCTTCCTCATGTTCCTCAGATTCAGCATCAGAGTCCATTTCCTTGCCAATGAAAGCCCGAGCTTTCTTGGAGCTGCTCTTCTTGTGAGATGAAGACTTTGAAGATCTTGACGATGAGGACTTTGAAGATTTCTTCTTCTTCGATTCCTTCTCCCACTCAGGACAATCAGTAATGTAGTGACCAGGTTTCTTGCATTTATGGCAAGTTCTCTTCTTGTAATCACGGGATGAGGAATCTGATTTCATGTCATCACCTTTTGAGGATTTTCCAAATCGGCCACGTCTAGAGAACTTTTGGAATTTCCTCACGAGCATTGCTAGCTCCTGACTCAGTTCTTCAGGATCACCAAGGCTGCTACCAGAATCTTCATCTTCAGATTCAGAGACTGCCTTGGCTTTCAGTGCACGAGATCTACCATAGCTCGGTCCGTAGAGATCTCTCTTCTCAGCTAGTTGGGATTCATGAGTATTTAGCCTCTCGAGGATATCAGCAGGATCAAGTGACTTGTAGTCTCCACGTTCTTGAATCATCAGTGCCAGTGTATCGAATGAAGAATCGAGTGACCTCAGCAATTTCTTCACCACCTCTTGGTCGGTGATGTCAGTGGCACCCAGTGCCTGAAGCTCGTTTGAAATGTCAGTGAGGCGATCAAAGGTTTGCTGAACATTTTCGTTGTCGAGTCTTTTGAAGCGGTTGAAGAGATTGCGAAGAACGTCAACTCGAGAGTCACGTTGAGTTGAGACTCCTTCGTTGACCTTGGACAGCCTATGCCAGATAAGCTTAGCTGTCTCCAAAGCACTCACTCTGCCATACTGCCCTTTGCTCAGATGGCCACATATGATATTCTTCGCTTGAGAGTCGAGTTGCTTGAATCTCTTCACATCAGCAGCGTTTACGGAAGGAGTGACAGAGGGAACACCCTTTTCCACAACATACCAGAGATTGTTGTCAATTGCCTCAAGATGCATGCGCATCTTGTTCTTCCAGTAGGGGTAGTCCTTCCCATCGAAGGTAGGACACCCAGCTAAGACCTTGATCATGCCTGCAGTCGACATAACTAAAACTCCAGGTGGTTAAACCAAAATCACACAGAACAAGGGAGTACCTTGCTCTGATACCAATTGAAAGTGCGTTATATCGACTAGAGGGGGGGGTGAATAGGCGATTTTTACAAATTCGTCACTGAGGAATTTCAAGGTGAGGAAATTCCTAAGCGACGAACTAGTTAGCAGCGGAATAAGTGCTCAGATGCAAGCATAACAGAGTAGTAGCACAGTCATCATGATGAAATGAAAACAAGCACAGAGTACGAGTAGCGTAAACACAGGATAAGCAGGCTGAAGACAAACTGACTGAAGAAATTGAACTGAGGAAATTGAGAAAGTCTTTAGTCAAAGTCTTCAAACAGTAATGATCAAATACATAGCAAGTATGCGAGGAAATGAAAGGATTGAGGAAATAGAACCAGTAGCTCGGTGAAGACAATGATTTGGTAGACCAGTTCCAACTGCTATGACAGTTGTATGTCTGGTTGGAGCGGCTAGGTATTTAAACCTGAGGACACACAGTCCCGGACACCCAGTCCTGAACACACAGTCCAGGACACCTAGTCCTCACCGTATTCTCCTTGAGCTAAGGTCACACAGACCTCGCCCAATCACTCGTGGTAAGTCTTCACAGGTGACTTCCAAACCTTCACATACTCGGTCACTCGGCAATCCACAATTTCCTCTTGGATGCTCTAGACCATGACGCCTAACCATCTGGAGGATGCACAGTCCTCAAAGGTAACAAGCGTCGGTTCCACACAGGAACAATCTCTTCAGTGATGCTCAATCACTTTGGGTTTGTAGGTGTTTGGGTTTTTGGGTTTTTCCTCACTTGATGATTTTCGCTCAAAGTCCTCGGAGGATGGGATGCTCTAAATGACAAGTGTCAATCTATTTCTTGGAGCAGCCAACCAGCTAGTGGTTGAAGGGGGCGGCTATTTATAGCCTAGGGAGCAGCCCGACATGATAAGACATAAATGCCCTTCAATGATATGACCGTTAGGTGGGTAGGATATTTGGACAGCTGGCGCGTAGCACAGCAACGGTCGGAAATTTGAGTATCAAATTCCTCAGGGCTATCATGTTCCTCACTTGTAGGCAATCCGCACTGGCGAATTCCTAACTCCTCAGTCAGAACAAATTCCTCAGAGAATAGAAGAACTTCGTCTCTGTCACTGAAGAACTTGACTAAACTGTATGAGATTTCCAATGGCTTCACTCGAAAGGATTGGGTAGGTGTAGGATTTTGAGTTGAGCATCACTTGGAAACTTTTCCTTAGTTTTACCTCGACCCCCTTTAACAGTACGGTGTTTCCTATGACTCAAGAAGAAGAAAATGAAACTAAGAAAACAAAAGTCTTCACGCTTCATAATCCTCGCATGAATATCAAGTCTTCAGGGTCACACCAATTTCTTCACTTTCAAAGTCTTCAAGAAAACCAAAGTCTTCAGTTGAAGACATTCATTTTTAGGGGTCGACATTCATCATAAATAACAAACTCCTCATAGACTTATAGACCTGTGTACACTCACAAACACGTTAGTCCCTTAACCTATAAGTCTTCAATACACCAAAATCACTAAGGGGCACTAGATGCACTTACAGCTATTCCATATGGCAAATGTTTGACGCATACATCTTGGGAACGCTATTACATCAAAGATGATTATCTTATGAGAGCTAACAAACTTTGTATCCCTGAGTCTTTTCTTCGTTTGTTACTTTTGCAAGAATCTCATGGAGGAGGACTTATGGGACACTTTGGACGTGACAAGACATTTGCTACGCTCTCCAAAAACTATTTTTGGCCCAAGATGTTCCGCGATGTCTCACGCTTCACCAACCGATGCTCTACATGACGCAAAGCTAAGTCTAAAGCTCAATCCCATGGTCTCTATATGCCATTTCCTATTCCGTATCACCCATGGGAAGATATTAGTATGGACTTTGTGCTTGGTTTGCCTCGAACTCGAAATGGAAAAGATTCCCTGTTTGTTGTTGTGGACCGATTCTCTAAAATGGCTCATTTCATCCCATGCAACAAGATAGACGATGCTTCACATGTTGCAAATCTTTTTTGTAGGGAAATCTTGCGCCTACATGGAGTGCCAAAGACTATTATCTCGGACTGCGACATCAAGTTCCTAAGTTACTTTTGGAAGACCCTATGCGCCAAGCTCGGAATCAAGCTCTTGTTCTCTTTGGCATACCATCCCCAAACCGATGGCCAAACAGAGGTCATGAACCGGACGCTATCTACTCTCGTACGCTTGTTGATCAAGAAGAACATCAAGGAGTGGGAAGAGTGTCTACCCATCGCCGAGTACGCCTACAATCGAGCACGACACTCTACTACCGGCAAGTCCCCCTTCGAGGCCATCTACGGCTTCAACCCGTTGTCCCCATTGGACATTCTACCTCTTCCAATACAAGAGCGCATCAACATGGACGCAAGTGCATGAGTGAGCTACCTCAAGAAGATGCATGAAGATACAAGGCACACCATCGAGTGCCAAGTACAACGACTCGCGACCAAGCTCAACATCAACAAGCAACCCATGATATTCAACATTGGAGATCTCGTGTGGCTACACCTTTGCAAGGACCGCTTCGCCAACAAATGCAAATCCAAGCTTCTACCTTGAGCCGACAGACCCTTCAAGGTGCTAGCACGCTACAACAACAATGCATACAAGTTCGATCTCCTGCGCGACAAGTACAACATGAGCGACGTCTTCAACGTCAAGGATCTCTCTCCCTACCATGGTGATGAGGCTTTCGATCCGAGGTCGGATCTTTCCAAAGGGGGAGGGGGAGATGATGCGGAGCATCCCATGGTCATCCCCATGGACCTACCTACGTCTCCCATGACACCACTTGGACCAATGACAAGAGCTCCAGCAAAGGATAACGAAACTAAAGTGAACTCGCTCCTCTCCGAACTACCACCTTCCACAAATGAGACATGGCTACTACCTCAAGCGGAAACCCTATGTGTGATTAGGTGCTTGGAGGGAAGCCACAGGACAGCTACGCCCAACGGACAAGACGGCGATGACACCAAGTACGAGGACCAAGAGGAAGAGATGCCAGGAAGCTACAGCCCCCAGACGACCGGCACCTGTCAGACGTCAGATGCCTGGAGGCACCAGCGGCCAGCTGAGTCCCAGCTTGCGCACGCTCCAGGGGCTAGACGACCGACACCGACCGGACGTCCGACACCCTCCAGCGACCGGACGACCGAGCCCCCCCAGACGACCGGTGCCACCCGTCCAGCAGCAAAACTTCAGAAGTATGGAGGGCACCGGACGACCGACGCTCCGGACGTCGGACGCCCACCGGAAATCCGACGCCACCTGATCAGAGCCAAAATGTCGGAAATCCGATACTTACCGGACGTCCGAGCGCCAGCGAGACACTGAATGACCGGTAACTGTCGGACGTCCGACGCCTGTGTGTTGATAGCGTGTTGGGCCGAAGCCCACATAATCTTTCATGACCCTAGACTATATATACTCCTCCTCCTCCCTCTTTCTATGTTTAGCATAGGTTTAGCTCATTTGAGAGATAGAGCTTTGCTCATCCATTCGGTTCTACTCCATCGAGAGACCGCGACCTCTTCGGAGAAGATCCATCGATTGGATTCAAGAACCCTCACGGGAAGACCCCTCAAGACCTCCTCTCGGGGAAGAACTCGCTACCGATTATATCGTCCTTTGTTGCGTTTGCATCTTGTATCACTCTTTATGTTCATGGACCTAGCATATGTGTGATCTTTCTCGTTGATTTGAGTGTTTCCCCTCGTGTTCTTCGTGTTCTAAGGATCCCCTCCATTTCATGAAAGATCGGACTTAAGGTATCCACCCTACATCGGAAATACTTACCGTAGCTGTGCTGCATCATCCCTTCCTCTTTGGGGAAATACCGACGCAGTCTCAAGCCATGTCATGCTCTCACGTTAGATCATCGCATTACCCGTACCTGCATCTGTTGTTGTAGTAATCTGTGAGCCACGAGGACTCAGCAATCCCATTACCATGGGTATCAAGACTAGCAAAGCTTAATGGGTATGGAATGTATAAGTGGTGAGGTTGCAGCAACACTAAGCATTGTATGGTGGATAAGTTACGAGTACAAGAGTAAGACGAGTAACTACGCATAACGATCACATCTAGTAGTGATCAGTAAGTGATCTTGGAGTACTTACGAGTCAAACATAACCCCACCATGTTCTCTTCCCGAACTCCCTCGAAACGAGACGGTCACGGTTACGCACACGATTGGTGTATTTTAATTTGGGTTTAGTGTCAAGTTCTCTACAACCGGATATTATAAATTTCCAAGTCGCCACATAACCGCGGGCACGGCTTCCGAAAAGATTTAACCCTGCAGGGGTGCTCCAAGTGGTCCATTGTAAATTACCACGCGCATCCGATTGAACATCCTCACACCATGAAGAACACGATGCTTACGATAAGGAATTCTGATGGACCTGCCTGCCGTCAAAGGTAAAAACTAAACCAGCAAGACCGCCCGATGTGCCGACAAATCCCGATAGGAGCCGCGTGTATCTCATTCTTAGGGCACACCGGATGGGAAAGCCTACGAGTAAAACCAGACCTCGAGTTGCCCCGCGGTGGCCCCGCAGTCTGCCCGTTTTGGACCAACACCATCGACACTGGCCCACCTGTATTATGTTGAATTAAGAATCCTCGGGGACGCGAACCCCTATGCTAATTAATTAATTATCAGTATTATTATGTTGGCAAATTTTAAAACCAAAGTTGGGCCTTGCTGGAGTTCTTTCCTAAGCGATTGGTCAGGGGGTTCCCATACACCCACATGTGTTAGGAGCGATTGTCAAGGAACATAACACCTGTATGACGGAAACTAGGGCGGTGTTGGCGTACGACACCTATGGGATCCGAGGGACCCCTTTACGATTCGGCAGGGAGAGAGGTATTCACAAAGAGCAGAACCGAGGATCAACGCGAGGGGGATTTTTACCCAGGTTCGGGGCGCTGATCAGCGTAAAACCCTACTACTGCTTTAGTTTATTATCAGTGTTTTCGTCCCAGTTCTTGGAGCGCTTGCAATGAACAGTGTGTTCGTGCAGCAGCTACGCATGCAGAATGGGCTGAGAGTCTTCCCCCCCCCCCTATAGCAGTTGCCTTGGGCCTCCTTTTATATGCTCAAAGGGGTCACCACAGTGGCAAACTATTGATATGCAAGGTGTAAAGTAGCTATAGGGTTATCATACCTAACCACTGACATTTTAGGACAAATGCATTTAATGCACCGTGAGGTGTCCGTTTAGGTGTCCTTACTTTCTTGGGGATGGAAAAAGGGGCCATCCCATCAGCACCGCTTAAGCTCACCTTCACTAGCGCCACGCCACGCATCCAGAGATGGGACCAGAATACCAGGCTGGTCGCTGCGCTAGAGCGGTGGCACAGTGGCGGAACCTTGCCGGGCTCCGCAGGCTACCCCGGCAATATCTTGCCGGGAGCCGAGCCTCTGATCTCCAGTTCTCCTTATCTTCTGATCCTTGGCTTGAATGTCTCTTTGATAATCTTGGATTAATCTTCAGCTGTTCCCCCGACAAGCCTTGCCGCAGGTATGGCTACAACTGCCCGTGCACAACTATGGGGTACTAAAGGCCCAACATTTAGTACACCGACAGGCGGCAAGAGTGGAACAAAATACCAGGCAAAAGGCCGAGCCTTCCACCCTTTACCAAGTATATAGATGCATGAATTAAGAGATATTGTGATATCCCATGATATCCATGTCCCAACATGGAACAATCTGCACCTGCACCTGCAACTAGCAACGCTATAAGAGGGGCTGAGCAAAGCGGTAATATAGCCAAACAATGGTTTACTAGGAAGGTGGAAAAGGTTAGAGGGTTATCATGGCAATTTGGGAGACTTGTCAAACAAGTGGTAGGTAGCGCGACATAGCGATAGCATCTAGAAAACTAGCAAAGCACAGATAGTAGTGATATCCAGGGTAATGGTCATCTTGCCTGAAATCCCGCTCGGAAGAAGATCAAGCCCATGAAGTAGATGAGCCAACGTAGTCGAACGCATCCTCACAATCGCAACGAAACCGGGAACTATCGAGAAGAAGCACAACCGTAATAAGCAAGCAACACGGTAAACAAACAAGCATAAACAAGGCATGATGCACAACCAAGTATGATGCATGACAAGATCAAATGTTGTTACTCATGGCAGGAGATGATGCATGAAATAACCCCACATCAAAGCAAGTTTAAATGAGGCCGAAAACAACACATAATAATTCCGGAAACTCCCCATATGCAATTTTTGAATTTGGTACTGATCTGATTAAAACACAAGGTTAAAGTTGTTAAACAGCAAGTTAACATGCACCATGATGATCTACATTTTTTTCTAGTCAAGTTACATATGTAGATCTTTTAGTTCGGAGCTACGTTCTAAAAGATATGATCTAAACTAGTTAAACATGTCATTGATGCAAAATGCATGCAAACACAATCACAATCACAAGCACTCCAAAACATGGATGCAACAAGACAATATGAAAATATATGCAAATTTAAGCAAGTTTAATATAGGGCATGATCAAAACGGAGCAACGGTTCAACACATACACCCAGTCAAGTTATGACAACAATCTGCCAAAACAGCAACTAGGCATATTGCAAGCAACAAAACATGTTTCTACAAGAACAAGATGGCTACAAACTTGATATAATCATTTAAAGTAGAGATAACATACTTCAAATTACTCCATGTGCACAAATTCATATGATGCATAGATTAATTACTATGATTTTTACGAAATGGAACATGCTGTTAACAAGTTGACAATTTTATCATGATGACAACTTGGGAGCAAGAAAGAGACATGCTACATCAACTTTACATGGCAACCAAGAGAATGGCATCAAAGTACACATTACATAGACCAACTCACATGAAGGAATCATATGCATATGACCTAAGGATTACTGGCAACCATCATGGCAAGTTGACAAGGTTTAAAAGTTTTCTAAAGTTAACAACAAGATGCACTTTTGCAATGAGGATTATGACATGTAGATGAACTTTATTATGCATGAAACAGCCACCATCATGTAGAGCATGAAAATAAGATGAATTCACATATATAAATCATCTCCATTGGACAAACATGCACAAAGATACATGCTCGACAAAATGCATACATGATGCTGAAAAAAAGGGGCTTAGCCGTTTTTAGAAATTCAGAGAGAACGCAATATAGTAGGACTCACCCACGGTGATGGATAAGGGCAGTGGCTGGGGCCTCACCAGATGGGCTTCGGCCCACGCGAAGTGGAGAGGCAGGCCGGCGGGAGGAGCTGGGCTGGGCCTGCCGACGCGGGGCCCACGGGGACGGACACAGAGCTCGTCGTCCTCCTTGTGCGCCTGCACGAGCAGGGAGGAGGGAGGCGGCCATGGCAGTGGACGGTGGTGGCTCGATGTCGGTGAGGCACAGAGGAGGCCCTGGAGGCGCGGATCCGAACGCGGGCGATCCGTTCCCGGGGGCAGCGGGGTCCGACAGCGCGAGGACGGCGTGATCCAGCGAGCTTGGGCGCCGGTGGCCATGGCGGAGGCTTCCAAGGTGGAGAGGGAGAGCGGTTAGAGATGGGGAAAACATCTAGGGGAGAGGGAGGAGAAGCCGAGAGGGGCTGGAGGAGACCTGGTCGCCGGCGGCGGATGCTCCAGTGAGGCGCGAGGGGCGGGTCGGGGAGCAGGCGGCGGAGCTCTGGGTCCTCCTGATCCAGATGGAACTGGGGCGCTCGGGAGCCCGAGGGGCTTCGGCAGTGCGGCGGCAGGATACGGGCCGGCCGGGCCAGATCCAGGCCCCGGCGGGCCACAGCGGAGGCGGAGCTGGCTGGCCGCGGGGTTGGTGACTTGGCGTGACGCCATTGGCCGGGGCGGCGGCTGCGGTGACGCTGGCTGGACAGGTGCACACCATGTGGCGGGGCTCGGTTCACCGGAGCAGAAATGGAGGTGGGGGCGGCGGCTATGAGGTGGGAGGAGGCTAAGGGGTAGGGATTGCCCAAAATTGCAGGGGAGAGGTGTTTAAATAGGGTAGGGGGTCTAGGGATTATGGTTTGGGAAGGTTTTCGAGCCCTACGATCGTGATTCGACGGATCCGATCGAGAGGGGGGGCGGGGATTTGGCAGGCCTAGTGGACTGAATTAGAGTGCCTTGGGCTTAGAGGGGAAGAGAGAGGGGCGGCCCGGCATTGGTTTTTGGAACACCGAAAACATCCGATGATTTATCCGGCTATAGTGCCGCTATAGTTATTAGTTTGGGTATCAAATGGACTCCGAATACGATGAAATTTGGCATGCGGTCCACCTACAATAAAACAAGGCCGCATGCCAACGTTCACCCCATTCCGAGAACATTTTTATCCCACTAATAAAATAATATTTCGGAGGTGCCGCGGGCGCGTGCGAGTGTGGTTGGTCTCAGACCGGTCAACAGAGAGATGGGAAGACCCGACAACTACGGACGGATGCCAGTTTTGAAAAGAATGATGGCATGAGTGGCGATGCAATGCGAATGATGCAATGATGAATGTAACAACCTATTGAAACACACGGTGACAACGACAATAAATGGAAGGCAACTGGAGCATCAGTCTCGGGGCATCACAACACTCCCCCACTAACAGAAGATCTCGTCCCGAGATCTTAGGAATGAAACGAAAGAGAAAGAGGATGATGAAAATGAAAGGAAACGAGCAAAAGTCCCGAAGAAGAGAATCGACTCAAGAGGATTCATCCTCATGTCGAACTTGGAAATAATTTGAAAATAACCCCGAAAAAATAAAAGAGTCAGGTAGGATCCTGGGAAAAACCTGTGGGTTATGAGCCCACTGAAAAGAAAACACCGTTGAAAACGATTGAGGAAGAGATGATGCACCAGAATGATTCAAAGACTCAAATGAGGTGACAATCCTCAAATTAACTGAACACAAACACGAATCTTTTGAGATGTCTTCAGTACTACGGGACGATTAAATGGCGTGAGGTGAACGAGCAAGGGGAAACACTTGAGCCAAGGAAAGGAATATGATCAACCCGAAAAACTAGAATTGAATCCACCGGAAATGAAAACGAGACGAACAATGATGAACTAGACGAGAATTCACCGGTTCAAACAATGGAGGAAAGAATGAAGAGGCTTCGCATGAATAAAATGGATACTTGATTCGAGACTTCAAACTCCGTGAAGAAAATGGGCGGGTGGATGGGAAAAACAAAGGCAATTTGGAACGGGGAAACGACGACATTGAGAAAATTGAGAATTAATCTTGCAGCAGATGAAGAGGATCGAATCAACTCGAAGAGAAGTGCACTGGTTGAAAAAGGATGGACATCACAATGATAAAAAACAAATGCGTGACCCTAAAGAAAATTTGAAGTGGAAGAGTAGCAGAATCAAACACCTATGTCACAAATCCTCACCAAAGCAACGAAGGGGATAAGGAGTAAAAATAATTCCTACTCTCGGATATAACTAGACTCCAAAAATAGTTTTTCCTTCTAGACTCGACAACGGCTAAGTTATGATCAATCAAGGGGGCTCCTATGATCGGTCGAGGCTCTGATACCAACTTGTCACGCCCAATATGCGATCCTATCCGAGAGGAACTCAAAGGTCCCACCAAGGATAGAGCCGCATATTGAAGACGCTTTGCAAGGTGGATATCATTACATCATACCATGTACATAATAGTTGGGGATACACACAAAGGCGTACAATCTGATGAGGACACCAATACCATTATTACACCCATAGCCCCTGCTGCTATACATACTGGACCAATTACTAGAGCTCGCGCACGCCAATTAAATTACCAGGTACTTTCGTTTCTTGGTAATGTTTCTAATGTTCATGAGATTATGATGCTGCCTAAATTGGATCCATTTGTCTTGCTTACAAATGAAGGGCCTAGCTTGGACATGAAGGATGAACATTGGAGCAAGATCAAGCATGGAGATGATGGCATGCGCAAGGGGAACAAGAACAGAGATCCAAGTGATGATTTCTGGACTTTGAAGCCATCATAATGAGTGCTTGAAGCCTTGGACGAAATATACAAGATGCCAGTTCATAAATTTCGTCTAGAAGCTATTATAGGTGCTATGTCACCTTATTATTGGGCCAGGCCCATGTAATTTCTAAATACTTGAGTGTAGGCTGTTTTTAGAGTTCGTATGTGTGGTGAAACAAGAGTTAGGGTTGGTTTCGGACCCCTCCTCCAAGGGCCATGGAATTCTACCCTCTTCCTCCATATATACAGCCCTTAGGGCACCGCTTAGACTTTGGGTTTTGTTTAGATTAAAAGTTCGCCATAGCTGCAACTTCGCGTACTTCGTTTGTGTTCAACGACCAGACCAAGACGTCACAGAACCCCACTTGATCAATAAAGATTTCCTCTTTTATTCACAATATCCAGATTGCAATTTTAGTTTCTTGCTTGTTCTTCATTTTGCTTGCAGGAAATAGACCTTTGTGGTCAGGTTGATCGTGCTCCGGCATGGTCAATAACCTCTTAGAGTTGGTTTAGCGATTGCTCAGGCGCGACGTCCTCGCACGTTCGTAGTCGGATCGTCAAAGTCTACTCTACCAAAAATGATAGCCACCATCTCATCGAAAGACGGGACACCATTGCCTCTATCAAGTGGTATCAGATTTCCAGGTTGCTAGGTGAGATTTTACAGTTCTTTGTAGTTTAGATCGAGTCTGTTCTTCTTACCTATAGTCCACTAAAAAGCCAAAAATATTAGGGTTAGTTCCTCATATCCAAACCAATCCGAGCCTTTGCATAATCTTTTTAGAGTGTTGCTTTGTTGAATTTTCTGTTGCATCGTTGTGTCGAGTTGCTGATCTTAGCGTCTAGTCCTTTAGAGTTTGAGTTCTGGTCACAGGTCTTCACACCGCCGTCGCACCTTTGTCATCGCTGCCATATATCACCACCCCACCAGATCCGTCACCGCTACCATATACCACCATATCTCTGCCACCAATCCGAGTTCCACATATACCACATATTCGCCATCAATCCGAGTCCACATATACCACCATATATACACCACCAATCCGAGTCCATATATACCACAACACCAATCCGAGTCCACATATATGACCGTCATATACCATACCCAATCCGAGTTCTTTTCGTATTAGGTTTGTTTTCGAGATCCATCTATTTTCCGATTCGTGTTTCCTTGCCTGAGTAGGTTTTGGAAAAAAAAAGTCTGGAGACCCCCGGGCAGTTTTTAGGCCAAAATTTTAGCGATCGAAAATATTTTTTCCCTATCCTATTTTTAGGTCCCAGGGAGCGTTTAGAGACACTCGCCATCATAGTGATTTTTTGTCGCACTTTTTCACCGTCGCGGCCCTGATTTTGAAAAAAAATAGTCAAAAAAATTTCGTGCCTATCCTGTTATTTTGACTTGTGAAGAGTTTTGAGACACTCGCCATTATATAGATTTTTCGCAAAAAAAAGGAGCGCAAGAAAAAGGAGCGCCCAAAAAAAAGAGCGAATTTTTTTTCCAGAGTGTGCTTTTCCCTTGTTTATGTGCCGTGCCGTGATTTTGTTAGTGTTCTAGGCTTGCATCTCTAGTAGGGTCTAGCCTAGGACCAGCACAGTATCATCGTTGAGCGTTTATTCAACTTTGCATCTCTGAATTTATTATTGCTGACCCTTTTTGCTACCATATTATAAGCCATCCCAGCTCCACATACATCTACATCATGCGTTTGACTCTCCCTGGTAATCGTTCTGTCCATGCTTTGAGAGTTTTGACTACAATGGTTGCCGATCACCGCCTGCTGCTTGGTAAGAACTGGCAAGACATTGAGATTTGCTTGATGGATTTGTGACACCCCACCACTTTCTAGTAGTTTATAGGATCATATTCTTGTATGTTTCTATTCCTGCTAACCATGACATGATCACAAGCCGATGAGATTGACTGGGAGAACATGATGAAGAAGGAGCTTCATGATAAATTTCAGCAAATGTTGAGTCAACAGGTGGAAGACGTGACGGCCAGCTTTGGAAAGGCATTGGAGAGGATTGATGATGTCTAGAAGACAATTGACACCAAGTTGGACGCCAAGTTCGATGAAGTACTCGCATGTCTTCCACAACCACCACCTGCATCTGCTACAACATTACAACAACAACAACCACCTCCACGTCGCGAAACAACCCTCCGCCGAGCGGGCCGTGTTCCTCTTGAGCCTGGACAAAGTTCTTGTGCCGCTGCTACTGCTGTTGATACTTCTGTAGCTCCTGCTGCTACTGCAGAGGTGGAGGACTATTACGAGGATGAGGTTGATCAACATCAGAACTACGTGCAACCACCAGCACCACCAGCACCAGGTCGACCTCATGCATATAATCGCAACGGTAGGGCTGCAGCACCACCTCAGGTACGAGATTATGACCATATTCCTAAACTAAAATTGAATATTCCACCACTTGAGGGTAGATACATTCCTGATGTATATCTGATTTGGGAGTTAGAAAATGAACAACGTTTCACATGCTTACAATATCCTGGGGAAAGACGTGTTGCTGCTGCTGTTTGTGAATTCACTAGTTTTGCTTCTGATTGGTGGTCTGAACATTGTAGATTATGTCATGATAATATCCCTACTACTTGGGCTGCTTTGAAAACTGCTATGTGTACTCATTGGGTTCCACCATATTATCAATGTGAGTTGCTTCAAAAATTGCAGCGTTTGAGACAAGGAAAATATTCTGTAGAGGAGTATTATCAGGAATTATAAACTGGCATGATTAGATGTGGTATTGTTGAGGATAATGAAGTTATACTTGCACGTTTTATGGGTGGATTAAAAAAAGAGATTCAGACCATTCTAGAGTATAAGGAGTATAATAATATAACTTGTTTATTCCATCTTGCTTGCAAAGCTGAATGTGAAGTGCAGGATCGACAGGCATTGGCGCAAACTAATTTTTCTGCAGGTCGATCTTCATCATGGACACCACGTACATCCTCTACTCCCACACGTCCTAGTGCAGCACCACTGACTTGAGCCGCCAATTCCAACCGAGATACAAGAAAACAGGCACCACCACCACCATCTGCCAGGAGTGCACCTTCTGGTCCCGCACAGAGCTCTTCTTCATCCATGGCATCAACAAGGCAAACACATGAGGTTATATACCGTCGTTGCAAGGGTGGAGGTCACTATGTGAGCAAATGTCCATCTCCGCGTGTGATGATTGTTACTGAGGATGCAGGGTATGAGTCCGCTAGTGACTATGATGAGGAGTGGCTCTTATTGCAAGTGAAGAACATGGTGAAGATGATTCTGAACATGAGACTCAATACATGGCTGTTGAAGATGCTGACAGGTATAAGAGTTTAGTTGATCAACGCGTTTTGAGTTTGCAGGTAACACAAGCTGAGCAAAATTAGAGGCATAATTTGTTCCATACAAAGGGAGTTGTGAAGGAACGTTCTATCCGCGTCATCATTGATGGAGGGAGCTGCAACAACTTGGCTAGCATGGAGATGGTGGAGAAGCTATCTCTCACCACAAGACCACATCCACATCCTTACTACATCCAATGGTTCAACAACACCGGCAAGGTTAAGGTAACACGTACTGTTCATGTGCATTTTAGTATCTCTACATATGCTGATTATGTTGATTGTGATGTGGTACCCATGCAAGCATGTTCCTTATTACTTGGTAGACCATGGCAATTTGATAAAAATTCTGTACACCATGGTAGAAACAATCAGTATACTCTTGTTCATAAGGATAAACATATTACGTTGCTTCCTATGTCTCCTGATTCCATTTTGAAAGATGATATTAATAGAGCTAATAAAGCAAAATAGGAGAAAAATAAGAGTGAAAATCAGATTGTGACAAAAGAATTTGAGCAACAAATGAAGCCTAATAATAAACCATCTAGTGTTGCTTCTGAAATTAAATTGAAAAGTTCATGTTTACTTGCCACCAAATCTGATATTGATGAGCTAGATTTCAGCAAATCTATTCAAGGACGTGCCTTCCTCTTTGCCTTATGCTATCACTAACATTTTTTAGGAGTTCGCTGATGTCTTTCCACCAGACGTGCCTCCGGGATTACCACCTATTCGAGGGATTGAGCATCAGATTGACTTAATTCCCGGTGCTTTGGTGCCAAACCGTGCGCCATACTGTACCAATCCAGAGGAGACGAAGGAGATTATGCGTCAAGTACAGGAGCTGCTCGACAAAGGTTATATACACGAATCTCTTAGTCCTTGTGCTATTCCTATTATAATAGTGCCAGAAAAGGATGGTACATCGCGTATGTGTGTTGATTGTAGAGGCATTAATAATATTACTATTCATTATCGTCATCCTATACCTAGGCTAGATGATATGCTTGATGAATTGAGTGGCTCTACAATATTCTCTAAAGTTGATTTGCATAGTGGATACCATCAAATTCATATGAAATTGAGAAATGAATGGAAAACTGCATTTAAAACTAAGTTCCGGTTATATGAGTGGTTAGTCATGCCTTTTGGGTTAACTAATGCACCTAGTACTTTCATGAGATTAATGAATGAAGTTTTATGTGCTTTCATTGGACGATTTGTGGTAGTTTACTTTGATGATATACTGATTTCTAGCAGATCTTTGGAGAAACATTTGGAACATTTACGTGTTGTTTTTATTTCTCTATGTGATGCACATTTGTTTGGTAACCTTGGGAAGTGCACCTTTTGCACCGATCGATTATCTTTTCTTGGCTATGTTGTTACTCCACAAGGAATTGAAGGTTATAAAGCCAAGATTGAAGCTATTGAGAGTTGGCCGCAGACCAAAATGGTAACACAAGTGAGGAATTTCCTTGGCCTCGCTGGTTTCTATAGGCGATTTGTGAGAGATTTTAGCACCATTGCTTCACCTTTCAATGAGATTACAAAGAAGGATGTGCCATTTGTTTGGGGTACCGCACAGGAAGAAGCCTTCACGGTATTGAAAGATAAGTTGACACATGCTCCTTTACTCCAACTTCCTGATTTTAATAAGACTTTTGAGCTTGAATGTGATGCTAGTGGAATTGGATTAGGAGGTGTGTTATTACAAGATGGTAAACGTTGCATACTTTTCTGAAAAATTGAGTGGGCCTAGTCTGAATTATTCTACCTGTGATAAGGAATTATATGCTCTTGTTCAGACTTTGGAAACATGGCAACATTATTTATGGCCCAAACAATTTGTTATTCATTCTAATCATGAATCTTTGAAACATATTAAAAGTCAAGCAAAACTGAACTGTAGACATGCTAAATGGGTTGAATTCATTGAGACTTTTCCTTATGTCATTAAACACAAGAAGGGTAAAGAAAATGTTATTGCTGATGCATTGTCTTGTCGTTAAACTATGCTTTCACAACTTGACATTAAAATATTTGGTTTGGAGATCATCAAAGATCAATATGTGCATGATCCTGAATTTAAAGATGTATTGCAGAATTGTAAAGAAGGGAGAACATGGAACAAGTTCGTCATTAACGATGGATTTGTGTTCCGTGCTAACAAGCTATGCATTCTAGCTAGCTCTGTTTGTCTTTTGTTGTTGCAGGAGGCGCATGGAGTAGGATTAATGGGACACTTTGGCGTGAAGAAGACGGAGGATGTACCTGCTACACATTTCTTTTGGCCAAAGATGAGACGGGATGTTGAGCGCTTTGTTGCTCGCTGCACTACATGTCAAAAAGCTAAGTCACGACTCAATCCTCATGGTTTATATATGCCTTTGCCTGTACCTAGTGTTCCATGGGAGGATATATCTATGGACTTCGTTTTGGGTTTAACTCAAACAAAGAAGGGGAGGGATAGCATATTTGTTGTCGTGGATAGGTTCTCAAAAAATTGCACACTTTATACCATGTCGTAAAAGTGATGATGCTGCTAATGTTGCTGATTTGTTCTTCCGTGAAATTATTCGCTTGCATGGTGTGCCAAATACTATTGTTTCAGATCATGATACTAAATTTATTAGCCACTTTTGGAGATGTTTATGGTCTAAGTTGGGGACTAAACTGCTTTTTAGTACTACTTGTCACCCCCAAACTGATGGACAAACTGAAGTAGTCAATAGAACGTTGTCTACTATGCTTAGGGCTGTTTTGAAGAATAACAAGAAAATGTGGGAAGAATGCTAGCCTCATATTGAATTTTCTTATAATCGTTCGCTGCATTCTACTCCTAATGCCACGTGCTGATGGTCCTTTTAAGGTGTTAGAGAAAATAAATGATAATGCATATAAACTTGAGCTGCCTGCAAATTTTGGGGTTAGTCCCACTTTTAACATTGCAAATTTGAAGCCTTATTTGGGTGAGGAAGATGAGCTTCCGTCGCGGCCGACTTCATTTCAAGAAGGGGAGGATGATGAGGACATCAATACCATTGTTACACCCATAGCCCCTGCTGCTATACATACTGGACCAATTACTAGAGCTCGCGCATGCCAATTAAATAACCAGGTACTTTCGTTTCTTGATAATGTTTCTAATGTTCATGAGAATATGATGCTGCCTAAATTGGATACATTTGTCTTGCTTACAAATGAAGAGCCTAGCTTGGACAAGAAGGATAAACATTGGAGGAAGATCAAGCATGGAAATGATGGCATGCGCAAGGGGAACAAGAACGGAGTTACAAGTGATGATTTCAGGACTTTGAAGCCACCATAATGAGTGAATGAAGCCTTGGACAAAATATACAAGATGTTACTTCATAGATTTCGTCCAGAAGCTATTATAGGTGCTGCATCACCTTATTATTGGGCCAGGCCCATGTAATTTTTAAATACTTGAGTATAGGCTGTTTTTAGAGTCCGTATGTGTGGGGAAACAAGAGTTAGGTTGGTTTCGGACCCCTCCTCCAAGGGCCACGAAATTCCCCCCTCTTCCTCCATATATATAGCCCTTAGGGCACTGTTTAGACTTTGGGTTTTGTTTAGATTAAAAGTTCATCATAGCTGCAACTTCGCGTACTTCGTTTGTGTTCAACGACTAGACCAAAACGTCATAGGACCCCAGCTTGATCAATAAAAGCTTTCATCTTATATTTGCAATATACAGATTGTAATCTCAGTTTCTTGCTTGTTCTTCGTTTGCTTGCAGGAAATAGACCTTTATGGTCAGGTTGATCATGCTCCGGCGTGGTCAATAACCTCTCGGAGTTGGTTTAGCGATTGCTAAGGCGCGACGTCCTCGCACGTTCGTAGTCGAATCATCAAAGTCTACTCCTCCGAAAACGATAATCACCATCTCATCGAAAGACGGGACACATTTGCCTCTATCAAGTGGTATCAGATTTCCAGGTTGCTCGGTGAGATTTTATAGTTTTTCATAGTTTACATCAAGTCTCTTCTTCATACCTATAGTCCAAAAAAAATTAGGGTTAGTTCATCATATCCAAACCAATCTGAGCCATTGCATAATCTTTTCTATATTTGCTTTGTTGAATTTGCGGTTGCATCGTCGTGTTAAGTTGCTGGTCTTAGTGTCTACTCCTTTAGAGTTTCGAGTCCTGTTCACAAGTTGTCACGCCACCGCCGCACCATCGTCATCAGCGCTGCCATATACCACCATCGTCATCACCGCTGTCATATACTACCACCATCATCGTCACCGCTGCCATATACCGCCATCGTCATCACCGCTGCCATATACCACCATCATCATCACCGCTACTATATACCATATATCCACCGCCATCATGCTAATCCGAGTCCACCTCCATCACAGATTCGCCACCAGTCTGTGTTCCACTTCCCTACATATATGCGCCACCAGTCCGAGTTTCCACCAGATTCATCTCCGCCATCAGTCCTAGTCCGAGTCCAGTATTTGTTCTTTTGTTTTCGATTTCCAGATCACGCCATACTCCGAGTCATGACCAAGTCGGACTCACCAACTTTCGTGCTACCCACAGTAGAAAAATAGTTCAAGTTTAAAAAAAACTAAGTCTGGAAAATTCTGGCTAGGCAGTTTTTAGACCATTTGTAGACATTATCAACAAAAAATTGTTGCAGAGGAAAAAAGAGAGGAAAAAAGTGCAAAAAAAGTGAAAAAAGGAAAAAAATTCAGAGTGTGCTCCTCCTTTGTTTACGTGCAGCGCCGTGATTTTGTTAGTGTGCTAGGCTCACGTCTCTAGCACGGTCTAGCCGAGGACCAGCACAGTACCGTCGTTGAGCATTTATTCAACTTTGCATCTCTGAATTGATTATTGCTGACATTTTTTTACCATATCATAAGCCTTCCCAGCTCCACATACATCAACATCGTGCGTTTGACACCACCTGGCAATCGCTCTGTCCAAGCTTTGAGAGTTTTGACTACAACGGTTGCCGATCACCACCTGCTGCTGGGTAAGAACTAGTAAGAATTTGAGCTTTGCTTGACGGATTTGTGACACCACCACTTTTTCGTTGTCTGTAGGATCATATTCTTGTGTATTTCTATTGCTGCTAACCATGGCAGGACCACAAGCCGATGAGATTGACTGGGAGAACATGACGAAAAAGGAGCTTCATGATAAATTTCAGCAAATGTAGAGTCAACAGGTGGAAGACGTGATGGCCAGCTTTGGAAAGGCACTGGAGAGGATTGATGACATTGAGAAGACAATTGACACCAAGTTGGATGCCAACTTCGATGAAGTACTTGCATGTCTACCAGAGCCACCACCCGCATCTACTACACCATTGCAACAACATCAACAACCACCGCCAGGCCGCGATCCAGCAGGGCGAGCGCAGCGTGTTCCCCTTGAGCCAGGACAAACTTTTGGTGCCACTGCTACTGCTGTTGATGCTTCTATAGCTCCTGCTACTACTGTAGAGGTGGAGGACTATTATGAGGATGAGGTTGATCAAAATCAGAACTACGTGCAACCACCAGCACCACCAGCACCAGGACGACCTCATGCATATAATCGCAACGGTAGGGCTACAACACCACCTCAGGTACGAGATTATGACCATGTTCCTAAGCTGAAATTTAATATTCCACCGTTTGAGGGTAGATACATTCCTGATGTATATCTTACTTGGGAGTTAGAAATTGAACAACGTTTCACATGCTTACAATATCCTGAGGATAGACGTGTTGCTGCTGCTGTTTGTGCTTTCACTGGTTTTGCATGTGTTTGGTGGTCTGAACATTGTAGATTATATCCTATTCCAGCTACTTGGGCTGCTTTGAAAACTGCTATGCGTACTCGTTGGGTTCCACCATATTATCAACGTGAATTACTTCAAAAACTGCAGCGCTTAAGACAAGGAAAAAATTCTGTAGAAGAATATTATTAGGAATTACAAACTGCCATGATTAGATGTGGTATTGTTGAGGATAATGAAGCTATGCTTGCACGTTTTATGGGTGGGTTATATAAAGAGATTCAGACCATTTTAGAGTATAAGGAGTGTAACAATATCACTCGTTTATTCCATCTAGCTTGCAAAGCTGAACGTGAAGTGCAGGATCGACAGGCATTGGCACGGACTAATTTTTCTGCAGGTCGACCTCCATCATGGACACCGCGTGCATCTTCTACTTCCACATGTTCTTCTACACTGGCACCTCCGTCAGCTGCCACCTCCAGCCATGATACAAGAAAGCAGGCACTACCACCACTATCTTCCAAGAGCACACCTACCGGGCCTGCACAGAGCTCTTCTTCATCCATTGCATCAACAGGGCACACACATGGTATTATTTGTCGTCGTTGTAAGGGTAGAGGTCATTATGTGAGAGAATGCCAATCTCCGCGTGTTATGATTGCTACTGAGGATGGTGGGTATGAGTCCGCTAGTGACTATGATGAGGAGACTTTGGCTCTTATTACAAGTGAAGAACACGGTGGAGATGATTCTGATCATGAGATGCAATACATGGCTGCTGAAAATGCTGACAGGTATGAAAGTTTAGTTGCTCAATGTGTTTTGAGTGTGCAGGTCACACAAGCTGAGCAAAATCAGAGGCATAATTTGTTCCATACAAAGGGAGTTGTGAAGGAACGTTCTATTCGCGTCATCATAGATGGAGGGAGCTGCATCAACTTGGCTAGCATGGAGATGGTGGAGAAGCTATCTCTCACCACAAGACCACATCCACATCCTTACTACATCCAATGGTTCAACAACAGCGGCAAGGTTAAGGTAACACGTACTGTTCGTGTGCATTTTAGTATCTCTACATATGCTGATTATGTTGATTGTGATGTGGTACCCATGCAAGCATGTTCCTTGTTACTTGGTAGACCATGGCAATTCGATAAAAATTCTGTACACCATGGTAGAAACAATCAGTATACTCTTGTTCATAAGGATAAACATATTACTTTACTTCCTATGTCTCCTGATTCCATTTTGAAACATGATATTAATAGAGCTAGCAAAGCAAAACAGGAGCAAAATAAGAGTGAAAATCAGATTGTGGCAAAAGAATTTGAGCAACAAATGAAGCCTAATAATAAACCATCATCTAGTGTTGCTTCTGAAATTAAATTGAAAAGTGGATGTTTACTTGCCACCAAATCTGATATTGATGATCTAGATTTCAGCAAATCTATTTGCTCTTCTTTCGTTTGCAAAGAGGCATTATTTTCATTCGAGGACATGCCTTCCTCTTTGCCTCCTGCTGTCACTAACATTTTGCAGGAGTTTGCTGACGTTTTTCCACAAGACGTGCCACCGTGATTACCACCTATTCGAGGGATTGAGCATCAGATTGACTTAATTCCCGGTGCATCGATACCCAACCGTGCACCATACCGTACCAATCCAGAGGAGACAAAGGAGATTACGCGTCAAGTCCAGGAGCTACTCGACAAAGGTTATATACGCAAATCCCTTAGTCCTTGTGCTATTCCTATTATTCTAGTGCCAAAAAAGGATGGTACATCGCGTATGTGTGTTGATTGTAGAGGCATTAATAATATTACTATTCGGTATCGTCATCCTATTCCTAGACTAGATGATATGCTTGATGAACTGAGTGGATCTACAATATTCTCCAAAGTTAATTTGCGTAGTGGATACCATCAAATTCGTATGAAATTGGGAGATGAATGGAAAACAACATTTAAAACTAAGTTTTGATTATATGAGTGGTTAGTCATGCCTTTTGGGTTAACTAATGCACCTAGTACTTTCATGAGATTAATGAATGAAGTTTTAGATGCTTTCATTGGACGATTTGTGGTAGTTTACTTTGATGATATACTGATTTATAGCAAATCTTTGGAGGAACATTTGGAACATTTACGTGCTGTTTTTATTGCTCTATGTGATGCACGTTTGTTTGGTAACCTTGGGAAGTGCACCTTTTGCACCGACCGAGTATCTTTTCTTGGCTATGTTGTTACTCCACAGGGAATTGAAGTTGATAAAGCCAAGATTGAAGCTATTGAGAGTTGGCCGCAGCCCAAAACGGTCACACAAGTGAGGAGTTTCCTTGGCCTCGCTGGTTTCTATAGGCGTTTTGTGAGAGATTTCAGCACCATTATTGCACCTCTCAATGAGCTTACAAGGAAGGATGTGCCTTTTGTTTGGGGTACCGCACAGGAAGAAGCCTTCACGGTATTGAAAGATAAGTTGACACATGCTCCTTTACTCCAACTTCCTGATTTTAATAAGACTTTTGAGCTTGAATGTGATGCTAGTGGAATTGGATTAGGAGGTGTGTTATTACAAGATGGCAAACCTGTTGCATACTTTTCTGAAAAATTGAGTGGGCCTAGTCTGAACTATTCTACTTATGGTAGAGAATTATATGCTCTTGTTCGGACCTTAGAAACATGGCAACATTATTTATGGCCCAAAGAATTTGTTATACATTCTGATCATGAATCTTTGAAACACATTAAAAGTCAAGCAAAACTGAACCGTAGACATGCTAAATGGGTTGAATTCATTGAGACTTTCCCTTATGTCATTAAACACAAGAAGGGTAAAGAAAATGTTATTGCTGATGCATTGTCTCGTCGTTATACTATGCTTTCACAACTTGACTTTAAAATATTTGGTTTGGAGACCATCAAAGATCAATATGTGCATGATCCTGAATTTAAAGATGTATTGCAGAATTGTAAAGAAGGGAGAACATGGAATAAGTTCGTCGTTAACGATGGATTTGTGTTTCGTGCTAACAAGCTATGCATTCCAGCTAGCTCCGTTCGTCTTTTGTTGTTGTAGTAGGCGCATGGAGGAGGATTAATGGGACACTTTGGCGTAAAGAAGACGGAGGATGTACTTGCTACACATTTCTTTTGGCCAACGATGAGACGGGATGTTGAGCGCTTTGTTGCTCGCTGCACTACATGTCAAAAAGCTAAGTCACGACTCAATCCTCATGGTTTATATATGCCTTTGCCTGTACCTAGTGTTCCATGGGAGGATATATCTATGGACTTTATTTTGGGTTTACCTCGAACAAGGAAGGGGAGGGATAGCATATTTGTTGTCGGGGATAGGTTCTCGAAAATGGCACACTTTATACCATGTCATAAAAGCGATGATGTTGCTAATGTTGCTAATTTGTTCTTTCGTGAAATTATTCGCTTGCATGGTGTGCCAAATACTATTGTTTCAGATCGTGATACCAAATTTCTTATGCACTTTTGGAGATATTTATGGGCTAAGTTGGGGACTAAACTGCTCTTTAGTACTACTTGTCACCCCCAAACTGATGGACAAACTGAAGTAGTCAATAGAACTTTGTCTACTATGCTTAGGGCTGTTTTGAAGAATAACAAGAAAATGTGGGAAGAATGCTTGCCTCATATTGAATTTGCTTATAATCGTTCGTTGCATTCTACTACTAAGATGTGCCCTTTTGAAATTGTATATGGTTTCCTACCTCGTGCACCTATTGATTTGTTGCCTCTTGCATCTTCGGAGAAGGTTAATTTTGATGCTAAACAACGTGCTGAATTGATCTTAAAAATGCATGAGTTAACTAAGGAGAACATTGAGCGTATGAATGCTAAATATAAACTTGCTGGAGATAAGGGTAGAAAACATGTTGTGTTTGCACCTGGAGATCTTGTTTGGTTACATTTGCGTAAGGATAGATTTCCTGATTTGCGCAAATCAAAGCTAATGCCACGTGCTGATGGTCCTTTTAAGGTGTTAGAGAAAATAAATGATAATGCATATAAACTTGAGCTGCCTGCAGATTTTGGGGTTAGTCCCACTTTTAACATTGCAGATTTGAAGCCTTATTTGGGTGAGGAAGATGAGCTTCCGTCAAGGACGACTTCATTTCAAGAAGGGGAGAATGATGAGGACATCAATACCATTGTTACACCCACAGCCCCTGCTGCTATACATATTGGACCAATTACTAGAGCTCGCGCACGCCAATTAAATTATCAGGTACTTTCATTTCTTGGTAATGATTCTAATGTTCATGATAATATGATGCTGCCTAAATTGGATACATTTGTTTTGCTTACAAATGAAGGGCCTAGCTTGGACAAGAAAGAGGAACCTTGGAGCAAGTTCAAGCATGGAGATGATGGCATGCGCAAGGGGAACAAGAACGGAGTTACAAGTGATGATTTCAGGACTTTGAAGCCACCATAATGAGTGCAGGAAGCCTTGGACGAAATATACAAGATGCCACTTCATAAATTTCGTCCAGAGGCTATTATAGGTGCTGCGTCACCTTATTATTGGGCCAGGCCCATGTAATTTCGGAATACTTGAGTATAGGCTGTTTTTAGAGTCCGTATGTGTGGGGAAACAAGAGATAGGGTTGGTTTTGGACCCCTCCTTCAAGGGCCACGAAATCCCCCCCTCTTCCTCCATATATATAGCCCTTAGGGCACCGTTTAGACTTTGGGTTTTGTTTAGATTAAAAGTTCGCCATAGCTGCAACTTCGCGTACTTCGTTTGTGTTCAACGACCAAACAAAGGCGTCACAGAACCCCACCTTCATTAATAAAGCTTTCCTCTTATATTCGCAATATCCAGATTGCAATCTCAGTTTCTTGCTTGTTCTTTGTTTGCTCGCAGGAAACAGACCCTCGTGGTCAGGTTGATCGTGCTCCAGCGTGGTCAATACCCCCTTGGAAGTTGGTATAGCGATTGCTAAGGCACGACGTCTCGCACGTTCGTAGTCGGATCGTCAAGGTCGACTCCCACAGAAAATGATAGCCACCATCTCATCGAAACATCGGGACACCTTCGCCTCTATCATCATCGAAAGACGGGAAACCATTGCCTCTATCACAATCGCCACATGAATATATCAAACGTCATACGGAAGAGTAGCATCTGACTGCGGATGAAATCAAATGAAAAACACGAACGACATCCACCTTGCTAGCCCAGGCTGCCGACCAGGAACCCATACCTCAATCGAAGAAGTAGCAGAAGAAGAACTCCAAAACAAGCAAGCATCGCTCTCACGTCAGATCATCGCATTACCTGTACCTGCATCTATTGTTGTAGTAATCTGTAAGCCACGAGGACTTAGTAATCCCATTACCATGGGTATCAAGACTAGCAAAGCTTAATTGGTATGGAATGGATAAGTTGTGAGGTTGCAGCAACACTAAGCATTGTATGGTGGCTAACTTACGAGTACAAGAGTAAGAAGAGTAACTACTCATAACGGTCGCATCAAGTAGTGATCAATAAGTGATCCTGGACTACTTACGAGTCAAACATAACCCCACCGTGTTCTCTTCCCGAACTCCCTCGAAAAGAGACGGTCATGGTTACGCACGCGGTTCGTGTATTTTAATTCTGGTTTAGTGTCAAGTTCTCTACAACCGGATATTAATAATTTCCAAGTTGCCACATAACCGCGGGTGCGGCTTCTAAAAAGATTTACCCCTGTAGGGGTGCTCCAAGTGGTCCATTATAAATTACCACGTGCATCCGATGGAACATCCTCACACCATGAAGAACACGACGCTTACGATGAGGAATTCCGATGGACTTGCCTCTCGTCAAAGGTAAAAACTAAACCAGCAAGACCATCCGATGTGCTGACAAATCCCGATAGGAGCCGCGTGTATCTCGTTCTTAGGGCACACTGGATGGGAAAGCCTACGAGTAAAACCAGACCTCGAGTTGGCCTGGGTGGCCCCGCAATCTGCCCGTTTTGGACCAACACCATCGACACTGACCCCACCTGTATTACGTTGAATTAAGAATCCTCGGGGACACGATCCCCTATGCTAATTAATTATATTTCAGTATTATTATGTTGGCAAATTTTAAAACCAAAGTTGGGCCTTGCTGGAGGAGTTCTTTCCTAAGCGATTTGTCAGGGGGTTCCCATACACCCACATGTGTTATGAACGCTCGTTAAGGAACATAACACCGGTATGATGGAAACTAGGGCGGCAAGTGTGGAACAAAACACCAGGCAAAAGGCCGAGCCTTCCACCCTTTACCAAGTATATAGATGCATTAATTAAGTAAGATATATTGTGATATCCCATGATATACATGTCCCAACATGAAACAACCTGCAACTGCACCTGCAACTAGCAACGCTATAAGAGGGGCTGAGCAAAGCGGTAACATAGCCAAACAACGGTTTGCTAGGAAGGTGGAAAAGGTTAGAGGCTTATCATGGCAATTTGTGAGGCTTGTCAAACAAGTGGTAGGTAGCACGACATAGCGATAGTATCAAGACAACTAGAAAAACATAGATAGTAGTGATATCCAGGGTAATGGTCATCTTGCCTGAAATCCCGCTCGGAAGAAGATCAAGCCCATGAAGTAGACGAGCCAACGTAGTCGAACGCATCCTCACAATCGAAACGAAACCGGGAACTATCAAGAAGAAGCACAACCGGAAAGAAGCAAGCAACACGGTAAACAAGCATAAATATGGCATGATGCACAACCAAGTATGATGCATGATAAGATCAAATGTTGTTACTCATGGCAAGAGATGATGCATGAAAGTACCCCACATCAAAGCAAGTTTAAATGAGGCCAGAAACAACACATAAGAATTCCGGAAACTCCCCATATGCAATTTTCTAATTTGGTACTGATCTGATTAAAACACAAGGTTAAAGTTGTTAAACAGCAAGTTAACATGCACCACGATGATCTACATTTTTTTCTAGTCAAGTTACATATGTAGATCATTTACTTCGGAGCTACGGTCTAAAAGATATGAGCTAAACAGGTTAAATATGGCATTGATGCAAAATGCATGCAAACACAATCACAAGCACTCCAAAACATGGATGCAACAAGACAACATGAAAATAATTTGGTACTGATCTGTTTCAAACATGACATGATCAAAACGGAGCGACGGTTCAACACATACACCCAAGTTATAACAACAATCTGCCAAAACAGCAACTAGGCATATTGGAAGCAACAAAACATGATTCTACAGGAACAAGACGGCTGCAAACTTGATATTCATTTAACGTAGAGATAACATACTTCAAATTACTCCATGTGCACAAATTCATATGACTATGATTTTTACGAAATGGAACATGCTGTTAACAAGTTGACAGTTTTATCATGATGACAACTTGAGAGCAAGAAAAAGACATGCTACAGCAACTTTACATGGCAACCAAGAGCATGGCATCAGAGTACACATTACATAGACCAACTCACATGAAGGAATCATATGCATATGACCTAAGGATTACTGGCAACCATCATGGCAAGTTGACAAGGTTTAAAAGTTTTCTAAGTTAACAACAAGATGCACTTTTGCAATGAAGATTATGACATGTAGATGAACTTTATTATGCATGCAACAGCCACCATCATGTAGAGCATGAAAAGAAGATGAATTCACATATATAAATCATCTCCATCGGACAAACATGCACAAAGATACAGGCTCCACAAAATGCATACATGATGCTAAAAAACAGGGGCTTGGCCGTTTTCAAAAATTCAGAGTGAGTGCAATATAGTAGGACTCGCCAATGGTGATGGATAAGGGCAGTGGCTGGGGCCTCACCAGATGGGCTTCAGCCCACGCGAAGAGGAGGCGAGGCATGCCGGCGGGAGGTGCCGGGCTGGGCCTGCCGACGCGGGGCCCACGGGGACGGACGCAAAGCTCGTCGTCCTCCTTGTGCTCCCACACGAGCAGGGAGGAGGGAGGTGGCCAAGGTAGTGGCCGGCGGTGGCTCGACATCGGGGAGGCGCAGAGGAGGCCCTGGAGGCGCGGATCCGGACGCGGGCGATCCGTTCCCGACGGCGGCGGGGTCAGGCAGCACGAGGACGGCGAGATCCAAAGAGCTTGGGCGCCAGCGTCCATGGCGGAGGCTTCCAAGGCGGAGAGGGAGAGCGGTTAGATATGGGGAAAACAGCAAGGGGAGAGGGATGATAAGCCGAGAGGGGCTGGAGAAGACCTGGTCGCCGGCGGCGGATGCTCCGGCGAGGCGCGAGGGGCTGGTCGACGAGCAGGCGGCGGAGCTCTGGATCCTCCTGATCTAGATGGAACTGGGGGGCTCGAGCGATGCGGCGGCGGGATCCAGGCCGGGCGGGCCATGGCGGAGGCGGGGCTGGCTGGCGGTGGGGTTGGCGTCGTGGCGTGACACCATTGGTCGGGGCGGCGGCTGCGGCGGCGCTGGCTGGACAGGGGTGCGCCAAGTGGCGGATCTCGGTTCACCGGCTCAAAAATGGAGGTGGGGGGCAGCGGCTACGAGGTGGGAGGAGGCTAGGGGGTAGGGATTGCCAAAATGGCAGATGAGAGGTGTTTAAATAGGGTAGGGGGTCTAGGGATTAGGGTTGGGGAATGTTTTCGAGCCCTACGATCACGATTCGTGGATCCGATCAAGAGGTGGGGTTTGGCAGGCCTAGTGGGTGTGTTAGAGTACCTTGGGCTAAGAGGGGAGGAGAGAGGGGTGGCCAGGCATTGGTTTTCGGAACACCGAAAACGTCCGACGATTTATCCGGCTATAGTGCCGCTATAGTTATTCGTTGGGGTATCAAACGGACTCCGAATGCAATGAAATTTGGCAGGCGGTCTACCTACAATAAAACAAGGCCACACTCCAACTTTCCCCCATTCCAAGAACATTTTTATCCCACTAATAAAATAATATTTCGGAGGTGCCGCGGGCGTGTGCGAGTGTGGTTGGTCTCAGAACGGTCAACAAAGAGATGGGAAGACCCAACAACTATGCACGGATGCAAGTTTTGAAAAGAATGACGGCAAGAGTGCCGATGCAATGTGAATGATGCAATGATGAATGCAACAACAATTGAAACACACGGCGACAACAACAATAAATGGAAGGCAACTAGAGCATCGATCTCGGGCCATCACAAGAACTCTGTCAATGGCCATGTCATCTAGAAGATTAACTCCCAACTGAGTCAAGCGGTTGTGAAACCCAGACATTCTGAGTATATGTTCACTCATAACTGTTCTCCTCCATCTTGCAGCTAAAGAACTTGTCTGAGGTGTCATACCTCTTGACCCGAGCATGATCTTGAAATACCAATTTCAGCTCCTGGAACATCTTATATGCTCTGTGGTGCTCAAAACGTCTTTGGAGCCCCGGTTCTAAGCCGTAAAGCATGGCGCATTGAACTATCGAGTAGTCATCAGAATGTGCATGCCAGATGTTCACAACATCCACAGATGATACCGGAGGGGGTGCGGCACCTAGCGGTGCATCAAGGACATAAGCTTTCTGTGCAGCAATGAGGATAATCCTCAAGTTACGAACCCAATCCGCATAGTTGCTTCCATCATCTTTCAATTTAGCTTTCTCTAGGAACACATTAAAATTCAGGGGAACTACAGCGTGGGCCATTGATCTACAACATAAATTTTGCAAAGACTATTAAGACTAAGTTCATGATAATTAGTTTAGTTAATTAAATTACTAATGAACTCCCACTTAAATCAACATCCCTCAAGTTGTCTAAGTGATACATGATCCAAATCAACTAACCCATGTCTGATCATCACGTGAGATGGGGTAGTCATCAATGGTGAACATCTCCATGTTGATCATATCTACTATATGACTCATGTTCGACCTTTCGGTCTCCTGTGTTCCGAGGCCATGTCTGTACATGCTAGGCTCATCATGTTTAACCCAAGTATTCTGTATGTGTAAAACTGGCTTACACCCAATGTATGCGAACGTAGAGTCTATCACACCCGATCATCACGAGGTGCTTCAAAACGATGAACTTTGCAATAGTGCATACTTAGGGAGAACACAATTTCTTGAAATTAAGTGAAGGGATCATCTTATAATGCTATCGTCGTTCTAAGCAAAATAAGATGCATAAAAAGATAAACATCAAATGCAATCAATATGTGACATGATATGGCCATTATCATCTCGTGCCTTTGATCTCCATCTCCAAAGCACCGAAATGACCTCCATCGTCACTGGCATAACACCATGATCTCCATCATCGTGTCATCACGTGGTCGTCTCGCCAACTATTGCTAACGCATAGCGATAAAGTAAAGCAATTAAATGATGAATAATAAATTAAAGACAACCCTATGGCTCCTGCCAGTTGCCGTAGTCATCGACATGCAAGTCGTGAACCTATAATAAAGCATGATCTTCTCATACATCAACATATATCACATCATGTTTTGGTCATACCACATCACAACATGCCCTATAAAAACAAGTTAGACGTCCTCTAATTTGTTGTTGCAAATTTTACGTGGCTGCTATGGGGAACTAGCAACAACCGTTCTTACCTACATGAAGGCACAATGATGATAATCAAGTTGCCTTTTAACGTTCTACAAGGACCGCCTTCGTCAAATTAGATTCAACTAAAGTAGGAGAGACAGACACCCACTAGCCACCTTATGTAAAACAAGTTGCATGTCTGTCGGTGGAACCGGTCTCTTGTGCATGGACAAGTAAGGTTGGTCCGGGCCGCTTCATCCCACAATACCGCCGAATCCAAATAAGACAAGAGAGGTAAGCAATTTGAGCATCAATGCCCACAACTCTTTGTGTTCTACTCGTCCATATACATCTACGCATAGACCTAGCTCAAGATGCCACTAATGGGAAACGAAGCATGAAAATCAAAAAAAAAAATCCTATGAACACCCAAGATCTATCTAGGAGAAGCATAGCAACAAGAGGGGAGAGTGTTTCTACGTACCCTCGTAGACCGAAAGCGGAAGCGTATATAACGCAGTTGATGTAGTCATACTCTTCGCGATCCGATCATGATCCAACCGATCTAGTGCCGAACGGACGACACCTCCGAGTTTAGCACATGTGCGGCTTGATGACGTCTAATCCTCCTTGATCCATCAAGAGAAGGTGGAGAACTAGATGGGATCACAACCAGCACGATGGTGTGGTGGTGATGGTGGTGGTGGAGCAACGACAGTGCTTCGCTAAGCAAAAAACCATGGACATGAACTATGCTGGGAGGGAGAGACGGGGCAGCAGCCAAGGCCATGTGTTGGGGGTCCTTGCTGCGACCCCTCCCCTATATTTATATGTGTGGGAGGGCTGGGAGTCCAGCCCTGCTCCTAATAGGAGTTGGCGCCAAGGGGGAGAGGACTTGGACTCCAAGTCCAATCCTATTCCTACTAGGACTCCCCTTTTTTCCCCTCCCTAGCCGCATGGGCTTGTGAGGACTTGGTGCGCCATGCCCAATAAGGCTAGGGCGCCTCCCCTCAGCCCTTGCCAGCCCTTCATTACAAAAAAAATACACTTCCGTGATGATACGTGTTTGTCACAGTAGGTCACGTTTTCTGTCATGCATGTACATCCATGACAATTTTATGACAAAATCAAGATACTCATACCTGTGCTGTCGTAGAAGTGTTCCATGACATTACCAAAATTATCATCACGGAAGTGTCCACTTCCATGACGATAAATCACTCATCATAGAAGTGCTTTCGTCAAGGGTAACCAACATGTGGCATCCACCGTAACGGGTCGCCGTTAAGCTATCAGGTTCCGGTTTGGATCCGATAACCCGTTAACAGCCTCGACCAATGGGGATTTTCCACGTGTAAAATTCTCATTCGTCGGATAATCCACGTGTCAGCTCATCGTTGGGACAGATGTCATCCCTACAATGGATGGAAGACGCCTATGATATGTCGACATGTGGCACAGCACAACAGTAGCCCATTTAAGGTAAAAAGGCTGGCCCGTTTGACTTAGTCAAAAGGTAGCTACTCGGCCCATCGAAGGCCTGTTAACGGCCTGTTCGCATATAGCCCATTTACAGCCCGCTAACTCACGGCCCATTATAGCCTATCCGAATTAGGCCCAGTAGCGCCATATGGGCCGTCCAATATGATTCCAGCCCGTTGTAACTTCTGGCCCATGTATGGCCCATGACGTCTTTCGGCCCATATGAGGCCCTTTCTAAATCTTGGACCATAAATGGCCCGTGGTGAAACTGGCCCATAATGAATAGTGTATAGCTTTATACCCATTAACGGCCCATTGTTCCATTGGGCCGTTTCAGTTATCTTTCGGCCTTCTAAGGGCCCATTTATTATTGGGCTCATTTCTGGCATTCGATTACTTACGGTCCGTTACTGGCCTGTTCTTCTTGTGGGCCAAATTCAGCCCGTGGTTAAAGTCGGCCCGTATGTGGCCCATTAATCCGTTGGGCCGTTTTCATGGTGTCAACACATATGGCCCATTAACGACCCGTTATGCCTGCCGTTCGAATTAAGCCCATTGTACACATGGGCCTGTTAACGGCCCATAAACAGACGATTCCCATTATAGCCCGTTTATGGCCCATATTGCGGTCCGTTAATTGGCCACGAAAGTATGGCCCATGTTTGGCGAATCGATCATACGGCCCATAGAAGTCCCATTGAATCTATGACCCGTAGAAGGCCCATGGATCATACGGACCTTAGGAGGCCCACTACAGCAGGTAGCAGGACTACTTCTAAATAAAAAGGTTACCGCAGAAAAAGAACTGCAGCGACTACCAGCAAAAAAATAAACAAGACAGTAAGGAAATAAATAAGCAAGCAACTTACGCTAGGCTATTACGGCTATTACAAATATTACATCCAATGGGCATCAAAGTTCGCCACCAGTGCAAATATAGTGAACAAAGCAGCATATTACATACACTGGGCGTCTAAATTGGCCACCAGTGAAAATAAACGCGGCAGCAAAACAAGTCCAGAACTGAAACCACTTCAGAAGAGCTCAAGAAACGATATCCTGGATACCCACCATGCTGGCAAGAAGCTTAGCAAGCTTATTAGTTTTCTCTTGTTTGGCGCTAAAATCGTCCAGCGCTTGCTGTTGCACCAGAAAGTATGCATCTAAATTCTGCAGGGACTTCCTCATTCCTTCGGCTTCTTGTCGCAGCATAGCTAACTGATGCCTTTTAGCTTGTAGCTGAGACTGAAGAAGCCGAAGTGATTCAGGCAGCGAGTTCGAAGAGCTTGTGCCAGCGGTAGTGGCCAGTAACTCGAACACTACATCAACGCAGGACTTTGGGGTTGTCTCACTGTCTACAAGATCATTTTTATCACCTTTCTTCGAGACCAACAGGGTTGTCTCACTATCTTGAACCTTATCTGCATTACTTTCTCTACCATTGCATAATGGGGTGCTCTTCTTCAATATTCTGTTCGCATTCTACAAGAGAAACAAGTAGACACATCACAGGTTTAGCATGTACTCCCTCCGTCCCAAAATTCTTGTCTTAGATTTGTCTAGATACAGATGTATCTAATACTAAAATGTGACTTGATACATCCGTATTTAGACAAATCTAAGACAAGAATTTTGGGACGGAGGGAGTAGTATATGAAACTCATTTTGGTAAACCGGTTCAGTAGTAATGTGGACAGGATAACAGGATGAAACAAACATATATCTATGTACTATGGTCAATGTATTGTCCATATCATTCTAGTTTATGTTGCTAAATTAAGATAGAGACACAGTTCAATTCATATATTTTTAAGACACAGCAGCATAGATAGAATATAAGTGTGAAAAACTACACAGCACTGGCAACACTTGTAATGTGCATGAGATGAGAACATAACTATTTATACAACTGAAACTGAAATCAACATAGAGCAAGAAGTTAGAACAGCAATCCAGTTAAAGAAATAGGTTTAAAACATACCTGTTGCGCCATAGGAGTTTCAATTGGATCCATCAAATTTGAAAGTAGTTGGTATGAGTAAATATAGTGATGCAAGAGCAAAGGAGTATGGACCATAGCTACGGAATCTGACCTGAGAACAGTTGCTCTTCTGCTTTAAACGTGGAGTTTGGGTTCGCTGTGGTGGTCTTCGTGCTTTGGGCACTGCAGTTGCTTTACAAACTACTCGTGTGGGGGTACTCTTTGGTGGACATGGTGCTGTGTCAACTAGAAGTGGGTTACTATCCGCTGGGGTTGGGGTTAGATGGGGCGTAGCTGGTTCTCTGTCCAACGGTGTAAGTGTACAATCTGGAAGAGTCTCGATTATGTGTGGTGGGGCTAGTTTGTGGGCCAGTACAACCATGGTTCTATCTGCATCGACGGGTAGCACCGTCTTTTGTGAAGAGCGGGTTTTTACTCCCTTAGATACTGCCATCACCCCCTCCAATTCAAATGGCTGATAAACAAGAAAAGAAATTGAACGTACAGACATTGTATGATAGACAGATGTGTTAATTCACATATATGTTGTCTAACCAAACAGGACAGCATGACACAATTTCACATATATGATGGCTAACTAAACAGGATAGCATGACACAGTTTTAGATATATGATGGATAACTTAACAGGATATAATGGCATAATTCAACATATGATGAGTATCTAAATAGGAAAACATGACAAAACTATATGATGTCTTTCTAAAATAGGTTGGGATGAAATAATTCACATATATGTTGTCTAAGTATACAGGATGGCATGATATAATTGACATAATTGATTCATATACTAAGCAGCTGGCACTCGCATGTATGATCTCTAAACTAAGCAGATGGAATTGAATATTGTGCATATGATGTCTAAACTAAGCAATGCAAGACACCATATGCATGATATGAGAAATATAAACATTGCAAGTTAGAGCATACACCTCAGGTGGGATATAGGACTGGTCATCTGTCTCTGAATCCTCCTCTGAGGAGCTACCTGTAACCATCGAGATATATGCTTCAACAGGTACCATTGCCTGCTCTGAAGACCTTGTTTTCACTCCTGGTTTTTCCATAACCGGCTCAAATGGCTGATACACATGAAGAGTAGTTCAATATACATAGATTGTCGACAAATGGAATACATAATGAAAAAAAGGATGGCATGAGATAATTCACATATATGATTCCTGGCTACATGGCGGTGCATAATTCACATATATGATAACTGGCTGAAAAACATGGCATTGCATAATTCACATATCTGATATAGAAAGCAAACAGGAGGCATTCACACAAAGCATGTCTAATCTAAGCAGATGGCATGGCAATGCAAGACACCATATGCATGATATGAGCAATATAACCCTGCCAAGTTAGAGCATACACCTCGGGGGGGGGGGGGAATACGACTGGTCATCTGTCTCTGAATCCTCCTCTGAGGTGCTATCTGTAACCAGCAAGAAATCTGCATCGACAGGTAGCACTGACTGCTCATAAGACCTTGTTTTCACTCCAGATTTTCCCATGACCGACTCAAATGGATGATGCACAGGAAGAGTAGATGAATGTATAAACATTGTTGACAAATGGAATACATTATGAAAAAAAATATGGCACGATACAATTCACATATACGATGACTGGCTAAACAGGATGGCATTGCATGATTCACGTATATGATGCCTGGCTAAAGAAGATGGCATTGCATAATTCCCATATACTCCCTCCGTTCCAAAATATTTGGCTTTTTAGAGATTTCAAATGGACTACCACATACGGATGTATATAGACATATTTTAGAGTGTAGATTCACTCATTTTGCTCCGTATGTAGTCACTTGTTGAAATCTCTAAAAAGACAAATATTTAGGAACGGTGGGAGTATGATATAGAAACCAAACAGGTGGCATTCACACAAAGCAAATCTAAACTAAGTTGATGACATATAAGATGTACAATGTAAGCAATGCGAGGTGCCATATGCATGATATGACCAACATCCGCATGCCAGGTTAGAGCAAACACCTCAGGGGGTAAATAGGAGTGGTCGGCTCCCTCTGAATCCCCCTCTGAACAGTTATCTTCCTCTGGAATACAATCTAGAATGGTGGGAGGGGGCACTTCACCCACCATGGAGCGGCGTCTGCATGACATTATATTCCCACGCAATGGTCTTCTCTTTTTCTCTACATGTTCAGTATGATTGTGTACAATAACTGACATGCATAATAAAAAAACATAGTTAGATTATGTAAGGCCTAAGGGGGGCATGCAGAAATCAAGACTGATGGTAGCAAATGAGTGGATAGATCCAAAACTAATGATAGGAGGTAGATTATAGCTTTAGTTTAAAAAGATAAATGATGGATCATCTACTGTTTGTTGCCCACCCAACATGAACCACATAGAAGACCCCAGATGAACCAGATAGTAGACAGATACTATTCGTTGCTGCCTTGATATGTGCCCCACAGGCATTTTAAAACTCAAGTTTGAACATCAGTTTGGACCTGACTCGGAGTCTAAGAGGTGAACAGGATGATAAAGTAGCAGGTAATAATAACCGATGTATAACGTAAGTAGACACAAAAGAGTGCGACCTCTCTTCTGAAACAGTGTAGTCCTCAGGTTCATCTGCTCAGTCGATGATGGTAATGCAGTTGGCGTGGCTGTCGGCAATGGGGAAGATGATCTAAGGTGGCGAAAGAAAGTCTGCAGGGGGAATCTCTGCTACAGTGAACACTTCCATCGATGGTGCACCTTAGGTGCGGTGGATGATGGCACGGCAGGAGCAGGACATAACACACAGAGTTTTCTTTGACACCTATCTAAAAATGAAGTAAATATGTAAGGGCTCCTTAGAATTGGAGGATTCTATAAACGCAGGGACAGGAAAAACACAGGAATAGGATAGGAATGCACGTGCAAAATAGAGCATTTGCAAACATAGGATTTCTGTCAACCTGGGTGTTTGGTTCACATGAATTGGAAGAACACAGTAATGGAGAAACATGGTCAAATTAAAGTCACACCACATGAAAATGAAAAAATAAGAATCTTTTTATGCCAGTAATGCAATTAGTCATGTTCTTCATGCATATTAATTTGAAAAGGACATCCAAGTGGATATTAAAATTCCTACGTTTTTTCTTTGAAAGAGACACCAAAGGAAAAAAAATCCTCCAGTTTTGCTTTGCTCCATTCCTTCTAACCAAATGCATGAATAGTAGTACCATAGTAAAGTTTCCTATTCCTATGTTTTCCTTCACTTTCTCTTTGAACCAGTGACGATTCTAGTAGGTAGTCTTCAACAGGCTGAAGCCTACCCTCGAAATATTTTGTGAGCTTAGATTTGGTCCACATGAGTATCATATAATGGCTATCTTGCTAAACCGATTCAAATTGTGGTTCAAAAGAGCATTTAGTTTTCTCCCTGTTAACTTTGTGACCACGATTCATTTATTTCTAGATTTACAACTGCTTTGAACCAAAGGATCCCTGAGGGATCGACATGAATGCAGAGTAACAAAGTGATGCGATGAGTGTACAACCTCTTTGGCATAGCCTTGTCGACCTCAGCATCATTGGGTTGGACGTGGAGGATGGTGATGCTGGTGTCACTGTCGGAGGCGGGGAAGAAGATCTGAGGCCTCTGGAGACGGCGCCGAGGGTACTGCAACGCTGTGATGGACGGTTCCGTCGTTGGAGCAGCTCCGGTGAGGTGTACGATGGCGAGGCTCAAGCAGGACAAGACAGAGAACGTTAATCTGAAGTGGGACTCTAATAGCATCTGCAATAGATGATGTAAAATACATCACCAAAAAGTGCTAGATGTAAAATGCATTAGCCGCGCCACGGCCGCTCCGACAGATGCTGTAAATACTGTTCACTCTGAACTCAACTGAAGAAACTGAACATTACAGTTGAAACTAAATTTTACTATCGAAACTGATTGAACTAGTAGCAGAGCATTCCAATAGGAGTTTAGGGTGTTCGAGCAGTAGTAGCAGAGAAGCATTTATCTAAATCAGCAGCCACTCGAGCAGGGAACGCACTAGCAGAGAGCAACTCGTGCAGCAGCACCGCGAGCGAGTGCTAAAGCAGCAACTCCTGTAGCTGCCGCAGGTCGTGCAGCAGCAGCAGCAGCAGCAGCGTGAGCAAGAGCAAGAGCAGAGCAGAGCAGCAGCACGAACAAGAGCAAGAGTGGAGCAGCAGCATGGCCGACAACAATAGCAGAGCAGAGCAGCAACACGAACGAAAGCAACAGTAGTGCAGCAGCGCGACCGACAGCAAGAACAGAGCCGCAGTGCGAGCGAGAGGCGGAGCAGCAGCAGCTAGTGCTGGTGTGGAAGTCACCACTGAGGAAGCAACGACATGGGGGAGAGACGCCGTGGAGGAAGTGGCCGGCGACGGCGCCGTCGATGGAGACCCGCCATGGCTGCTCGGTATCGAGCACCGGGAGCCCCGTGAGATCGAATAAAAGATAAAATGCAGCGGTGAGTGCAGAACCTCCTTGGTGGCGCCGAGTAGGCCTTGGCTTCATCGAAGGAATTGGTGAGGGTGCTGCGGTTCCAGTGGGGCGGGTCAAGACGGTGTTGTGGGGATGGAGGTGGCGCGATAGACGAGGCGAACATCAGGGCAGCTCCTTGGAGGGGGAGGACGGGGCGGCTGATCTGGCGGGACGACGAGATCGACGATGGATCCTTGTCTGGTGCGGTGGATGAGGGACGGCGAGCTGTTGCTGTGGACGACGTCGTCGGGGAAGAGTCTCCGGCTGGGCGGCGGTCGGGAGGCCAACGGAGGAGCGTGGGGTTTCGCGGGTTTTGGCGGCCTCGGTGTACGAATGGGGGGGGGCGAAGGGGAAGGTAGGGGGGAGCCATGGCTTAGGGACGTGCTTGTCCGAAATGAACGGTAAGTTACGAACGTACCCCCACCGGTTTTGACCATGCGACGTCGAGGCGGCATTTCCGGCTGAGAGGTAGAAGGGGGATTTCGGGTGTCTGGGCTGCGGGACCGATTTCGGATGAGGAGGGAGTTTTCGCGCGCGTCAAAATTTCGGGATAACAAGGCGCGGCGCGGGTTGAAGAGGCGGGAGTTTCACAGCAGAAGAGACAAAAGATACTCGAGCTTGAAAATTTCGGGATAACAAGGAGTGGATTCCATGTTCGGCAGAACAAACTTAACGTGTACAAAAATAATAATTCGTACAAGACACAAGAGAGTCATGTCCCCTTTTACTATATTGCTATAAATGCCATTGAAAAAACTACAAGAACAATGTAAAAAAAATCGCGAGAACAAGATTAGCCTGTACAGTACCAAATCAATTCGCACTTCCCTCAACAACAACAAAAAACAAATCAATTCCCACCACAAGAAAGAGTCATGCCCCTTTTTATATGATTACAAATGCCAGGATCTTGAATTTCAATTTTTGAATCCATGTTATGTTGAATTCGAATATATCATTAGGTGATCTTGCGGTTTATAATGGATGTTGTCCTACATTTTGATCTCCCATCTTATATGAACATTTTACTCCACCCTATGAACATATATATTGTCGTCTACCATATGGACTAAATTTGAACCAATTTTCCTTATTTGAATATGATTGTTGTCAAGTTATACCATCATTTAAATATTATCTTGATAACAGAAAACATGAATATAGTAGTAATCAAATTTCACTATGAACTACATGTACCATACGATCTCCAATTCAAATATTTGTATCCATTTTATGTTGAATTCAAATCATAGTACATTTGTCTAGGTAGCGAGATGTTTGGGATAATCTGAACCCTGTTTTCATATGTATAATTTTTGGCTGAATTGGGACAAGTTTTGGTTTAAGCTTCTTGCAAACCGGAGATTCTCTCAACAAGCCTCGTGGTTCCAAGAGGGAACATGTCACCTTTGTGTGCGAAACGATATATGCTGCCTCCCCCTGGTTTTCTTTACAGAGGCAACATAGAACTATATGAGTGCCCTGTTAAATTTTGGAATTATTCTGGGTTCGTTTGGCCTTTTTTATACATTAATTGAGTTCTGGACATTTAATGTGCATAATTCAAATTTGAATTGCAAGCACATGCTCAGGTGCACCAAAGTTGGTTGAAAAATCACATGTGTGTCCTTGGGTGAATTTCTAGGTCCCATGCAAGATATGGGAATGAAATTCAAACATCTGGGTGTCGTGACTCGGCCGAGAACATTGAGAAACTTGGTTTTTAAATTCCTGTCAATCCAAAACTCACCTGGAAATCATGAAACTTGGCATGGTGTCATGTCATGGCACTTACATGCTGTGGTAAAAAAATTGACCGAATTGGAAAAAGTTTTGGTATAAGCTTCTTGCAAACCAGAGCTTCTCTCAAGAAGGCTCATGGTTCTTAGAGGGAACGTGTCACCTTTGTGTGCGAAACGATATATGCTGCCCCCCCCCTTGATTTTCTTTACAGAGGCAACATAGAACTATATGGGTGTCGTGTTACATTTTGGAATTATTCCTGGTTCGTTTGGCCTTTTTATACATTAATTGAGTTTCTGGTCATTTAATGTGCATAATTCAAATTTGAACTACAAGCACATGCTCCAGTGCACCAAAGTTGGTTGAAAAATAACATGTGTGTCCTCGGGTGAATTTCTAGATCCCATGCAAGAAATGGGAATGAAATTAAATATCTGGGCGTCATGGCTCGGCCGAGAACATTGAGAAACTTGGTTTTAAAATTCTTGTAAATCCCAAACACGCCTGAAAATCATGAAACTTGGCATGGTGTCATGTCATGGTACTAATATGCTGTGGTAAAAATTTGGCCGAATTGGAACAAGTTTCGGTATAAGCTTCTTGCAAACCGGAGCTTCTCTCAAGAAGGCTCGTGGTTCTGAGAGGGAACATGTCACCTTTGTGTGTGAAATGATATACGCTGCCCCCCCCCTTGATTTTCTATATAGAGGCAACATAGAACTATATGGGTGTCGTGTTAAATTTTGGAATTATTCCCGGTTCGTTTGGCCTTTTTATACATTAATTGAGTTTCTGGCCATTTAATGTGCATAATTCAAATTTGAACTACAAGCACATGCTCCAGTGCACCAAAGTTGGTTGAAAAATAACATGTGTGTCCTCGGGTGAATTTCTAGGTCCCATGCAAGAAATGGGAATGAAATTAAACATCTGGGCATCGTGGCTCGGCCGAGAACATTGAGAAACTTGGTTTTAAAATTCTTGTAAATCCCAAACACGCCTGAAAATCATGAAACTTGGCATGGTGTCATGTCATGGTACTAACATGCTGTGGTAAAAAATTTGGCCGAATTGGAACTAGTTTTGGTATAAGCTTCTTGCAAACCAGAGCTTCTCTCAAGAAGGCTCGTGGTTCTGGGAGGGAACGTGTCACCTTTGTGTGCAAAACGATATATGCTGCCCCCCTTGTTTTCTATACAGAGGCAACATAGAACTATATGAGTGTCGTGTTAAATTTTGGAATTATTCCGGGTTCGTTTAGCCTTTTTTATACATTAATTGTGTTTCTGGTCATTTAATGAGCATAATTCAAATTTGAACTACAAGCACATTCTCCAGTGCACCAAAGTTGGTTGAAAAATAACATGTGTGTCCTCGGGTGAATTTTTAGGTCCCATGCAAGAAATGGGAATGAAATTCAAACATTTGGGCATCGTGGCTCGGCCGAGAACATTGAGAAACTTGGTTTTAAAATCTCGTAAATCCAAAACACGCCTGAAAATCATGAAACTTGGCGTGGTGTCATGTCATGGTACTAACATGCTGTGGTAAAAAAATTGGCCAAATTCGAACAAGTTTCGGTATAAGCTTCTTGCAAACCGGAGCTTCTCTCAAGAAGGCTCGTGGTTCTGAGAGGGAACGTGTCACCTTTGTGTGCGAAATGATATACGCTGCCCCCCTCCCTTGATTTTCTTTACAGAGGCAACATAGAACTATATGAGTGTCGTGTTAAATTTTGGAATTATTCCGGGTTCGTTTGGCATTTTTTATACATTAATTGAGTTTCTGGTCATTTAATGTGCATAATTCAAATTTGAACTACAAGCACATGCTCCAGTGCATCAAAGTTGGTTGAAAAATCACATGTGTGTCCTTGGGTAAATTTCTAGGTCCCATGCAAGAAATGGGAATGAAATTCAAACATCTGGGCGTCGTGGCTCGGACGGAAACATTGAGAAACTTGTTTTTTAAATTCCTGTAAATCCAAAACACGCATGAAAATCATGAAACTTGGCTTGGTGTCATGACATGGCACCAACATGCTCTGGTAATTTTGCTGTCCGATTTGCGAAGGCGCACACATTAACAATCAACAAAGTCATTTTGGAACAAGTGCTGTCACGTTACAATCGGAAACACAAGTATTATTGAAATCATGGGCGTTCTACTTACCATTGACATGCCGCCACGTGTCCCCTTTTTTATTGGCTAGGAGGCGCCGTGCGGGGTAGCTATTTGAGTACGGGAGGCATGCGATCAGACCCCTAAGCATGCTTATCGGGAGGAGAGCCCTTTGACCTCCATCTGTCGCCCACCTCTCTCCCAAGGTCTCCATTAATGGCGCCCGAGCCCCTGTTTAATGGCGTGGCTATGTCTCACTCGACTGAGATTTAAGAGAGAAGAAAGAAAATCTGAAAAGAAAATTTTGCACGGATCTTGATGTAAGATCCGACGGACCTATATAGCATCTACTACGACTTATAGCAAGACTGATGAATATATAAGGATGACGATAGTGGATAATAAATGTCTTACATATTTAGGAAGATAATTAAAAAAGCCACATGCGGCTACGACCGAAATAAACAAGGGCAAAAGAAGGAATACGCATACAATGATCTGGCTCGCTGATCTCTACTTTTGTCGGCGTTCTGGGAACCAGGGTACCCAGACTTGCCTGCCTGCGGCCCACATCGTGTCTCCATCGACGACCTGGTACGGCCCATCTTCCGCATCGGCAAGACAAGACCCTCGCAAGGGGCCAAGCCTCGTGAGGCGGACGACGCCAAGGCCTCCGGAGGGAGCAGCCTCCCTAAGCTGGCTCCTGAGGAGTGGAGATTCCTATGCAAGCGCCCATCTCATGAGGTTCGGGTGACGCAAGCCATGACGACCAAGGCCAGGCGGGCGCCAGCGGGCGCAGAGCAGCAGGTTTCCTCTTTGGTGCTAAGGAGGCAAGCGCAGGCGTGGAGTCTCGAGGAATCAGCCAAAGGTTTCCATTCCCATGCAACAAGACCAAGATTGCCAGGACGGCAGGACGGATGTCATCATCGAGCCCACCGCGGCGTCACGACCAGAAGCTTTGCAGGCGAAGACTACCTTTCATCAGGATAAGATGTACTACTTGTCCCCCTTCAAAATTGGCCATTGTGGGATCCCTTCCCACCTTCGTTCAGAGGAAGAGGACCAAGGCCACTATAAATATCGCTTAGCCACCACCATAGGGGAGGACGAAAGATCCGGAATCCAACCCGGACCCTCACTAGCTTCCACCTACACAAGAACAGGCCTCCTGAGGTTGTTCTTCCTCTGTACTAGTTCATCCTCAGCCCCTCGCGAGGCTACTCCACCCCAAAGTAGGAGTAGGGTATTACACTACAAGATGGCCCGAACCTGGGTAAACTGTTGTGTCTCTTTCCTTTCTTGTTCATTGAGCTAGGCCATGGGGGCGGCGAACTGGTTGGCTGGAGAGGTTGAGTTCTTCGCACATGCCCCAGAGTTCGAACCTCCTTTGGGTCTGCGGAGCCCTGAATCCGACATTTGGCGCGCCAGGTAGGGGCGTGTCGGAGCCCTCTTCCAACCATCGCACCGCGCCTGCTCTGCCGCCTGCATGGAGAGTGCTCCCCGGGCCTGCGCCGAGACTTGGGCTGCCGGAGGCATTCAGGCGACGCCCCCTAGCCTCGGAGTTCACCATCCCATGCTCCTCGCGATTGGTGCTGCCGTCGGGGTCACCACCTGCCGGCTCCATGCACCGTCTCCACCTAGCCCCGTGCGGCGCCACACCCGTGTTACCGCACGGTCTTCCGGCTACGCCATGGCGTCATCCCTGCGTGCCTAGCGAGGACAGGCGAACACGCGCGCCGTGATCCTCGTAGCGCATGAATTGCTGTGGTGCAGATTAGCGGAGAGCGGGCACGACGCCTTGCTCGGCCGGGTCGCCGAGCTGCTCGACGCTGCATGCGAGGGTGCAGCGCCTTTCTGCCCCCAGCCCGCATCTCAGACTTCGTCGGGAGCTCGCACCAACCCACGCGCCGTCTGCTCGCCCTTCTGAGGAGGATCCAGAGGATCTCTTGGCAGGGGTCTAGCGCACCGCGCCACCTACCCAGCCCAAGACACGTCTCCCCGAAGCGCGGCCGGGGTAGGCGGCCCCTCATGGAGCTGTACTGATGGACCGCCCTCCAGACGGTGCGGCCAGGCGCCAAGAATGATGGACAACGGAGCAAGTGGGCTGGGGGCTGGCCGCGAGATGATGGCCCCTGGTGTTGCCCCCCTGCCGCTGATGGGTTCCTCGTGCGGGCAGGGGAGGAGCCCGTGCGCCCTCCCCTTATCGGCTTGGGCGGAGGAGCCGTCAAGGCCATGCTGGGCCGGGGCCCCCCATGGGCCGGCCCAACACCCTGACAACGCCTCCCGCGGCAACAACAGTCAGTTACGATCAACACCTTTGGGGCATGCCGCGCTAACCTTGGAGCATAGGTAGATCGTGCCAAGACGGTGCACCTCCGAGGGCTGGCCTCACCTCGGGCTAGCAGGACACGCCCGGCGCTGAACAAGGGGCGTGCCCCGTGCGTAGCGGGAGCTCGGCGCGAAGGATTCCCCCGCGCTGCGGGGCGAGCGGCGCCACCCCCACCTTGGTGTATGCAAGCCAGAAACGGGTCTTCTCCTGGGGAAGGCGCCGGCGAGCCCTCTTCCCAGAGGAGGCCCACAGCCCCCTCGCCACCGCTCGTGTGGCCCCTTGCCCCTTGGTCCTGTCCTAGTTTCTGGATGCCCCAATGGTGGCCGGGGGATGCGCGGAGAAGGGTTCCTGCCCAGGGGGCGGGGAGTGTTCCTCAAATTGCTGCTCGTGACACTCTCACGTAATAATGAGTGGGGCTCTACATGCCCTGGAGTCTCCTGAGCACCGCCCTTCGGCCTCACGTGAGCTCCCACCCACGTCCAAGTGGAAGCACCATGCTCCGCGCTGGCAGTCGACACTGTCCCCCAATGACTATGCCCACGCCCAATGGAAGCACCCGAGCTCCACGCTAGTGAGAAGACTAGTGTAGGCGCCGGACGCGGCTGTCTTTTTGCTCCTTTTTGTAACACGATTTGCCGCCTTTGAAATGAAATTTGGAGTTATTTTGTGCACCTGTTAAAAGAAGAGGGGGGAAATTTTTTGATTCGCGATGTTTTCCTTGTTCTTCGATTTGTGTTCGGGAGGCATGGCTCCTGCCTGCTGACTCCCTCTGAGCGCCCCACGAGCGGGGGCTGGATGCGGCATCCGCGTCCGAGCTAGCCTGAGCAGCATCAAGGCCCCCTCGGGGTCAAGGACATAACTGCCGCAGGCAGCCCACGCGCACACCTAGCCAAAGCCTTGGCGATTGGCTCCTCGCGCGGCGCTCTCGAGCGAGCCAGCAGGCGCCCACCACGCCCAGCATCCGGCTTTGGGCCTCGGGGTCACTCAGCACCAGGCGTCCCCCACACTTCCACGAAGCTCGGCGCCGAACAAAGACACATCAGGAGGCCCGAAACCCTCGCGAGCCCCGCCTGAGCTCCCGCGGAGGGAGGGTCCCAGAGGGATCGCCCCAGGAGAAGTGCGCCTCTGCGATACAAGAACCCATCCAAGTTCTCGAACACAAAGATAAGTCACGCCAACTACTCTAGTCGGGAGCCCTCCGGCTCACGACGGCATGTTTCGAAATTAATCTAGAGGGCATATCATTGTTCCTTACATTACAGGGGAGCCCCCCCCCCCCAAAAATACTTTCACGCCCCATAGGGCCATACCTGAAATTTTGGCACGCAGGTCCAGATAGGAAGGGAAGTACAAGCCTAGCGAGACGCGCTACCTGCCATCGCCGTCTTCATCATCATCATCAGCTCCGCCCTCTTCGGCTGTGAGCGCAGCCATGTCGTCGGTGAGGGCGAACTCTGCGATCAGGTCGTCCACATGGTCGTTCACCCAGCTCGCCAGGTCACCCTAGGTGACTCCGCTCACGGGGGCTATCGCAGCATTGAAGTCGAAGTCGGGGTCGAGGCTAAGGAGATAGCTAAAGACACGCGAGAACGCGAGCCCAAGGAGGTCCCGGCTCCTCTCTTCGACGAGCTGGCACGCCCTCTCGGCCCGGCCTTCCAGGCAGGTCACGACCTGGGTGAAGAAGCGGAGGTAGCCGGCGTCATCAGCTTCAAGCGGGCGGGAGATGCTCTCATCACAGATGGTGTCTAAGGCCTGGTTAGCCCTGACCCTGAGGTCCTCGAGCATCGAGAAGCGCTCGCGCTGCAGCGTCCGGCGGCGGCTCGCTTCGTCTGTAGCCTTCTCCATGAGGGACGTGATGCCCGTGACCTGCTGCTGAAGCGAGGACAGCTCGGCCTGGGCGGAGGCCCGAGCCTCCTCGGTGGCCGTCTCGCGCCCCTCTGCTGTGGCTAGCTTCGCCTTGAATGCATCGGCCTTGCCCTGCAGCTCGACTTGCCGCTGCTGGAAGCGAGTCTCCTAGAGCCCCAGCTTTCGGCGGTATTCTTTGACAAGGGCCTTGCGGATCCCCGCCACCTTTTGGTCGTACTCCCGCTGGATCCTAGCCTCCTGAGAGGCAAGACCGTCCTCAGCCGTGGCTACTTGGCGCTTCCTCACCTCCAGTCGCTCGAGCTCCAGGCTGTGCTCCAAGGCCTCGAGCGCCATCGCATCCTGGTGCACCCGGACCCCTTCTCGTCTGTAGGGGCTCCGCTTGGCGTCGCCGCCAGGGCAGCCCTGTGCGCCTGGACTTGCTGCTCAAGGGCAGCATTCGAGGCTCGGAGCTCCCTCTCGCGCTCCTTGGCCGCCTCGCGGTGATGGTCCGCGGCCCTGGCCTCCTCCGAAGCATGGGCGCAAGCCTCACGAGAAGCTGCAAGGGACTCCTCGGCCTCCATGCGGGCACGCTCATGCTGCAGGTGCCCGAGGTTAATGGCGACCTTCAGTTGATGCCACTCGCGCGCCAGGCGGAGGCCCTCCGCCTCGAGGCGTGCATCAACATCGGCAAGCTCCCCCCAAGCCGACCCAGTGCACTCGTTGCTTCCCGGAGAAGGTCACGACGGACGGCGCTGCGTCTGGGAGCGAGCTCCAGCGCGCGGCCGAGCCCTTCTTCCGCGCCCTGGACTGTCGAAGAGGCATGGGACGACTCACCCGTCTCCGACAGGGGGCTGGTGGCCGAAGGTCCTTCGGCCGCTCCCCGGACCTCGGCAGAGGCGCTGCGTGGCCTGGCCCTGCCGCTCGAAGATGAAGCCGACGCAGGGATCACCCAACCACTGGCAAGAATCAATGGAGGAGCCCTCGGCATGCCCCTTGTACCCCAGAAGTGGCCCTGGAGGACGGAGGCCGGGAGAGCAGGCCCATGGTCTTCCAGCAGCGGCTCCGGCTCGCGGACCGGCACCACGTCCTGTGCGGTTGCTTGACCCGGGAGGTCTGGAGTCGCGGGCGAACCAGAGGCTTCCGGAGGTCGCACCCCGGGCGGCCTCACCGCCGCGGCCGAAGGGATCCTGAGGAGCAAAAGTCAGAAAAGAATGGGATGCATGAAAACCCAGGAGGACAAGGTACTTACTCATCCACAGCTATCCACTTCCTTTGTTTCTTGGCCCGTGGGGTGCCGCCACAGCAGCTCCCGAGCCCCTTCCTCTTGCGGAGTACCCCGAGATTCGAAAGGGGTATGCCGAAGCCTGGTACATTGCCCCTCACGGTGGGGGTGGCAGTCGCATTCAAGGGCAGGGTTCCCCCCCGTTCTGCCTGTGGGGGTGTGGACCACCGCCTCAGGAGCACTTGGTGGCTCCTGCCCTCCAGCAGCCGCCTCAGGAGCACTTGGTGGCGCCTATCCTCCAGCTATCTCCTCAGGAGCGCTCGACGGCGCTCGCCCCCCTGCAACCACCTCTGGGGCGTGCGCCATAGGATCGACAGGCACGGTAGCCACCAAGACAGGGTTCTCACGGGGCCCCTCAAGACCCTCAGGGCGCAGCCCCCACTTGTCGAAACAAGGCATCTTCTCTACGAAGGCCTCCCCGTTTGAGTAGCTGTACAAGAGGCACCCCTCGGCCGGCAGCGCGGCAGGCACTGGGTCACCCGTCAGGAGCTGGAGCATCGTGCGCAGTGGCTTGGAAGGGAGCGAGGGCACCTGAAGCCTCGTGTGGTCATTGGGGCCAGTGAAGGCCCACATTGGGCAAGAATGGCGCTGGAGCGGGGCGATGCGCCGCCGAACGAACTCCCTCACCACCATCGACACCGTCACCCCTGCCTCCTTCAGCTTGGCTAGCCTGGACCAGACACGCACGAGCTGCCGGTCGATGAGCTTCGCATGTCCCAGCCAGAGCTCGGCTCCGCCGGCGCCCGCGGGAGTAGGAGCAGGGGGCTGCGCACAGTGGCGTCCACGTACACCCACTGCTTCCGGAATCCCTTTGCATCCGGGCGGAGCGTGAAGTCGATGCCGGAGCCGGCTGTCACCGCCACCGCCTGGAATGCCATGCACCCCGAGCGCTGTCCGCTGTCGACCAGGTGGAGCAAGAAGAAATGGTGGAACAGGGCCACGGATGGGGCGATGCCCACTAGGGCCTCGCACAGGAAGGCAAAAGCACCAAGGAGGACGATGGACCCAGGGTCCAGATGCAGCGCTCGGATCTGATAGTGCGAGAGCACGGCGTTGAAGAAATCAGAGAAAGGGGGGACCAAGCTGGCCAGAAGGGCGTGAAGATGGATGGGGATCTCGGTGGCCTCCATGTCGACCAAGGCCCGGGAGGCAGGCCAGACCGTCGTCACCTTCCACTTATTGGAATCGGCAGCGAGGGCCTGCCGGACCTTGTCCAGCCCCTCCTAGTTGATCACCATGGACCGGTCCAGCGCGGGTTCCAACCCCGGCGAGGGCTCCACGGGAGCGCGGGCTTTCCCTCCAATCTTCGACCTTGGAGCCATGACGGCGGAAGTGGATTAGTGCTGGTACGAAATCTGGAGGAGGAGGCACTAGCTCGCAAGGAAGAAGAGGAGCAGAGGACAAGCACGATGGGCAATGATGGCTGGGCGCGGTCGCAACAGGCAGTCGTCAAGTCGGGCAGTTGCCGAGGCAGCATGGGGAAGTGGAGACGCCCATGTCCCATCAAGCGCCACGCGTCGACCCGGTCCGCAGGCGATTTGGGCCCATGGCGCTTCGCCCTTGTCCTTTGGCTTCGTCCCAAAGCCAAGTCTGAGCGCGCCTTGGGCCCGGGGGCTATTGTCGGTGTTCTGGGAACCAGGGTACCCAGACTTGCCTGCCTGCGGCCCATGGCGTGGCTCCATCGACGGCCTGGTACAGCCCATCTTCAGCATCGACAAGACAAGACCCTCGCGAGGGGCCAAGCCTCACGAGGCGGACGACGCCAAGGCCTCTGGAGGGAGCAGGCTCCCTAGGCTGGCTCCTGAGGAGCGGAGATTCCTATGCAAGCGCCCATCTCATGAGGTTCGGGTGACGCAAGCCATGACGACCAAGGCCAGGCGGGCGCCAGCAGGCGCAAAGCAGCAGGTTTCCTCTTCGGTGCTAAGGAGGCAAGCGCAGGCACGGAGTCCCGAGGAATCACCGAAAGGTTTCCATTCCCGTGAAACAAGACCAAGACCGCCAGGATGGCAGGACGGATGTCATCACCGAGCCCACCACGGCGTCATGACCAGAAGCTTTGCAGGCGAAGACTACCTTTCGTGAGGATAAGATGTACTACTTGTCCCCCTTCAAAATTTGCCACTGTGGGATCCCTTCACGCCTTTGTTCGGAGGAAGAGGACCAACGCCACTATAAATATAGCTTAGCCACCACCATAGGGGAGGACGAAAGATCCGGAATCCAACCCGGACCCTCACTAGCTTCCACCTACACAAGAACAGGCCTCCTGAGGTTGTTCTTCCTCTGTACTATTTCAACCTCAGCCCCTCGCGAGGCTAATCCACCCCAAAGCAGGAGTAGGGTATTACACCGCAAGGTGGCCCGAACCTGGGTAAACTGCCACGTCTCTTTCCTTTCTTGTTCATCGAGCTAGGCCGTGGGGGCGATGAACTGGTTGGCTGGAGAGGTTGACTTCTTCGCACACGCCCCAAAGTTCAAACCTCCTTGGGGTCTGCGGAGCCCTGAATCCGACAACTTTCTTGGTGCGCTGCAGCATGCAGGTCACGGAGACTTGTTCTCGCGGTGAGCGGCGATGATCTCTTTCATCAGTTTCATGTCCTTAATATGCTGCTTGGCAGCATCGATAGATTCCTCCACCAGCCTTTCGCGCTCGATGCGGAGCATGGCATTTTCGTCCATAAGTTTCTTGACGATGATGCCCGTCCTCTTCAACAAGGCAGCGGTCTCCTCCGCCTGCTTGGCCCTTCCGGTGATCTTCGCCCTCAGCAGGTCGTGCTTAGCCCGGAGCTTCGCATTGCCCTCCCCTAGTTGCTGGATGACATCGGTAGCTTGTTCAAATGAAGCTTTCATGTCGTCCTGCAACCTCGCCCAGCCGGAGATCTGATCCATCTGGCTATGGACGATTGCATGTATGCGCCTGTAAGAGACATTTACCCAGGCCGCCGTGGTGCGGGAGGACATGTGTGCTGCATTCGTGGTGCGGCGGGACAACTCTGCTGCTTCCGCGGCACGGCTGGACCAGTCTGCTGCCTCGACGATGCGGCGGGACCTCCGTGCTGCTTCGGCGGCGCGGTGGGACCTCTGTGCTGCTACGGCCGTGCGGCGGGACATGTCGGCTGCTTTCGCGGCAAGGCGGGACATCTCTCGTGCTTCTGCTTCCATGCTCGCCTCTCCCTGGTGGTAACCTCTCGACCCAGAACTCACGCTGGCCATGACAGACGCAAGGGAACGATGATGAATGACTTGTTTGTTTTTGTGGATGAGGAGTTGAGGAGGAATGTGCAGTCATCTTGGCATAGTAGTATTTATAACCGAGTACTAATACGCTCCTAAGTGGGAAACCGTTTAGGTTGTGATCGGTGTGAACAGGTTTGCAACTAAATATAGCGTGGTAGTAATTTGGAATGTGACGAGACGCAAGCTCAAAATTTATTGACGGTTCTAGTTTCGAAGTGTGGCACTATTCCCGAATGGCGTAACGTGGGCACGCGTTCTCGGTCGTGGTGTAGCCATTTTGTAATATGCCATGGTACTTCTTTTTTCTACTGCTGTGTACGTGCAAAAACTGGCACCATCGGATACATTTCTTACGGTTATTGGGGCGTTCGACAGGAATAGCCACGTGGTGAGCTATAGACTAGTCTTTTTTTCACACGCATTACATCGACACATATCATCTCTCTCCTTCTTTCCCACGCACACACCTAGTCTCTCGGGACTTCTCGCACGCACCATCTCTAGCTCCCTAGGTCGATGCCACCCACATACACTTGTACTTTGAGTTTACTACATTATAGACGAAGAGAATAGGTGCACGCACGCACTCATCCTCTCTCACACACCATCTGTAGCTACGAATTGTAGTGTTCTCAACCATCCGATTGGCTCTATCATAGGTTCCCGTTGCTCCTTGGCCTTGAGATTGAGAAGTTTAAAATGCGGAGGCTAAGCTGGAGGCGCGAGGTTTTGGTTAATGTGCGGGCCGCACACGGCACCAACACGACACGAGCTTCGTCTGCCTGGTGCGCAGTCGGGTGAGTACTACTAGTAGTAGTACTACTTTGATGTGTCGCGTCAACTCACAGAAGTATGCAACACTTCCTCAACAAACAAGCATATAAGATGCTTATACTTCTTACCCAAAGGAACTTTATATCCAACAGACACAAAATATCTGTTCAACTGTCAGAATTTACTTTAACTGCTGATCTGATGTCGAAGTAATTGTTGCATCGCCACCAAAACCCACCATCTCTTAAGCTAAAGTAGACCGAGCTAACCCCTATACTAGCATATTACTAAGATAAACAGAAGGCACTATAGAATCATTTAGGTGGTGAGCTTGTCAATTTGAATGTGGAGGGACACCGTCCTCGACAACCCAGCCCCGGCCAGCAGCTTGGGCGGAACTATGAAGAAGGTCAGCTCTTGCACGGCGACGTCGCCGGGATCCTTGCTGCTTGTCACCTCGATTTCCACCTTGATGGCGTCGGTCCTGCCTTTGGGCTCCCTCGGCGGGCCGTTCGCCCACAGCTTGGCCGTGTAGTGCGGCGGTGGGGACGCCCCCGCTCTGATGCATACAACCGACACGGCGATAGGCGCGCCGATGTCGAGCACGCCGCCGACCAAGAAAAACGCGCGGTCGTCCTCCTCCGCGAACAGCAAGAGCCGCGGCTCCGACACTGGCACCTCTAGCTGGAGCACCTTGCCGTACTGGATCCTGCGCACGGGCATGGGATGCATGTTGCTGATGTGGTGGGTGAGCGGGCGGCGGGCCTTCGTAGCCACAGACGGGCACGGGGCATTTGCAGGGCGCGAGCGGACACACGCTCTGGTGATCGGCGAGCTTGTGGTAAGTGACGTAGAGCCCACAGCCTTCGTGCGGGCACTCCACCCTCACCGAGGAGAGGACGGCATCCATCGCCGTGTTCCGCACGTCAAAGCCGCCACCGCGCTCGCACTTCTGGCACTCCCGCTGGTTCCCGGGGCGCTCGCCACGGCAGTCCGCGCAGGCCTGGTGCCCTCCCTTGCACTGCACAAATCAATCGAACAGCACATCAATCAAGAAACCTGCACCTTGCTCGATCAGCCGAATGGACGAGGTGTATTCGAACCTCATACACTGGAGGCTTCAAGGGGCAGAGGCACAAGGTCAGCGGAGCAAGGTGAGGTCCATAGATACCATAGAGAGCTCCATCGTCAGGTCCTGTTCCGTCGGCATGATCTCGCCCTCCTCGTGCAGAACCATCTCTCGCTTTAGGGCCGGGGCATTAGAAAGTTTTGATGTGTCACGTCAACTCGTACGACAAGGAGAAGTTTGATTACAACGCCTTCTCCCTCGCCCATGAGCATGGTGGCTCGCAGGACTAGGAGAAGCTTTCGCTACACGCTCTCCCTCCCGCACGCGGTGGACATGCAACAGTTCATTCGGTGTCAGATAGCCAGAAGCATACTAGTAGTACTCCATTGTAGTAGTACCATCATTGTTCGACTTCCCGAAGAGGCGAAGAGCCAAGCGCAACCCGAACGCTCGTGTGGCAGTTTCATATGTAGGGGAGGTAGTATAGAGACATAGTCTAGGATAGCGTGTACCGTGCCTCTATAAGCTTAAAATCATTGGACTCGGCTCCATGCTATGAGGCCGTCTCAAAGCATTTTTTGATTAAAATAATCTTCTGGCCCTACCTGTCATCCTGGTGATTGTAGTTTGCACGCTGATCTAGTCAAGACAAGAATATATATTTTAATTTGTGGTGGGGAAAATGTTAGGGGTTGCAGCAAATATATTGTACACTGCGGGTCTTTTAGCCAAATTTAGAGGCAAGCATGTGGGGCCAGTGCTATGATGTGTCACGTCAACTCATACAATGAGGAGAAGCTTGATTTTACTACTAGTACGCCCTCTCCCTCGCCCATGCGCGCGGTGGCTCACAGACAAGGACAGGCTTTTGCTTACTACAACAAGCTATCCCTCCCGCACGCGATGGATGGACATGTAGCAGTTTTTTCGATACCGTAGAAGTAGTAACATCATTGTTCGTCTTCTCGAAGAGGCGAAGAGCCAAGCGCAACCCGAACATGGCAGTTGCGAACGCTCGCGTGGCAGTCTTTGTGTAGGGGTGGGGCGTGGTGCGGTAGTTTTTTGGCAATTCTTTTCTACTGCTGTTTGCGTCCAATAGGTGCCACGGTCGGATGCAGATCTTACGGTTATTGTGGCGATTTCTAGTGTTGCCATATCATTTATAGCCAACACATATACAACAAGCTTATCCTCTCATCTTTTCTCTATCTCTTTCCTCACATTTATTGCATCTGCCTTGGAGCACGCATATAGCCAAGCTCTTGCATGAGATTAGACTAGCCACAATGGAGAGTAACATACACTTGTAACATAGACATGTCCCTAAACTATGTTACTATCTTCATAGTGGGTGGTAACATAAGTGTGGTGTCATACAAAGCTTCATTTATTAGGTTAGACCTCTTCCAATGCAAAGGTGCTTACATGAGGTGCTAAGTGCTTTAAATAGTTTAGCAACTCAACACCCCAATGCATAGGTGCTTAACTTGTTGTTGCTAAGCTCATTATATTTAATGATTTAGCACCTAAAGTGTTTTAGCATATGATACTAGTATTTAATGATTATAGACTCATATTGCATTGGGACATGTGATGTTACAGTACTCCCTCCTTTCCGGTTTAGAGCATGGTTAAGAAGAGAGGCAGCAGCTGGCTCTATAGCCATGTCCATGTCATCTACAGTCTTCATACAGCCAAGACCATATAATAGTATAGCTATAGGTTGGCTCTTGGGTTGGATTTAACTATTAATATCTGCATGCTGGGATTGGGAGGAAAGGCAAAGCACCAGTTTACAGCTAGCAGCTCGGGCTGCAAGCCAGCTGTTGTGCCTTGTGTATAGGCGGGCGACTGCTCAAGCGCCGGCTCTGCTCTCTCTCCTCACTTCTCTCTCTTCCACCTAGGATTTTTATGACATGGCAGATCTTATAGCCTGCTGAGTAGGACTTATTATACTTGCTCTTATAGGGCTTATCTCAATTTTTTCGTTTTCCCAATTTAAAGGGCTCATCTCCATCTCATTTTAAGATTTCGAGGCACATTAAATCTTTGCATGCAAGAATTAAAATGGAACACACTAATGCATGTAATGTTCCTACTCATCTAGTGGCCAAACATGCATGCACTGCAATTAATCCAAATTAATGCATCAGTTTAATTTAGGTAGTTTTGTAAAGTACGAGATACATTCCTCCACTCACCATATGCCTTGGTTGTTGAGATTTCAGATTTGAGCCTTAGGCTGGATGTAATGGGGAGTATCATATAGTAGTATCATGCATATGATACTAGTGTATAATACTACATCCGTAATGCATGGTATCATATGTTGGTATCATATAGGACTACATTTTTTATCATGCATGACACAAAGTAGCACATCATTTAATATGATACGGTATCATGATATGATACTCAAGCCTGTCTTTCTTCATTTAATTCTATGCCACCTCATCAAGATTGCTTAGTTGGCATGCATGATACTACCTATGATACTCCCATTACGACCAGCCTTATAAACCGGAAAGGAGGGAGTAACTAGCTAAGTTACTCAAACTACCTCTCTCCTCATTAACTCATTGCCACATAAGCAAATTTGCTAAGTTGGACTCGATGTTACTGCTGAAGTTACTCCCACTGTGGCTAGTCTTACTTTTTTATGTCTCTCTCCTCCACATAGACAAAATTGCCATGTAAGCAGGCTATAAGCCCATTATTGTACTTGCTCTTAATAGTATAGCCCTGTAAACCGGAAAGGAGGGACTACTCCCTCCGTTCCTAAATATTTGTCTTTCTAGAGATTTCAACAAGTGACTACACCGTAAATGAGTACATACGGAGCAAAATGAGTGAATCTACACCGTAAATAAATACGTAGTTCTCTCGTTTTCCTCTCCACCTTGGTCGCGGTGCACAATATTGAGTATACTACTACTGACTAGTCTCTTTTTGACACGCATTTACGTTGATACAGCTTGAATGCCAACGAGGTAGAGGGTAGCGGTTCCCGAAACATTTAAAGCTCAATGATGCCTCCGCATTCAATTAGCATGCAGACGTAAGTAATTGGAGAAGCAGAATGGAGCCAGCACGATGTGAATGCAACACAGTTTGGACTCTCATATAAATGCGCCCCACCACTCCAATCCATCTACTCCTAGTCTCTGCGCAACACTGCCCACTCAAATCCAAGAGCAAGACCAAGTGACCAGAAGCCACAAGCACCCATGGCGTCGATGGACGCGAGCGGCAGTCGGCTGTGCCAGATCGTCCAAGACGCCGGCATGCAGCCTCGCACCGCGCAGCGTTTCCAGACGGTGCTGGCACTCGCCGGCGTCATAGCCCTCGTCGACACCGGCTTCGTCTCGCGCATGTACCAGATGATGGTCGACTCCATCCGCAAGTTCACCATCATCAAGAAGCATGCGAACGACCTTGCCGTACTGCTCCAGCCCACGCGCCCAGGCTCCTCGTTGCCTGCCACCCTCATCGGCCTCCAAGGTGATGAACTCTTTGAAGCACTGGTGGCCCTGCAGCTGCCGGAGGTCGCGACGAAGAATGTGCACCTCGAGGCCGCGCTCGCCGCGCAGCGCCTCGCCATGCAAGAAACCGTTGACCTGCACATCCACGTCTACGAGGAAATCGTCTACATAGGCCACTACAAGGCCAGCAAGGATAGAACAACATTGTCCTTCTTCCAGCGGCTGGAATCTTTGGACGCCATTGTTCAGAAGCACGTCGACCTGGCCACGAGAGCCGCTGCTACTTAGCCGCCGTTCGGTGGGCTGGTGCCCTAAGTCGAGGAGGTGGACATCGTCGATGGATGCATCTTTCTTCTTGCCTCCTGTAACCATCACTGCATCGCCTCGTGGCCTTGATGTTTTATTAGTGTATGGCATTTTTATTCCAGTCGTAAATTACATGTGTGATCACTTGCTCTTATTTGGTGTTAAATATATGCAGTATCATTGTGTTCGTCCCGGTGTACTACATAGGTCCTGGTTTATTAGTCCCTTTTGTAATGTGTGCTATTTTGTCCAAAGATTTAACTGACAAAATGTTAGTGCATGTCAACAAAAATTATATCATTTGATTTGTATTTGAACATAGTTTTCAATGATATAATTTTGGTGACATGCATGAACCTTTTGTTAGTCAAATTTATGGTCAAAATTTGGCACAGATTACGACGGGGAGCAATAAACCAGGACGGAGGTAGACTGGTTCGTCGCCATCGTGTTTCGTGTCTAATTTTGACTTCAGTGACCCAACCTACATGGAGGGAGTACTGTATATATTGGTGCGACAACCAAACTTATATATTCAAAACTGAGCGTTACTACATGTCACGAGTTCAAAACGAGAAAGTGGAACAAGTACAGCATGCCTGTGCCGTTCGCGTCGCACCCCCACACGGTCGCGGTGCACAATGTAGTAAATGACTTGTCTCTTCTTGACCCGCATTTACATTGATATGGCTGGAATGCCAAGGAGGGAGAGGGTAGCGGTTCCTGAGATGTTGAACGGTCAATGATGCATCCTCAATTAACATGCAGAGGGAATTAATTGTAGAAGCAGAATGGAGTCAGCACGAATGCAACACAGTTTGGACTCTCATATAAAGGCGCCCACCACTCCAATCCATCTACTCCTAGTCTCTGCGCAACACTGCTCACTCCAATCCAAGACCAAGTGACCAGAAGCCACAAGCACCTATGGAGGCGATGGACACGAGCGGCAATCGGCTGTTCCAGATCATCCAAGACGTCTGCCTGCGGCCCCGCACCGGGCACCGTTTCCAGATGGTGCAGGTGACTGCCGGCGTCGTAGCCCTCACCGACGCCAGCTTCGCCTCACGCATGGACGACATGATGGTCCGCTCCATCCGCAAGTTCACCGCCCGTCAAGAAGTGCGCGGACGACCTTGCCGTACTGCTCCAGCCCGCGCGTCCAGGCTCCTCATTGCCTGCCACCCTCATCGGCCTCTATGGTGACGAACTCTTTCAAGCCCTGGTGGCCCTGCAGCTGCCGGAGGTCGCGATGAAGAATGTGAACCTCGAGGCCGCGCTCGCCGCGCAGCGCCTCGCCATGCAAGAAACCGTTGACCTGCATAGCCACGTCTACGAGGAAATCGTCTACATAGGCCACTACAAGGCCAGCGAGGACAGAATGACGTTGGCCTTCTTCCAGTGGCTAGAATCTTTGGACGCCATTGTTCAGAAGCACGTCGACCTGTCCACGAAAGCCTCTGCTACTTAGCCGCCGTTCGGTGTGCTGGCGCCCTGAGTCGAGGAGGTGGACGTCGTCGATGGATGCATCTTTCTTCTTGCCTCCTATAACCAGCACTGCATCGCCTCGTGGCCTTGATGTTTTATTAGTGTATGGCATTTTTATTCCTGTCGTAAATGACATTTGTGATCCCTTGCTCTTATTTGGCGTTAATTATATGTAGTATCACTGTCTTCGTCTGGGTTTACTACCTAGGTCCTGGTGTACTACCGAGAGGAGGAAGAGGAGGAGTACTGTACATGCTAGAGACTGGACTATAGCACATTGTTTTTTATGGCCATATCACCACATTGTTTCCTATGGCCTATCGGCTATCGCCTGCTAGTTCACTGGGCTGCCGTGGTTCGCACTCCTCCGACGTGAGTAGTAGTACTAGTATATACACTATATATACAAAACCGCATGATTCTTTGCTCCTTCTTACATAATACTTCGCCGACATGTGGGAGAGCCAGCATCCGGGTCGACATGTCATGCACCAGATTAGAGTGGGCAACGGAAGGGGGGCATCACCCCGGTCGTAGTGCCAGTAATTAATGACTATAGTGAGTAGTCATATCACAAGACCCCATCTTTCCATCAGTAACGCGCTGTCAAATCGCACAGCCCTACCTTTCCAGCAGTAAGTTGAATCCGCTACTCCCTCACCCTCGTCGCCTCTCTGTCAAACCACCTACGCGAAAACTGCCGCGCGTACTGCCCAGGAAAAGCCCCGCCCTCAACTTTTAACTACTCATAGTATAATTTTGTATTGATGAATTGCGCCATGGAGCAGAAAACCAAAAGAAAAAGGTGGTACATGTAAACAAATACAGTTCAAGCTCTAGCTAGCGATTCGGAATGTAAACATTGCATGTGTTTATATGTATAGGTTACTTCAAAGTACTGAGTCCATTGATGCAATGTGGTCAAACTGTACCATCGATATCTCAAAGCCAAAATAGTTCGAGCTTGTTCGTTCTATATAAATACTACTCCCTCCGTTCCAAATTACTTGACCCATATTTATCTAGACACGGATGAATCTGGACACTAAACAAGTGTAGATACATCCGTATTTAGACAAATTCAAGTCAACTAATTTGGAACGTAGGGAGTAGTACTGTATGTTTATTCACCCGTGGGGTTGTTCAATGAATGGAGGGCCAGGGAGCACAAGTGAACAATACTACTACTAGTAAGTAGGAGTCGTATAGTTAGTCACGTTAAATAGAGAGTTTCTTTTCTTTAATGCCACGTACACAAATTGAAACACTTGTTGTGGAGAGAAAAAGATAATCACTCCACTATATATATAGGTAGGGAACTGAGCGCTTGCTTTACTAGGGTTGCTCTCTTCATTCTCTCATCCTCTCCAGATCTAAACAAGACAGCGGTAGCGACATTTTCTCTCTGCTCACCGCTGGTCACAGATCCGACCAGATCCCTTCGACCGGTGTGTGTAGAGGACTAGGTGCATCGTTCATGCGGTCATCGGCGGCGAGGGAGGAAACTCACAGCTACCGACGGGTCCCGATCCTCTGCCCGTGCCGTTCTCCCCGACACAGCGCCAGCTCGGGAGGTCCTCCGACCCTTCTTCCTCCCTACCGTATTGTGCGCAGATCCGACCTGCCGCCGCCGACATCCCGATGACCCTCAGGTATAAGTTCCTTCGAAAGTGGCCTTGCTGTACTACCCCAGCTCCCCACGTGTCTGCATGTGGATCTTTTTCTACTTCCATCAGCTCTTCCAAAGCCACCTAAATTTTTAGTATTATTGGAGGTAAAGCAACTTCATGCAGTCGAATCTAGGACTTGGTTCAAACAACGAAGAAAGGGGGGAAGTCGTAGCATGAATCTAGGACTTGATTCAAAGAGGAAATAACAGGGGGAAAGTAGTAGAGACAGGATACCCAACCGGTCTCTTGGTTGAAAAGGGAAATAAAGGGAAAAGGCAGTACAAACTGGATAAGGAACAGATCTATTATTGGTTGAAAAAAGGATAGAAAGTGGCGGCTGGTGGACAAGTTAACAGAGTATGTCCAGGATTAGATTTGCTGCCCTCACATAGTAAAAGGTCTCCAGGATTAGATTTGCTGCCCTCACAGAGTATGAACAAACTTGGCATCACCACTTTATGCCTCCTTGTAGGTACATTGTGCTGATGCGTCCACTGTCGCATGTCCTTATACCAACTTTTTGCTGTTGTTAATGTAAGGGTGCATGTAAAATGAAGCGATCACACTGTTACCTTAAGGACATGTCTAACCAGTGTTATTGTTAATCTAATGCCTCCAGTGATATGATGCAATTAAACTGTGTTACAAATGGTACTCCTGCTGTTTTCCCCAGTATGATAAGTAAGTTGCTTCTTTACGCTGCTGAGTGTCCTGGTGTCCCCACTGTCCCATGCCCTTAAACCAACTCTTTAGCTGCTTCTGATCTACTGTATCTGGTAAACAAGCAATGCCACCATTAAAGTAATCCCATATTTGACGAATGTCATTGTTGATCGTAATGCTTCCGGAAACATGAAGCAAAGCTGCCATTTTAAAATTTCTACTATCCTTGCGTGATTGCCATGAACATAATCAAGATGCTTCTTTTCATTTCTTGTATGTTTCGTATCTTGTTATTGACCAGCAACTATTTTCTTTCTATCTCTTTGTGCAGATAGGGGTATCCATTTCACCTTGTTGCTATTGTGGCCTTTTGGTGAACTGCACAAAACACTTTTTTTTGGAATGAGTGTCTTGTGCAGTTTGACTAAAATGTCACGTGGGCAACATCTCTCAATTTGGGTGGAACTACACAAATGGTGATTGGAGTTTCCAAAATCTCCGTCAAACTCTGCTGGTAATCTCGTGCAACATTTTATTAGCCTTTGCAAGATGAGCCGTCAATGTCACCACAATGGCACTTTATTTTAGTGGAACTGCACAAAAGGATAAGCAAATTATAGTTGCACCTTACATGAGCAGGACAACCAACCTTAATGTTGCTCAATTTTAGTGCAACTACTAAAGAAGAACCTGCCAGCTCATGAGAGCAACTACTTCTTGCTAGCTGAGTGATGCAATCTTTGCTTCATTTCAGGTGAACTGCAGAAAAAGTCGCATGAATTGAATCATGGATCTGCTGGTTGACCTCATTGAGTTGTGGCGGTGTAGGGGCCCCTCTCTCAATTATGGTTCCCATGACCGGGTATGTTCCTTTTTGGTTGATTTTGACTCTGCATCCAGCTAGTGATCTTGTGCTACTATTTTGGCACTGCTACTGCCACTGATAAAATGAAGTAATAATACATTTAAAATAGAACTACTGTCTTAGCTACCATTTCATTTCCAATGTAGATAATTTGCAGAAAAAAGTGATTGAAATGAGTCGACGCTCCTCCTCTCTAACTGGCGGGCGCCATAATTTTAGTTGAACTGCACAAAAAAAGTGATTGAAATGAGTCGACGCTCCTCCTTCTACTGCCGCACTGAGGTGTTAATGAATGTCAATGAATCGCTTTCATAGCAAGATATGGGGACATGAAGAATAAGTTGATCTCCCAAAGTCATCTCACACCGGTCAGTACTGTCCTTTATCAACATGATTGTGCTTTGTCATACTGTGCTAACGTTGTATTTTTTAAATAAAGCTATTCTATCGCAACCTTTTCTCGTTTTGGAAATAAAGTTTGCTTCAACTAGTGGCACTATTATAGTAATCATGCTCTTTCTTATCTGTGCAAACAGGAATACACAACTACAGATGCTGTGATGGTCAAGAGCATTCACCAAGTTCTTGGGTTGTATGACACGGCTAGCCAAGATGGATTTAATCCCAATATTCACTTTATCAAAAGGCTCTAATGGGTTGGTTCTGAATCTTGCAAGCTAGGAATCAATGAGATGTGTAGGCATCTTTGTTGTACTTATTATTTGAATCTTGTTTGTTGGTTCTGAATCTTGCAAGCTGGGAATCAATGAGATGTGTAGGCATCTTTGTTGTACTTATTTTTTGAATCTTATTTGTTGGTTTTGAATCTTCCAAGCTGGGAAACATGGCATGATGATGCAGAGGACAGCAACCATAACAAACTGTTCAAACTTGGTAGTATTGTCTGTGTGAAAGTGTGACAAATGTTGCGATCGTGTGCGTCCTGAGAATAATAATTCTAATTGTTGTGCATGTTGATCCTGTGGCACTGATAGAACGAGCCAATGCATTGCTTTTTTTAAGAATAAATTTTAATTAAAGCTAATTAAATTTAAGTAAAGTGGCCACTAACACTTGTTATTACAGTACCAATACAGACCCGCTCGTGAACCGACGTGTGGCCGGAATAGGTTTCTTAATGCAGGCGTTTGAATGCGCCGAGGGTGCATATTCTGCCGGGCGTGCAGCGGGCGAGGGAGGGGTAGTAACTGTTATCGCCTGTACACACTCAGTTTACTGTTGAATCTAGTTCCCCAAGAGCTGAAAAATGAACTGCTGCCGCCGCCTACCGACTCGTTCACTTGAAGAGACTCCAATGGCGATCCGAGGTGTGAGCATGCTGGATATGGACTTCAGCAAGGAGTTCACCTTTGAGTTCGCCATTCAGACCCATGGCTGCACCAAGTTGAATGTGATGTACACCAACGATCCGGACTCGGTGAAGCTCTGCCTCGCCGAGTTCCAGCAGTACCTATAGGAGGAGAAAACACAAGGTCGCAGCACTGGACCTTGTGCCCATCCATTTGTCTACTGACAGGGACGAGCAGATCGCCATCGCCCAGGTATGCGTGTGGGATGAGGTTCTTGTCTACCACTGTTGTAGGGCCATCAGAGGTGCTGGAGCATTCGCCCATTTCATCGGCAGCGCCAACTGCACCTTCGCTATGGTGGAGAGAAGGAAGAACGTGATGATTCGGCCATCTGGTGCAACAACCTTGTCGACATCCAGAAGCAATACAAGATCATCGGCAACAGGAAGGAGAAGGACTCCGTGGTTGACCTCGCCGAGACCATCATCGACCCCTGCTATGCCAACATGAAAGAAGACGACGATACCAAGGACCTGAACACGTGGGAGGTACCTCTGAATCTAGCCTACATAACCTACGCGGCCAAGGATGCATACGCATGCTACGACATGTACAGGCGGATCTTGGACATGAGGGCGTGTCTGCTTCCCATAACCGACGAGTACACGGACAGCCGCAGCGTCAGGATCAAGTGTGCCAGGAAGGTCTAGATGATGTACTTTATCTGTTTAAGCACCTTTATCATCTGAGTGTTTCATGCATTAGCCTATGTGTCGTAATTATCTGTTTTGTCCGAAATATTTCGTCTAAGAACCCATTAACCTGTTTGCTTTTTTTAGTGGCTATTTGCTTATGTATGTAACTAGTTCACTGGGCTGCCGTGCTTTGAATCTCCTTCCTCCCAACATATTCCCCTTCTCAGGTGGACCCAGCAGGTCTCGTACACAGACATCTGGGACCAACCACCTATCCATTTGAATTTCTTTATTTTATTCAATCTTTTGTCCTCTTCCTACAGCGGCTGGCGGCGCTGCCGCGCATGCCTCGATGACCCATCATAGCCTATGGCGTTGGCCAGGCCATCCCTCTACTCCCACACATTGTCCGGCGGCGGCAGCTCCACCGGCCCACCCTGCACCCGAACAAGTCAACCCTCGTACTCCCCTCCGCCTGCGTCTTACCCTGCTCCGGTTCATTCGGTCCGAGGTCTCGACGTCATCCTCTGCCTTGGTGCTCTCGCCGCGGCGCCGCCGTCTGTCATTCCCAACATGGTCAGCAAAACAAGAGGAATCGGGAGACGACTGTTTGTCGAGAGGCTAACAGTCCCGGGCCCACCAGGTCCATGGCCTAGGTTTTGTTGTTTAACATGCGCAGCCCACGACATGTTTCAACTTTTTTTGGGTCCATCAGGTATCAAGCGGCCTCTAGGCCTCCCAGCCTAGCTTGTCTATAACATCAGCAGCCCAAGTTATGTTTGTTTTTTCAAGACGACGCACAGCTCAGTTCTATTTTTCTATAAGAATGCAAAACTGAACCTATGTATGCCCTTCTATAATAGTATATATATTTATATTTATACCTTATTTTATTACATATATATAATAGAAATAACATAAGGTTCCATTAAACCTGTCATTCGTCCAACCATTTTATAGACCTTCCCACTACCTTTATTTTTTGTTTTCATTAATCCTATATCTGAATTTTCTCCCACTATCTTTTTCGATGTAATCTGAGTTTTCTCCCAGTACTTTTCCCTAGAACCAACTCAACTGTCCCACGTCTAGCCTAAAAAATAATAATACCTCACGTCCTATTAACTCAACAAATTAAAATGATATTTTATTTCATAAATCAAAAGTTCTTACAAAATAATAATAATAATTGTTTATATATAACTTGGCAAGTTTACTCCTGGTGATTGCGTACATAAGCTTGCAAAGATTTTACTGACCAATGCAGTAATAGACGTGCAATCATGTGTTTATGTTTTTATAACATTTCTCCGTCCAGCCCAACATGATATTTTCACCCAGCCCAGCAAGTCCGTGGATTTCGAGAAAAATGCAAATGGGCTTTAAATTCTAACATAATATATAAACGGGCTGCATAGATGCTACATCATTGTTTCACCCAGCCCACCAAATGGGCTAAAAAAACCAAATGGACTAGCTGACATGTGGGCCAGTAGGTCGAAGCCTAAGCAGTTTCGCAAAAAATAAAAATACAAAGGTCGAAGCCTAAGCAAGGCGTTGGATTTACATCCAACGGCCGACATTCTTCTTGAATCTCTCGTCTTCTTCCCCCAGCACTGCCGGGACCGCCTGCTCCAGCCTCCGGCATCCAGCGGCACTGTTTTGTGCGCCTCGCAGTGAAACGCTACCCCACTGACGGCCAGGCCATCCCTCCCTCCTCCGCACCTCCTATTATTCTCTGCCGAGTGTAGGCCCACCTCGCACCCGAACTAGTCAAGTTTCCCACTCCTCTCCGTCTGTGACTCCACTGCCGCGTCTTCCCCATCTCTGGGGCGTTCTAGTCTGGGGCCTCACTGTCGTCCACCGGCCTTGGTGTGCTCTGCACGGTGTGGTCAACTTGGTCAACAAACAAGAGTCATCGGAAGATGACTGTACGTGGAGAGGCTGACAGTGGGGACGCACCACACCCATGGACGCATGCATGCAACTACATCCTTTTTACCCTGAAAAATAATGTTTTCTCCCCTTGATAGCTGGGACCCACCAGCTACATCTTCGCACCCAAGGAAGTGCGTCCTTATTACGGGCAAAAAAGGATACTTCCCACTGACGGCTGGGACCCACCAGCTATATCTTCGCACGCAAGGAAGTGCATCCTTATCCTCCGTGACAGCTGGGACCCACCCGCTCGAAGCGTATGTAGCGTTGTCTATGTACATACCGGTCGATCGGTCTGTCTGCCACGATGAACCGTGGCCGAGTAAGGAGCGGTAGCAGTTCAGGCAGTCTAGTTAAAACCGTGTACACGTACATACAACCAGATGACAAAAAATATGGCCACGTACGTACATACGGGCGGGGTCTCGAATGCGTACTCACGCATACGTACGACCAGGGCTCATGTACATGGAGAGGCAACGGACGGCAGCAACGGCGTCCTGTTCATCGGAAGCCAACCGGCTGGGTTGCAACGGAGAAACAGCGTCGTGTTCATCGGGAGGCAACGGAATGCGTCGTGTTCATCGGGAGGCAACGGAATACGTCATGTTCATCGCGAGCCAACCGGCTTGGACAGAACAGACGAAACAAGGTCTAGCATACCGCAGAACAGAGGAAATAGGCCTTCTGTTCAATCGCGTACGGTCGAAACGGGGTCCTGTTCATCGGGAAGGGTCTGGCGTACCACAAAACAGAGGAAACGGACTTGTGTTGGAGTGCCTACGGTCGAAACGGGGTCCTGTAGATCGGGAGGGGTGTGGCGTACCGCAAAACGGACGAAACAGACTTGTGTTGGAGCGCCTACGGTCGACATGGGGTCCTGTTCATCCACCGTCTACTGCCTCGCTCCAGCCTCCACGGGCTACTGTTCATGCACCATTGACCTCCTCCAGCCTCCACGGGCAACTGTTCATCCATGGCTACTATTCATCCAGCCTCCATCGGCTGCTGTTCATAGAGCCTCCACGGGGTCTTGTTCATCCACCCACAACTGGCTATGGTGCGGCGGCCTCCTCGGGGGTCCTGTTCATCTAGCGGCAATGACCTACTACCACGGGGTCCTGTTCATCCAACCCCCACCAGGAACTGTTCATCCACATCCAACCAACCGGCTCGACTCACCACGTCTCGACTCGTTCTACGTACCGCGCGCACGGTAGCAACGGTCACTGTTCATCGAGAGGCAACCCAACACCGGCTGGCTACGTATCGCATGGGGGCTCGGTCGGCTTCAGTAAGCAGCAGAAGTGATCGATCGCTCGGTTCAGTTAGCAGCAGCAGCGAAGGAATCGCTCGGGTACAGTCAGCAGCCAAGGGATCGATCGCTCGGGTTTAGTAATGTAGCTAGTGCAATCTCTCGGGTTCAGTAAGCGAACGCCTTGCTCGGGTTTAGTTAGAGCCCAATGCCTCGCACACACGCGCGTACGTATACGAGAGAAAACTCGCAAACCTCCGTGCATCGCTCGGCCCCGACCACCCACCATAACCGGGAACTCCCCGATATTTTCCTCGCCCTTGCTTCTACCATGATTTTTTCCATCATGGACGGCCCAAAGAATGTCATGCAGCTGCATCTCCAGCCCGCCCAGGACGAAAAGACCATTTTCTTTCATGATTTTTTGTCATATAAGTAGGAGCCCACCACATCTATGATGATACCGGGTTTTGTCACAATTATCGTCATAGAAGTGTCATAAGCATGACAGAAAAAAATTTCGTTCGGCCCGAAATGTCAAGGATGTGTCTTTTTTTTGTAGTGCTTGGGACATGGTGAACCCACTTGTGGACTTTCAGACCCCTCCGGAACCTTCTGGAAGCTTCCTGATACAATACCGAAAAAACTGCACCTTTTTTCGTAACCCAAAATATGACTTCCCATATATAAATCTTTACCTCTTGACCATTCTGAGACTCCTCATGACATCCGAGATCTCATACGGGACTCCTAACAACATTCAGTTACCAATCATCAAATATCCCAATACTACTCTAGCGTCAACGAAGGTTAAGTGTGCGACCCTACGGGTTCAGGAATCGTGTAGTCATGACCGAGACACCTCTCCAGTCAATAACCAATAGCGGGACCTGGATGCCCATATTGGTTCCTACATATTCCACGAAGATCTTTTATCGGTTGAACCACAATGTTAAGGATTCGGTTAATCCCATATGTAATTCCCTTTGTCCGGTGATATGTTACTTGCCCGAGACTCGATCGTTGGTATCTCCATACCTAGTTCAATCTCGTTACCGGCAAGTCTCTTTACTCGTTCCGTAATACAAGATCTCATGACTAACTCATTAGGCACATTGCTTGCAAGCTCTTTACGATGTTGTATTACCGAGAGGGCCCAGAGATATCTCTCCGTCACACGGAGTGACAAATCCCAGTCTCGATCCATGCCAACCCAACAGACACCTTCGAAGATACTTGTAGAGCATATTTATGATCACCCAGTTATGAAGTGACGTTTGATAGCACACAAGGCATTTCTATGGTATCCGGGGGTTGCATGATCTCATGGTCTTAGGAATAGATACTCAACATGAAGAAAGCTATAACAATAAACTCAAGTGATATTGATCAAATGCTAAGCTTACGGTTGGGTGTTGTCCATCACAACATTCTCGTAATGATGTCATCCCATTATCAAATGACAACTCATGTCTATGGTTAGGAAACCTTAACCATCTTTGATCAACGAGCTAGTCTAGTAGAGGCTCACTAGGGACACGGTACTTGTTTATGTATCCACACATGTATTTAAGTTTCAGGTCAATAAAATTCTAGCATGGATAATAAACCTTTATCATGAATAAGGAAAAATGATAATAACCAATTTATTATTGCCTCTAGTGCATATTTCCAACAATCCTTATGCAGGAGATGGAACACTACATCCTGATATGCACCTAATCTATGTGGATGAAGTTTGTGGATTATTTAAGCTTGAAGGTTTACTCAGAGATGAAGTGAAGAACAAGGTCTTCCCTTTATCTTTGAGGGGAAAGGCATTGACATGGTATAGGCTATGTGATGATATTGGAGCTTGGGATTGGAATTTCATCAAAAGTTTTATCCTATGCATCTAGTTCATCGTGATCGGAATTATATATATAATTTTTGGCCTCGTGAAGGACAAAGTATCGCTCAAGCTTGGGGGAGGCTTAAGTATATGATGTATACATGCCCCAATCATGAGCTCTCAAAAGAAATTATCTTACAAAAAATTTATGCGTAGGTTTCTCATGATGATCAAACCATGCTTGATTCTTCTTCGACTGGCTCTTTTATGAAGAAAACTATTGAATTTAGATGGAACCTTCTGGAAAGAATTAAATGCAACTCTGAAGATTGGGAACTCGACAAAGGTAACAAGTTAGGTATAACACTTATGTTTAATTGTGTTAAATCTTTTATGGATACCAATGCTTTTCACAAGTTTAGCATTAAATATGGACTTGACTCTGAGATAGTAGCTTCTTTTTGTGAATCATTTACTAGTCATGTTGATCTCCCTAAGGAGAAATGGTTTAAATATCATCCTCCTATTAAAGAAAAGATTGAGGAGCCAGTCGTGGTTAAAGATGAAACTATCATTTATAATGTTGACCCAGTTGTGCCTACATACATTGAAAAACCACCTTTCCCTGTTAGGATAAAGGAACATGCTAAGGTTTCAACCATGGTAAACAAAAGTAATATTAGAGCACCTAGACCCTCTGAACAAATGAAAGTTGAACCTAATGTTGCTATGGTTAAAGATCTCTTGGTCGATAATATTGATGGGCATGTTATTTATTTCTGTGGTGAAGCCACTAGAATTGCTAAACCCGATGAAAAAGATAAGAATAAGCCTGTTGTTGTCATGCCTGTTGTCTTTGTTAAAATAGGAAATCATTGTTATCATGGCTTATGTGATTTGGGTGCTAGTGTTAGTGCTATCTGATACGTCTCCAACGTATCTATAATTTTTTATTGTTCCATGCTGTTATATTATCAATCTTGGATGTTTTATATACATTTACTAGCAACTTTATATCATTTTTTGGGACTAACCTATTAACTTAGTGCCCAATGCTAGTTGTTGTTTTTTGCTCGTTTTTTACTTTGCAGAATATCAGTACCAAATGAAGTCTAAATGCCACGAAATTTTTGGAGATTTTTTTCTGGCAGGAAGAGACCCTGGAAGCATCTGGAGGCCACGGGAAGAGGCCCGAGGGGCCCACTAGGCACCAGGGTGCGCCAGAGGCCCCTGGCATGCCCTGGTGGGTAGTGGGGCCCTCTGGCACCGCCTTGACCTACCTTCGCCTCTATAAATACTCTAAAATCCAAAAAACCCTAGGGAAGTCGACGACATGCTTTTTCCACCGCCGCATGTTCCAGAACCACGAGATCCAATCTAGAGGCCTTTTTCGGCACTCTACCATAGGGGAAAACAATCATGAAGGGGTTCTTCATCATCCTTGCTGCCCCTCCGGTGATGCGTGAGTAGTTTACCACAGACCTACGGGTCCGTAGTTAGTAACTAGATGGCTTCTTCTCTCTTTTTGATCTTCAATACAATGTTCTCGAATATATATTTGATGTAACTCTTTTTTGCGGTGTGTTTGTTGGGATCCAATGAATTGTGAGTTTATGATAAGATCTGTCCATGAATATTATTTGAGTCTTCTCTAAACTCTATTATGCATGATTGTTATAGCCTTGTATTTCTTCTTCGACTTATTGGTTTGGTTTGGCCAACTAGATTGATTTATCTTGCCATGGGAAGAGGTGCTTTGTGTTGGGTTCGATCTTACGGTGCTCAATCTCAGTGACAGAAAGAGACATGACATGCATGTATCGTTGCTATTAAGGATAACAAGATGGGGTTTATTCATACATGAGTTTATCTTGTCTACATCATGTCATCTTTCTTAATGCATTAATCCATTTTTCCATGAACTTAATTGTCGGCGTGGAGCCGGCGATCTATGGGGCAGTGCAGCCCCTTTTGCTGGTTCGGCAAGGGGTGACGATCGACGCAAAGAGCAAACACAACAAGGAGCACACGATTTTACCCAGGTTCGGGCCGCCCGGAGGCGTGAAACCCTACTCCTGCCTTTGGGTGTGTTGGTGGTGTTGAGCACAAGTACACGGAGCGCTCTCACCCCGGCAAGAGGTGGGAAGAAAGCAGCTACACGAATGCCCACGCGTGAGGATTGCAAAGATTCGAACCCCTTCCAACGTTGCCATGGCCCTCCTTTTATAGCTCAAGGGGCTACCACAGTGGCAAAAAGGTCATTACAGGGGTGATTAGACTGATACAGAGCTATCATACCTAACTCTGACAGTTAGGACAGAACGCATTAAATGCGCTGCTAGGTGTCATGTGGAGGCTAAAGCCTGGCAAGGTTGCCGCGCCTCTTATCCAGCTACCTCCTATTAGCGTGACATGCCATCAAGACGGGTGTCAATAAAGGCGATTTACTCCTCCAGCAAGCTGACACGCACGGGTTACGTCCACCTAAGCACCTGCGGGCTCGACACCTCACTAATCAACGGCCAGCTGGTCAGAGAGGCAGAGCACTGGTGTTGGCAGGAAACCCATGCCCGAAGGGCTTGCCGGGGCATGACTTGCCAGTTCGTTCCTGCCGGAGTTGGTTGCTCTTGTTATGAAATCCGTTTCTTGTTCGAATGCTTGGTCTTCTTAATGCTCTCATCGATCTCACGAAGAGCGGCTTCTCTGGCTTAGTTTTATATGAGACTTGGCACTTGATGTATGAGTTGAGACGCGCATGTGCATAAGTCAGGGCGGCAAACACTCATGTTTGTTGCACCGATAGGAGCCCTCGGGCCTGGTCCATATGTGCCTCCATGCGTCGTTGGGGTAGGCCCAACAAATGCACAGGCACACAGATTGATCTTGCCGGGAGCGATGCTGTGTCTTTGAGATCTTCTTTGCTTCTTCATTAATTTGGACCTGCGTTAGCTCCCAGTCTCATCTTGGTACCTTTGGCACTCAGACGATGCGCGTTGTTCATGTCAAAAACAAGGGGCGCCCACGCCCATAGAATGCCATTAGGGCGCCAGCGCGTGAGCCGGGGTAACTGCCATTTTACCTTTAGTTCACCCACCACCCCTGCCATTTTTGCCACGCGCGCCGCATGCATTGCGCGGGGTTGGTGGTGGACGAGCGGAGCTCGGGAACGTATGCTTCAGCAGAAGATGCAGCGCCTCGGATTGGCGTAGTGAGACGGTTGATGAAGCAAGACGCAATCCAGGGATGTAGAGAGACGGATTGGCAGAGCGGGGCGGTTGCTCCAGAGTAGTGGAGAGCCAGCCTCCCTCGCCTCCGCTATAAAAGGAGGTGAGCGAGGGTAGCGATGATCATCCACCTTCTCCTCCTTCTCCTTTCTTGTTTCTGTCTTCTGTCATGGCGAGACGAAGAGGCCGAGCTCGTGCTTAGGCCACGGTGGCGAGAGCTTCTCCTCGACACCATGCCTTGTCCTCGGCTGCGGCCATAGAGGCTGGTTCCAGTGCGCGAGGTGGAGCCACGAGGCGAGGTCAGGGTTGACGCGGCACCCGTGGTCGTGGCGGCGCGCTCATCGTTTCTCCTCCAGCTGCTCCACCCTAGGCAGAAGGCCGTACAGGGGACACGGCACTTGAGTTCGTCATCAAGCTGCATGGTCCTCCCCGTAGTCGCCTGCGGCTCCCCCGTCCTTTTGCCAGGGTGATGTAGGCCGACTAGCCGCTTGGGCTGCGGTAGCGCATGAGCGCCTGCTGCAATGGTGCCGTGTGGGTGAACGTTGAGTTCCCTGCGCCTTGCATCATGTTCCTTAGGCGCAGGTGGAAAACCTTCTCCCGCGCCCATTACCTTGCGGAGGGGCATGTCCTTAGCTTCAAGTTGGTGGAGTATGACATGCTCTTCATCAAGGTCTTCAGGCATTCAGGCGCTCGCCTCGTGTGCTGTGTACAAAGCTCGAGCGATGATGAAAACTCCTCCTCAAGCGAGAGCGACAAGGAGGACACCGATGGCGAAGACGGTAGCGGCGGGCATCCGGTCTTCAAGTCCGAAAACGATGAATCGGACTCCGGTTGAACGCCGGCAGCACCGTCATCACCAGCTAGGCACCGACGGCACCATCATCTATAGCCAGACCCCGACAGAGCGATTTGCCGGGGGTGCTTGGTCTGGACGCCACCGCCACCTCCAGCAGGACACCAGCAGGCTCGTGGACTCCGGCTTTGTCTTCCCTACCGGTGTCCCTGCTGAGCCGCGTCCTTCTGGTCCTGGCGTGGGTGATCAAGGCATCGCCTAGCCACTCCCTTCGTCCCTGGCTTCATCTTCCCTGCCGGGGAGGCGCTCTCCCGATCTTGTCGGGCTGCGTCCCTCTGGTCCTGGTGGGGGTGACCAGGGTGTCGCCCAGGCACTCCTTTTGCCCTCCTTGCTCTTGATGTAAACCCTAGGAGGAGAGGGACCAGAAAGGCATTACGGAGCACTTTTCTCTTTTAATCAAAAAAAATGTAGGCATTTGCCGTGTTTGAATCAGATTTAAGTATTTTCTCATCCATGTTAGCACTTGTATGATTTGTACTTCTTGTTTCACGCAATTAAAAGAAAAAATCTGCCGGGAATTTGTGCACGCTTTTGACGTTTTGAAGGACCTGCCCTCATCACTCTTTTGCAATCAAGGTTTCCAGCAAGCCTCTTTTCGGCCTCCAAAGCAGCTACTACTAATCTTCGTCGAGTAGACTCAAAGCGAGTTAGAAGCGCAAATAAAGGTCGGTTCCTTACTGGTCTTTTCCAAACGCAGCTACAACTGATCTTGTTGAGTGGACTCGAGGAAAGGATAGGAGCGCGAATGATTGGCGCGGCAAGGTTTCCTCGCGTGCAAGTTTCTCATACATAGGCGTAACATGGAATGACTGGGAAATTTAAATGAAACAAACTTATCTTTCTTCGCTGTACTTCTTATCACTTAGATAAGGAAGAGTTATCGTAGGACCAATAAACGAGTCTGTCTCCATCTCCATCTTCCCCCGAGAAAGTTGCTCGCGAGTGGTCCTTCTTCTTTTATCAGAAAAAGAGAGAGAGCAGGTAGGTGAAGCCTTCAACAACATGTTAGTAATTTTATCTAAAACCAGTGTAATCATATCAAAATCATGCTTAAGCAAGTAAGAAAACATGTATGCAAGTTTTGAAAAACACTTGGGTTTATTCAGCTATGCACAGGGTCTGCGCCTGGCTTTGTACAAAGGGTTACAAGTATTGGAGACTGTGCTTGTACAAAATAGATTGCCGGGGCAAGGCCCAGCAACCGTGCCTTATGGGTAGAACTTGCGAAAATGCTCAACATTCCATGAGTTTTGCACACGAATGCCATCTTTGGTCTCCAGACGGACTTCTCCAGGTCTGGTGACTCGTACTACCCGATAAGGGCCTTCCCACTTCAGTGTCAACTTGGTTGCACCCTTGGCGGACTGAATGCGCCGAAGGACAAAGGTCGCCTTCCTCAAGGCTCCGGGCATGATCCTTGCGGCTATGATAGCGGCGCAAAGCTTGCTGGTAGCGTGCAGCACACACAGCAGCCCGGAGATGATCTTGCTCGAGGAGCACGACATCATCATGCCGCAGCTGCTCTTGCACTACTTCATCGTAGGCAAGTACTCGAGGTGACCCGTATATGATTTTTGTGGGGAGCACCGCTTCTGCACCATAGACTACGCAGAAGGGTGTGTGACCAGTGGCTCGATTCGCTGTCGTCCTGAGTGACCAACGAACCACCGACAACTCATCAATCCAACACCTCCCGCACTTGTACAGCCTATCAAAAGTTCTTGTCCTGAGCCCGCGCAATACTTCAGCATTTGTTCTTTCTGCTTGCCCGTTGCTCCTTGGGTGGGCAGCGGATGCAAAGCATACCTTGCTTCCAAGGTTTTGAGTATATTGCATGAAAGCGTGGCTCGTGAATTGTGTGCCGTTGTCAGTGATGATCCTGTTCGGAACCCCGAACCGGCAAACCAATCCTTTGAAGAACTTGATGGCTGACTGTGCTGTTACCTTTCTCACTGGTTCTACTTCAGGCCACTTTGTGAACTTGTCGATGGCGATGTACAAGAACTCAAAGCCCCCGGTAGCACGGGGGAAGGGGCCCAAAATGTTAAGCCCCGAGACCGAAAAGGGCTAGGATAGAGGAATTGTTTGGAGGGCTTGCGCTGGTTGATGTATGCTCTTTGAATGGAACTGGCATGCTTCATATCTCGTTACTAGCTCAATTTCATCCTGGAGGGCAGTGTGCCAATAAAAGCCCTGCCGGAAAGCCTTCCCGACAAGGGTTCTTGCTCCTATATGGGAACCACATACCCCCCCCCCCCATGTATCTCTACCAACAACTCCTATCCATCTTCCCAGGTTATGCACTTCAATTTCACTCCGTTGGGTCGCTTTCTCCACAGGATGTTATTCCCAAACTGGTACAGACTCAACTGACAAGCTACTTTTTCAGCTTGCTCTTGCTCTTCGGGAGTTCTCCTGTTTGAAGAAACTGGACTATCTGTTGCGCCCATGTCAGAGCTTGGGGCTCGACGACAAGGACTAAAGGCATCTCTTTGGCTATGGGAGCATTGACCTCATCGGCAAGAATCTAGAATTCTGCGTGAGACAGCTGCTCACCGGAAGCCGTATCGATGTTCCCGGCAGCTGCCTTGTCGGCGGATTCTGGGAGCTCTACCAGAAAGTAGTTGCCGGTACTTATCTTCCTCTGCTTCTTGGCTCTCGTTGACGGGGTAACTGTGGGTCGAGTCAAGTGGAGCACAAAAGTACCTGGTTCCACAGGTAGCTTTTGGGCAGCACACTTCGACAGCTGATCAACAACACTATTTTCCGCACGAGGGATGTGCTCCATTTGCAGACCGTCAAAGTGTTCTTCCAACATTCTCACTTCATCCACGTATGCTTCCATCAACGGGCTTTGGTAGTCCTTGTTTGCTTGCTTCACTATAAGCTGTGAATCTCCTCGGACAATCAGCTTCTTGATTCCCAACTCTACCGCAATTCTGAGACCGGCAAGCAGTCCCTCATACTCAGCAGTATTGTTGGTAGCCTCCTCCCGGGGGAAATGCATTTGAACCACGTACTTGAGATGCTTTCCGGTGGGCGCGATAAGCAGCACCCCGGCGCGAGCGCCTTGCAGCGAAAAGCACCATGAAAGTACTTAAGTACATGATCCAATCCTTCTCAGTTTCCTTCCTGGGGAGTGCTGACTCATAGACCTCATCATCTGGTATTGGCGTCCATTCCGCAATGAATTCAGCTAATGCCCTGCTCTGGATAGTTGATGTGCTCTCAAACTTGAGTGCAAAGCTTGACAACTCCAATGCCCATTCCACTATCCTACCGGTTGCCTCTGGATTCCTTAGGATACACTTGATCTAGCCCCCTATAGAAGGGAACTAACAAAGTAGACTGACCACTACACCACTTTCTTCTTTGAAGTAAGTTGTTCCTTAGTTGTCTCTCTTTGCACTATTTTCTCCTTCCCGGCATCTAGCCTTGCCGGGGAGATTGCTACTTCGTCGATGAGGGGCCCTGTCGTGGTTGCTTTCTCATCATCAGCTTCTCACTGTGCAACTAGTGCATCACCGACCACTTGATTCCTTGCCACTAAATATAGCAGCAACGGTTCTTGTGGTTTAGGTGCGACTAGAGTTGGCACGGAGGACAAGTATCTTTTCAGATCTTGTAGCGCAGCCTCCGCTTCCGGAGTCCATTTTACTAGACCTGCCTTTTTCATGATCTTGAAAAACGACAGGGCGCGCTCAGCAGACCTTGAAATGAACCTGCTCAAAGCTGCAACACAACCGACAAGACGCCTATCATCCTTAACGGTCTTGGGTGCTTGGATCTGCTCGATGGCCTTAATCTTGTCGGGGTTCGCTTTGATCCCATGCTATGATATAAAGAATCCAAGGAGCTTGCCAGAGGGGACACGAAACACACACTTCTCGGTGTTGAGCTTCATGTTGATCTTTCGCAAGTTGGCGAATGTTTCCTCCAAATCCTGGATCAGAGTGGACTTGTATTTGGTCTTGACCATGATATCATCCATGTAGGCTTCTATGTTTCTGTGCAACTGTGGCTCAAAACCGATCTGAACTGCTCTTGAGAATGTTGAACCCGCACCCTTTAGTCCGAAAGGCATCCGTACAAAGCAGTATGTGCCACATGGAGTAATGAATGTGGTTTTCTCTTCATCTTCTTTGGACATGAACATCTGGTGATATCCAGAGTAGGCATCAAGAAACAAGAGGAGATCACAGCCGGCTGTGGAGTCCACAATCTGGTCGATGCGTGGCAAGGCAAAAGGGTCATTTGGTCATGCCTTGTTGAGATCAGTTCAATTGATACAAAGTCTCCATTTCCTATTTGCCTTGCGCACGACGACCGGATTCGCCAACCAGGTTGGATGTCGCACTCCTCTAACCAGTCCAGCTTCCTCGAGTTTCTTGATTTCTTCTGCTATAAATTGTTGCCGTTCCAAAGCTTGCTTCCTGACCTTTTGCTTGACGGGCCGAGCATGAGGGCAGACAGCAAGGTGGTACTCAATTATCTCACTGGGAACACCGAGGATGTCAGATGGTTGCCATGCAAACACATCTACATTCGCCCGCAGGAAGGTAATGAGTGCTCTTTCCTATTTGCTACCTAGGGTGGCACTGATGGTGAAAGTACCATCAGTACCATCCTCTCTTGCCAGCACTTTCTTGGTCTCAGGTGGAGTGGCCTTGGATCTCTTGCCGGCAGAGCTTTTCGGTAAGTCCTCGACGGGTGCGCAGCACTCCGAAGAGGTGCGCTTCTCGGAAGGCTCACTGGGTATCGTGTCAGGCTTTTTGAACTTTTTGTCTTGGCGGGAGCTGTTGTTTCACTAGTTTCTACTGCGACCATGTCCCTATAGAGCTTGTCCATACAGATGATTGCATCTTTCTGATCTGAGTTAATGGAGATGACACCCATGGCCCTGGCATCTTCAATGTATTATAGGCGTAGTGTGATGCCGTCATAAACTTGGCCAAAGCAGGGCGACTAAGGATTCCATTGAATGGCAAGGGGATATTAACCACATAAAACACTATCTTCTCAGTTCGGTAGTTTAGGTCCCGGCCAAACGTCACCGGCAGCGTGATCTTTCCCTTTGGCTGGCTCCTTCTTGGGTTGATTCCTTGGAACGTCCCCGTTTTCTTGAGCTCTTCCTCAGGTATATGCAGCCTCTCGATCACCTCCGGGTAGATCAAGTTCAAGCCAACCCCACTCAACTAACATCTTCGTGACTTTGAGGTTGCGTATCATTGGTGAGACCAACAATGGCAAGCACGCGACCGCAGTTGTGCGATCAGGGTGGTCCTCAGCATCGAAAATGATAGGCGTGTGAGACCACCTGAGGGGCTTTCATGCATCTGCTGTTGATTCTGCGGCAATGACTTCCCGCGCCCACTGCTTGAGCTGACGATGGGAGGAGTGCAAAGATGCACCTCCGTCAATGCACATGGCCTCTGTTGCTTTCTGGAATTCTTGCTCGCTAGACTCATCATCCTCATCCTCACTTTTTCCGTCTTCTTCTTTCTTTTCTCTGCCCCTGTCGGGTTTTTATTTCTTTTGGCCAGCGTTGCCGCGGCTTCCACCTTGTCTGCCGCGGCCCTTCTAGCTGGATCCACCAGTACCTTCCTGACCTTTCTCCTTGTCCCGCTTCTCGTACTCTACTTTCTGCTTCTCAGCTAGCTACTAAACTTGGCGTCACTCTTGGAGGTCATGGCCCTTGGTACGATGAATCTTGTAGTACGACCCGTCAGACTTGCCTTTCTTTTCCCCTGCACCGGCAACCTGGGAATCCGTGCATGAAGCTGCTTCCTTGCCGGTACTCTCCGTTTTCGGTTTCTTAGCGGGGCTGGAGTTGCCGGACCCTTCCACAGCCATAACTGCCTTGCCTCTATGCTTTCTGTTGCATCTTCGATTCTTCTTTCCCGGGGTGGTTGCATCATCATCGTCAGAATCTATCTCAGCGGTGTCTTCCTCCCTGGGAAGGCTTCTCCCTTCTTTAGCACGCGCACATTTGTCTGCCAACGTATAAAGTTCATTGACGGTCTTCGGCAAACAGACATGCATCTTCTCCTGCATCTTGCGGTTGTGCACATTCGTGTGGAATGCGGCAACCACGGCCGCGGGGTGGATATCCGGTATGCTGCGATGCACACGGCTGAATCTCTGGATGTACTTGTGCAGGCTTTCTCTTTCTTTTTACGGGATCACTTGCAGGTCGTTGGGTAACCCTGGACCCTTCTGTCCTCCAGTAAAAGCACCAACAAACTCATTGTAAAGATCTGACCATGAGGAAATGGAGTTCCCCGGCAAGTTCATCAGCCAAGATCTCGCGTTGGGCTTGAGTACCAATGGAAAGTAGTTGGCTAGGACTTTCTCGTCTCTTCCCCCGACAGCTTGCACAACAATCATATAAACGCCCAAGAACTCTGCTGGGTTTTGATTGCCGTCGTACTTTTCCGGGACTTCAGGCTTGAACGCGTGGACAAACAGCCAGCGGACTTGCCGCAACTCACGTGTGAAGGCGGGGCACCCAACCTTGCAAGGTAGGTACCCGCCAACAACGGGCGCTGGCTCATCGATGACTGGGCCGTTGCGTTCGTCTGATTGATGGCGTGCCTCCCAGCGCCGCTAGATAGTGGTGTGGGCGTCCTCCGCCCGCCTTTCCAACAACACTTGCCTCTGATCCTGCTGCGTCTGTGGATCTGAGGAAACCATGGATGCGTCGTCGGGCTGCGCATCCTGCTGGTTTTGCTATGAATGTCAAGGTTGCCGCTGAGATTGGTGCCGGGGAGGGGACTGCATCATGGGCACAGCACCTGCCCCACGGCACTCAGCTTGTGCCGCATGCGCCGTGAGGGCTCCGCCAACTGGGACCTGTTCGCATTGGCAAACTTGATCAAACTCTGAATGGTAGCCCTCCACTCGTCCATCTTGTCGGCCACTGGAGGGAAATCCAGCAACATCTATGCCCGCGCCATCAACTCCGTCGCCATTTGGGGCATGTTAGAGCACGAGGAATGCGACGGTGCTCGACTCCTGGCGGAGCCAGCATGAGCAGCATTGCAGTCCCGTTGACGAATCGTGAGGGCGGCAGCGGGCTGGCGCAGTGGGAGTGGCACCTGGAGATCTTGAGCTTGATCAACCGGCGACTTGCCATGCATACGCTGTTGTGGAGGCACAGCAGCACCGCCCGGTGTCACATCGTGTCCATCTTGCGATGGGCCTGGTGTGTGTCTTGACATTGTCTCCCCATGCGGCTATTGGGTCAGTGCAACGGGAAGATCTTGGCTCGCGCCAGACCGGGCGACGTCGCTCTGGTGGTTGCGCTCGCCCTGGCGCGGGGGAAGCGGGAGTTGCAGGTTCACACCACCCGCACCATTGTCGTGGTCATCGCCAGAGGGTCGTGGGCATGACGACAGCACCTCCTGTGCTGGCCGCGCCCCCCGTGGCTTCCGCACCGCCCGCCGGAGCGACGCCGCCCACGCCATCCATAGGTGGATGCCATGGGAGTCTGGACGAGGATGGTTTCGTTGTCATGGAGCCCTTCTTCTTGGGTGCCAGGGGTGATGAAGAAGATGCAGAACTTCACGTAGCCAATGCGCTACTCACTGCTTTGATTTACGCCAATGTAGAGCCCCTGCCTGGCGTGCCAAAGATGTCGGTGTGGAGCCGGCGATCTATGGGGTAGTGCAGCCCCTTTTGCTGGTTCGGCAAGGGGTGACGATGGACACAAAGAGCAAACACAACAAGAAGCACACGATTTCACCCAGGTTCGGCCACCCGGAGGCATAAAACCCTACTCCTGCCTTTGGGTGTATTGGTGGTGTTGAGCACAAGTACACGGAGCGCTCTCCCCCCGACAAGAGGTGGGAAGAGAGCAGCTACATGAATGCCTATGCGTGAGGATTGCAAAGATTTGAACCCCTTCTAACATTGCCATGGCCCTCCTTTTATAGCTCAAGGGGTCACCAAAGTGGCAAAAAGGTCATTACAGGGGTGATTAGACTGATACAGAGCTATCATACCTAACTCTGACAGTTAGGACAAAACGCATTAAATGCACCGCTAGGAGTCATGTGGAGGCTAAAGCCCGGCAAGGTTGCCGCGCCTCTTATCCAGCTACCTCCTATTAGCGTGACACACCATCAAGACGAGTGTCAATAAAGGTTATTTACTCCTCCAGCAAGCTGACACGCACGGGTTACGTCCACCTAAGCACCTGCGGGCTCGACACCTCATTAATCGGCGGCCAGCTGGTCGGAGAGGCAGAGCGCTGGTGTTGGTGGGAAACCCATGCCCGAAGGGCTTACCGGGGCTTGACTTGCCAGTTCGTTACTGCCGGAGTTGGTTGCTCCTGTTATGAAATTCGTGTCCTCTTCCAATGCTTGGTCTTCTTAATGCTCTCCTCGATCTCACGAAGAGCGGCTTCTCTGGCTTAGTTTTATATGAGACTTGGCACTTGATGTATGAGTTGCGACGTGCCTGTGCATAAGTCAGGGCGGCAAACACTCATGTTTGTCGCACCGACATTAATACACTAGATGCATGCTGGATAGCGGTCGATGTGTGGAGTAATAGTAGTAGATGCAGAATCATTTCGGTCTACTAATCTTGGACGTGATGCCAATATACATGATCATTTCCTTGGATATCATCATAATTATTTGCTTTTCTATCAATTGCCTAACAGTAATTTGTTTACCCACCGTATGCTATTCTCTCGAGAGAAGCCTCTAGTGAAAACTATGGCCCCCGGGTCTATTTCCAATCATATATTAAAACCAAACATACCTTGCTGCAATTTTCTTTTATTTATTTTATTTTTTATTTTTGTTAGATCTATTTATCAAAACTTATACAATTTAATCTATCTCAATACCGTTGAGGGATTGATAATCCCTTCACGCGTTGGGTTGCAAGTATTTGTTGTTTGTGTGCAGGTGTTGTTTACATAGTGTTGCTTGGTTCTCCTACTGGATTGATAAGATTGGTTTCATAACTAAGGGAAATACTTACCTCTGATGTGCTGCATCATCCTCTCCTCTTCGTGGAAATACCAACGCAGATTACAAGTAGCAGGAAGAATTTCTTGCGCCGTTGCCGGGGAGGATCAAGTCAAGGTAGTCTCCCGTCAACTTGCCAATTTCTGGCACCGTTGCCGGGGAGAGATCATCAACATCTATCAAGTACCTACACATAAACTCTCATCTCCTTTCAATTACTTTATTTGCCATTTGCCTCTCATTTTCATCTCGCCCACTTCTAAAAAGTTTTTACAAAAATACCAAAAAAAAATTGTTTGCCTTTTTCTTGTTTGATCTTTTGTTTGCTTGTGATCTTGTTTGCGTAGTCACGATGTCTCAAGAAAATACCAAATTGTGTGTTTTTTCCAATAATGATTTTATTAGTACTCCTATTGCTCCTCCCGCCGCTAGTGCGGAGTCTTATGATATTAATGCCGCTTTGTTGAATCTTGTTATGAAAGAGCAATTTTTCGGTAATCCTAATGAGGATGTCGCGTCCCATCTAAACACTTTCGTAGAATTCTGTGATATGCAAAAGAAAAAAGATGTGGACAATGATATTGTGAAATTAAAATTATTCTCGTTCTCTTCACGGGATCGTGCCAAAATTTGGTTTTCATCTTTGCCACGAAATAGTATTGATTCTTAGGATAAGTGCAAAGATGCTTTTATTACTAAGTATTTTCCACCCGCGAAAATTATTTCCCTTAGGAACCAAATTTTGAATTTCAAGCAACTTGAGCATGAACATGTTGCTCATCTTGGGAAAGAATGAAATTAATGCTAAGAAATTGTCCTACTCATGGTTTAAATCTATGGATGATTATACAAAAAAATTATGCGGGATTGAATTTTGTATCTAGAAATCTTTTAGATTCCGCCGCGGGTGGTACTTTCATGGAGATTACTTTGGGTGAAGCCACTAAATTACTTGATAATATCATGGCAAATTATTCACAATGGCATACCGAAAGAGCACCAACTAGTAAAAAGGTTAATTCTATTGAAGAAATTAGTACTTTGAGTGAAAAGGTTGATACACTTATGAAATTGGTTGCTAGTAAAAATGCTCCTATTGATCTTAATGATGTGCCTTTGTCTACTTTGATTAAGCAAAATAGTGATCCCGTAGATGTGAATTTTGTCTCGCGAAACAATTTTAATAATAATGCTTACAGGGGTAATTTTAATCCTAGGCCGTTTCCTGGAAATTCCTCTAACAATTATGGCAATTCCTATGGTAATTCTTATAATAATAATAGGATGCACTCTGAACTTGAGAATAATATTAAAGAATTTATTAATGCTCAAAAAGTTTCAACACTACGATAGAAGAAAAGTTGAATAAGATTGATGATATGTCTAGGAGCATTGATAGAATTACACATGATGTAGAAAATCTCAAGATTAAAAATTTTCCACCCAAGGTTGATGTTAATTAATCAATTAAAGCTCTATATGTCTCCATGGATGAGAGTAAGAAGAGAACCACTATGCTAAGACCTAAAAGAGAATTTTTAGAAAAAGCGATCATGCCCGATGTTTTTCGTAGTAATGATGAAGATGTTAAAATGATTGGTGTTTCTTCTATTGATTCCTTGCTTACTAATATTAAAATTTATGATAAGAGGACTGAAGAAGAGTCAACTTTAGCTAGAAGGCGTTCTCATAATTCGGAGGGTGAAAATTTTGTTGAAAGAATTGATAAAAGTGGGTTTGGAGAGGTAAAAACTTTAACTAGTGATGTGCCCACTCTTTTGGATTACAAAGATTTTAACTATGATAGTTGTTCTTTGATTGAGTGCATTTCTTTATTGCAATCCATGCTAAATTCACCCAATGCATATGAACAAAATAAAGCTTTTACTAAACATATTGTAGAAGCAATGATGAAAGCTCTAGAAGAAAAGTTAGAATTAGAGATCTCAATTCCTAGAAAATTATATGATGAATGGGAACCCACCATTAAATTCAAGATGAAAAATTATGAGTGCAATGATTTATGTGATTTGGGTGCTAGTGTTACCACGATTCCAAAATCTCTATGTGATGTACTAGGTTTTACCAATATGGAGGAATGTTCTCTTAATTTGCACTTGGCGAATTCTACTATTAAAAAGCCTTTGGGAAGAATTAATGGCGTTCTTATTCTTGCAAATAGGAATTATGTGCCCATAAATTTTATTGTGCTTGATATTGATTGTAATCCGTCTTGTCACATAATACTTGGTAGCCATTTTTACGAACTATAGGTGCCGTGATTGATATGAAAGAAGGGAATATGAAATTTCAGTTTCCACTAAGAAAAGGTATGGAACACTTCCCTAGAACTAGAACTAAACCTCCATATGAATCAATCATGAGGGCAACCTATGGAGCAAAAACCAAAGGATACAACACTTGAATCTATGCATTATGCCTAGCTAGGGGCGTAAAACAATAGCGCTTGTTGGGAGGCAACCCAATAGTTATGCTTTAAATTTTTGTTTCTTTTCTGTATTTCAACAAATATGCATTTATGCTACAGTTATGATTGTGTTTTTATGTTTTAATTAGTTTTTATACCAAGTAAAGCCTTTAGGATTATGTTGGATGATAGTTGACTTGATCCTGTTGGAAAACAGAAGGTTTCACATCGAGTAGTAGAATTGTTAAAATTTGCTGGAACATGGAAAAATTCTGAATTTTTTAGAAATGATTGATATACAAATTGCCCACATCGTCCTAATTTTTCAGAAAGTTTGGAGTTACAGAAGTATGAGCTGAATTCAGTTTTCTACAGACTATTCTATTTTTGACAGATTCTGTTTTTGTTGCATTGTGTGCTTATTTTGATGAATCTATGGATTGTATCAGGATCTACAAGTAACACATCAAATCCACGGATCAAATCCAACAAAACACCATCACACCAACAAATCACAAATTTTTTTGGGAGGGCTATTTTTGTGGGGATTTTCAAAATTGGCACAAAACAGAACAAAATTAGGCTAGAAAACAAAGGGTGAGACTCCAAAATCGTGATCAACGTGGCTCATGATACAAAGATGATGTAGGGTGGAACCCTAGGGGCCGATCTTTCACGATTTGGAGGGGGATTTCTGAAGAACACGAAGAACACACGAGAGGGAAAACGAGAGGAAACCCTCAAATGAATGAGATTTGATTACACATGTGCTAGATCCAAGTACACAAAGAGACACACGATCCAAACACGACAAGGGACGATACAACGGTAGGTAGTTCTTCCAATTCTGTGAGGAGATGGGGTCTTGAATCCACGAGGGGATCTTCCATAGACGGGGTCTTGAATCCACTTGGGGGATCTTCTCCTAGGAGGCCTTGGTCTCCAATGGAGTAGGGGGACAAGTGGATGAGTTAATCTCTATCTCCAAAATGAGATATCACAATGCTCACCCTAAAACATAGGAGGAGTATATATAGTCTAGGGGGGGCGAAGGGGTACATGGGCTTTGGCCCATTACTCTGCGTAGACGGAGGGGGCCGGATGTCCGGGCGTCGGGTCGGATGTCCGGGCCTTTGAGGGGGGGCCAGACGTCTGGGCCTTGGGGGTCGGATGTCTAGGGCCGGTGTCGTAGGGCTTCGGTTGCATTCTATGATGGACGGGCCGGATTTTCGGGCTGGCGCCGGATTTCCGGGGCAGTCGGGCCGGATGTCTTGGCCCTATAGCTTTGGCAGCTGGGTTGTGGTGGCGGCTGAGGTTCCAGGGGCCAGATGTCCGGGTCCTGGGGACTCCTTCGGTTCCTTCCGTTGGTCCTCTTCATCCGTGCACTTGGGGAGTTGTCTGTCTTCGCGAGGTTCTCCGAGAGGGTCTTCTTGATACCCGATCACACATAGCATTCCAGACTTAGGTAGTAACCATGTCTCACGTGTGTCATATGGAATGTCACAAAGGAGAGATGTCACCTCGGTCTCGAGAGCTCTTGTACGTGCTCTTGTCATTGGTCCACTAGGGACTTGGGGAGACGTAGGTAGGTCCATGGGCATGACCATAGGATGCTCCGCATCACAGGCCTAGCTCCAATCTTCACTTCCTATCCTTTTTTCATTGAGCCTTGTTTTTTCCACTAAAGCCCATGTAGCTTTCATGTTACAGGCCCATGCTATGCTTCTTCTTCCTTCTGTACCTACGTTGAGTAGGAACATAATATAAGCTCAACTCCATGAACGCATGTACACCTTCTCTCTCTAGCATTTGATTTGTTCCTCGTTTTAACTTGTCGTCAACACAAAATTTGTGGAGGAAGTTATGAGGAACCCATTCTGAGAATTGAAATAGCATTTATATGTCTTAATTGTCCCAAAATCAAGCCGCCATTAATGGCCATATCAAGCTCGCTTGATCCACTCTTTCCGTCCCTCCCGGGCCCTCTATAAAACACCAAAGCATCGCCCATTTGGACCTCGCCCGAAGCCCTCTCCTTCTGGAGCATTTCTCCCTCCCTACCTCTCCAATTTCACATTGGAACTCGCCCCTGCCGCCGTCGTCCTCCGAAGGTAGCAATGTCGACCAAGCGAACCAGGCCTTATTTATTTCTAGTTCTTCAATATTCGTCATGGTGCACCTCCCTGATGTGTTGGTTCACCATTGGTGCAGCGGGAGCACATCTTCCATGACATCCGCCTCCATCAAACCTCTGCTAGATCCTGATGAGCAACCAGCACCGCCAGCGGAGGAGATCAATTGTCTCTTTCAAGTTATCTGTGTCATCCTAACCTTCCTTGGAAACCGCCAGTCCATTGGGTCCGTGTGGACCAAGTCATCGTGTCCACCGTCTCGCTCGTCTCCATCATCAGATTGGTGAGCTCCCTCCATTCTGTTTTGATCGATCCAACACGCAACAGGTCGCTCTATCTATGTTCTGTAAAAAAAATGAACATGTACGAGCCTATCATACCTTGAGACCTGGCAGCCTATTTTCATTCCCGTAATTCATTTTCAGAAACAATTCCAAGCTTCAAAAAATCGTTTCTCTCAAACCGTATGTCCGAATTTGATAAATTGTATATCCCCAGATTCGTTGGAACGCTTAGTTTATTATAGATCTAAAATATCCCAATTTCGGTAATTTTCAATTTAAACTAAATTTATTATGTGAATTTGAGTATATTAGGTATACCTCTTATTCTATAATTTATTTGGAAATGTTTCCTTCACCAAAATTGATCATTGAGACCATACCTTTCTGTTAGAACACTTTTCCTAATTTTTTATCTATGTCTAGCTATTGTTTTGGCATCAACACTTCATATCATCTTTATTTTATCATAGTTCAATTCCATCATTAGTTTAAGTTGATTCTTGATTCAATGTTCTTGAGAAGATCATTAGGAACCTCTCTGGTCATATGCCATCATTATACAAATTTGGACTTAGGAAATGTTACATAAATTTCTGTAACATAAACCTTTATGTCACCAACTCCATCTACCATATTCATTGGACCAAGTCAAATATTTGGAATAGTTTCTTATTAGAAATTTGGTTTTAGAACCTTGTATCATGATCATTCTTATATATCAAGATCTAAGCCCTGAACATTCTTGCATAATCCATATGATCAAACCAAGTGTGTTTCACATATCCCAACAGCATCTGATTATAACCCAATTTAATTGGATTGAACTATCCCCATCTTACTCTTTGATCCGACCCTGGAATATGATTTATGTTATATTCCCTTCCAAGACCAACTTGATCCTATATCAAACCTAGCTAACCATGCCCTAATAATTAGCGTAGTAGCAATCGAGTACCTTGTATTACTACTTGGATTTTTCATTTGGATTTGTTGTGTGTTGAATTATTTCTTTTCATCGTTAGATATATAGTAAGGTGAAGGAGAGACAACTCAGATTAGAATTTTTCATCTTCAAGAGACCCAGGCAAGTTCACTTTGACCATACGTTTATACCTATGTTTTATTTGCATTTAGTATCATCTTTTCAACAATTCTTCCTGTAGTATATTGAATCTTGTAGTGAGTAGAAGCATGAGGTAGGAACCCACACCCCTATTATCAAGCCCCGAGAACGTTAGTTATTTTAATGCTATGCTATAGTAGATGGGGATTGGTATGAGTGTTCGTGAGTGGTGTGAGAAGGAGGACTATATGTCAATGACGACAATTCAAGGTGGCAACTTCAAGGCCTGCATCCTCAGGACCTCAAGACTTCAAGACTCAGGACAAGAATTCAATACACACTACTGGGTGGAAATTGGATAAACGATGCCCTGGAGGAACCAGTGGTTAGCGTAGGTGTTGCTGGAGAAGTGCCAGTCAATCACGCGGAAAGTTCCACCCAACCTCAAAGAGATGGAAGAATACTTCATGCTCGGAAGCTTACCTGTGCAGCCACAAGTCATTATGGGCTCTGGCTTGGTTGAGCATCATAGTGACTCTGACTAGTTCAGTGCTAGCAGATGTAGACGAACGGTAGGATTGGATGGGCACTAACAGTTGTTAGGGAAACTCCTTGAAAAACCATGTTTTGGTCGTCCTATTCTCAAACACCATGCAATGCGAGAACGTAGAAGGAGGGATCAAATCTTGTGGGTAAAGTGCACAAACCTCTATAGAGTGTGAAAATCTAATCGATTAGCCTTGTCCTTGGTTACGGACAATTTGAGCTTCTAGACTTGGATCTATCTCGGAACTCTCAACACCGGACTGATAATTAATTGTGGGAGACTGATATATTATGGGCTATGAGACATCGGTTGGTGGAACCAAGTCATATTAGATAACTTTGTAGTGAAGACTCCTGACATTTCCTTTGTTGTAGGGAAAATAAAACCAGCTTTTACACAAAAAGCTCATACATACAGCCACAAAGCCATATTGCATATAGAATAGTATTTTTCCTTTGCTTTCTAGTGTGATCTTGCCGGTACATTCAATGTACTAACCTACATGGCTGCAACTTATCATGTTGAAAATATTTCTACCAATGGGTAACAGTTATGATATAGGGTTACGGTCTACATTCAACTTGTCGTTGGCGTTGATGGGACTCCACACCATTATTGATTTGTTTCCGCTGTGATAAATAAGGTATACTTTGGATCTACTATATTTATTTTACATGTGATGTTATGGTATTTCATCGAAGTACTATGTGTGCCAGCATACTGATCCAGTGATGGCACAGAAAGCACGGAGACTTCACCGTATTAGGTCGGGTCGCTACACCCACTGCCTATTGATGGTAGTTTTCCTGATGAGCAGTTAGCTGTTATAAATTCTTCTGCTTCTCGTAATAATCCTTGGTATGCAGACTATGCTAATTTCATTGTTGCTAAATATATACCACCTAGTTACACATATCAACAAAAGAAAAAAAGTTCTTTGATTTAAGACATTACTTTTGGGATGACCCACATTTATATAAAGAAGGAGTAGATGGTGTTATTAGACATTGTGTACCTTAGCATGAACAAGAACAAATCCTTCAGAAATGTCTGCGAGGCATACGGAGGGCACAATCCTGGAGACAGAACTACACATAAGGTATTACGGTTTGGTTTTTATTGGCCTACTCTCTTCAAGGATGCACATAAGTTTGTCCTTTCTTGTGATGAATGCCAAAGAATTGGTAATATTGGTAGACGTCAGGAGATGCCTATGAATTATTCACTTGTTATTGAACCATTTTATGTTTGGGGCGTTGATTATATGGGACCTTTTCCATCCTCTAATGGGTAGACTGCTATTTTACTTGTGTTGATTATGTTCCTAAATAGGTAGAAGCTATTCCAACTAGTAGCGCTGATCACAACACATCTATGAAAATGCTTAAAGAAGTTATCTTTCTAAGGTTTGGAGTCACTAGATATTTAATGATTGATGGTGGTTCACATTTTATTCATGGTGCATTCCGTAAACTCCTAGCTAAATATGATGTCAGCCATATAATTGCATCACCGTATCATCCTCAGTCTAGTGGTCAAGTTGAATTGAGCAATAGGGAAATAAAGTTAATCTTGCAAAAGACTGTTAACAGATCTAGGAAGCATTGGTAAAAAAAAACTTGATGATGAACTTCTTATAAAAATCCTATGGGTATGTCTCCATATAAAATGGTCTATAGAAAAGCTTGTCATTTACCTGTTGAGTTAGAACATAAAGCTTATTGGGCAATTAAAGAACTTAAGTATGATTTCAAACTTGCTGGTGAAAAGAGGTTATTTGATATTAGCTCTCTAGCTGAATGGAGAACACAAGTTTATGAAAACGCCAAGTTATTTAAAGAAAATGCAAAAGATGGCATGACAAAAGAATGCAAAAACAGGAATTTAAAATTGGTGATCAAGTTCTATTGTACAATTCTCATTTCAGATTCTTTGCAGCAAAACTTCTCTCTAAGTGGGAAGGACCATACATCGTCGAAGATGTTTACCGCTCTGGAGCTATCAAAATTAATAATGCCGAGGGAACTAATTCGAAGGTGGTTAATGGACAAAGAATTAAACATTATATCTCTGGTACGCCCATTAATGTTGAAACTAATATTATTCAAACTATGACACCGGAGGTACACATCAAAGAGACTTTCAGGAATGCTCCAAAACCCTGAGAAGGAATAGGTATGTGATACGGTAAGTAAACCGACTCCAAAGTTGTTGTAGGGTGGAACCCTAAGATAGATCTTCCACGAATTGGAGGGGAAATCACCAAGAACAAGATGAACACAAAGGGGAAAACACAAGAGGAACACTCAAGAACAAGCCCAAATCACACATCCACTAGACTCACATCCACACAAGATCCACAAAGGTACAAGAACAACAAAAGGAAAGATACAAGATAGAGTTCATCCCAAATCCTATGGAGGAGATGATGTCTTGGTGATCCTATGATGGGGATCCTTCCCTAGATGGGGTCTTGAATCCACTAGGGATCTTCCCCTATGGATGTCTTGATCTCCATGGGAGAGGTCTCTCTCTCTCTCTCAAGAGGAGGTACAAGGAGCAAAGCTCATCTAGATCATGTCATCTCCTTTGCTAATCCTAACATATGGTCTAGGCACGGAATATATAGGTAGGTGGAGGAAGGGAACGAAGTGGAGTCCCAACAGCAGCTCATAGCCGTCCATCCTGATGGGCCCGTGCGCACAGGGTAAGTTGGGCCTGTGCGCATGAGGGTCCCGTGGGCACGGTACAAGCCCGTGGGCACGCGGTGCTACAGCGCCAGCTCTCTAGGTAGCCCATGCGCACGGGGTCTTCGAGGCCCGTGGGCACGGGGTCGCCTGGGAGGTGCAGAGTTGATCTTGGTGCACTCCTTCTTCCTCCTTGTGGCCTTGGGATCCTTCTCCTTGGCCTCCGGGATGCTCCCTAGCTGCTTGGTGGCGGTCATCCTTGTACCTAATGATGCACAATGTTCCATGATGAGGTAGCAACCAAGTCCAATGGATATTCATGTCATTCTCGAAGAGGAGCGGGTTCACCTTAAGTCCGATAGGTCCACTTGGGGCTTGAGGTGCTATGATGGTGTACATGGAGATGACCGTAGGATGCTCCGCATCATCCCCTCCCCCTTGGGAAAGATCCGAGCTCGGATCGTAAACCATATCGCCATGTACACGGTTGGCATGGATGGACTTGTTGTCGGACGGAGTGTATGTGATGGCGCAATCCAAGTACTTCAAGATGTCGTCAGGATGGTATACATGCAAAACGAACAAACACAAGGGACACTTGGAAATACAACGGTTAGCACGCATAATGTGTCCATCAAGGAGGTATGAGTCCTTTCGAAGAGATTTTTTGTGACAAGGCACGAGATGCTTATGCAAAAGATGTAGAATGATATGTAATTCATTCATGGGAGCAAATTCATTCATTGTGCACACAAAGGTGTTGTGAATGTGATCAAGGCAACCATTGTGCAAAATGATGTCATAATGGGATTGTCTATCAAAAGCATGAACATGGTAATTGGTGCTCAATGTGACTATGTGATCATGAAATTGATGATGGGTAATGTGATCATTATGTATGAAGAGACCATCAAGAAAGATCACAACAAATTTGCTAAGGAAGTGCATAAGCTCATATATCATGGATGACATAGAAATACAAGATGCAACAAGGCAATCATAATGTGAGTCAATCCATGCATAAGATGCAAATTTGTTATGGGTGGTGTTGTACCATGTGTCAATGTCATGGTAGAAGTGGTGGTCCGGTGATGCTTCCAAAGTAGGTGCATCCACTAAGGTGGAGCACTCATCAACTTGAATATCCATATGGTCCATCTCCAATGTTGGTCCTCTATCCAATAGATGTATCATGTAGACAAGAAGAAGGAGACAACAATGAAAGGATGACCCATCCAATATGCGTATTAGAGGATGGCTCAAAGGGAATGAGTTCACCTTTAGGGGTATCTCGCAAATGTTGGTGTTGCACATCGCATATGCCTTCACCTAACCAATATGTCTCATGACGGTATCGCCTTGTGAATCCTCCAAAATGAAATAACATGACAAACACTCGGAAAAACAAATGAGGTTAGCGGAAATGCAAAACCTATCATCCGTGGGGTGAGATACCCAACAAGTGTTTTCATCATTCTTATCATAAGAAAGGACAAGGGTGTAGTGCATGGTATGTAGGCATAAGATGCTAGAACAACCAAATGCATTAAGCGCAATCAAACAAGCATGCGTCACATGTAAGATGTCCAGGTCTCCAAGATAAATAAACATAGCATGGTTGCACTCACCACAAGGCAATATGAGAGATGCAACTAATGCAGACAATTGACAATGAGCAAGATAAATTATGCGAGAGGCATGAAGATATACGTCATCAACCCAATGAAACGAGCAAGAATGGATCATGGGTGAAGCAACATAGTAAGAAATCATAGCGATCAAGTCTAGCAAGCTAGTAGTGCGAAGATGCAATGTACTAGAGGTAATCATGTCAAGCATGGCATGTGTGTAAATAGGTGGCATGAATAATGCACATGACATATCACAAGCATGAAAACAAGATAGGAGCAATGTATCATCATCGTAGTGGCAAAAAGTCCTATGTAAATAGCAATGGGACATCATGACTCTCCCAACACAAGAATCAACAATAGCATGGGGCGCAAAGAAATCATGGCAATAGCTAATAGTATCTCCACCAAGCATGCAAATACACATAGTACGAGTAGAATGGTGGATCATATGTAAGTGCAAGCAAGGGTCACAATTGCATGGCAAAGGCATATAAAGAGGCACAACATCCAAAGTGAACACGGTAAAATGAGCATAAGGTGACAAGTGGTATATAGCCCATAGCCGTGTGAGAACCAAGTAAAAGAGACGTGCGTAGTCCTTGCACGAAGGGAACGTTGCGCGAAGGGAACGGTGTGAAGGACAATCCACGGGATCCCAAATCATCGTTGCTCTCAAGAGCTCGTTTTGTCAACTGATGGGATTGTGAAGTTGACAAGTATTCGTGAGTACCTACACAAAACAAAGACAAAGGAAAAATTGTGTGCGTGTGGTATATGTACACATCATCCATTATGATGCGCACGTGCATGTGTTGGTTAGCACAAAATATCCGATGCTCAAATAAATGAGATGCATGATATAGAAACATGTCATCCATCATGATAGGTTTGTTGTTATGTATAGCATAATGGAGACTCAAATTGTGTAATGCATCACGAGTAATATCTAGAGCATTGTTATGAATGGTATGCATATGGTGCACACAAGGGATGGACCCTTGGGAACTACATTCATGTTCATGGCATGGTATATGTGATGAATTGCATACATGTTTCAAAGGTAGCATAGCAATATCATCGCAAGAGAAACAAAATCCAATAACCATCATTTCGTCATCTATGCCATAAGGCAAATGTGATTTATTTTAATGGGGCATGCATATGTACTATGTTGAGATTGTAATGATGCAATATGGGAGATCTCACTCATATCATATGACAAGTTTAAAGGATTGTCAAACATGACATGACCGATAGAATATTCACATGATATCCTATGGAGCATAACATCACAACTAGGCAATTCGACATGCTCATCATCATATTCATCATAAATAGGTGGCTCATCTAAGCATGCAGAAGACATAGTATGTGGTGAATCCATAAGGTGATCATCATCATGCAAGCAATCGATGTGAAGATAGTCCACTAGTGGGACAAGCGAAGCACCATCACCTATGTTACCTTTGGAGCTCCACTCATGTGGTGTAGGTGAGGTTTCGTGATGGAACCATGTGGGGGGTGCATCATCGTCCACCATGGCCATCATCGTCGTCGTTGGTGGTATGGACTCGTCGAGGGTAGGCATGTCGTCATGTAGGAGACCTGGCACCAAAGAAGAAAACACACTCGGAGTAGAGGTTAAGTCGTTAGAAATCATAGTGGCCTCACGTGCCCTCTCAACTACCTCACTCACTAAGTGTTGTGTCTCACTCACTCTCGCTAAGATGCACTCACTCATATGGTTGGTGGAGTCACTCAAATGGCTCTCAACCTCACATAGGATGTGTGGCATGCTCTCGTGTGTGGGGCTAGTGGTGAACACACTCATCCTCTCATAGGAAATGCACTCAATGTCATATATGGTGGAGTCACTCATCTCACTCATGGGGTGGTGGCTCTCCTCACATGGCAAATGGGGCATCTCGTCCTATGTGGGTATCGGAGAGATGGAGGTGCAAATGTCTCCATGCTCAACTCCTATCATCGCCTTGGGTGAAGGGATACTCCCATGCTCAACCAACACATCCATAACGCCTCCAAAGATGAATGCCGTAGGAAGTGTGATGTGGAGCATCCTAGGGACATCCCCATGGACCTACCATCATCTCACCAAGTGCCAAGAGGACCGATGACCCGAGCACGTGCTAGAGCTCTCGAGAATAAGGTGACATCTCTCCTTAGTGATATTCCATATGATCCTCTCGAGACATGGCTACTACCTAAGTCCAAAATGTTCTGCATGATCAGGTACCAAGAAGACCCTCTCAAAGATGCACGTGAAGACGGACAAGTCTCCAAGTTCATGGATGAAGAGGAACGACGGAAGGAACCGAAGAAGTCCCCAGGACCCGGACATCCGGCCCCTGGAGCATCAACCACAGCCACCGCCCACCAGCTGAGACTATAGGGCTCGGACATCAGGCCCAGTCCCGGACATCCGGCCTAGCCTGGAAATCCGGCTCCTCCTATCTAGAGAGTAACCAGAATCGGCCAAGTCGGCCCAGACATCCGGCCACAGGCCCGGACATCCGACCCTTCATGAGCCACGGGACATCTGGCCCAACGCACGGAAATCCGGCGACGCATCACAGAAGCTAGACCCCGCCAGCCCGGACATCCGGCCCTAGCGCCCGAACATCTGGCACCTCGGGAAAGCTCGGACATCCGGCCCGACGCCCGGACGTCTGGCTTCGTGTGTCTGCGCATAGTAAAGGGCCAAAGCCCATGTATCCCTTCGCCCCCCTAGACTATATATACTCCCTCTCCCTAAAGTTTTAGGGTTAGCATTGGTTTAGCTCATTTGAGAGATAGAGCTTTCCTCATCCGCTTGATACTTTCTCCATCAGAGACCGCGGCCTCTACGGAGAAGATCCCCAAGTGGATTCAAGACCCCTCACGGGAAGACCCCTCAAGACCTCCTCACGGAGAAGAACTACCGCCTCTTGTATCGTCCTTTGTTGTGTTTGGATCTTGTATCACTCTTTATGTTCATGGATCTAGCACATGTGTGATCTCTCCCGTTGATTTGAGTGTTTCCCCTCGTGTTCGTCGTGTTATTCGTAGGATCCACTCCATTTCGTGAAAGATCGGCCTTAGGGTATCCACCCTACATCATCTTGGTATCATGAGCCAAGGTTGATCATGAATTTGGAACCCCTACCCTTTGTTTTCTAGTCTAATTTTGTTGATTTTGCCCCAATTTCAAAAATTCCCCACAAAATAGCCCCCAATTTTTTTGTGATTTGTTGGTGTGATGATGTTTTGTTGGATTTGATCCATGGATTTGATGTGTTACTCGTAGATCTAGCTTCCCCTAACTTTTCTCCCAAATCCATCCACGCAATCTCTTGAATTTTGCCCCGAAAATCTCTTTTCTCCACGAGTTCCACCGAGTTCATCACGAATCTGGAGCCTCGGACATCCGGCCGGACAGCCCAGACATCCGGCCCACGGCTCGAACATCCGGCCTCCCGAAGCACCGCTTCATCCACCGCTCCATTTCCCGCCAACTTGCGCCAATTTTGACCGGGCCTACACCAATACTTCCACATACCACCGTCGCTCTCCGCAACCACCACCGCTTACCTGCTACCACCTCCGACATTTTTTTGCAACATTTGATCTTTGAGAATTTGAGTTTCTGTTTCCGTTTCCTAACGTGTTTCGGCTACTTAGGGACGGTTCGACTTCGACATCGCCGCCGCTCATCTTCGTCATCGACCTCGACCATTTCATCATTTTGACACCATCCACCATAAGCAAGGACGGTAACCTCGATGACACTCTCGCACATTCTCCTTGCCATCGCGTCGATAACCCCATAGCCCATTTTCACGTCACTTACCTATCGAGACTAGCCTTTGAGTATTGCCGGCAACGTTACTTGTGCACATTAGTGGTCATTGCATATATCACATCATCTTGGTATCCTTGTCTTAGTATCATCTCTTGTGTCACAAGGTTGTCATCGCATATACACAATTGCTATCTTGGTTCGTGAAGTTTTGCATAGTGGCTAAAGAAAGAGCTCAAAAGAGAAAGAGCCAAACAAGCTTTTAAGCAAAAGAGAAAGATAAGCAAAGAGCTTTTAAGGAAGAACCATAGCATCATACTACATTACGATTGTCATGCTTGATCATCTTGGACCATATCACCGGAACACCATATGTCGGCGTACGACACCTATGGGATCGCGTGGATCCCTTTTACGGTTCAGCAGGGAGAGAGAGATGCACAAAGAGCAGATCCAACGATCAACGCAAGGGGATTTTTACGCAGGTTCGGGCCGCAGAGAAGCATAATACCCTACTCTTGCTTTAGTTTATTGTGGATGTTTAAGCCCAAGCTCCAGGAGCGCTTGCAATGAACAGTACGTTCAAGCAGCAGCTACACATGCAGAATGGGCCAGAGGGTCCTCTCTCTGTAGCTACGCCTTGGGCCTCCTTTTATATGTCCAAGGTGTCACCAACAGTGGCGTTCACTACATACATGAGGTGTAAAGTAGCTACAGTGTTTACATACTTATCACAAACGATTTAGGATAAACACATTAAATGCTCCGTTTTGGTGTCCTTACTTTCTTGGGGACGGAAAAAGGGGCTGTCCCATCAGCACCGCTTAAGCCCATTCACCAATAGAACCATGCCACACATCCAGGAGGACAAAACCCAAATGACAGGCTGGTCACTGCACTGGAGCGGTGGCAGGGTGGCGGAACCTTGCCGGGTCTTCGTGGGCCATCCCAGCAAGGATCTTGCCGGGAGCCAAGCCCTCGGTCTTCTGTCTTCTGATCATTGGCCTGAATACTTCCTTGATGATCTTGCATTTGCTTCCAGCTGTCCTCCGGCAGACCTCGCCGCTGGTATGGCTACAACTGTCCGTGCACAAATATGGGGTACTAAAGGACCCAAGCTTTAGTACACTGACAGGAGCCCCCTGGCCTAGGCCATACACGGATGTGAGGCATTGTTGGGCTAGGCCCAAACAGTGCACAGACACGTGTGGCAGGAGTTAGCTGTTATTATCTTGTTTACCGCGCTTCCGCATGACACGTAATAAACGCGCGACGTGGAACGTGTGGAACGACCGCAGTAACAGCGCGCTCGCGAAAGCGCATTTACATTGATTAGAAAGGAGGCTGCCCCGCGCCTTCCCCATAAAAAGGAATCTGTGGAGGCGCCGCTCATTTACCTCCCATTCTTTCCAATCTGGAAACCGCTGCCGTCTTCTTCCTCAAACTCAAAGCAGAACCTCTCTCATCCAAAGCGAGCAAGGGTAAAGAGGTGAAAGCCGTCGAAAAGAGCAAGTTGGTGAAGATGCAGAAGGAACATGTCGTCTTCGCCCCGACGCTCGATGCGAGCACTCTGAAGGACCAGTACCTATGCATGTGGGGGAGGGAGACGAAAGCTCACCCCACCACTCACGTGAATCCTGCTTCCTCTAAGGGCGGCCCAAATAAATTTCATTTCTTTGTCGCGTACTTCCTTTGCGGGCTCTGCCCTCCATTTTCTGATTTCTTTAATGACATCATGTACACATACGGCTTCTGTCTCTTGGATTTCACGCCGAATGCCATGACATGTATGTCAGTCTTTTCCCATCTCTGTGAAAATTTTCCCGGAATAATCCCCAGCACAGCCCTCTTCCGCCACTATTTTGTTCCCCGGATCGAGAAAGGAGAGGCCCTTTCTGGTTCTATCAGCTGGATTCCAAGGGCCTGGAATAAGGAGATATACCCAGAAGGGCTCTACCGTAGCAAGTGGGAAGAATGGCGGGGCGAATGGTGCTGGATCAAGGAGGAGGATTTCCAGCCTCTCTGTCTGCCCCGACGAACGAAAGTGGTGTGCGGCAATAACTGGAGTTCCCTCGATCCTCAAGATGAGAAGCTCACAATTGCAATTACCAGAATCCACCGTCTCAAGGCTGTCGGGCTGACAATAGAAATGGTTGGCGCTGATTTCTGTCGCCGCTGCATCGCCCCTCTGCATAACAAAGGGAGACCAGCCTGGGAATTTCCTGTCTTCAACCTGTCTCCGCAGCGATACGGAAACTTTGTCACAAAGGATGGCGAAGAGGGCAAAGACTTCAACGGGTGACGAACCCCCGGTAAGCACCGTGGATGCGCCAGAGCTCATCGTCATCAGCCCGGAGCTCAGTCCTCCTCGCAGCCCCCAACCCAGCCCCCAGCGTGAGTCCACTACTCATTTTTTCGCTAGCGGGCATGGATATGTTTATCTTTGCTACTGACATCACCGGGCTTGCAGGAGAAGAACGGCAACAGGAAGAGCCATCGGAGGTCGTCCCTGACGTGCTGCCCCCGTCAACCACGCCGCCCAGAGGTGAATCCCCGGCAAGGGCTTCCACTGGCGAGCCCATCCGTGTCGAAGAGGAGCCGGCAAGTACGGGCACCGGCAGTCCTACATCGGCAACCAATGTTGTCGGGAAAGGAGAATCCACCTCTCAACAGCTCAACATAGGTAAACCACTTGCCTCTAAGTACTTGTTATTCTTTCTTTATTTTTGTCTTCTTGAACTTCAACTTTGGTCTCATCTTGTTTCTTTCCCTAGTCTTCAGATCTTCCCTCGATGGAACAAATGGATGTTGACATCGTCATCGAGGAGACCGCCAAGGATGCTGCCGCCGAGGCCGACAAGATCGCTGCTGAAGAAGCCGCCAAGGACGCACAAGAAGAAGCCGCCAAAAGATCTGCTGAGAGGACCGGCAAGGAGAACAGTGACCATACTGATGGCATTCCTGCCATAGGAGCGCCTGGTGCTACACTGGTCATGGAGTCCCCACTTGCCGGTGAGATGGTTGTCGAGGATCAACCATCAACATCCGAGGCCCCCCGTCAAGCAGATACCTTAAGGTTGGTGATAACCTGTTCGTCAGCATACCAGGGACAGCAAGCACTGGGGTGCAAACTGAAGGGGAAATTTTGATGAAGATGTCATCACCGCTGCCGGGCTCAAAATTGTTGACGGGCCACACGCCAGCAGCAGTGGGTCCGAGGAAGAACAGCTCCTCCAAGCCATGATCAACAACTTTAAGAAGCTCCAGAGCATTCACCGCGCCCGGAAAGAGAAGCTGGACTTCAGGGTAGCAGTTACTGAAGCAGCGGAAGCAGATTTCCAGAAGCGCGTGGCGGAAACGCAAGTCTGGTATACCGAGGCCTTCCAGGAACTGATGCCTGGCCTGGAACAACTGAGCCAGAGTTGGAACAAGTTCCTCTTGAGGCAGTCTGATGCTGAGAAGGCATAGGAAGAGGCCGCGCAGCGGGCCGCTACAGAGGAAGCTCGCTTAACACAACTCTGTGTCAGGCTTGATGCTCAGGAAGAAGACCTTGCCGCTTGCGAGGAGGCACTTGCCGCCAAGCTCCACAGCAAGGATGAGGAGATCGAAAAACTTTTCGCGCAGCGGACCCAGGAGCTAGAGCAGAAACACAAGGAGATGCTCGAAGCTCTGACTGTAGATCATGCCGGCAAGTTAAAGGAGGCCATCGATGCTGCTGAAGCTGCAGAGGCCGCCAAGATCAAGCTGGATGATAGAGTAAAGGGGCTAGAGGTGGACCTCGAGGAACTTGGCAAGGAGCTCTCGACGCTCAAAGCCGACAGAGAGAAGACTCTCTACAGCTTGGTGGAGATGCAAACCTCCATGTCTGACAAGATCAAAAAGCTCACCGCAGCCAATGAATCCATCGTTGATCTGAAATTGAAGCTGACCATGCTGGAGAAGTCTCTGGAGGACGGCAAGGCTCGAGAAAAGGCTTTGATCAAGGACCTCCGGAACGAGAAGGACCTGCTCAAGAGCGCCGCCGCCTCTTCTAATGACTTTGAGAAAGGTGTGAAGATTTGTACCGAGCGCCTAGTTGACGTCGTGGAAAGGATTGCAGCAGAGCTGTCCACCATAGGCCTACAGAACTTCAACTATTCTTCTGACGACAGGGTGTCCTCGAGCACCAAGCTGACCATGTTCTTCAAGAGCATCGTTGATGCCCTGAAGCGGCTCTGTTCTGAACGAGCAACCCATCTGGCTAACGAATCCCGCAAACTCTGTCGAGCCGTCCTCCTCAAGGTGCTCATGAATGTGGTGCACAAGAACCCCGGCATCAACCTCACCAATGCTCTTGACAGCTTGCCGGAGGATGCCGACCTCGAGGCACTCAAAGAGCTTGTCGCGCCCATCGTCGACAAGGTTAGCCAAGTCAAGAGGGTCGAAGGCCAGCGTAGGGACTAGCCACTTCGCTTCATCTTTGCTGCCACCATTCCATGTCCAAGACAATTTCATCTTAAGTTAGGATCAAGGCAACTATTAATGTAATATAATCTGCTGTGTTTGGGTGAATGCACGCTATTTCCCTTGTCTGATTTCTTTCTGTATGGAACGTGCCCTACGCTTATTGGAAACTTGCCGGTGCGTGCGTCCTGCCGCGAGGGCTAGATGCGGGTCTTTAGCAGCCTGCTAGAGGTGTCGCTACCGGAAAGATATCTTGACGTTTTCAGTGCAGCCACCTAAACTGTTGAGCGGACACGAAACAGAGTATGGGCGCAACCGATCACGACAAGGTTCCTTCGCGTGCAGGTTTTCCATACAAAAACCGAAATTGTTCAAGGAAAATGGTCTTTAAGTAAAAACAAATTCACTTAAGGTTCTGCAACTTAGCTTTTTGTTGTTGTGCTCCTTCCTGCGAGATGTCAACTTTGAACGTAGCATGTCGGTGTCCATACCATCATCCCCCCGGTAAACTTGCATGTGAGGGAGCCTTCCATCTTTTGAGAAAAAGAAAGAAGAGAAAACAAAGATATGGAACCTTGGCGGTTCGTTAACGCTTACCGGAAGCAAGTGTAATACAATATCTCAGACAAGCATGCATATAGATTAACATGAAAATTGACAGGAATTGTAAAACACTTAATCTTATTCAACTATGCACAGGGTCTGCGCCTGGCTTTGTACAAAGGATCACATGCCTTGCTGGCAAAACTCGTACAAAGGGGGTTGCCGGGAGGCCCGGCAACCGCGCATTATGGATAGAACTTACGAAGATGTTTGATATTCTAGGAATTGCTCACTGGAATGCCATCCTCGGTCTCCAGGCGGACAGCACCAGGCCTGGTGACTCGTACTACCCGATAAGGGCCTTCCCACTTTGGAGTCAACTTGTTGGAATTCTTGGCCAACTGAATGCGCCGAAGAACAAGGTCGCCTTCCTCAAGACTTCGGGCATGAACCTTGCGGCTATGGTAGCGGCGCAAGGCTTGCTGGTAGCGTGCAGCTCGCACAGCAGCCTGAAGACGATCCTCCTCAAGGAGCATGGCGTCATCTTGCCGCAACTGCTCTTGCTCAAGCTCATCATAAGCGAGCACTCAAGGTGACCCGTATATGAGTTTCGTGGGGAGAACTGCTTCTGCCCCGTACACTAGGGAGAAGGGTGTCTGGCCAGTGGCTTGATTTGGTGTCATTCTGATTGACCAAAGAACCACCGGCAACTCATCAATCCAGCGTCTTCCGCACTTTTTTAGCTTATCAAAAGTCCTTGTCTTGAGCCCTCGCAACACTTCAGCATTTGCCCTTTCTGCTTGGCCGTTGCTTCTCAGATGAGCAGCAGAAACAAAACAGATTTGGCTGCCAAGGTCTTGGATGTATTGCATGAAGGTGTGGCTCGTGAACTGTGTGCCTTTGTCGGTGATGATCCTGTTTGGCACACCAAAATGGCAAACTAGTCCTTTGAAGAACTTGGCGGCTGATTGTGCTGTCACCTTTCTCATTGCTTCCACTTCCGGTCACTTTGTGAACTTGTCGATTGCGATGTACAAGTACTCAAAGCCCCCGGTAGCACGGGGAAAAGGGCCCAATATGTCGAGCCCCCAGACCGAAAATGGCCAGGAAAGAGGGATTGTCTGAAGAGCCTGAGCTGGCTGATGCAATTTCTTTGAATGGAACTGGCACGCTTCACACTTGGTTACTAGTGCAGCTGCATCCTGGAGGGCAGTGGGCCAAAAGAAACCTTGCCGGAATGCCTTACCGACAAGAGCCCTTGAACCTATGTGGGAGCCACATATGCCTCCATGTATCTCTGCCAACAGCTCCAGTCCATCTTCCCGAGGGATGCACTTCAATTTCACGCTGTTCAGTCTCTTTCTGTACAGGACATTGTCCATGAATTGGTACATACTAGACCGACAGGCTACTTTCTCCGCTTCTTCCTGTTCTTCGAGGAGTTCCCCTGTTTGGAGGAACTTGACGATGTGTTGTGCCCATGCTGGAGCTTGAGGCTCGACAACAAGGACAAAAGGCATGTCCTCTATCACGGGAGCGTTTGTCTCTACGGCAAGGGCTTGAAGCCTTGCCGGAGCCTGTTGCTCCCCGACAAGCTTGGCGGAGTTCCCGGCAACTTCCTTGCCGGTGGCTCCTGGGAGCTCTGCAGGAAAGTACTGGCCGGAACTCAACTTCCTTCGCTTATGTTGCCTTGCTGATGATGTTACTGATGGCTGAGTTAATCGGAGCACAAAAGTACCTAGTTCCACAGGTAACTTAAGGGCAGCACGCTTTGACAGGTCGTCAGCAATGTCGTTCTCCGCTCGAGGAACATGCTCTGTCTGCAGACCGTCAAAGCGCTCCTCCAATTTCCTCACTTCATCTACATATGATTCCATCAACGGGCTCTGATAATCTTTATTCACCTGCTTAACGACAAGCTGTGAATCACCTCTGACAATGAGCTTCTTAATTCCAAGATCCGCCGCGATCCTGAGACCGACAAGCAGCCCTTTGTATTTTGCAATGTTGTTTGTTGATCTCTCCCAGTGAAAGTGCATCTGAATTACATATTTGAGGTGCTCTCCGGTGGGTGCGACAAGTAGCACGCCAGCACCGGCACCTTGCAGCGAAAAAGCCCCATCAAAATACATAATCCATTCTCGGTCTGTTTCCTTGCCGGGAAGAGTTGTCTCTTGACTCTCTTCGTCTGGCGTTGGGGTCCATTCTGCGATGAACTCTGCCAAGGCTCTGCTTTGAATTGTTGAAGTGCTTTCAAACTTGAGATCAAAGCTTGACAATTCCAACGCCCACTCCACAATCCTGCCGGTCGCATCTGGATTTCGTAAAATCCGCTGCAACGGGAAGCGAGTGACGACAGTAATCTCATGTGCTTGGAAGTAATGACGTAGTTTCCTCGAGGCCATAAGGAGGCTGAAGAGCAATTTCTGCACACCAGAATATCTTGACCTAGCCCCCTGCAAAAGGGAGCTGACAAAATAAACTGGGCGCTGCACCATCTGCTTCCTCTGTGTTGCTTCATCTGAGCTTGCAAATTCTGCCTTGTCGGCACCAGATCTTGCAGGGGAAGATCCCAGCTTGTCATTTGACAGTCCTGCCGCCGCCACTGCTTCCTCATTGGCTTCTCTCTGTGCTACTAATGCAGCACTAACCACTTGATTTGTTGCCGCTAAATATAGCAACTACGGCTCTTGTGGTTTAGGCGCGACTAGTATCGGCGAAGAGGAGAGGTACTTCTTCAAATCCTGCAGCACTGCCTCCGCTTCCGGAGTCCATTTCATTGGACCTGCCTTCTTCAAGATTTTGAAAAAGGGCAGGGCACGCTCAGCAGATTTGGAGATGAACCTACTCAGAGCAGCGATGCAGCCAGCAAGTCGACGCACATCTTTGACGCGTCTTGGTGCTTCAATTTGCTTAATTGCCTTGATCTTGTCGGGATTTGCTTTGATCCCACGCTGAGATACAAAGAACCCGAGAAGCTTGCCAGATGGAACGCCAAACACACACTTCTCGGGATTGAGCTTCAAATTGATCTTGTGCAGATTTGCAAATATCTCTTCTAAATCTTTTATGAGCGTAGCTTTGTCCTTGGTTTTAACCACTATGTCATCCATATAAGCTTCCAAATTTCTATGCAGCTGAGGCTCAAAACCGATCTGGACTACTCTTGCAAACGTTGAACCAGCACTTTTCAACCCGAAAGGCATACGTAAGAAACAATACGTACAACACGGGGTGATAAATGCTGTTTTCTCTTCATCTTCCTTTGCCATAAAAATCTGATGGTACCCTGAATAGGCGTCAAGAAACGACAGCAGATTGCAGCCGGTAGTGGAGTCCACAATCTGGTCGATGCGCGGCAAGGGGAAAGGATCTTTTGGATAGGCTTTATTGATATCTGTATAGTCAATACACAACCTCCATTTTCCATTCGCCTTGTGCACTACAACTGGATTGGCCAACCACGTCGGATGGAGCACTCCTCTGACCAAACCTGTTGCTTCCAACTTCCTGATTTCTTCAGCAATAAATTCTTGCCGTTCCAAAGACTGCTTTCTAACTTTTTGCTTGATGAGCCGTGCATGAGGACAGACACCAAGATGGTGCTCAATTACTTCCCTAGGAACACCGGGGATATTAGACGGTTGCCATGCAAAGACATCGATATTCGAACGCAGGAAAGCAACGAGCGCGCTTTCCTATTTGTCATCGAGGGTGGAACTTATGGTGAAAGTTCCTCCCGTACCATCCTCCTTGACGGGCACCTTCTTGGTTTCTGGTGGAGCTACCTTGGATTTCTTGCTCTTGCCGGTGGAGCTCTCTGGCACATCCTCGACGGGAGCGTAGCACTCCGAGGAGGTGCGCTTGCCAGAGTGTGTGCTAGAGGTCTTGCTGGTCTTCTTCTTCCCCCCATGAGCTTGAGCGGTAGGAGCAAGTGCCTTGGTGGCAGATGCTGCAACTGCCTCCCGGTAGAGTTGGTCGCCACAGATAAGCACATCCTTCTTGTCGAAGTTGACAGTGATGACGCTCATCGGCCTAGGCATCTTCAATACATTGTAGGCGTAGTGCGAGGCCGCCATGAATTTGGCCAGCGCTGGACGGCCTAGAATCCCGTTATATTGTAACGGAATCTTGGCGACATCAAAAATGATCTTTTCTGTTCTGTAGTTCAGCTCGCTACCAAATGTCACCGGCAATGTGATCTTGCCCTTTGGCTGGCTCCTTCCTGGATTGATCCCTTGAAACGTGCCTGTTTCCTTGAGATCTTCATCAGGAATTTGCAACCTCTTGATCACGCTAGGCGAGATCAGGTTCAAACTGGCCCCATCGTCAACTAAAATTTTCGTCACTTTGAGGTTGCGAATCTTTGGTGAAACCAACAATGGCAAACACCCGACCGCGGTTGTGCGATCAGGGTGATCCTTAATGTCAAAAATGATAGGCGTGATGGACCATTTCAGAGGCTTACGGGCATCGACTGATGGCTCTGTTGCATTAATCTCGCGCACCCACTGTTTAAGTTGGCGGTGAGAAGAATGCAACGAGGCGCCTCTATCAACGCACATAGCTTCTGTAGCCTTTTGGAACTCGTGCTCGCTGGACTCGTCATCCTCTTCATTGTCATCGTCACCCCCCTCTTCTTTGTCGCGGCCTTGAGCGGGCCTCTCCCTCTGTTGCTTGGCCTTACCGTGGCGGCCTCCTCGGCCACTGCGCTTCTTCCTAGACCCCTCAGCACCATCCTGGATCCTCTCCTTGTCTCGCCTTTCATATTCAGCTTTCTGCCTCTCGACAAGCTGTTCAACTTGTCGGCAGTTCTGGAGATCATGGCCCTTAGTGCGATAGATCTTGCAGTATTGCTTGTCGGAGCCCTCCGGCTTGTCGGCAGCCGCCAAGGCCTGACAGGTGGCACACTCAGCAACATCCTTGCCGGGACCATCAACCTTGATCTTCTTGGCGGTGCTGGGGTTGCCGGATTCCTCGACGGCAAGCACGGCCTTGCCCTTGCGGTTCCTGTTACGCCGTCGACCTTTCCTTGCCGGGGCGGCGGCATCTTCTCCTTCAGAGTCGATTCCTACTCCGGCATCCTCGCCGGGGAGTCTCCTTCCCTCTTCAGCCCGAGCACATTTGTCCGCCAGAGCATAAAGCTCAGCAATATCCCTGACCTTGTGATTGCGCACGTTCTGATGGAACGCGCTAATGACAGCGGTAGGATGAATGTCTGGGATATTGTGCTGTATTCGGCTGAATCTCTGTATATACTTGCGCAAAGGCTCGCCTTCTTTTTGGGGGATGAGATGCAAATCACTTTCCTGGCCAGGAGCTTGGTGGCCTCCAGTAAAGGCACCAACAAACTGATGACACAGGTCTACCCAGGAAGAAATGGAATTCTCCGGCAGATGCATCAACCACGACCTGACGTTGGGCTTGAGCACCAACGGGAAGTAGTTGGCGAGTACCTTGTCGTCTCGAGCCCCGGTAGCCTCCACCGCAATAGTATAGATGCTCAGGAACTCCAATGGATGAGTCTTGGCGTCGTACTTCTCCGGGACCTCTGGTTTGAACATTCGGGAATTGGGCCACTGGACTCGCCGCAGCTCGCGGGTAAACGCCGGACAACCACCTCATAAGGTAAGTCGTCGGGGTACCCCGGTGCAGGCTTTTCTACAGTAGGCCCCGCGCATCTATCAGATTGATAGCACGCTTCCCGTCGCCGCTCGATGGTAGTTCGAGCGTCTTCTTTGCTTTGCTCCCGAAGAACGTGACGTTAATCGCGGCGCGTACGCGGATCAGACGACGCCGTGGAATCGCCATCACAGACGTCGATCCGCCGAGCAAGCGACCGCTGTTGCTGTTGTGGAGGAGAGTGCCCCGTAGTCGTTCTTCCTCTAGTCTTTTCGCCATCGGCACGCGTCGGCTCGATGGACCGCCGCCGTGGAGGCTCCGCCTGCTGCGGCCCATCTCCGTTGGCAAAGCCGATGAGGCTCTGAATAGCAACTCTCCACTCTTCAAGCTTCTCCAGAGCGGGAGGGAAATCCAGGAGCAACTGTGCTCGTGCCAATGCTTCTGCTAGTGTAGGCGGTGATGAAAGGTGTGAGGAGCGTGAGGTGCTCTGACTCCTAAACGTGTTAGAAGGAGCTCCATCACGGTCCCGCGACCGCGCCTTGCTTCCACCATCATCTTGACGTGCATGATGGCCCTGCACGTCTCGGGAATGATGCGCAGGGGTCTTTCCTTGGGAACGCCTAGAACCACCGACATCACGGTGCCGCTCATCGCGCGTGGCCTGAGAAGGCCGCCACGTGTGCGCCGGCGTGGGTGCCTTGGAAGGCGCCATCCCGTCCTTGGAGTTCGGTGCGCCACCAGTAGGCGGCATGGCTCCGTCCTTAGATCTAGCGGCGTGCGGGTTGTTATCGCCGCTGCGAACAACACCGCTCGCCTGGCTTTGGTCGCCAGAACGTCATGGAAGCTCAAGACTTCCACCTCCTCCTCCTGCGTCCATGCCATCGCCCGTCCGTGAAGGCACAGGCAAACCAGACGCAGATGGACCAACCGCCACCAAACCCTTCTTCTTGGGGGCTATGGCAACAAAAATGATCAAAGACTGACGCGTTGATCACTAGATCAGGTTCGCGCAACCTTCTTCCCCCTACCTGGCGCCAAAGATGTCGGCGTACGACACCTATGGGATCGCGTTGATCCCTTTTACGGTTCGGCAGGGAGAGATATATGCACAAAGAGCAGATCCAACGATCAACGCAAGGGGATTTTTACCCAGGTTCGGGCCGCTGAGAAGCGTAATACCCTTCTCCTGCTTTAGTTTATTGTGGATGTTTAAGCCCAAGCTCCAGGAGTGCTTGCAATGAACACTACGTTCAAGCAGCAGCTACACATGCAGAATGGGCCAGAGGGTCCTCTCTCTATTGCTACGCCTTGGGCCTCCTTTTATACGTCCAAGGGGTCACCAACAGTGGCGTTCAGTACATACATGAGGTGTAAAGTAGCTACAGTGTTTACATACTTATCACAAACGATATAGGACAAATGCATTAAATGCTCCGCTTAGGTGTCCTTACTTTCTTGGGGATGGAAAAAGGGGCCGTCCCATCAGCACCGCTTAAGCCCGTTCACCACTAGAACCATGCCAGGCATCCAGGAGGACAAAACCCAAATGACAGGCTGGTTACTGCACTGGAGCGGTGGCAAGGTGGAGGAACCTTGCCAGGTGCGGATCTTGCCAGGTCTTCGCGGGCCATCCCGGCAAGGATCTTGCCGGGAACCAAGCCCTCGGTCTTCTGTCTTCTGATCATTGGCCTGAATACTTCCTTAATGATCTTGCATTTTCTTCCAGCTGTCCTCCGGCAGACCTTGTTGCTGGTATGGCTACAACTGTCTGTGCACAAGTATGGGGTACTAAAGGACCCAAGCTTTAGTACACCGACACCATACATATAGCATACTTGGGATAGAATTCGTTGCATTTTTGCTTCATAGGTTGTGCATAAGTTTCGTATCCGCCTATTGTGAAATCGTGCTAGCGTCTCTCTAGAGTTGTGCAACAAGAGCATTTTTCGTGGATTCCACATTTTGAGCTCATTTTTGGTTGCACGACCCCATCTATCTTTCTGTGTGTGTGTTTCCGTGTGCCACTATTTGCTATTGGTCTACTTGTTGCATTTGCAAATTAGCAAATCTTCTCCAACATTATTGAGTCTCACTAACGATTGCATAAATTTTGTCCACCATCCTAACCAAGCTCCACCGAAGGCTTTATTTGTGTGGGTGTGAGAAATTGACGGGAACCGGTACCAATTGTGCTATTTCCTTGTTACATCATTGAGTGATCATTGATCCATTCTCAACATGGGTCAAGGTACATTTGGTATAGTTCTACTCTTTCTTCCACTCACACATTTACTTCGAATGATGGATAGGCCAAGTACTTCTACCAACCCACTCTTCATCGAGCAAGATGTGGACCCGAACAACTACGTCACCAAGAACCACCTCTTCGGTGCACAACGAGCTTTGCATCAAGAGAATGAAGCATTGAGCGAACGCATCGACTTACTCGCTACCGACTTGAGACAATCCGAACAACATACAAGAGACTACTTCGACAACAAACTCGACGAACAAAAACAAGAGAGCAATGCAAGAATGGACGAGATTCATACCTTGTTGGTCAACCGCTCTTCTACCTCTTCGTCATACTCAAGATGGAGCCACTCGAGTCGACATTCCTACGACACCATCACGAGCTCAAGTACACTGACATCAAACACTCTTCATCGAACCGTGCGCCAAGACCATCAAGCAAACCGCAATCCACTACACACCAATGATCGACGACAAGAGCAACTTGAAGAGCAAGAAAATCGACATCGTCCAAAACAAGCTACCCTTGCGCAAGCACAAGAACGACAACACCAATACCAACAAGAGGAAGAGCGAGCACGCCAACACCAAGACGAACAAGACGCCGAAGCTCTCCATCAAAAACAACAATGGCATGAAGCACAAGCCCTTGAGGCACAACATGCACTCCGCGACACCAATCGTGCCTTCGCCGCCCGTAACCGACGTGTTCGAGAAGAAGAAGAAGAAGCACTTTGCAAGGAAGTCCAAGGGCGACGACATCAAGCGCGATTTCAACGACAAGCTCCTTCATAAGCTCGACAAACACCACAAGTTCGCCAAGAGAAACAAGACAATGGAAATCCTCCACGTCAAGGGCGTCATCACCCTCAACCCCAACACAATGAAGAGCAACGCTACGGCAAACTCAAGTTCACCGTGCCCAAGTTCACCGGAAGCAATGATCCCGAAGAGTATCTTTCATGGGCATTGAAGGTTGACAAGATCTTTCGTTTGCACAACTATGAGGAAGAGAAGAAGATCGCCATGGCATCCCTTGAGTTCCAAGACTACATCCTCATTTGGTGGGAGCAAGTCATTGAGTGCCGTGAGGCAAGAGGTGAACCACCCATCACAACTTGGGTGCAAATGAAGGATGTCATGAGAGCGCGCTTTGTGCCAACCTACTACAACCGTGACCTCTTCAAAAAGTTACAACTCCTCAAGCAAGGAACAAAGAGCGTTGAAGAGTACTACAAGGAAATGGAGATTGCCATGATACGAGCCAATGTCACGGAAGATGATGAGCAAACTATGGCACGTTTCTTGAATGGACTCAATCACCCTATCAAGAAGATCGCCGACTTCCAACCTTACTCCAACCTCATCGAGCTAGTGCATCAAGCCACAAAGGCGGAGCGACAAGTGCAAGATGACTTCAAGTATGCCAGGTACTCTTCCAAAAACTATGGCTCCACCAACCAAGCTTCAATGACTCCAACGCCTTCTACCTCAACCAAACCTTCTACAAGCAACGGCGACAAGTCAAGTTACAAGAAAACTTCGACAACCTCAAGTCATCCTCCTACTACAAGCAACTCCAAGCCGAGAGCTTCATCATCTACAACTCCACCCGATGAGACCATCAAGACAAGTTCCATCAAATGCTTCACATGCGGCGGCCGAGGCCACAAGTCCTTCGAGTGTACCAATAAGCGTACCATGATCCTCAACGAAGACGACACCTATGACTCCATGAGCGAAGACAAAATGGAAGCCCTTGAGCACGTGGCCATGCACCGGTGTGTCAACGAAGACGAAGCTGATCAAGTCTTTTGTGAAGAAGATTCGAGCCCCACTCTCATTGTCTCCAAAGTCTTGACACTTCAACATAAACAAGACAAAGACTAGAGATGCCATATCTTCCACACCAAGGTGGGCATCAATGGAAGGTCATCATCGACGGAGGAAGTTGCCATAACTTGACGAGTGAAGAACTATGCTCCAAGCTCCAATTGGTCAAGATGAAGCACCCTCACCCCTACAAGGTCCAATGGCTTAGCGACTCCGGCACTATCTAAGTAGAGCACACCGTGCAAGTTTCCTTCAAGATAGGAGCATACGAAGACACTTTGGAGTGTGATGTCGTTTCAATGCCCGTTTGCCATCTCCTACTTGGACGACCATGGCAATTCGACCGCGGCATTCTCCACAACGGGCGTACCAATCACTATAGCTTCAAGATGAAGGGAAAGGAGTATGTGCTACGACCTATGTCACCAAGTCAAGTTATCACTGACAAGCAAGCAACCACCCATCATGGAGAGAATAGTGAGAGAGTGAGCCACCCAAAAGGAAGTGAGAGCCACAAGCACAAAATGAGTGCCTCCACGATGAGCGACAAGAAAAACTTTGTGCTATTTGCCACCAAAAGTGACATGAGAGAAGTGTGTGAGAACCCATCAAGTGTTATGCACTATGTCCTTTTGTGCAAGGACGAGGCAACAAAAACTAACACCTCTCACAATCTACCTTTAGTGTTGTCTTCTCTATTGCAGGACTTCCAAGACGTCTTCCCCGATGAGCTACCTCCGGGACTACCTCCACTACAAGGCATCAAACACCGCATCGACCTCATACCCGGAGCCCCTCTTCCTATCAAAGCACCCTACCGCGTCAACCCCGAAGAAACCAAGGAAATACAAGGGCAAGTACAACAACTCATTGACAATGGGCATGTGCATGAAAGCTTAAGTACTTGTGCCGTACTGGTCATACTAGTGCCTAAGAAAGATGGTAGTTTTCGCATGTGTTCCGATTGTAGACCCATCATTGCTATAACCGTTCGTTATCGATATCCTATTCCACGCCTTGATGATATGTTAGATGAGCTTAGTGGAGCCACTATTTTTTCTAAAATTGATCTTAAAAGTGGCTATTACCAAATCCGCATACAAGAAGGCGACGAATGGAAAACCACATTTAAGACCAAATTTGGCTTATATGAATGGCTTATTATGCCAATGGGCTTATCCGAAGCACCCGGTACGTTCATGCGAGTCATGCATTTTGTTCTTCGCCCCTACATTGGCGTATTTGTTGTGGTATATTTTGACGATATTCTTGTCTTTAGCAAATCTCTCAAAGATCATGTCACCCATCTTAGAACCATTTTGCAAACTCTAAGAAAAGAGCGCCTTTCTGCTAATATCCGAAATGCAAATTCGGTGTGGACAAGCTCGTTTTCTTGGGTTTCGTTGTGTCTTCTAAGGGTGTTCATGTAGATGAATCTAAGATAAATGCTATTAAAACTTGGCCACAACCATCCAATTTGCAACAAGTGTGAAGTTTCCTTGGCTTCGCCGGTTTCTATCGTAGATTCGTTAAGGATTTTAGCACCATTGCATCCCCCTTGCATGCCTTGAGTAAGAAGAATGCACCTTTTGTTTGGGGACCATCCCAAGATACCGCGTTTAATGAACTTAAAAATTTACTTACTCATGCTCCCGTGCTTGTATTACCCAATTTTGAAAAAACTTTGGAAGTTCATTGTGATGCTAGCGGTAATGGCATAGGAGGTGTGTTAATGCAAGAAAAGCGCCCTATTTCTCACTTTAGCGAAAAACTTTCAGGAGCACAACTCAATTATCCCATCTATGACAAAGAGCTATATGCTTTAGTGTGAGTTTTGCGTGAGTGGGAACATTATCTTCGCCCCATGAATTTGTCATTCATACCGACCATGAAACGCTTAAGTACTTTAAAGGTCAAACTAAGTTGAACAAGAGTCACGCTAAGTGGAGTGAATTCATTGAGTCTTTTGCCTATGTCATCAAGTACATCAAAGGCAAAGAAAAATAAATGTTGTGGCGGATGCGCTTTCCCGCAAATGCATGCGTGTTACTAAACTTGAATTGAATGTCATTGGTTTTGAGCACAAAAAAGACTTGTATGCGCATGATCCTACTTTTGCTATTCCATATGCCAAATGTTTGACGCATACATCTTGGGAACGCTATTACATCAAAGATGATTATCTTATGAGAGCTAACAAACTATGTATTCCCGAGTCTTCTCTTCGTTTGTTACTTTTGCAAGAATCTCATGGAGGAGGACTTATGGGACACTTTGGACGAGACAAGACCTTTGCTACGCTCTCAAAGAACTACTTTTCGCCCAAGATGTTCTGCGACGTCTCACGCTTCACCAACCGATGCTCTACATGTCGCAAAGCTAAGTCTAAAGCTCAATCCCGTGGTCTCTATATGCCAATTCCTATTCCGTATCACCCATGGGAAGATATTAATGACTTTGTGCTTGGTTTGCCTAGAACTAGAAATGGCAAAGATTCCGTGTTTGTTGTTGTGGACCGATTCTCTAAAATGGCTCATTTCATCCCATGCACCAAGATAGACGATGCTTCACATGTTTCAAATCTTTTTTGTAGGGAAATCTTGCGCCTACATGGAGTGCAAAAGACTATTGTCTCGGACCGCGACGTCAAGTTCATAAGCTACTTTTGGAAGACCTTATGCGCCAAGCTTGGAATCAAGCTTTTGTTCTCTTCGGCATACCATCCCCAAACCGACGGCCAAACGGAGGTCACGAACCGGACGCTATCTACTCTCCTACGTGTGTTGATCAAGAAGAACATCAAGGAGTGGGAAGAGTGTCTACCCATCGCCGAGTACGCCTACAATCGAGCATGCCACTCTACTACCGGCAAGTCCCCCTTCGAGGTTGTCTACGGCTTCAACCCGTTGTCCCCATTGGACATTCTACCTCTTCCACTACAAGAGGGCATCAACATGGACGCAAGTGCACGAGTGAGCTACCTCAAGAAGATGCATGAAGATACAAGGCACACCATCGAGCGCCAAGTACAACGACTCGCCACCAAGCTGAACATCAACAAGCAACCCATGATGTTCAACATTGGAGATCTCATGTGGCTACACCTTCGCAAGGACCGCTTCCCCAACGAACGCGAATCCAAACTTCTACCTCGAGCCGATGGACCTTTCAAGGTGCTAGCACGCTACAACAACAATGCATACAAGATCGATCTACCGCGTGACAAGTACAACGTGAAAGACGTCTTCAATGTCAAGGATCTCTCTCCCTACCATGGTGATGAGGATTTCGATCCGAGGTCGGATCTTTCCAAAGGGGGGAGATGATGTGGAGCATCCTAGGGACATCCCCATGGACCTACCATCGTCTCACCAAGTGCCAAGAGGACCAATGACCCGAGCACGTGCTAGAGCTCTCGAGAACGAGGTGACATCTCTCCTTAGTGATATTCCATATGATCCTCTCGAGACATGGCTACTACCTAAGTCCGGAATGTTGTGCATGATCAGTACCAAGAAGACCCTCTCAAAGATGCACGTGAAGACGGACAAGTCCCCAAGTTCACGGATGAAGAGGAACGACGGAAGGAACCGGAGAAGTCCCCAGGACCCGGACATCCGGCCCCTGAAGCATCAACCACAACCGCCGCCCACCAGCCGAGGCTACAGGGCCCGGACATCCGACCCAGTCCCAGACATCCGGCCCAGCCCGGAAATCCGGCCCGGCGCCCGGAAATCCGGCTCCTCCTATCCAGAGAGCAACCAGAATCGGCCAAGTCGGCCTGGACATCCGGCCCTTCATGAGCCACCGGACATCCGACCCAACGCCCCGAAATCTGGTGCCCCATCACAGAAGCTGGACCCCGCCAACCCGGACATCCGGCGCCTCGGGAAAGCCCGGAAATCCGGCCCGACGCCCGGACATCCGGCTCCGTCTGTCTGCGCATAGTAAAGGGTCGAAGCCCATGTATCCCTTTGCCCCCCTAGACTATATATACTCCCTCTCCCTCACGTTTTAGGGTTATCATTGGTTTAGCTCATTTGAGAGATAGTGCTTTGCACATCCACTTGATACTTTCTCCATCAGAGACTGCGGCCTCTACGGAGAAGATCCCCAAGTGGGTTCAAGAACCCTCATGGGGAGACCCCTCAAGACCTCCTCACGGAGAAGAACTACCGCCTCTTGTATCATCCTTTGTTGCATTTGGATCTTGTATCACTCTTTATGTTCATGGATCTAGCACATGTGTGATCTCTCCCATTGATTTGAGTGTTTCCCCTCGTGTTTCCCCTCGTATTCGTCATGTTCTTCGTAGGATCCACTCCATTTCGTGAAAGATCGGCCTTAGGGCATCCACCCTACATCAAAGTGGGAAATCATCACTCTCCTCCGAGACCAAAGAGAGGGTCTCATGTGCGGTCTCGTAGCTAGACTTGGAGTATGAGTCCCAATGAGGCGCTGTCTTCATGTTGATGGAGAGGTTTTTGCTCGTCGCCGTGGTCGAAGGGGATGGCCCTTGCTCGATTGTCTTGTCGCCATCTTGTATGAGGCCCATATGATGTGGCACCTCGTAGCTCGTCTCCGTAACTGAAGGGAATTTCCCATGCTCGGCCGTCTTCCTTGAGGGTTTTCCGAAGATGGAAGTGTCGTCCTCGCTTGTAGGTGGTTGCCTTGGAGTTCATGATGTCGAAGTAGGCATACTCATGGGGAGTAGGCGAGGATGCCGTATGTCCAAAGGTGAAGATGCCTTGAGAACACTTGGCGAAGATGCCGAACTAGTGGTGGTAGCCGTAGCGTCCTCTTGGTGGTGATCTTGTCGTGCTTGAACTTGTAGTTGATGGCGCACTTCGTCTTCATGCACATGTGTCTTGCGGTTGTCTTGGCTATCGTCTCGAAGATGAGAACAGTGCCACGTGTTACTTGCATCGTGTGGCCGCTCTGAAGGTGTGTGACTTGAGCATCTCCGCCGTGAAGGTGACGAAGGGGAAGAAGACTTGTAGTTGGCCAACATGTGTCAGATGCCATCCATGTGTGCGTCCAACTTGTCGTCGAGGTAGTCCCTTTTCCTTGCTTCGGAGTGTCGTATGTCGATGGCGAGTTGCTCGAGGTGGTCGAAGACCGAAGATGATGTGCTTTGCCTATCCATCACAAGACTCGAGTAGAGGTGAGTAGGAAATGAGATAAACAATACCAAGATACCGTTTCCCAAAGTTGAGGATGTATCCCATGTCACTCAATGTGATATGAGAGAATAGTGGAATTGGTACTGGACTTGTTCACTCACACCTACAAATTAAAGCTTGTCGAGTGGCTTGGTTAGGACAAGTGGCACAAAATCAAAAAAATGTTAGTCCAAGATGTCAAAAATGTAGAGGAAGATTCACAAAATTGCAATGTAAAGCAAATAGATCAAAGCTATGGTGACACAAGAAACACACACGGATAGATAGATGGGATCCGCGCAACCAAGGAATGAGCACAAAATGTGTGGCCACAGAAAAAGCTCTTGTTGCACGGATGCTAGAGAGACACTAGCTCGATTGCTCAAATGGGCAAGATACGCTTGTGCACCAACCAATGAGAGTAAACGTGCCGTCTTCAATCCCAAGTATGCTATGTATGTAAGCTCCAAATGTATGTACTATGCAAAATGGCGCAATGCTATTTCTATTGCTTACAAGCTCTTTTGTATCTCCTCTTTTTCTTAAAAGCTTTTTGCTCTTTTTTAGATATATATATATATGCTTGATGCTCAAGCCAAGTATGATATGAGACAAGTATGTAAGATATGCACGGGAGAGACTTATGGCACAATGATGATAGCAAGATGATTGCACGCTAAAACTAGCTCTACGGCGTAAGAATATCACTAAGGTGCACAAATAGCGTGGCCCGGCAATTCTCAACTCACTAGTCTTGATAGGTTAGGTACGCAATAGGCTCGGGGCGATCAATGCAATGGCAAGGAATATGTACAATGATGTCGTCGAGGTTACCGTCAATGATTTGTCGTGTGTAAGCAAGGACGGATAATGATGAAGTGGTCGTTGTCGATATCGAAACTGGTGCGATGATGAGTGGCGGTGATGTCGAAGTCGAGCCGTTCCTAAGTAGCCGAAACACCTTAGGAAACGGAAAAACCGCAAACTCAAAATCTCAAATGTCAAATGTCAAATGGTGGTAGTGGACATGCGGTGGTGGTGTAGGAGATGGCAATGCGGAAGTGGTGGTGGTGGTTGATGAAGAAGCAACCATCCCTAAGTAGCCGAAACACCTTAGGAGACTCAACTCACAACTCAAACAACCACAAATGCTATATGGGGCAAAATGGGTTAGGTTGCAGAAAGCTATGGTGGTTTTGCGGATGATACGGTGGAGGGCCTAGGCAAAGATGCCAAAATGTCAAAATTTTGATGGAGTCAAATGGTATGGGAACCTATCTAGATGGAAGGGGGATGTCAATAGCTACTCAACGAGCTAAAGAACGTGAAAAAGGACTCTGGATGCGAAAGTTACGGCCAAAACTGTGAAGCGTGCGCGGCTGCTGTAGGGGGGCCGTGCGCACGGGGTCTAGGGCCCGTGGACACGGGGTCCTGTGTGCACAATACATGTATCGAGGACACGGGGTCACCAGAAACTTCGCGGGGGTCCGTGCGCATGGGGTTGGGGGCCTGTGGGCACGGGGGTGACAGAAATTTCACGATTTCATGGCCGAAATTGATGGATTTCGTGGTGGGGATTGTATGGGGGGATGGGGGAAAGCTAGATCTACTTGCCAAACATCAAAATCGTGGATCAAACACAACAAATCTCACAAGAACCAACAAATTGGAAGAAATTTTTTGGGTCTATTTTTGGTGCGGATTTTTTAAATTGGGCAAGAACAAGCAAAATTAGGCTAGAATACAAAGAGGGGGGCTCCAATTTTATGAGAAACCATGGCCCATGATACGAAGATGTTGTAGGGTGGAACCCTAAGATGGATCTTCCACGAATTGGAGGGGAAATCACCAAGAACAAGATGAACACAAAGGGGAAAACACAAGAGGAACACTCAAGAACAAGCCCAAATCACACATCCACTAGACTCACATCCACACAAGATCCACAATGGTACAAGAACAACAAAAGGAAAGATACAAGATAGATTTCATCCCAAATCATATGGAGGAGATGAGGTCTTGGTGATCCTATGATGGGGATCCTTCCCTAGATGGGGTCTTGAATCCACTAGGGATCTTCCCCTATGGAGGTCTTGATCTCCATGGGAGAGGTCTCTCTCTCTCAAGAGGAGGTACAAGGAGCAAAGCTCATCTAGATCATGTCATCTCCTTTGCTAATCCTAACATATGGTCTAGGCACGGAATATATAGGTAGGTGGAGGAAGGGACAAAGTGGAGGCCAAATAGCAGCTCACAGCCGTCCATCCTGATGGGGCCGTGCGCATGGGGTAAGTTGGGCCCGTGCACACGGGGGTCCCGTGGGCACGATACAAGCCCATGCGCACGGGGTGCTACAGCGCCAGCTCTCTGGGTAGCCCGTGTGCACGGGGTCTTCGAGGCCCGTGGGCACGGGGTCGCCTGGGAGGTGGAGAGTTGATCTTGGTGCACTCCTTCTTCCTCCTTGCGTCCTTGGGGTCCTTCTCCTTGGCCTCCGAGATGCTCCCTAGTTGCTTGGTGGCGGTCGTCCTCATACCTAATTATGCACAATGTTCCATGATGAGGTAACAACCAAGTCCAATGGATATTCATGTCATTCTCGAAGAGGAGCGGGTTCACCTTAAGTCGGATAGGTCCACTTGGGGCTTGAGGTGCTATGAAGGTGTACATGGAGATGACCATAGGATGCTCCGCATCAAAAGTTCCATAAAAAAATTTCTGTCTATTTTGGAATATTAGAAAAATTAGGAAAATAAGAAATAGCCGAGAGGACCCACGAGGAGGTCACAAGGCAATAGGGCGCGCCATTCCCCCTAGGTGCGCCGTGTTGCCTCTTGGGCCACTCGTATGCCTTCCCGACTCCATTTTCTTCCCGAATACTTGTTCCGTTCCGGGATGGTTTGACCACAATATTCTTGTTTTGGGCTATTTTCTGACAGATTTGGAGCGCTATGTCATCACAAGAGTCAGACGGGAGAGCCATGTTTCCCAGACTACCGCAAATCCGGAATCTACTGTGATGTTGACCCCTACGTGTGGTCGACCGATGAGGAGGTAGAGGAGGTAGATGCCGACTTGAAGAGGATGAACTACGCGAATGGGGAGGAAGAAGAAACATGTTTACCCCAACCTAGAGACATGCATGTGGATTTCAAGAAATCAAGCCTGTCGGATACGGCTAAACCTCCAAATACTGAATATACTTCTTATCGTCATTTGCAAAAGAGTGTTGCTTCATCCTCTTCAACCAAGTTGCATCCTTGGGTTGATGGTGCATTAACTATCACCAACAAGGTCCGCATGGAAATCATGGATCTTAAACATCAAATTATTTAACTCGAAGAGGAAAATCGCATTCTCAGAGGAATCATCTCCAAGAATATTGCACCACCATCACCGAAGAAAGAAACTTGAGTACACGGGTATTGGAACCACCTTGGCTTGTCCCAAGCTTGGGGGAGGTGCCCCGGTATCATATCACCATCAATTTTATCATCATTATCTATATATCCTAGTTCAATCCTTAGTTATTTTGTGATTTAGAAGAATAAAAGTTTAGTATGAATTAGTTTCGAGTGTTTGCTTCATGATCTATCTATGTAATCATGCGTGAGAGTTATATAATGTCGGGGGAAATGGCCCACGATCACCTATGGGGCAGGGATGCCCCTTTTGTGGTTCGGCGGGGGACGATCACATTGCATAAAGAGCAGAGGCAGCAGGGTAGCGCGGCGATCACATCTCTCTTTTACCCAAGTTCGGGCCGCTTAGAAACGTAAAACCCTACTCCTGCTTTGGTGGATTGATTTGGAGGAACACGAAGACACGAAGCGCTCAAGCCCGGCAAGGGTGCCTCGGGGAGAGCAGCTACGAGCGTACAAGTGTTTAGGGATCAAAAGTTTTAACCCTTTGCTAGGTTACCTCAGGCCTCCTTTTATAGCTTAAGGGGTGAACACACTGGCAAAACAGTCATTATAGCATGATTAGATAGCTAACAGTGTTATTATACCTAACTCTGGTAGTGAAGACAAAGAGCATTAAATGAATTGCTACATGTCATATGGTGAGGTAGCCCTGGCAAGGTTTCTCCACTACTTGCTTAACTACCCCTTATACGCATGACATGCCTCTGGGATGGGTGTCATCAAAGGTAATCTGTTCTCCAGCATGCTGCCACGTGCACGACAGGATCCACCTAGCCACCCGAGAGCTTGACACCACACTGATTAGTGACTGGTGTTTGATGAGGTGGAGCGGTGGCGTCTTGGCGGGTGCCTGCCGGCATGGAGCCTGCCGGACTCTTGTCATGGCGGCTCTGGCAACCCTGCCGGGGCGGCTTCGCCTTGTCCCCAGGTGTAGTCTTGACCCTACAGGACTCGCCTGCCCGGTAGGGGAGATCTTCCTGAGGGCTTCTCTGGTTGGTTTGGTCTCCTTATGCTTGAGCTTGAGACACCCAGCAAGGCTTGTCTGCCTTGGAGGCCACATTGGTCTGTGAACAGTCAGGGGGGAACAAACACCCCTGTTTGTGTACACCGATAGGAGCCCCCAGGCCTGAACCATACGTGCCGCGGGCGTTGTTGTGTTAGGTCCAAACAGTGCACAAACACACAGTGAAAAACCGCTGCCCACGTAATAATGATTCTGATGACCTGTCAATCGCACGTCCATCCCACACAATTACTATGGGTCGAGGAACGTGGGTTTGCAGCAGTTACCTAGTAGTGCGCCTGCGAAGGCGGTTTTTGTCAGGGAAGATAGCGGAGAGCCAGCACCCTCGCGTAGTACCAATAAAAAGGTAACGCGGAGGGGCGCTGCTCATTCGCACCGTTCTCTCCCCTCGCTTCATCTTCTTTCTCACAACGAAAACCACCCTGCTGCCATCATCCGCCCTTAGACCTCGCCAGATCCCCTTCGTCCCTTTGAGCCCAATAATGGGGCGCAAGAAGAGTGTTGTGAAAGGAAAATAGGTGGTTAAGCCTGTGGGCCCAAGGGTGGAGGATAAGAAGAAGGAAGCAGAGGAGCTGGCTCAGCGGCGGTGGGAGAATGTCATTTTCTCACCGTCGGACTTGGATGGCAACACACCGATCCACATGTATGCCTATATGTGGGGGAGGGAGACGAAGGACGACCATGGAGCACCAGTAGTTCTCCCTGACGGGCCCAAAATTCTGGAGGACTCGTACCCCTTCTTCTGCGCCTATTTTTACTGTGGCTTTTCCTCCCCCTTCTCCGATTTCTTCAATGCCATGATATATGCATATGGATTCTGCCTGTTGGATTTTACACCCAACGCGATGACTTGCATGGCGGTTTTCGCCCACCTCTGCGAGGACTTCATCGGGGTTGCCCTCAATGTAGATTTGTTTCGCCACTTTTACATCCCCCCGCATTAAGGACAAATCCCTCTTAGGGAATATATCTTGGATTCCGCGGGGGAGGAAAGAAGATTGGGGGTAACTCGGAGGACAGCTGCACGGCAAGTGGGAGGAGTGGAGAGGTGATTGGTGTTGGATTCAAGACCTAGAGGCACCTCCATTCTGCTTGCCGTGGACTGAGTGCATGGTGCACGGCAAGGACTGGAGCGACCTAGGTGCCACCGACGAGAACCTCTGCCCGGCACTGAACAAGATCACCCGCCTCAAAGCTACCGGGCTCACCATTGAGCATGTGGGGGCCGACTTCCTCCGGCGTTGCATTGCACCGCTGCAGAGGAGGGTCAGGTTCGCTTGGGAGTATAAGAATGTCGCCGATCGGATGCGGCTTTATCCAGGCCACGGCAACAATCTGATGGTTATGAGCCAGGCTTGGCTGTACGAGCAACTGTTCCAGAAGGCCGGCACCTTCCACTTGCTGGCAAGAATCATTCCACTGCACATCAATTCTGCCGTGGACCGAAATCTCAAGTGGATGGCAGATTGCAACGCCAACGGGATCAAGGCAGACTGGAAGTTGCCCAACTTGGAGGATGAGATGGAGTGGACCTCTAGTTTGGAGGAGAAGGCCACCAGGAAGGAGACGGACTTCACCAAGGGCACCCCTAAGGAGGAGCAAGAGTATATACGTAGCAGGCTTGAGGAAGCCTGAAGGCTTCAGTCTGCCGGGGGAGCTGGCAATGATGATGAGGATGAGGATCATGGTGATGGGAACTCCTCAGATGAGGAGCGTGTTGACGATGAGATTGCCGGGCTTGAGGCGACCGGGGTCGCGGCTGCTGGGGTGGAAGCTGCCAGGCCTCAGGAGGCCGAAGTGCCCGAGGAAGAGGAAGGACTTGATGTGGGCCCTCAGGCCCTAGAGCAATGGTGTCATCTTTGCAAAAGAGGAAACCGAGAGCTGGTGGTTCCTTCTTCATCGCGGGCAGGCCCCAAGGTGAAGAAGATGACAGCCAAGGGCAACAAAGAGAAAGTAGCCCATCGTCACTCAACTCGCCTTTCCGGCCCCAAACGCTGCCTTCCAAGCGATGGGTCGCTAGGGGAGTTGATCCCAGCCCACCGGCGAGTCCGGTCTCGACTGCAAGCAGGACCCCGCCGGCGCTCAAGAGAGCCAGGGAATCACCTCCACCTCTGGTGTACGAGATGGAGGCCATGCTCGATGATTCGGAGTAAGGGAAACTTTGGCCTTTCCCATTTGATCATTCCTTGCTTTCTTTTTTGTTTGATTCTCAATCAATCTTGTGCCGTTGATCTTGACAGGGATGAAGAGACCCTTGCGCATCGGTCTAAGCGGGCCAAACCAACGGCAGGACTGGGCTCTGTGTCAGGAACCGGTTTGGCGGGGAGCACCACGGACGCCCCTGTGCACAGCCCCCGGGACAATCTTCCCCGCAAGGGCACGGGGCAGACCTCGTTCGCCGGTGGGGACATTAACATCTCTCCATCGTCGCCCGATAAGGAGATGGGAGGAGACCACCAGGAAGAAACCCACCAAGAGGGGGCGACTCCCCTGGCGCCACCATCGACCAATATCCAAGGAAGGGATTCTCCGGCAAGGGCTCCTACCATGGGGTATGTTCGCATTGAGACCGCCTTCGCTGAAGGGACGGCCGCCAATCGTCCCCAGGCAACAGATGTTGCCGGGGAAGGGGAAGTCTCTTCCCAACAGCCACCAACGGGTATGCCACTTGCTTTTTGAACCTCTCCTCTCTCTATTTTTTTTACCTTTCATTTGAGCTTCTGATCACCATTTATCCTCTGTTCTTGATTCTGTGTGCAGCCTCCCCGCTCGAGGAGGGAGAACTCCTGGAAGAGGTGGCCAATATAGGGAAGGATGCTGTCGCCAAAACCATCAAGATCGCCGCTGATGAAGGGCACAATGAGACTCCCGGGGATATCCAAGAGGCCCCGGAAGAAATCAAGGAATCCCCCAGCAGCGCGACTGATCCCCTTGAGGCAGTTGTGGACATGATACCCATTCAATTTGACGCATCAAACTTGCTGGTCCCTCCTCCTCCCACAGCAAACTAGCCCCCGCCAAGTAGCTTGGCGCTGATCATTGCCCATCCAGGACCGGCAGCCCCAGTATGTCCATCTTGGCTGGGGTGAACTTTGACGAAGAGATCCGCTGCATACTGACGCCCTTGTCCCAGAGGATCAAAGAAGTGGACGATTCCGCTGGCCGCTCCAAAGACTTGGACTTCCTAGAGACAATGGCTGTTGGGCTCAAGGATGCACAGGAGAGGTACGATCTGAGGTGGCAGCAAATTCAAGAGGAGCGCAATTCCATCGACCTCATTGACCAGCAACTGAAGGACAATAGCAATGAGTTGCACAATTGGTACCAAAGGCAGGCCCAATCCCTCATGCAGCAGGCGGACTGTGGCACCCCGGCTAGGAGAACTGGTTTACCTGTGTTTCCAACCCAGAGATCATGTCTTTTGGAAACACACAACAACTTGGAACAGAACATAGCTGAACTTTTATTGATAAAAGTCAAGTACAAGCTCACTTATATTACATGATCATCAAGGCCAAAATCACATCTAGTGCTGCAACAATATCTACATTATTTATCCAACATATCCGGGCCTCGGCATTACTACGAAATACTACAGTGGAAGACTACGGTGTAGCGGAACACGATAGAAACTCCATCCACAGGGACACTGCTGTGGACACATCCTAGGCATCGCAACATGGACCTCGAGACCTCCATCTTAGTCTTGTCCTGCATCTAGCATGATACGCCAGGTGAGTACTTTGAATGTACTCACAAGCACATGAAAACCAAATATGCAGCAAATAATAGCATGGCAATCAACAGGTTAAGTCTTAAGTGATTCACTTACTGTCATCAACTTACTCATCTCTGGGTTGCCTCACAACCCTCGGAATACTCGATACCAACGAGTAATTCCGCTCAAAAGACAAGTTCTTCCATCATTACTACAGTTATTACGGTTGATCACCTAGAGAGGTCTGGTCGGGCTGTCCAATACCGTGGACGCGGCTATTCGAATAGATTTTACACTCTGCAGAGGTTGCGCACTTTACCCACACTATGGAGCACTGACCTCGTGATCCCATTGGGGTGGATCAGCATTGCTCCAACAAAACCTGTCTGACCCGTGACTCTTTCATCGTACCACCGGCATTCACACTCCCCCGGAGTCAAGCCTTGGGTGGCCCCGTGTCACCCCGTGACACCAGCCACCATCTTGGCCTAACTAAACTGTCCCAAACGGGGACGCCGGCAAACAACTCAACTGGGCTCACAGGGTTATCGCCATCTACCTGATCAGGGTAGCACACACACATAACCCTCCCTCTTTGGAGGTACCGGTGAAAGAGCACCGAGCCTGACCAAGTCAAGGCCGTCCCATACCGGCAAATGTGGCTGCACGGGTAAGCCCGGACAGGTGACTCTTGATCAACCAACTATGTTTCACTTAGCAAGCATAGTTATTGATCATATCATTCTGAGTTATCAACTTTAAACATTTAAATAATTTACTATGAATTATCTAGGTTAAATATATGCAAGAAATGAATATGGATCATGCGATGCTATGAAATGCTTCATAATATGGATGTCCTGGCTTGCCTTGATCAGTTGGGTGGTTCAGAAACTCCTGGTCTTCAAATCCACAAGTATCTTCTTCTGAAAGTATTTTTAAAAGGCAGAAGAAAATGTCACATAAAGCCTTTTTATTCACCAACAATTCTGTGAGTATGAGAAAAATACCAAACTTGTTGGGAAAATAAAGAATTATATTAGAAACACAATGCAAAAAGAATCAGGTCATTTGGACCTTTCTGTTAAAAGTTATTAATAGTCAAACACCCTGGTCAACTCTATTTATAAAAATCAAATTAGAAAATCAGAGAAGGGGCCACATCCAAGGCGTAATTCGCCCGCGCGCCTCCACTTACCGATTCGGTAAGAGGCTAAATGTGGGCCTCCTTCATTTAAAACAGAGAGGGAGAGAGAGAGAGCAGAGGGGAGGCGGCTCACCGGCGACGGTTGCGGGCGATCCCGACGGCGGAGGGGCTCGGAGAGGATTGGGATGGATAGAGCTCGGAGTGGTGGTCCGCCCTGTACCCGCAGCTTGGCCAGAGGTGGACAGACGGCGTCGCCCCCTTCGTCTCTGGCGGCTAGCAGCTGCGGTGGTCGGCTTATCCGAGCACTCCAGCAGCAATTGGACTGGCAGAAGGCTCGGGACACACCACGGGGTTCTACTGATCACGACTGAGAGCTTGGGTGGAGCTGGGGTGGCTTGAAGAGGGCGGGCGACAGGAGGGGATCGGCGGCGGAACTCCGGCGGACTTCGAGGCCAGAGACCTCTCTGCCTCGGGTTCTTCACTGCTAGCAATCGATATGAGAGAGGAGGAGTGGAGTGAGGAGCTAGGCAGCGCAGGGCATGGCTATTTATAGCCGGGAGGAGGGAAGCGGCGATCTCTCCTGAAGCAGGTCGATGCGGGCCATGGCGCCGGCGACCTACGCCGCGCTGGCGTGGCTGCTTGCGGGTGAGATGACGGGAGCTAGCAGGCGCATTGAATGCGAAGGAGACGGCTCAGGGAAGAAGACGACGGCGCACCCACCACTGTGACCGCACGGGCGCCACTGTGCGGCGATGGCGTGGCGGCCGGCGAGGGCTTCTCCGGCGCAGGCGAGAGTTCTGGAGGGGCTAGGTGTCAACGAGGAATGAAGTCGGCATGCCTAGACAACGCAACGCTGCGTGAGCGATCATCTCCGACGCAACCCGAGCCCTGTGCGGCGCAGAGCGCGGTGACAAGCGTGCCAGTGCCGTGCTCACCATGGTAGCTCATGTCCAAGGGCCACGTTAGTCTGGCAAACTTTGTCCAGCTCGTCGACCGTCGAAACCTCACTTCACCTGCAGCGTTGGTTTGGCTAGATTCAAGCAGAGATGAGAGGTAGAGTCACCAACAGTTTCTGACAAAGAGCTTGGAGAGGCTCTGTAGCATAGATGAGGTGGAGATGGAGCCAAAGCTAGTGTCTGGAGTAATCTTCGTTGAAAGAACTACAAACTGGTCAAGTTTGAAGTGGTTTGGACAAGATTTGGAAGTAGTTCATGTACAAACTACATTTCTGGTCCAGAATCAAAATGTTGAAGTGCTGCTCACTAGAATGATCTCCTGGGGTTGAAACTTGGTGGAGGAAGGTTATTTGTAGGTGTCCTCATGCCACAAAAATTTGAGAGCAATTGGATAATCCTAGCATACACTTCCTTCACAAAGGTCCAAACTGTCCAGGAGCAAAAATGATTTATTTTTCAAAATAATTGAACTAGACCATGGAATATTTTTGGATATTGGAGCAAGATATAGTCCAAAGTATTTTTGGGAATTATTTGGGAATTTTCTGAGCATCATAGCTATAGGTTGCTTCACAACCCATAGTAATGCCCTAAATTCTCAAATAAAAGAAGAGGGTTTTGGAAAATAATTTTAATTGGAATTTGGATCCTTGGGGTACTTGGCAGAGTTTTGGCAAGGTGATGGAGCTTTGGAGCACTTGGAAGAAGATTCAAGAATGTCCAAGACCAAGTGAAAGATTCAAAAATCCATTCAAATTCCAAATAAAACCGGAAAAAGTTTGAAAAGAAAAAGTTGTCAAAATCAGGGTGTCACAAACCTACCCCCCTTAGGATGAATCTCGTCCTCGAGATTCAGTTGCTCAGGGAACAAATATGGGTAAGCGGATCTCAGAAAATCTTCTCTTTCCCAAGTAGCCTCTTCTTCAGTGTGATGCTCCCATAGCACCTTGTAAAATCTTATCACCTTACTCCTTGTGGTTCTTTCCATCTCTTCCAAGATTCTGACAGGTTTTTCCTCATAAGTCAAATCCTTAGCCAGCTCTGACTCACTCATATCCGCTTGCTTGGCTGGGGGTGCAATGCATTTCCTTAACTGTGAGATGTGAAAGACATCATGAACGTCTGACAATGCTAGTGGCAATTCCAACTGATATGCGACTCTGCCTTTCCTGGCAATCACTGGAAAGGGGCCGATGTATCTTGGGGCTAATTTTCCTCGAGTACCAAACCTCTTTACTCCCTTCATAGGAGTTACCCGTAGATAAGCATAGTCTCCGGGCTCAAACGTTACTTCCCGGTGCTTTGGGTCGTAATAGCTCTTCTATCGGGACTTGGCTGCTCGAAGTCGTTCTTGGATATCCTTAACTTGCCTCTCAGCCTCGAGCATCAAGTTCGTACCAAAAATGCGACTATCTCCTGTTTGGGACCAGTTCAGTGGTGTGCGGCACTTCCGTCCGTACAGTGCCTCAAAAGGCAACATCTTGAGACTTGCCTGATAGCTGTTGTTGTAGGAGAATTCTGCGTACGGCAGACTATCCTCCCATTTGGGTCCATGGGAGAGAGCATATGACCGAAGCATATCCTTTAATATTTGGTTCACTCGCTCGGTTTGTCCATCTGTCTGCAGATGATATGATGTGCTATGTTTCAGCATGGTTCCCAAAGCCTGATGTAGCCGTAGCTAGAATGCTGACGTAAATAAGGAACCCTTATCCGAAGTGATAGACTTGGGTACTCCGTGCAGACTGACTATCCGGGACATGTAGAGTTGTGCCAACTGATTTGCGTTGAAAGTGGTCTTTACTGGGATAAAGTGCGCCACTTTCGTAAGGATGTCTACAATGACCCAAATAGCATCATTGCCTCTCGTGGACTTGGGCAGTCCCACAATAAAATCCATACATATGTCGTCCCACTTGCACTGGGGTACTGGTAAAGGTTGCAGTAGCCCAGCGGGTTTCTGATGCTCTGCTTTGACCTTGTTGCAAATGTCACAGCAGGCGACATAGTATGCTATATCTTTCCACATTCCTGACCACCAAAAGGTTTCTCTCAAGTCCTGATACATCTTGGTACCTCCTGGGTGGATCGAATATGCGGACTCATGTGCTTCCTTGAGTATTTGTTGCCTCAAGTTGTTCTGACTTGGCACACAAATTCATTTCTCGAACCACACGGTTCCCTGTTCATCCATGCGGAAGGACTTGGCCTTCCCTTGCTGAATTAACTCCTTGATCCTCCGAATTTCTTCATCTGACTTATGTGCTTCCTTGATTTCCTTTATAAGGGTTGGAGTAATTTCCAATGTGTCCAGAGTCATTGGGCCGCATAGCACCATATTGAGCCTGACAAACTCTTCTTGTAAGCTCGGATGCATACTCTCAACTAATGCATTCACAGTAGCTCGTTTCCTGCTTAGGGCGTCAGCGACCACATTCGCTTTCCCTGGATGATAGTTTATTCCAACATCATAGTCCTTGACTAGCTCAAGCCATCTTCGCTGTCTGAGGTTCAAGTCGGGTTGAGTGAAAATATACTTGAGACTCTTATGGTCTGTGTATATCTCACATCGTTGTCCAATAAGATAATGCCTCCAAATCTTCAGGGCATGAACCACAACAGCTAGCTCCAAGTCATGGGTGGGATAGTTCTCCTCATGGGGTCGTAGCTGTCGTGATGCATAAGCCACAACCTTCCCTTCTTGCATTAACACGCATCCAATTCCACGCCTGGATGCGTCGCAATATATGTCAAAACTTTTGTGAATATCTGGGAGAACTAAGACAGGGGCTGTGGTTAGCCTCGTCTTTAATTCCTGGAAGCTGCTGTCGCACTCTTCTGTCCAGATAAACCTTTGGTTCTTTTTCAACAATTCCGTCAGTGGCTTGGCTATCGTAGAGAAGCCTTCAATGAAGCGACGGTAGTAGCCTGCCAAGCCCAAGAAACTACGGACTTCGGTCACCGTAGCTGGTGTCTTGTAGTTCAAGACCGCAGTAACCTTACTTGGATCAACAGCTATTCCCTTCTCTGACAGAATATGTCCAAGGAATCCCACCTCTTTCAGCCAAAATTTGCACTTACTGAACTTGGCATATAAGCGATGGGTTCTCAACCTTTCTAGGACAGCTCTGAGATGTTGCTTATGTTCCTCTTCATCCTTGGAGTATATCAGTATGTCATCAATGAACACCACTACGAACTTATCCAGAAAGTCCATGAAAACTTTATTCATCATACTCATGAAATAAGCTGGAGCGTTGGTCAATCCAAACGCCATAACCATAAATTCATATAGTCCATATCGAGTGGTGAACGTGGTCTTGGGGATATCCTCCTTTCGGATTTTCAATTGATGATATCCCGTTCCAAGGTCGATCTTGGAGAATACCCGTGCTCCACTCAACTGGTCGAATAAGTCATCAATTCGAGGAAGCGGGTACTTGTTCTTGATAGTGACCTCATTAAGCTGACGATAGTCTACGCACATTCGTAGACTTCCATCCTTCTTCTTGACAAATAATACTGGTGACCCCCATGGCAAGATGCTTGGACGAATGTATTCTTTTTGTAGCAACTCGTCCAACTGCTTCTTTAATTCTGCCAGCTTTGGGCCTGGCATACGATAATATTTCTTGTATATTGGAGCTGTACCAGGAATTACTTCAATGGCAAACTCCAATTCTCGGTCGGGCGGCATTCCTGGTAATTCCTCGGGGAACACATCCGGAAATTCACCCACTACTGGAATCAGATTCATATCTGTAACAGTGGTCTGATATGCCGTGCCCTTTCTTGTTATCATTCTGCTGGCTAGAAATTGGACGGTTTGTCCAGCGGGGTTCACCAATGTCACCATTCTGGTGGCGCAGTTGATACAGACTTGGCGTGGTGCCAACCAGTCCATTCCCAGTATTATGTTCAGTCCTGAGGATTCAATAGCAACAAGGGTAGCTGGAAATTTGACTTCGTGAATTGAGATTTCTAGATCCTTGTATACTATATTTGTTCTGAGCATTGAGCTAGGGGATTGTACCACCATGATTTTGTCCAAAAGTGAAGGAGAAAATTTATGCAAGGTGGCGAAACTCCGCGAAATAAACGAGTGGGAAGCCCCAGAATCAAATAAAATTACTGCAGGTATGTTATGGACAGAAAACATACCAAGGACGACGTCTGGAGCTTCGCAGACTTCTTCGGCAGAGATATGATGGATGCATCCATGGCTGAAGTTGTGGTTGGGACGATGTCCAAGGTGATTGACTTGTGGCTTATGGTCAGCTGACTGCTTTCCGTTATTAGTAGGACACTGTTTGGCGTAGTGTCTGCTCTGGCCACAAGTGAAACAAGTGTTGTTGCGACGACAGTCTCCTATGACTGGCTGTTTGCCAAAGGTCTTGCTCTGGTTGACTGGCTTGTTATTGTAGTTGCCACCATTGTTCCACACCAGTTTGTTCTCAGCTGGCCCTGCTGCCAACTGCGCAGCTTTTGTGCATACGGTTCCTTGTTGTCCTTCTTGGGCTCGAACTTCCTCTTACGATCATCATTCCTAGATTTGTACTCTCGCTCGGCAATGAAGGCCTTATTCACCAATGTCTGGAAATCAGGGAAATCCAACATGCATAGCTGACATCGGAGGGCGTGATTAAGTCCTACGAGGAACCGGTCTATTTTCCTCTCTTCAGTGGCCACATCATAAGGAGAGTACCAGGCCAAGTTGTTGAATTTGTTTAAGTATTCTCCCACAGTCATGTTGCCTTGTGTGAGGTCTAGAAATTCCCTCTGCTTCACTTTCATGATACCTGTGGGAATATGATACTTACGGAACAGCTTCTTGAATTTCTCCCAGGACATCTCTTCAGCCGGCCATATTAACTTGGTGTTATCCCACCATATGGCTGCTGGGCCTTCAAGATAATGAGTGGCAAATGGAACTTTATCTGCTTCTTCACAATGGGCGATGTCCAATTTCTTTTCCATGGTTCTCAACCAGTCATCAGCCTCAATAGGTTCCACAGCCTGACCAAAGTTGGGTGGTTTTGTGCGCTGGAAGTCAGATAGTTTGGAATGCACCCCATTGCCATTATTCTGACCTACTATTGTCTGCATACTCTTGAGAAATTCCATGAGGTCTTGGTTTCTCTTTTCCTCAAACATTCTCATTATCTGATCTGTAGTTGGTGCTTGAGGTGGTGGTGGTGGTAAGTCTTCGGGCGGTTGCCCTGCCTGCCTGGCGGATCGACGGACGGGGTTTCCATCGCCGCCTTGACTGCTACTTCCTCTCTTCATCGTAATTTTTGTTCCCATGGCAAAGACCGAATCGATGAGCAACATCCATAAGGAGAAATGCGGTAATATGACACCAAAGAAAATTCATGGAAAAGGCAAATAAAGAGAACAACATAATTATACAATATAACCCAACATCATACATGGCAAGCTAGTAGGGGAATATCATGGCTAAACTGCTCATACGGCAGTTGACATATGCAAAGACGCATGCATTACTACTCAAGCTTCAGTCTAGTGGCGTCGGTGACACAAGCACTGCCCATCTGAAGAGTCCGCGTCATCAGATCCTGAGTCAGAATCAGAACTGATGATATGAGTCACCGGGTCAAAGGAGACACGACGTCACTGCTGGGACGGCTCTCCTTCTGCGGGAGAAAGAGCACGTCGCCTCAGCATCGGCGGAGCAGGAGTGGCTAGAAGTGAGGCCCACTCAGCTGGGGTCTCAAGTCGACTACCGGACGATAAGCCTGATAGTCTAGAAGAACCAGAAGGGATATCAAGCACATGCGGGGGTGGAACTGGTGGGTGGATAACTAGGTGGAACTATGGGAGGCGGTGCTGGAGTCACTGCTGCAAAGTGCCTCCTGAACACGACACAGCTCCTCAGCCAAGGATATGATTATACGGTAACTGGCGTTCAGGTAACAAGACAAAACACTAGTCGCATGATCACACGCAGGGTCAACAGGTGAGAAAAGGACTCGCCCTGTCGTAGGCGACAGAGTGGGATAGTGGAAGAAACCTGGATGGGTCTGCATCTCGACCTCGTGGAAGCGCAAGTCAGTTATAGCCTCCATGGCAGCAAACTGGATCGCCAGCTCTAGAGTAGAAGCCACCCCGCCCTTGGAAGAACGAGAAGAGCTTCCAATTATCCGAAGTCACGGTCAGGTAAGCTACTGCATAGTACTCATATACCGACTCGCCCAACTGCTCACGAAACACCTGATACAGCGGGTCATCACCGTAGGGATACAGTCGAAGCCAGACGCTATGAAGCAAAACCGGAAAAGTGTGGGCTTCGGGCTCATGATGGTAGTGATATGGAACTGGTGCCATCTACACTCACAATGCCAAAGGTTAGTAGCATAATGAATTATGATGCATGATGCATGGCATGCAACAATCAAATGTAACAAGCAAGATGCACACTCAAGGTCCTATACTAATCGCAGTCCTAGCGCGGGTGTCTAGGGTGTCCTACAGTCAGCACGGCTCTGATACCAAGCGTTGTGGCACCCCGGCTCAGAGAACCGGTTTACCTGTGTTTCCAACCCAGAGATCATGTCTTCTGGAAACACACAATAACTTGGAACAGAACATAGCTGAACTTTTATTGATAAAAGTCGAGTACAAGCTCATTTATATTACATGATCATCGAGGCCAAAAGCACATCTAGTGCTGCAACAATATCTACATTACTTATCCAACATATCCGGGCCTCGGCATTACTACGGAATACTACAGCGGAAGAATACGGCGTAGCGGAACATGATAGAAACTCCATCCACAGGGACACTGCTGTAGACACATCCTAGGCATCGCAACATGGACCTCGAGACCTCCATCTTAGTCTTCTCCTGCATCTGGCATGATACGCCAGGTGAGTACTTTGAATGTACTCGCAAGCACATGACAACCAAATATGCAGCAAATAATAGCATGGCAATCAACAGGTTAAGTCTTAAGTGATTCACTTACTGTCATCAACTTACTCATCTCTGGGTTGCCTCACAACCCTCGGAATACTCGATACCAATGAGTAATTCCGCTCAAAAGACAAGTTCTTCCATCATTACTATAGTTATTACGGTTGATCACCTAGAGAGGTCTGGTCAGGCTGTCCAATACCGTGGATGCGGCTATTCGAATAGATTTTACACTCTGCAGAGGTTGCGCACTTTACCCACACTATGGAGCACTGACCTCGTGATCCCATTCGGGTGGATCAGCATTGCTCCAACGAAACCTGTCTGACCCATGACTCTTTCATCGTACCACCGACAATCACACTCCCCCGGAGTCAAGCCTTGGGTGGCCCCGTGTCACCTCGTGAAACCTGCCATCGTCGTGGCCTAACTAAACTGTCCCAAACGGGGACGCCGGCAAACAACTCAACTGGGCTCACAGGGTTATCGCCGTCTACCTGATCAGGGCAGCACGCACGCATAACCCTCCCTCTTTGGAGGTACCAGTGAAAGAGCACCGAGCCAGACCAAGTCAAGGCCGTCCCATACCGGCAAATGTGGCTGCACGGGTAAGCCCGGACAGGTGACTCTTGATCAACCAACTATGTTTCACTTAGCAAGCATAGTTATTGATCATATCATTCTGAGTAATCAACTTTAAACATTTAAATAATTTACTATTAATTATCTAGGTTAAATATATGCAAGAAATGAATATGGATCATGTGATGCTATGAAATGCTTCATAATATGGATGTCCTGGCTTGCCTTGATCAGTTGGGTGGTTCAGAAACTCCTGGTCTTCAAATCCACAAGTATCTTCTTCTGAAAGTATTTTTAAAAGGCAGAAGAAAATGTCACATAAAGCCTTTTTATTCACCAACAATTCTGTGTGTATGAGAAAAATACCAAACTTGGTGGGAAAATAAAGAATTATATCAGAAACACAATGCAAAAAGAATCAGGTCATTTGGACCTTTCTGTTAAAAGTTATTAACAGTCAAACACCCTGGTCAACTCTGTTTATAAAAATCAAATTAGAAAATCAGAGAAGGGGCCACGTCCAAGGCGTAATTCGCCCGCGCGCCTCCACTTACCAATTCGGTAAGAGGCTGACTGTGGGCCTCCTTCGTTTAAAACAGAGAGGGAGAGAGAGAGCAGAGGGGAGGCGGCTCACCGGCGACGGTTGACGGCGATCCCGATGGCGGAGGGGCTCGGAGAGGACTGGGATGGATAGAGCTCGGAGTGGTGGTCCGCCCTGTACCCGCAGCTTGGCCAGAGGTGGACAGACGGCGTCGCCCCCTTCGTCTCCTATGGCCAGCAGCTGCGGTGGTCGGCGTATCCGAGCACTCCAGCAGCAATTGGACTGGCAGAAGGCTCGGGACACACCACGGGGTTCTACTGATCACGACTGAGAGCTTGGGCGGAGCTGGGGTGGCTTGAAGAGGGCGGGCGATAGGAGGGGATCGGCGGCGGAACTCCGGCGGAGTTCGAGGCCAGAGGGCTCTCTGCCTCGGGTTCTTCACTGCTAGCGATCGATATGAGGGAGGAGGAGTGGAGTGAGGAGCTAGGCAGCGCGGGGCATGGCTATTTATAGCCGGGAGGAGGGGAGCGGCGATCTCTCCTGGAGCAGGTCGATGCGGGCCATGGCGCCGGCGACGTACGCCGCGCTGGCGTGGATGCTTGCGGGTGAGAGGACGGGAGCTAGCAGGCACATTTAATGCGGAGGAGACGGCTCAGGGAAGAAGATGACGGCGCACCCACCACTGTGACCGCATGGGCGCCACAGTGCGGCGATGGCGTGGCGGCCGGTGAGGGCTTCTCCGGTGCAGGCGAGAGTTCTGGAGGTGCTAGGTGTCAACGAGGAACGAAGTCAGCATGCCTAGACAATGCAACGCTGCGCGAGCGATCATCTCCGACGCAACCCGAGCCCTGCACGGCGCAGAGTGCGGCGACAAGCGTGGCAGCGCCGTGCTCACCATGGTAGCTCATGTCCAAGGGCCATGTTAGTCTGGCAAACTTTGTCCAGCTCGTCGACCGTCGAACCCTCACTTCACCTGCAGCGTTGGTTTGGCTAGATTCAAGCAGAGATGAGAGGTAGAGTCACCAACAGTTTCTAACAGAGAGCTTGGAGAGGTTCTGTAGCATAGATGAGGTGGAGATGGAGCCAAAGCTAGTGTCTGGAGTAATCTTTGTTGAAAGAACTACAAACTGGTCAAGTTTGAAGTGGTTTGGACAAGATTTGGAAGTAGTTCATGTACAAACTACATTTCTGGTCCAGAATCAAAATGTTGAAGTGCTGCTCACTAGAATGATCTCCTGGGGTTGAAACTAGGTGGAGGAAGGTTATTTGTAGGTGTCCTCATGCCACAAAAATTTGAGAGCAATTGGACAATCCTAGCATACACTTCCTTCACAAAGGTCTAAACTGTCCAGGAGCAAAAATGATTTATTTTACAAAATAATTGAACTAGACCATGGAATATTTTTGGATATTGGAGCAAGATATAGTCAAAAGTATTTTTGGGAATTATTTGGGAATTTTCTGAGCATCATAGCTATAGGTTGCTTCACAACCCATAGTAGTGCCCTAAATTCTCAAATAAAAGAAGAGGGTTTTGGAAAATAATTTTAATTGGAATTTGGATCCTTGGGGTACTTGGCAGAGTTTTGGCAAGGTGATGGAGCTTTGGAGCACTTGGAAGAAGATTCAAGAATGTCCAAGACCAAGTGAAAGATTCAAAAATCCATTCAAATTCCAAATAAAACCAGAAAAAGTTTGAAAAGAAAAAGTTGTCAAAATCAGGGTGTCACACGGACAAGCTAGTTGCCGACAAGGAGAAAGCAACTTCTCGGGACAACCAGCTGACGGAGCGCAAAGCGCTTCTTGACGGCAAAGAGAGGGACATCCTTGCCCGGGAAGAGGCTCTTGCTGCCACACTTCGTAGCAAGGATGATGAGCTGGAAAGCCTTGTTCAGCCGAGGACCAAGGATCTGGAGGACGGCCACAAGAAGACCATCGATGCACAAACCCAAGATGCGGCTGCCAAACTCAAGGAGGTCACTGATAACCTTGCCGCTGCTTCCAACGCCAAGGTAGAGCTCGAAATCTTAGTGGGAAAGCTGGAAGAAGATCTTGCCGGGAGCAAAAAGGAAACCGAGGCTCTCAAGGAAGAAGTGCGGAAGGCAGCCATCACCTTAGAGGGGCGGCAGTCGCAGCTCGCATCCAAGAGCCAAGACCTGGATGCTTCCACCAACACTATCAGGGACTTGAAGGCCAAGCTTACCACCTTGGAAAAGGATCTTGAGCTAGCCAAGGATCGGGAAAGAATCTTGTCGGAGGAGGTAAACACTGCTGGGACTCTCCAAAAAGAGGTAGAGCTGAACCTTAAGGACCAGGTCGAATTGTATGACCTCTGGTCGAAGAGCCTGGTCAACATAGCTGAGTGGCTTTCTTCCCAGATTGCCACCATGAGCATGAAGAGTTGGACCTTCTCCGTCAACGAGCATGAAGCCCCGAGCATCAAGTTGACACATTTCTTCGAGGGCCTCATTGACGGACTGAAGACATATGAAGATGACAGATCTACCAGCTTTTTCCAATGAGTCTAGGAAGTTTGCTCGAGTTGCTATCTTCATGATCCTGGTTTACTTTGCTCAGCGCCCCTCCCCCTCCCCCCCCCCCCGACGTTGATCTCTTTGATGCTTTCAAGAAGCTACCGGCGAGAACAGACACTTCTGCCGCCGCGAAGGTTATCGCTCCCTTTGCTGACAAGGTGCTCCGAGTCCCTAGGGTCCAAGGATGGCGCCGAGATTAAACTCTTATGTTCCATTCACCGTAGTGCTGCCAAACAAAAGACACATTTTGGACTTATGTTAGGTCCTTGCTACTTTCATGATGTAATAGTACTTTTAAGTAGTTGCATCGAACTTGTGTTATCCCTTCGTTTTCTCTTGCATTTAGTCTTTGTATAATTCGAGCAACCTACACATGCCAGAACCCTACCGGGCTAACCACTAGCCACGAGCGCTTTGAGGACGGGTCCTTAGCAGCCTGCTGGTAGTGTTGCCACCGGCAAGTTACCCCAATCAGCTTATCAACGCCGCCACCTGAGCTGTTGAGCGGACTCAAAACAGACAAGGGCGCAAATGACCACGGTAGGATTCCTTTCAGGTGCAGGTTTCTTATACAATTACCACGGTGCAAATGAAGGGAATCGCAATATGGTGAACTAATGAACAGGAAATTGAGAAGTTTTTCAACTTAGCTATTTCTTCTGTCGCAATTTCCGTCGTGTGAACAAAACGGATGGCCAGGCCTCTCTTTCTCGCTTCTCCCCTTGAAAATCTTACATGCGAAGATTCCCTTTTCTTGCACATGGAATGTGTACGAAGGATCTTGACGTGTCAGGAATGCCATCGGGGATAAGCGAGGTGAGATCTGCTGCGGCGCTCCCGGCAGCATCTAGCAACTATCAGGGAGAGAACAAGCGTTCACCAGGCTTGTTGTGACCCACAACCTTGTCGGGGTCTGACCCTGCCGGGTGGTGACTTCATTGGAGGCTGGGTCTAGCACTCACACCTTGTTATCGAGGTCGCCCCCGCCGATCCCATCCTTCGCTGTTACGGCAGGGGAGCCATGGCTTGTGCTCGATTGAGCAAGATCATGTTTGCGGCCGCGCTCGCGGCCACGAGGGAGAGGCAGAAGTAATAACTCCGCGCCCCCTGCGCCACGATTGCTGCCTTCGCTCAAAGGTAGAAGTATGCATTGGCCTCTAGTTTTCCCGGCGCCCATTTTCATCGTGGTGGGCTTGACGACCACACCGTCAACGCTGGTTGTATGCACCGCGACATTTACCTCGTCCACCATGGGGGCTCCATTGGCGCCACCCGCAGATTGAGGTGATGGGCGCCAGAGCGCACGGGACTTGGTAGGCACAAGGGTTCCCTTCTTGTACACCATTGGTGATGTAGAGGATGATGAAGATCAACGCGCTGATGGCTACTTCAGGTTCACGCAAGCAAATACAGTCCCCCTACCTGGCGCGCCAAAGATGTCGGGGGAAATGGCCCATGATCATCTATGGGGCAAGGATGCCCCTTTTGTGGTTCAGCGGGGGTGGTCACATTACACCAAGAGCAGAGGCAGCAGGGCAGCGCGGCGATCACAGCTCTCTTTTACCCAGGTTCGGGCCGCTTAGCAGCGTAAAACCCTACTCCTGCTTTGGTGGATTGATTTGGAGGAACACGAAGACAGAGAGCTCAAGCCGGGCAAGGGTGCCTCGGGGAGAGCACCTACGCGCGTACAAGTGTTGAGGGATCAAAAGTTCGAACCCTTTGCTAGGTTGCCTCGGGCCTTCTTTTATACTTAAGGGGTGACCACAGTGGAAAAACAGTCATTGTAGCATGATTAGATAGCTAACAGTGTTATCATACCTAACTCTGGCAGTTAAGACAAAGTGCATTAAATGCACTACTAGGTGTCATATGGTGAGGTAGACCCGGCAAGGTTTCTCCACCGCTTGCTTAACTACCCCTTATACGCATGACACGCCTCTGGGATGGGTGTCATCAAAGGTAATCTCTTCTCCAGCATGCTGCCACGTGCACGACAGGATCCACCTAGCCACCTGAGAGCTTGACACTGCACTCATTAGTGACTGGTGTTTGATGAGGTGGAGCGGTGGCGTCTTGGCGAGTGCCCGCCGGCACGGAGCCTGTCGGACTCTTGTCTTGGCGGCCCCGGGAACCCTGCCAGGGCCGCTTGGCCTCGTCCCCAGGTGTAGTCTCGACCCTGCCGGACTCACCTTCCCGGCAGGGGAGATCTTCCTGAGGGCTTCTCTGGTTGGTTTGGTCTCCTTATGCTTGAGATTGAGACACCCGGAAAAGCTTGTCTGCCTTGGAGGCCACACTGGTTTGTGCACAGTTAGGGGGAAACAAACACCCCTGTTTGTGTACACCGACATATAATAAAGAGCAGTTTCAGTTTTGTTGCTTTACTTTCTTGTTTCAATCTTAGCAATGAAAAGAATAAAAGATCATATGCTAATCCCATGGGGAGTAATGACTTCACATAAAGAAAAGTATAGTTGATAAAATTTATTGGAAATTAGCAAACATAGCATTGCTCATTGATGCAATTCATGAAAAATTAATAAAGGAAGACAAGATTCACGTATAAATACACTATCTTGGACATCTTTTATGATTGTGATCCCCCATCAATGTTTCCAGGTTGGTCAAATAGTTGATGTTGGACAAGGAAGATAACACAATGTGTTATGTTTCCTTATATTCACATAGAAATTATATTGTCATGGATCCTATAACATGTGGTGCTTGCCCATAATCTTTTTCTAGCCAAAATTTCGTACTAATTAGAGATACTACTTGTACATCCGAAACCCCTTAAACCAAGTTTCTTGCCATGAGAGTCCACCATATCTACCTATGGATTGTACAAGATCCTTCAAGTAAGTTGTCATTGATGCAAAAAGCAATAAAGATTTCTCCTAAATATGTATGATATTTTATTGTGAGGGAAAATAAGCTTTGTACAATCTTGTGATGATAAAGAAATAAAAGCGACGGATTGCATAATAAAGGTTGCTATCACAAGGGGTAATATAAAGTGACGTTCCTATCCATGAAGATCTTGCACACCCAAAAACAAAAAGTGCATGACAAGCTCTGCTTCCCTCTGTGAAGGACGTATCTTTTACTTTTCAATATTTACTTTTATGCAAGAGTCAATAGTGCTCATCCCTATTCCATTGTTATTTATTCTCCACTTGGCAAGCATCATGTGGTAGGGAAAGATCCAGACACATATACCCACCTGGATGTAGGTAATCATGTGTTATTATTGTTGACATTATCCTTGAGGTAAATAAGTTGGGAGGTTAAAACAATAAACCAACATCTTGCTAAGTGTCTGACAGAACCGTTTGTTCTTAGAAATATGCTTTGAGTGTTAGCAATCATAGAAGACTATATGATGGTTGAATATGTGGACTTGCTAAAACAAAAGCTCTTACATAGACTCTTCCTAGAAATATGATAAATTGTAATTATTTCAATGACTAAGAACACATTTTGTTCGTTTTCAAGAAAGTTTATGCTTCGTACTTCAGTATTGTGAATGCATTGTTCCTTGTTTATGAGATCCATATGATGAATAATTGTTGTTATAATAATGATTATGATGCTTTATGTCCACATTTTGTTTTATCGACACCTCTCTCTCTAAACATGTGGTCATGATTATAGAGTTTGGCTTTCGCTTGAGGACAAGCGAGGTCTAAGCTTGGGGGAGTTGATACGTCCAATTTGCATCATGTTTTCCTAGTGTTATTTATAATGTTTTAGTCATTACATCACTTTATGATGCAATTATAATGCCTTTTATCTCTTAGTTTGCAAGATCTACATGGAGACGGGACTTACCGACAGTTGGAATTCTAGACCTAAAAGAGCTACAACAAAGATAGCTATTCTACAGAGCTCCAAACGACCTGAAATTTCACGAAGATTTTTATTGAATATATAAAAAATACTGGAACAAAGATCTACCAGACGGGGGGGGCACCTGCTGCTCATAAGGCAACAAGGCGCACCCTGATGCCTTGTGGGGCCTACAGCAGCCCTCCGGCCACCTCCTTGTGCTATATGAAGCCTTTTGCCCTTGAAAAAAAATAAGAGAAAACTTTCAGGATGAAGCACCACCGACTCGAGGCAGAACCTGGGCAAGGGCACTTTTGCTCTCTGACGGAGTGATTCCGCTAGGGATACTTCTCTCTGGGATGGGGGAAATCGAAGCCCTCGACATCACCAATGATCCCCAGCAGAAAAGACATCACCAACGATCCTCTTATCATGGGAAGACCAATCTTCATCAACATCTTCACCAGCACCATCTCATCTCAAATCATGGTTCATCTCTTGTATTCAATCTCTGTCCCAAAACCTCAGATTGGTACCTATGGGTTGCTAGTAGTATTGAATACATCTTGTAGTTCATGCTAGTTGGTTTATTTGGTGGAATACTATATGTTCATATCCTTAAGCATATTCAATACACCTCTGATCTTGACCATGAATATGATTTGTGAGTATTTACTTTTGTTATTGAGGACATGGGGGAAGTCTTGTTATAAGTAATCATGTGAAGTTGGTATTCATTTGATATTTTGATGATATGTATTTTGTTCTTCCTTTAGTGGTGTCATGTGAACGTTGACTACATGACACTTCACCTACTTGGGCCTAAGGGAAGGCATTGGGGAGTAATAAGTGGATTATGGGTTGCGAGAGTGACAGAAGCTTAAATCCTTGTTTATGCGTTATTCCGTAAGGGGCAGATTTGGATCCATATGTTTCATGCTATGGTTAGATTTATCTTAATTATTCTTTCGTAGTTGTGGATGCTTGCGAGAGGGGTTAATCATAAGAGGGTTGTTTGTTCAAGTAAGAACAACACCCTAGCAACGGTCCACCCACATCTCAAATTCTTAAAGTAGCGAACGCGAATCAACTAACCATGATGAACATGACTAGACGAGAATTCCCATGTGTCCTCAAGAGCACTTTCCTTTCTATAAGAGAACTTTTCGACTTTTCCTTTGCTATAAAAAGGATTGGGCCACCTTACTGCACCTTTGTTACTATTGCTACTTGTTACTTGTTACGAATTTCCTTGCTATGAAACTATATGTTACCGCTACTTTCAGTGCGTATAGAGAATACCCTGCTGAAAACCAATGTCATTTCCTTCTACTCCTCGCTGGGTTCGACACTTTTACTTATCGAAAGGACCACGATTGATCCCCTATACTTGTGGGTGATCAAATAGTAGTAGGTTCAATCTTGTGGTGTCCTCGCTTTGTGATAGGAGGAGTAGAGAGGCACGTATTTGTATTGTTGCTACTAAGGATAAAAAGATGGGGTTCGATCATATTAGTTGATCTTATTTTGTCGACATCATCATACTTAATGCATTACTCTGTTTGTCATGAACTTAATACCTAGAGAGGCAAGCATAAAAGTGCTCTCGAAGTGGAGTAATAGTAGTAGATGCAGAATCGTTTCGTTCTACTTTTCACGGACGTAATGCCTATGATGCCATGAATAACATCGTAACTATGCGCTATTCTATCAATTGCCCAACTGTATTTTGTTCACTCACCATATTGTTATGCTTATGAGAGAGATGCCTCTAGTGAAAGCTATGGCCCTGGGTTCATTTAAATCATATTACTAAAACCCTAAAGACCTTGCTGCAATTTATTTACTTTTATTTTACTTTGCAATTTATATATCTCCTACTATGATATTTAATCCTTGCAATTAACGAGTACAAGGGGATTGACAACCCTCTTGCCCACGTTGGGTGCAAGTATTTGCTCTTGTGTGTGTAGGTACAGCTAAAGGTCGTTTGTGTGAATCTCCTATTGGTTCGATAAACCTTGGTTCTTTACTGAGGGAAATACTTTCTGCTACTGTACTACTTCACCCTTCCTCTCCATGGAAATCCCAACGCATTTCACAAGTAGCACACATCCATGATGATACATGTTTTTCACAATTATCATCTTGGAAGTGGCACTTCTGATGTAGGGTGGATACCCTCGGGCCGATCTTTCACGATTGGAGTGGATCCTACGAAGAACACGAAGAACACGAGGGGAAATCACGAGGGGAAACACGAGAGAATCACTCAAACCAACAAGATTCGATTACACATGTGCTAGATCCTCGAAACACAAAGAGATACACGGTCCAAATCCAACAAAGGACAATACAAACGGTAACTAGTTCATCTCCGTGAGGAGGTCTTGAGGATATCCTAGACGGATCTTCCCGTGAGGGGTCTTGAATCCAAGATGGATCTTCTCCGTAGAGGCCGCGGTCCCTCTCGGTGGAGTAGATCCGGATGGATGAGCAAAGCTCTATCTCTATAATGAGCTAAAACCATTGCTAACCCTAACTAGGAGGAGGTGGGGGAGTATATATAGTCTAGGGCCACGAAGGGGTAAGTGGGAGATAGTTTACATGGGCTCTCGGCCCGCATCTTCGTAGGGGCGCCGGATGTCCGGGCTGGGGGCCGGATGTCCGGCGGCTCACGAGGAGCCGGATGTCCGGGCTAGACTTGCCCGCTCCTGTGCTTTCTGGATAGGCGGGGCCGGATGTCCGGGCGAAGGGGCCGGATGTCTGGGGCTTCGGGAGGAGCCGGATGTCCGGGGTGATGGCCGGATGTCCGGGCTGCGGTGGTCCTTTGCGGTGCTCTTTGGATACCCGATGCCGGATTTCTGGGGCAGGGGCCAGATGTCAGGGATATGTCCGGATGTCCAGCTGCAGTAGCAGCTGGCTCTTCTTCCTTCTCTTTCCTTCGCTCCCGCGCACACTTGGCCTTGGTCCTTGGGCTCTCCATGGTCTCCTCGGATGTATCTGAGTATGCACAAGGTCCGTGCTTGAAGTAGCATCCATGTCTTACATGCGAAAAGGGAAGATTCAGAAAGGAGCGAGTTCACCTTAGGTCCAATGGCGTATGCTCGAGGTCTCAACATGTGGGCACTTGGGGCTTGGGGAGTAGTCGTAGTGTACATGGGGATGATCGTAGGATGCTCCGCATCATCTCCCCTCCCTTGGGAAAGATCCGACCTCGGATCGAAAACCTCATCACCATGGAAACGGTTGTCGTTGACGAACTTGTAGTTGGACGGAGTTGAAGACATGGCGCAATCCATGTACTCCAAGGTGTCGCCGGAGTGGTATACATGCAAAAAGAGCAAACACAAACGACACTCGGAAATACAATGGTTAGCACACACTAGGTGTCCATCAAGGAAGCATGTGTTTGTCCAATAAGATTGATCATGACAAGGTGCATGAAGCTTAGCCAAATGATATAGAATGATATGTAAAGCATTCATGTAAGCAAAAGCATTTGATGTATGCACAAAGGTGTTGTGAATGTGATTTATGCTACCATTGTGCAAAATGATGTCATAATGGGACGGTGTATCAAAAGCATGAACATGGTAATTGGTGCTCAATGTGACTATGTGATCATGCAATTGATGGTGGGCAATATGATCATGATGTATGAATATGCCATCAAGAAAGATCACAACAAATTTGCTTAGGAAGTGCATAAGCTCATATATCATGGATGACATAGAAATGGAAGATGCAACAAGGCAATCATAATGTGAGTCAATCCATGCATAAGATGCAAATTTGTTATGGGTGGTGTTGTACCATAGCTCAATGTCGTGGTACTCCTCAACTTGAAGGTCCATAGGGTCCATGTCCAATGTCGGTCCTCCATCCAATATATGTATCATGTAGACAAGAAGAAGGAAACAACAATGAAAGTATGGCCCATCCAATATGCATATGTGAAGATGGCTCAAAGGGAAGGAGTTCACCTTTAGTAGTTTCTCGAAAATGTTGGTGTCACACATCATGTACGCCTTCACATAACCAATATGTCTCGTGATGGTACCGCCTTGTGAATTCCTCAAAATGAAAGAACATGACAAACACTCGGAAAAACAAATGAGGTTAGTGCAAATGCAACACCTATCATTTGAGTGGTGAGATACCCAACAAGTGTTCTCATCATTCTTATCATAAGAAAGGACAAGGTGTGATATTGTATGAAAGCATATGATGCAACTACAACCAAAGACAATAGGCCCAATCAAGCAAGCATGCATCAAAAGTAAGATGTTCAAGTCTCCATGATCAATAAGCATAGTATCGGTGCACGCACGACAAGTGGATATGAATGGTGCAACTAACGAAGACAAGAGACAATGATTAAGACAAATCAAGTGAGAGGCATGAACATATATGTCATCAACCCAAGAAAGCGAGTAAGAATGGAACATGGGTGATGCGACAAAGCAAGCAATCATAGTGATCAAGTCAAGCAAGCTAGTAGTGCGAAGATGCAACGTACTAGAAGGAATCATGGCAAGCATGACATGTGTGCAAATAGTGGTCATATATAATGCACATGACATATCACAAGCATGAAAACAAGATATGAGTAATATATCATCATTGTATTGGTAAGAGGTTCTATGTAAATAGCAATGGAACATCATGACTCTCCCAACACAACAAGCATCAATAGAATGGGGCACAAAGAAAACATGGCAATAGCAACAAGGATCTCCACCAAGCATGCAAATACACATAGAAGTAGTATAATGGTGAATCACATGTAAGTGCAAGCAAGGGTCACAATTGCATGGCAAAGACATAGAGGCAAGCATAACATGCAAAGTAAACACGGCAAAATGAGCATGAGGTGATAAATGGTATATGGCCCATAGCCGTGTGAGAGCCAAGTAGAAGAGATGCGCGTAGTCGTTGCACGGAGGGGACGGTGGGAAGGATAGTCCACGGGATCCCAAATCGTCGTTGCTCTCAAGAGCTCGTTTCGTCAACTCATGGGATTGTGAGGTTGACGAGTGTTCATAAGTACCTACACAAAACAAAGGCAAAGGAAAAATTGTGTGTGCGTGGTATATGTACACATCATCCATCGTGATGCATACGTGCATGTGTTGGTTAGCACAAAATATCCAATGATCAAATAAATAAGATGCGTGATATAGAAACATGTCATCCATCATGAGAGGTTTGTTATTATGTATAGCATAATGGAGACTCAAATTGTGTAATGCATCATGAGAAATATGTAGAGCATTGTTATTCATGGAATGCATATGGTGCACGCAATTACGGGAATCATGCAAAGTATGGAATGCGTCAAAATCTCCTAATATGTATGAGGAAACTATGGGGGTCTCCTCATGAGCATTTGTAGAAACATCGCATGGAGAATATTGACAACATCCAAAACAAAGCATATTTGGAACAATGTGATCATGGCATGGCATAGTAGATGAATTGTGCAAATCATGTAAAGGAAGCATGGCAATATCATCACATGAAAAACAAAAGCCAATGACCATCATCTCGTCATCTATGCCATAAGTGCAAATAGGATTTATTTTAATGGGGCATGCATAGTTACTATGTTGAGATTGAAATGATGCAATATGGGGGATCTCACTCATAGCATATGACAAGTTCAAAGGGTTGTCAAACATGATGTGACCAAAAGATTTTTCACATGGTATCCTATGGAGCAGAGCATCACAACTAGGCAACTCGACATGCTCATCATCATATTCATCATAAAAGGGTGGCATATCTAAGCATGTGGAAGACATAGTATGTGGTGAATCCATAAGGTGATCATCATCATGCAAGCAATCATTGGTAAGATAGTCCACTAGTGGGACAAGTGAAGCACCATCACCTATGTTTCCTTTGGAGCGTCGCTCATGTGTTGTAGGTGAGGTGTCGAAGATCTAGTCATTGTCATCGTCATCTTGATGGAACCATGTGGGGGGTGCATCATCGTCCACCATGGCCATCGGTTTGCCCATTGGAGGTATGGACTTGTCGAGGATTGGCGCTTCGTCTTGTTGGAGAGCTAGCACCAAAAAGGAAAACACACTAGGAGTAGAGGTTAAGTCGTTAGAAATCATAGTGGCCTCACATGCCCTATCGACTACCTCACTCACTAAGTGTTGTGGCTCACTCACTCCCTCTTGGAAGCTCTCACTCGTATGGTTGGTGGAGTCACTCAAATGGCTCTCAACCTCACATAGGATGTGTGGCATGCTCTCAAGTGTGGGGCTAGTGGTGGTCACACTCATCCTCTCATAGGGAATGCTCTCAATGTCACATATGGTGGAGTCACTCATCTCACTCATGGGGTGGTGTCTCTCCTCACATGGCAATTGGGGCATCTCTTCATATGTGGGTGTCGGAGAGATGTTGGTGCAAATGTCTCTATGCTCAACTCCTATCGCCGCCTTGGTTGAAGGGATAGTCCCATGCTCAACCTCCTCATCCATAATGCCTCCAAAGATGAATGTCGTAGGATGTGGAAAAACATCACTCTCCTCCAAGACCAAAGATAATGTCTCATGTGCGGTCTCGTAGCTTGACTCGGAGTATGAGTCCCGTTGGGGCGCCGTCTTCATGTTGTTGAAGAGGTTCGCGCTCGTCGTCGTGGTCGAAGGGGATGGCCCTTGCTCGACCGTTATGTTGCCGTCTTGTTGTAGGAGGCCCATATGATGTGGCACCTCATAGTTCATCTCCATGACCGAAGGGAATTTCCCATGCTCGGCCATCTTCCTGGAGGGGCTTCCGAAGATGGAAGTGTCGCCCTCACTTGTAGGTAGTCGCCTCGTTGTTGAAGATGTCGATGTAGGCGAACTCGTGGGAAGTAGGCGAAGATGCCGTACGTCCATAGGCGAAGATGCCTTGATAGCACTTGGCAAAGATGCCGAAGTGGAGGTAGTAGCCGTAGCTTCCTTTTGGTGGTGCTTGTCTCGCGGTCTTCTCTTGTGCTCATGAAGGTTGGCCGTAGCTTGATGTAGAGCTTGTTGGGACTTGTAGGTAGGCGCATCTCAAGCATCTTCATGTTGATGGTGTCGTTGTCGTACTTGAGCTCGTAGTAGATGTCGTTCGTTGTCGTCGTGCACATGTTGCTTGGAGGTGACTTGCCCTTCATGATGATGTGGATCACGAACATGATGATGGTCGCCATGTAGATGTGGACGGTGACGAATTGCGCTTGCATCGCTTGGGCGCTCCGTAGATGATCGACTTGCTCGCCGTCGCCTTGAGGATGATGAACAGGAAGAACGGTTGATCAACAAGGTCCGAATCTCCTCCATCCATGCATTGTTCTCCTCCTTTTGTGTGGAGAGCTTGTGGTCGAGGTATTCTCTTGTACGTAGCTCGAAGTGTCGCATGTCAATGGCGAGGTCGTCGATGCGCTCTCGCAATCTTGATTGTGCGCCTTGCATTTGTCGTTGTAGATCGAAGATTGACGATTTGGTGATGTAGTTGTTCGGGCCGTCATTGTTGTCGAAGACCGGAGATGAGATGCCTTGCCTATCCATCACAAGACTCGAGCAAATATGAGTGGAAGAAAGGAGAGAACTATACCAAATGTACCTTGACCGATGTTGAAAATGGATCAATGATCACTCAATGATGTAACAAGGAAATATCACAATTGGTACCGATCTCTTCAATTTCTCACACCTACACAAGTAAGGCTTATGGTAGAGCTCGGTGAGGATAGTGGCACAAAAATTTGATGCAAAATGTTAGCAAGAGTCAATAATGTTGAAAGAGATTCACAAATTCGCAAGTGCAACAAGTAGACCAATAGCAATGTGGGCACATGGAAACACACGCACGAATAGATAAATGTGGTTGTGCAACCAAGGATTGAGCGTAAAATGTGGAATCCACAGAAAATGCTCTTGTCGCACAACACTAGAGAGATGCTAGCCGATTGCTCAATAGGCGGATACGAACTTGTGCACTACCTATATGAGACAAAATGTAGCGACTTCCTATCACAAGTATGCTATGTATGTATGGTATTCCGGTGCTTTAGCACAAGATGATCCAAGATGATTGGATATGACAATCTTATATGCAATGTGGTATGATGCTATGGCACTTGCTTACAAGCTTCTTTGCTCTTTCTCTTTTGCTTAAAAGCTTTATTCTCTTTTTTTTTGGATGGCCACTATGCGAAATGCACAAACCAAGATAGCAATTGTGTATATGCGGGAACAAACTTTTGGCACACGAGATGATATGATGATACCAATATGATATGGTATCTATGCAATGGAAGAGCGGATCAATGATCACTAATGAGCACAAGTAGCATTGCCGGCAATACTCAATGGCTAGTCTCGATAGGCAAGTGACGCAAAATGGGCTAGGGGTTAACAATGCAATTGCAAGGGGAATATACAATGGTGTCGTCGAGGTTACCGTCCGTGGCGATGATGAGTGGCCATTGGACGGTAACGTGTTCTTGATGAGTGGCCTAGCACGGTTGCCAGCAATACTAGGAAACGGAAAAACCGCGAACTCAAAATCTCCAAAGGGGAATATGCAACTGCAAGGGGAATATACAACATGTTCTTGATGTCGAACCGTTCCTAGTTAGCCGAAACACCCTAGGAAACGGAAAAACCGCGAACTCAAAATCTCCAAAGGCAAATGTTAAAATATGATAGCGGGAATGTGGTGGTGATTGCGGAAGTATTGGTGGAAACTCGATCAAAATTGGTTATGGTGGTGGAAGGGTATGATGGGCTATACACAGTGTCGGAGTTGAAAGTACGTTCCCTAAGTAGCCGAAACACCTTAGGAGACACAACTCACAACACAAACAAAATTGGATTAAGTTGGGGTGGCGGAAGTGTATGGTGGGCAAGCCTATGCGGAAGTTATGGTGGTGGTTGATGAAGAAGCAATCGTCCCTAAATAGCCAAAACACCTTAGGAGACTCGAATCACTCCTCAAGCAACCACTAATGCTATATGGATCAAAAATGGGTTAGGTTGCGGAAGTCGATGGTGGTATTGCAGAGGATGTGGTGGAAGCCCTAGGCAAAGATGCCAAAGTTCCAAAAATTTGATGGAGTCAAATGGTGATGGTAGTATTTTTGTGGTATGGGGGATGTCAATAGATTCAAAACGAGCTAAAGAACATCAAAATCGGACTCCGGATGAATTAGTTATGGACAAAACGGTGAAATGGGAAAGGCTGATGCTCCAGGGGTCGGACATCCGGGGTGGGGGCCGGAAATCTGGGACCTGATGTCCAGAACTGTGCGCGAATTGCGCTCCAAGAGCCGGATGTCCGGGCCTACGGGCCGGATGTCTGGGGGGGCCAGATGTCCGGGGCCACGGGCCGGATGTCTGGGCTCTAGTTCCGAGGATGAACTCGAGGAACTCGATTTTGGGGGCGGAAATTGATGATTTCGGGGGCAAAATTGCGGAGATTTCGTGGATGAAAAGTGGGGAAACTTGGGGAAAAGCTAGATCCACTTGAAACCAAGCAAATCCATGGATCAAAATCAACAAAACCTCATCAAACCAACAAATCACAAAAAAAAATTGGGGGCTATTTTTGGTGGGGAATTTTCGTAATTTGGATGAAATCAAACAAAAGAAGGCTAGAAAAGGAGGGTAGGGGCTCCAAATTTGTGATCAACGTGGCTCATGATACCAAGATGATGTAGGGTGGATACCCTCGGGCCGATCTTTCACGATTGGAGCGGATCCTACGAAGAACACAAGGGGAAATCATGAGGGGAAACACGAGAGAATCACTCAAACAAACAAGATTTGATTACACATGTGCTAGATCCTCGAAACACAAAGAGATACACGGTCCAAATCCAACAAAGGACGATACAAACGGTAACTAGTTCATCTCCGTGAGGAGGTCTTGAGGATATCCTAGACGGATCTTCCCGTGAGGGGTCTTGAATCCAAGATGGATCTTCTCCGTAGAGGCCGTGGTCTCTCTCGGTGGAGTAGATCCGGATGGATGAGCAAAGCTCTATCTCTATAATGAGCTAAAACCATTGCTAACCCTAACTAGGAGGAGGTGGGGGAGTATATATAGTCTAGGGCCACGAAGGGGTAAGTGGGAGAGAGTTTACATGGGCTCTCGGCCCGCATCTGCGTAGGGGCGCCGGATGTCCGGGCTGGGGGCTGGGGGCCGGATGTCCGGCGGCTCACGAGGAGCCGGATGTCCGGGCCTCTAGCCGGATGTCCAGGCTAGACTTGCCCGCTCCTGTGCTTCTGGATAGGCGGGGCCGGATGTCCGGCCGAAGGGGCCGGATGTCCGGGGCTTCGGGAGGAGCCGGATGTCCGGGGTGATGGCCGGATGTCCGGGCTGCGCTGGTCCTTTGCGGTGCTCTCTGGATAGCCGATGCCGGATTTCTGGGGCAGGGGCCGGATGTCCGGGACATGTTCGGATGTCCGGCTGCTGTAGCAGCTGGCTCTTCTTCCTTCTCCTTCCTTCGCTCCCGCGCACACTTGGACTTGGTCCTTGGGCTCTCCATGGTCTCCTCAGATGTATCTGAGTATGCACAAGGTCCGCGCTTGTAGTAGCATCCATGTCTTACATGCGAAAAGGGAAGATTCGGAAAGGAGCGAGTTCACCTTATGTCCAATGGCGTATGCTCGAGGTATCAACATGTGGGCACTTGGGGCTTGGGGAATAGTCGTAGTGTACATGGGGATGATCGTAGGATGCTTCGCATCAACTTCCATGACAGAAAATATTTTCGTTCGGGCAATAGTGTCACAGATGTGTGATTTTTTAGTGGAGTTCTTGTCTATATTTGGTCTACACTAGATCTAGTTCTAGTTTTTTCTTGTCCACGTAATAGAGAAACCCCGTGAGGTTCTCTTCTCCCTTCATTAGTTCTCCGATGATGGAAAGCTCTGGATGGTGAAGCGGTGCCGGATCATGATGCCCGTACGCATGCAATCCGTAGAGAAGTTGTGCTTTCGATCTTCGGTTCGAGGGATTACCGTGGACGATTCAAGGGACTTCAAGAATGATCTAAACCAACTCTTCTTCCACCCGAAGTTGGTAACAATCTGATCTAACCACGTATGCATCTTCATAGGGATCCAGGATCTTGATCGTAGGGCGAATTTTTTATTTTCTACTACGTTTCCCAACATTGACTTCCAACCATACTCCAACCTCCTCGAGGTCATACATCAAGCAACATAGGCAGAATGCCAGGTACAATATGACATCAAGTATGCCAAGTACTCCACCTACCCTTCAAGAGCATTTAGTTCCAATGGGGAATCTACTCCAAGCTCGGCGCCATACACTTGAGCTACACCTACTAGTGGTGGTACTTCAAGCTCCAAACTACCAACGACATCTTTGAGTCATCCTCCTACAAGCAACTACAAGCCAAAAGGTTTCACATCAACTAGCATTCCAATAGACTCAAGCACCAAGATGATTCAAATACAATGTTGTTGCGAAACGTAGTAGAAAACTATTTTTTTTTGCCCTACGATCACCCAAGAACAATATGAAGATGCATATAAGGTTTGGAGCAATGATCATTACTGACTCCAGAGTGCAGTGGAAGTAGATGAGTCGGTGTAGATCATACTTGGAGTCCCTCGTACCATAGATGATTGATCCCGCGAACTACCGATGAATGATCACTCGAATGGAAGACCGAAAGCACGACCTCTCTACTTGGTTGCAAGCGTGCAGTCTTCATGATCTGGCAACGCTTCGCCGTCCAGACCTAATCATCACCGGAGAATTAGAGGGAGGAGATTAGAACCACACTGGGTTTCTAATTATGAGGTTTAGAGGATCTAGGTTAATCTCTAATTGATCAACTAGAACTAGAACTATAGGAACTATAGGAGGCTCCAAAACTTGTATATCTAGAAGAGGGCTTCCACCAAGGAAGGAAAGTCCCTCCTTGGTGCGCCAACCAAGGGGGAGTAGTTGGACTCCTCCCCTAGTCCAATTCAGCCCCCCACAAGGAAAGGGGGGCGCCACATCCAATCGAGCCATGGTGGACGATACGTCTCCAACGTATCTATAATTTATGAAGTATTCATGCCATGTTTATTATAATTTTGTATGGTTTTGGTGCACTTTTATATTATTTTTATGGACTAACTTATTAATCTAGTGCCCAGTGCCAGTTCCTATTTTTTGCTTTTTTTTGTTTCACAGAAATACCATACCAAACGAAGTCCAAACATGATAAAAATTTACGGAGATTTATTTTGAAATATATGTGATTTTTGGGAGGAAGAATCAACGCAAGACGATGCTCGAGGGCCCCACAAGGCACCAGGGTGAGACCTACCCCCTGACCGCACCCTCCTACCCTGTGGGCACCTCATAGGTCGGTTGATGCCCTTCTTTCACCATAAGAAGGACAATTTCCAGATGAAAATCCCCTCAAAATTTCAGCCCAACTGGAGTTACGGATCACCAGGAATATAAGAAATGGTTTTGGCCAGAAACAGGAGCACAAAAACAGAAGGAAATAGAGAAGATATCCAATCTCGGAAGGGCTCTCGCCCCTCCGGGCACCATGGAGGCCAAGGACCAAAGGGAGAACATCTCCCCATCTGGGGGGAGGCCATGGAGGAGCAAGCCGTAGGAGGAGCCTCTCTTCCCCTATCTCTCGGTGACGCTAGAGCGGCGCCGAGGCAACAATCGCTCCGGTGATCGTCTTCATCAACATCACCATCTTCATCACCTCCGACATCTCTTTTCAGCGGTCCACTCTCCCGCACCCCGCTGTAATTCCCAACTTGAACATAGTGCTTTATTCCACATATTATTATCCAATGATTTGTTGCCATCCTATGATGTTTGAGTAGATTTATTTTGTCCTTTGGGTTGATTCATGATCTTGATTGGTTTGAGTTGTAAGTTTTATTTTGGTGTTATCCTATGGTGCCTTCCGTGCCGTGAACACATGGGTGATTCCCATTGTAGGGTGTTGCAATACGTTCATGATTCTCTTATAGTGGGTGGCTAGGGTGACAGAAGCTTACACCCGAGTAAGGGGGTTGTTGCGTATGGGAGTAAAGGGGACTTGATACTTAATGCTATGGTTGGGTTTACCTTATTGATTTCTAGTAGTTGCAGATGCTTGCTAGAGCTCCAATCATAAGTTCATATGATCCAAGTACGGAAAGTATGTTAGCTCATGCCTCTCCCTCATATAAAATTGCAATAATGATTACCGATCTCGTTAACAATTGCCTAGGACAATTCCGCACACCATACCATCATTATTCCACACTCGCTATTTGTAATATATTTTAATATATTCTAACTTTATTTAGACATCACTTATTTTTATATTTTAGATCTCCGATATCATGCAAAGCTATCCTCTTTATACCCACAGCGTAGTTTTATTTCTCGTTTCTAGATGAAAGCAAACTCTCGGTGTATGTAGAGTCATATTAGTGGCAGATAGGACTTGAGAGAATATTGATTTTACCTTTAGCTCCTTGTGGGTTTGACATTCCATACCTATCACTTCCATCTTTGGAAATTGCTACGATGATTCCTTGCACTTGGGGATTATCAAGCTCTTTTCTAGCGTCGTTGCGGGGGAGCAATAGTGTGGGGTTAATATTTTCGTGTATGCTTGCTTGCTTCCTTCACAAATTAGATTTTTTTTCCTTTTTTTTGTTTTCTTTCTTATTTTCTTTAGTTGTGGGTGAAACAAACAAAAAAATTTAAAAAAATGCAAAATACAAAAATATTCACTTGCCTTCTATGCCTAGCTTAATGGCTTTAAAGAAAGCGCTGCCTGGGAGACAACCCGGAAGTTTTAGGGAGTATTTTCTCCTTTTTTGTAACATATACTTTTATGTGTGCCATTAAATTTCCAAAAACAAAAAAATATATATAAAGGGGAACCTAAAAACCTTTTCATAAAGAGAAGTGATTGGAAGGTTGTGCATTGGAGAAGTGAGGGTCGACCTTGAACACTTGTGTTCATGCTCATCGAAACAATGTAAAATTTTCCATGGAAGTTTCTCATAAAAATAATTATCCCCATGTAAAAATCCATTGTATTATAAAAATAATGTGCCATGATTTACCTTTAGGATGTTAAATTGCTTGTTTGGTGTGTGCAGTGCAAAAACAGAAACTTTTGCTGTAGTATTTGAATTTACATATTTTACTGGAATGTGAAAAAATTCTGAAATTTTTGCACATTACTAATATGCAAAAAATTTATTTTTTCCTAATATGTCAGAATTATTGAGTTACAGAAGTATATGTACCATCTGCATCTTTATAGACTGTCCTGTTTTCACAGATTGCCGTTATAGTTTCTTTATTTGCTTATGTTTGAAATCTTGTTGAGCCCCATTGACTTGGGAGCCATATAATTGTGATAGTATATAGTGGGTAATGTTTTATTATAATTGTACAATAATGTTATAGCAGGACATGATGGCATTTGATGTTATATATACTAACCCTTCTAATAAAAAGTTTGGTTAAGTTTTGTCTAGATGAAGTGTTCGAAGATTTATAACCCATGACGGAATCTGTTTCGTTTGCATAGTTTGCTTGTTTTAGCATTTCCATAGCTTATATTGAGTGAGATAAATTGTGGAAATGATATAGTACAGTAGGCATTATGTGAGAACAATTTTGGATCTTGTCTTGACAGTACCAAAGCGAATGATTTATTTATTATCACTAGTAAATGTGCACGTGCAACGCACGTTAATATTTAGGCAATATATTAATTGCACATAGATATTAGGTATGCTATTATTTGGTTGTTAATTATGTGATTAGTGCAATATTTGGTATGATATTAATTGCACGTTAAACATGTTGAACGCTCGCCATTGGAGTAGTCTAGGTCGTTGGATTGACTTAGTTTGATGGCTGTCATTAGTTGGATCTGCCCCTTTGGGTCCTTTTATATTGGTATAGATACTAACCTATCTCACGAGTTCCGTTAAGTTTTGTCTCATTGAATTTTTCAAGTTTTGGATGAGACATCAATATGATGAGAATCAGGAGTTGCGAGACCCTAAGCTTGGGGATGCCCAAGGCAACCCAAGGTAATATTCAAGGAAGACTCTAGCGTCCAAGCTTGGGGATAACCCGGAAGGCATCCCCTCTTTCGTCTTCAACATTATCGGTAACCTCAATTGGACCTATATCTTTATTCGTCACATGATATGTGTTTTGCTTGGAGCATCATTTTCTTTTATTATGATTTGCTTACTATTATTTAGAATAATGTTTTGTATCTTTTATTTCAATAAAAGTGGCAAGTATAGCCTTTACCATGCTCAATTTGCAAGACTATATGTTGTTGTTTGAAAACAAAAAAGTTTTCTATTATTGTCTGAATTCTTCAGAAAATTCAGAACATGATAAAATCTTGAATTTTTTAAACAGTAAGCTATGATAAATATTCTACAGTGCGGTAAGTTTTAAGAATTTTTGGAGTTAAATAAGTATGAATCTTTCTTCATCCTTTACAGACTGTTCTATTTAGATAGATTGCTTTTAATGTTTGTATTGTTTGCTTATGTTTGCTTGTTTAATGATTCTATTTGAGGATAGGAGTATTAAATATGCAGAGGCATATAGTATGCAAAGTTAAGTATTAATTTTAGTGATTTGTTACAGTAGAGAACGATAAGGTTTTGCATTGATTTATACTAACTTATCTCACGAGTTCTTGTTGAGTTTTGTGTGGATGAAGTTTTTGAGATTTAGGGAAACCGTGATATGAAAGGAATTAAGGAGACAAAAAAGCTCAAGCTTAGGGATGCCAATGCATCCCAAGATAATATTCCAAGAAGTATCAAGTATCTAAGCTTGGGGATACCCCGGTAGGCATCCCGCCTTTCTTCATCAACAATTATCGGTTAGTATCAGTTGAGCCTAAGTTTTTTGCTTCTTTGCATGAGATGTACTATTCTTGGAATGTATTTTATATTTTTTTTGTTTGAATAAAATACTTAAGATCTGAAATTTCTAAAAGAGAGAGTCCTCACATAGCTACTTAATTATTTAACCACTCATTTGATCTTCACTTATAACTTTTTGGAGTAGTTTGTCCTTTACTCTCGTTCTTCCCTTATATCCTAAGAGTAAATTGTTGAACAAACTGATATCATAAAGTTAAAATTATATGTGCTTCAAATCCTTGTATCATGCCTAGTAGTAGTTTCACATTGGGTTTAGAAAGTAAAATCTATTGAAGCTTGACAATCACAATATTGGTCATACAAGCAATTCATGAATGATTAGTATAAGGAAGAGAACTTTCACATATAAATATATTTTCTTGGACATCTTTTATGATTGTGAATACCCATTGGTTATTTTCAAACTTGAGCAAATTAGTTGAAGTTGGACAAGGAAGATAACATAATTAGTTATGTTTGGGTATATTTGCATAGAAGTTATATTGTTATGGATCCTCCAACATGTGGTGCTTGCGTAGGATCTTTTGCTAGCCAAAAATTCGTACTAAGTAGAGATACTACTTGTGCTTCCAAAAACCCTTAATGCCAGTTTCTTGTCATGAGAGTCCACCATACCTACCTATGAATTGAATAAGATCCTTCAAGTAAGTTGTCATCAGTGCAAAAAGCAACAAAAATGCTGCTAAATATGTATGATCTTTTATTTGAAGGGAAAATAAGCTTTGTACGAACTTGTGATGGTGAGGAAATAAAAGCAACAGGTTGCATAATAAAGGTTGCTATCACAAGGGGCAATATAAAGTGACGTTCCTGTCCATTAAGAGCTTGCACATCCAAAAATAAAAAGCGCATGACAACCTCTGCTTCCCTCTGCGAAGGGCATATCTTTTACTTTTTTGTATTTACTTTTATGCAATAGTCAATAAGTATTCATTCTCATTTCAACCTCAATTATTCTCTAGTTTGCAAGCATTATGTGGTGGGGAAAGATCCAGACACATATATCCATTCAAATATATTTGATCATGAATTATTATTGTTGACAATTATCTTTATGATAAGCAAGTTGGGAGGTAAAACATTTAAGACCCTATCTTTCTCTACATTCGATGGATGCTATTTGTTCTAATAATATGCTTTGAGTACTAGCAATCATAGATGGCTATATGATAACTAAGTATATGGAGCTCTTACTTAGACTTTGTTGAAAATAAGTTGAATTGCAATTGTTTGGTGACTAAAAACATAGGTTGTTAAGTTTCAAGAGAATGCATTGTTTGAAGCATAACATATGAATAGATGGCTACTTTATCAACATGAGTTTTATGAGAAAGAGTTGTTGTTTATAATGCTAGGAAAAGTGATTGAAATTATCATTGATCAAACTTATGCACTATGCTAGCATTCACACTTCATAAATTATTTCTTTTATCATTTACCTACTCGAGGACGAGCAGGAATTAAGTTTGGGATGCTGATACATCTCCAACGTATCTATAATTTATGAAGTATTCATGCCATGTTTATTATAATTTTGTATGGTTTTGGTGCACTTTTATATTATTTTTATGGACTAACTTATTAATCTAGTGCCCAGTGCTAGTTCCTTATTTTTTTCCATGTTTTTTGTTTCATAGAAATACCATACCAAACAAAGTCCAAACGCGATAGAAATTGACGGAGATTTATTTTGGAATATATGTGATTTTTGGGAGGAAGAATCAACACAAGACGGTGCCCGAGGGCCCCACAAGGCACTAGGGCGCAACCTACCCCCTGGTCGTGCCCTCCTGCCTTGTGGGCACCTGGTAGGTCGGTTGATGCCCTTCTTTCGCCACAAGAAATATAATTTCTAGATAAAAATGCCCTCCAAATTTTATCGCAATGGGAGTTTTGGATATCCAGGAATATAAGAAACGATTTTCAGCCAGAAATAGGAGCCCAGAAACAGAAGGAAACAGAGAAAGAGATCCAATCTCGGAGGGGCTCTCTCCCCTCCGGGCATCATGAAGGCCAAGGACCAGAGGAAGAACCTCTCCCCATCTAGGGGGAGGCCATGCAGGAGCAAGCCGGAGGACGATCCTCTCTTCTCCTATATCTGGGTGGCACCGGAGTGCCGCTGGGGGAACCATTGTCGCAGTGATCGCCTTCATCAACACCACCGTCTTCATCACCTCCCTCATCTCTTTTCAGTGGTCCACTCTCCCGCACCCCGCTATAATCCCCTATTTGAACAGGGTGCTTTATTCCACATATTATTATCCAACGATGTGTTGCCATCCTATGATGTTTGAGTAGACTTCTTTTGTCCTTTTGGGTCGATTGATGATCTTGATTGGTTGAGTTGTATGTTTTATTTTGGTGCTGTTCTATGGTGCCTTCCATGCTGCACACATGTGGGGTATTCCCGCTATAGGGTGTTGCAATATGTTCATGATTCACTTATAGTGGGTGGCTAGAGTGACAGAAGCTTACACCCGAGTAAGGGGGTTGTTGCTTATAGTTGTAAAGGGGAATTGATACTTAATGCTATGGTTGGATTTACCTTAATGATTTCTAGTAGTTGCGGATGCTTGCTAGAGGTCCAATCATAATTTCATATGATACAACTACGGAAAGTATTAGGTGATGCCTCTCCCTCATATAAAATTGAAATAATGATTACCGATCTTGTTAACAATTACCTAAGACAATCCCGCGCACCATACCATCATTATTCCACACTCGTTATTTTTAGTATATTTTAATATATTCTAACTTTATGTAGACATCAGCTATTTTTATATTTTATCTCTCTGATATCATGCAAAGCAATCCTCTTTCGTCCAACAATGTAGTTTAGTTCTCGTTTCTAGATGAAAGCCAATGCTCGGTGTATGTAGAGTCTTATCATTGGCAGATAGGACTTGAGAGAATATTGATCTTCCCTTTAGCTCCTTGTGGGTTCGACATTCCATACTTACCACTCCCATCTTTGGAAATTGCTACGATGATTCCTTGCACTTGGGGATTTTCAATGGCCCAATAATCCTTCCACCACTTGGCCTTTTATGTCCCGCTGATATTTAATTAAATATAATAGCCTCCTAACAATTACTAGAGCCTTTCATTATTAATTTAACATCATCGGAAATATTTTCCACCTATATATTATTTATTGATAATACCCGATATTGCTCGATAAACTCTGAAACCCTTCTGGTGACCCCGAAACGCTTTCGATTCCTCTCAAAACTATTTCGAATATTAATGAAACAATTGCACAAATAAACACATGATACTATACTAACACTCAACAGACCATGATTAACTTAATCTTGTGAACCCGTAGATTCGATAAATCATGACATGAACGAAACTCCTTCGTTCAATGACCAATAGCGGAACTGTGGACGTCCGTATCGATCCCTATGATTACAGGAATGATATTCGAGTGAACCTTTGGTTATCATGTGATGTTCCCTTTACTTTGCAATTGTTTACAAAACTCGAGATGCATCAGTATCCTCCTGAGTGATAAACATGCTCACTATACCATCCTCCTCGTTATCGGTTTTGTTCTTCTTTCTCATTGATATATTCCGGCATCCCCATGACATAGTCACCTGTGTCTGGTCAGATGATGATAGATGCTGTCATACTGACAGGGCCTTAAGAATATCTCTGCATCGTCGGAGGAGAAAATCCCACTCTCGAGCAATCTAGTCCCATGAAAAACTTTCCGATGAACCTGTAAATTGTCGTTATGATCACCTAGTTACATATGACATTTGAGCAACCCCAAAGTACACCATACTGTAGGAAGTGACTACGATACTCTCATGGTCTGAGGAACTCAAAACACATGTTAACACTCCATGTTATGACAATTGATTTCAGACGATATTATGTCAAAGTATAACAAACAAGTTTGGGTTGATCCAATATGATCGTTCTTCTAACAGCATACTCTCAATGTTGCTTTAGGACTATCACTACACTTAATGATATCCTAAGATCCGGAAAACATAATCACCAACAACACTTGATCCAGTCTTAGAGGGGAGACTAGGAGTCTATTCTTTACCGTTTATCATTCCACACGTGCATATGAGTTTTCCAATCAATCGCAAATTCCAGGATCATAGCAGTTTATAGCATGAAATATAAACTCTTAATTATGAACATGGAAATATAATAATACAATAATATTGCCTCTACGGCAGATTTCCAACTGTCTCCTACTTGCACTAGAGTCAATAATCTAGTTAGCACATTTTTTTGCACCAATGGCAATCCGTTGTTTGTCCATGCTATGCTTGTGGATGGCCTTTGTCCTATCAGATCTTGACAACTTCAGATCTGTGTGTATCATTTGCATATTTGTGCATCTATCATGCTTTCACAAGAATTCATAATTTCTATGAAATAGACTTAGTATATATTGAATTACAGGTAGGACCTTTGATTCCTTAGATTGAGCTATGGAACCACTATTAAGAATAGTGTTCCATTTGCACAATGAAACCATACCAAGTTCATAATTGAACCAATGATTCATCATCCTCTATTATTGCTTCTAAAGCAACAAATATACTCAGCCTTCTGTTATAGAATTCACCACCGTAACTTTCTTGGACCAATTCCAACTTACTGTGCCACCATAAATCATTTAATTAAAATAAAAAATCACTTGGTGCACTGATGAAGATTTTATTGATGTACTACTTACAATGAGCCTGTACTGATGTAACTCCTTACAACAATCTCTTCATCTTCTCCATATATAAGAAACATGTCGTTAGTGCTTAACAACATTTTCGTTGTTGTCCTATGATCAACAATTTGGTCATTCTAGTATTTTTACTAACAACTTATTTAGAGTACTAGACATATCTTGTTGTTTACAAACCATGGAACATATTTAACACAAGTGTGATTGAAATCATGTATTTCGCTCATCAGTGTTGAGAAAGTCCATCCATGTGACTTTCAAAAGAAACTCTTCTTGTATATTTCATACTAAACTGCTTTAGTATTCTGTCAATATGTATTTTGGCTAAGCCCGTTTAGACACTACGATCTCCATAGATCATTATGCCTAATACCAAGGCTATATATTGCCAAAGTACTTTACTGAAAAACTAGTTTCAATAAAGTCTTAATCTATGTCAAGAAACTTATATAATTTCCAATCAATAATGTGTCATGCACATATAGTGTTTAAAATACTATCATGCACCCACTTACTTTCTTGTAAATACAAGCATCTTTGCTTTTCTTGATGAAATCAAATTATTTTACCATTTCATCAGTACAAAGATTCTAACTCCACTATGCTTGCTTTAGATCTTTATAGGATCTCTTGAAGTTTGCACACTTACTAGCATCCTCCGGATCGACAAAATTACCTTGGACCATATAAAATATACAACCTGTCATGGAGGACTACCATCTATGAGGTCATCTAGCCCCTTGTGGTTCGGCTAGGGAGATGCACAATGCAAAGAGCAGAATCAATAGAGAGCACAGGGGTTTTACCCTAGTTCGGGCCACCTTAAGGTGTAAAACACTACTCCTGCTTTGTATATTAGGTGTGTGTGAGAGCACAAGTACAAGGAGCGCTTCCTCGGCAAGGTGCGGAGGGAGAGCGGCTACGCGTGTGAGTTGTGCAAAAGATCTATCCTTGTAAATGTTGCCCTAGCCCTCCTTTTATAGCTTAAGGGGTTACCACAGTGGCAAAACAGTAATTACATGTTGATTAGGTAGCAAACAATGCTATCATACCTAACTCTGCTGGACTAGGACAAAAGCATTAAATGCTCTGTTAGGTGTCGCGCAGAGGAGGAGCCCCGGCAAGGTTGCTGCACCACTCGCCCAGCTACCTCCTCTTATCTTGATATGCCTCCTGGACGGGTGTCATTAAAGGTAAATCTCCTTCCAGCAAACTGCCATGTGCCCGACAAATCCCACCTAACCGCCTACAGGCTCGACACCTCATTGATTAGTGGCTAGCTGCTCGAGGAGGTGGAGCGCTGGTGGCTAGCGAGAGCTTGACGGCCATGGAGCTTGCCGGGCCTTCACCTTGCCAGCTCGGCCTTGCCTGCAAGGGTTGCCTTTGGTGCAAATCTTGGTGGTTCAACTCATTCCTTTCTTTAGCTAAGATCAACAACTAGGTCTTGAATCTTGGTCTTATCAATCTTCGGCAAGTCTTGGCCAGCAGGGAAGCTACTACTTCTGTGTGCATAAGTCAGGGTATAAAATTACCCATGTTTTATACACTGACAGGAGCCCCCGGGCCTGGGCAACACATGCTACCGATGCATCATTAGGCTAGTCGTCATATGGCTAACTCATCATTTCTTCGTTGTCATCATAGGCGCCTGTGTTGAGGAACCAAAGAGGGTCATCCTCGTCCATCTCATCATCCAATCTTGGTTCTACGGGGGCGACTACATCATCCACTATTGGACCCCCTTCCTCGCGTCGTCCGCCGCTCTCACCGTGCACTACAGGCACTGGTAATTGCGTAGGCGGGGTGGTGGTGTTCATACCTGCTTACTGATGTGTGGTTATTGGTGTGCTCTCGCCTGCGTCCAGACGAAGAAGATTCTTCGGCCATAGCAGCATCCAACCCTTGCAGTTTCCAAGCCACATCGGGGTCTCGTCGTCCTCTCCCCCGAACCATACTGGAGGAGGAAATTCCTCGTCCCCGATTTCACACTCGACAAGTTAACCCTGAAGTGGCCAACGGGGATCTGCTGGCCGTGGAACCTGAGTTCCAAGGGCTTCGTTATCACTGCCTTTCCCACATCCACCTTCTGGCCTTTGATCAAGTAGAGTACGGTGAATGGGGTTTCGCCAGCCTGCAAAGACATGTCTGCGGCATAAAACATCCGAAAGGCAATGAAAACGGAATATTCTAGATATATGTTGGTGCGACGTGTAATTACCATGAGGGCGTCGAGCTCAGCCAAAGACGAAGGCCCGCCTAGCGCGCCAGAGACAGAGGATGGGCTGCTATGAGCGAGTGCTGGTGTGGGTGCGGGTGCGGGAGTAGGCGCGGTTGCGTGAGCAGGTGATGGTGCGGTTGTGATGTTCATCGAGTTGCTCCCGACGAAGCTGGGCATGGGAAAATCATCTGATGTCTTGTCTGGATTTTCCTTCACCCAGTTGATGACAACCGGGATCAAGTTAGTAGCGAAATCATTTCTGCAGGCAGGTACAGCTGCATCGATTGTTTGCTGGACCAACTCATTTTTCTCCTGAGCTACTTTTTTCACGTCCTCAGCAGCCTTTTTTCTCGAACGCAAGCTACACCTTCTCGTCGATGTCCGCCTGACTGAACTTCTTTTTCTGCTTCTTGGCCTCCAGGCCCTCGTTGTAAAAGACCTTCCACTTGGCACCATCTCCGACGCCATGCACACGTCCATATTGCAGCCGCTGGTCCAAAGGGAGTCCCTTTAGTTCGTTCAAGGCCTGGTTGAGAGGGGTGTCCCACTTGGACCTCATTGACGAAGATTTGATGACCGGACCAGGAAAGGATGCAATACCATTTAGTTCCACATCTGTGTGCCATGTATTGATAACCTTGGATGTCATAGCTCCCCAATGGAGGTGAAAATAACAGACAAAATCTAGCCATATGCGATCACGTAAACCATAGATGAAATGACCCACATGGTTGGAGGCCACCAAAAACTGGAATCTCCGATCAGCTAGTCGGCAAACCTTAAATCCAAAACTAAGTCCACCAATACAAGATTAGAGAGAGGGTCCCACAGATTCTTCAGAGAGGGGGAATGAGGCTGAGGAGCAGGAGACTTCCAAGAAAAATTCCTTGGAGTTGGGTCCATTGACGAAGTGAACCGTAGATCTGAAGCGAGCACGCACCTGTGCCTCAACCGCGAGGCCAGGGGAGAAGTCCCAATGGATGAGGCCGTCCATGGGAGTACGTTGGAGGGGACCCTAGAGGCAGGGGCTAGGATCACCGAGGGATTCGCCATGGGAGGGTGGGGGAGTCGCCGAGGGAGTCGCCATCAGTATTGTTCTCCTTTTGCTTGCTAGGCTCTGAAATTTCAGCGATCGCCCGAAGACCTTGATGGAGAGAATGCTAGACTCCACCAACTTGAAGCGAAGGACATGCCCCTCTGCAAGGTAGTGGGCGTGGGCGAAGGTTTTCCACCCGCGCCTAAAGAGCATGACGCGAGACGCGGGAAACTCGACGTTCACCCACACGGCGCCATTGCAGCAGCCGCAGCCCAAGCGGCTGGTCGACCTCCATCACCCTGGCGAAAGGATGGGGGAGCCGCAGGTGACAACGGGAAGGACCGCGCAGCTTAACAAATAACTCAAGTGTCATGTCCCCCGTATGGCTTCTGCCGGGGGTGGAGCAGCTGGAGGAGAAACGACGAGTGCGCCGCCTCGTCTACCTTGGCCACAGGCACCGCGTCGACCCTGACCTCGCCCCGTGGCTCCGCCTCGTGCATTGGAACTAGCCTCTATGGCCACAGCCGAAGCCAAGGTATGGTGTCGAGGAGAAGTGATGCGTAGCATCCCACGGTCATCCCCATGGACCTACCTTCGTCTCCCAGGACACCACATGGACCAATGACTAGAGCTCGAGCAAAGGCTATTGAAACTAAGGTGAACTCGTTCCTCTCCGAACTACCACTTTCCACATCTGAGACATGCCACTACCTCAAGTAGAGACCGTATGTGTGATCAGGTACTTAGAGGGAAGCCACGGAGCAACTACATCCAACGGACAAGACGGCGATGACACCAAGTACAAGAACCAAGAAGAAGAGCTACCAGGAAACCTACAGCCACCGGACGACCGGACCAGACCGGACGTCCGACGCCTGAAGCGCAAGCCAGCCAACCCAAGTCCCAGCCAGCGTACGCTACAGTGGCCGGACGACCAAAGCGGACTGGACATCCGACACCTCCTAGCGCCCGAACGACCACTCCACTCCGGACATCCAGTGCCACATCACAGAAAGGAAATTAACGGAAGTCTGAACCCTTCGGACGACCGACGCCCTCCGGACGACCGGCGACCCCAGACCAGAGCTGAATCACTGGACGACCGATGCAATCCAGACGACTGGTCCTTCGCGAGCCACCGGACGTCCGAGACCCTCCGGACGTCCGGCGCCTGTCTACGCACAGTGACTAGGGACGAGGCCCATGTACCCTTTCGCCCACCTAGACTATATATACTCCTCCTCCTCCCTCTTATTTGGGTTAGCAAAGGATTAGCTCATTTTAGAGATAGAGCTTTGCTCATCTACTTGATACATACTCCATTGGAGACCGAGGCCTCCGCGGAGAAGATCCCAAGTGGATTCAAGACCCCGCAAGGGAAGATCCCCTCGTGGATTCAAGACCCCGTCTCTAGATCGGGAAGAACTACCGCCTCTTGTATCGTCCCTTGTTGCGTTTGAATCTTCTATCACTCTTTATGTTGATGGATCTAGCACATGTGTGATCGTTCCCATTGATTTGAGTGTTTCCCCTCGTGTTTCTCCTCGTGTGTTCGTCGTGTTCTTCATAAGATCCCCTCCATTTCGTGAAAGATTGGTGTCGGGGTACGACACCTATGGGATCCCGAGAGACCCCTTTACGATTCGGCGGGGGGAGAGGTATACGCAAAGAGCGGAATCAACGATCGACGCGGGAAGATTTTACCCAGGTTCGGGCCGCTGATCCGCGTAAAACTCTACTCCTGCCTTGTGTTCTTATTAGTGTTCTTGAGCCCAGCCTTCAGGAGCGCTCGCTGTGAACAGTATGTTCTAAGAGCAGCTACACATGCAGAATGGGCCAGAAGTTCTCCTCCTCTGTAGCAGTTGCCTTGGGCCTCCTTTTATACGCTCAAAGGGGTCACCACAGTGGCAAAATGTACATACATTGAGGTGTAAAGTAGCTACAGGGTTACCATACCTAACCCCTGACGAACTAGGACAAACGCATTTAATGCACCGTGAGTTGTCCGTTTAGGTGTCCTTGCTTTCTCGGGGATGGAAAAAGGGGCCATCCCATCAGCACCGCTTAAGCCCTCTTCCACTGGCGCGTCGCCACGCGTCCAAAGAAGGACCCAGAATGTTGGGTTTCTTGCTGTGCTAGAATGGTGGCACAGCAACAAAACCTTGCCGGGCGCCGAAGCTTGCCGGGTACCAAGCCTTGCCGGGCGCCGAGCCGTGCCGGGCACCAAGCCGTGCCGGGCGCCAAGCCTTGCCGGGCGCCGCAGGCCACCCCGGCAAGATCTTGCCGGGGAAGCTGGCCTTCGGATTCCAGCTCTTCTTATATGCTGATCCTCAGATCTCTGACTTGATGATTTCTTTGGTGGCTTGAATCAACCTCAAACTGTTCCCCGGCAAGCCTTGCCGCGAGGATGGCTACAACTGCCCGTGCACAAGTACGGGGTACTAGTGGCCCAATACTTAGTACACCGACAGGAGCCCCCGGGCCTAGGCCATACACGAGTGCGAGGCGTTGTTGGGCTAGGCCCAAACAGTGCACGGGCACGTGTGGCAGAGGATTAACTGCTCGTAAATATCTCGTTTACTGTGCCCCCCACTACGCGCGTCTAACACGCAGCGTGGGGAGCATGCCTCAAAGGCTGCAACTGCGACGCGCCTATAGTGGCGCATTCACATTGCGGAATAAAAGAGGCGGCCCCGCTCCTTCCCCATAAAAAGGAGAAGCCGTAGAGGCACAAGCCTATTTACCCCCCTCTTCTTTTCAATCTGGCCGTCGCCATCGCCTTCCTCCTCTCGAGCTCAGAGCAAAGCTTTCCCTCTTCCGCCCGCCGCTTCCACGCTCGCTTCACCCCCGGCTTCCACCCTCACAGCTGCTATGCCGCCCAAGGCCAGCAAGGGCAAGAGCAAGGAGGCGAAAGCCGATGTTCCAGAGAGCGAACTAGTGAAGATGCGGAAGAAGTGTGTCGTCTTCCCCCCATCGCTCGATGCAGAAGCTCTGAAGAGGCGGTACCAATGCATGTGGGCGAAGGAGACGCAAGCTCACCCCGCCACACGCGTGATTCCAGGTTCTTGTTCCAAAAGTGGGTTGGACAGATACCCTTTCTTTGCTGCGTATTTCTATTGCGGGCTCTGCCCCCCATTTTCCGACTTCTTCAATGATATCATGTACACATACGGCTTTCATCTTCTCGATTTCACGCCGAATGCGGTACTGTGCATGTCCATCTTTGCCCATCTTTGCGAAAACTTCACCGGAGTGATTCCCGACACTACTCTTTTCCGCCATTACTTCTTCCCCCGCATCCAAAAAGGAGAGGCCCTCTTTGGTTCTATCACCTGGATCCCAAGGGCTTGGAATAAGGAAATATACCCAGAAGGATTTTACCGTGAAAAGTGGGATGAATGGCGGGCTGAATGGTGCTGGATCAAGGAAGCAGATCCCCATCCGTTTTGTCTTCCCTGGCAACAGAAGGTGGTCCGCGATAGCGGTTGGAGCAGTCTTGCCGCTGATGATGAAAAGCTCGCAATCGCCACCACCAGGATTCTTCGCCTGAAAGCTGCCGGGCTGACAATGGAGATGATTGGCTTCGACTTTCTCCGCCGCCGCATCGCCCCCTTGCAGAACAGGGGAAGGCCAGCTTGGGAATACCGAAACGTGGCAGATATCATGAGATTGCGCCCCGGGTTGAATAATAATCTGACCACTATGCAGCTTGGCGCTCTCCGCCATAAACTATTCCAGCGTGAAGATAAGCATCGGCTGCTGGCAAGGATTGTCCCTTTGTGCAACAACTCCGCCTTGGGGTTAATCATCGCCTTCATGCCGATGTTCAATGCCCACGGTCTTGACGCAACTCGGGCCGAGCCAACCGAGGAGGAAGCACAGAAATTTTTTGACAACTTGATGGAGAGACCCGTCCGGCAAGAGACAGATTTCATCTGAGCCACCACCGACCAAGAAGTAGCTTACATTGCTACTAGGGTGGAGGAGGCAAATCTTGCCGCGGAGGTCGGCAGCGTTGGCTTCACAGAATGGGAAACCAGTGATGCAGAGGTAGTAGTGGAGGTAAAACCTGCCGGGAAGGACAAAGCTGTCGGGGAACAGAGCAGCACAGCCGCTGAGAGCTCGTCCGACGAGGACACGACCGAAGAAGAACCGCAAGAAGAGCTCCCAGCCCCGAAGAAGACGAAGCGCGTTCTTCGGAAGGCTGCATCTCGCATCCCGGCAAGCCAGCCTTCTTCGAGCGGCGAGGCTCCCGGCAAGAAAGTGGCCGGCAAGACTGCACCGCGGCAAGTGGTTCGTCAACAACCTGCGCGGCGCGCGAGACCCACACCAGCGGCCACTGCTGGGGCGGCAGGGGTGTCTCGCACTACCATACCGGAAGCTGCTCCGGCGCCTGCCACAGCCAAGCGACCTAGGACCCCTCCTCCGCCTCCCCACTGAGACATCGCAGCGGAGGCCGATTTCGACATCTCCGGCTTTAGTCCGGAGCGAGAAGAAGAAGAGTGAGTACTTTGCCACAGCCTTTATATTCCAATCTTGGATCGATCTTACTGACTTGCTCGTATTGTCTTCGCAGTGATGCAGAAACCTTGCTGGAGAGGATGGCGAAGAGGACAAAGACTTCCACGGGCGATGAGCCTCCGGCAGGCTCCACGAGCGTGCCAGAAACCGTCGTCGTCAGCCCGGAGCCCAGTCCTCAATGCAGCCCCCAGCACAGCCCCCAGCGTAGGTTCACTGTTCTTTTTCCGTTGGCGGGTGCTGAGGCTTCCATTCTTGCCAGTGATATCCTTGGGCTCGCAGGAGAAGAAAGGCAACAAGGAGAGTTGTCGGAAGACATCCCCGTCGTGCCACCTTCATCGACCACGCCGCCCACAAGCACGTCCCCGGCAAGAGATCCTACCGACGAGCCCATCCTAACTGAGGAGGAGCCGGCAAGCATGGACACTGGCAACCCTCCCCCGGCAACCGAAGTTGCCGGGAAGGGCGAGTCCATCTCTCAACAGCTCGACGCAGGTAATCGATTGCCTCAGAATGCTTGTTACTCTTTCCCTTGTCTCTCTGTCTTTAGTCGCTTCAAACTTCAATCTTGATCTTATTCTGTTCTCCTCCTTCGTCCTTCAGAGTTCCCTGTGATGGAACACATGGATGTCGACGTTGTCATCGAGGAGACCGCCGGGGACGCCGCTGTCGAAGAAGACAGGATCGCTGCCAGCGAGGCCACCAAGGATGACACTGTCGAGGTTGGTGGTGCTCTTGACGAGGAGGCCGCCAAGACTGCACAGGAGGAACCCGCCAAGGAACCTACTGAAGGGGGCGACGGGGAGGCTGATGACCGTACTGACGGCATTCCTGCCGCAGGAGCGCCAGGCGCTGCACCGGCCACGGAGCCCCCTGCCACTGGTGAGACAGTCGCTGAAGACCAACCGTCAACATCTGAAGGCCCCTCATCCAGCAAATACCTCAAGGTTGGCGAGAACCTGTTTGTCAACTTGTCGGGGACGGCAAGCATTGGGGCACCAGCCGAAGGAGAAGTTTTTGACGAAGAAATCATCGCTGCTGCTGGGCTCGAGGTTGTTGACGATCCCAGCGCTAGCAGCGGCAAATCTGAAGAGGATCAGCTCCTTCAGGCCATGGGCGAGAATTTCCGCAAGCTCCAGGCTCTCCACCACGCCTGGAAAGATAAAGCGGATTCCAGAATGGCAGTCATCGAGGCGGCCGAGGCAGATTTCCAGAGGCGCGTCGAACAAATGCAAACCTGGTACGCCCAGGCCCTCCAAGAGCTGACTGCTGGCCGGGAACAGGTGAGCCAACAGTGGACAGAGATCCTCCTGAAGCAATCTGATATGGAGAAGGCGCAGGATGAAGCTACTCAAAGGATTGCTGCTGAAGATGCCCTCCTGACGGGGTGCCGCGTTGCTCTTGATGCTTATGAGGAAGACCTCACCGCACGTGAGCAGGCGCTCGCCGCCAAGCTTCGCAGCAAAGATGAAGATATCGAGAAGCTTGTCGCGCGGCGGACCCAGGAGCTGGAGCAAAAACATAAAGAGGCGCTCGAAGCTCTGACTGCAAGTCACGCCGGCAAGCTCAAGGAGGCCGTCGATGCTGCCGAAGCTGCAGAGGCCGCCAAGAACGAGCTGAGAGACAAGGTAAAGAGGCTGGAAATAGATCTCGAAGAGCACGGCAAGGAGCTCTCGACGCTCAAAGGTGATAGGGAAAAACCCTCCACTCCTTGGCGGAGATGCAAGTTGCCCTGTCCAACAAAACCAAGCAGCTCTCCTCTGCGGCTGATGCTATTGCAGTTCTGGAATTGAAGCTGACCACGTTGCAGAAGTCTCTCGAGGCCGGCAAGGCCTGTGAGAAGGCTCTGCTCAAGGATCTCCAAGGAGAGAGGAACCTGCTCAAGAGCGCTGCCGCCGCCCAAATCGATTACGAGAAGGGGGTGGAGATCTGGACTGGACGTCTCATCGCCGCTGCAGAGAAGCTTACGGCAGAACTGTCAACCATGGGCCTGTCGAACTTCAGGTATTCTTCCGAGAAAAGGATATCTTCAAGTGCCAGGTTGACGATGTTCTTTGAAAGCATCATCGACGCCTTGAGGGTGCTCCAGTCTAGCCGAGCGACCCAATTGGCCAACGAGACTCGCCGGCTTTGCCAGGCCGTCCTTCGCAAGGTGCTTATCAAGGTGGTGCACAGCAATCCCGGCATTGACCTCTCCAACGCGCTCGGCCATCTGCCAAGGGACGTAAATGTCGAGGCGCTTGAAGAACTTATCGCGCCTATCCTTGAGAAGGTGGACTCCATCAAAAGGATCGAAGGCCAGCGCAGGGATTAAGTGCTCCGCCTTTTCTTGCCGTCATCATTCCATGTAAAAGACAATTAAGTCTCAAGTTAGAATTGCGGCAGCTCATGAATGTAATATAACTCGCCTATGTTTAGGTTCATGCTTGCTATTTTCCTTGTCTGATTCCTTTATGTATGGAGTTCATCCTACGCTTACTGAAAAACTTGCCGGCGCGCAACCTGCCGCGAGCGCTGGGTGCGGGACTTCAGCAGCCTGCTGGAGGCATTCTCAGTGCAGCCACTTAAATCGTTGAGCGGGCTCGAAACAAAATAAGGGCGCAACTGATTACAACAAGGGTTCCTTCGCGTGCAGATTTTCCATACAAGAGTCGGAATCGTCCAAGGAAATAACTTGCAATAAAGGAACTTGCTCTAAGTTTTAGAACTTAGCTTTCTGTCACTGTCCTTCCTCCGGCAAGCGTCGAGTCCGAACGTCGCCAACTGGTACTCATATCTCCCTTCCCCCCCCCCCCCCCCGGCAAATGTGCACGCGAGGAATCCTTCTGTCTTTTAAAAAGAAAGAAGAAAATAAAGACATGAACCTTGGCGGTTCATTAGAACTTACCAGGAGTAGGTGTTATACAACATCTTAGACAAACATGCATATATAAATATGAACATGGGAATCAATAAGGGAATGTACAACACTTAAATTTATTCATCTGCGCTCAGGGTCTGCGTGTGGCTTTGTACAAAGGATCACATGCTTTGCCGGCAAGACTTGTACAAAAGGGTGGTTCCCGGGAGCCCCCGGCAACCGCGCCTTATGGGTAGAACTTGCGAAGATGTTCGATATTCCTGGAATTGCTCACTGGAACGCCATCTTCGGTCTCCAAGCGGACAGCGCCTGGCCTGGTGACTCGTACTACCCGATAAGGGCCTTCCCACTTTGGCGTCAACTTGTTTGAATTCTTGGCGGACTGAATCCGCCGAAGAACAAGGTCGCCTTCCTCAAGGCTTCGGGCATGAACTTTGTGGCTACGGTAGCGGCGCAAAGTTTGCTGGTAGCATGCAGCTCGCACAGCAGCCTGAAGACAATTCTCCTCAAGGAGCACAGCGTCATCTTGCCGCAGTTGCTCTTGCTCAATCTCATCATAAGCGAGCACTCGAGGTGATCCGTACGTGCGTTCTGTGGGGAGAATTGCTTCCGCTCCGTAGACCAGAGCGAAGGGCGTCTGGCCGGTGGCTCGATTTGGTGTCGTTCTGATTGACCAAAGAACTATCGGCAACTCATCAATCCAGCGTCTTCCACACTTTTTCAGTCTGTCAAAAGTCCTGGTCCTGAGACCGCGCAACACTTCAGCATTAGCCCTCTCTGCTTGGCCGTTGCTTCTCGGGTGAGCAACAGAGGCAAAACAAATCTTGCCGCCAAAGTCTTGGACGTACTGCATGAAGGTGCGACTTGTGAACTGCGTGCCGTTGTCGGTGATGATCCTGTTGGGTACACCGAAATGGCAAACTATCCCTTTAAAGAACTTGACGGCTGATTGTGCTGTCACCTTCCTCACTGCTTCCACCTCCGGCCACTTTGTGAACTTGTCGATAGCAACGTACAAGTACTCAAAGCCCCCGGTAGCAAGGGGGAAAGGGCCCAGTATGTCGAGCCCCCAGACGGAAAATGGCCAGGAGAGAGGGATTGTCTGAAGAGCTTGAGCTGGTTGATGTGATTTCTTCGAATGAAATTGGCACGCTTCACACTTGGTGACTAGTGCAGTTGCATCCTGGAGAGCGGTGGGCCAAAAGAAACCTTGCCGGAATGCTTTCCCGGCAAGTGCTCTTGATCCTATGTGAGAACCACATATGCCTCCATGTATCTCTGCCAACAGCTCTAGCGCATCCTCCCGAGGAATGCACTTCAATTTCAAACCGTTTGGTCACTTTCTGTACAGGACGCCATCGACGAACTTGTACATAACAGACCGACAGGCTACTCTTTCTGCTTCTTCCTGTTCCTCCGGGAGTTCTCCTGTTTGAAGGAAATGGACAATGTGCTGCGCCCATGCTGGAGCCTGAGGCTCGACGGCTAGGACTAAAGGCATCTCCTCCGCCGGGAGAACGTTCGTCTCGACAGCAAGGGCCTGAGGCTCTGCCGGAGCCTGTTGTTCCTCGGCAGGCATGTCGATCCCGGCAACTTCCTTGCCGGCGGCTCCGGGGAGCTCTGTCGGGAAGTACTGACCAGAGTTCAACTTTCTTCTCTTTTCTTGCCGCATCGATGGTGCCACGGATGGTTGAGTCAATTGGAGCACAAAAGTTCCTTGTTCCACAGGCAACTTGAGGGCGGCACGCTTTGACAGGTCGTCAGCAACACTGTTCTCGGCACGAGGAACGTGCTCCATTTGTAGACTGTCAAAGCGCTCTTCCATTTTCCTCACTTCATCCACGTAGGCTTGCATCAATGGACTTTGATAACTCTTGTTAACTTGCCTGACGACAAGTTGTGAATCGCCTTTGATGACGAGCTTTTTGATACCAAGGTCTGCCGCGATCCTGAGACCGGCAAGCAAACCCTCGTATTCTGCAGTGTTGTTGGTCGAACTCTCCTGGGGAAAATGCATTTGGACTACGTACTTGAGGTGCTCTCCGGTGGGTGCGACAAGTAGCATGCCAGCACCGGCACCTTGCAGCGAGAAAGCCCCATCAAAGTACATAACCCATTGCTGATCGATTTCCTTGCCGAGGAGAGTTGTTTCCTGAGCCTCTTCGTCCGGTGTTGGGGTCCATTCTGCAATGAACTCCGCCAAGGCCCTGCTCTGAATCGTCGAAGTGCTTTCAAACTTCAGGCCAAAGCTCGACAACTCCAACGCCCACTCCACGATCCTGCCGGTTGCTTCTGGATTTTGCAAAATCCGTTGCAACGGAAAGCGAGTGACGACGGTGACTTCATGTGCTTGAAAATAATGGCGCAGCTTCCTCGAGGCCATAAGAAGGCCGAAAAGCAACTTCTGCACACCAGAATATCTTGACCTAGCTCCTTGTAAAAGAGAGCTAACAAAATAAACTGGGCACTGCACCACCTTCTTCTTCTGCACTGGTTCTTCTGTTTGCGCAGATCCTGTCTTGCCGGGATCAACCCTTGCCGGGGAAGATCTTGCCGTGTCACCTGGCGGTCCTACCGCTGGTGTTGCTTCCTCATCAGCCTCTCTCTACGCCACTAGCGTAGCACTAACCACTTGATTTGTTGCTGCCAGATACAGCAGCAACGGCTCTTGTGGTTTAGGCGCGACTAGCGTCGGCGGAGAGGAAAGGTATTTCTTCAAATCTTGCAGCGCAGCCTCCGCCTCCGGAGTCCATTTCATTGGACCTGCCTTCTTCAAAATTTTGAAAAAGGGCAGGGCGCGCTCAGCAGATTTGGAAATAAACCTGGTTAGAGCAGCAACACAGCCGGCAAGACGACGCACATCCTTGACGCGTCTCAGCGCTTCAATTTGCTCAATAGCTTTGATCTTGTCGGGGTTCGCTTCGATTCCCCGGCAAGATACAAAGAATCCAAGGAGCTTGCCGGAAGGAACACCGAACACGCACTTCTCAGGATTGAGCTTCAAGTTGATCTTGCACAGATTTGCAAATGTTTCTTCTAAATCTTGAATGAGCGTCGCTTTGTCTTTGGTTTTGACCACTATATCATCCATATACGCCTCCATATTTCTATGGAGTTGAGGCTCAAAACCAATTTGGATTGCTCTCGCAAATGTCGAACCAGCACTTTTCAACCCGAAAGGCATTCGTATAAAACAATACGTACCACATGGGGTGATAAATGCGGTCTTCTCTTCATCTTCTTTTGCCATAAAAATCTGATGATACCCTGAATAGGCATCAAGGAAGGACAGGAGATCACAACCAGTGGTGGAATCCACAATCTGGTCGATGCGCGGCAAGGGAAAGGGATCTTTTGGACAGGCTTTATTGATATCTGTATAATCGATACAAAGCCTCCATTTCCCATTCGCTTTCCGCACTACAACCGGATTGGCCAACCAGGTTGGATGAAGCACTCCTTTGACCAATCCTGCCACCTCCAGCTTTCTGATTTCTTCGGCAATGAATTCTTGCCGCTCCAAGGCTTGCTTCCTGACCCTTTGCTTGACGGGCCGCGCATGAGGACAGACAGCAAGGTGGTGCTCAATTACCTCCCTGGGAACACCGGGGATGTCAGACGGTTGCCATGCAAACACGTCGACATTCGCCCGCAGGAAGGCAACGAGTGTGCTTTCCTATTTGTCATCTAGGGTGGAACTTATGGTGAAAGTTCCACCCGTTCCGTCCTCCCTGACGGGCACCTTCTTGGTCTCCGGCGGAGCAGCCTTGGATTTCTTATTCTTGCCGGTGGAACTCTCTGGTGCATCCTCGACGGAAGCGCAGCACTCCGAGGAGGTGCGCTTGCCGGAGTTCGTGCCAAGATTCTTGCCGGTCTTCTTCTTCCCCCCGGGAGTTCCAGCGGCAGGAGCAGGTGCCTTGATGGCAGGTGCTGCAACTGCTTCCCGGTAAAGTTGGTCGGCACAGATGAGCGCATCCTTCTTATCGGAATGGATAGTGATGACGCTCAACGGCCCAGGCATCTTCAAAACGTCGTACGCGTAGTGTGATGCCGCCATGAACTTAGCCAGCGCTGGCCGACCAAGGATCCCATTGTATGACATGGGGATCTTGGCGACATCAAACACCACCTTCTCGGTCCTGTAGTTGAGCTCGCTACCAAATGTCACCGGCAGCGTAATCTTGCCCTTGGGCTGGGTTCTTCCCGGATTGACCCCTTGAAACGTACCCGTTTCTTCGAGGTCCTCGTCGGGAATTTGGAGCTTTTTGAGCACATCCAGTGAGATTAAGTTTAGGCCGGCCCCACCGTCAACTAGCATTTTCGTCACCTTGAGGTTGCGAATCGTTGGCGATACCAACAATGGCAAGCACCCGACCGCAGTTGTGCGATCAGGGTGATCCTCGGCGTCGAAAATGATAGGCGTGTTGGACCACTTCAGGGGCCTACATGCATCTGGGGATGGCTCTGCCGCATTGATTTCCCGCACCCACTGTTTGAGTTGACGGTGGGAAGAATGCAGCGAGGCACCTCCATCGATACACATGGCCTCTGTAGCTTTCTGGAATTCTTGCTCACTGGACTCATCATCTTCTTCTTTGTCTCGGCCCCGAGCGGGCCTATCCTTCTGTTGCTTGGCCTTGCCGCGGCGCCCCCCTCGGCCACCGCGCTTCTTGCTGGACCCATCAGCACCATCTTGGGCCTTCTCCTTATCTCGCCTTTCATATTCGGCCCTCTGTTTCTCGGCAAGCTGTTCAACTTGCCGGCAGTTCTGGAGATCGTGGCCCTTGGTGCGATGGATCTTGCAATACTGCTTGCCGGAGTTTTCCGGCTTGTCGGCAGCCGCCAAGGCCTGACAGGAAGGGCACCCGGCAAGATCCTTGCCGGGGTCACCAACCTTGGCCTTCTTGGCGGTGTCGGGGTTGTCGGATTCCCCGACAGCAAGTACGGCCTTGCCTCCGCGTTTCCTGTTCCGCCGCCGGCCTTTCCTTGATGGGGCCGCGGCGTCTTCTTCTTCGGATTCGCCCGCCGCGCCAACAGCCTCGCCAGGGAGTTTCCTCCCCTCTTCAGCTCGAGCGCATTTATTGGCCAAAGCATAAAGCTCGGCAATACTCCTGACTTTGTTCATTGCCAGCTCTTCCCGCATTCTGCGGTTGCGCACGTTCTGATGAAACGCGCTAATGACAGCGGCAGGATGAACGTCAGGAATATTGTACTGCACCCGGCTGAACCTCTGCATAAACTTGCGCAGAGACTCGCCCTCCTTCTGAGGGATGATATGCAAATCACTCTCTTGGCCAGGAGCTTGGTGGCCTCCGACAAAGGCCCCAACAAACTGATGGCATAGATCTGACCAGGAAGAAATAGAATTCTCTGGCAGATGCATCAACCACGACCTGACGTTGGGTTTGAGCACCAACGGGAAGTAGTTGGCAAATATCTTGTCATCTCGGCCCCCGGCAGCCTGCACCACAATGGTGTAGATGCTCAGGAACTCCGAGGGATGGATCTTACCGTCATATTTCTCAGGGACCTTCGGCTTGAAGGTTTGGGAATTTGGCCACTGGACTTGCCGCAGCTCACGGGTAAACGCTGGAGTCCCCACCTCATAAGGCAAGTCTCCTACGTCCCCTGGCGCAGGCTCATCGACAGCTGGCCCTGCGCGCTTATCAGACTGATAGCGCGCTTCCCGTCGCCGCTCGATGGTAGTTCGAGCGTCCTCCTTACCTCATTCCTGGAGAACTTGACGCTGATCGCGGCGCATCCGTGGATCGGACGACGCCGTGGAAACTTCTTCACGGCGGTCGACCTGCTGGGTTGTCAGCCGCCGTTGATGCCGTGGAGGGGAGTGCACCGTGGTTGCACCACCTCCGGTTTTCCCCACATCGGCTCGCGCCGGATCGATGGGCCTTCGCTGCGAGGGCCCTGCCTCTTGCGGTCCATCTTTGTTGGCGAAGCCGATAAGGCTCTGGATAGTAGCTCGCCACTCCTTCATCTTCTCTGGGGCAGGAGGAAAATCGAGGAGCAGCTGCGCACGTGCCAAGGCTTCCACTGGCGTTGGCGGCGGCGACAGGTGCGAGGACGTGAGGTGCTCTGACTCCTAACCATATTAGAAGGAGCACCACCACGGTCACGCGACCGCGCGCCACCCCCGCCAGCAGCTCGGTGTGCATGCTAGTCCCGCGCATCTTGGGATCGGTGCGCAGAAATCTTTTCATGGGGACGCCCTGAACCACCAGTGCCATGACGTCGCTCATCATGCACGACCTGGGTAGGTCGTGATGCTTGCGCCGGCGCGGGAGCTCCAGCAGGCGCCCTCCGATCTCTGGAGTTCGTTGTGCCACCCGTAGGCAACACAGCGCCGTCTCTAGATCCAGCGGCATGTAGGTTGTCATTGCCACTGCGAACGATGCCGCTCGCCTGGCTCGGATCACCAGAACACCGCGGGGGTTCTAGTCCTCTTCCTTCTGCACCCACGCCGTCGCCCGTACGGGAAGGCGTAGGCAAAACGGACGTGGATGGTTGTGCCGTCGCGGCGCTCTTCTTCTTGGGCGGCATGATGATGAAGAAACTGAGGCGCCGATCACTAGATCAGGTTCACGCAACCATCAATCCCCCTACCTGGCACGCCAAAGATGTCGGGGTACGACACCTATGGGATCCTGAGAGACCCCTTTACGATTCGGCGGGGGGAGAAGTATACGCAAAGAGCGGAACCAACGATCGACGCGGGAAGATTTTACCCAGGTTCGGGCCGCTGATCCGCGTAAAACCCTACTCCTGCCTTGTGTTCTTATTAGTGTTCTTGAGCCCAGCCTTCAGGAGCGCTCGCTGTGAACAGTACGTTCAAAGAGCAGCTACGCATGCAGAATGGGCCAGAAGTTCTCCTCCTCTGTAGCAGTTGCCTTGGGCCTCCTTTTATACGCTCAAAGGGGTCACCACAGTGGCAAAATGTACATACATTGAGGTGTAAAGTAGCTACAGGGTTACCATACCTAACCCCTGACGGACTAGGACGAACGCATTTAATGCACCGTGAGGTGTCCGTTTAGGTGTCCTTGCTTTCTCGGGGATGGAAAAAGGGGCCATCCCATCAGCACCGCTTAAGCCCTCTACCACTGGCGCGTCGCCAAGCGTCCAAAGAAGGACCCAGAATGTTGGGTTTGTCGCTGTGCTAGAACGGTGGCACAGCAACAAAACCTTGCCGGGCGCCGAAGCTTGCCAGGCACCAAGCCTTGCTGGGCGCCGAGCCGTGCCGGGCACCAAGCCTTGCCGGGCACCAAGCCATGCCGGGCGCCGCAGGCCACCCCGGCGAGATCTTGCCGGGGAAGCTGGCCTTCGGATTCCAGCTCTTCTTATATGCTGATCCTCAGATCTCTGACTTGATGATTTCTTTGGTGGCTTGAATCAACCTCAAACTGTTCCCCGGCAAGCCTTGCCGCGAGGATGGCTACAACTGCCCATGCACAAGTACGGGGTACTAGTGGCCCAATACTTAGTACACCGACAATTGGCCTTAGGGTTTCCACCCTACATCATCTTAGTATCATGAGCCAAGGTTGATCATGAATTTGTAGCCCCTACTCTTTGTTTTCTAGCCTGGCCTAATTTTGTTGATTTTGTCCCAATTTCAAAAAAATTCCCCACAAAAATAGGCCCAAATTTTATTTTGTGATTTGGTGGTGTGATGAAGTTTTGTTGGATTTGATCCGTGGATTTGATGTGTTGTTGGTAGATCTAGCTTTCCCCTATCATTTCCCCCATTTCCATCCACAAATTCGTCCAATTTTGACCAAATTTTGCTTCTCCACCACGAACCCTAGAAGTTCATCCCATGCTCGAAATTGCCCGGGCACCGAAGGACCGACCAATACCAGATGTCCGACAACCACCGGTCATCTGACCCATACCGGACGTCCGACAAACCCTGACAAAACTGAATTTTTTCACCCAAAATTTTTCAGCCACCGCCCACTCTTCCGCATTGCCATTCAATAACCCATCATAGATATTCCACAATGCCACCACCACTTTCCACAACCACCATCGCTTACCCGCTACCACCTCCGACAATTTTGACACGTTTTGTTCTTTGAGAACTTGAGTTGCGGTTTCCGTTTCGTAATGTGTTTCAGCTACTTAGGGATGGTTTGACACTGACATCACCGCCGCTCATCTTCGTCATCGACAACGACCACTTCACCATTTTGACGCCCTAACCGTAAGCAAGAACGGTAACCTCTATATCATCTTGGTATCCTGGTATTCCATCTTTTGTACATTCATTCTTGCCATTGCATTGTTAAACACCCCGAGACCATTTTGCATCACTTACCCATCGAGACTAGCTTTTGAGTATTGCCGACAATGTTACTTGTGCACATTAGTGTTCATCTTTCCCATTGCATACATACCATATCATATTGGTACATACATCTTGGTTTCATCTCTTGTGTCACAAGTTTGTCACCGCATATCTACAATTGCTATCTTGGTTCGTGAAGTTTCGCATAAGTGGCCAAAGAAAGAGCTCAAAAGAGAAAGAGCCAACAAGCTTTTAAGCAAAAGAGAATGATAAGAAAAGAGCTTTTAAGCAAGAACCATAGCATCATACTACATTAAGATTGTCATATTCGATCATCTTGGATCATATCGCCGGAACATCATATATATAGCATACTTGGGATAGAAGTCGTTGCATTTTTGCTTTGTAGGTTGTGCACAAGTCTCTATCCGCCTATTGATAAATCGTGCTAGCGTCTCTCTAGCGTTGTGCAATAAGAGCATTTTCCGTGGATGTAACATCCCAAAAATTTAAATTTTGGAATGTTATATTAAATAATTAGTTTTGATTGTTTGTTTAATTGTTGTGTGAATGATTGAGTGAAATTGAGCGCAATTTGAAACTTTTTGAAAATTGAATGAGAGGGAATGAAATGACTTTCCCAAAGCTTTCTCTTTGCATTTATGATCTCCATGAATTCAAATTCATTTCATCACAAAACCCTAGAGTGAGGATGATATGACTTCTTCCATTTAAATAAATGAAAAGGGTTTTGAAAAAGATTTGAATTCCATTTGGAAATATTTCAAATTCAGAAACTTTTTGCAACTCAATGATTTTCATTAGAGAAGATAAAACGACTTCTTGAAAATTATATGAAATATGAGTTGGAAGTTTAAAAGAATCAAATTGAAAGTCCGGTTGAAGTTATTTTGAAACCCACTTTCAAATTGGAGTTATTTGGTTTTTATTGAAATTATTTTTATCCAAAAATAAAATATATGGAAAATAGGGTAAAATGATTCCCTACAATAGAAAATTTGGATAAAATAAATTTGAAATCATTTTGGTATTTTAAAAATGATTTTTAATAGGTTTTATTGCAACAGTAGCACTGTTTGAATTTCGTGTTTTTGTGTCAATTTTATCTTAGTTTGGAAAATAGTCCATGTTTCGGGATTTCTTTTTCTGAACATTTTGATATATTATATGCCTATACAATATTTGTATTTTGTTTGGTTTATGCTTTCTTTTCCTATTGTGTTTAAAAAAAACTCACACAATCCCACGTGAGGCCCAGCCTCCTCCACGACCCAACAGGGTCGTCTTTCTCCTAACGCTCCTGGCAGGAGCCAGACACACGCACTCCAGCACCCTCCCCCAGCGCCCCTCCCCATTTCCTTCCTCCCCTCGCCTCCTGGAAGCTTCCCACCGCCCTGCACCTTCCTTCCTCGCCTCCCCGCGTCTTATGGCCATCAAGGCCGAGATTTTCGCTCGCCGGAAAATCCGCACTTGCCGGATCACGGTCACCGTTGCAGCTTGTACCTGGACGCCCCGAACCCTATAAGTACCGCCCCCTCGACACCCTCTTTCCCCTCGACCGATTTTCCCCCTCGGGAGCTCTTTTCCCCAACCCCACAACCTGCAAGAACTCGCCGGAGTTCTTCAACTCCGACGGCTTTTCCACCACTGCTCGAGGTCCGGTTGGCCCTGCCCCGACATCCCGTGAGGTTGCTGCGACGGCCTCTTCCTTGTCCCGTGCTCACTTTCCTCCAGGAGCCACCACAGCATCAGATCTGGCCTCATCTTCCCCAACTCTGGCGACTACTCCGGTGAGATCCAAGAAATCCCGTAAAAAAAAATTCTTCAGAAAAGTAGCGATCTTAGAAAATTCATATCTATTAGTATACATATCCAAATTGAGTGATTCCAACAGCGTTAGATCGCAAATTTTGTAATGTTTCTGAATAGGTAAAAAGTTTTTATGTTTGACTCTCCAATTTTGAATTTGATCAAATTCTCTTAAATCCTCAGATTTGATCTAACTTGAGTTTAGAAATAGATGTTTGATTGATTATTTTTGCTACTGTTTTGTTACTGTTTTGTCTATCCAGTAGCATATAGTTATTTATTTTAGTTTATTTTAATTAGGTTTATAGCAGAAACAGTACTGTTTTAGTTCTAGTTCTGTTTTATCCTTTTCTTTATAGTTTTAATTGTTTTTAAATTATTTATTTTTGTCACTTTTGACAAATTTAGTTTTGTTTCTGTTATTCAACAGAAGAAAATTTTATTTTTATTTTAAAAAATTTATTTCATTTAGTTTTGTATGAAAACTTGTATAGGTCATAGTTAGAGTTTCATAAAAGCTTTTTATTTGTTTCTTTTTGCAAATAAAATTTATGAAAAATACTTTCTGTTAACTTAGTTGTTTTACTTTTTATTTTCTGTTAACTTATTAGTTTAGTTGTTTTAATTGCTGTTAAGTTTTTACTTAGGGTAAAACTATGTTAGATGTTTGTAGCAAAGTCATAGATTTTCGTTAGTAGTTTTTCTTTCTAGTTTTATTTGAAGCTTCTTTGGAATTTGTTGGAGTTTTATTATTGAGTTTTTATTTGTTGTTTTAATTGTTATTTTGAGTGTTAGTATTGCTTGCTAGAATGATTGCTTATGTGAATGCTATGTTTGACTTGTATAGATTTTCTTCGGAGAGTGACGAATAGTTCTATCAAGTTTTGTGAGAGCGTTGTTATCTTCATCAACTTACCAGGCAAGTTCACTTTGACCATGCTTTTCATACCTATGTTTTTATTGCATTTAGTGTCATCTTTGCAACAATCCCTCCAGTAGTGATATTGAATTCTTGTAGTTGAGTAGTATGCATGAGGTAGGAACCCATCACCCTGTTACCAAGCCCGGGACGTTATTTATTCTAATGCTACGCTATAGTAGACGGGGTTGGTATGAGTGCTCAGGAGTGATGTGAGTATGAAGGATCCCCTACGTCAATGACGACAACTTCATGATGGCATCAGCAAGGACTGCATCTTCAGGACCTCAAGACCTCAAGATTTTCGAGACTCGATACAAGAATTCAATACACACTACTGGGTGAAGGACGGTTGACGGGCATCCTGGAGCAACCAGTGGATGGCCGGGATGCATGGAGAAGGGCCATGACATCTTGCGGAAAGCTTCACCCAGACTCAAAGAGACGGAAGAATACTTCATGCCCGGAAGCTTACCTGTGCAACCGCAAGTCATTATGGGCTCTGGCTTGGTTGACCTTAGTGGTGACTCTGGCTGGGACGATGCTAGCAGATGTAGAACTACGGTAGGATTGGATGAGCACCGGACAGTGGTCAGAGGAACTCTTCGGAAGACCATGTTTCGATCGTCCTGTTCTCAAACATCATGAAGTGCGAGGACGAAACGGGAGGGATCGAATCTTGCGGGTAAAGTGTACAAACCTCTGCAGAGGGTTTAAACCTAATCGATTAGCCGTGTCCCCGGTTACAGACAACTTGAGCCTCTGGACTTGGATCTATCTCGGAACTCTCAACACCGGATTGATAACTTAATTGTGGGCAACTTATGATGATTTGGGCTATGAGACATCGGTTGGCGGAACCATGTCATGATAGATAACTCCGTAGTGTACAATCCGGTATTTCCTTTGATGTAGGGAAAATAAAACCAGCTTTTATGCAAACAAAACTCAGATACAGAGCCACAAAGCCATATTGCATATAGTATAGTTTATCATCTGTTTTTCTTACAGTGATCTTGCCGGTACATTCAATGTACTGACCTACACGGCTGGAACGTCTCATGTTGCAGATATTTCTTCGACGAGTAAGAGTTACGATACTGGGTTACGGTCTACACTCAACTTGCCGATGGCGTTGATGGGACTCCACACCCGATTGTTTGTTTCCGCTGAGACTTACGAGGTATATATCTGTTTTACGTTATTTATACATGTGGTTGCACTTTGATATATGCATTGATGTACTGTGTGTGCCAGGATACTGATCCAGGGATGGCACAGATACACAGAGGCTTGACTGTTTGAGGTCGGGTCGCTACAGATATGGTATCAGAGCACATGTTGACTGTAGGACGTGACACTAGAAATCGGAAAGCCCCTAGGACAGGAAATCTCCAAAACTTTATTCGCAAAAAGATCCCTTACTTCTCATCTTTTCTGATTTTATCAAACATTCCCTCTTACCTCAAATACTTAGAATATACCCTTTACCCTTTTGACCACACGAAGGATCAACTGAAGCCGCTCCAAGAAGAACAAGATATCGGACAACTGATGGCCACTTCAGAGTAAAGAGTATTTCACCATACATTTCGGAGAAAGAAGCTACAACCGTTGAAGACTCTGAAGACTCGAAGAAATTGAAAACTCCGAAGATTTATTTGACCCTTAGAAGACCAAAACCCCTTTTATATATTTACGTTAGATGCGACGATTTGTGAACTGTCATTTGTTTGATGTTTTTCCGACAGCCACAAAATAAACCTGTTTCTTCAAAACTATTGTTTGTATTGTGTGTATACCCCTCCTTTCTTCTCTCGTATCTCATCCCAAAACCTTTGGACCCCATAGATGATGAATGAAGATGGACTGGTATTCTCTGGACCGATGACTCAGCCGAAGGCAGAGCTATGGATTAAAAACATGGAGGATCCATTCGGCAAAATTTTGATTGCAAGAAAGTCTGAGGTTCAATACGCTCTTCAGTACTTTACAGAAAGTGTTGCAACCTGGTGGAAAATGCATCAAGCCATACAAGGATATAATGGAGCAAAAACCTGGGAGGAATTCAAGATGACAGTACTAAGATCTCGTCTTATCCAGAAGCCCCGTGACCCTAAAGTGAAGAAACCTTGTGCCTGCAAGATTTGCGGAGAAATAGGACACACCCAGGAGGAACACAAGGAAGGATGCCCTCATTGTGAGGAAAATCACCCAGCCGAAGAATGCCCCACTAGGCAGGTGACTTGTTTCTTGTGTGAAGGGACTACGCACTACCCTGCTCAGTGTCATATTTACCCCAAGGTACAAGAAGTTATGAAGCAGTAGAAAGAAGCCCGCAGGGAAAGTTTAGAAGAACCTGTGATGAAGGAAGTTGTTGAAGACCCTGAAGAAGGTCTAAACAGATTTTTCGCCCAAGCTTGCTATTCATGTGGAGAAGAAGGACATTTCTCACAGTATTGCCTGAAGGAAATCCAAGAGTATCTCGGAGACTTCCAGACAGCATAAGTGAAGTTTGACCCTCAGGAAATAGAAGCTCTGATCATTATGAAGAAATCCAGGAAGAGAAAATGAAGGCATCCCCAGAACAACCCAATTTCTGCAGAGAAGGACCTGAGTCATATCACGTGTTACAGGTGCAAGGATTTAGGTCATTACGCTGACAAATGTCCAGAAAAGAAGCTAAAAATCCAAGGAGCCTACATAATCACAAAGAAGCCCCGAGACATGTCGGAAGTTATTTGTTTTCGCTGCAAGGAAGCAGGACATTATGCTACTAAATGTCCCGACAAGATGAAAGCTGGAGCTAAGTATTTTGATATTGGTAATAAGTGTAGTAGGAAGCAAATTTATTTTTATGAGTACGATGAGTTGAGTTATGTAATGGGTGCTCAGAGATTGTAATGAATTCATGAAATCAATAAAGTTAATGTGTTATGATTTCATATGTTGGATTATATGAGTTGTTACTCTAGGAACGAATATTTTGGACCAGTTTCGAGGATATGAGAAATATGGTCTATGGATGGATTTGTGAATTTCATTTTAAGGGTGGTAGTACCCTGTGAAGAACACTAGACCAATGGAAAGGATAATTGTATTCCACAGAGTGGAGTGTGGACAATATACGGCTGAATTTGTATGATTACCTCTAGAGTATGAAGGAATGAGGTATTATTGGATTTAAATGGAGATGTAATGTTGGAATATGGAACAATTGTAACTCCCAAGATAAGTTAAAGTTGTGCAAGTATTGAAGTGGACCCATAACCCACAGGCCCAGGAATTAATAAGGATCGAGTACCCCCCCCCCCCCACCTGGAAGAAGAAATTTTGGAAGAAGTTGTGAATTGATCAGCAGACGTTTCTTAGGAGGTTACGAAAACCTTAGAGTTGTGAAGTAACGATAGATGTTTCATTCAGCTTGCAGAAACAATGGTTTACCCGAACCCAGTTCGAGGACAAGAGAAATTCTGCAATGCTTGTGAGACTGCCCGAGTGTTAGAAATACGAGATTCGCTAAACCTTATACAGGGTAATGATCTGGGTGCGGAATGGATTGATCACCATACCGACTTACTCTTATCATTCGCTCTTGCTATTTCGAATGGTAAATCTGAGTGACTTAACCATAGTAGAGTGACGACAATGTCAAAACCTTGTTTAAACCCTAGAATGGTAGGACGATTGATCCATGTACATGCAACCGTTGCCAACCGTAGGATATACGGTGAGATTCAACCCAGACCAATTTCCTGCAGAAACCAGAAATTGTGGGCCACCATGAGATTTTGATAGTTGTTTAGTATTGGCGACAGACCTGCCAGCTAAGAGGACCCAATCTCGGAAGAATCTTACCAAGATGGAAGGACACAAGATTTTGAAGAAAAGGTTATGCCCTACCGGAAGAGCATCGGTAAAAGAGTTATCCCGAAGCTCCATGAAGACCGTCATTGCGAACCCAAAAGGATGAAGTACATGAGTTATGTTGGAACCGTAATCATGCTTCTAAGTGTGGTAGCACCCCAGACCTTCCCGGTCAATGGATTTGCTAGAAGAACCCCAAACCCTAACCTTTTCTTGCTAGCCTCTTCGAATCCCGAGGACGAGATTCATTTTAAGTGTGGTAGGTTTGTAACATCCCAAAAATTTAAATTTTGGAATGTTATATTAAATAATTAGTTTTGATTGTTTGTTTAATTGTTGTGTGACTGATTGAGTGAAATTGAGTGCAATTTGAAACTTTTTGAAAATTGAATGAGAGGGAATGAAATGACTTTCCCAAAGATTTCTCTTTGCATTTATGATCTCCATGAATTCAAATTCATTTCATCACAAAACCCTAGAGTGAGGATGATATGACTTCTTCCATTTAAATAAATGAAAAGGATTTTGAAAAAGATTTGAATTCCATTTGGAAATATTTCAAATTCAGAAACTTTATCCAACTCAATGATTTTCATTAGAGAAGATAAAATGACTTCTTCAAATTATATGAAATATGAGTTGGAAGTTTAAAAGAATCAAATTGAAAGTCCGGTTGAAGTTATTTTGAAACCCACTTTCAAATTGGAGTTTATTTGGTGTTTATTGAAATTATTTTTATCCAAAAATAAAATATATGGAAAATAGGGTAAAATGATTCCCTACAATAGAAAATTTGGATAAAATAAATTTGAAATCATTTTGGTATTTTAAAAATGATTTTTAATAGGTTTTATTGCAACAGTAGCACTGTTTGAATTTCGTGTTTTTGTGTCAATTTTATCTTAGTTTGAAAAATAGTCCATGTTTTGGGATTTCTTTTTCTGAACATTTTGATATATTACATGCCTATATAATATTTGTATTTTGTTTGGTTTATGCTTTCTTTTCCTATTGTGTTTAAAAAAAACTCACACAATCCCACGTGAGGCCCAGCCTCCTCCACGACCCACCAGGGTCGTCTTCCTCCTAACGCTCCTGGCAGGAGCCAGACACACACACTCCAGCACCCTCCCCCAGCGCCCCTCCCCCTTTCCTTCCTCCCCTCGCCTCCTCGAAGCTTCCCACCGCCCTGCACCTTCCTTCCTCGCCTCCCCGCGTCTTTATGGCCATCAAGGCCGAGATTTTCGCTCGCCGAAAAATCCGCACTTGCCGGATCACGGTCACCGTTGCAGCTTGTACTTGGACGCCCCGAACCCTATAAGTACCGCCCCCTCGACGCCCTCTTTCCCCTCGACCGATTTTCCCCCTCGGGAGCTCTTTTCCCCAACCCCACAACCTGCAAGAACTCGCCGGAGTTCTTCAACTCCGGCGGCTTTTCCACCACTGCCCGAGGTCCGATTGGCCCTGCACCGACATCCCCTGAGGTTGCTGCGACGGCCTCTTCCTCGTCCCGTGCTCACTTTCCCCCGGGAGCCACCGCAGCATCAGATCTGACCTCATCTTCCCCAACTCTGGCGACTACTCCGGTGAGATCCAAGAAATCCCGTAATTTTTTTTTCTTCAAAAAAGTAGCGATCTTAGAAAATTCATATCTATTAGTATACATATCCAAATTGAGTGATTCCAATTGGGTTAGATCGCAAATTTTGTAAAGTTTCTGAATAGGTAAAAAAAATTATGTTTGACTATCCAATTTTGAATTTGATCAAATTCTCTTAAATCCTTAGATTTGATCTAACTTGAGTTTAGAAATAGATGTTTGATTGATTATTTTTGCAACTGTTTTGTCTATCCAGTAGCATATAGTTATTTATTTTTAGTTATTTTTAATTAGGTTATAGCAGAAACAGTACTGTTTTAGTTCTAGTTCTGTTTACTCTTTTCTTTATAGTTTTAATTGTTTTTAAATTATTTATTTTGTCACTTTTGACAAATTTAGTTTTGTTTCTGTTATTCAACAGAAGAAAATTTTATTTTTATATAAAAATTTATTTCATTTAGTTTTGTATGAAAACTTGTATAGGTCATAGTTAGAGTTTCATAAAAGCTTTTTATTTGTTTCTTTCAAATAAATTTTATGAAAAATACTTTCTGTTAACTTAGTTGTTTTACTTTTTATTTTCTGTTAACTTATTAGTTTAGTGTTTTAATTGCTGTTAAGTTTTTACCCTTTAGGGTAAAACTATGTTAGATGTTTGTAGCAAAGTCATAGATTTTCGTTAGTAGTTTTTCTTTCTAGTTTTATTTGAAGCTTCTTTGGAATTTGTTGGAGTTTTATTATTGAGTTTTTATTTGTTGTTTTAATTGTTATTTTGAGTGTTAGTATTGCTTGCTAGAATGATTGCTTATGTGAATGCTATGTTTGACTTGTATAGATTTTCTTCGGAGAGTGACGAATAGTTCTATCAAGTTTTGTGAGAGCGTTGTTATCTTCATCAACTTACCAGGCAAGTTCACTTTGACCATGCTTTTCATACCTATGTTTTTATTGCATTTAGTGTCATCTTTGCAACAATCCCTCCAGTAGTGATATTGAATTCTTGTAGTTGAGTAGTATGCATGAGGTAGGAACCCATCACCCTGTTACCAAGCCCGGGACATTATTTATTCTAATGCTACGCTATAGTAGACGGGGTTGGTATGAGTGCTCAGGAGTGATGTGAGTATGAAGGATCCCCTACGTCAATGACGACAACTTCATGATGGCATCAGCAAGGACTGCATCTTCAGGACCTCAAGACCTCAAGATTTTCGAGACTCGAGACAAGAATTCAATACACACTATTGGGTGAAGGACGGTTGACGGGCACCCTGGAGCAACCAGTGGATGGCCGGGATGCATGGAGAAGCGCCATGACATCTTTCGGAAAGCTTCACCCAGACTCAAAGCGACGGAAGAATACTTCATGCCCGGAAGCTTACCTGTGCAACCGCAAGTCATTATGGGCTCTGGCTTGGTTGACCTTAGTGGTGACTCTGGCTGGGACGGTGCTAGCAGATGTAGAACTACGGTAGGATTGGATGAGCACCAGACAGTGGTCAGAGGAACTCTTCGGAAGACCATGTTTCGATCGTCCTGTTGTCAAACATCATGAATTGCGAGGACGAAACGGGAGGGATCGAATCTTGCGGGTAAAGTGTACAAACCTCTGCAAAGGGTTTAAACCTAATCGATTAGCCGTGTCCCCGGTTACGAACAACTTGAGCCTCTGGACTTGGATCTATCTCGGAACTCTCAACACCGGATTGATAACTTAATTGTGGGCAACTTATGATGATTTGGGCTATGAGACATCGGTTGGCGGAACCATGTCATGATAGATAACTCCGTAGTGTACAATCCAGTTATTTCCTTTGATGTAGGGAAAATAAAACCAGCTTTTATGCAAACAAAACTCAGATACAGAGCCACAAAGCCATATTGCATATAGTATAGTTTATCATCTGTTTTTCTTACAGTGATCTTGCCGGTACATTCAATGTACTGACCTACACGGCTGGAACGTCTCATGTTGCAGATATTTCTTCGACGAGTAAGAGTTACGATACTGGGTTACGGTCTACACTCAACTTGCCGATGGCGTTGATGGGACTCCACACCCGATTGTTTGTTTCCGCTGAGACTTAGGAGGTATATATTTGTTTTATGTTATTTATACATGTGGTTGCACTTTGATATATACATTGATGTACTGTGTGTGCCAGCATACTGATCCAAGGATGGCACAGATACACAGAGGCTTGACCATTTGAGTTCGGGTCGCTACAGTGGATTCCACATTTTGAGCTCATTTTTCGTTGCACGGTCCCATTTATCTTTCCGTGTGTGCGTTTCCGTGTACCATATATTGCTATCGGTCTACTTTTTGCATTTGCAAATTTGCGAATCTTTTTCAACATTATTTGAATCTCGCTAACAATTGCATAAATTTTGTGCCACCATCCTCACCAAGCTACTCCAAAGGCTTTATTTGTGTAGGTGTGAGAAATCGACGAGATACGATACCAATTGTGCTATTTCCTTGCTACACTATTGAGTGGTCATAGATCCATTCTCAACATCGGTTAAGGTACATTTGGTATAGTTCTTTTCTTTCTTCCACTCACATATTTTCTTGCAATGATGGTTAGGCCAACTACTTCTTCGAACCCACTCTTCATCGAGCAAGATGACGACCTGAACAACTGCGTCACCAAGGACCACCTCTTTGGCGCGCAAAGAGCTTTGCATCAAGAAAAAGAAGCATTGGGCGACTGAATCGACCTACTCGCCACCGACTTGCGACAATCCGAACAACATACAAGAGACTACCTCAACCACAAGCTATCCTCACAAATGGAGGAGATCGATGAAAGGTTGTCTACTCAAAAGAAGGAGACCGATGCAAGGATGGACGAGATCCGCACCTTGTTGCTCAACCGTTCTTCTACATCTTCGTCATATTCAAGATGGAGCCACTCAAGTCGACATTCTTCACAATCTTCTTCAGATGCAAGTCCTCCTCGAGCTCGTCCGCATCATCGCCAAGACCATGAGGTTCATCAAGATCCACAAAACCCCTTCCATGTCAATAGTTTACAAGGCCGTCTCCGTAAATGCCAACACGAATGGCAACAAGCTAATGAACCTCCGGTCCAAGAGCAAGCTCCAACACGCCAAGAACGACAAGAATAACAAGATGGTGATGCCAATCGACAAGAGTGACAATGTTGTGAGGAACAAGCACTTGCAGCCCAACAAACTCTACAAGAATCAATTCAAGCTGTCAATGCGCGAAACCGTCAAGTACGTCTACAAGAAGAGGCCATCCGCCATGAGCGCCAAGAAGAAGCCACTCGTCGTGAAGAGCTTCAAGAAATGAGGAACCGTGCAAGAATTCCACACCCTCAACATCAAGCTAATCAAGCGGAGCATGAGGAGCAAGCGACTCAAGACCCTCCTCCATGACAAGAGCGTCATCATCATCACCATCGACCCCAACACAATGAAGAGCAACGCTATGGCAAGCGCAAGTTCACCATGCCTAAGTTCTCCGAAAGCAACGACCCTGAAGACTGCCTTTCATGTGCATTGAAAGTTGACAAGATCTTTCGTTTGCACAACTACGATGAAGAAAAGAAGATCGCCATGGCATCCCTTGAGTTCCAAGACTATGTCCTCATTTGGTGGGAGCAAGTCATTGAACGTCGAGAAGCAAAAGGTGACCCACCCATCACAACATGGGCTCAAATGAAGGATGTCATGTGAGCGCGCTTTGTTTCAACATACTATAACCATGACCTCTTCAAGAAGTTACAACTCCTCAAGCAAGGCACAAAGACCGTTGAAGAGTATTACATGGAAATGGAGATTGCCATGATACGAGCCAATGTCTCAGAAGATGATGAGCAAACTATGGCACGTTTCTTGAATGGACTCAATCATCCTATCAAGAAGATCACCGGCTTCCAACCTTACTCCAACCGCATCGAGCTAGTACACCAAGATACCAAGGCAGAGCGACAAGTGCAAGATGACTACAAGTATGCCAAGTACTCTTCCTAGACATACGGCTCATACACTCAAGCTTCAACGACTATGACGCCTTCTACCTCAACCAAACCTTCTACAAGCAACAACGACAAGTCAAGTTACAAGAAAACTTCGACAACCACAAGTCGTCCCCCTACTACAAGCAACTTCAAGCCGAGAGCTTCATCATCATCTACTCCAACCGATGAGACCATCAAGATGAGTTCCATCAAATGCTTCACATGTGAAGGCCGAGGCCACAAGACTTTCGAGTGCACTAACCGGCGCACCATGATCACAAACTTCGATGGAACATACTACTCCATGAGTGAAGGGAAATTAACGGAAGGCGTCCAACACAAACCGGACGTCTCACACCTCCCAGCGCCGGGACGACCGCTCCACTCCGGACATCTGGTGCCATTTCACAGAAGGGAAATTAACGGAAGTCTGAACCCTTCGGACGACCAAGCCTCCGGACGACCGATGCCCTCCGGATGACTGATGACCCCAGACCAGAGCCGAATCACCGGATGACCGATGCCCACCGGACGACTGGTCCTTCGCGAGCCACCGGACGTCCGAGACCCTCCGGACATCTGATGCCTGTCTGCGCATAGTGACTAGGGCAAGGCCCATGTACCCTTTTGCCCACCTAGACTATATGATGCGGAGCATCCTATGGACATCACCATGTCAAGAGTCTGTTTGGCAAGTGACACGTGCGACATCGACTTGACATACACAAAGGTGAATCATCTCCTTTACACGTGTTCACTTAACCCCTTCGAGGATGGTAGACTACTTGACACTTCTCCCGTGTGCATGCATAGGTATTGTCGGAACTTCACGGATGTCGAGGAGGAGTGCAAGCGCAAGTGTACATCTACACCATCCGCGAGGGAAGCATGGAAGAGAAGACGGAAGAAAAGAGAAGAAGAAGTGCAAGTTAGCACTTGCCCGGATGATCCGGTCCTCCACCCGGACGATTCGGACGACGCCTGGATGAGCCGGCCTCCGGCCCGGATGATCCGGATAATGTGCCCGGAGACACCTGAAGGCCTCACGCTAAATCCGGATCATCCGGACCCCAGCCTGGATCATCCGGACGGACCCGGACGTCCGGACCAGGTCCACGACACGCCCGGATCGTCCGGACGCCGCCCCGGATCATCCGGACCACCGAAGCCCGGATCATCCGGATGTACTCCCGGATCATCCGGACAGTGCCTGCGTACATGATGTTGGGCCCAGGCCCATGTACCCACTTCGCCCCCTCACTTAACCCTTCGTGGCTTAGACTATAAATAGACCTCCTCCTCCCCATTTTTCGGGTTAGCAAATAGGATAGCTCATTTGTATGTGAGCTTTGCTCCTACCTACTCTACTCTTGAGAGAGAGAGAGACTACCACTCCCATGGAGTTCAAGACCTCCATGTGAGAAGATCCTGCGGGATATCATCAAGGCCCCTCATGGGAAGATCCATCTAGGATATCATCAAGACCTCCTCATGGAGATGAACTTTACCTTGTGTCGGTGTCAAAACCGGCAGACCTCGGGGTAGGGGGTCCCGAGCTGTGGATCTAGGATCGATGGGTAACAAGGGACGACGAACACAGTGTTTACCCAAGTTCGGGCCCTCTCGAAGAGGTAAAACACTATGTCCTGCTTGATTGTATTGAATGTATAACGTGGTTTACAGAGTAGATCTACCTCGAGATCAGCATGCGCTAAACCCTAAGGCTATGAGGTGATGAATGTAGCTCTTAACCCTAATGACTACAACCCTCGGTTTATATAGACACCGATAGGGCTAGGGTTACCGAAGATAGATTACAACAAGGGTTTAAAGAGATCATGCGCCTTCTTGACTTGGAGGGCACACCACGGCTTCATAGATCTCCTGTCAATATACGGCTCCGCCAGTCTGGCCCATGTACAATGGGCCGTCGCCCCGAGGACCCCTTAGTCCATGACTCCCTCAGTAGCCCCCGAACTTGCCTCCAACGCCAAGACTTGTATCCGGTATCCATCCATCCGACCAGTATTCGGCTTGCGGGGTGAGTTCCTTAGTATGTCTCTCCCCTGTTCGGAACCAAGTGATGTCCGGAATCTGAAATGGTAGTTTTACTTAACACCGAAGGTAATAAAAAACATGGTTCAAGCGCAAATAGTGCCTTTATCTGACAACTTTTTCTCTTTCAATGAAGAGGTGCTCCCGGCCATAACGCCAAGCAGTTACTATTTCTCAAAGCGTGGCTCGAGGCTGACGCCACGTTTGACACATCCCCTCAAGGTGGAGATCATGTCCCGCTTTTCGGGGGATATGGTTAATGATTTTGATTCCCCTCCCCGCTCATAATGTTGCGGAGATATCGGGAAGTGGAGAGGCCAACGGCGTGGAAAAAGGAACCCCTGACCTGCCAACAGTCTATAAAGGGGGGCTGCTCAAGTCTCCATCCCATGCCCTCTTCCACCTTCCGCTCACGTAGACCTTCAGAGCTCCAGCACCCTTTCTCTCTGCTTCCACAGCGAATCCCACTTCACCTCCTTCGACCATGGATGGATTTGGCGCCAATGGGAAGTGGGAGGCCTCCTCTGTCACCAACAAGGACATTCTGAAGCTGAAGGAGGCCGGCTACTTGCCGGCCAATGTCGCCCATCGGGCCCCCGAAGAGGGCCAGATCATCCCTACGCTCGAGCCGGGCGAAAGGGTACTTTTCTCCCCCATTTCCTTAGGGGGCTCGGATTTCCCCTGCATCCCTTTGTGCGGGGGCTGATGTTCTTCTATGGGCTGGATTTTCATGATCTAGCCCCCAACTCCCTCCTCCACATTTCGACCTTCATTGTCGTCTGTGAAGCGCTCCTCCGAGTCTAGCCGCACTTCGGTTTATGGCTGAAGGTGTTCAATGTCAAGCCCAAGGTGGTCGGCGGTGAGCACACGGACTGCGGAGGGGCCATGATTAGTAAGCTGACATGGGTCCACTGGCTGAACAGCCACTTTGTCGACACCGTCCGGATGTGGCAGAAGGAGTGGTTTTATATCACCGAGCCGAGGGAGGCCGCATGGGGAGCGGCCCCCGCATTCAGGTCCGGACCCCTACCAGATCGGCCTCCTGGACCACCAAGAGCCCGGACTGGGGGTGTGTTGCTGACATGAAAGCACTACAGAAGTGCGTCGACAACATAATAGAGATAGGCACAAAGCTGGTCGACGTGGTCCAGATCATGCTCCACCGCCGGCTCCTCCCTTGCCAGGCGAGGGCCAAGCCCATGTGGGAGTACGAGCCTGAGGATCCGGCCACCGTGCGACACCTCTACGGCATGACTCCTGACAAGATATGGGGCCAACTATTCCAGCCCCAGAAGAAGTGGCCAGGCGAGGGGAAGGACGTCGGCCTCGATGCCGCGAACCCCCCAAGGGAGGTGAGCGGCATTTTTTTCTTCGAGGAGTGTTTGGATATTCACACCAGGTTTGATTCTGTCTAAACCTGGTATGTGGATTTTGTAGTGCTGGCTTGCCAAGGCCAAGAAGATCCGCGGCCCGACGCCTCTGCCAAAAGGGCCCCGATCAGAGCAGCTGGAAAAGCTGCTGGTCGTGGTGCCTTATAAAGCGCCCACCAAGAAGGGCAAGAAGAAAGAAGTGCAGGAGGCCAGGGAAGGCCTCTGCCGTAGGGTTCGTCCAGGCAATTGGTCCAGAGACGTTGTGGCCTCATCCGTGCAGGATGGGGGCGAGGATGAGGACGAGGAGGAGAGTGCCTCCTAGCACTCCAAAAAGAGGGCGGCGGCCCAGGACGTCGAGGAGGTCCAACCTTCTCCGGCCCGAAGAGATGATGCCGGCCCAAGCTGGTCCTGTCCGATAGTTCAGACTCCGACAAGGAGTCCGAAGTGTCCGAGAAGGTTCCGGAGAAGGATCCCCAGGTCAAGCACCCGGCCAGCAGGTAAGGCGTTGGCATTTTTAGCTATCTCGTTTTCAGTAATTTGCTTTAGTTGAAGGTTAACCCCTCCGAGTTGCAGTCCCCCACGTGAACGTCCCATCGAGCAAACTTCGGAGGGGACGTCTCCGCCCGCCGAACTGGCGGACAGTGGGTCTATGGCGGACTCCGCGCCTCCTCCGATCCCCGAAGAGGTTGAGGAGGTGCGGTCCCAAAGGACTCCTCCTCCCCCGAACACAGAGGGGGAGGCGGACGCCATAATGACCGAGGTTAGCACCTTGGTCATCGAAGACCAGGAGGGAGCGTCCCTCCTGGCTAGCAAGGGTAAGGAGTCTGGACCATCCGGACCCCAACCGCCGACCGCTCCCGAGCCCCCAAGGCCTTCGACGGCACAGGCTCCTCCCAGCGTGGAAGGGGCCGGGGAGCCAACGCCAACGCCAGCGCCAAACACCTCCACACGGGCGGCAGCTGGCTGGCCAGATGCGCTGGATGAGCTGGTGAACAACTCCGTCATCATTGATGGGCACCGCACTCTAATGAGTGCGGTTATGTAGAGTGTTCGTTCCGTCCAATCCGGACTGAACGACGCTGTCCAAGGCCTTCTAACAAGCTTTGAGGTAAGTCAAGTAATGTTCTTTCCTCATAATGCAGTTGTAATTGTTAGTTTAGGTAGGCCGTATACATAGCAGCCCCCGAGACTCTGCCAGGACCTCGAAGAGACTTGCAGAGGATCAAATTCGGTAGGTCGATTAATAATGTCGACATTTCTTTTGTTGATGCAGGCATCTTCCGTGGCCACGGCTGCTAATGCCACGGTGTTAGAGACAATGGATCGGAAGCTCATGTTTTCCGATCAAGAGCTTGACCTTGTCAACAAACGGCTTGACGAGGCGCAAGGTAAGCCCTGTGAGAAGATGTGTACTTGCTTGACGCCGGATATTGACGATCCAGACTATATGCTAATCCCTTATCTTGATGATCCTGTAGCTGCTGCCGCCGAGGTCAAGGGCTTGAAGGAGGCCCTGAAGAAAGCCAAGGCTGAGGCGGCCGAGAAGAAGACGACCGCTGAGAAGGCGGTGGCCGAGCTTGAGAAGGCCAAGCTTGCTACCGAGCAACATGAGGCTCGGGTGACCAAAGTCCAAGTGGAGCTCTAGGATGCCGCCAAGAAGCTGGAGGCCCTTGAGCAGGGGCAGAAGGAGAAATCCTCCCGGCTATCCAAGGCGGAGAAGGAGCTTCAGGAGGCGAGGAGTGACGCGCGAGGTGTCCGAGAGGAGCTCCAGCAAGCCACGCAAATTGCCAATGGTAAGAAATACTTACTGCAGAGTGTGTTCAGAGGCAACAGGTTCGCCCTGCTAACGAGGGTCTGGCGCTCCGCAGGCGTCTTCACTGAGCTTCCAAAGAATGCAGCGGCCGCGGCGAGGCACTATGCCACCCTCGAGGAGGGCTCCACGCAGCGGCTCTTCTGGTCACAGTTTCCAAACTCCGAGCGTCCACCCCTCCTCAGCGATCAAATGAAGCAGCTGATGGAGATGCATCGGATGTCCGAGCTGGCATAGAAGGACCTCTGTGTCAGCCTGTGGCCAGTCGAGCCCATTCCGGACACCTACTTCAGCCTTGTGCAGAAGCTGCGGGAGGCGCCGCTCCTGATTGACACCGTAAAGCGGTCAGCGTGCCTTGAGGGGGTGAGGCTCGCGTTTGCGAAGACCATGGTTCATTGGCCGAGGATTAATCCAATGGAGATGGCCACTGGTCTGCCGCCCAAGGGGAAGGAGCATCGCCGCCCCGAGCAGTACTTCGCGCAGGTGATGACTGGAGCGCGGGCAATAGAGGGCCTGTGTTCGGAAGATGTAATGTTTGAGTACTTGTATTAAGTTTGTATCAAGTGGGACTTATGCTTCATTATGCGCCCGACGAACTTATTTGATATTGTAATGATTAAATTTTGACTCCTGTGTGGCCGTGTGTTTATTCTGAAAGCTACCAGTCGTCGGCTTCAGCCCCCAAGTGAATATCATGAGGGGTGTTTCGTCTCTGCACTGTTAGCCAACGTCTTGGTGCCCGGAGGCGGTAGTGCGGGAGCGAAACCAGGCAATCAGACTATTCGGTTTTACTGCTTTCACTTAGCCTTAGGAGCTTGACGGTGGAGACTAGGGACTAGCCCCCGGTGTATTGTGATGTACTTGGGGATAGAAACCTGCCCTTTCTGATCACATGGTTTGTGTTAAGACGAACCCTTCGTGTGACACGGCGAAATCGCCAACGATTTTTAGAGTCAAACCTCGTCATCGGATCACGGACCCATTCGCGCTTACTATGACGGTCAGTTTTCGGCTTTTTCCTCCTGAGGTACTTGACTGGGCAAACCAGAAGTACAATCGCAGGGGTTCTCCCTTTGCCCTCTTAGCTGAACGTGCGGAACATAAGAGGCAAGCACAGGAGCCGGGCAACCCAACTATTGACCCAAGACATAGTTCAGAATAGATGCATATAGTGCAATATCTGAGACTCCGAACACCCAGCGGAAAGAGGTGATATTGAGCTGATGTATAAATCGAACTCTTGACTAGTTAATATATTTTCATGCCGGGCTGTTCGAAGAGCGAGTGGGGAATCCGGAAAGAGATAGAAAAAATTGCAAGATGCGGATATCCGAATACCATAAATGGTATTTTTATTATTTCTCATAAGCTCGGGACGTCTAACCGTACAATTCGAACTGCGAAGGCAGTAATTGTAAGAGAGAAAGAAAAAGAAAATTTACAGAGTAAAGGTTGACGCAGGGCCTTGATGCGTGAGTTGAAGCCTTCACTGTGCTCTGCTGCACGTGTGCGCCTTTGCTTCTGATAGCTGGGGGTTGGGACCTTCGATGAGACCTTGATGGGCGAGGACCCTGTCGATGGAGCTTTAAGCTTGGGGGTATCCAGAATTGGTCCCCGGGTCGTCCGAAGACGAGGTAATTCCGAAGTTCGGTTTAAACAAACATGTACTTCGGATTAATGTATGCCTCACGGCTGCCCATGGTATTTTGAGTGCAAAGTTGTGCTGACAAGGCACGTTGAGCGTGAAGAATGTGGGCGTGCCGTGGGGCGCGTATCCCTATCTGCGGCGAACGCATGCGGGTTCCCATGACGGGGAACGGGTTCGAACCTGTTTACTATTGTCGCCGGCCTTTACGGCGGGTCGGCATCCGGGCCTATATGGGCCGGTGTGCTCTTCGGTTCAAAGTGAGCATTATGTGTTGCCGTTGATAGTTATGACGTCCGAAGGACCAGGCATCTTCAACTTGAGGTACGCGTAGTGCAGAAGGGCATTGAATTTGGCGAACGATGTTCGGCCGAGGAGGGTGTGATAGCCACTGCGAAAAGGTGCAATATCGAAGATCAAGTCATCGCTTCGGAAACTATCCGGAGATCCGAACACTACTTCAAGCATCACGGTGCCCGTGTAGCGGGCCTCCACTCCCGGAATGACCCACTTGAAGGTGGTGTTACTGGGTTTAATTCTTGATGGATCGATCCCCATTTTCCTCACTGTATCCTCGTATATCAGATTGAGGCTGCTTCCTCCGTCCATTAGGACTCTAGTGAGGTGGAATCCATCGATGATGGGGTCTAGCACTAGGGCTGCGGACCCTTCATGGCGTATGAAGGTGGGATGATCCCTGCGATCAAACGTGATCGGGCAAGCTGACCATGGATTGAACTTCGGCGCTACTGGCTCGACGGAATATACGTCCCGTAGCGCTCGCTTCCTCTCCTTCTTCGGTATGTGGGTTGCGTAGATCATGTTTACCGTCTTGACATCGGAAGGGAAGGGTTTCTGGCCTCCACTATTCGGCCTGCGGGGCTCATCATTGTCCTTGCTTCATGGGCTTTTGCTCGAGTCTTCGGCTGTGAGTTTGCCGGCCTGGTTGATCACCCAACAATTTCGGTCGGTGTGGTTGGCGAGCTTCTCTGATGTGTTGTGGATGTGACAAGGCCTGTCCAGAATTGTGTCCAGTCTAGATGGGCCATCACCATTGCCTTTAGGGGATCTCTTTCAAGGTCCGAACTTCTAGTTTCGGAATCCGGCATTTACTGCTGTATCCTCGCCCTCGTCGTCATTTTGGCAACGTTCATTCTTGCTGCGTCGGGGCTTTCCATTTCTGTCCCGAACCTCGGAGGTACCTAGTGTGTCTGGGTTGGTGTTTTTGCGAGCAAGCCAACTGTCTTCGCCCGCGCAAAAGCAGGTCATGAGGGAAGTAAGGGCTGCCATAGTTCTTGGTTTGTCCTCGCTGAGCTGCTGTACAAGCCATTCGTCCTTGACACTATGCTTAAAGGCAGCCAAGGCTTCGGCATCCGGACAGTCAATGATCTGATTTTTCTTGGTCAGCAATCGGTTGCAAAACTGTCGGGCAGACTCTCCGGGTTGTTGCGTGATGCGATTTAGGTCGTCAGCATCTGAAGGCAGGACATAGGTGCCCTGAAAGTTTGCTCGAAAAGCGTCCTCAAGTTCTTCCCAGCAACCTATGGAGTCTTCAGGAAGGCTGTTCAACCAGTGTCGAGCCGGGCCTCTAAGCTTTAGCGGCAAATATTTAATGGCATGGAGGTCATCTCCTCGCGCCATGTGGATGTGGAGGAGGAAATCCTCTATCCATACGGCTGGATCTGTGGCTCCTTCGTATGATTCGATGTTCACAAGCTTGAAGCTTTCCGGGAATTGATGTTGCATTACCCTCTCTATGAAGCATAAGGGGTGTGCGGCGCCCCGAACTCGGGCAACATCGCGTCGGAGGTCTTCAGCCCTCCTAATCTGCTGCTACTCCCGGACTATATCATTTCGGTTTAACCAATCATAGTATCCTTCCTGGTACGCGGGCAGGTCCTCTCTGGGTCCATAGATGGACCTGGTACGGCCTCCACGAGTGTCTAGGTCATGGCGGAGGTCGTACTCGTAGGTTGGCCGCAATTGATCCTTGCCGTGACAGCGAGGTGGGGCGGCTAGGTGTTTGGCCTCGTCAGCTTCCCTGTCCCGCCCTCTAGGGGGCGGTCCGGCTGTTCGGCGTTTGTGTATATTGGGCGTGTGGGTCTACGGCCTCGTCGTCGAATTGTGGCAGGAGTCTTCGCTTGGGATAGATTTTGGTTAGCTGTTCGTGGCCATACCCTTCCTCAGCAGCTAGGACTTTAGTCCATCGATCATTGAGGGTGTCCTGTTCAGCCTTTGGCCAAGTTCTTTTTGGTAAAAAGATTCAGAAAACAATAATGAAGAAGCAAGGTCGACAATACAGGTATGATAATTGTTGCATGAACAACATGGTACAGATACCCCAGACAATCTGATTCCGTATCGATCACCATGGATGTACACTCAAGAGGTCTAATTTATTCCATAAGGCCCTCAAGTTAATCCAACCTGCTCAGCCAACTGTATATGCTCAGAATTGTCAGTATGGGTTTTCAAATCTGTCATGATGGATCAAAGATTCCTTAGCCAACTCAGCAGTTTGACATCAGCCACCGTGTTAAATCATCGCACGGCCTACTACCCACATATGGGTATCCGGACAGTATGAGTAATCGAAATGCTAAACAACAAGCTCATATCATGTTGTAACACCCCATGTACTTAGCAACAGTGATCACCTTAGTTAATGCCATGTCAGCAAGTTTATCAGTGCCTAATCATCATTTGCATCATATTGCATTTCAACTCCTAGTTCAAACTTCAAGTAAATTCAAAGTGGAAAATAAAAGTTGTTCAAATCAGAAACTAAAATGTTTAATAAATAGCAAATAATTCAGAGGCAATTATAAAATTGTAACCAACCTTATTGAAATTGCATAAGTGACCCTAACAACCTCAAACAGTGGATGAAAACAATATTTAATAACCTTTTATTTAATCCAAAATTAATATGAAATAGTATTTACCCCAAACCAGTTTTTGGTGATAGGATATGTTGCAATGTGATTTATGGTCTAGGTCTCATATTTTACAAAACCCATTTAATGCCCAAACAATTTACAAAACAGAAAAGAAAAGGAAACAGAAAAAAAGGAAAATAGAAAAAGGCCTAAAGCTCTACTGTGCACTTAGGCCTGTTGCTACAGCGCGGCCCAGCCCACTCCGCGCCATCCCCCACCTCCCGCACTGCTCACTGCCTCGCTGTCGAACACCTCGCGCCCGCACGCGCGCGCGCACCCGGCCCCCCTCGCTCGCCGCTCGACAGCACGTCGCCGCGTGCGCTGGGGATAAGAGCAGCTCCCCGCTCCCCCTGGCAAACCCTAGCCACCGTTTCCCCCCGCTCCCCCTCGTTCCCCACCTCACCCGAGCGCCGCCATGACCGTGGTCCCGTGAAGCACGCGGCCACCGGCCCTCACTCGCCTTACCGACGCGCTCACCAGCTCCGCCGTCGTGCCCTACGCCGCCTCCTACCTCGAGCTGGAGCTCGGAGCCCCGACAGCGACCACGGCGACCTCATCTTCCTCCCCGGCCCCGTCGTCTTCATCGCCGGATTCCACCGCCCTCCGACCACCACCGGCTTCACCGGGCCTTCCCAGCAACGTCAGTGAGCCTCTCCCTCTTTCCCATCATTCCCCGCGCTCGATTTCCAGCTCTGGCGCCCACTACAACGTTGCCCGATGCCCACCGCCGCGGACCTCGTCGCTGGCGACCGTCCGGCGACCATTTGGTCCCTTGCTGCTGTCCATCCTGCTCGCCGTGCCACGTAGAACCTCCCTAGCGCTTCACCTCGTCCATTTGCACGCCGATGCGAGTAACACGAGCACCACCCGAATGGCTCACCGCCAGCGTCATCGTAGCGCTCGCCCCTGACCACCCCAGCTGCTCCGACCGCCGCCATCCGACGCGCCGTCGTCTTGCCGTTCGAACGCGCCTAACGGCGCCCAAAATGGTGCCTTGTGCGCGAAATCCGACCACACCCGAGGCCGCACCACCGCGAAACGCGCTCACCAGCGAGATTCCGGCGAGTCGCCGGCCATCGCTGACGTGTCCTGACATGTGGGACCCCCTGTGTCGCTGACGGGTGGGTCCCGTTGACCCGTTGACCCCAGTCAGCGCTGACTGGGCTGGCCCCTGTCTATGACATGTGGGTCCTGCTAAATAAACTAATTAAATAAATAAATAAATTGTTAATTAGTTAATTCAGTTAATTAGTCAACTAAACACTCATTGACCAGTAGGCCCCACCTGCTAATTAGTTAGATTAAATTAACCCTGTTTAGTTAGCTCAGTCAATGACATGTGGGTCCCACTGGACCCACCTGTCAGGTTTGACCCCGGTCAGCCCCTGTTGACTTGCTGACATCACACCTAGGTCATGCTGACATCATCATTTACTATTCTGGATAAATCGACTTTAAATAAATAATTAAATTTAGAAAATGATTAAAACTTTGAAAAATCGTATAAAATAAACCGTAACTCCGATGAAAATAATTTATATATGAAAGTTTCTCAGAATTTCGATACGAATCTAAATACGCCCTCCTTATTCCTGTCAGATGCCCCTAGATAGATGAACATGGAACTTTTAGACCGATTTCAATAAATGAATAGTGCCCAACTTTAATTAATTAAATCCAAATAAATTCTTAAATTAACTAACTCATTTAGTTAGGCAGTAGAACACCCTGGCATATCATTTAGACATGTCATGCATATTGTTTGCATTTTGCCATGAATTTATTGTTTCTCTCCCCCTCCTCTCTCGATAGACACCGAGACCGACGCCATTGCAGCTGGGTACGACTACGCTACAGACAAGCAGGCCGTTGACGACCCCTCTTTCTTGCCAGAGCAACCAGGCAAGCCCCCCCTTTGAGCATCCAGATATCACCCATTCCATTTCTCCTGCTTGCATTAGATTTTGCTATTGTTAATGTTTGCTCCTATTCTGATGCATAGCCTGCTTTTGTAACCGATTTATTGTTATCTTACCTGCCTATGTTAAACTGTTTAGTATAGGTTGGCAGTGAACCATCAGTGACCCCCACCACCTTACCTTTGTTGCCCCTGCTTGATCATCGACGACTCGACCAGTGTGATCGTCGACCAGAGACCGACACATCACTTCACCCCCTTAGTTGTACGACTCTTCATAGTTACTATCGAGTGCCGAGGGTGATAGCTCGTAACGCACTCCTGATGAATACTCTGCAGTGTAGCTGTTCGATTGTGGTCATCGAGGGTGATTCCTCATACGTTCACCCTGATGATTTCATCGGGTGGAATTCATCGAGGGTGATTCCTCAGGTTTTCCCCCTTGATGTTATGACCACATGGTTACTTTGACCTTTGTTATAGGCGGGTCGACGCAGATGGGTACCCGCAGGGGATCTATGATGTCGGGTGTGCCGGAAGGGCACTCGAGTGTGATATTGTGGCGGAGCTTCAGAAACTCTGATTCTCTCCGCGTGTTACTAAATGAGCATATCGGATTTGGGTGTTTGATCTGAGTGGGTCGACGTGCCCTATACGCACTACCACCACGCGGGATTATGGTTTATGGGGCCCTCTACGTCGTACGTTTCTCCCGAAAGCTCTTCAGACGTCACGTTTCACCGTGCGGGCTGATCGCCAGGATTGGGCTGGATACTTCACTGATGAGTTCAGTGTCACGCCTGCACCACGGCCAGCCACGCAACGCGCAGGGTGCCCAGGGCGATGGCCCAAGACCTCTGGGTGCATAGGTTAGTCCAGCGTGCTGACCTCTCTGCTGAGCCTAGGTAGGGCGCTGCTTCGTGTTGATCTCCCGAGGCTGGGCATTACCCAGCAAGTGTGTGCGGCCAGAGGTGATCGAGCGTGTTGGGTAACAGTAGTGCACCCCTGCAGGGAAGAATAATCTATCGATAACCGGTCCTACGGTAAAGGACACTCAGTTTGTATATCCCGATCTACCACTTGAACTGGATACTTGTTACTTAATTGAAGCTTCGGGATCGCTTTCTCGCTGGGAGTCGAGGAAGGATCTCTAGGCTTGCTTCAACATGTTTGCTTAATAAAATGCTATTCTACTCTCTTCTATTGCTGCAAGATGGTGGCTTCGTGAAGATGACTGAAGATGCTAGTCTTCAATAGGACTAGGCCTTCTCTCTATTCTGGTATTTCTGCAGCCCAGTCCACATATACAGCCTTTCTCCTTTGATAATGTTGCATATGTAGTGTAGATCCTTGCTTGCTGAGTACTTCGGATGAGTACTCACGGTTGCTTTGTTACTTCTTTTTCCCCATACCCCACTTTGATGATACATCAGATGATGGAGCCCCGGAGCCAGAGGTCCCAGCAGGAGCTTACTACCAGGAGGGTCCAGACGACACGTACTACTGGATCGAGCCAGCCGACCAGGAGTAGGATCGGAGGCTCCCAGGCAGGAGGCCTTCGCCTTTCGATCTAGAGTCATTGTTTGTGCTAGCCTTCTTAAGGCAAAACATGTCTAACTATGTCTGTACTCAGATATTATTTTTATGACTGACTTATGTATTCGGATCTTCATGATCCCTGGTCTGTAATATTGTGGATCTTCGTTTATTTGTGTTAGAGTTGTGTTGTGACATCTTCCCGTGAGTCCCTGTGCTTGATCGTGCATGTTTGCGTGTATGATTAGTGCATGATTGAGTCGGGGGCGTCACAAGTTCATATCAGAGCCGACTGCCTGTAGGAAGCCCCCTTCCAATTCCTTGGCCGAAGTTGAGTCTAGAAACCGAAAAACTAATTTACTAACTTGGTTGTGTGGCTTACGGGCCCACATCGCCAACTGGGTGGTATTAGGATCTTTTATTCCTCGTCTATACTCTGGGACTCTGATCTCTCTTCTATTCGGGTTAAATAAATTTTACTAACGCCGACACCTAGGATCTCGTAAATCCCGTCTACCCAGAGAGCTGGATATCTGTGCGATTTCCCTGTCATTGATCTGATTAGTCTGATAATCATTTTCCTTTCCATTGTTTTGTTTAACCTTTCTCTCCGAGTTGTATTAAACTTCTCATTGTCATTTGACAATCCTGAATTTCCTCTGTTTCAGATGGATCGTTTGTTTCCACCACGTCCGACGACACAGCTTGTGCTTCGCACTTGGGCTCATGATGCCCCTGGGTTTCCAGCTGTTCTGATCGCCCTCCTGACCAGACTTGGCTACCGTTGGTACCCCGAGTACATGGTCTACGAGGATTACCGCAAGTTCAACCAGGAGCAGTACCATGCTGATGTTCGTATCTATGATCAACAAGATGACTCAGACACTGAGCTGCACCTTTTCCACGGTATCGGTGTGACGATTGAGATGGCAGTCCATGATGCTGCCTACTCTGCTGTCGCACATCTCCGAGGAGAGTTCAGCGATATCTTGGACGACTCTGAGTTCCGATACATTCTGTATGCCCCTGCTGGAGATGCTACTGGATACTACACAGCTATCTGTGCCCCGTACAAGCCTCATCGCTACGACCCGCGCGTTCTGATTCAGTGCACTCAGGCTCTGGATCGCACTGTTCGGGCTCTCGCCGTCGAGTTTGTTGCCACTCGAGCATGTCTCTATGATGCTATGACGCAGTTGCTACCCGCTGTTCGTGCAGGGATACATCTGGAGCACCTCCTTTATCCACGTAGGACTCAGATGTATGCTGGTATTGATTAGCCTGCTGTTGGAGGTCACACACCTGCACGTGGACCTCTTCTTACAGCTCGAGACCGGGTTCTGCATCAGAGTGCACATGGAGCGCAGGATCCTACCGCGACGAACATTCGTCGTCCGCATTCGCAGTTACCTCATTTTAGTGGTTTTCTCTGACATTGATGTAGCCTTTGCTATGTCTCGTTGTGTACTTCCTTACTGTGTGCCTGCGCGCCGCCTAGTATGTCTAGTTCTAAATTTGCGCCGTTATGCCGTCCACATGTACCCGACTCTGTGTATGGATCTGTATGTCTTAATTGACTACTGTTATGTATCTGTTACACTGCTCAAATTTTTGTCGAGTTACATCATGCTTGTCGCTAAACACTCGCAATTTCTTTTACTAAACCACCCCTGTTGATACTTAGCAGGATGGTTAGACCAGGTGGTCGTGGTCGTGGTCGTGCCCCTGAACGCCCACCACCGCCAGACTATATGGCAGCTATGATGCAATAGTTCGAGCTCAACCGTCAGTTCATGACTGGGATCATGGCTTAGTTTCCGCATCAGAACAACCAGAACCAGAACCCTCCTTCAATAACTTTGACAGAGTTTATGCGACTCAACCCCACTCAGTTCCGCAACTCTGACAAGCCACTCGATGCTGATGACTGGCTCTGCGACATCACTCACGAGATGGAGTCTGCTAATGTCGCCCCTGCCAACTTCGTCACCTTCGCGGCCTTTTTCCTAAAGGGTCCCGCTGCTCAATGGTGGGACACCCACAAGCGTACACTTCCCGCTGGAACAGTGGTTACCTGGTATGAGTTCCAGGCTTCTTTTCATGCCCGTTATATTCCTCAGGGAATTATGGACCGGATGAAGACCCAGTTCCGCAACCTCACCCAGGGCAACAAGACTGTCGAAGCTTATCAGCGGGAATTTCTTGACCTATCCCGCTATGCTGAAGAAGACATCGCCACGAATGCCCATAGACAAGAGAAGTTTCGTAATGGACTCCACCCAGACATCGAGCTTGCACTTTCTGCTCAAGACTTCAACGACTTTTCTACTCTTGTGAACAAGGCTATTCTAGTTGAGACCGCTCAGATGAAACACAAGGACTCGCAGAAGCACTATCGTGATGCTGGCTCATCTTCGGGCTCAGCACAGAAGCGTCGAGTCTGGATTCCCAACAACGTGTTCCATCCAAATGCCCCTGCGTCAAAGAACAACTATGTTGCACCATGTTTGCCTCCTCCACCACCGAGGTAGCCAAGAGCTCAAGCTATTCAACACAATGCTCCTCTTCGTCCTGAAGATGGTCTGTGCTTCAAGTGCCGCAAACCAGGTCACCTTGCTAAGGAATGCCGCCAGACTCAGAATCAGTTGGCTTTTCCTCGTACTGGCCGTGGCAATGGACGTGGCAACAATCAGACCCGCAACTATAATACTGGGTCTACTGCACATGGTCGTGGACACGCTTACGACATTGATATTGAAGAAGTCCAGGATCAACCTGCTACTGTGATGGGTACCCTTTTCGTTAACTCAGTACCTGCTTCTGTATTATTTGATTCAGGAGCATCGCATTCTTTCATGTCAGAAGCATTTGCATTATCTCATGACATTGCATTTCAAAAGATGAATCTGCCAGTAGTTATCCGCACCCCTGGCAGCCAGTGTCAAACCACTATGATGGCACACAATGTCCCCGTTGAAATTAAAGGATTGGAATTCCTTGTTTCGCCCATTATCCTGAAGTCTTCCACCATAGACCTCATCCTCGGAATGGATTGGTTGAAAGCTCATATAGCTTCGATCAATTGTGCCACAAAAGTCATCCAACTTCTTCACCCCTCCGATGGGATAGTGAACTACACCGCCCGAATTACTCGAGATGCTGAAGCTCAGATATATGCTCTGAATGCTTTGAACGCCTCACCTCTAGAAGGAATCGAGAACATTCCTGTCGTTCGAGATTTTCCGGACATTTTTCCAGAAGAACTTCCAGGAATACCCCCGGTTAGGGCTGTCGAGTTTGTCATTGACTTGAAGCCTGGCACTACCCCTATTGCGAAGCGTCCTTATAAGATGCCGCCACATGAACTCCTTGAGCTTAAGGAAGAAATTGACAAGTCACTTAAGAAAGGTTTCATCCGCCCCAGTTCCTCTGCTTGGGGAGCACCTTCACTCTTCGTTAAGAAGAAGGATGGAACTAACCGATTGGTTCAGGATTATCGGCCCATTAACGAAGCCACAATCCAGAATAAATACCCACTGCCCCGGAGCAATGATCTTTATGATCAGCTTGCTGGATCCTCTGTCTTCTCGAAACTCGACTTGAGGTTGGGTTATCATCAGATCCGTGTTCGCGAAGAGGATATTCCGAAGACTGCCTTTGTCACTCGTTATGTCTCTTATGAGTACACTGTCATGTCATTTGGCTTAACAAATGCTCCAGCAACCTTCTCCAGGTTGATGAACTATATCTTCATGGATTACCTCGACAAATTCGTCGTGGTTTATTTGGATGATATCCTTATATATTCCAAGAATGAAGAAGAACATGCTGAACATCTTCGGCTTGTATTGGAGAAACTACGAGAACATCAGTTGTATGCTAAATTCTCCAAGTGTGAATTCTGGTTATCTGAAGTGACCTATCTTGGTCATGTGATTTCCAAGAATGGCTTTGCTGTTAACCCGGAACGAGTTCAAACCATTCTTGACTGGACTCCCCCGAAGAATGTTAAGCAAGTCAGGAGTTTTCTCGGACTCGCTAGTTATTGCCATCGATTCGTTGAGAACTTTTCCAAGATTGCAAAGCCACTTACTGATCTGCTCCACAAAGGTGTTAAATTTGAGTGGATAGAAAAATGTCAAGAAAGCTTTCAGACACTAAAAGATAAGTTAACATCTGCCCCAGTGCTAGCACCCCCGGATTCCCAAAAGGATTTCGTGCTATATTGTGATGCGTCTCATCAAGGATTAGGTTGTGTCCTAATGCAAGAGTGTAAAGTGATTGCTTATGCCTCTCGACAATTGCGTCCTCACGAAGAAAATTATCCAGTGCATGATCTTGAACTTTCGGCGGTTATTTATGCTCTGAAGCTATGGCGACATTACCTTCTCGGTAATCGTTGCGAGATATACATGGATCATCAAAGTTTGAAGTACCTATATACTCAACCAGATCTGAACCTTCATCAACAAAGATGGCTCGAGACAATTGCCGATTATGATATGAATATCTCATACACCCCTGGCAAGGCTAATGTAATGGCCGATGCTTTGAGTCGCAAGGCTTATTGCAGCAACCTTATGGTTCAGGAAGCAAAACCTACGCTTTATGAAGAACTTCGCAAGTTGAACCTCCATATTGTTCCACAGGGTTATCTCAATACCCTGGTTGTTGAACCAGATCTTGAGCACAGCATTAAGATTATACAAAAGTATGACTCTGAAGTTGAAAGGATTAAGCGATACCTCGAAAAAGGAAAGCCGTCAGAATTCCATCTTGATAAGGATGGGATCCTATTTTTCCAACACCGTCTCTTCGTACCCAAGTTCAAGGATGAGAGGGAACACGTTATGAAAGAAGCTCATGACACTCCTCTGTCAATTCATCCTGGTAGCACAAAGATGTACCGTGACATTTGTCAGAGATACTGGTGGCCTAATATGAAGCGAGACATTGCTCGTTATGTTTCTGAGTGTGACATTTGCCGCCGCATTAAAGCAGAACATCAAAGGCCTGCTGGAACTCTGCAACCACTTGATATTCCTGAATGGAAATGGGACAAAGTCCAAATGGATTTCATTACTGGTTTTCCCAGATCTTAGAAGGGTCATGATGCTATCTTTGTCATCATTGACCGATTCTCCAAGGTTGCTCACTTTCTGCCAGTCAAGGAGACGATCACTGCTAGTCAGTTAGCAGACTTGTATGTTTCCCGAATTGTGTCACTCCACGGTGTTCCGTTGGAGATCAGTTCTGATCGTGGCAGCCTCTTTACCTCAAGATTCTGGAATAGTTTCCAAGAAGCTATGGGAACTCACCTGTCCTTCAGTACCGCTTTTCACCCTCAGTCACAGGGTCAAGTCGAATGAGTTAATCAAGTGCTCGAAGATATGCTTCGAGCTTGCGTCATCTCCTTCGATAAGAAATGGAAGAATCTCTCCCGTATGCTGAATTCTCTTACAACAATAGCTATCAAGCTAGTCTGAAGATGGCACCTTTTGAAGTTCTTTACGGACATAAGTGTCGAACCCCTCTGAATTGGTCAGAAACTAGGGAACGCTCACTCGTCGGACCGGACATTATCCAACAAGCTGAAGAACAAGTCCGCATCGTCCGTGAACATTCCAAAACTGCTCAGTCCCGTCAGAAGAGCAACTATGACCGAAAGCACAAGGAAATGGTCTATCAACCTGGCGAGCAAGCTTACCTCCGCGTCACTCCGTTGAAAGGCACTCATCGGTTCGGTATCAAAGGCAAGTTAGCTCCTCGCTACATTGGCCCGTTCCGTATTCTTGCTCGTCGAGGAGAAGTGGCATATCAATTGCAATTGCCGCCAAATCTTTCTCAAGTGCATGATGTCTTTCATGTATCCCAACTCCGTCGCTGCTTCAAATATCCTATTCGAGCTGTGGATCACGAAATGGTTGAATTACGGGAAGATCTGTCCTATCCAGAATATCCCATCTGTATTCTTGATCAAGCTGAACGCCGGACTCGTCAAAAGTCAATCAAATTCCTCAAGGTTCAGTGGTCGAATCATTCTGAAGACGAAGTCACATGGGAACGCGAGGATCGTCTTCGCGAAGAATACCCCGCTTTCTTTCAGTCTTCCTCTTAATTCTCGGGACGAGAATTCTTGGTAGTGGAGGAGAATTGTAACACCCCATGTACTTAGCAACAGTGATCACCTTAGTTAATGCCATGTCAGTAAGTTTATCAGTGCCTAATCATCATTTGCATCATATTGCATTTCAACTCCTAGTTCAAACTTCAAGTAAATTCAAAGTGGAAAATAAAAGTTAATCAAATCAGAAACTAAAATGTTCAATAAATAGCAAATAATTCAGAGGCAATTATAAAATTGTAACCAACCTTATTGAAATTGCATAAGTGACCCTAACAACCTCAAACAGTGGTTGAAAACAATATTTAATAACCTTTTATTTAATCCAAAATTAATATGAAATGGTATTTACCCCAAACCAGTTTTTGGTGATAGGATATGTTGCACTGTGATTTATGTTCTAGGTCTCATATTTTACAAAACCCATTTAATGCCCAAACAATTTACAAAACAGAAAAAAAAAGGAAAATAGAAAAAGGCCTAAAGCTCTACTGTGCACTTAGGCATGTTGCTACAGCGCGGCCCAGCCCACTCCGCGCCATCCCCCACCTCCCGCACTGCTCACTGCCTCGCTGTCGAACACCTCGCAGCCGCACCGAGCGGCCCCAACCCCCCCCCCCCCCCCCCCCCTCGCTCGCCGCTCGACAGTGCGTCGCCGCGCGCGCTGGGGATAAGAGCAGCTCCCCGCTCCCCCTGGCGAACCCTAGCCACCGTTTCCCCCCGCTCCCCCTCGTTCCCCACCTCACCCGAGCGCCGCCATGACCGTGGTTCCATGAAGCACGCGGCCACCGGCCCTCACTCGCATTGCCGACGCGCTCACCAGCTCCGCCGTCGTCCCCTACGCCGCCTGCTACCTCGAGCTGGAGCTCGGAGCCCCGACAGCGACCGCGGCGACCTCATCTTCCTCCCCGGCTCCGTCGTCTTCATCGTCGGATTCCTCCGCCCTCCGACCACCACCGGCTTCACCGAGCCATCCCAGCAACATCAGTGAGACCCTCCCTCTTTCTCCTCATTCCCCGCACTCGATTTCGAGCTCTAGCGCCCACTACACCGTTGCCCGATGCCCACCGCCGCGGACCTCGTCGCCGGCGACCGTCCAGCGACCATTTGGTCCCTTGCTGCTGTCCATCCTGCTCGCCGTGCCTCGTAGAACCTCCCTAGCGCTTCGCCTCGTCCATTTGCACGCCGATGCGAGTAACACGAGCACCACCCGAACGGCTCGCCGCCGGCGTCGTCGTAGCGCTCGTCCCCGACCACCCCAGCTGCTTTGACCGCCGCCATCCGACGCGCCGTCGTCTTGCCGTTCGAACGCGCCTCACGGCGCCGAAAATGGTGCCCTGTGCGTGAAATCCGACCACACCCGAGGCCGCACCGCCGTGAAACGCGCTCGCCGGCGAGATTACGGCGAGTCGCCGGCCACCGCTGACGTGTCCTAACGTGTGGGACCCCCTGTGTCGCTGACGGGTGGGTCCCGTTGACCCGTTGACCCCAGTCAACACTGACTGGGCTGGCCCCTGTCTATGACATGTGGGTCCCGCTAAATAAACTAATTAAATAAATAAATAAACTGTTAATTAGTTAATTCAGTTAATTACTCAACTAAACACTCACTGACCAGTAGGCCCCACCTGCTAATTAGTTTAGTTAGATTAAATTAACCCTGTTTAGTTAGCTCAGTCAATGACATGTGGGTCCCACTGGACCCACCTGTCAGGTTTGACCCCGGTCAGCCCCTGTTGACTTGCTGATGTCACACCTAGGTCATGCTGACATCATCATTTACTATTCTGGATAATTCGAATTTAAATAAATAATTAAATTCAGAAAATGATTAAAACTTTGAAAAATCGTATAAAATAAACCGTAACTCCGATGAAAATAATTTATATATGAAAGTTGCTCAGAATTTCGATACGAATCTGAATAAGCCCTCCTTATTCCTGTCAGATGCCCCTAGCTAGATGAACATGGAACTTTTAGACCGATTTCAATAAATGAATAGTGCCCAACTTTAATTAATTAAATCCAAATAAATTCCTAAATTAACTAACTCATTTAGTTAGGCAGTAGAACACCCCGGCATATCATTTAGACATGTCATGCATATTGTTTGCATTTTGCCATGAATTTATTGTTTCTCTCCCCCTCCTTCTCTCTCGATAGACGCCGAGACCGACGCCGTTGTAGCTGGGTACGACTAGGCTACAGACGAGCAGTCCGTTGACGACCCCTCTTTCTTGCCAGAGCAACCAGGCAAGCCCCCCCCCCCCCCCCCTTTGAGCATCCAGATATCACCCATTCCATTTCTCCTGCTTGCATTAGATTTTGCTACTGTTAATGTTTGCTCCTATTCTGATGCATAGCATGCTTTTGTAACCGGTTTATAGTTACCTTACCTGCCTATGTTAAACTGTTTAGTATAGGTTGGTAGTGAACCATCAGTGACCCCCACCACCTTACCCTTGTTGCCCCTGCTTGATCATCGACGACTCGACCAGTGTGATCGTCGACCAGAGACCGACACATCACTTCACCCCCTTAGTTGTACGACTCTGCATAGTTACTATCGAGTGCCGAGGGTGATACCTCGTAATGCACTCCTGATGAATACTCTGTAGTGTAGCTGTTCGATCGTGGTCATCGAGGGTGATTCCTCCTTCTCCACTTCTTATACGACTCTGTCATGCAACCCCTCAGTGTGAACCTCGAGGGTGATGCCTCATACGTTCACCCTGATGATTTCATCGGGTGGAATTCACCGAGGGTGATTCCTCGGGTTTTCCCCCTTGATGTTATGACCACACGGTTACTTTGACCTTTGTTATAGGCGGGTCGACCCTGATGGGTACCCGCAGGGGATCTATGATGTCGGGTGTGCCGGAAGGGCACTCGAGTGTGATATTGTGGCGGAGCTTCAGAAACTCTGATTCTCTCCGCGTGTTACTAAATGAGCATATCGGATTTGGGTGTTTATCTGAGTGGGTCGACGTGCCCTATACGCACTACCACCACGCGGGATTATGGTTTATGGGGCCCTCTACGTCGTACGTTTCTCCCGAAAGCTCTTCAGACGTCATGTTTCAGCGTGCGGGCTGATCGCCAGGATTGGGCTGGATACTTCACTGACGAGTTCAGTGTCGCGCCTGCACCCCGGCCAGCCACGCAACGCACAGGGTGCCCAGGGCGATGGCCCAAGACCTCTGGGTGCATAGGTTAGTCTGACGTGCTGACCTCTCTGCTGAGCCTAGGTAGGGCGCTGCTTCATGTTGATCTCCCGAGGCCGGGCATTACCCAGCAAGTGTGTGCGGCCAGAGGTGATCGAGCGTGTTGGGTAACAGTAGTGCACCCCTGTAGGGAAGAATGATCTATCGATAGCCGGTCCTACAGTAATGGACGCTCAGTTTGTATATCCCGATCTACCACTTGAACTGGATACTTGTTACTTAATTGAAGCTTCGGGATCGCTTTCTCGCTGGGAGTCGAGGAAGGATCTCTAGGCTTGCTTCAACATGTTTGCTTAATAAAATGCTATTCTACTCTCTTCTATTGCTGCAAGATGGTGGCTTCGTGAAGATGACTGAAGATGCTAGTCTTCGATAGGACTAGGCCTTCTCTCTATTCTGGCATTTCTGCAGCCTAGTCCACATATACAACCTTTCTCCTTTGTTAATGTTGCATATGTAGTGTAGATCCTTGCTTGCTGAGTACTCACGGTTGCTTTGTTACTTCTTTTTCCCCATACCCCACTTTGATGATACATCAGACGATGGAGCCCCGGAGCCAGAGGTCCAGCAGGAGCTTACTACCGGGAGGGTCCAGACGGCACGTACTACTGGATCGAGCCAGCCGACCAGGAGTAGGATCGGAGGCTCCCAGGCAGGAGGCCTTCGCCTTTCGATCTAGAGTCATTGTTTGTGCTAGCCTTCTTAAGGCAAAACTTGTCTAACTATGTCTGTACTCAGATAATATTTGTATGACTAACTTATGTATTCGGATCTTCGTGATCCCTGGTCTGTAATATTGTGGATCTCCATTTATTTGTGTTAGAGTTGTGTTGTGACAACTTCCCGTGAGTCCATGTGCTTGATCGTGCATGTTTGCGTGTATGATTAGTGCACGATTGAGTCGGGGGCGTCACACATGTGTCCTCACATATGGAAACCAGTGAAATCATAGCATGCCATGAACCAGATTTCTCCACCAGAACAACTGTCAGTCAACTCCCAAGATGCTATTATTTAAAGCATACTACAACTCCCAAGGCCATACTCCTTTATAGTGGTCGCGACAGGTGACAGTCGAATCATTGGTACGAATTTGAGACAAAGCATTCAGCCAAGATGATTCAGAACTCCGTACAAGCAGTCAGATTCCGCCAAAAGAACGGTTATGATTCTCAGCCTTGTTTGGAACCCGGAGGACAAGCATCTATTCGAGTAAACCGAGGCAAAGATAGAAAGGTTCTGTGTCCACCGAGGAAATTTCTTCCCAGCTCCATGGAATACTATCAGTGCTAGATATAAGAATGACACGTCAATGGGAAATCACTCCCAGACTTATTGAAAGATGCCATATGCCAGTCATGATAATATATCAGATAAGCCAATAGATGTAACAGAATTGAATCCTATGTAAGATTGAACATATGAGGGAAGACCTGTCAGAATGTTGGGTATGGTGAAGCAAACCACCCCATAGCAAGGCAATCAGATCATATGAAATTTAGTGGGAACAACAAATATAAAGGAAAAAGGATACCCGAGTTGAAAATGGTTTCCCTAAGTCAGAATATTCATACTTGTTCCCTGAGCAACCAAATCTCGAGGACGAGATTTTTCTAACTGAGGTAGGTTTGTGACACCCTGGATTTTGGCCCTTTCTTTTTATTTTGGATTTCTTTGAATTTTTATTTGGAATTCCTTTTCTGTTGCTCTGTGGTCTTGAAATCTGGGAAGATCACCTCTTATTCCTCTCCAAAGTGGCTTGTCACTCTTAAATCTTTCCCAATACCAGGTCATTTCCATCTTAGCCCAACCCCAAATTCTTATTCTTGGGAGTATTCCTTTTTCTATTAAAGGAATAACCATGTTTGCCCTAGCTTGTGGAACAACCTATATTTATGTCTTCCACAAAATTCACATAAATCCTTTGGATCATATATTCCACAAATATGTCAAAACCCTTCCTTGCCTAGTTCAAAAATAATTCAGGAATATTCATTTTCCTATTCTCTCAAGAATAGCACTTTGTGAATGAAGTGCTATTTATATTTTCTTGATTACCCTCAAACTTTTTGAGCACTCATTCATATCCAAATCATTGCCACATGACAAAATTTAGGTTCATTTGCCTAGTCAATCTTCCTTAGCAAATTTGCAAAGTTTCTATCCAGAGAGAACTAGCTAGGCCTATCCAAATGAGTTGAAATTTTGCTAGATCCTCCTTATGCACAAATAATCACTCCCCTCAAAATTTGAGCTCCATTCAATAATCCTTGTGAGCACATCATCCAATCTTTTATTCTGGTCATATTTTCAGATTGTGAAGTAACTATATTTTATATTGCTCCATAATTGCTGAAAATTTACCCCGTCATTCTCCTACCTATATAACCTCCATCCACTATCTAGGAAGTACCATTTGTGATTATCCAAATGGTATGAAATTTTTACAGTGCCTTCATATGCCCAAGTGGTCACTGTACACCAAATTTCAGCTCAATCCAATCATCCAAGTGAGTGCATCTTCCATTTTCATTTTTTGTCCAGATTGGCACTTTGCAAAGCAAGTGCCATGTAGACCCCTCCATTTGAGCTTAAACCTTGCCACAGAGGTCATCTTAGTGAGTGATCAACCCCAAACAAAGATCAGCTCCTATCCCCAAGTGTGCTTTCCCTAGTTCTCTTCAAACACCTTGTTGTCCAAGTCACTTTCTATATCTAGCTCATTCTCCAGAACCTCCCGAGCAATCCTAGCTATTGATCTATCATCTATGATCATTGTGGAGCCCATTAGACATGACCTCTCAGCCAGACATGGACCAGAGCATGCATGCCACACGGTGACCACGCGGCTGGCACGCCATTCGGCGCGCTCTGGTAATTGGGGCCCTCTTCCACCATCCATATGTCGTGCTCTCGGCACCACACCTTGTCTACAGCGTCACCCACACTCCCCTTCGTCCACGCGCACCCTGGCCCCCTCCTCTTTTTCCTCCCCACTCCATGGGAGCCGTGTCCGTGCAATGTCTGCCGTCCCCACCTCCATGGTCGCTCGACATGTCATCCCCGAGCTCTCCCGAAGCACCGTGGCCTCTCCACATCGCGTGAGCCCTCTGGACATGCAACCCCTGTCCTCCGTGTGGTCTCCTCGCACCAGAGCACCGACACACGCATCTTGATGGCTGCGCTCACCCTCGACCTTGCCGGCTATAAATAGCTTCGTCCCGGGCCCTCTCGGCATCACCAAGCTCTTCTCCTCCCTCCCAGCAAACTCCCCAGCCCCTCTAACTATCCTCAAAGCCTCTCCTCTCTCTAGATTGCCGCCATGGCCACCGCGGTCTCAATTCAAAATTGGAGTGATCCGAAGCGTCTCTCTCCCTCCCACTTGTGCTGGAGCCCTCCCTTGACCTGCGCGAGCTGCCCCATCGCCTCACCGCACCTCTGGGGTGCACATGGCCCCGTCTCAAAGTTTGTCCGAGGGCCATGTCCACCGGGGTGCCAGCCTTTGTCGCGCTGGTCCTCCTCGGCGGACGCACCTGACCCAGGCGGCTGCGTCGTCCTGCTTTGAGCTCGCCCATGTGCAGAGCGCCGCGAGAGGCGGCCGAAGTCCCGACCGAACATCGCCCTGCCTCGGCCACACGTGGGCTAGAGGAAGGAGACAACTATGTCTCCCAAGCCTGCCAGTGGGCCCAGCATGTCAGCCTCACGTGTTGACCCAGCCGGCCTGCTGACCTGGATAAGTGGAGGCGTACTTTGGTATTTACACTTGGTGTAGTTGAAAGCGTATTCATCTGCGGCTTCAAGGCAGAATACGTTTTCTCGATGATAAAGCGTATTTCCAGAAGTGCGCTTTCTCTTTCCAGCCACCGGCACAAACCTCTAAGTAGTGGGCATGCATCAGTTAAGCATAGAAATGAACACATTTCTATTTGTTTTCTACCTAATGAATGAACGACCGTATCTCCGCAACCGTAACTCCGAATCAGGTGATTCAAAAGCCCACATTCTCTATTCGTCGAGCCTGTTCCATTGGTATCACTTTCACTATGTTTTCACATACTGAAAATTATCATTTTGCCCTTGCCCTCTAATCAGCTCCACCGAGAGAGAAACTTTTCCGGCAAAGTTTTTCCGTGAGCTCCTCCCACTTTTTCTGATGATTTGTTCATCCCCAAGCAAGCCACAATAGCCACTTGCATGATGGCCTTGCAATGGCCATGGTTTTCACTTGAATGATTAAATAATTGTTTGCTCGTTTAATTATTTTGCAAATGCTATATTTATATATATGCTTGTGAATACATGCTCATCATTATGCCATGTTCATTTGATTCTAGTGAGATAAATGATTATTTGTTTGTATTATTATTCTCATGTTTTATTCTTGTTATTATTTTGTATGCTAGTGATAATGATATGCTCATATGAATTATTATCATCTGTTATGAAAATGCTTGTATTATGCATGATCATCGTTATGCCATGCTCATTTGCTTCTCTTAGAATAAATGATCTATTGTTGTTGATGCTATGATCCATATGTTTCTTAAGTTGCCCATCCATGATTGATATCATGTTCATATGCATTTCATCATGTTATGTTGTTATGACTCAGCTCATCACCATTCAAGTTTAACCTGACATTAATCAAACTTGAACAAATCTGTTTGCTAAGTCATGGTGCCACTGATCGAGCTCACTAGTGCAACCACACTTGCCTGTATGGGGAGGCCCTAATTCGGTCTATTTTCATGCCTCTCACTGTGCCTCCAACTAGGGAAGGTTATGTGCGCGTGCTACCCTGATTAGGTAGGAGGCCTTAACATTGTGCGCCCGTTAGTTGTTGTGCACATGTCCCCGTTTGGGACCGTTTGTTTTTGTTTTGCCACGACGGTGGTTGGCCATGAAGGTGGCAGATGTCAGCAGTTGGCATCTGGGGCCACCCATGACATAGCCCAAAGGGGAATTTGTCGGAGTGGCTGGGAGAGTGTCATGGAATACATTAGTTTTGTCGGAATGCTGTTGGCCCACACAAATGGGAGCACGAGGCCATGAGTTCCGTGGTGTGGGTATAGTGTACTAACCTCTGCAGGGTGTATAATATATTGATAGTCGCATCCTCGGATATGGACACCGTTCATGGTAGGTCACACTATGGGTCAATAGTAATAATAATTTGGATAATAAACAACCTTGGTTCCATTTGGAAAGAAGTTGGTTGATCTTTATGTGGTCATGTGATGATCACAATGGTATCGTTAATATCAAGGATGGTTGATCATGAGGTGATCGTGTGATGATCATGGTGGTAAGTAAGATCTATACCGATGGTGGTTACGAGGTAACCTCCGAGAAGAGTAAGTTGGTCCATGAGACCTTAAACATCGACTCCCTCTCATGGATTATCATCATGTTCATATCCCGAGTAACATTTATATGTTATGCTCACTATCGTAATGGTTCTAGTAGTATCATGGTCATCATCAATGATTAACTTGTAAATGCCATGTTGTTGTTTGTTTTGATTGCTTTGGTTGTTGTGAGCTTGCGAGTACATTCAAAGTACCCACCTGGCATGTCATGCCAGATTGCAGGTGATGCCATGATTACTTGCTTGTCAAGGATCCCGAGTTTATGCTCTAGGACGTGTCCCAGCCAGAGTCCCTATGGAGTGGAGTCAATCACCGTCGTCATTGTTCCGCTGCTAGAAGTTATTCCGCTTCCACGAGTTGTTCTGTTGCTATCATAGAGCTATTTTAGCAGGCGTAGTGTCGCCGTTGAAATCCCTTGTAATATCAGAACCCTTGTACCCATCTTATTTGTAATAAGAGATGATTTGTTCTATGCCAAGCAGTGATGTATTCCAGAAGACTTGATATCTCGGTTGGAATACGGGGTGTTCCGGTCTCTCTGAGCCGGGGTGCCACAACTTTCCACCATCAGATGGAAGATTGATGGCCTAGCCTCTGTGTGCCTCCTCGCATCTCTCCATAGTCAAACTCGATTGGCTTCCCCCAGTTCAAGTTCCCAGTACTCCACACTACACCACCGCTCTTTAAAGCAGCAGTTCCATGTCATTCACCATCAAACCCAAGAAAACCCTCAATCCCCTTTCCATCTATGAGGGTGCACACAGCACCTCATTCCCACACATCTATATGGCTTGCGGCAGGCCGCATCAGTCACCTCGACCCTCCTTAATGACGGCATCGGCTCAGGCACTCAGCTCTCCATCACGGAAGAGAAAATAGGTGGCCAAGGAGATGGAGGACACCGGTCATGAACGGGTCACACAACAATGGTGGCTCATTGAGACAGTCGAGGCGCCCGCCGAGGAGGTCCTCCATTAAGCAAAGAAGGTAAGTCGCGACTACGTCCGCCTCTTGGCTCGATTCGACGAGATCCCGGAGAGAGCCCACTGCCAAGTGGATGACATGCAATGCGAGATTGACCATGTTGACCCGATATTAGCAGAGTTCCTCCACGTCATAGCCGCAACGGAGCTGATGTGGCATACAATATCTCCAACACGACGACACACACCAAGGAAATCATCTGCGAGGCGGAACGCATCGCCGACGAGGTTGTCATGGCGGCGGTCAACAAGATGTCCGCGGCCACGTCATATTCAGAAGACATGGTCCGCCGGGCATTCGCCGAAGTAGACGTCGCGAATGAAGCACACTACGACAACAAGGAGGAGGACGACAGCAAGGAGCAGGACGGGGGTGGTGAGGATGAGGACGGGGGCGGTGATGAGGAGAACGGGAGAGGCGACGAGGATGATGGCGATGTTCATGAGGATTAATTTTAGGGTTAATTGGATAAATGCCACTTGAATTATGGCAATTCCGAGAAATGCACTTGCAATTTCCAAACTTTTAAAAATACCACTGCAAATTTTGCAAACTTTGAAAAACACCACTGCAGACTTTGAAAAATGCCACTCGAAATGGCATTTTTCAATGTTTGAAAATTGTAGTGGCGTTTCTCGGAATCGCCAGAATTTGAGTGGCATTTATCAAATTAACCATTAATTCTAAGTACTTATGTTAGGTTTCTAGTAATATGCTTGTTATCTATGCAAGTACTTTTGCTATATTGTAATGACATTAGTTATTATCAAGTATATGTTTTATGTTGTTCTTCATGGAATCCACGTAATTGATGTGTGATATGTCCATTTTGCATCATGTCTTCCTACTCCTATTTATTGCATTTTGGATTGTTATTTCACTTTATGATGCCATTCTTATGCCTTTTCTCTCTTATTTTGCAAGTTTCACATGAAGAGGGAGATTGCTAACAGCAGAAATTCTGCACCGAAAAGGGCTACAACAGAGATAGTTATTCTGCACAACTCCAAACGACCTAAAAATTTACGAAGAATTATTTTGGAATATATAAAAATATTGGCAAAATAATTACCAAAGGGGGACCCACCAGGAAGCCACAACCGTAGGGGGGCGCCCCCTGAGCTTGCGGGGCCCCTGGCAGGCCTCCGAGGCCCATATTCTCCTATATAATGCCATTTACCGTAGAAAAAATCAGAAGAAGTCTTTCGGGATGAAGCGCTGCTGTCTCGAGTTGGAACCTGGGCAGGAGCACTTTTGCTCTCCATCGAAGTGATTTGGCCGGGGAACATTCCCTCCGAGATGGGGAAATCGAAGCCATCAACATCACCAACGATCCTCTCATCGTGGGAGGACCAATCTTCATCAACATTGAAAGGGCTACAATTGATCCCCTATACTTCTGGGTCATCAAGACTCTTTTCTGGCGCCATTCCCGGGGAGTGAAGCACCTTTGGTAAGTGGAATTTCATAAGGAAACATTTATATTACATGCTGAAATTTACTGCCACTTGTTACTATGGAAAGTAATCCTTTGAGGGGTTTGGTCGGGGTATGTTCACCTCGAGCGGAAGCATTAAGAGTTGCCCCTCAACCTAATGAACCTACTGAAAATATTTATTATGAAATTCCTTCGGGTATGTTAGAGAAACTGGTAGCTAATCCTTATGTAAGAGATGGAACAATACACCCTGCTATGCACTTAATCTATGTGGAAGAATCTGTGGATTGTTTAAGCTTGCAGGTTTATTCGAGGATGGAGTTAAGAAGAAGGTTTTCCCTTATCTTTGGATGGAAAGGCATTGACATGGTATAGGCTATGTGATGATATTGGAACGTGGGATTGGAACCGATTGAAATTGGAATTTCATCAGAAGTTTTTATCCTATGCATCTGGTTTATCGTGATCGGAACTATATATATAATTTTTGGCCTCGTGAAGGAGAAAGTATCGCTCAAGCTTGGGGAGGCTTAAGTACATGATGTAAACATGACCCAATCATGAGCTCTCAAGAGAAATTATTATACAAAAATTTTATGCTCGGCTTTCACATAATGATCAATCCATGGTCTATTCTTCTTCTACTAGTTCCTTTATGAAGAAAACTATTGAATTCAAATGGGGTCTTCTGGAAAGAATTAAATGCAACTCTGATGATTGGAAACTTGAGAAAGGTAAAGAGTCAAGTATAAAACTTGAGTTTGATTGTGTTAAATATTTTATGGAAACTTATGCTTTTCATAAGTTTAGTACTAAATAAGGACTTGACTCTGAGATAGTAGCTTCCATTTGTGAATCATTTGCTACTCATGTTGATCTCCCTAAGGAGAAGTGGTTTAAATATCATCCACCTATTAAAGACAAGATTGAGGAACCGATTATAGCTAAATATGAAACTATTATTTATAATGTTGATCCAGTTGTGCCTACTTCTTATATTGAGAAACCTCCTTTCCCTGTAAGGATTAATGAACATGCTAAAGTTTCAACCCTGGTTAATAAAAGTTAGATTAGAACACCTATACCCTTTGAACAAATAAGTGTGGAACCTAATATTGCTATGGTTAAAGATCTCTTGGCCGATAGTATTGATGGGCATGTTATTTACTTCTGTGATGAAGCTACTAGAATTGCAGATCTATCATACCTAACTCTGCTAGTTAGGACAAAAGTGCATTAAATGCACTACTAGGTGTCGCGTGGAGGGTGATCCCCGGCAAGGATGGAGCACTGCTTATCCACCTACCTCTTATTAGCTTGACACGCCATTAGGACGGGTGTCAGAAAAGGTATTCATCCTTCCCGGCAAGCTGACACGTATGACTTGCCTCCGCCTAATCACCTGCGAGCTCGACACCTCACATATCAGCGACCAGCTGGCCATAGAGGTGGAGCGCTGGCGTTCGGTGGCAAGTCCGTGCCTGAGGGGCTTGCCAAGCCACAACCTACCGACTCAATTTTGCCGGGAGTTGGTTGTTTCTGCTAAGAATCTTGTGGCTCGTCCCAACCTTGGATCTTCTTAATGCGCTGCTTGATCTCATGAAGAGCGGCTTCTCTGGTCTGTCTATTGTATGAAACTTGATGCTTTCTGAAGGAGCTGCAACTCGTCTGTGCATAAGTCAGGGCAGCAAACACCCATGTTTGTTGCACCGACAATAACACTTCTATTAAAATGCTTAAAGAAGTAATTTTCCCTAGGTTTGGAGTCCCTAGATATTTAATGACTGATGGTGGTTCAAATTTTATTCATGGTGCATTCGGTAAACTTCTTGCTAAATATGATGTTAACCATAGAATTGCATCACCTTATCATCCTCAGTCTAGTGGTCAAGTTGAATTGAGTTATACAGAAATAAAGTTAATGTTGCAAAAGACCGTTAATAGATCTAGAAAGTATTGGTCTAAGAAACTTGATGATGCATTATGGGCTTATAGAACTGCTTATAAAAATCCTATGGAAATGTCTCCATATAAAATGGTCTATGGAAAAGCATGTCATTTACCTCTTCAGTTAGAACATAAGGCTTATTGGGAAATTAAAGTACTTAACTATGATTTCAACTTTGCCAGTGAAAAGAGGTTATTTGATATTAGCTCATTAGATGAATGGACAACACAAGCCTATGAAAATGCCAAATTGTTTAAATAAAAAGTTAAAAGATTGCATAACAAAAGAATCAAAAAATGGGAAATTTAAAGTAGGAGATCAAGTTCTTTTATACAACTCTCGTTTCAGATTCTTTGTAGGAAAACTTCCCTCCAAATGGGAAGGGCCATATATCGTCGAAGAAGTTTATCGCTCTGGAGCTATTAAGATCAATAATGCCAAGGGCACTAATCCGAGAGTGGTTAATGGGCAAAGAATTAAACATTATATCTCAGGTACGCCAATTAATGTTGAAACTAATATTATTCACTTAATGACATCGGAGGAGGACATAGAACAGACCTTCCGGAACGCTCTAGAAACCTGAAAAGGAGTAGGTATGTTGTACGGTAAGTAAACTGACTCCAAAAGTTCCATAAAAGTACTTTTTACTCGTTTTGGAATATATAAAAAATTAGGAAAATAATAGACAATCAGGAGAGTGCACTAGGAAGCGACAAGCCTGGGGGCGCACCCTACCCCCTGGGCGTGCCTCCCGAGTTTGTGGCTCCCGCGTGGACTTTTGGACTCCGTTTTTCTTCCATATTACTTGTCCATCACGGGAAAAATTCATTTTATACTCTCAGATGTTTTGACCATCGTATCGCAAGTTTCTCCTTTGGTCTTGTTTCGAGCTGTTTTCTGACAGATCTAGATACGCATGGCTCCACGAAGGCTCTGTACTAAGCACTAGATCGTGCAACCTTCACCGAACAAATGCCCTTACGGCGAGGTTTATTACGAGTTGTCATCAGGAGAGGAGGATACCGGCAAGCAGGACGAAGCTAAGAAAGCCGCGGGAAGCCAGATCCAAGAGGGAGATCAAGCCATGCCTATGGGAGAGACTGCAGAAAAGGGAGACATACTTTAACCCCTTTATGATCATCTCTCTCCATCTGAAATTGATACCTTAAAGGTCTTTGAAACAATTTGTGCTCAGAATACATCTCTAAATCATGAAGTTATTCTGTTGGAAGAGCAGAATCGTGCCTTTCGGAATATCAATAAAAATCTGGAATACTTATTAAAGGTAAAGGAGAAGCCTACTTCCTCATCATCACCATCACCGAAGAAGTAGACTTTAATACACGGGTATGGGCACCACCCTTGGCATGTTCCGAGCTTGGGGGAGGTGCCCCGGTATCGTATCACCATCACTTTTATCATCATTACCTATCTTAGTTTGATCCTTAGTTATTTCATGATTTAGAAGAATAAAGTTTTAGTATGATCTAGTTTCGAGTGCTTGTTTCGTGATCTATCTATCTATGTAATCGTGTGAGAGTTATATAATAAAGAGTAGTTTTGAGTTTCGCTTTGCTTTCTTGTGTCAATCTTAGCAATGAAAGAAAAATAACAAAAGAATGAAAAGATCATATGCTAATCCCATGGGGAGTAATGACTTCAAATAAAGGAAGTATAGTTGATAAAATTTGTTGGAAGTTGACAAACATAGCATTGGTCATTGGTGCAATCCATGAAAAAAGTAATGAAGGAAGAGAGGTCTCACATATAAATATACTATCTTGGACATCTTTTATGATTGTGAGCCCCAATCAAATATTCAATATCAATTAGCTTACGTTGGACAAGGAAGACAATGTAATGAGTTACGATTGCTTATATTCACATAGAAGTTATATTGTCAGGGATCCTCTAACATGTGGTGCTTGTCTAGGATCTTTTGCTAGCCAAAATTCGCACTAAGTAGAGATACTACTTGTGCACCCAAAACCCTTAAACCCAGTCTCTTGCCATGAGTGTCCACCAGATAGAGGCGATGGTGTACTGTCTTTCGATGAGATGGTGGTTATCGTTTTTGGTGGAGTAGACTTTGATGATCCGACTACGAACGTGCGAGGACGTCGCGCCTTAGCAATCGCTAAACCAACTCCGAGAGGTTATTGACCATGCCGGAGCATGATCAACCTGACCACGAGGGTATGTTTCTTGCATGCAAATGAAGAACAAGCAAGAAACTAAAATTACAATCTGGATATTGCAAATATAAGAGGAAAGCTTTATTAATGAAGATGTGGTTCTGTGACGTCCTGGTCTGGTCATTGAACACAAACGAAGTACGCGGAGTTGCAGCTATGGCAAACTTTTAATCTAAACAAAACCCAAAGTCTAAATGATGCCCTAAGGGTTGTATATACGGAGGAAGAGGGGGGAATTTTGTGACCCCTTGGAGGAGGGTCCGAAACAAACCCTATCTCTTGTTTCCCCACACATACGGACTCTAAAAACAGCCTATACTCAAGTATTTTGAAATTACATGGGCCTGGCCCAAAAATAAGGCGACGCAGCACCTATAATAGCCTCTGGACGAAATTTAGGAAGTGGCATCTTGTATATTTCGTCCAAGCCTTCATACACTCATTATGGTGGCTTCAAAGTCCCGAAGTCATCACTTGAAACTCCAGTTTTGTTCCCCTTGCGCATGCCATCATCTCCATGCTTGATCTTGCTCCAGTGTTCATCCCTCTTGTCCATGCGAGGCCCTTCATTTGTAAGAAAAACAAATGTATCCAATTTAGGCAGCATCACATTCTCATGAACATTAGAATCATTACCAAGAAACGAAAGTACCTGATAATTTAATTGGCGTGCGCGAGCTCTAGTAACTGGTCTAGTATATGTAGCAGCAGGGGTTGTGGGTGTAACAATGGTATTGATTTCCTCATCATCCTCCCCTTCTTGAAATGAAGTCATCCTCGATGGAAGCACATTTTACTCACCCAAATAAGGCTTCAAATCATCAATGTTAAAAGTGGGACTAACCCCAAAATCTGCAGGCAGCTCAAGTTTGTATGCATTATCATTTATTTTCTCTAACACCTTAAAAGGACCATCAGCACGTGGCATTAGCTTTGACTTGCGCAAATCAGGAAACCTATCCTTACGCAAATGTAACCAAACAAGATCTCCAGGTGCAAAGACAACACGTTTTCTACCCTTATCTCCAGCAAGTTTATATTTAGCATTCATGCGCTCAATATTGTCCTTAGTTAACTCATGCATTTTTAAGATCAATTCAGCATGTTGTTTAGCATCAAAATTAACCTTCTCCGAAGATGGAAGAGGCAACAAATCAATGGGTGCACGAGGTAGGAAACCATACACAATCTTAAAAGGGCACATCTTAGTAGTATAATGCAGCGAATGATTATAAGCAAATTCAATATGAGGCAAGCATTATTCCCACATTTTAAGGTTAGTCTTCAAAACTGCCCTAAGCATAGTAGACAATGTTCTATTGACTACTTCAGTTTGTCCATCAGTTTGGGGGTGACATGTAGTACTAAAAAGCAGTTTAGTCCCCAACTTAGCCCATAAACATCTCCAAAAGTGGCTAAGAAATTTAGTATCACGATATGAAACAATAGTATTTGGCACACCATGCAAGCGAATAATTTCACGGAAGAACAAATCAGCAACATTAGCAGCATCATCGCTTTTATGACATGGTATAAAGTGTGCCATTTTCGAGAATCTATCCACGACAACAAATATGCTATCCCTCCCCTTCTTTGTTCGAGGTAAACCCAAAACAAAGTCCATAGATATATCCTCCCATGGAACACTAGGTACAGGCAAAGGCATATATAAACCATGAGAAATGAGTCGTGACTTAGCTTTTTGACATGTAGTGCAGTGAGGAACAAAGCGCTCAACATCCCGTCTCATCTTTGGCCAAAAGAAATGTGTAGCAAGTACATCCTCTGTCTTCTTCACGCCAAAGTATCCAGTTAATCCTCCTCCATGCGCCTCCTGCAACAACAAAAGACGAACAGAGCTAGCTGGAATGCATAGCTTGTTAGCACGAAACACAAATCCATCGTTAACGACGAACTTGTTCCATGTTCTCCCTTCTTTACAATTCTGCAAAACATCTTTAAATTCAGGATCATGCACATATTGATCTTTGATGGTCTCCAAACCAAATATTTTAAAGTCAAGTTGTGAAAGCATAGTATAATGACGAGACAATGCATCAGCAATAACATTTTCTTTACCCTTCTTGTGTTTAATGACATAAGAGAAAGTCTCAATGAATTCAGCCCATTTATCATGTCTATGGTTCAGTTTTGCTTGACTTTTAATATGTTTCAAAGATTCATGATCAGAATGAATAACAAATTCTTCGGGCCATAAATAATGTTGCCATGTTTCCAAAGTCCGAACAAGAGTATTTAATTCCTTATCATAAGTAGAATAATTCAGACTAGGCCCACTCAATTTTTCAGAAAAGTATGTAACAGGTTTACCATCTTGTAATAACACACCTCCTAATCCAATTCCACTAGCATCACATTCAAGCTCAAAAGTCTTACTAAAATTAGGAAGTTGGAGCAAAGGAGCATGTGTCAACTTATCTTTCAATATCGTGAAGGCTTCTTCCTATGCGGTACCCCAAACAAAAGGCACATCCTTCTTTGTAAGCTCATTGAGAGGTGCAGCAATGGTGCTGAAATCTCTCACAAAACGCCTATAGAAACCAGCGAGGCCAAGGAAACTCCTCACTTGTGTGACCGTTTTGGGTTGCGGCCAACTCTCAATAGCTTCAATCTTGGCTTTATCAACTTCAATTCCTTGTGGAGTAACAACATAGCCAAGAAAAGATACTCGGTCGGTGCAAAAGGTGCACTTCCCAAGGTTACCAAAAAAACGTGCATCACGTAGAGCAATAAAAATAGCACGTAAATGTTCCAAATGTTCCTCCAAAGATCTGCTATAAATCAATATATCATCACAGTAAACTACCGTAAATCGTCCAATGAAAGCACATAAAACTTCGTTCATTAATCTCATGAAAGTACTAGGTGCATTAGTTAACTCAAAAGGCATGACTAACCACTCATATAATCCAAACTTAGTTTTAAATGTTGTTTTCCATTCATCTCCCAATTTCATACGAATTTGATGGTATCCACTACGCAAATCAACTTTGGAGAATATTGTAGAGCCACTCAATTCATCAAGCATATCATCTAGCCTAGGAATAGGATGACGATAACAAATAGTAATATTATTAATGCCTCTACAATCAACACACATACGCGACGTACCATCCTCTTTTGGCATTAGTATAATAGGAACAACACAAGGACTAAGAGATTCACGTATATAACCTTTGTCGAGAAGCTCCTGTACTTGACGCATAATCTCCTTCATCTCCTCTGGATTGGTACGGTATGGCGCACGGTTTGGCAGCGAAGCACCGGGAATTAAGTCAATCTGATGCTCAATCCCTTGAATAGGTGGTAATCCCGGTGGCACGTCTTGTGGAAAGACGTCAGCGAACTCCTGCAAAATGTTAGTGACAGCAGGAGGCAAAGAGGAAGGCACGTCCTCGAATGAAAATAATGCCTCTTTGCACACAAAAGCATAGCAAACAGATTTGCTAAAATCTAGATCATCAATATCAGATTTGGTGGCAAGTAAACATGCACTTTTCAATTTAATTTCAGAAGCAACACTAGATGGTTTATTATTGGGCTTCATTTTTTCTCAAATTCTTTTGCCACAATCTGATTTTCACTCTTATTTTTCTCCTGTTTTGCTTTATTAGCTCTATGAATATCATCTTTCAAAATGGAATCAGGAGACATAGGAAGCAAAGTAATAAGTTTATCCTTATGAACAAGAGTATACTGATTGTTTCTACCATGGTGTACAGAATTTTTATCAAATTGCCATGGTCTACCAAGTAATAAGGAACATGCTTGCATGGGTACCACATCACAATCAACATAATCAGCATATGTAGATACTAAAATGCATGCGAACAATACGTGTTACCTTAACCTTGCCGCTGTTGTTGAACCATTGGATGTAGTAAGGATGTGCATGTGGTCTTGTGGTGAGAGATAGCTTATCCACCATCTCCATGCTAGCCAAGTTCTTGCAGCTCCCTCCATCTATGATGATGTGAACAGAACGTTCCTTCACAACTCCCTTTGTATGGAACAAATTATGCCTCTGATTTTGCTAAGCTTGTGTGACCTGCACACTCAAAACACGTTGAACAACTAAACCTTCATACATGTCAGCATCTTCAGCAGCCATGTATTGCGTCTCATGATCAGAACCATCTCCACCGTGTTCTTCACTTGTAATAAGAGCCAAAGTCTCCTCATCATAGTCACTAGCGGACTCATACCCACCATCCTCAGTAGGAATCATAACATGCGGAGATTGGCATTCTCTCGCATAATGACCTCTACCCTTACAACGACGACAAATAATATCATGTGTGTGCCATGTTGAAGCCATGGATGAAGAAGAGCTCTGTGCAGGCCCGGTAGGTGTGCTCTTGGCAGATAGTGGTGGTTGTGTGTCGGTGTACGACACCTATGGGATCGCGTGGATCCCTTTTACGGTTCAGCAGGGAGAGAGGTATGCACAAAGAGCAGATCCAACGATCAACACGAGGGGATTTTTACCCAGGTTCGGGCCGCTGAGAAGCGTAATACCCTACTCCTGCTTTAGTTTATTGTGGGTGATTAAGCCCAAGCTTTAGGAGCGCTTGCGATGAACAGTATGTTCGAGTAGCAGCTACGCATGTAGAATGGGCTAGAGTGTCCTCCTCCTTGTAGCTACGCCTTGGGCCTCCTTTTATACGTCCAAGGGGTCACCAACAGTGGCGTACAGTATATACAAGAGGTGTAAAGTGTAACACCCTATGTATTAACTACAGTAATCACCCTTTTGATTATGCCATGTCATCATGATTATCAGTGCCTAATCATCATCTGCATCCATTTTTGCATTCAGCTCCTAACTAAAATTTCAAATTAAAATTAATGTGGAAAATAAAAGTTGACCAAACCTGAAAACTAAAATGTGCATCATGTTGCAAATATTCCCATAGCCTTTATAAAAATGATTGTAACATTTTTTGGAATTGTAAAAGGACTCGAACAACAAGAAACAGCAGCAACATAGCACTATTTAATCCCTTTTCAATTAAATAAAATCCCAACAAAAATATATGGACACCAATCCAATTTCTAGCAGTGACTATTGTTGCACTGTGATTTATGGACCAGTTCTTATATTCTACAAAAGTCCATAAGTGGCCTAAACATTTTTGTAAACAGCAAATTAAAAAAAAGAAAAGGAAAAAAAAAACCTTCCCCCCCCCCCCGACTGGGCCAAGCCCAGCTGGCCTCAGCCAACCAGGCCGGCCCAGCAGCCCCTGGCTATACCCTCCTGCGCGACCCCGAACCCTAGCCCACCGCCGCCTGGGCCTAAGTGGCACAGTGGCCGGCCCAGCCCACCCCGCACCCTCTCCCACCTCGCGCACTGCTCCCCCTCGCCGTTGTCGTCCCCACGCGCGCGCGCGCACACCCGCAACCCGGCCCCACTCGCTCCCTGGACGACAGCGTGCTGCCGCGCCCTCCGTGGAGGTTAAGGGCAGAGCCCCACGCCCCCCTGGTTCCCTCTGGCCTCACTCTCCCCCGTTCTCCCTCTCTGTCTCGTCCTCCCCGCGCCACCGAACACGCCCGCCACTGCCGTCGCCATGGACGCCGCCACCGACCTCCCCCTTGCCTGAGATCGCCTCCCGGAGCTCCATGGAGCTCGACTCCTTCGACTGCTCGCACAAGCTCGACCGGGAGGCCCTCCTCCGCCGCACCTGCGTCGTCCCCTTCCTCGGATCGCCGCCGCCATTCTCCTCCGACTCCGGCCGCACCACGCCTCCCCCGAGCCCACGTGAACGGCTACGCTCACTGTGAGGATCCCCTCCCTCCTCTGCTCCTCTTCTGGCTCGCCCGCTCGTCGTGGCTGCCTCGCCGCGTGTGACCGCTCCGGCCGCCGCGGTGCTGCTCCGTCCAGTCGCCTCGCTCGATGTTTCGGCCTGGCTTTTGCTCCGTTCGTCACCGCGTCGATCACTGGTTCAAATGGCGTAGTTGGCGCGCGCAAAAACCCCCTCGAAGCACCGCCCGCACCACTCACCGGAGCACATCTCCGCCACGCTCGTCGCCGGCACCTTTTCCGGTCACAATTGCCCCCGCCACCACCACCGTTCGACGCACGGCACACGTGCGGTTCGAACGCGCCCGGCCGCACGCCAAACGGCGCACCACAGCTCAATCACGCCGCTCGCCGGCGCTCTGCCGCCGTCTCTGGCGCGCGCCGAGGTGGTTCCGGTGGGTCTGGCTGACGTGGCCGCCACGTGGACCTCCCCGGGCCCCCCTGGGCCGCTGACATGTGGGCCCGTGGGGCCACTATTGACCGTTGACCTGGTCAACTGGTCTGACTAGTGGGCCCCATGGCCCTGTTAATTAACAGCTAATTAAAATGATTAAGTTAATTAACTGTTAGTTAGTTTAGACACTGACATGTGGGTCCACCCACTGATTAGTTTAGATTAGATTAAAATTAATCCTGGTTTAACACTGTGTCAATGACATGTGGGACCCCCATGTCAGTTTGACCCAGTCAAATCCACTGTTGACTGCTGACGTCAGCAACACGTCACGATGATGTCACTCTGCACTGTTTTGGATAATTCAAATTTAAATAAATATTTAAATTCCAGAAAATTGATTTAAACTTTGAAAAATCATATCTTTTAATACGTAACTTAGATCAAAAAACTTTATACATGAAAATTGCTCAGAACGACGAGACGAATCCGAATACGCGGTCCGTTCGTCCGTCACGCGCCCCTAACTATCCGAACGTGCAACCGTTCCCCTCTTTTCGTCTGTCCGAAATGCCGAACCCCGGGAATACTTTCCCGGATGGATTCCTCCTTCCTCAGTGACGTGCAACCATACACTAGGACACACCCGGCACTGCACATTGTCATGTCGTACTTTGTGTTGCTCATGTTTTGCTGTGTATTTATACTGTTTCCTCCCCCTCTTCTCTCTCGTTAGACCCCGACACCGACGTCGTCCCCGACACCGACGAAGCTCCGGAGCCCGAAGACACCATTGACAACCTTGCCCTTGTCGCCGAGCAACCAGGCAAGCCCCCCCGCCTTTTGATCATCCCGATATCGCCCATTCTATTTCTCATGCTTGCATTAGAATTGCTGCTGCTACTGCTTTACCTATTCTGATGCATAGCCTGTTCATTGTAACCTGCTGTTGATAATTACCTGCATATCCTAAACTGCTTAGTATAGGCTGGGTAGAGACCTATCAGTGACCCCACTTATCCCGACTACCGTGCTGGATTGTCAGAAGACCCGATCAACGGGATTGAAGACCAGACCCGGCACCGCACATCACCCCCCTTAGTTGTAACGACACTGCAGCGTTAATATCGAGTGCCGAGGGTGAAACCTCTTGTAGCACTCCTGATGTTAACTCTGCAGAGTAGCTATTTGGTCGTGGTCATCGAGGGTGATTCCTCCTTCACCACTTCCGGTAACGACGCTGTCGTGCAACACATCAAGTGTGAATTCTTCGAGGGTGATTCCTCCGAGTTCACCTTGACGGATACATCGAGTGGGAATTCAATGAGGGTGATACCTCGGATTCCCCTGATGTTATGGACACACGGATACTTGGACTTTACACTGTTACTTGGATAGGCGGGTCGACCCTGAGGGGTACCCGCGTGCGCCTGAGAGGCGAGTGTTGTGAAGACGGGTGCCTGTATGGTGCCCGAGTGATGAATACGAGGCGCGGCCGGGCATTCTTAACCCTTGCAGCAAGTTTTCAAGACGGGGCGACGGGGTCACATCTTTCGTGAGTCTCTGCTCGTTACCGCAAGCCCTAGTCCATTAACGATTTGGATATTTGATCCGAGCAGGTCTCTGACCTGATAGCACTAACCATCACGTGGGCATAGTATGGGCGTTCTGCATTGTAGCATCAGCCGAAAGCTCTGTCAGACGTCTAGTTCAGCCTTGCGGCCGGGACGGACCGGCGCCCCCCTCGTGCCTGGCTTCCCCCTGCACGCAACGACTCGGAGTGCACAGGGCGATGGTGCCCAAGACCTCTGAGCGCTTAGGATGTAGACCGACGGGGACCTCTCTGCTGAGCTCTAGGTAGGGTTGCGGTGTGTCGTTTGACCGAGGCCGGGCATGACCCAGGAAAGTGTGTCGAGCCGGAGTTAATCGAACGTGTTGGGTAAGTTGGTGCACCCCTGCAGGGAAGAAAACTTCTATCGATAGCCGGTCCTACGGTAAAGGACACTCGGAGTTGTATCCTGATTGATACAATTTAGAACTGGATACTTGGATACTATGGCTCTTGGATTGCTTCTCGCAGGGAGTCGAGAAGGGATCTCTGGACGAGGTTGATGACTGTATAGCTTTGGGATTGCTTTCTCGCAGGGAGTCGAGAAAGGATCTCTGGGTGAGGTTGAGACTTAATGAGACTGCTACATTATATTGTACTGTTCTACTCTCTTCTACTGCTGCAAGACTGCTGAAGATGCTAGTCTTCGATAGGACTAGGTCTTCTCTCTATTCTGGCATTTCGGTAGCCCAGTCCACATATACAGCCTCCCCTTGAAAATGTTGCATATGTAGTGTAGATCCTTGCTTGCTAAGTACTTCTGAGTACTCACGGTTGCTTTGTTTTCCTTTTCTCCCCATATCAGTTTGTTGCGACCAGAGGACGGAGCCCCTGAGACAGATGCCCCGTCGATCGACTACTTCTACTACCCAGAGGATGGATACTACTACGAGTTGACTGACGACCAGGAGTAGGATCGGAGGGTCCCAGGCAGGAGGCCTACGCCTTTCGATCGTAGTGTTTTATTTTGCCCCGCCTTTCTAAAGGCTTTTCTGTTTCTGTTTCATATCTGTACTCAGATATCTGATGCTTCCACTGACGCTTGTTCACAAGCTTATGTATTCGAGCCCTCGAGGCCCCTGGCTTGTAATATAAAGCTTGTATGACTTTATTTATGTTGTAGAGTTGTGTTGTGATATCTTCCCGTGAGTCCTTAGGCTTGATCGTGTGCATTTGCGTGTATGATTAGTGCACGATCGGGCCGGGGGCGTAACAAGTTGGTATCAGAGCCGACTGCCTCTAGGAATTCTCCTTTCCAACTCCTTGGCCGAAGTTGAGTCTAGTAACCGAAAACTGTTTTACTAACTTGGATGTGTGGCTTACGGGCCCACGTCGCCAATTGGGTGGTATTAGTATCTTTTACTCCTCGACCTTTACTCTGGGCCTCTGACCTCTCTTCTACTCGGGTCATAATTTTACTAACTCCAACATTAGGTTCTCGTAATCACATCCACCCGGAGTTCTGAAATATCCCCCCTTGCTTCGAGATTGTGGACCAGGTTCTGCTTACAGGATCCTCTTATCGAGGGCACCCTATGTTGTCACTTGCAGATTCCTCGCTCCAATAGTTTTCTCCGACGTTGATGTAGCCTTTGCTATGTCTCGTTGTGTACTTCCTTGCCGCGTGCCTGCGCGCCGCCTAGATGTCTAGCCCTCCCTTTTCTACTGTCGTAATGCCGGATACTAACCGAGGCTATGTGTGGATTTGAATGTCTGGTGCGAATAAGCTGAAGTATCTATTGCACTTCCTTCTGTTGTGCGTGTTACTTCATGAATCATTCCGTACACCTGCAGTTTTTCTTGCTAAACTGCCCCTGTTGATTTGGCAGGATGGCTGACGATCCTCCACCTCCACCCTATATTGCCGCAATGATGCAGCAGTTTGAATTGAACCGTCAGCTCAACGAGAGTCTGGTAAGACGTTTGGAATGCAACGAGGCTCGCCAGGAGCCTGGACCGATCTCGCTGCCAGAATTTGTGCGCCTCAATCCGTCCGTTTTCCGCAACTCCACCAATCCTATGGATGCTGATGATTGGCTTCGTGACATCCTGTTTGAGATGGAGTCAGCTAATGTTGCCCCTGACAGTTACATCACCTTTGCGACATTCCACTTGAAGGGTCCCGCTGCTCAATGGTGGGAAAGCCACAAGGCTATGTTGCCTGCGGAGACTGTAACCACTTGGCAGGAATTTCAGTCAGCTTTTCATGCACGTTACATTCCTCAAGGTCTGATGGACCAGAAGAAGCAGGAGTTCCGCAAACTCTCACAAGGCAAAATGACTGTGGATGAATATCAGAGGAAATTTATCGAACTGTCCCGCTATGCTGAGGATGACGTCAACACCGACACTCGCAAGCAGGAGAAATTCCGTGAAGGACTGCGTACCGATATAAAACTTGCACTTGCTGTCCATGATTTCACAGACTTCGCAATGCTTGTCAGCAAATCTTTCCAAGTTGAAACAGCTCTGACTGAGTACCAGGAGTCACTCAAGCGCACTCATGAAGCTGGCTCATCCTCGGGTCAGCCTATTCAGAAACGTCGAGTCTGGATCCCACACAATGTTCATCATCAACCTGCTCCAACACCAAGGCCGTCTTATGTTGCACCTCGACTGCCTTCACCGCCGAGACAGCTAACGGTTCATGATGGACCGCCTAATGTTATGGCTTCTCCTCAGGATGTACCACGTCCTCCTGATGGTCGTCCGAAGGGCCATCGAACCCATCGTTGCAGAAATCGTAAGGCCAGGATGTCTGCTATGGACTGAGGCCAGGTTACTCACGTCAAAATGGGAGAAGCTCGTGAGTCTCCAAAAATCGTGATGGGAACTCTGTCAGTTAATTCAGCTGCAGCTTCTGTTCTCTTTGATTCCGGGGCATCACATTCCTTTGTGTCTCAACAATTTGCTCAGCGACATGAGCTACCTCTAGAGTTATTGCCCAAACCATTAGAGATTATCACTCCCCGTTCTAGGTGGCAAACCAAGATGGTAAGTCACAACAATCAGATCAAAATTGAAGGGTTGATGTTCTCTGCTTCCCTTATTGCCCTTGGACCTTCCGACATAGACATCATTCTCGGTATGGACTGGTTGACAGCCCATAATGCTTTGATTGACTATGCTACTAAGACAGTCCAGCTCACACACCCTTCTGGCCAGATAGTCAAATACTCAGCCCGAATAGCTCAAGATGCTGAGAGCCAGATATATGTTCTGAATGCATTGAACGCTTCACCTCTTGAAGGCATCGAGAACGTTCCAGTTGTTCGTGATTTTCAAGATGTATTTCCAGAAGAACTTCCAGGAATACCCCCTGCTAGAGCTGTTGAGTTTGTCATCGACTTGAAACCTGGCACTACCCCTATTGCGAAGCGTCCTTATAAGATGCCTCCGCATCATCTTCTTGAACTTAAGGAGGAAATCGACACGTCACTTAAGAAAGGTTTCATCCGCCCCAGTTCCTCTGCTTGGGGAGCACCTTCACTCTTCGTTAAGAAGAAGGATGGAACTAACTGGTTGGTTCAGGATTACCGACCTATCAACCAAGCAACAATCCAGAACAAATATCCGCTTCCCCGGATCAATGATTTGTATGATCAACTTGCCGGTTCCTCAGTATTCTCTAAGCTTGATTTGAGATTGGGATACCATCAGATCCGTGTTCGTGAAGAGGATATTCCCAAGACTGCATTTGTTACTCGTTATGGCTCCTACGAGTACACCGTCATGTCATTTGGCTTAACAAATGCTCCAGCCACATTCTCCCGTCTGATGAATTATATCTTCATGGATTACCTCGACAAGTTTGTCGTGGTATATCTGGATGATATTCTGGTATATTCGAAGAATAAGGAAGAACATGCCGAACACCTCCATCTTGTACTGAAAAGGCTCCGAGAACACCAGTTGTATGCCAAATACTCCAAATGTGAATTCTGGCTTTCTGAAGTGACATACCTCGGTCATGTGATTTCCAAAGATGGAATTGCCGTTAACCCAGAACGAGTTCAGGCTATTCTTGACTGGACTCCTCCGTAGAATGTCAAGCAAGTGAGAAGTTTTCTTGGCCTTGCAAGCTATTGCCATCGATTTGTCGAGAATTTTTCTAAGATTGCTAAGCCTTTGACTAATCTGCTTCACAAGGGCGTTAAGTTCGAATGGACAGAAAAATGTCAGGAAAGTTTCCAGACACTCAAAGACAAGCTGACATCTGCCCCAGTACTATCTCCTCCAGATTCCCGCAAGGACTTTGTGATTTATTGTGACGCATCCCGTGAAGGATTAGGCTGTATCCTAATGCAAGAGCGTAAAGTGATTGCCTATGGCTCTCGTCAGTTGCGCCCACATGAAGAGAATTATCCGGTACATGATCTAGAACTGGCTGCTGTAATCTATGCATTGCAGTTGTGGCGACATTACCTTCTCGGTAATCGTTGCGAGATATACACGGATCATAAAAGTCTGAAGTACTTGTTTACTCAACCTTCTCTAAACCTCCGTCAGCAAAGATGGATGGAGGCCATTGCGGACTATGATTTGGGTATTTCCTATACCCCTGGCAAGGCTAACGTGATGGCTGATGCCTTAAGCCGCAAGTCCTATTGCGACAACCTCATGGTTAGGCGAGCTCAACCTCGTCTTTTTGAAGAACTGTCCAAGCTGAATCTGTGTATTGTTCCACAGGGTTCTCTTAATAACCTTGTGATACAACCACATCTTGAGAAAGTTGTTAAGGATGTGCAAGCTAAAGATGCTGAAATTGATCTGATGAAGAAAGACCTTCACCTTGTAAAGTACAGGGATTTCTCGCTGTCTGAAGATGGAACCTTGTATTTCAGAAACCTCATTGTCATACCTCGCTTCGAGCTTATGACTGACAAGGTCATGAAGGAGGCACATGATACCCCGCTGTCTATTTATCCGGGTAGCACCAAGATGTATCGTGATCTCCGTCAAAGGTACTGGTGGTCTAAAATGAAGCAGGATATTGCTCGTTATGTTGCTGAATGTGATGTGTGTCGTCGCGTTAAAGCAGAACATCAGAAGCCTGCTGGAATTCTGCAACCACTTCCTATTCCTCTATGGAAATGGGATAAGGTTCAGATGGATTTCGTTACAGGACTTCCGAGGTCACAGAAGGGTCACGATGCTATTCTTGTCATCGTCGACCAACTCTCTAAAGTTGCACACTTTCTGCCTGTCAAGGAGGCGATCACTGCTAGTCAGTTAGCAGAGTTGTATATCTCCAGAATTGTATCACTCCACGGTATTCCGAAGGAGATCAGTTCGGACCGTGGCGGTCTTTTCACTTCCAAATTCTGGGAAAGTTTTCAAACAGCTATGGGAACTCATATTACCTGGAGTTCAGCTTATCATCCCCAATCCCAAGGCCAAGTTGAACGGGTTAATCAAGTGCTTGAAGACATGCTTCGGGCTTGTGTTATTTCTTTCGGCAAGAAGTGGGAAGAATCTCTCCCGTATGCCGAGTTCTCTTATAACAACAGCTATCAAGCCAGCTTGAAAATGGCCCCCTTCGAAGTTCTATATGGACGTAAGTGTCGAACCCCTCTGAATTGGTCAGAAACTGGGGAACGACCGCTCGTGGGTCCGGATATTATTCAACACGCCGAAGAACAAGTCCGTATTGTCTGGGAAAATCTCAAGGCGGCTCAGGACCACCAGAAGAGCAACTATGATCGCAAACGATGGGGTTTGACTTATCAACCTGGTGATCAGGCTTATCTGCAAGTCACCCCGATGAAAGGCACTCACCGTTTTGGAATCAAGGGCAAGCTAGCTCCACGCTACATTGGTCCTTTCCGCATTATTGCTAGACGTGGACAGGTGGCATATAAATTGGAGTTGCCGCCGCAATTCTCTCATATCCACGACGTCTTCCATGGGTCGCAACTTCGGAAATTCTTCAAGGAATCTCCGCACCGAGCTGTGGATCACGAGGTGCTCGAATTGCAAGATGACCTATCTTATAAGGAGCATCCGATCCGCATTCTCGATGAAGCCGAATGTCGGACCCGTCAGAAGGTTACCAAGTTCCTCAAAGTGCAGTGGTCAAATCATACTGAAGATGAAGCCACTTGGGAACGCGAGGATAATCTTCGTGCGGAATACCCCGAACTTTTTCCTTCTACCTCTTAATTCTCGGGACAAGAATTCTTGTTAGTGGAGGAGAATTGTAACACCCCATGTATTAACTACAGTAATCACCCTTTTGATTATGCCATGTCATCATGATTATCAGTGCCTAATCATCATCTGCATCCATTTTTGCATTCAGCTCCTAACTAAAATTTCAAATTAAAATTAAAGTGGAAAATAAAAGTTGACCAAACCTGAAAACTAAAATGTGCATCATGTTGCAAATATTCCCATAGCCTTTATAAAAATGATTGTAACATTTTTTGGAATTGTAAAAGGACTCGAACAACAAGAAACAGCAGCAACATAGCACTATTTCATCCCTTTTCAATTAAATAAAATCCCAACAAAAAGATATGGACACCAATCCAATTTCTAGCAGTGACTATTATTGCACTGTGATTTATGGACCAGTTCTTATATTTTACAAAAGTCCATAAGTGGCCTAAACATTTTTGTAAACAGCAAATTAAAAAAAAAGAAAAGGAAAAAAAAAAGAAAACCCTTCCCCCCCCCCCCGACTGGGCCAAGCCCAGCTGGCCTCAGCCAACCAGGCCGCGCCAGCAGCCCCTGGCTATACCCCCCTCGCGCGACCCCAAACCCTAGCCCACCGCCGCCTGGCCTAAGTGGCACAGTGGCCGGCCCAGCCCACCCCGCACCCTCTCCCACCTGCGCACTGCTCCCTCGCGTTGTGTCCCACGGCGCGCGCACACCCGCAACCCGGCCCCCTCGCTCCCTGGACGACAGCGCGCTGCCGCCGCCTCAGGGGAGGTTAAGGGCAGAGCCCCACGCCCCCCTGGTTCCCTCTGGCCTCACTCTCCCCCGTTCTCCCTCTCTGTCTCGTCCTCCCCGCGCCACCGAACATGCCCGCCACTGCCGTCGCCATGGACGCCGCCACCGACCTCCCCCTCGCCTGAGATCGCCTCCTGGAGCTCCGTGGAGCTCGACTCCTTCGACTGCCCGCACAAGCTCGACCGGGAGGCCCTCCTCCGCCGCACCTGCGTCGTCCCCTTCCTCGGATCGCCGCCGCCATTCTCCTCCGACTCCGGCCGCACCACGCCTCCCCCGATCCCACGTGAACGGCTACGCTCACTGTGAGGATCCCCTCCCTCCTCTGCTCCTCTTCTGGCTCGCCCGCTCGTCGTGGCTGCCTCGCCGCGTGTGACCGCTCCGGCCGCCGCGGTGCTGCTCCGTCCGGTCGCCTCGCTCGACGTTTCGGCCTGGCTTTTCCTCCGTTCGTCACCGCGTCGATCACTGGTTCAAATGGCGTAGTTGGCGCGCGCAAAAACCGCCTCGAAGCACCGCCCGCACCACTCACCGGAGCACATCTCCGCCACGCTCGTCGCCGGCACCTTTTCCGGTCACCATTGCCCCCGCCACAACCACCGTTCGACGCACGGCACACGTGCGGTTCGAACACGCCCGGCCGCACGCCAAACGGCGCACCACAGCTCGATCCCGCCGCTCGCCGGCGCTCTGCCGCCGTCTCTGGCGCGCGCCGGGGTGGTTCCGGTGGGTCTGGCCGACGTGGCCGCCACGTGGACCTCCCCGGGCCCCCCTGGGCCGCTGACATGTGGGCCCGTGGGGCCACTGTTGACTGTTGACCTGGTCAACTGGTCTGACTAGTGGGCCCCACGGCCTTGTTAATTAACAGCTAATTAAAATGATTAAGTTAATTAATTGTTAGTTAGTTTAGACACTGACGTGTGGGTCCACCCACTGATTAGTTTAGATTAGATTAAAATTAATCCTGGTTTAACACTGTGTCAATGACATGTGGGACCCCCATGTCAGTTTGACCCAGTCAAATCCACTGTTGACTGCTGACATCAGCAACACATCACGATGACGTCACTCTGCACCGTTTTGGATAATTCAAATTTAAATAAATATTTAAATTCCAGAAAATTGATTTAAACTTTGAAAAATCATATCTTTTAATCCGTAACTCAGATCGAAAAACTTTATACATGAAAATTGCACAGAACGACGAGACGAATCCGAATGTGCGATCCGTTCGTCCGTCACGCATACCTAACTATCCGAACGTGCAACCGTTCCCCTCTTTTCGTCTGTCCGAAATGCCGGACCCCGGGAATACTTTCCCGGATGGATTCCTCCTTCCTCAGTGACGTGCAACCATACGCTAGGACACACCCGGCACTGCACATTGTCATGTCGTACTATGTGTTGCTCATGTTTTGCTGTGTATTTATACTGTTTCCTTCCCCTCTTCTCTCTCGTTAGACCCGGACACCGACGTCGTCCCCGAGACCGACGAAGCTCCGGAGCCCGAAGACACCATTGACAACCTTGCCCTTGTCGCCGAGCAACCAGGCAAGCCCCCCCCTTTTGATCATCCCGATATCGCCCATTCTATTTCTCATGCTTGCATTAGAATTGCTGCTGCTACTGCTTTACCTATTCTGATGCATAGCCTGTTCATTGTAACCTGCTGTTGATAATTACCTGCATATCCTAAACTGCTTAGTATAGGCTGGGTAGAGACCTATCAGTGACCCCACTTATCCCGACTGCCGCGCTGGATTGTCAGAAGACCCGATCAACGGGATTGAAGACCAGACCCCGGCACCGCACATCACCCCCCTTAGTTGTAACGACACTGCAGCGTTAATATCGAGTGCCGAGGGTGAAACCTCTTGTAGCACTCCTGATGTTAACTCTGCAGAGTAGCTATTTGGTCGTGGTCATCGAGGGTGATTCCTCCTTCACCACTTCCGGTAACGACGCTGTCGTGCAACACATCAAGTGTGAACCCTTCGAGGGTGATTCCTCCAAGTTCACCTTGACGGATACATCGAGTGGGAATTCAATGAGGGTGATACCTCGGATTCCCCTGATGTTATGGACACACGGATACTTGGACTTTACACTGTTACTTGGATAGGCGGGTCGACCCTGAGGGGTACCCGCGTGCGCCTGAGAGGCGAGTGTTGTGAAGACGGGTGCCTGTATGGTGCCTGAGTGATGAATACGAGGCGCGGCCGGGCATTCTTAACCCTTGCAGCAAGTCCTCGAGACGGGGCGACGGGGTCACATCTTTCGTGAGTCTCTGCTCGTTACCGCAAGCCCTAGTCCATTAACGATTTGGATATTTGATCCGAGCAGGTCTCTGACCTGATAGCACTAACCATCACGTGGGCATAGTATGGGCGTTCTGCATCGTAGCATCAGCCGAAAGCTCTGTCAGACGTCTAGTTCAGCCTTGCGGCCGGGACGGACCGGCGCCTCCCTGGTGCCTGGCTTCCCCCTGCACGCAACGACTCGGAGTGCACAGGGCGATGGCCCAAGACCTCTGAGCGCTTAGGATGTAGACCGACGAGGACCTCTCTGCTGAGCTCTAGGTAGGGTTGCGGTGTGTTGTTTGACCGAGGCCGGGCATGACCCAGGAAAGTGTGTCCGGCCGGAGTTAATCGAACGTGTTGGGTAAGTTGGTGCACCCCTGCATGGAAGAAAACTTCTATCGATAGCCGGTCCTACGGTAAAGGACACTCGGAGTTGTATCCTGATTGATACAATTTAGAACTGGGTACTTGGATACTATGGCTCTGGGATTGCTTCTCGCAGGGAGTCGAGAAGGGATCTCCGGACGAGGTTGATGACTGTATGGCTCAGGGATTGCTTTCTCGCAGGGAGTCGAGAAAGGATCTCTGGGTGAGGTTGAGACTTAATGATACTGCTACATTATATTGTACTGTTCTACTCTCTTCTACTGCTGCAAGACCGCTGAAGATGCTAGTCTTCGATAGGACTAGGTCTTCTCTCTATTCTGGCATTTCTACAGCCCAGTCCACATATACAGCCTCCCCTTGAAAATGTTGCATATGTAGTGTAGATCCTTGCTTGCAGAGTACTTCTGAGTACTCACGGTTTCTCTGTTTTCCTTTTCTCCCCATATCAGTTTGTTGCGACCAGAGGACGGAGCCCCTGAGACAGATGCCCCGTCGATCGACTACTTCTACTACCCAGAGGATGGATACTTCTACGAGTTGACTGACGACCAGGAGTAGGATCGGAGGGTCCCAGGCAGGAGGCCTACGCCTTTCGATCGTAGTGTTTTATTTTGCCCCACCTTTCTAAAGGCCTTTCTGTTTCTGTTTCATATCTGTACTCAGATATCTGATGCTTCCGCTGACGCTTGTTTGCAAGCTTATGTATTCAAGCCCTCGAGGCCCTTGACTTGTAATATAAAGCTTGTATGACTTTATTTATGTTTTAGAGTTGTGTTGTGATATCTTCCCGTGAGTCCTTAGGCTTGATCGTGTGCATTTGCGTGTATGATTAGTGCATGATCGGGCCAGGGGCGTAACATAAAGTTGCTATAGTGTTTACATGCTTATCACTGACGATTTAGGACAAACGCATTTAATGCTCCGTTTAGGTGTCCCTTACTTTCTTGGGGACAAAAAAAGGGCCCGTCCCATCACCACCGCTTAAGCTCGTCACCACTAATGCCATGACACGCATCCAGGAGGACAAAACCCAAATGACAGGCTGGCTGCTGTGCTGGAGCGGTGGCAGGGTGGCGTAATCTTGCTGGGTGCAAGTCTTGCTGGGTCTTCGCAAGCCATCCCGGCAAGGATCTTACCAGGGATCCGGCCTTTGGGCTTCTGTCTTCTGGTCACTGGTTTGAACGCCTTCTTGATGGTCTTGCATTTGCATCCAGCTGTCCCCCGGCAGGCCTTGCCGCTGGTATGGCTATAACTGTCCGTGCACAAGTATGGGGTACTAAAGGACCCCAAGCTTTAGTACACCGATAGGAGCCCCCGGGCCTAGGCCATACATGGGTGCGAGGCGTTGTTGGGCTAGGCCCAAACAGTGCACGGGCACGCGTGGCAGGAGTTAGCTGTCATAATTATCTCGTTTACCACGCTTCCCCACGACGCATATTGACTGCATGATGTGGGATATGTGCGTGGAACAACCGCTGTAGCAGCGTGCTTGCGAAAGCGCATTCACATTGATTAGAAAGGAGGCAGTTCCGCACCTTCCCCATAAAAAGGAATCTGCAGAGGCGCCATTCATTTACCTCCCATCCTTTCCCATCTGGAAACTGCCATTGCCTTCTTCCTCAAACTAAAAGCAGAGCCTCTCCAATCCATCCAGCGCCTCCACTCTCTCATCGCCCTTGGCCCCTGCTTCCTCAGTCGCCATGCCGCCCAAAGCAAGCAAGGGCAAAGAGGTGAAAGCCGTCGAGGAGAGCGAGCTTGTGAAGATGCGGAAGGAGCACGTCGTCTTCGCTCCGACGCTCGACGCGAGCACCCTGAAGGATCGGTATCTGTGCATGTGGGGGAGGGAGACAAAGGCTCACCCTGCTACACGCGTGAATCCAGCTTCCTCCGAGGGTGGCCCAGATAAATTCCCATTCTTTGTCGCATACTTTTATTGCGGGCTCTGCCCTCCGTTTTCTGATTTCTTCAACGACATCATGTACACATGCGGCTTCTGCCTCTTGGATTTCACGCCGAATGTCGTGACATGCATGTCAGTCTTCGCCCATCTCTGTGAAAATTTTGCCGGAGTAATCCCCAGTACAGCCCTCTTTCGCCACTATTTCATTCCCCGTATCAAAAAAGGAGACGCCCTTTCCGGTTCTATCGTTTGGATTCCAAGGGCATGGAATAAAGAGATATACCCAGAAGGGCTCTACCGTACGAAGTGGGAAGAATGGCGGGGGGAATGGTGCTGGATTAAGGAGAAAGATCCCCAGCCTTTCTGTCTGCCCCGACAAACGAAAGTGGCCCGCGACAACGGCTGGAGCGCTCTCGATCCTCAAGACGAGAAGCTCACAATCGCAATTACCAGGATCCACCGTCTCAGGGCTGTCGGGCTCACAATAGAAATGATTGGCGCTGATTTCCTTCGCCGCCGCATCGCTCCTCTGCATAACAAAGGCAGACCAGCCTGGGAGTTTTGGAATGCGGCAGATATCATGAGGCGGCGTCCTGGGCTAAACAACAACTTGACAATCATACAGCACACAGCTCTCTGCCACAAACTATTCAGGCCCGGCGGGAAATATAAGTTGCCAGCGAGCATAATTCCTCTGTGCAACAACTCCGCTCTGACCTCAATCATCGCCATGATGCCGGAATGTAATGCCCACGGCCTTGATGGGACTTGGGTCGAGCCATCCGTATAGCAAGCACAGGGGTTCTTTGACAATTTGTCGGAGAGAGCCATCCGAGAAGAGACAAATCTCATCCGCCCCACTACTGACAAAGAAGTGGCGTATATCGCCAGCAGGGCGGAAGAGGCGAATCTTGCCGCAGAGGCCGGCAGCGCTGGCTTCGTGGAAGAGGAAGCCAGCAAAGAAGAAGTAATGTCAGAGGAAAATCTTGCCGGGCAGGGTGAGACTGCTGGGGAACAGAGCGACACAGCTGCCGGGAGCCCTTCTGTCAAAGACACAACCGAGGAGCAGCTGCACGAGGAGCCCCCAGCTCCAGAGAAGAAGAAATGTGTTCTTCGGAAAGCCGCCTCTGGCGTCCCAGCACGTCAGCCTTCCTCAAGCAGTGAGGTTCCCGGCAAGAGGGCGGCCGGCGAGGCTGCACAGCGGCAAGAAACTCAACAGCAACCAACGTGATGTACGAGACGCACGGCCGCGGCAACAACTGGAATAGAGGGGGCGTCTCATATGACAGCGCCAACAGCCGGAGCAATAGGGTCTCCCTCACATGGATAATGAAGTGGAGGTCGACTTCGACCTCTCCGCTTTTAGCCCGGAAAGAGAAGAGTAAGGGTCCTGCCGGATCTTTTAACTTATGAGTTTCTGTTTTGCTTAATTCACTTGTCTTGCTTCGGCCTGTCTCCGCAGGGATACGGAAACATTGGCACAAACGATGGCGAAGAGGGCAAAGACTTCAACGGGTGACAAGCCCCCGGCAAGAACTGTAGGTGCACCAGAGCTCATCGTCGTCAGCCTGGAGCTCAGTCCTCAACGCAGCCCCCAACCCAACCCCCAGCGTGAGTCCACTACTCATTTCCTGCTGGCGGGCGTTGAGGTGTTTATCCTTGCTACTGACATCATCGGGCCTATAGGAGAAGAATGGCAACAAGGAGAGCCATCGGAGGCCATCCCTGGTGCGCCGCCTCCGTCAACCACGCCGCACAGAGATGAATCTTGGGCAAGGGCTTCCACTGGTGAGCCCATTCGTGTTGAAGAGGAGCCGGCAAGCACGGGCACTGGCAGTCCTACATCGGCAACCAATGTTGCCGGGAAAGGAGAACCCACCTCTCAACAGCTCGACACAGGTAAACCACTTGCCTCTGAGTACTTGTCATTCTTTCTTTATTTTTGTCTTCTTGAACTTCAACCTTGGTCTCATCTTGCCTCCTTCCCTGGTCTTTAGATCTTCCTTCGATGGAACAAATGGATGTTGATATCGTCATCGAGGAGATCACCAAGGATGCTGTCACCGAGGCCGACAAGGTCGCTGCTGACGAGGCCGCCAAGGTCGCAGAGGAAGAAACCGCCAAGGGGTCTACCGAGAGGGCCAGCAAGGAGACCGGTGACAATACTGATGGCATTCCTGCCACAGGAGCGCATGGTGCTGCACCGGTCACGGAGCCCCCAGTTGCCGGCGAGGCGGTTGTCGAAGATCAACCGTCAACATCCGAGGTCCCCCCATCAAGCAGATACCTTAAGGTTGGCGACGACCTGTTCGTCAGCATACCAGCGATGGCAAGCACTAGGGTGCCAACCGAAGGGGAAATTTTCGATGAAGACGTCATCGCCGCTGCCGAACTTGAGATCATTGATGAGCCACATGCCAGCAGCAGCAATTCCAAGGAAGAACAGCTCCTCCAAGCCATGAGCAGCAACTTCCAGAAGCTCCAGGTGCTTCACCACAGCCGAAAGGAAAAGTTGGACTCCAGGGCAGCAGTTGTTGAAGCAGCAGAGGCAGATTTCCAGAAGCGCGTCGAGCAAACGCAAGTCTGGTACGCTGAGGCTTTCCAGGAGCTGATGACTGGCCGGGAACAGCTGAGTCAAAGTTGGAGCGAGTTCCTCTTGAAGCAATCTGACGCCGAGAAGGCACAGGAAGAGGCCGCATAGCGGGCCGCTACAGAGGAAGCTCGCTTGACAGAACGCCGCATTGGGCTCGATGCTCATGAAGAAGACCTTGCTGCTCGCGAGGAGGCGCTTGCCACCAAGCTCCGCAGTAAGGACGAGGAGATCGAAAGGCTTGTCGTGCAGCGAACCCAGGAGCTAGAGCAGAAACACAAGGAGACGCTCGAAGCTCTGGCCATAGATCACACCGGCAAGTTGAAGGAGGCCATCGACGCTGCCGAAGCTGCACAGGCTGCCAAGAACGAGCTGGGCGACAGAGTAAAGAGGCTGGAGGCAGATCTCGAGGACCATGGCAAGGAGCTCTCGACACTCAAAGCCGACAGAGAGAAGACTCTCTACAGCTTGGCGGAGATGCAAACCTCCATGTTCGACAAGATCAAAAAGCTCACCTCAACCAATGAATCCATCGCTGATCTGAAACTAAAGTTGACGACGCTGGAGAAGTCCCTAGAGGACAGCAAGGCTCAAGAGAAGGCTTTGATCAAGGACCTCCAGAACGAGAAGGACCTACTCAAGAGGGCCGCCGCCTCTTATAATGACTTTGAGAAAGGTGTGAAGATCTGGACCGAGCGCCTGGTTGACATCGCGGAAAGGATTGCAGCAGAGCTGTCCACCATAGGCCTGCAGAACTTCAACTATTCTTCTGACGACAGGGTGTCCTCGAGTGCCAAGCTGACCATGTTCTTCGAGAGCGTCGTTGATGCCCTGAAGCGGCTCCATTCTGAACGAGCAACCCATCTGGCCAACGAATCCCTCAAACTCTGCCGGGCCGTCCTCCTCAAGGTGCTCGTCAAAGTGGTGCACAAGAACCCTGGCATCAACCTCACCAACGTTCTCGACAGCTTGCCGGAAAATGTCGACCTCGAGGCACTCAAAGAGCTTGTCGCGCCCATCGTCGATAAGGTGAGCCAAGTAAAGAGGGTCGAAGGCCAGCGCAGGGACTAGCTACTTTGCTTCATCTTTGCCGCCACCATTCCATGCCAAAGACAATTTCATCTTATGTTAGAATCACGGAAACTATCAATGTAACATAACTTGCTATGTTTTGGATGAATGCACGCTATTTCTCTTGTTGGATTTCTTTCTGTATGGTGCACGCCCTACGCTTATTGGAAAACTTGCCGACGCGCGCACCCTTGCCGCGAGCGTTTTGAGGAACGGATCCTTAGTAGCCTGCTGGGGATGTCGCTACCGGCAAGATACCTTGATGTTTTCAGTGCAGCCACCTAGGCTGTTGAGCGGACTCAAAACAGAGTAAGGGCGCAACCGATCCCGACAAGGTTCCTTCATGTGCAGGTTTTCCATCTAAAGGCCGAAATCGTTCAAGGAAAATAACCTCAAAGTAAAAAGAAATTCACTTAAAGTTCTGCAACTTAACTTTTTGTTCCTGTGCTCCTTTCTGCAAGATGTCAACCTTGAACGTCGCCTGTCGGTATCCATACCATCACTCCCCCCAGCAAACTTGCACGCGAGGGAACCTTCTATCCTTTGAGAAAAAGAAAGAAGAGAAAACAAGGATATGGGACCTTGGCGGTTCGTTAACGCTTACCGGAAGCAAGTGTAATACAATATCTCAGACAAGCATGCATATAGATTAACATGAAAATCGACAGGAATTGTAAAACACTTAAGCTTCTTCAAGTGTGCACAGGGTCTGCGCCTGGCTTTGTACAAAGGATCACATGCCTTGCCGGCAAAACTCGTACAAAAAGTGGTTGCCGGGGGGCCCGGCAACCGCGCCTTATGGGTAGAACTTACGAAGATGCTCGATATTCCAGGAATTACTCACTGGAATGCCATCCTCGGTCTCTAGGTGGACAGCGCCAGGCCTGGTGACTCGTACTACCCGATAAGGGCCTTCCCACTTCGGCGTCAACTTGTTGGAATTCTTGGCCGACTGAACGCACCGAAGAACAAGGTCGCCTTACTCAAGACTTTGGGCGTGAACCTTGCGGCTATGGTAGCAGCGCAAGGCTTGCTGGTAGCGTGCAGCTTGCACAGCAGCCTGAAGACGATCTTCCTCAAGGAGCGTAGCGTCATCTTGCCGCAACATCTCTTGCTCAAGCTCATCATAAGCGAGCACTCGAGGTGACCCGTATATGAGTTTCGTGGGGAGAACTGCTTCTGCCCCATACACTAGGGAGAAGGGTGTCTGGCCAGTGGCTCGATTTGGTGTCGTTCTGATTGACCAAAGAACCGCCGGCAACTCATCAATCCAGCGTCTTCCACACTTCTTCAGCTTGTCAAAAGTCCTTGTCTTGAGCCCTTGCAACACTTCAGCATTTGCCCTTTCCGCTTGGCCGTTGCTTCTCGGATGAGCAATAGAAGCAAAACAGATTTTACTGCCAAGGTCTTGGACGTATTGAATGAAGGTGTGGCTCATGAACTGTGTGCCGTTGTTGGTGATGATCCTGTTTGGCACACCAAAACAGCAAACTAGTCCTTTGAAGAACTTGATGGCTGATTGTGCTATCACCTTTCTCACTGCTTCCACTTCCGGCCACTTTGTGAACTTGTCGATTGCGATGTACAAGTACTCAAAGCCCCCGGTAGCACAGGGAAAAGGTCCCAATATGTTGAGCCCCCAGACCGAAAATGGCCAGGAAAGAGGAATTGTCTGAAGAGCCTGAGCTGGCTGATGCAATTTCTTTGAATGGAACTGGCACGCTTCACATTTGGTTACTAGTGTAGTTGCATCCTGGAGGGCAGTGGGCCAAAAGAAACCTTGCTAGAATGCCTTACCGACAAGAGCCCTTGAGCCTATGTGGGAGCCACATATGCCTCCATGTATCTCTGCCAACAGCTACAGTCCATCTTCCCGAGGAATGCACTTCAATTTCACGCCATTCGGTCTCTTTCTGTACAGGACATTGTCCATGAATTGGTACATACTAGACCGACGAGCTACTTTCTCCCCTTCTTCCTGTTCTTCGGGGAGTTCCCCTGTTTGTAGGAACTGGACGATGTGTCGTGCCCATCCTTGAGTCTGAGGCTCGACAGCAAGGACTAAAGGCATGTCTTTTGTCACGGGAGAGTTTGTCTCTACGGCAAGGGCTTGAGGCCTTGCCGGAGCCTGTTGCTCCCCGACAAGCTTGGCGGTGTTCCCGGCAACTTCCTTGTCAGCGGCTTCTGGGAGTTTTGCAGGAAAGTACTGGCCGGAATTCAACCTCCTTCGTTTATCTTGCCTTGCTGATGGTGTTACGGATGGATGAGTCAATCGGATCACAAAAGTACCTGGTTCCACAGGTAACTTGAGGGCAGCACGCTTTGACAGGTCATCAACAATGTTGTTCTTTGCTCGAGGAACATACTCTGTCTACAGACTGTCAAAGCGCTCCTCCAATTTCCTCACTTCATCTACATATGCTTCCATCAACAGGCTCTGATAGTCTTTATTCACTTGCTCGACGACAAGCTGTGAATCACCTCTGACGATGAGCTTCTTAATCCCAAGGTCCGCCGCGATCCTGAGACTGGCAAGCAGCCCTTCATATTCTGCAGTGTTGTTTGTTGATCTCTCCCAGGGAAAGTGCATCTGAATTACATATTTGAGGTGCTCTCCGGTGGGTGCGACAAGCAGCATGCCAGCACCGGTGCCTTGCAGGGAGAAAGCCCCGTCAAAATACATAATCCACTCTCGACCTGTTTCCTTGCCAGGGAGAGTTGTCTCTTGACTTTCTTCGTCTGGCGTTGGGGTCCATTCTGCAATGAACTCCGCCAAGGCTCTGCTCTGAATTGTTGAAGTGCTTTCAAACTTGAGACCAAAGCTTGACAGTTCCAACGCCCACTCCACAATCCTGCCAGTTGCATCTGGATTTCGTAAAATCCGCTGCAACGGGAGCTGAGTGACGATGGTGATTTCGTGTGCTTGGAAATAATGGCGCAGCTTCCTTGAGGCCATAAGGAGGCCGAAGAGCAACTTCTGCACACCAGAATATCTTGACCTAGCCCCCTGCAAAAGGGAGCTGACAAAATAAACTGGGCGCCGCACCATCTTCTTCCTCTGTGTTGCTTCATTTGACCTTGCAGATTCTGCCTTGTCGGCACCAGACCCTACCGGGGAAGATCCCAGCTCGTCATTTGACGGTCTTGCCGCCGTCGCTGTTTCCTCGTCGACTTCTCTCTGCGCTACTAACGCAGCACTAACCACTTGATTCGTCGCTGCTAAATATAGCAGCAACGGCTCTTGTGGTCTAGGAGCAACTAGTATCGGTGGAGAAGAGAGGTACCTCTTCAAATCCTGCAGCGCTGCCTCCGCTTTCGGAGTCCATTTCATCGGACCCGCCTTCTTCAAGATTTTGAAAAACGGCAGGGCGCGCTCAGCAGATTTGGAGATGAACCTGCTCAGAGCAGCGATGCAGCCGGCAAGTCGACGCACATCTTTGACGCGTCTTGGTGCATCAATCTGCTCAATTGATTTGATCTTGTCGGGATTTGCTTTGATCCCATGTTGAGATACAAAGAACCCGAGAAGCTTGCCGGATGGAATGCCAAACACACACTTCTTGGGATTGAGGTTCAGATTAATCTTGCGCAGATTTGCAAATGTCTCTTCTAAATCTTGTATAAGCGTTGCTTTGTCCTTGGTTTTAACCACTATGTCATCCATATAGGCTTCCATATTTCTATGTAGCTGAGGCTCAAAACCGATCTGGACCGCTCTTGCAAACGTTGAACCAGCACTTTTCAACCCGAAAGGCATACGTAAGAAACAATACGTACCACACGGGGTGGACAGGCTTTATTGATATCTGTATAGTCGATACATAGCCTCCATTTTCCATTCGCCTTGTGCACTACAACTGGATTGGCCAACCACGTCGGAAGGAGCAATCCTCTGACCAAACCTGCCGCATCCAAATTCCTGATTTCTTCGGCAATAAATTCTTGCCATTCCAAAGACTGCTTCCTAACTTTCTGCTTAACGGGCCGTGCATAAGGACAGACAGCAAGATGGTGCTCAAATACTTCCCTGGGAACATCAAGGATATCAGATGGTTGCCATGCAAACACATTGATATTCGCCCGCAGGAAAGCAATGAGCGCGCTTTCCTATTTGTCATCGAGGGTGGAACTTATGGTGAAAGTTCCTCCCGTACCATCCTCCTTGACGGGCACCTTCTTAGTTTCAAGTGGAGTTGCCTTGGATTTCTTGCTCTTGCCGGTGGAGCTCTCCGGCACATCCTCGACGGGAGCGCAGCACTCCGAGGAGGTGCGCTTGCCAGAGTGTGTGCTAGAGGTCTTGCCGGTCTTCTTCTTCCCCCCAGGAGCTTCAGCAGCAGGAGCAAGTGCCTTGACGGCAAATGCTGCAACTGCCTCCCGGTAGAGTTGATCGGCGCAGATAAGCGCATCCTTCTTCTCGGAGTCGACAGTGATGATGCTCATCGGCTCGGGCATCTTCAATACATTGTAAGCGTAGTGCGAGGCCGCCATGAATTTGGCCAGCGCTGGATGGCCCAGAATCCCGTTATATGGTAACCGAATCTTGGCGACGTCGAAAATGATCTTTTCTATTCTGTAGTTCAGCTCACTGCCAAATGTCACCGGCAATGTGATCTTGCCCTTCGGCTGGCTCCTTCCTGGATTGATCCCTTGAAACGTGCCCGTTTCCACGAGATCTTCATCAGCAATTTGCAACCTCTTAATCACACTAGGCAAGATCAGGTTCAAACCGGCCCCACCGTCAACTAACATTTTTGTCACCTTGAGGTTGCGAATCGTTGGTGAAACCAACAATGGCAAACACCCGACTGCGGTTGTGCGATCAGGGTGATCCTCAGCATAAAAAATGATAGGTGTGTTGGACCATTTCAGAGGCTTCCGGGCATCGACTGACGGCTCTGTCGCATTAATCTCACGCACCCACTGTTTAAGTTGGCAGTGAGAAGAATGCAATGAGGCGCCTCCGTCAACGCACATAGCTTCTGTAGCCTTTTGGAACTCGTGTTCGTTGGACTCATCGTCATCTTCGTTGTCATCGTCACCCCCCTCTTCCTTGTCGCGGCCTCGAGCGGGCCTCTCCTTCTGTTGCTTGGCCTTGCCGCGGCGACCTCCTCGGCCACTGTGTTTCTTGCCAGACCCCTCAGCACCATCCTGGGCTCTCTCCTTGTCTAGCCTTTCATACTCAGCTTTCTGCCTCTCAACAAGCTGCTCAACTTGTCGGCAGTTTTGGAGATCATGGCCCTTAGTGTGATGGATCTTGCAGTATTGCTTGTCGGAGCCCTCCGGCTTGTCGGCAGCCGCCAAGGCCTGACAGGTGGCACACCCAGAAACCTCCTTGCCGGGACCATCAACCTTGATCTTCTTGGCGATGCTGGGGTTGCCGGATTCCTCGACGGCAAGCACAGCCTTGCCCTTGCACTTCTTGTTACGTTGTCGGCCTTTCCATGTCGGGGCGGCGGCGTCTTCTCCTTCAGAGTCGATTCGTGTGCCGGCATCCTCGCCGGGGAGTCTCCTTTCCTCTTCAGCCCGAGCACATTTGTTAGCCAGAGCATAGAGCTCGGCAATATCCCTGACCTTGTTCATCGCCAGCTCTTCTCGCATCTTGCGATTGCGCACGTTCTGATGGAACGCACTAATAACAGCGGCAGGATGAACGTCTGGGATATTGTGCTGTATTCGGCTGAATCTCTGTATGTATTTGCGCAAAGGCTCGCCCTCTTTCCGAGGGATGAGATGTAAATCGCTTTCCTGGCTAGGAGCTTGGTGGCCTCCAGTAAAGGCGCCAACAAACTGATGACACAGGTCTGCCCAGGAAGAAATGGAATTCTCCGTCAGATGCATCAACCATGACCTGACGTTGGGCTTGAGCACCAACGGGAAGTAGTTAGAGAGTACCTTGTCGTCTCGAGCCCGGCAGCCTGCACCGCAATGGTGTAGATGCTCAGGAACTCCGACGGATGAGTCTTGCCATCGTATTTCTCCTGGACCTCTGGTTTGAACGTTCGGGAATTGGGCCACTGGACTCGCCGTAGCTCACGGGTAAACGCTGGACAACCCACCTCATAAGGTAAGTCGCCAGTGTACCCCGGTGCAGGCTTATCTATAGTGGGCCCCGCGCATCTATCAGATTGATAGCGTGCTTCCCGTCGCCGCTTGATGGTAGTTCGATAGTCTTCTTTGCTTTGCTCCCAAAGAACTTGACGTTGATCGCGGTGCGTTCGCGGATCTGACAACGTCGTGGAATCGCCATCATAGACGTCGGTCCGCTGAGTTAGCAACCGTTGTTGCTGTCGTGGAGGAGAGTGCATCGTATCGTTCTTCCTCCAGTCTTTTCGCCATCGGCACGCGTCGGCTCGATGGACCGCCGCCGCGAAGGCTCCGCCTGCTGTGGCCCATCTCCGTTGGCGAAGCCGATGAGGCTCTGAATAGCAGCTCTCCATCCTTCGAGCTTCTCCGGAGCAGGAGGGAAATCCAGGAGCAACTATGCTCACGCCAACGCTTCTGCTGGTGTAGGCGGTGGCGAAAGGTGCGAGGAACGTGAGGTGTGCTGACTCCTAACCGTGTTAGAAGGAGCTCCATCACGGTCGCGCGACCGCACCGTGCTTCCACCGGCATCTTGACGTGCATGATGGCCCCGCGCGTCTCGGGAATGATGTGCAGGGATCTTTCCTTGGGAACGCCTAGAACCACTGATGTCACGACGCTGTTCATCGCTCACGGCCTGAGAAGGCCACCGCGCACGCGCCGACGTGGTGCCTTGGAAGGCGCCATCTCGTCCTTGGGGTTCACTGTGCCACCCGTAGGCGGCACGGCTCCGTCCTTAGATCTAGTAGCGTGCGGGTTGTTGTCGCCGCTGTGAACAACACTTCTCACCTGGCTTTGATCACCAGAATGTCGTGGAAGCTCAAGACCTCCACCTCCTCCACCTGCGTCCACGCCGTCGCCCGTCCATGAAGGCACGGGTAAACCAGACGCAAATGGACCAACCGCCGCCAAACCCTTCTTCTTGGGAGCCATGGCGATGAAAATGATCAAGAAACTGACGCGCTGATCGCTAGATCAGGTTCGCGCAACCCTATCCCCCTACCTGGCGCGCCAAATATGTCGACGTACGACACCTATGGGATCGCGTGGATCCCTTTTACGGCTCAGCAGGGAGAGAGGTATGCACAAAGAGCAGATACAACGATCAACGCGAGGGGATTTTTACCCTAGTTCGGGCCGCTGAGAAGCATAATACCCTACTCCTACTTTAGTTTATTGTGGGTGATTAAGCCCAAGCTTCAGGAGTGCTTGTGATGAACAGTATGTTCGAGCAGCAGCTACGCATGCAGAATGGGCTAGAGTGTCCTCCCTGTAGCTACGCCTTGGGCCTCCTTTTATACGTCCAAGGGGTCACCAACAGTGGCGTACAGTATATACAAGAGGTGTAAAGTTGCTACAGTGTTTACATGCTTATCACTGACAATTTAGGACAAACGCATTTAATGCTCCGTTTAGGTGTCCCTTACTTTCTTGGGGACAGAAAAAGGGACCGTCCCATCAACACCGCTTAAGCTCGTCCACCACTAATGCCATGACACGCATCCAGGAGGACAAAACCCAAATGACAGGTTGGCTACTGCGCTGGAGCGGTGGCAGGGTGGCGTGATCTTGCTGGGTGCAAGTCTTGCCGGATCTTCGCAAGCCATCCTAGCAAGGATCTTGCCAGGGATCCGGCCTTTGGGCTTCTGTCTTCTGGTCACTGGTTTGAACGCCTTCTTGATGGTCTTGCATTTGCTTCCAGCTGTCCCCCGGCAGGCCTTGCCGCTGGTATGGCTACAACTGTCCGTGCACAAGTATGGGGTACTAAAGGACCCAAACTTTAGTACACCAACATTGTGCCTGCTTTCTTGTATCACAGTTGGAGGTGGCAGCTGGCGGAGGTGCCGGTGCAGCAGAACATGTGGAAGTAGAGGATGCACGCGGTGTCCATGATGAAGGTCGACCTGCAGAAAAGTTAGTTCGCGCCAATGCCTGTCGATCCTGCACTTCACGTTCAGCTTTGCAAGCAAGATGGAATAAACGAGTGATATTGTTATACTCCTTATACTCTAAAATGGTCTGAATCTCTTTATTTAACCCACCCATAAAATGTGCAAGCATAGCTTCATTATCCTCAACAATACCACATCTAATCATGCCAGATTGTAATTCCTGATAATATTCTTCTACAGAATTTTTTCCTTGTCTTAAGCGCTGCAATTTTTGAAGTAATTCACGTTGATAATATGGTGGAACCCAATGAGTATGCACAGAAGTTTTCAAAGTAGTCCAAGTCGCTGGAATAGGATATAATCTACAATGTTCAGACCACCAAACACATGCAAAACTAGTGAAAGCACAAACAGCAGCCGCAACACGTCTATCCTCGGGATATTGTAAGCATGTAAAGCGTTGTTCAGTTTCTAACTCCCAAGTAAGATAAATATCAGGAATGTATCTACCCTCGAATGGCGAGATATTCAACTTTAGTTTAGGAATGTGGTCTTGATCACGTACCTGAAGGGGTGGTGTAGTCCTACCGTTGCGATTATATGCATGAGGACGACCCGGTGGTGGTGGTGCTGGTGGTTGCACATAGTTATGATTTTGATCAACCTCATCCTTGTAATGGTCCTCCACCTCTGCAGTAGCAGCAGGCACTACAGAAGCATCAACAGTAGTAGCAGTGGCACCAGAAGTTTGTCCAGGCTCAATAGATACACGCTGTGCTCGTCCTGCTGGATCGCGACGTGGAGGTGGTTGTTGCTGTTGTTGCAACAGTGCAATAGAGGCGGCTGGTGGTTGTGGTAGATGCGCGAGTACTTCATCGAACTTGGCGTCCAACTTGGTGTCAATTGTCTTGTCAATGTCATTAATCTTCTCTAGTGCCTTGCCAAAACTGGCCATCATGTCTTCCACCTGTTGACCCACCATTTGCTGAAATTTATTATGAAGCTCCTTCATTGTCATGTTCTCCCAGTCAATCTCGTCGGCTTGTGATCCTGCCATGGTTAGCAGCAATAGAAACACACAAGAATATGATCCTACAGACTACTAGAAAGTGGTGGGGTGTCACAAATCCGTCAAGCAAATCTCAAATTCTTACTAGTTATTATCCAGCAGCAGGTGGTGATCAGCAACTGTTGTAGTCAAAACTCTTAAAGCTTGGACAGAGCGATTGCTAGGTGGTGTCAAACACACGATGTAGATGTATGTGGAGTTGGGTAGGCTTATGATATGGTAGCAAAAATGTCAGCAGTAACAATTCATAGATGCAAAGTTGAATAAACGCTCAACGACGGTACTGTACTGGTCCTAGGCTAGACCGTGCTAGAGACGCGAGCCTAGAACACTAACAAAATCAAGGTGCTGCACGTAAACAAGGGAGGAGCACACTCTAAATCTCTCTCTTTTTTTTTCTTTTTTTATCACTTTTTTATTTGCACTTTTTCCCTTTTTTTTGCTCCGCAACAATTTTTTTTCAAAAAAGTCTACAAATGGCCTACAATTTTTTTTTGAAACTGGAACTATTTTTCTTCTGCGGGTGGCACGAAAGTTGGGGAATCCTACTCTGTCACGACTCGGAGTATAGCGTGATCTGGAATCAAAAACAAAGCAACAAATACTGGACTCGGACTAGCACTGGTGGCGGAGATGAATCTGGTGGAACTCGGACTGGTGGCGGAGATGTATCTGGTGGCAACGCGGACTGGTGGCGGAGATGTATATGGTGGCAACTCGGACTGGTGGAGAATCTATGATGGAACTGGATGCGGATTAGCATGATGGCGGTGGATATGTGGTATATGGCAGCGGTGATGACGATGGTGGTATATGGCAGCGGTGACGATGGTGGTGGTATATGGCAGCGGTGATGATGATGATGGTGCGGCGGCGGCATGATAACCTGTGAACAGAACTTGAAACTCTAAAGGACTAGATGCTAAGACCAGCAACTTGACACGACGATGCAACCAAAAATTCAACAAAGCAAAACCCTAAAAAGATTATGCAAAGGCTCAGATTGGTTCGAATATGATGAACTAACCCTATTTTTTTTGGCTTTTTCGTGGACTGTAGGTATGAAAAACAGACTCGATCTAAACTATGAAAAACTGGAAAATCTCATCGAGCAACCTAGAAATCTGATACCACTTGATAGAGGCGAAGGTGCCCCATCTTTCGATGAGATGGTGGTTATCATTTTTGGTGCAGTAGACTTTGACGATCCGACTACGAACGTGATAGGACGTCGCGCCTTAGCAATCGCTAAACCAACTCCGAGAGGTTATTGACCACGCCGGAGCATGATCAACCTGACCACGAGGGTCTGTTTCTTGCACGCAAATGAAGAACAAGTAAGAAACTGAAATTGCAATCTGGATATTGCGAATATAAGAGGAAAGCTTTATTAATGAAGGTGGGGTTCTATGACGTCTTGGTCTGGTCGTTCAACACAAACGAAGTACGCGAAGTTACAGCTATGGCAAACTTTTAATCTAAACAAAACCCAAAGTCTAAACGACGCCCTAAGGGCTGTATATATGGAGGAAGAGGGGGGAATCTTGTGACCCCTTGGAGGAGGGTCCAAAACTAACCCTATCTCTTGTTTCCCCACACATACGGACTCTAAAAATAGCCTATACTCATGTATTTCGAAATTACATGGGCCTGGCCCAAAAATAAGGTGACGCAGCACCTATAAAAGCCTCTGGACGAAATTTAGGAAGTAGCATCTTGTATATTTCGTCCAAGCCTTCATACACTCATTATGGTGGCTTCAAAGTCCCGAAGTCGTCACTTGAAACTCCAGTTTTGTTCGCCTTGTGCATGCCATCATCTCCATGCTTGATCTTGCTCCAGTGTTCATCCCTCTTGTCCATGCTAGGCCCTTCATTTGTAAGCAAAACAAATGTATCCAAATTAGGCAGCATCATATTCTCATGAACATTAGAATCATTACCAAGAAACGAAAGTACCTGATAATTTAATTGGCATGCGCGAGCTCTAGTAATTGGTCTAGTATATGTAGGGATTGAACAAGATGCTTCAAGTAAGTTGTCATCGGTGCATAAAGCAATAAAAATTGCTCCTAAATATGTATGATCTTTTATGGTAAGGGAAAATAAGCTTTGTATGATCTTGTGATCACAAACAAAATAAAGGATGTTATCTTATGGGGCAATATAAAGTGACGTTCTTTACATTGAGAGCTTGCACATCCCAAAATAAAAAGCGCAGGACAACCTCTGCTTCCCTCCACGAAAGGCCTATATTTTACTTTTATGTATTTATTTTTATGCAACAGTCAATAATGTTCAACCCCGTTCCACTCTATGTACTCTTTAGTGGCAAGCATCATGTGGTGGAGATAGATCTATATATATATATATATCCCATTGAATGTAGGTGATCATAATTTATTATTGTTGACATTACCCTTGAGGTAAATAAGTTGGCAGGTGAAACTATAAGCCCCTATCTTTCTACATGTCTGACTGAAACTTTTGTGCTATAAATATGCCTTGAGTGTCAGCAATCATAGAAGACTAAACGATAGTTGAGTATGTGAACTTGCTAAACAAAGCTCTTACATAGACTCTTTCTGAAAATATGATGGATTGTGATTGTTTCAATGACTGAAATCATAATTTGTTAGTTTCCAACGAAGTTTATGTTTCATACTTTTGTTTGTGAATGAATTGTTACTTTTGCATCAGAAGTTTTATGATGATATATTACCACTATGATAATGACCATGATGCTTTCATGTCCGTATTTTATTTTTATCAATGCCTCTCTCCCTCTATCTGTAAACATATGGTCATGATTATCGATTTCGGCTTTCGCTTAAGGACAAGCAAGGTCTAAGCTTGGGGGAGTTGATACATCCATTTTGCATCATGCTTTACAACTTTTATTTATTGCATTTTGCATTGTTATTACACTTTATGATGCCATTCTTATGCCGTTTCTCTCTTATTTGGCAAGTTTCACATGAAGAGGGAGATTGTCGGCAGCTGGAATTCTGAAGTGGAATGGGCTACAGCTGGAATTCCAAATGACCTAAAAATTTACGGAGAATTATTTTGGAATATATAAAAATATTGGCGTAAGAATTACCAAAGGGGGACCCACCAGGAAGCCACAAGCCTGGGTGGTGTGCCCTACCCCCTAGGCACGCGCCCAAGCTTGTGGGGCCCTTGGCAGGCCTTTGAGGCCCATCTTCTCATATATGATACCATTTACCCTAGAAACAACCAGAAGAAGACTTTCAGGACGAAGCACCGCCGTCTCGAGGAGGAACCTGGGCAGGAGCACTTTTGCTCTCGGGCGGAGGGATTCCACCGGGGAACCTTTCCTCTGGAAGGGGGAAATCGAAGCCATCGACATCACCAATCCTCTCATCATGGGAGGACCAATCTTCATCAACATCGTCACCAGCACCATCTCATCTCAAACCATAGTTCATCTCTTGTATTCAATCTTTGTCTCAAAACCACAGATTGGTACCTGTGGGTTGCTAGTAGTGTTGATTACATCTTGTAGTTGATGCTAGTTGGTTTATTTGGTGGAAGATTATATGTTGAGATCCTTAATGATATTCAATACCCCTCTTATCTTGAACATGAATATGATTTGTGAGTAGTTACTTTTGTTCTTGAGGATATGGGAGAAGTTTGGTTATAAGTAATCCTTTGAATTTGGTATTTGTTCGATATTTTGATGATATGTATGTTGTTGCTTCCCTTAGTGGTGTCATGTGAACGTCGACTACATGACACTTCACCATACTTGGGCCTAAGGGAAGGCATTGTGGAGTAATAAGTATATGATGGGTTGCTAGATTGACAGAAGCTTAAACCCTAGTTTATGCATTATTCCATAAGGGGCTGATTTGGATCCATAGGTTTCTTGCTATGGTTAGATTTATCTTAATTCTTCTTTCGTAGTTGCAGATCGTTGCGAGAGGGGGTAATCATAATTGGGAGGCTTGTTCAAGTAAGAACAACACCCAAGCACCGGTCCACCCACATATCAAATTATCAAAGTAGCGAACACGAATCAAACAAATATGATGAAAGTAACTAGATGATAATTCCCTTGTGTCCTCAAGAACGCTTTGCTTGTTATAAGAGAACGGTCTAGCATGTCCTTTGCTATAAAAAGGATTGGGCTACCTTGCTACACCTTTGATACCATTGCTACTTGTTGCTCGTTACAAATTACCTTCCTATCAAACAATCTGTTACAGATAATTTCAGTGTTTGCAGAGAATACCTTGTTGAAAACCGCTTGTCATTTCCTTCTGCTCCTCCTTGGGTTCGACACTCTTACTTATCGAAAGGACTATGATTGATCCCCTATACTGGTGGGTCATCAATGTGCTACCGTTCATCTAGTTCACGTAATGACAACTCCATTTTGCATGCAATTAAGGTGGTCACCACGACACTGCCATCCAGTTCATGCGGTGACCACGCCATTTTTACATGCAATTCAGGTGGTCGGCACAGCACTGGGATCTGATTTCAGGTTGTGACCACGCCACTAGCATGCAATTCAGGCGGTCAAGATGACACTAGCATCCAGCTTCAGGTGGTGACCACACCATTGGCATCTAACTTATGCGGTCACGACGACAATGGCATTCGATTTGAAGCGGTGATCATGGCCATGCTATGGCACCCTAGAGACACGGGACTTACAAATGGAAGACATGCCATAGACTTGGTTCAAGTGTTTCTACTCATATATGATCCAACTTGTTAAGTGCAAATCCTTAAGTGCGTCAGGTCCTTGGTTTGACTCGAGGACATCAATTTGTTTATGCTAGTGATTTGTTTTTCATTTGTTTTTTTTGTCGCAATCAAGGGGCCCCACATAGGGGAGACGCTCATCTATAGTCACATCAATGTCTATGCCGCACTTCTTCCACATAAGCCATCTCCGCTCCCCATTCCAATCCCCAAATCCCCCTCTCGCCGCTAATTCTCTTGCGGAACTGCCTTCCCCTTCGCCACCTGTCGCAGGAAACCACGGCCACCTATGGGACCAGGAGGCCCCTTGCTGGTTCGGCAGGGGGGCGTCGCATTGCACAAAGAGCAGACGAGCGTGTGGCAGCACAGCAGAGATCACACAGGCATTTTTACCCAGGTCCGGGCCGCCGTGAGGCATAAAACCCTACTCCTACTGGTGGATTGATGGTGGAAAGGTGGTGGTGGAGTGTAGTACACTTGCCTGGCAAGGGTTGCCTCAGGGCGGCAGTGGTTACGCGCGTATGGGGGTCTAAGTTATCCAACCTTCTAACCCTCTCTATGGTTTCCATGGGCCTCCTTTTATAGATTAAGGGATCACCACAATGGCAAAACAGTCATTATGTACTGATAAGATAGCAAACAGTGCTATCATACCTAACTCTGCAGGCTGACAGGGCGCATTAAATGCACCGCTCAACGTCACATCGTTGGTTGCCTAGCAAGGCTTGCCGGGCTATCTCGGCAGCTCCACGCCTGCTCGCTTGACACGTCGCAGGACGGGTGTCATCTGCAGGTGTTTCCTGTAGGGAGAGGCGCCATGTGGTGAATGGCTGCCACTTAGTCACTCCGCGGTTTGACACCGCACTGATTGACAACGTGGGTCGTGGTGGAGTAGTTGGTGAGGTGGTTTTGCCTCCGTGTGCCCCGGCAGGCCCTGCCGGGACGTCTTGGACATTATATTCCGGGGCTGGCCTCGCCCCTTGTCGGAGACGAATCCGCGATCACCTATGGGACCCAGGGAAGGACCCCTTTACGTTCGGCAGGGAGAGACGGTCGCACGAAGAGCAAATCTAGCAAAGAACACGACAGTGCACGAGAGAGATTTACCCAGGTTCGGGCCGCACGGATGCATAAAACCCTACTCCTGCTTTTTGGTTTATTATCTGTATGATTGTTCTAGCTCCAGGAGCGCTACAGTATAGAGTAGCTGCGTACCATACTGGAGTTCTCAATCTCCCAGTTCCTTCCTCCTCCACGTTGCCTATGGGCCTCCTTTTATACGCACAAAGGGGTCACCAACAGGTGGCAAACAGTAAAGGTAGAGGTGGAAAGTTGCTACAGTAAGGCCATTATTACTAGGATGACATGTCCTACCTACCACTGACGGCAGGGGACAAGGGCATTAAATGCCCATGCCTTAGCTGTCCAGATACATGTACCCGGACGTCTTGGACGTGGGAAAAGCCTATCCTTCCTGCTCCTGCACCGCTAGCTACAGAGCACCGCCGTCTACACAGTGCCCTGCCACACACGCTTGGAAGGACCCAGAGCGCCACGCTGGCAGAGGCACTGGAGCAGCAGCACAGTAGCACAGTGGTACAGTAACGCTTGCCGCGGTAAGACCTTGCCGCACTTGATAGCTTGCCGCAACCAATAGCCTGCCGCGCAAGGTAACTTGCCGGGGCAAGTACCTTGCCGTAGCCAATACCTTGCCGCAGCCAATGACTTGCCGGGGCAAGTACCTTGCCGCGGCAAGTACTCTGCTACAGCATTTACATGCTTATCACTGACGGGTCAGGACAAGCGCATTAAATGCTCTGTCTAGGTGTCCCTTAGCTTCTTAGGGATGGGAAAAGGGGCCATCCTATCAGCGCCACTTGGCACAGTGCTCTGCCACGCATGCCTGGAGAAGGGTCCAGAGTGCCATGCTGGCGGCCGCACTGGAGCAGCAGCATAGTGGCATAACCTTGCCGGGCAGGAACCTTACCGGGCTCAGCTGGTCATCCCGGCAAGAACCTTGCCGGGGCCTTGTCTCCAGTCTAGCTGTCCCCCGGCAAGCCTTGCCGGGTTCAACTGGTCATCCCGGCAAGAACCTTGCTGGGGCCTTATCTTTAGTCTTGTCGAGTCCTGAGCTTGCCGGCCCTGATCTCGCCGGCAGTAGTAGGCTTGATCTTCTGGTCGATCCGCCTGGAGTCTTGTCTTGCCAGCTCTGCCTTGCCGGCGTTGCGTGGACCCATTCCCGGCAAGTAGACCTTGCCGGGAACCAGGCTTCGAATGTACTCTTGGGTGGATTCCTCCTCTGCCATGTCCTTCCCGCCTGGAGGCTGCGACTTGCCGGTGCGTGTCCAGGGGTAGTGAACACCCCCCTGTTTACTACACCGACAGGAGCCCCCGGGCCTGGGCCGGACAGGCGTGCACAGTGGTTGTCCGGGCTAGGCCCAACGACGCACACCGGCAACATGTAGATCTGTTCCCTGCCGTTCCTCCCGCCTGGAGGTCGCAACCCTGTTGCTGCAATGGCACGCATAAAGAAACAATTTACCTTGATTAGGCCAAGCTTTATGGCACAAGAGATATTCCTTCATGCTAAATGAATGCATGCTTCCCCCTTGATTGATTCCGTCCTTGCACGTATCTTGTACCCTACGCTGTCTGGAAACCCTGCCGGTGCGCACGCTTGCCGCGAGCGCTAGGTGCGGGTCTTTAGCAGCCTGCTGGAAACGCCGCCGCCGGCAAGGCGACTTGCCGGGTCAGAACGCAGCTGCTAAGTTTGCCGAGCGGACTCGAGGCGAAACCAGAGCGCGGACCAACCACGGCAAGGTCCTTTCGCGTGCAGGTCGATATACGAGAACGAGGAATCAATCAAGACGACCCACGCTTGCTGGAAAGCTTTCCGGTGCGCACGCTCCAGGCAGCGGCGCTTCGGGATCGGGTCCTTAGCAGCTCGCCGGGAACGCCGCCTCCCGGAAAGGTTTACCTTCCCGGTTCTGGTGCAGCTGCTCACATCGCTGAGCGGACTCGAGGCAACTAGGAACGCAACTAGCCCCGAGAAGGCTCCTTCGCGTGTAGGTGTAAGAAGCGAGTGAGGACAGTAAAATGAATGCAATTGCCAAAAAATCTGTGCAACTTAGCTTTTTCTGCTAGGGCGCCGCTAGCCCCCGAGCTTGTTTCTTGCTCAAAGAGTGGTCGTCGGAGCCCCGGCAAGGGAGGCTCTTGACTCTGGCGGAGAACCTTGACGTTCTCAACGCCAGCTTCCGGCAAGCTTGTTGCCGGGGAGGCTCTTGACTCTGGCGGAGAACCTTGACGTTCTCAACGCCAGCTTCCGGCAAGCTTGTTGCCGGGGAGGCTCTTGACTCTGGCGGAGAACCTTGACGTTCTCAACGCCAGCTTCCGGCAAGCTTGTTGCCGGGGAGGCTCTTCAGGGGGTTACTCTCTGGGGCGCTGCCAGGCCCCGAGCTCGCATTCCATGCGTGTTCCTGCAACACTGACTGGGCATGAAATGCCACAACAGCGTTTGAGCACAACAAGTTGATTAGCTTCTGGTTAATGTCGGATTCGCTGCAATCTTGACTCCTGCTGAATATTCCCTTGCTTGCCGGAACACTTTCCGGTGCGCACGATCCAGTCAGCAGCGCTTTGAGGAATGGATCCTTAGCAGCTTGCCGGGAACGCCGCCTCCCGAAAAGGTTTACCTTCCCGGCTCTGGCGCAGCTGCTCAGGTTGCCGAGCGGACTCGAGGCAACTAGGAGCGCGACTAGCCCCGGGAAGGCTCCTCAGCATACGGGTTTACGCAGGAACCTTAGAATAAAACTCACTAAGTCCTTCTCCTTAAACGACTGCATTTTTGCACAGTGAGCCCCCCACGATTGCCGGAATACTCCCCGAATGCGCACGTTCCGGTCGATGGCGCTTAGGATCGGGTCCTGTTCAGCAGCCTATCGAGAACGCCGCCTCTTCGGGAGCTTAACGCCTTAGAAACAATCGCAGCTGCGTCTGCATTGTTGGGCGGACCCAAAACAACCAGGAGCGCAGAATGTTTCAGGAGCGCTCCTTCGCGCACAGGTTATGCACAAAAATATCGTCCAGGATAAGACTTAACAGCAGAAAGTAATTAAAGCTTTAAAACTTAGCTTTTTGCGAAGGTTCAGGCCCTTCTTCTTGGACGCTATGGCGGTGAAGATGATGAAGAAACTGCCGCGCTGATCGCCAGATCAGGTTCACGCAGCCCCTCACCCCTACCTGGCGCGCCAAAGATGTCGGGGACGAATCCGCGATCACCTATGGGACCCAGGGAAGGACCCCTTTACGTTCGGCAGGGAGAGACGGTCGCACGAAGAGCAAATCTAGCGAAGAACACGACAGTGCACGAGAGAGATTTACCCAGGTTCGGGCCGCACGGATGCGTAAAACCCTACTCCTGCTTTTTGGTTTATTATCTGTATGATTGTTCTAGCTCCAGGAGTGCTACAGTATAGAGTAGCTGCGTACCATACTGGAGTTCTCAATCTCCCAGTTCCTTCCTCCTCCACGTTGCCTATGGGCCTCCTTTTATACGCACAAAGGGGTCACCAACAGGTGGCAAACAGTAAAGGTAGAGGTGGAAAGTTGCTACAGTAAGGCCATTATTACTAGGATGACATGTCCTACCTACCACTGACGGCAGGGGACAAGGGCATTAAATGCCCATGCCTTAGCTGTCCAGATACATGTACCCGGACGTCTTGGACGTGGGAAAAGCCTATCCCACCTGCTCCTGCACCGCTAGCTACAGAGCACCGCCGTCTACACAGTGCCCTGCCACACACGCTTGGAAGGACCCAGAGCGCCACGCTAGCAGAGGCACTGGAGCAGCAGCACAGTAGCACAGTGGTACAGTAACGCTTGCCGCGGTAAGACCTTGCCGCATTTGATAGCTTGCCGCAACCAATAGCCTGCCGCGCAAGGTAACTTGCCGGGGCAAGTACCTTGCCGCAGCTGCTATCTTGCCGTAGCCAATACCTTGCCGCAGCCAATGACTTGCCGGGGCAAGTACCTTGCCACGGCAAGTACTCTGCTACAGCATTTACATGCTTATCACTGACGGGTCAGGACAAGCGCATTAAATGCTCTGTCTAGGTGTCCCTTAGCTTCTTGGGGATGGGAAAAGGGGCCATCCTATCAGCGCCGCTTGGCACAGTGCTCTGCCACGCATGCCTGGAGAAGGGTCCAGAGTGCCATGCTGGCGGCCGCACTGGAGCAGCAGCATAGTGGCATAACCTTGCCGGGCAGGAACCTTGCCGGGCTCAGCTGGTCATCCCGGCAAGAACCTTGCCGGGGCCTTGTCTCCAGTCTAGCTGTCCCCCGGCAAGCCTTGCCGGGTTCAGCTGGTCATCCCGGCAAGAACCTTGCCGGGGCCTTATCTTTAGTCTTGTCGAGTCCTGAGCTTGCCGGCCCTGATCTCGCCGGCAGTAGTAGACTTGATCTTCTGGTCGATCCGCCTGGAGTCTTGTCTTGCCAGCTCTGCCTTGCCGGCGTTGCGTGGACCCATTCCCGGCAAGTAGACCTTGCCGGGAACCGGGCTTCGAATGTACTCTTGGGTGGATTCCTCCTCTGCCATGTCCTTCCCGCCTGGAGGCTGCGACTTGCCGGTGCGTGTCCAGGGGTAGTGAACACCCCCCTGTTTACTACACCGACACCCCTTGCCGAGCTCGCCTGCCCGGCAAAGGAGGCCCTTCTCCTGATGGTGCCTTGCTTCTTTGGCTTGATCTTGGTCCCTCTGATCTATATGTTAGTCCTTTGAACCTCTTAGTCCCTTGCATTCTGACTTGGGTTGGTGCTTCAATCTCGTCCCCGTGCCTGTGCACAGTCTGGGCAACAGACCCAGGGTTTGTTGCACCGACAGAAGCCCCCCGGGCCTGCCCCAAATGCGTTGCCGAGCGTCATCGGGGTGGGGCCTAATAACTACACAGGCGGGGTCGCTGAAGAGGCTGGTCTCTTGAGGTCTTCTTTGCTTCTTCATTAGCCTTGATTCTGGGCCAGTTTCTGGTTTCTCCGCGCATCGTGCACAATGCTGTGGAAGAACTTTGATCGTGGCCTGCGGGTTCTCCTCGCCCCATGATCACGGGGCGAAAAACTGCCATCCCAATTGCCTCCCGTTTCGCACGCACCTGCCACGTGTTTCGCATGCATTGGGTGTGGTAGGTGGTGGATGTGGAGGGCACGGGGAGGAGTGCCATGGCCGAAAACCGAGTGCTGATGGTTGCCGCAGAGGGTCGGCCTTGATCCTCAGAGCTCCAGAGGGTGAAGCGAGGCCGCATTGGAGGAGCGGGGCGGCCATTTCCCGTATGAGGAGCCAGCCCCCTGCCTCGTCCCCCTATAAAAAGGGGCAGGGGTGGTGCCTCTCTGCACACACTTCTTCTTCTTATCCGCAACTCTTCCCTTCTAGCCATGGTGAGAGGGCGAGGGCGCGACGGTGCCCCAGCGGTGGCGACGAGGGCTTCTACTCGACAGCGCATCCCTCCTCCTCCGAATCATGTGGTGGTGGAACCCACCGCGACGGGAGGAGGAAGGGAACGAGGTCGAGGTCGCCATGGTGCTCGAGGAGGAGGAGGGCGGGGCGGCGCCTTGGCTGCGCCCCCGCCGGCGGCTCCTCCCCCGATGGAAGGCCACATCGGGGACCAACCTCGAGAGTTCATCATCATGCTACACAAGCCCCTGTGTGGTCATCTTCGGCTTCCAACTCCCTTTGTGCGGGAGATGGAGCTCGAGCAACCGCGCGCTCTGAGGTTGCACATGAGGGGCTATGGGAACGGCAGCATGTGGGTTGATGTCGACTTCCCTGCCCCTCACGTCATGTACCTTCGCCGTGGTTGGAAGACTTTTGCCCGTGCCCACGGCTTCTCGGAGGGGCACGTTCTCCAGTTCAAATTAATGGAGAGCGGCCTGCTCTCCGTCAAGATCTTCGGGCGCTCGGGAGGTCGCTTAAGGTGCTGCGCGGAGAGCTCAACTGACGACAAAAGCTCCTCCTTGAGCGGAAGCGACAAGGAGGACAGTGACGGCGATGATGACGGCAGCGGGCGAGGGAGCGACGACTCTGACTCCGGCTGATCGCCGCCCGCACCATCTTCATCAGGCGTCGACACCATCATCTGCATCCGCATCTCCTTCCCAGCAGTGCGATTTGCCAGGGAGTTAGATGCAGAGGTGGGGATGGTGCTCCCGGGCTCCTCCAGTAGTCCTCCAGCTGGACCCCGGCAGGCTTCCTCTCGGGCTGCAGCTTCGTTAGCCTTTCCGTGTCCTGCTGGCCCTGGTGGCGGCGGTCGACGGGTCGCCTCCGCCATGCTCTCCATCGACGCGTTCCCTGGTGCTCCTGCTCCCGTCAGGCTACCTCTCCCGGAGACCTAGGGGGGCAGGCTGGGCTCCCGCCCAGGCACTCCTTTTGCCCCCCTCGCCTTCGACGGCCGTGCCTAGGAGGAGAGGGACAAGAAAGGGCATTACGGGGCACTTATCTTTTTTCAGTCTTAAACTTGTAGGCAATTGCCAAATTTTAATTCAAATAATGTAATCTCTTGAGTCCATGTTTGTTTTCTGTAATGCTTGTACTTGTATCAGCATACTAATGAAAAAGACGAACCTTTCCGGGAACCCGTGCATGTGTATGTCCATGCAGAGGTGAGATGCCTCTTTAGTGTAAATAAACGAGTTTTCCCCGGCAGGCTATCCTGCCGGCACCTTTTGTGTCTGCCGGAGAGTTGTGTCTACCGGGCAACAGGCAAAGGGGCCAGCCCCCCGCCAACTTCTTTTTACCAAAGGCCACTACGACCATCCTGTCTGAAGCAATGTTCGAGTCTGGGATGGGAGCACCTAAGTCTCAAAAGAGTGGAGGGGTTTTCTTATCACAAGTTATAACTTACAAAACACTAATGGACAGGAGGTAGAACTTATCTGTTTGGCTTGCCAGGGATCGCAATGCCTGGCTATCTTCTCAACTCCTCGTCAAAGCCAAGTTCACAGCAGGAACCTGCAGCTTCATGCGGATGAGAATGAATGCAGGATGCGATCCTATCTATATGCATCTGCAAATGCTCATGAAATGCTTATGCAGTGATCTTGGAATGCTCATGCATGCATGCAATCTTGGTAGGGGGCCCCCCACAGCGCTTCTTTATTTTCTCTTGCACAGGGTCATCGCCCTAGCTTTGTACAAGGGGTTACATGCAGCTAAGGCAAGTCCTGTACAAAAGGGTGGCTGTCGGGCAGGGCACGACAGCCGCGCCTTACGGGTAGAACTTGCGGAGATGCTCAATATTCCATGAGTTTTGCCACTGAATGCCATCTCCGGTCTCCAGACGGACTGCGCCAGGTCTGGTGACTCGTACTACCCGATAAGGGCCTTCCCACTTCGGTGACTTGTACCCTTGGCGGACTGAACGCGCCTAAGGACAAGGTCACCTTCCTCAAAACACCGGGCGTGAACCCTGCAGCTATGATAGCGACACAGGGCTTGCTGATAGCATGCAGCACGCGTAGCAGCCCGGAGACGGTTCTCCTCAAGTAGCACAGCGTCGTCACGCCGGTGCTGATCTTGCGCTACTTCATCGTAGGCAAGCACTCGAGGCGACCCGTAAATGAGTTCCGTCGGGATAACTGCTTCTGCCCCGTAGACCAGGGAGAAGGGTGTCGGCCCGGTAGCTCGGTTTGGTGTCGTTCTGAGGGACCAGATGATGAGGACATCAATACCATTGTTACAACCACAGCCCCTATTGCTATACATACTGGACCAATTACTAGAGCTCGCGCACGCCAATTAAATTATCAGGTACTTTCATTTCTTGGTAATGATTCTAATGTTCATGAGAATATGATGCTGCCTAAATTGGATACATTTGTTTTGCTTACAAATGAAGAGCCTAGCTTGGACAAGAAAGAGGAACCTTGGAGCAAGTTCAAGCATGGAGCTGATGGCATGCGCAAGGGGAACAAGAACGGAGTTACAAGTGATGATTTCAGGACTTTGAAGCCACCATAATGAGCGCAGGAAGCCTTGGACGAAATATAAAAGATGCCACTTCATAAATTTCGTCCAGAGGCTATTATAGGTGCTGCGTCACCTTATTATTGGGCCAGGCCCATGTAATTTCGAAATACTTGAGTATAGGCTGTTTTTAGAGTCCGTATGTGTGGGGAAACAAGAGATAGGGTTGGTTTCGGACCCCTCCTTCAAGGGCCACGAAATCCCCCCCTCTTCCTCCATATATACAGCCCTTAGGGCACCGTTTAGACTTTGGGATTTGTTTAGTTAAAAGTTAGCCATTGCAACTTCGTGTACTTCGTTTGTGTCCAACGACCAGACCAAGACCGCTTTCGGATCCCCACCATTATCAATACTTCATCTATATTCGCAATATTCAGATTGCATTATCATATTCTTGCTTGTTCTTCGATTGCGTGTAGGAATAGACCTTCGTGGTCAGGCTGATCGTGCTTCCAGCATCGTCAGTAACCTCAGGAGATTGGTTTAGCGATTGCTAAGGTGCAACGTCGTGCACGTTTGTAGTCAGATCGTCAAAGTCGGCTCCACCAAATCGATAGTTACCATCTCATCGAAAGATCGGGACACCCCCGCCTCTATCACCAGAGAACTACCGGCAGCTCCTCGATCCACCGCTTACCGTGCTTCTGCAGCGTATCAAAGGTTCTTGTCTTGAGTCCACGCAGCACTTCAGCGTTCGCCCTCTCAGCTTGCCCATTGCTCCGGGGGTGTGCCACAGAGGCAAATGAGATCTTGCATCCGAGGGTATGAACATATTGCATGAAGGCATGGCTCGTGAACTGGGTGCCATTGTCGGTAATGATCCTTGCCAGAACTCCAAAACGACACACCAATTCTTTCAAGAACTTGATAGCTGACTGAGCAGTCACCTTTCTCACGGCAGTCACTTCCGGCCACTTTGTAAACTTGTCGATAGCAACGAACAAGAATTCAAAGCCCCCGATTACTCGGGGGAAGGGGCCGAGGATATCGAGCCCACAGACCGAAAATGGCCATGATAGAGGGATTGTTTGAAGAGCTTGGGCAGGCAGGTGGGTTTTCTTGGAATGGAACTGGCAGGCTTCACATTTGGTGACTAGCTCGACCGCATCGTGGAGGGCTGTGGGCCAATAGAATCCTTGCCGGAATGCTTTCCCAACTAGTGCCCTTGATCCAATGTGGGAGCCGCACATGCCTTTGTGTATCTCAGCCAGCAGTTCCTTTCCTTCATCCTGGTAGACACACTTTAATTTCACACCATTGGGCCTCCTTCTGTACAGAGTGTCATCGACAAACTAATACATACTGGCCCTCCGGGTTACTTTTTTAGCTTCGTCTTGGTTGCCAGGAAGCTCTCTGGTTTGGAGGAAGTGGACAATGTGCCTTGCCCAAGTTGGAGCCTGGGGCTCGGCAACGAGGACTAGCGGCACCTCCTCTGCTGCGGGAGCACATGCCTCATCCGCGGGGTCCATGGGCCCGGCTGGAGGGTGTGGTCCGGCAGACTGCGAGGATTTGTTTCCGGCAGGGTCTCTGCCAGGAGCGAACGGCTCTACCGGGAGAGGCTTACCGGAGTCCAACTTTCTCCTTTTCCGGGCCATTGTTGCTGGGGATACGGACGGCTGAGTGAGATGGAGAACAAAAGTCCCTGGTTCCACAGGGAGCTTCTGTGCAGCACACTTCGACAGATGATCAGCTATGCTTTTTCTGCATGGGGTACATGCTCTATTTGCAATCCGTCAAAGTGCTCCTCCAATCTCCTCACTTCCTCGACGTATGCCTCCATCAATGGACTTTGGTAATCCTTTTTAACTTGTCTCACCACAAGCTGTGAATCACCTCGAATGATCAGCTTCTTAATTCTCAATTCAGCTGCAATCCTGAGCCCGGCAAGGAGCCCTTCATATTCTGATGCGTTGTTGGTTGCTTCTTCTCGGGCAAAATGCATTTGGACGACGTACCTCAAGTGCTCCCCGGAGGGGGCAACAAGAAGCACGCCAGCTCCTGCACCTTGTATGGAAAAAACACCATCAAAATACATAATCCATTCTTGGGGCAATTCCTTGCCGGGGATAGTTGTCTCCGTCATTTCCTCATCAGGGGTTGGCATCCATTCTGCAATAAACTCTGCCAATGCCCTGCTCTGAATAGTTGACGTGCTTTCAAACTTCAAACCAAAACTGGATAACTCCAAAGCCCACTCCACTATTCTGCCAGTAGCCTCAGGGTTTCGGAGTATCCGTTGCAACGGGAAACGAGTGACAACCGTGATCTCATGGGCTTGGAAGTAGTGGCGCAGTTTCCTTGAGGCCATGATGAGACCAAAAATCAACTTTTGCATGCTAGAGTACCTCGATCTAGCCCCCTGTAATAAGGAGCTGACGAAGTACACTGGGCGCTGCACCACTTTCTTCCTTGCCGCGTCCTTGGGGTTGCTCTCGTTGCCGTGCTCATTGCTGTCCTGATCCTTCTCTGACTCTGCCGGTCTCTTCTCACTCTCAGCCTCATCCACTTCTCGCTGCGCTACCAAAGCTGCACTGACTACTTGGTTGGTTGCCGCTAAGTACATCAGCAACGGCTGCTGGTGTTTGGGAGCGACCAAGGTAGGCACGGAGGACAGGTAGGCCTTCAACTCTTGCAAAGCTGCATCTGCTTCCGGGGTCCACTTCATGGGTCCTGCCTTCTTCAAAATTTTGAAGAACGGCAGGGCGCGCTCGGCAGACTTGGAGATGAATCTGCTTAGCGCGGCAACGCATCCTGCCAGACGCCTCACATCCTTAACTGTCCTTGGTGCTTGGATCTGCTCGATATCCTTGATCTTCTTGGGATTGGCTTCAATCCCGCGATGGGATACAAAGAACCCAAGCAACTTGCCGGAGGGAACACCAAATACACACTTCTCCGGGTTGAGCTTCAAATTGATTTTGCGCAGATTAGCAAACGTCTCCTCCAAATCTTGAATAAGGGTGGCCCTATCCTTGGTCTTGACCATAATATCATCCATATAGGCTTCTATGTTTCTGTGTAACTGTGGCTCAAAACCAATCTGGACTGCCCTTGCAAAAGTGGAGCCGGCACTCTTTAATCCGAATCGCATGCGGACAAAACAGTACGTACCACATGGAGTGATGAACAACGTCTTCTCTTCATCTTCCTTGGACATGAAGATCTGGTGACACACAGAATACGCATCCAGAAAGGAGAGCAAATCACAACCTGAAGTGGAATCCACAATCTGATCGATACGCGGCAAGGGAAACGGGTCCTTCGGGCAAGCCTTGTTGAGATCTGTGAAATCTATGCAAAGCCACCACTTCCTGTTAGCCTTCCGGACTACCACTGGGTTTGCCAACCACGTGGGATGCAGTACTCCTCTGACCAATTCAGCTGCCTCTAGTCTCTTGATCTCTTCTGCAATGAACTGCTGCCTCTCCAAGGCCTGCTTCCAGACTTTCTGCTTGACAGGTCGGGCATGTGGGCAGACAGCAAGGTGGTGCTCGATTACCTCCCTGGGAACACCGGGGATATCAGATGGTTGCCAGGCAAACACATCAATATTCGCCCGCGGGAAGGTAACGAGCGCGCTTTCCTATTTGTCATCGAGGGTGGTGCTGATAGTGAAAGTACCATCAACGCCAGCCAGCTCTGCCGGGACCTTCTTCACTTGGGGTGCAGCGACCTTGGATCTCTTGCCATTGGAACACTCCGGCACGTCGTCAATGGGTGTCGTGCACTCGGTGGGGGCACGCTTCCCGGACTCTTTGCCGGAGTCCCTGCAATCCCTCTTCTTTCCATTGCTTTCCTTAGCGAGAGCCGCCGCTGCCGCTGCCTCTGCTGCGACCGCATCCCGGTACATCTTGTCCACACAAATGATTGCATCCTTCTCATCTGATGGGATGGTGATGACTCCCAGTGGCCCTGGCATCTTCAAGGTGTTGTAGGTGTAGTGAGATGCTGCCATGAACTTAGCCAGGGACGGGCATCCAAGAATCCCATTGTATGGTAGGGGGAGATCAACCACATCAAACACAATCCTCTCAGTCCGGTAGTTTAGTTCTCCCCCAAACGTTACCGGCAACGTGATCTTTCCCTTAGGACGGCTCCTGCCGGGATTAACTCCTTGAAATGTGCCGATAACCTCCAGCTCTTCCTCTGCTATCTGAAGCTTGCTGATAACTGCTGGGGAAATCAGATTCAACCCGGCACCGCCGTCCACCAACATCTTTGTGACCTTGAGGTTGTGGATTGTTGGGGAGACCAACAATGGCAAACACCCCACCGTAGTGGTGCGGTTAGGATGATCCTCCTCGTCAAAGATGATGGGCGTACGGGACCACTTGAGCGGCTTCCGGGCCTCGAGCGCTGGCTCCACGGCATTGACTTCTCGCGCCCATCGCTTGAGTTGGTGGTGAGAGGTGTGCAGAGATGCACCCCCGTCAATGCACAGGGCGTCAGTGGCCTTCTGAAACTCTTGCTCACTAGTTTCCTCTTCATCCCCTCCATCACTCTCATCACCACAGGCTTCCTTCTCTCGACCTCTGGCAGGTTTTCCTTGGTTCCGAAAGGGTTTGCCGGGGTGATTTACTTCACCACCACGGCCCTTGCCGCCAGCAACATTCTAACCCTTTTCCTTGTCACACTTCTCATACTCTGCTTTCTGTCTTTTGACAAGCTGCTTAACCTGATAACATTCTTGAAGGTTGTGGCCCTTGGTCCGATGAATCTTGCAATACGGCCCATCACCTTTCCCGGCTTTCTCGATAGCAGCGGCTACCCGGCACTCAGCGCACACGGCAGCTTCCTTGCCAGGGGCCTCAGCTTTGGCCTTCTTGCCGGTACTAGGCGTACCCGATCCTTCAACAGTCATCACTGCCTTATCCCTTCGCTTCTTACTGCGCTTCTTGCTCTTCTTCTGACTGGTTGATTCATCCTCATCCTTTGAATCAATATTGGTGCAATCTTCCTCTCCGGGCAACTTTCTTCCCTCCTCCATCCGAGCACACTTATCCACCAACGTGTAGAGCTCCTTCATAGTCTTGGGCAACCATACGTTCATTTTGGAACGAATCCGGCGGTTGCGCACATTGTACTGGAAGGCGGCTATCACGGCTGCCGGATGGATATTTGGGATATTTCTATGAACTTTGCTGAATCTCTGTAAATACATACGGAGGGTCTCTCCTTCCTTTTGTTGGAGAAGCTGCAAGTCGCTGGGTCAGCCCGGCTCTTGGTGGCCACCGGTGAAGGCACCGATGAACTCATGGCACAGGTCTGTCCATGACAAAATGGAGTTCTCCAGCAGATGCATCAGCCAAGACCTCACATTGGACTTGAGGGCCAAAGGAAAGTAGTTGGCGAACACCTTCTCATCTCTTCCCCCGGCAGCCTGAACAGCGATGGTGTAGATGCTCAGGAACTCTGCCGGGTTCAGCCTCCCATCATACTTCTCAGGTATCTCTGGCTTGAACGTGCGAACGGACGGCCAACGGACTTGCTGTAGCTCACGGGTAAAGGCAGGGCAGCCAACCTCGAAAGGTAGGCACCCGCCAATACCGAGCGCGGGCTCGCCGACGTCGGGGCCGTCGCATCCATTGGTCCGGTGGAGGTCGTCGCGGCGTTGCTCGATAACGGCACGCGTGTCTCCTCTCCGCCTATCCTCCAGGGCTCGTCGTTGGCCTGGACGCGCTCGAGGGTCAGAAGAGGCCATCGAGACGTTGTCGGGGTCTTGATTCTATTGCGCTCGCACTGGCTGCCATGGCGGGGACTGCACTGTGGGGACAGCCCCTTCTGTACGGTCAGCAGCATGAGCCGTTGCTGTCGCTTGGGGCGGCCGTGGCGTGCCAGCTCGCCGTGAGCCCCCAGCTTCGGCGAAACCAAGCAGACTTTGGATGGTGGCACGCCATTCGTCCATTTTCTCGGCCGCTGGCGGAAACCTCAGCAGCAGTTGAGCCCGCGCCATGGCCTTCGAGGCTGTACTTGGCATGGGTGATGATGAAGTCGATCGCACTGTCGCTCGGCTCCTGACGGTGCCAGTGGCGGCAGCACTGCGCCCCCGCTGCTGCGGGGCGACCACCTGGATGGCAGGGTGGTGCGGCGAAGGCGCTCGAGGGCCAGTGGCTCCGTCGGGCGCAGCGGCTCGGTCGACCCGTCCCGGGGGAGGTGCACGCGCTGCATCCGCACCCATGGTGGGAGCGGTCGGAGGGCGGCGATTCGCCCCGGCTCGAGCGTCGTTGCTGCGGCTGTGCCCGTCGGCGGGCGGAAGGGGCGTAGATGGAGTAACCCCTTCACTTGGACCTTGTGGAGCGTGGCCGTCGGGATGTTGCTGATGCTGCTCTCCTTCGATGTCTCCCGCTCCTGCGTCAGCCATGGGGGAAGTGATGACACCGCCGCCTGCTCCGACCACACCCCCAGCAGCGTCCGCGTCCTCGCGTGTCTCCACACCTCCCGCAGCGTTAGAGGCCTTGAGCGACGGAGCCTTCGAGTGGAAGGATGAGCCGAAGAACTAGGTTTCTTCTTGGGCGCCATGGTTGATGGCGTCGTCGATGTTGCTGATGGTGATGAAGGTGACGCGCTACACATGCCTTCAGGTTTGCGTAAGCGGTCCCCCTACCTGGCGCGCCAAAGATGTCGCGGGAAACCACGGCCACCTATGGGACCAGGAGGCCCCTTGTTGGTTCGGCAGGGGGGCATCGCATTGCACAAAGAGCAGACGAGCGTGTGGCAGCACGGCAGAGATCACACAGGCATTTTTACCCAAGTTCGGACCGCCATGAGGCGTAAAACTCTACTCCTGCTTTGGTGGATTGATGGTGGAAAGGTGGTGGTGGAGCGTAGTACACTTGGCCGGCAAGGGTTGCCTCAGGGCGGCAATGGCTACGCGCGTATGGGGGTCTGAGTTATCCAACCTTCTAACCCTCTCTACGGCTGCCATGGGCCTCCTTTTATAGATTAAGGGGTCACCACAATGGCAAAACAGTCATTATGTACTGATAAGATAGCAAACAGTGCTATCATACCTAACTCTGCGGGCTGACAGGGCGCATTAAATGCACCGCTCAACGTCACATCGTTGGTTGCCCGGCAAGGCTTGCCGGGCTATCTCGCCAGCTCCACGCCTGCTCACTTGACACATCGCAGGACAGGTGTCATCTGCAGGTGTTTCCTATAGGGAGAGGCTGCCATGTGGTGAATGGCTGCCACTTAGTCACTCCGCGGTTTGACACCGCACTGATTGACGATGTGGGTCGTGGTGGAGTAGTCGGTGAGGTGGTTTTGCCTCCGTGTGCCCCGGCAGGCCCTGCCGGGACATCTTGGACGTCGTCTTCCGGGGGTGGCCTCGCCCCTTGCCGAGCTCGCCTGCCCGGCAAAGGAGGCCCTTCTCCTAATGGTGCCTTGCTTCTTTGGCTTGATCTTGGTCCCTCTGATCTGTAGTTTAGTCGTTTGAACCTCTTAGTCCTTTGTATTCTGACTTGGGTTGGTGCTTCAATCTCGTCCCCGTGCCTGTGCACAGTCTGGGCAACAGACCCAGGGTTTGTTGCACCGACACCACCTCTCATCTCCACAGAAGATCACCACCACCATCGATGACCTCAAGAAACCCTAGGTAGGTCGATTCATTAAGACAAAATGCAGGTAAATCCTTCTTCAATATCTTTGATTCCAGTTTAAATCAAGGGCGAATGATATCTGTGTATTGAATCAATGGTTTGGATTCTCAGTGCCCAAAGTGTTTGGAAACCAAGTGTTTATGCGACAGTGGTCACATATTGTATGCCAAAACCTTCTTCATAAGACTTCCAGTTGGCTTCGAAGATAGGACGGTATGTGTTTTTACATTGGTTGTTCTATCAGTCATGGTGTGCATCAATTGATGTTAGTTACTTCATGAAATTGTACAAGTGAGTTAGGCCTTTGTTAAGGTCATGACCATGGTCGTCCTGCATGAAACTAACTAAGAGTCAAATTGATATGTGAACATACTTGCATCTTGTTTACATGATTGCTCCATAACTTCAAAAGAGTACTAATTAGATTTTAGACCATTCACATTGCTTTCTGAAAAATCCTAAGAATAGCTATCCATGTATAAATTAGGACAGATGCTAAAAATAGAACATTACAATTTTGTGAAATTTAGGCCACATAGTGCACATTTTTGTTAATGCTTAAATAGGCATCTTGATCTCTTGCACATTGATCTTGTTGTTTTGTGCAAGTATATAAAAAGAGCAAGCCATTGTTAAATTTGTGAAGATGCTAACTTCAGCCACCATGAATTAATGGACAATTGGTATATGTAGTTATTTATGACTTGTAAGTGTAACCATTGTAATCCTTCCATTTATCCACAATTCATCGATGTCTGAACTGTTAATGCTATATTATGCTCTGTGATCATATTTTCCTGTTCATGCTTTATTTGAGAAGTGGTATTTCATCTCATAGTTCGGTAAAATGATAGCATGCGTGGAAAAAATAATGGATTTCATGACGAGCATGTCAACTAATGTCCATTACATAAAACCCAAAACTTTGTTTTCAAGGCCACCGAACATTTTTTTTATTCTTTCCGAACCCACCGATCATTTTTTGTGACACCACAAATTGTCGCAGAATATGGAAATGCGCAATGATGGCAAAATGCGTTGCCTAAAACAAGGCCAGAACATCACTAACGCACCCAAGGGGGCTACCCAGGAAGGGAAAAGACTGGTGACAATTAGTTGTCAAAGAAAATGATTTTAGGCGATGGTTTTGGTACGTCACCAAGGTTTTTGGCACTCAATAGAGTAGATTTTGTAGTGAGATCGATATGTTTCATGGAGCAAGCAACACATGTGGTAAAATCCATAGTATCCATGCTCAAGTGTTTGGATTCTCAAATGATAAGGATGTCACCTTGATAAGTTGTTGATGCAGAGCATCCAACGGAAATCACCATGTCAAGAGTCCCTTTGCCAAGCGACAGGTCCGACATATACTTCATACATATAAAGGTGAATCATCTCCTTTACACGTGTTCGCTTGATCCCTTCTTGGATGGTATACTACCTGACCCTCCTCTCGTGTGTGTGCATAGTTTCGAGTGGGGCTTCACACTTGTCGAGAAGGAGTACAAGCGCAAAGAAATGACTACACCATCTGCGAAGGAAGCATGGAGCGAATACGGATGAAAAGTGTCAAGTGGACCTACTATAGAGCTACAACCACTAGACATCCGGTGTCGTGCGAAAAGGAGCAGCAGAGGACTGGATGTGCCCCAGCGACCGTACATCCGGTGGTGTATCGGACATCCAGTGAAAACCGACCGACCGGACATCTGGTACCCATCGGAAATCCGGTGCCAGGCACAAAATGATTGAAATTACCGTAGTCCTGGTACGTACCAGACATACGGTGCCTTACGAGCCACCAGACATCCGAAAGCCACCGGACGTCTGGTACCTACCTCGGCGCATATGTGTGCTTGGGCCTTTTATCCCTTCCTTCTATCCCTCACTTACCCCTTCATGGATTGTACTATAACTAGATGCTTCCTCCTCATTTCTAGGGTTGGCTAAGAATAGAAAAACAAATCACATAGCTTAGCTCATGTATCTACCGTCCTGAGAGAGACTCCATTGGAGTGCAAGGCCACCATAGGTGAAGACTCCTAGAAGTGCATGAGCCATATAAGGGAAGATTCATCCATGGATGCAAGCCTCCATCTCTCTTTGAGATTTGGGAAGACAATCTACCCCCGCCCCCACAAGACCCATCTTGCCTAGGTGTTGTAGGAGATATGCCCTAGAGGCAATAATAAAAGTTATTATTTATCTCCAAGTTCGTAATTAATGTTTATATTCTGTGTTATAACTACAACGGTTCTCGAGTCTGCAATAACCACGAGGCTCAGAGGGAAACTCATATGCACTTGTGGACTAATAAACAGTAAAATAGATTCCTAGTCTCGCCTCTAAGACTAGATCAAGTGTTGCATGATGGTTATGTTTCCTGCCCATGGGCATGTCAATGGCGGCAACTTAGAGGATACAATGTTAGAAGAACACCTGTGTTTAACTGACCCAACTGTTATTATGCTATCAGATCCATTCATCACAAGTTATTGGTTTATACCACAAATAAAGTTAAACATTTGCATAATTCCTTGGACCATGAGAGTATCGAGTACCTTCATACTTGCTTCATGAACTTTGCTTTTGTTAAATGTCATATGTAACAGGGTGGTTATTATGGCATCTTACGGGTTCACAAAAAAGTATGATAGGGGACTAGATAGCTCAAGAATAGGATTTGCTCCTCCGACGGTGGAGAGATATTCTTAGGGCCTTCTCGATGTGATGGCGTCCATCATAGTCTGGCCAGACACAGTGTGATTTGATCACAGGGATGCTGGAAAACAGGAACGAAAAAAGAGAAGAAAACCGGTAACGAGGACACTGGCATAGTGAACAAGTTGTTGATTCACGGGGATGCCGATAAATCTCACCTCTTGTTTTTGTAACATATCACAAAGAAACAGGAATAGCACATGGTGACTAAAGGTTCACCCGAATATCCTTTCATGCGGGTATAGGGCTCGATATGGATGTCCATGGTTCTGCTATTGCTCATTGATCGGAAAGAGTTCTGGTCATGTCTATATTTCACCTAACCTACAGGGTCAAACACTTAAGGGTCATCTATCTATTAAGTACTATGTTAGGAGTCAGAGAGAAAGTCACCAGAAAAGTTTCTGAGACACTGAAATTATTTTGAACAGACCTGAAGTGTTTCGAAGTAACCAAAAATGTTTGGCGGGAAAACCATCAAGCTGGAAATGTCACGAAATGCATCCTAAATTTTATTGTAGTGTTCCAAAAATGTTCCTAGGGAATCCTGAATTTTCTGGACAGCCCCATGGGGTTGCTCCCACATGGGGGACATCATCTCCCTTTTGTGGGGGCTATTTTTGGATGGGGCCCCTTTGAGGGCAGCCCACTTTTGGTGGAAGCTTGTTGAGGGCCCCCATGGGCGGGCAACCCCCACAAATGGTGTAGTGAGCCATCTCTTGCCTGCCCCACCCCATCCTTTCCCTATAAATAGAGGAGTTGCTCTCCAACATATTACAACTTTCACCACCAATGGCATGAAATGGTTTGCCCTTCTCTCTCTCCCTCCATGAATTAGTTTCGTAGTGCCGCATGGTTGCCTAGTCTCCGGCAGCGATTAGTTCTGGATAACTAAGCGTTGATGGATAGGTGACACCGTGTGTGTGCAACCTGGTTGGGAGATCATACGTCTGATCTTCTGTTCGATGGACTATTTGAGGGACCGTTTAAGGGTGAAAATTCTCATGGTTGGGAGGTTGTAAGTCCTAGGTGAGAGAATCTGCACCAACGATCATCGCCAACTCTTCTTTCGCAGCGCTGCGAGTTGGTAACGACTAGATCAAACCTTGTATGCATCTTTATAGTGGTCATGCGCTGGTGCGCAGGACGTAATTTTTTTGTTTTCTGCTGTGTTACCCTATAGAGATTTGGATAAACTACCCTGGTATCTTTATTTCCCTTCTTGTTCTTGGATCCTGATGCGTCTCATGTATTGCTTGTGATTTCAGGAGTACTTGGTGTGAATCTTGTCCAATAGAGTGTTTTCCGTTGTGATTCCCCATGTTTTCCCCTCATGTTCTTCATCTTCTTCATGTTCCTCCTCAAATCTTCCTCCAATCGTAAAGATTGGGCCATATAGGATCTCTACCCTACATCATCTTGGATCAGAGCAAGCTTTCCACAAATTTGGAGCCCTACCCCCTACTTTATAGCCTTTAGTTTGAATTTTTCTCCCCAATTTCAAAAAATTCCCCAAAAAAGAGCCCAAAAAATTTCTTCCAATTTTATGTTACTTGTGTGTTTTTGTTGATTTTGATTTGTGGATCTAGGTTTGGAAAGTGGGTCCACCTTCCTTGGCGTTCCCTAGCCCCAATTTGTCTTTACACCCATCAATTTTGACCCCCAAATCTTCTAATTCTGCCAAAGTCAAGTTTTGGAGACCAAATCCCATGCTGGATTTGACCTACCAGACATCTAGTGCCAAACTAGGAGAAAAAGGCATTTCAGCCACCGGACACCTGGTTCGTCGTGAGCGGCCATACATCCGATAGCCCAAAAAACTGACGTCGATTGATTTTATATTTGGTCATAACTTCTTCATCTAGAGTTCAATTTTGACTTTCTTTAGCTCGCTATGCAACTATTGACATCCTCCATATAACTACATAGGTTTCACCCCCATTTGAATCGATCAACGTTTTCAATATTTGGCAACTTTACCTAGGCCCTCTACCAAAATCACCCTAACTTCCGTAATTTTCGCCGACATGCATCCCCATTTCGTTGTAGTCATTTGAGTTTGTGATTTGCGTTTCATAAGGTCTTTCGGCTACATAGGGACGGCTAATTTACCAATGACATTGTTTACCTCTCCATCGTCTACATTAACACCAAGCTTCCACAAGCAATGATGATCATCCATCCTTTGAGACCACCAATCGAAAACAAGGCTGGTTACCCCAAATTTTTGAAAGGTTAAATGTTAAAAAGGTATGCAATCCGTCACAAACATTTCCTACCTTGCCATTACACTTTGATATCCCCACCATCTTTGTGATCACCTTTATACCTATTGAGACTAACTATCCGAGTATTGCCGGGCTTCGCGGAAACTTGAGCACCATAGTGATACGATATCATCTTACAACATTTGAGATGTCATATAGTGTGATAACCTACTCCCGTGCATATCTTGTGATAATTGTCTTGCATATTTGGTTAAGGCACTACAAGAATAGTGGAAATGAAGAGAAAAGGTGAAAAAAGAGCTTCTAACCAAGAAATAAAAAGATTAATGCCTATAATGGATCATAATTGATGACATAAAAAGAAATGTATTTTTACTCTTCGACAAGATGAGCGACGGATTGAAGGCCACGCAGGTCTCAAACACTGTATTATGAAGTACTACAAATCTCTGTTCGGGGCGCCAGATAAAGAGAATTTTGCCCATGATGAGGCCCAAATGGAGGATATCCCATGAGTCATGAAAGAAGAGAATGATATCCTTGTGGCGCCTTTCTCTAAAGAGGAGGTAAGAGTTGCGGTGTTCCAAATGGAACATAACAAAGCTCCAAGCCTTGACGGCTTCCTGATACGTCTCGAACCTATATATAATTTATGAAGTATTCATGATGTAGGGTAGAACCCTAGATGCCCAATATTTCACGATTGGAGTGGATCCCGCGATGAACACGAAGAACACGAGGGGAAAACACGAGAGGAATCACTCAAACCAACAAGATTCGATTACACATGTGCTAGATCCTTGAAACACAAAGAGATACACGATCCATGATTAACAAAAGACGATACAAGTAGCAAGTTCTTCTCCATGAGGAGGTCTTGAAGGTCTTCTCGTGAGGGGTCTTGAATCCAAGCGTGGATCTTCTCTGTAGAGGTCGCGGTCTCTCGATGGAGTAGAACCACAAGGATGAGCAAAGCTCTATCTCTAAATTGAGCTAAACCTATGCTAACCCTAAAATGAAGGAGGGGGAGGAGTATATATAGTCTAAGCCACGAAGGGGTAAGTGAGGGGCGAAGGGGTACACGGGCCTCGTCCCAAGTCACGCGCGCAGGCATGGTCCGATTGATCCGTGAGTCGGGGGTCCGGATGATCCGGGCGGCCGTCCGGATGATCTGGCTTCGTCGAGCAGGCTTCGGGTGTCTTCGGCCACATTACCCGGATCATCCGAGTGGGGATCCGGATCATCCGGGCTTGGTCCGGATCGTCCGGCTGGGGATCCGAATGATCCGGGCAAGTCCAGTCTTGCTCCGATTCTTCTCCGTCTTCGCGTATGCTTCTCTCCTTCGATCGTACTTGCTCCTTAGCTGCTCCATGGTCTTCCTCTTGGTTCCTGGTCATGCATAGCACATATGTTTGAGGTAGTAGCCATGTCTCACATGTGGAAAGTGACGGTTCGGAGAGGAGCAAGTTAACCTTGTGTCCAATGGCGTATGCTCGAGGTCTCGTCGTATGTCCTCTTGGGGCTTGGGGAGTAGTCGTAGTGTACATGGGGATGACCATAAGATGCTGCGCATCATCTCCCCCCCTTGGGAAAAATCCGACCTCGGATCGTGATCCTCATCACCATGGAAACAGTTGTCGTGCACGGACTTGTAGTTGGACGAAGTTGCAGACATGGCACAATCCAAGTAGTCCAAGGTGTCTACAGAGTGATAGACATGCAAAAGGAGCAAACACAAGGGACACTCGGAAATACAATGGTTAGCACACGCAAGGAGTCCATCAAGTAAGTATGAGTCTGTTCGGCAAGATTGTTCATGACAAAGCGCATGAAGCTTATCAAGATGATATAGAATGATATGCAAAGCTTTCATAGGAGCAAAAGCATTCATTGTGCACACAAATGTGTTGTGAATATGATCAATGCAACCATTGTGCAAAATGATGTCATAATGGGACGGTGTATCAAAAGCATGAACAAGGTAATTGGTGCTCAATGTGACTATGTGATCATGCAATTGATGATGGGCAATGTGATCATTATGTATGAATATGCCATCAAGGAAGATCACAACAAATTTGCTAAGGAAGTGCACAAGCTTATATATCATGGATGACATGGTAATAGAAGATGCAACAAGGCAATCATAATGCAAGTCAATCCATGCATAAGATGCAAATTTGTTATGGGTGGTGTTGTACCAAGGCTCAATGTCATGGTAGAAGTGGTGGTCCGGTGGTGCTTCCAATAAGTCCGAGCACTCCTCAACTTGAAGGTCCATCGGGACCATCTCCAATGTCGCTCCTCCTTTCACGAGATGTATCATGTAGACAACAAGAAGGAAACAACAATGAAAGAATGAACCATCCAATATGCGTACTTGAGGATGGCTCAAAGAGAAGGAGTTCACCTTTATGGGGATGTCAAAAATGTTGGTGTTGCGCATCGTGTACGCCTTCACATGACCAAGTTGTCGCATGATGGCACCGCCTTGTGAATCCCTCAAAATGAAAGAACATGACAAACACTCGAAAAAACAAATAAGGTTAGCGTAAATGCAAAACCTATCATCCGTGTGGTGAGATACCCAATAAGTGTTTTCATCATTCTTATCATAAGAAAGTACAAGGGTGTAGGGCATGGTATGTAGGCATAAGATGCGAGAACAACCAAACAAAAGAAGCTCAATCAAATAAGCATGCATCACATGTAAGGTATCGAAGTCTCTAAAATCAACAAGCATAGCAAGTTGGCAATCAATACAAGGGGATATGAGAGATGCAACTAATGGAGACAAGAGATAATGATCAAGATATAGCATGTGAGAGGCAAGAGCATATATGCTATCAACCCAAGGAAATGAGCAAGAATGGATCATGGATGATGCAACCAAGCAAGTAATCATAGCGATCAAGTTATGCAAGCTAGTAGTGCAAAGATGCAACGTACTAGAAGTAACCATGGAAATCATGTCATGTGTGCAAATAGTGAGCATATATAATGCACATGACATATCACAAGCATGAGGTACAAGGAAAACATGGTAATAGCAACAAGGATCTCCACCAAGCATGCAAATACACATAGAAGTAATATAATGGTGAATCCCATGTAAGTGCAAGTAAGGGTCACAATTGCATGGCAAAGGCATATAAAGAGGCATAACATGCAAAGTGAACATGGTAAAATGGGTATAAGATGACAATTGGTATATAGCCCATAGCCGTGTGAGAGCCAAGTAGAAGACATGCGCGTAGTCCTTGCGCGAAAGGAACGGTGGTAAGGATAGTCCACGGGATCCCAAGTCATCGTTGCTCTCAAGAGCTCGTTTCGTCAACTCTTGGGATTGAGAGGTTGACGAGTATATGTGAGTACCTACACAAAACAAAGGCAAAGGGGAAATTGTGTGTGCGTGGTATATGTACACATCATCCATTATGATGTGCACGTGCATGTGTTGGTTAGCACAAAATATCCAATGCTCAAATAAATGAGATGCGTGATATAGAAACATGTCATCCATCATGAGAGGTTTGTTATTATGTATAGCATAATGGAGACTCAAATTGTGTAATGCATCATGAGAAATATGTAGAACATTGTTATTCATGGAATGCATATTGTGCATGCAATTATGGGAATTATGCAAAGTATGGAATGAATCAAAATTTCCTAATATGTATGAGGAAACTATGGGGGTCTCCTCATGAGCATTAGCGGAAACATCACATGGAGAATATTGACAACATCGAAAACAAAGCGTATTCGGAACAATGTGATCATGGAATGGCATAGTAGATGAATTGCGCAAATCATGTAAAGGAAGCATGGCAATATCATCGCATGAAAAGCAAAAGCCAACTACCATCATCTCGTCATCTATGTCATAAGTGCAAATGGGACTTATTTTAATGGGGCATGCATAGTTACTATGTTGAGATTGTAATGATGCAATATGGGAGATCTCACTCATAGCATATGACAAATTCAATGGATTGTCAAACATAATGTGACCAATAGAATTTTCACATGATATCCTATGGAGCATAACATCACAACTAGGAAATTCAACATGCTCATCATCATATTCATCATAAATTGGTAAGTCAAGACATGAGGAAGCCGCACTAGCATGAAGCATGGTAATAGGTGGATCAACATCATGCAAGCAATCATTGGTAAGATAGTCCACTAGTGGGACAAGAGAAGCTCCATCACCTATGTTACCTTTAGAGCATCGCTCATGTGTTGTAGGTGAGGTGTCAAAGACCAAGTCGTGGTCATCTTCATCTTGATGGAACCATGTGGGGGTGCATCATTGTCCACCATGGCCATCGTCGTCTCCATTGGAGGTATGGACTCGTTGAGGATAGGCATGTCGTCATGTAGGAGACCTAGCACCAAAGAAGAAAACACACTAGTCGTTATAAATCACAGTGGCCTCACATGCCCTATCAACTACCTCACTCACTAAGTGGTGTGGCTCACTCACTCCCTCTTGGATGCTCTCACTCGTATGGTTGGTGGAGTCACTCAAATGGCTCTCAACCTCACATAGGATGTGTGGCATGCTCTCATGTGTGGGGCTAGTGGTGGTCACACTCATCCTCTCATAGGAAATGCACTCAATGTCATATATGGTGGAGTCACTCATCTCACTCATGGGGTGGTGGTTCTCCTCACATGGCAATTGGGGCATCTCGTCATATGTGGGTGTCGGAGAGATGTAGGTGCAAATGTCTCCATGCTCAACTCCTATGGCCGCCTTGGTTGAAGGGATAGTCCCATGCTCAACCTCCTCATCCATAACGCCTCCAAAGATGAATGCCATAGGATGTGGCAAATCATCGCTCTCCTCCGAGACCAAAGAGAGGGTCACATGCGCGGTCTCGTAGCTTGACTCACAGTAGGAGACATATTGGGGTGCCGTCTTCATGTTGTTGAAGAGGTTCGTGCTCATCGCCGTGGTCGAAGGGGATGGCCCTTGCTCGACCATCTTGTCGTTGTCTTGTATGAGGCCCATATGATGTGGCACCTCGTAGCTCGTTTCCATGACCGAAGGGAATTTCCCATGCTCGGCCATCTTCCTTGGGGGGCTTCCGAAGATGGAAGTGTCACCCTCGCTTGTAGGTGGTCGCCTTGGATTTGATGATGTTGATGTAGGCGTACTAGTGGGAAGTAGGCGAATATGTCGTACGTCTAAAGGCGAAGATGCCTTGATAACACTTGGCGAAGATGCCGAAGTGGTGGTGGTAGTCGTAGCTTCCTCTTGGTGGTGCTTGTCTCGCGGTCTTCCCTTGTGCTCATGAAGTTTGGTCATAGCTTGATGTAGAGCTTGTTGGGACTTGTAGGTTTGCGCGTCTCGAGCATCTTCATGTTGATGGTGTCGTTATCGTGCTTGAGCTCGTAGTAGATGTCGTTCGTCATCGTCGTGCACATGATGCTTGGAGGTAACTTGCCCTTCATGACGATGTGGATCACGAACGTGATGGTGGTCGCCATGGAGATGTGCACATGGACGAATTGCGCTTGCATCGCTTGGGCGCTCCGAAGATTTGCCACTCGCTCGCCGCCGCCTTGAGGATGATGAAGGGGAAGAATGGTTGACCAACAAGGCACGAATCTCCTCCATCCTTGCATCTTTCTCCTCCTTTTGTGTGGAGAACTTGTGGTCGAGGTAGTCTCTTGTACGTAGCTCGGATTGTTGTATGTCGGTGGCGAGGTTGTCGATGCGCTTTCACAAGGTAGATTGTGTGCCTTGCATTTGTCGTTCAAGATCGAAGATGAACGTTTTGGTGATGTAGTTGTTCGCGTCGTCGTTGTCGAAGACCGGAGATGAAATGCTTTGCCTATCCATCACAAGACTCGAGCAAATGTGAGTACGAGAAAGAGAAGAACTAGACCAAATGTACCTTACCCGATGTTGAAAATGGATCAATGATCACTCAATAGTGTAGTAAGGAAATAGCACAATTAGTACCGATTCTTGTCAATTCTCACACATACACAAGTAAAGCTTTTGGTGGAGCTCGGTGAGGATAGTGGCACAAAAATTTGATGCAAAATGTTAGAAAGAGTCAATAGTGTTGAAAGAGATCACAAATTCGCAAGTGAAACAAGTAGACCAATAGCAATCAATGGTACATGGAAACACACACACGGATAGATAAATGGGGTCGTGCAACCAAGGAATGAGCTCAAAATGTGAAATCCACGGAAAATGCTCTTGTTGCACAACTCTAGAGAGACGCTAGCACGATTGCTCAATAGGCGGATACGACACTTGTGCACAACCTATAAGAGACAAAAATGCATTGACTTCTATCCCAAGTATGCTATGTATATATGATTCCCGGTGTTCCTCTCAAGATGATCGGGTATGACAATCTTATATGCAATGTGGTAGGATGCTATGGCTCTTGCTTACAAGCTTCTTTGCTCACTCCTTGCTTAAAAGCTTATTCTTCTTTTTTTTGGATATGGCCACGATTCACAAACCAAGATAGCAATTGTGTATATGCGGGAACAATCTTGTGACACAAGGGATTATATGATGATACCAAGATGAGGATACCAAGATGATATGGTATATATGCAATGGAAGGTATGGATCACTAATATGCACAAGTAACGTTGCCGGCAATACTCAATGGCTAGTCTCGATAGGCAAGTGATGCAAAATGGGCTAGGGGTTAACAATACAATGGCAAGAATGTACAATGAAGGGATACCACGATACCAAGGTGATATAGAGGTTACCGTACTTGCTTACGGTTAGGGTGTCAAAATGGTGAAGGTGGTCGATGTCGAATCCTTGGCGAAGTTGAGCAGCGGTGATGTCGATGTCGAACCGTTCCTAGTTAGCCAAAACACTCTAGGAAACGGAAAAACCGCAAACTCAAAATCTCCAAAGGCAAATGGCAAATGGTGGTAGCGAAATGCGGTGGTGGTTTTGCACTCGTCAATGTGGAAGTGGAATGATGGGTTATGTGAGTCGAAGTTGAGGTCACCGTCCCTAAGTAGCCGAAACACCTTAGGAGACACAACTCACAACTCAAACAATCTCAAACAAAATTGGGTTAAGTTGTGGAAGTCGGTGGTGGTAATGCGGAAGATATGGTGGAAGGCCTAGGCAAAGATGCCAAAGTTTCAAAATTTTGATGGAGTCAAATGATGATGGTGGTATTTTTATGGGATGGGGGATGTCAAGAGCTTCAAAACGAGATAAAGAACGTCAAAATCGGACTCCAGATGAATTAGTTATGGCCAAAACAAAATTTCAGCACAGTCAGTTTCACGGTTACCCGGACATCCGGGAGTAGGTCCGGATGATCCGGGTTCGTCAACCGGATTTCTGTCGCGTGGGGTGTCCGAACGTCCGGGAGAGGATCCAGCTGATCCGGGCTGGTCCGGATGATCCGGGAGCACTTCCGGATGATCCGGGCAGGTCAAACTGCTCGGGATTTCCTCTCGGGGACGAATTTTGTGGCAGAATTTTCGATTTTGTGGGTCAAAATTGGTGAGATTTCATGGATGGAAGGTGCGGAAACTTGCGGAGATGCTAGATCCACTCGAAACCAAGAAAATCCATGTATCAAAATCAACAAAACATCATCAAACCAACAAATCACAAAAAAAATTGGGGGCTATTTTTGTGGGGATTTTCGAAATTAGGACGAAATCAACAAAATTAGGCTAGAAAACAAAGAGGGAGGGCTCCAAAATCGTGATCAACGTGGCTCATGATACCAAGATGATGTAGGGTAGAACCCTATATGCCTGATCTTTCACGATTGGAGCGGATCCCGCGATGAACACGAAGAACACGAGGGGAAAACACGAGGGGAAACACGAGAGGAATCGCTCAAACCAACAAGATTCAATTACACATTTGCTAGATCCTCGAAACACAAAGAGATACACGATCCACAATCAACAAAGGACGATACAAGTAGCAAGTTCTTCTCCGTGAGGAGGTCTTGAAGGTCTTCCCGTGAGGGGTCTTGAATCCAAGTGTGGATCTTCTCCGTAGAGACCGCGGTCTCTCGATGGAGTAGAACCACAAGGATGAGCAAAGCTCTATCTCTAAATTGAGCTAAACCTATGCTAACCCTAAAATGGAGGAGGGGGAGGAGTATATATAGTCTAAGCCACGAAGGGGTAAGTGAGGGGTGAAGGGGTACACGGGCCTCGGCCCAAGTCACACGCGCAGGCATGGTCCGGATGATGGCCCAGATGATCCGGGCGTCGGGGGTCCGGATGATCCGGGCGGCCGTCCGGATGATCTGGCTTCGTCGAGCAGGCTTCGGGTGTCTTCAGGCACATTTCCCGAATCATCCGGGTGGGGGTCCGGATCGTCCGGGCTTGGTCCGGATCATCCGGTTGGGGATCCGGATGATCCGGGCAAGTCTAGTCTTGCTCCGATTCTTCTCCGTCTCTGCGTATGCTTCTCTCCTTCAATTGTACTTGCTCCTTAGCTGCTCCATGGTCTTCCTCTTGGTTCCTGGTCATGCATAGCACATATGTTTGACGTAGTAGCCATGTCTCACATGTGAAAAGCGACGGTTCGGAGAGGAGCGAGTTAACCTTGTGTCCAATGGCGTATGCTCGAGATCTTGTTGTATGTCCTCTTGGGGCTTCGGGAGTAGTCGTAGTGTACATGGGGATGACCATAGGATGCTCCCCATCAATTCATGCCTGCGACTTGTGAGCTACGTTGGGATTTTACCCGAAGAGGAGGGGACATGCAGTACAGTAGAGATAAGTATTTCCGTCAGTGAGAACCAAGGTTTATCAAACAAATAGGAGAATCACGCATAGCCTCATGAACAGCACCTGCACAAACAAAAGCAAATACTTGTACCCAACGCGGGCAAGAGGTTTGTCAATCCCCTTGAATTCGTTACTTGCAAGGATCAAATCTTGTATTGGTAGATGGATAAATTTCAAAACAAAAGAAAAGAAATAAAATTGCAACAAGGGTAATTTTTTATAATATGATAAAGGTAGACACGGGGGCCATAGTTTCACTAGAGGCTTCTCTCTCGAGCACATAGCATACGGTGGGTGAACAAATTACTATTCGACTATCGGCGTGTGACACCTATGGGGCCCCAAAAGACCCCTTTACGGTTCGGCAGGGAGAGAGGTATGCGCAAAGAGCAGAACCAACGATCGACGCGGGGCAATTTTACCCAGGTTCGGGCCGCTGATCAGTGTAAAACCCTACTCCTGCCTTGTTTAATTATGAGTGTTCTTGAGCCCAGGCTCTAGGAGCGCTCGCAATGAACAGTACGTTCAAAGAGCAGCTACGCATGCACAATGGGCTAAAAGATCTCCTCCTCTGTAGCAGTTGCCTTGGGCCTCCTTTTATACGCTCAAAGGGGTCACCACAGTGGCAAAATGTACATACATTGAGGTGTAAAATAGCTACAGGGTTTACAAGAGGTGGAAAGTTGCTACAGCATTTACATGCTTATCACTGACGGCTCAGGACAAGCGCATTAAATGCTCTGTCTAGGTGTCCCTTAGCTTCTTGGGGATGGAAAAAGGGGCCGTCCCATCAGCACCGCTTATACCCACCCGCCGTTGGTGCCTTGACACGCATCCAGGAGGACAAAACCCATCTGACAGGTTTGGTCGCTGCACTGGAGCGGTGGCAGCTTGGCGGGGTCATCTTGCCGGGACCAAGCTTGCCGGGATCATCTTGCCGGGGCTCATCAGCAAGAATCTTGCCGGGGCTCACCAGCAAGAATCTTGCCGGGCCTCACCAGCAAGAATCTTGCCGGGGCTCACCAGCAAGAATCTTACCGGGGCTCACCAGCAAGAATCTTGCTGGGGCTTCGGCCTTTGGTCTTCTGCCTTCCAATTATTGACTCGAATGCTTTTTGGATAGTCTTGTGCTTGTTCCCAGTTGTCTTCTCCCTGGAAGGCTCGCTCCCCTGCCATGCCCTTCCCGCCTGGGGGCTGCAACTCGTCGGTGCATGTCCAGGGGTAATGAACACCCCCTGTTCACTACACCGACAGGAGCCCCGGGGCCTGGGCCGGACAAACGCGCACAGTGTTTGTCTGGGCTAGGCCCAAAAACATGCACCGGTACACGCGCAGCGAGAAGTAACCATTACTCTTGACTTTTAACTGCATGCTGGTGATGACGCAAGAGAGCTTGCGGTTTGCCAGGCCTTGGGCTTGCCGGCAGCGTGGGCAGACAGAGCAGGACGGCAACAGGAGTCATGTGCCCGAAAGGAAGTGCCACACTGTGCGACGAGGAGCCAGTCCCCGAGCTTTCCCCATATAGGGTACTGCGGGTGCGGTGCTCGATCCATATAGTCACCCCTGCTGCCGCAGCCGTCTACCGCGAATGTCTCACTGCCGTCTTGCCGGCCTGTTGCTGCAATGGCGCATATAAAGAAGCAATTTATCTTAGTTAAATCAATCTTTATGCATGCAATGCATGTTACTTTATGCTGAATGAATGTATGCTTCCCCCTTGATTAATTCAGTCCTTGCACTTATTTTAGTCCCTACGCTGTCTGGAAACCTTGCCGGTGCGCACGTTTGCCGCGAGCGCTAGATGCGGGTCTTTAGCAGCCTGCTGGAAGCGCCGCCGCCGGCAAGGCGACTTGCTGGGCCAGAACGCAGCTGCTAAGCTTGCCGAGCGGACTCGAGGTGAAGCTAGAGCGCGGGCTAACCACGACAAGGTTCCTCCACGTGCAGGTTGATGTACAAGGACAAAGAATTAATCAAGGTGACCCACGCTCGCCGGAAAGCTTTCCGGTGCGCATGCTCCAGTCGGCAGTGCTTGAGGAACGGGTCCTAAGCAACTTTCCGGGAACGCCGCCTCCCGAAAAGGTTTACCTCCTTGGTGCTTATGCAGCCACCTAAATTGTCGAGCGGACTCGAGACAACTAGGGGCGCAATTAGCCCCGAGAGGGCTCCTTCGCGTGTAGGTATAAGAAGCAAGTGAGGATAGCAAAATGAATGTAATAAATCTTGGCAACTTAGCTTTTCTTGCGAGGGCGCTGCCAGCCCCCGAGCTTATTTTTTGCTCAAAGGGTGGTTGTCGGGAAACTTTTTACTTTAGCGGAGAACTTTGATATTCTCGACGCTAGCTTACGGCAAGGAGTTGCTGGGAAAGCTCATGATGGAGGACTTCGTCATTCTCGACGCTGGCTTCCGGCAAGCTTGTTGCCAGGAAGGCTTATGGCGGAGAACTTCATCGTTCTCGACATCGAGAAGATTGGTCCAGAGGACGCTTCCAGCCCCCGGGCCACAACTGCGTTTAAATACGACAAGTTAATTAGCATCTTAAAAGCATTTTAACTTGTGCGTAACTTTATTTAGAGCTCTTCTCCACATGTTTTTGTTTTTGCACAGTTGTCCCCTACGCTTGCCAGAATGCATCTCGATCGCGCACGTCCTAGTCAATGGCGCTTAGGAATGGATCCTAGTTAGCAGCCTATCGAGGATGCCGCCTCCTCGAGAGCTTCACACTCCAAGAACAAACGCGGCTGCACAGGTGTTGCTAGGCAGACCCGGACAACCCGGAGCGCAGAATGTCTCAAGAGTGCTCCTTTGCGCACAGGTTATGTGCAAAGAACATCATCATGGATAAAATCAAATCAGCAAAAAGCATTAAAGTTTTAGAACTTAGCTTTCTGTATGTGGAGCGAAGTCGCCATGGACGATGAAGCTGACGCGCCGACCGCTGGATCAGGTTCGCGCAACCTCGATCCCCCTACCTGGCGCGCCAAAGATGTCGGCGTGCGACACCTATGGGGCCCCAAAGGACCCCTTTATGATTCGGCAGGGAGAGAGGTATGCGCAAAGAGCAGAACCAACGATCGACGCGGGGCGATTTTACCCAGGTTTAATTATGAGTGTTCTTGAGCCCAGGCTCCAGGAGCGCTCGCAATGAACAGTACATTCAAAGAGCAGCTACGCATGCAGAATGGGCTAAAAGATCTCCTCCTCTATAGCAGTTGCCTTGGGCCTCCTTTTATACGCTCAAAGGGGTCACCGCAGTGGCAAAATGTACATACATTGAGGTGTAAAGTAGCTACAGGGTTTACATGAGGTGGAAAGTTGCTACAGCATTTACATGCTTATCACTGACGGCTCAGGACAAGCGCATTAAATGCTCTGTCTAGGTGTCCCTTAGCTTCTTGGGGATGGAAAAAGGGGCCATCCCATCAGCACCGCTTATACCCACCGGCCGTTGGTGCCTTGACACGCATCCAGGAGGACAAAACCCATCTGACAGGTTTGGTCGCTGCACTGGAGCGGTGGCAGCTTGGCGGGGTCATCTTGCCGGGACCAAGCTTGCCGGGATCATCTTGCCAGGGCTCACCAGCAAGAATCTTGCCGGGGCTCACCAGCAAGAATCTTGCCGGGCCTCACCAGCAAGAATCTTGTCGGAGCTCACCAGTAAGAATCTTGCCGGGGCTCACCAGCAAGAATCTTGCTGGGGCTTCGGCCTTTGGTCTTCTGCCTTCCAATTATTGACTCGAATGCTTTTTGGATAGTCTTGTGCTTGTTCCCAGTTGTCTTCTCCCAGGAAGGCTCGCTCCCCTGCCATGCCCTTCCCGCCTGGGGGCTGCAACTCGCCGGTGCGTGTCCAGGGGTAATGAACACCCCTTGTTCACTACACCAACATCGACAATTGATAGAAAAACGCGTACTAATGACATCCAAGGCAATGATCATGTCGGAATCAGGGATCAGCAGACCCAAGGAAGGTTCAAACTCTGGGGTGTGTGCGAAGGATCTAGCTTCACAACGATGCTCAGCTCGCCACACCCAGGGCTTGATCTCATAGAGTGTGCGGGATCGTAGGGAAGGGATGAACACAGAGATTTACCCAGGTTCGGGCCACCTTGCGGTGTAAAACCCTACTCCTGCTTTTGGTGGATTAGCCTCACAAGGAGGTTGAGGATGAACTAGTACAGTGGTCGAGCTGCCTCACGAGGGCTCGGGTGGTCAGGATGGACCAGTTCAGGGATCCCCTTCTACGGTGGTGGCTAGCCCATATTTATAGTGGCCTTGGTCCTCTTCCCTCATAGCTTAGGCGGGAAGGGATCCCATAGTGGCCAATTTTGAAAGGGGACAGGGAGTACATCTTATCCTGACAAAAGGTGGTCTTCGCCTACAAAGCTTCTGGCTATGGCGCAGTGGTTGGCTCGACGATGACATCCGTCCTGCCGAGCTCGTGGTCTTGGTCTCGTGGCACCGAAATGGAAAGCTTTGGGGGACTTCCTCGGGAACCTACGCCTGTCCTTGCTCCCGTAGCACCGAAGAGGAAACTGTCCCCTCTGCGCCCGCTGGCACCCGCCTGGCCTTGGTCGTCATGGCTCACGTCATCGCGGCCTCATGAGGTGAGGTACCTGCATAGAGATCTCCGCTCCTCGGGAGATAGGCTCGGGGAGCTACTCCACTGGAGGTCTTGGCGTCGCCCGCCTTGCGAGGCCGGGGCCCTCGCGAGGGTCTTGTCCTAGAGGTCTTGCAGCTAGGCCATACCGGGCCGTCGATGAGTCCGCGTGCTGGGCCGCAGGCAGGCAGGTCTGGGTACCCCCGATCCCAAAACGCTGACAGTAGCCCCCGGGCCCAAGGCGCGCTCGGGCTAGCTTCGAAGCAAAGGTAGCGAAAGAAGAGCGAAGCACCGCGGTCCCCTATCGCCTGCAGGCCAGGCTCGACGCATGGCTCATAACGGGACGCGGACGCCTCCACTTCCCCACATCGCCTCGGCAACCGCCCAGGCTGAGCAGAAAGCCTGGCACGCTCCCCGAGGCCATCATTGCATGAAGCTGAGAGGGCATCGGTTAGCCCCCTCCGATTGCCTATAAGAAGGCGAGGGGGGAGTGCCCCATACCATATTCCTCTTCTCGCCCGTTCGCCCCCAATCTCCGTCGCAGCGACCATGGCACCAGTGAGGAGTTTCTCCTCCGCCGGAAGGGGAAAGCCCCCCAGGAGGGACCAGGGCCGCCGCCGCCCAAGAGGGGGTGTGGCCATCCCCGCAAGTCCATCACAACGCCGGCGGCTGTTCTCCAGGGGCGCGAGCGCACTCCCTTGGGGGTCCACATTGCCTCCAGCGGCCATTGGAAGGGTCCCTCCCACGGAAGCGGCTACGGAAGCCATGGCGGCCGGGGTCGAGGGGGAAAGCTCACGGTGACCGCCCGGCCACCCCGCCTGCGATCCCACTCAGCTGACATGGCCCGAGAGTTCGTGGTGTGGGTGGAGAGGCCGGTGGGCACCTGGATCCAGCTCCCGTGCTTCTTCGCGGAGGAGTTGACAGCCGAAGGACCCGCTGGCCTATGGCTGCAGCCCGACGACTGCTGCAACAAGGCCTCGTGGGTGGAGGTTGAGGTTACCCCCGCGAGCTATGTGTTCCTGAACCGCGGGTGGCAGACATTCGCCCACGCCCGTGGCTTGCAGGGGAGGCGTACCCTCCACTTCAAGTATGACGGGGCGGCGACGCTCTTCGTCAAGGTCTTTGGGGAAGACAACAGGTGCTTGGGGTGCTGTCCAGAGGGCGACAGCAGCGACAGCGACCACCTCTCCGACGACGACGGCCATCACGGTGGTGGCGTCCTCGTCAGTGAACTTGGCCTTGGCGACAGCCGCGACAGCTCCAGCAGCAGCGGCGCCTCCCCCGGGAGGAGCTCGAGCGACGATGACCACGACGAGCCGCCACATCACCGTGCCCGGACCAAGGAGGACGGCGAGCCGCCACGCCGCCGTGCCTCCGTTAAGGAGGAGGAGGACTCCGACTGAGCGTGGGCGGCACCGGAGCCGGGCTTCAGGAACAGCGGCCCTCGGGAGGCCGCTCCTTTTGTTTTTTTGTGCTTCCTGCATCAAGAGTCATGAAGAGCCCCGCGGGGGCGTGTAATGAACTGCGGCGCTTGTGCCTTTATATCAGTGTTTCCCGCTCATATTCTAGCATTTATATTGTTACTACTTGAAAGGTTCCTGCCTCGCGTGATTAGGATAACTTAGCTTGGTGCCCTCGTGGTCCTTGGTGGGTTCCTACGTCGTGGGGGCACACTCCTCCGGAGCTTTTGATCCTATGTACACCCCTTGTTCCAGCAACAATGTTGCTGGAGCGCCGAGGCAGCCGAGAGAGCTTGCTGGGGAGGCTCCCTCCTCACAAACCAGATGGCTCCGGAGTCTCAAGGGGCTCGCGGCTCGCGAGGCCCCTGGGGGACTCGCGAGAGTTCAGGGCCTCTAGAGGTGCCTCCGCTAGGCATCATGCATCGTGGAGATGTAAAAAGCCCTTGACGTAAGACTCCTTGATGATGAGCCGGACCGTGGCTGGTTTTCTTCAGCCACTCTTCCTTGGCGCCCATCTTGTGTCTAGGGCCCCCGAGCGAGGGTCGATCATCGCTGGCATGCCGGGTCATCATGCCCGGCAAGGCCGGGAGATGAGTGCTCCTGAGGCCAGGGGCCAAAGGCAATACATGCCTATTGGCTCGCTCGAGAGCGTCGCGCGAGGATTCAGACGCCAAAGTCTTGGCGAGGTGTGCGCATGGGCGGACCCACGGGTGTCGTGGCCTGGGCCCTCAAGGGGTCCTCGACGCCGCTAGGGCTGGCTCGAGCGTACACACCGTGCATAGCCCCCGCTCGCTAGACGCACGGGAAGGAACAACTGGCAGCTGCCACTCCTCTTAAAAACAAGATTCAAGAAAGAAAATGCTGCAAGGAGAAAAATCCCCACCCCTTTTCGAATAAAGATGCGAGAACTTCAAACTTCATAGGAAAATTTGGTTACAAGAGCGAACGAAAGACAAAGCCGCGTTCGGCGCCTATACTAGTCTTCCCACCAGCGCGGAACATGGGGCTCCACTTGGCGTGGGCATAGTCGATATTCGACCGTGTCGTCCACCAGCGCGGAGCATGGGGCTTCCACTTGGGCGTGGGCGGGAGCTCCCATGAGGCCGTGGGGCGGTGCACCGGGAGGCTCCGGGGCGTGTACAGCCCCACTCATTATTACGGGAGAGTGTCACGGGTAGAACTTGCGAAGATGCTGGATGTTCCAAGCATTCTGGACGGGGACCCCGTCCTCCGTCTCCAGGCGTGCAGCGCCGGGCCTCGAGACGCGGGCGACCCTGAACGGGCCCTCCCACATGGGCGAGAGCTTGTGGAGGCCCTCCCTAGAGAGGACCCGTGATGCAGAGCATCCTACGGTCATCTCCATGTACACCTTCATAGCACCTCAAGCCCAAAGTGGACCTATCAGACTTAAGGTGAACCCACTCCTCTTCAAGTTTGACACGAATATCCATTGGATTTGGTCTCTACCTCACCATGGAACATTGTGCATCATTAGGTACGAGGAAGACCACCACCGAGCAGCTAGGGAGCATCCCGGAGGCCAAGGAGAAGGACCCCAAGGCCACGAGGAAGAAGGAGAAGCCCAACAGACCAAGTCTGCATGTCCCAGGCGATCCCGTGCACACGGGCCCCCGAGACCCAGTGCCCACGGGCTACCCAGGAAGCTGGCACTGGAGGACCCTGTGCGCACGGGCTTGTACCGTGCCCACGGGACCGCCGTGCGCACGGGTCCAACTTACCCCGTGCGCACGGGCCCTACAGGATGGCCGGCCGAGGCTGCTGTTTTGGGCCTCCAATTCGTCCCCTTCCTCAACCTATATATACTCCTCTTCCTCCTCCATTTAGACTTAGCAAAGGATATGACATGATCTAGATGAGCTTTGCTCCTTGTACCTCCTCTTGAGAGAGAGAGACCTCTCCTATGGAGATCAAGACCTCCATTGGGGAAGATCCCTAGTGGATTCAAGACCCCATCTAGGGAAGGATCCCCATCATAGGATCACCAAGACCTCACCTCCCTTTGGGATTTGGGATGAACTCTATCTTGTATCTGTCCCTTTGTTTTCTTGTACCTTTGTGGATCTTGTGTGGATGTGAGTCTAGTGGATGTGTGATTTGGGCTTGTTCTTGAGTGTTCCTCTTGTGTTCTCCCCTTTGTGTTCTTCCTGTTCTTGGGGATTTCCCCTCCAATTTGTGAAAGATCCATCTTAGGGTTCCACCCTACAACAACCCACCTCAGGACGAGGTCTCCGACTTCGAGAGTCCGGGGGCGGATGTTGCGGCAATGGTAGTGCCGCAGCGCCTGCTGGTACCTCACGGCGCGGAGTGAGGCTTGGCGACGGCCCTCCTCCCCGAGCACGAGATTAGTTCCCCGTGAGGCATCCTGACATGCCTCATGGAATGCCAAGACTCACGGGGAGCGATGCTTGACCTCGTGCGTGAGGACCACCTCAGCCCTGTAGACGAGGAAGAACAGGGTCTCACCGGTGGGCTTAGTCGCAGTGGTGCGGACGGACCACAACACGGACTAAAGCTCACCGAGCCAACCCCTGCCGCAGGCCTCAAGCTTCTTCTTGAAGCTCCTTGTCTTGAGGCCCCTCGGGACCTCCATGTTGGCACGCTCAGCCTGGCCGTTGCTCCACGGGTGCGCCACCGAAGTGTAGCATATATGTGTTCCAAGGTTAGCACAATATGTCCTGAAGAGGTTGCTCGTGAATTGGGGGCCATTGTCGTTAATGATATGGTTGGGGACACCGAACTGGCTCACGAGGCCCTTGATGAACTTGACGACCGAGCCGACAGGGATGGTGTGCACGGGCTCCACCTTCGCCCACTTGGTGAACTTATCGATGGCGACGTAGAGGTAGCGGTAACCGCCGGCCACCCGAGGGAACGGGCCCAGTATATCCAGCCCCCAGACCGCGAAGGGCCAGGAGAGCGGGATGGTCTGGAGACCTTGCGCGGGCTGATGAATCTACTTGGCATGGAACTGGTAGGCCTTGCAGGATCGGACCAGCTCGGTGGCGTCATGGAGCAACGTAGGCCAGTAGAACCCGCTGCGGAACACCTTTCCCACGAGGGTGCGCGACGATGAGTGGTGTCCGCAATCTCCACCGTGGATGTCGGCCAACAGCTTGCGCCCCTCCTCCTCGGATATGCACCACAGCGAGACGTTGTTGGGGCGTCTGCGGTATGGCTCGCCGTCCTGCAAGCAATAAGCAGTGGCCGGGCGAGCCACGTGTTCTGCATCCTCCTCCTTCTCTGGTAAGGCGCCGCGGAGTAAGTATGCCTTGAGCTCCTCGGTCCAGCCGTTAGCCTGAGGTTCCAACGCCAGGAGCAGGCGGGCTCCCGAGGTCGGGCCGCAGGCTGGGGCGCCCGAGGCCGGGGCCGGTGGCGGCTCTTCCCGGAGCAGCATCGGGCCTGTAGCTGGGGGCACAGCCGACAGCTTGAAGAGCCTCTCCTCGAAGATGCCAGGCTTCTGAGGCTCGCGGCGAGATGCCCTCTTGGCGATGTCGTCTGCTTTCTTGTTCGCGCTACGCGGGACGTGCTACAGTTCCAAGCCTAAGAAGCGCTTTTCAATTTTACGTACCTCTTTCAGGTATGCCTCCATGTGCTCGTCCTTTGGTTTGTACTCCTTGTTGGAAAAGTTGATGAGGAGCTGGGAATCGCCCTTGATAGTGAGGCGCTTGACCCCCAGAGCGGCCGTGTCCCTGAAGCGAGTGATCAAGCCCTCGTACTCCGCGATGTTGTTGGAGACCTTCTCGCCATGCTGGAAGCAAAGCTGCACGACATAGTAGAGCTTGTCCTTGGTCGGTGAGATGAGTACGACTCCCCCCGCGCCCTGCCGCGCAAAGGCACCGTCGAAGTGCATGACCAGCCATCGGGTGCCTCGTCACCAGGCGCGAGGGACTGGCCCTCGCCCAGCCCCAGGTCAGGAGCGTCCGTCCACTCCGCTACGAAATCGACGAGGGCCACACCCTTGATGACCCTGGTCGTGCTGAACTCCAGCTGGAAGGCTTGCAGCTCGATGTTCCACTCTTCAACCCTCCCAGCAACATTGGGGCTGTGCATCACCTTTTCCAGGGGGTATGCAGAGACAACCTTGATGGGGTGGCCCTGGAAATAATGGCGCAGCTTCCTTGAGGCGACGAGGAGCGCGAGCAGGAGCTTCTGCTGCATAGGGTAGCACGTGCGCGCATCCCGCAGCACAGTGCTGACGAAGTACACTGGGTGCTCGACGAGGGGCGAGGTGTCGACGGCGCCCTTCTTCGCATGGGGCACGAGGGACTCGGGAGCCCCATCGGTTGGTGAAGTGACGAGGGCCTCAGGGGGCTGTCCTGAGGTGGCGAACGTTGCGTGACCCCTCACGGGTCGCCTTGCCTCACGCCTGCGCTGGAGCGCTCCTCTCGGACCGCCACGAGCGCTGCGCTGGCCGAGTGGGGGGTGGCCGCCAAGTAGAGCACCAGGGGCTCACGAGGATGAGGCGCCACCATGACAGGTGGGCTCGTGAGGTATCTCTTGAGGTCCTCGAAGGTCGCCTTAGCCTCCGAAGTCCACTCGAAAGGGCCCTTTCTTTTCATCAGCTTGAAGAAAGGGAGGGCGCGCTCGCCGAGCTTGGAGATGAATCGCCCCAGGGAGGTCACACAGCCCGCGAGCTTTTGCATCTCATTGAGGGTCTGAGGTGGGTGCATCTCTTCAATTGCCTTGTTCTTTTTGGGGTTAGCCTCGATCCCTCGATGTGACACAAGGAAGCCCAGCAGCTTGCCGAACGGGACCCGAACACACACTTTTCTGGGTTGAGCCTCAGGTTCACTTGGCGCAGGTTGGCGAACTTCTCCTCCAGGTCCTCGATTAGGGTCCTTGTCTCCCGTGACTTGACCACGATGTCATCGACATACGCCTCCGCATTTCTCCCCAGCTGTGGCCCTAGCGCGATGCGCATCAGCCGCTGGAAGGTTGCACCGGCGTTTCGCAGCCCGAAAGGCATGCAGGTGTGGCAGTACACGCCACACGGGGAAATGAAGGCTGTCTTCTTGATGTCCCCTATCGCCATCTTGATTTGGTGATAACCCGAGAATGCATCCAGAAAGCACAAAAGATCGCACTCGGCGGTGGAGTCCACGATCTGGTTAATGCGTGGGAGCGGGAAGTGGTCCTGAGGGCAAGCCTTGTTGAGGCTCATGAAGTCGACGCACATGCGCTCCTTCCCCCCCTTTTTGGGGACAACCACAGGGTTGGCCAGCCAATCCGGGTGCCGCACCTCTCGAATAACACCGGCTTCTTGCAACTTGCGGACCTCTTGAATGATGAATGCTTGCTTCTCCTGTGCTTAAACGTCGCGCTTTCTGCTTCACCGGGCATGCCCTGGGGTATACCGCCAAGTGGTGCTCGATTACCTCCCTCGGGACACCAACCAAGTCAGACGCTTCCCACGCAAATACGTCCTTGTTTTCCTGGAGGAAGCCAATCAGCGCCTCCTCCTGTTCTGGGGGAAGGCCGGCGCCTATGGTGAAGGTGGGGCCCAAGCCCCCGCTATCGACAGGCACCTACTTCGCCTCGGCCTGGTCCTGAGAGAACAACTATTTTTTCTTCGCGGGCGCGGCCTCCAGAGCCTCCGGGGTGCCCCCGGTGTTGGGGCGTGAGGCCGCCGCAGCCTTGTAAGTGACCTTGAGGGCCCGGTCCGTGTCCTTTGTGTCTCCGGCCACCGTGATGATGCCGCTGCTGCCAGGCATCTTGATGACGTTGTAGCCCGGATGGGTCACCGCCATGAATTTGGCGAGGGCCGGATACCCCGGGATGGCGTTGTATGGGAGGCCGATGCGGGCCAAGTCGAAGTCGATCAGCTCGGTGCGGTAATTGTCGCACTTGCCGAAGGTGACGGGGAGGCGCACCTGCCCCAAGGGGGTGGCGAAGCCTTTGGTCACCCCCGAGAAGGGCTTGGTGGGCGCGAGCTGGTCATAGGGCACCTGGAGCATGTCGAAGGCTTCCACGGAGAGGACGTTGAGGCCGGCGCCGCCGTCGATGAGGGTTTTGGTCACCACGACATTGCTGATGGTGGGTGTCCACAGCATGGGGAGCGCACCAGCAGCGACCGCAGTCTTGGGATGATCCCTGAAGTCGAAGGTGATGTCGTCCTCAAGCCTTGTGTGGCCCCGCGAGGCCTCAGGCTGCGGCCGAGTAGTGCTTGCCTGGAGAAAAAAAACTGCTTGACATGGCGGTCGGAGGCAGGCGCCTATGACCCGCCGATGATGCAAGCGACCGCGTGGGGCGCCGGTGCCGTGAAGCGCGCGATGAACTGACCACGGAGCTCCTCCCAAGAGGAGATCGAGGCGTCCGGGCGGCCGCGGAGCCAAGATCGAGGGGCCTCCATGAGGGCCTGGGGAGCCAGTTCGCCATGGACTTTTCGTCGCCGCCCGCCGCTTGGATGGCCTGCGCGTACAGCTGGAGGAACTCCTCGGGGTCCACGGCACCGTCGTATCGCAGGGGCAGTGCTGGCCTGAACCTCACCGGCCACCGCACCCGGCGCAGGCCGGGGGTGAAGGCCGGGCAACCTGCGGCGCTCCCATAGGCTTCAGGCGGCCAAGCCCGTGGGACGGCGTCCGCCATGGGAACAGCGTAGCGAGGGCGGAGCCTGGTCGGTGAAGAGGCGAAGCTTCGACATGCCCCTACCTGGTGCGCCAAATGTCAGAATCAGGGGTGTGTGCAAAGGATCTAGCTTCACGACGACGCTCAGCTTGCCACACCCAGGGTTTGATCTCACCGAGTGTGCGGGATCGTAGGGAGGGGATGAACAAAGAGATTTACCCAGGTTCAGGCCACCTTGCGGTGTAAAACCCTACTCCTGCTTTGGTGGATTGGCCTCACGAGGAGGTTGAGGATGAACTAGTACAATGGTCGAGATGCCTCGCGAGGGCTCAGGTGATCAGGATGGATCGGTCCGGGGTTCCCCTTCTACGGTGGTGGCTAGCCCATATTTATAGTGGCCTTGGTCCTCTTCCCTCATAGCTTAGGTGGGAAGGGATCCCACGGTGCAAAATTTTGAAAGGGGACAGTGAGTACATCTTATCCTGACGAAAGGTGGTCTTCGCCTGCAAAGCTTCTGGCTATGATGCAGCGGTGGGCTCGACGATGACATCCGTCCTGCTGAGCTCGTGGTCTTGGTCTCATGGCACCAGAATGGAAAGCTTTGGGGACCTTCCTTGGGAACCTGCGCCTGTCCTTGCTCCCTTAGCACCGAAGAGGAAACTGTCCCCTGTGCGCCCGCTGGTGCCCGCCTGGTCTTGGTCGTCATGGCTCACGTCATCGCGACCTCATGAGGCGGGGTACCTACATAGAGATCTCCGCTCCTTGGCAGACAGGCTCGGGGAGCTGCTCCACTGGAGGTCTTGGTGTCGCCCGCCTCGCGAGGCTGGGGCCCTCGCGAGGGTCTTGTCCTGGAGGTCTTGCAGCTGGGCCATACCGGGCCGTCGATGAGTCCACGTGCTGGGCCATAGGTAGGTAGGGGTCTGGGTACCCCCGATCCTAGAACGCCGATAGATCATGCATATAGGCATCACGTCCGAGACAAGTAGACTGACTCCTGCCCGCATCTACTACTATTACTCCACCAATCGACCACTGTCCAGCATGCATCTATGGTAATTAAGTTCATGAAGAGTAACGCCTTAAGCAAGATGACATGATAGACTAAGTAAACCCAATCAATTTGAATAAACCCCATTGTTTTGCCCTTAATGGCAACAATACAAATATGTTTCTTGTCCCCTTTTGTCACTGGGATATAGAGCACTGCAAGATTGAAACCATCACAAAGTACCTCTCATATTGAAGATAAATCAATCTAGTTAGCCAAACCAAATGGATAGATTAGAGAGAAACACAAAGCTATAACAATCATGCTTAATAAAGTTCAGAAAAGACTCAATTACTTCTCATGAATATTCAGGTCATAAACCCACAATTCATCGGATCCCAACAAGCACACCGCAAAAGAAGACTACATTGGGCAGAACTCCAAGAACACTGAGGAGAACATTGTATTGAAGATCAAAGAGAGAGAATAAGCCATCTAGCTACTAGCTATGGACCCGTAGGTCTGTGGTGAACTACTCAAGCGTCATCGGAAGGCAGCAAGGATGATGTAGAAGCCCTCCATGATCGATTCCTCCTTCGGCAGATTATTGGAGAAGGCCTCCAGATGGGATCGCGGAAAACAAAAGCTTGCGGCAGCGGAAAAAGTGTTTCGAATGGCTGTTTGTTGGTTTGGGAATATTTCTCAATCTATAGAGGTGGAATTAGGTCAAGGGGTGCTACGGTGGGGGCACAAGCTCAGGGGCGCGCCTACCCCTCTAGGTCGCGCAAATTTTGGCTCACCCGTAGCTCTTCTCGCCTCCTCCGGAACCTTCTAGGGTCCCTTCTGGTCTAGAAAAAATCATCGTAATGTTTCATCGCATTTGGATTTTGTTTGGTACTAATTTTCTGAAAAGCCAAAAACAAGCAAAAAACAGCAACTGGCACTGGGCACTAGGTTAATAGGTTGTCCCAAAAAATGATATAAAATAGCATATAAATGTATATAAAGCATCCAAGATTGATAATATAATAGCATGGAATAATAAAAAATTATAGATACGTTGGAGACGTATCAAGCATCCCCAAGCTTAATTCCTGCTCGTCCTTGAGTAGGTAAATGATAAAAACAGATTTTTTGATGTGGAATGCTACCTAACATGTTCATCATATAATCTCTTCTTACGGTATGAACATTAAGAACTGAGTGATTCAAAGCAGTAGTCTATAATTTGATATAAAGACATCAATACTCAGGCATACCAACAAACAATCATGCCTTTCAAAATAAAAATGCTAAAGAATGCTATCCCTCCAAAATGATATAGCCTTGCCATGCTTGGTCTCCCTAACACAAAGTATTAATCATGAACTACCCCGATGACAATCCAAGCAATTGCATCATACTATTTAACGCGCTTTAGCTTTTTTAACCTCACGCAATACATGAGCGTGAGCCATGGACATAGCACTATGGGTGGAATAGAATGTGGTGATATAGATCAATAAGGGGAAGTTAAAAAAGGAAGATAGTCTCACATCAACACGACTAATGAACGGGCTATGGAGATGCCCATCAATTGGTGTCAATGTGAGGAGTAGGAATTGCCATGCAACGGATGCACTAAGAGCTATAAGTGTATGAAAGCTCAACTAAAAACTAAGTGGTTGTGCATCCAACTTGCTTGCTCATGAAGAACTCGGGCATTTGAAGAAGCCCATCATCGGAGTATACAAGCCATGTTCTATATTGAAAATTCCCACTAGCGTATGAAAGTGACAACATAGGAGACTCTCTATATGAATAACATGGTGCTACTTTGAACCACATATGTGGAAAAGGATAGTAACATTGCCCCTTCTCTCTTTTTCTCTTATTTTTTTGTTGGGCTCTTTTTGGCCTCTTTTTTACAAATTTTTCATCTAGTTCCTGTGCAATGATGCTAGCGTAACATGTATGATAATGATGAATGGTGGCTGAGCCACAAATACTATGTCAGCTATATGTTCATGCAAAGCAATATGACAATGAATGTGTATGTCATAAAAAAGGAACGGTGCAAGTTGCATGGCAATATATCTCAAAATGGCTATGGAAATGCCATGATAGGTAGGTATGGTGGCTGTTTTGAGGAAGATATAAGGAGGCTTATGTGTGATAGAGCATATCATATCACGGGGTTTGGATGCACCGGCGAAGTTTGCACCAACTCTCGAGGTGAGAAAGGGCAATGCACTGTACCGAAGAGTCTAGCAAATGTTGGAAAGGTAAGAGTGCGTATAATCCATGGACTCACATTAGTTATAAAGAACTCACATACTTATTGTAAAAGTTTATTAGCCCTCGAAGCAAAGTACTACTCGCATGCCTCTAGGGGGATAGATTGGTAGGAAAATACCATCGCTCGTCCCCGACCGCCACTCATAAGGTAGACACTCAATAATAAATCATGCTCCAACTTCATCGCATAACTAGAGAATATACGTGCATGCTTCGGGAATCACAAACCTAAACATCAATATTCTTACTAAACCACAATCATTCACTAGTACCTCCACATATTACCATCTTAATATAGCAAAACTATTGAAAGGAATCAAACTTATCATATTCAGTGATCTACATGAATGTTTTTATTATATCCCTCTTGAATACCTACATATTAGGACCAATTTCATAACATGTGCATATTTCCATTACTATTTATTAGACTCTCAAAAATATATAAGTGGAGCATGACAGTGCAACTATTTCTTTAAAATATAACCACCGTCGTGCTCTAAAATATAAAAGTGAAGCACTAGAGCAACTGCCTACCTCAAAAGATATAAGTGAAGCACATAGAGTACTCTAACAAATAATGAATAAATGTGTGTCCCTCTCAAAAGGTGTTTGCAGAAAAAATGATTGTGGCAAACTAAAAAGCAAACAAAGAAAAGACTACTATAATACAAGACGCTCCAAGCTAAACTCATATCACGTGATGAATAAAAATATAGCTACAAGTAGTATACCGATGGATTGTACAAGAAACAGGGGATGCCATCAGGGGCATCCCCAAGCTTAGATGCTTGGTTCTCCTTGAATATTAACTTGGGGTGCCTTGGGTATCCTCAAGCTTAGGTTCTTGTCGCTCCTTATTCCTTCATCCATCGTGATCTCACCCAAAACTTGAAAACTTCAGCACAGAAAACTCAACAGAAACCTCGCAAGATCCGTTAGTATAATAAACAAATCATAAACTTTAGGTACTGTTATGAACCCATTCATATTTTATTCTTGCATAATACCTACCGTATTCTAACTTCTCCATGACTTATACCCCTGATATAATCCACAGCATCATTAAAACAAGCAAACTATGCAATAGAAAACAAAATTTGTCTAAAACAGGACAGTCTGTAATGATCTGAACAAACACTATACTTATGTAACTCCAAAACATCTGAAAAATTAGGACAACATGAGCAATTTGTATACCAACCATGTGTAAAAACATAGAATTTTATCATGTTCCAGTGAATTATTAAAATTCCAGTACTTGGCGCAAAAGTTTATGTTTTTTCACAGAATCAAGTCAACTATCAACCAAATCATCCTAAAGGCTTTACTTGGCACACACAATAATTAAAACATAAAAACACAATCAGAAAAGTATTAGGTGATGGGGGAGCGATTGTACCGCTTGGGAGGGCGGTTGTACCGCTCCTGGAGCATCGTCCTGGGGTTCCAGTTTTGGGCTGGCGAAAGTATCAGGTGATGGGGGAGCGGTTGTACCGCCTTGGGGGCCGGTTGTATCGCTTTTCTCGGGAAAATACTCAGATCTGGGTACGGAATGGACTTGGGGCAGACCAAACTCGAAATTTTGGTGCCAAAGCGAAGGTTAAAAGAAAATTTGGGATGGGATTCATGGTGGGGAGGTGGGGAAAAGCTAGATCCACTCAAAACACAATGAATCCATCGATCAAAATCAACAAAATCTCATCAAACCAACAAATCACAAAAAAATTTGGTATGGCTCTTTTTGTGGGGATTTTCGAAACTGGACAAAAACACACAAAATTAGGCTAGAAAGTGGGGGTAGGGACTCCAAATTCGTGATCAACGTGGCTCATGATATCAAGATGATGTAGGGTGGAACCCTAAGGGCCGATCTTTCACCATTTGGAGGGGATCCCGCGAAGAACACGAAGGGAAACACAAGGGAAAATGAGAGGAAACACTCAAGAACAAGTCCAATCACACATCCACTAGACTAACAAACACATAGATCCACAAGGTACATGAACAACAAAGGGAAAGATACAAGGTAAAGTTCATCTCCAAGAGGAGGCCTTGATTCCTAGAAGGATCTTCCCGTGAGGGGCCTTGAATCCACTAGGGATCTTCTCACATGCTCACATGGAGGTCTTGAATTCCATGGGAGTAGTAGTCTCTCTCTCTCTCTCAAGAGTAGAGTGGTACAAGGAGCAAAGCTCTCTATCAAATGAGATATCACTTTGCTAACCCAAATTCGGATCTAGGAGACGAGTATTTATAGTCCAAGGGGTAAGTTGGGGATACATGGGTCGAAACCCCTTTCACTGTGCACAGGCAGGCCGGTAGTACCGGTCATGGGAGCGTTTGTACCGCTTGGAGCTCTTGTACTGGTTCCTAGAGGTGTTCCCGAAAGTCATTAGCGGTTGTACCGGTTGCACCGGTCTTACTGCAGCTGGGGGGAAAACCGGGGCGGTACCGGTCTTGTGCCGCTCGATTACAGAAGCTGGACCGGTAGTTGGGCGGTGGTCGAGCGGTGTACCATTGGGGCGGTAGTTGACCGGTAGTTGGGCGGTTGTACCTTTATCTCTGCGCGGGAAGATTCCTCTTCTTCTTTCTCTTCCATGCTTTCCTCGCGGATGGTGTAGTTGTACACTTGCGCTCGCACTCCTCGTCGTCCATGGTGTTCCAACAATACCTATGTATGCACACGAGAGGAGTGTCAAGTAGTATACCATCCTCGAAGGGGTCAAGTGAACACGCGTAAAGGAGATGATTCACCTTTGTGTATGTGAAGTAGATGTCGCACGTGACACTTGCCAAACGGAATCTTGACATGGTGATGTCCGTAGGATGCTCTGCATCAAAGGGGTGCTATGCGAGGCCCACAAGCTCAGGGAGTGCGACTGCCCCCTTGGGATGCGCCCTGTGAGGTTGTGGCTCACTCGTAACTCTTGTGGCCTCCTCCCAAACATTCTAGGGTCCCTTTTGGCCAGAAAACATCATCGTAAAGTTTCATCGCATTTGGACTTCGTTTGGTACTGATTTTCTGAAAAGCCAAAAACAAGGAAAAAACAACAACTGGCACTGGGCACTAGATTAATAGGTTAGTCCCAAAAAATGATATAAAATAGCATATAAAGCATCCAAGATTGATAATATAATACACGGAACAATAAAAAATTATAGATACGTTGGAGACGTATCAATGCCATGTATACAACAATTTTATATGGTTTTGGTGCATTTTTATATTATTTTCATGGATTAACATATTAATCTAGTGCCTAGTGCTAGTTGCTATTTTCTACTTGTTTTTGGTTTTCAGAAAATTCATACCAAATGAAGTCCAAATGCGACAGAACTTTTTGACGATTTTTTCTGGAGACCTACAGGGGCACCATAAGGCAGGGGCACGCCCCTACCCTCCTAGACGCACCCTGGTGCCTTGTGGGCCCCTATGGCACCTCGTGGCGTGATTCCAACACTAAAAATTCTTATATATTCAGAAACCCCTAAAAGTTAACAATGAAAATTCTTATATATTCACACATTGAGGGATTGTTATGTGATTCAATTTTGTTAGTACTGTTGAGAGATTGCACCAGTGAATGTATGAACCCTAGGTCTTGTTTTAAAGCATTGATACATAGTGTTGCTCGCTATTTGCTACTTGCCACCTTGTTGTTTTCATTTATTCACACAAAAACCTATATCTACTATCCACACTACACTTGTACCACCATCTCTTCGCCCAAACTAGTGCACCTATACAATTTACCATTATATTGGGTGTGTTGGGGACACAAGAGATTCCTTGTATTTGATTGCGGGGTTGTTTGGGAGAGGCCATCTTCATCCTCAACCTCCCACGGATTGATAAACCGTAGGTCATCCACTTGAAGGAAATTTGTTGTTGTCCTACAAAACTCCATGTTTGGAGGCCCAACAGAGTCTAAAAGAATAAAGTTGTGTAGTAGACATAAATCTATTTGTGGCGCCGTTGCCGGGGAGGTGAGTGTTTCAAGGTATATCTTTAGATCTTGCAATTTAATCTTTCAGTTAATTGTTTACTCACTAGTTTGGTTTTGTAAAAGAAACTACAAAAAAATGGAAGTGAAGTTCCATCAAATGCTTCATCTATATGATGTCTTTATTGAAAATATGGATTTTGATAACTGTGATGAAGTAGTAATAGAAGAATTTAATAAAATGTTTAATGTGAGTCCTTTGAATGATAAATATGATTTCAATGTTGTTAGTATGCTTTTTATGAATATCCATAATGCTAACAATGATTGCACTAATCATGATAAAAAGGTTTCTTACAAGCATGTCAATTTTTGTGGTTAGCATAGACCTTGTGAAGACATGCCAACAGGGGATGATAGATTTTGTAAGAAGCATAAATATGGCAGAACCGAATGGTGGCTTAAGATATTAGATGAGTATTCTAGTAGATTATGTTCTCGTCATCCCATTACTTGTGAACTTTGCAATGAAGTTGGTCATCTTAATTTTCAACACATGCATTTTTATGATCGAATAGTGTCCAAACATTGTGATGACATGATCACCCTTGAACATTATAACGAAGTTTGCATATTTTTGGGATGTGAAAAATTGTCATAAAAATAATTAGTTTGAAACATTCATTCTCACAGAAAATATTGAAACTAATCTAAGAGAAATCTATATGTTTTGTGTGGTAAATTGCAAGAGAATGCTTACATGGCCAATTATAGAAAGATGGGAAAACCAACGGAGTATAAAAGGAATACTAATGAAAGGGAAAAGATTTCCCAATTCCCTCCTATTGTTTCTCGTGATGAATCAGGTGACGAGGAGGAGCTTCCTATCCAACCAATCTCTTCAGTAAGAAGATCGGAAAAATTAATTAAACCCACACCAAATGTGGTGAAGAAGAAGAGGAAGAAAAGAAGGAAAAACAAAGGTAAAAATGTATCTATCCCAAATAACGTTGCTCCTATTATTGTTCTGCCTCATAAAAATGAATTAAAAAGTATTGTGGGAGATGATACACTTGAGGATGATATTGTCTTTTGGTCTTATGGCACAATTTTTGAAGGAACTATTGAGGATGATTTGTTATGCCTATTATTTACTATGATAATTATGATTGGGAAGATAATGATACTTCTTATGATCTTGGAAATCTATTTGGCACCAACTTGGAAAATTATGATGATAATAATTGTCATACTATTGGTGTTGTTCATGCTATTAATGATAGGAGTGATTATGCTAATGATATGCAAAACCATAAGCTTGGGGATGCTATGTTTGGTGAGAATGACATGTTTGAGAATGTATTTGCTACAACTTATGTTTATCCTAAGCTTGGGGATGCTATGTCTAATGAAGATGATCTTTTTAGTCCCCCTACTTTTAATGATCAAATTTATTAAGATGATAACATGCATCCTACTATGATGATTGCAATAATGATGAAAGTGGGTTTGGAAGAGCGTCAACTTTAGGTAATAATTATCCCAATACTTTGGAGAGTGTTGAATCTTATTATAATGATAAAAGTGGATTTTGACTTTGTTTAATGTTAAATCCACTATTTTTGGAAGAGGTTTCAATTGATTATGATGAGAACAAAGTTCCTACTTATGATGATTATTGTGAAGATAATTATGTTATAAAAAGTAGCGATAACTATTCTTATAAAATTTGTCATAATTATGAATATTCATCTACTAAACATTACCCTTTTAATGTGGAATGAATTTATAGGGTTCAAGTTTTGGATGGTACTTCCACTATTATGAATGAGAAGAAATTTGCTTATGTCAAGAGTAATAAATTTTCTATGCTTGTGGATCATGAAAAGAATGCTTTATGTGATAGTTATATTGTTGAATTTGTTCATGATGCTACTGAAAACTATTATGAGAGAGGAAGATATGCTTATATATATTCCAACAATATCAGGTTTCCTCTCTATTTGTTGCAAGTTTTGAAGTTATGCTTGCTTTGCCTTCTTCTGCTAGTTGATTGTTGATATGATAAATTGTTTGATTACAAAACCCATATGCATAGGAAGTGGGTTAGATCTAAATGTGTTTGCTATATGATTCATGATGCTCCCATTATGTTTCAATTCTTTACTTTTATGTGAGCATCATTGAAATCATCATGCCTAGCTAAAAGGCATTAAAGAAAATCGCTTGTTGGGAGACAACCAATATTTATACTGTCGTGCTTACGACCATCTATGGGATCATGGCGATCCCTTTGCGGTTTGATTGGAGGGATCGACGAGCACAAAGAGCGGAGCTAGCAGAAAACGCACGGGGTTTACCCAGGTTTGGGCCGCTGTGAAGCATAAAATCCTACTCCTGCTTTGTGTATTGATGTGTGTATGTGCCCAGTTACATGGAGTGCATGTCCGGCAAGGTGCTCGGGGGTGCTGCTACGCATGTAAATGGATAGGGTTTCGACCTTTGTTAAGGTAGCCACAATGGCAAAATGGTAATTACTCACCGTAATAGTGGCTACAGTGACAAATACCTAACTCTGACGGGTTAGGATAAATGCATTTAATGCACCGTGAGGTGTCTTGTGGATGGAGCTCTCTGGCAAGGTTGGTCTCTCCTGTGCCGTTCGCCCATCTACCTTTTATTCCTTTTACACATTGCCTAGATGGGTGTCATTAAAGATGTACCTTCGGCGGTGATCTGCCACGTGCCCAGACAAAGCTCACCTAACTTCCTTAGAGTTCATCTTCTGCATTCTTCTGATATCTTCTTTGCTTCTTATAATCTCATCTTGAGTTTGGTATTAGTTATCCTTCGGCAAGCCTTGTCATCGAGAAGGCTGCTACTGCCTGTGCATAAATCTGGGGTATTAAGGACCCCATTCTTAATACACCGACAGGAGCCCCCGGCCCTAGGCCACACACGCATGCGAGGCGTCAGTGGGCTAGGCCCAAAACAATGTACAGGCACTCATGGCGAAGAATAACTACATCAATCTATCATATCTTTTCTTTTACTGCGCCCTTCCTCCACGCGTACTACATGCAATGTGTGGGCTTGGCAAAACTGGACCGTCGCTAGAGTAGTGCACATGTCAAGGAACGGTCGCTCAAACAGTAAAGAGCCAGCCCCCGCGCCTTCCCCATAAAGAGGAGGCCACGGAGGGCATTGCTCATTCACCTCTTCCTCTTCCAATATGTGAACGACTATCATCTTCTACCTCTCATCTTCCCTTACCCTCTTGTTCTTCCAAAAAGCACCACCACGATGGTGAGGGGAAAGGGTCGAGCTCGCGCATCCGCTTGTCGGTGTGGATCGACTATCTATGGGGTGATCTAGCCCCTTTGTGGTTCGGCAAGGGGAACGCATAGAACGCAAAGAGTAGGATTAACAGAGGGCGCAACGATCTTTTACCCAGGTTCGGGCCACCTTTGAGGTGTAATACTCTACTCCTGCTTTGATGTATTAGAAATGTGGATGCACAAGTACAAGGAGCGCTCCCCTCCCCCGGCAAGGCACAAGGAGGAGGCAGCTACATGTGCAAGTGCGCGTGGGGTTTGAATGGGTTTGAACCCTTGTAAAGGTTTCCATGGCCCTCCTTTTATAGCTCAAAGGGTCACCAAAGTGGCAAAAAGGTAACTATATGTTGATTAGATAGCAAACAGTGCTATCGTACCTACCTCTGCTAGTTAGGACAAAAGGCATTAAATGCATCGCTAGGTGTCGTGAGGAGGAGAAGCCCTAGCAAGGATGCAGCACCCCTTGCCTAGCTAACTCCTATTATCTTGACATGCCATTTGGATGGGTGTCGATAAAGGTAAAAATTCTTCCGATGAGCTAACATGTGTCCGGCAAGCCTTACCTAACTGCCTGCGGGCTCGACACCTCAATGATCAGTGACTAGCTGTTCGGTGAGGTAGAGTGCTAGCAGCTGGCGGGGCTTTGTGATGACCCACAAGTATAGGGGATCTATCATAGTCCTTTCAATAAGTAAGAGTGTCGAACCCAACGAGGAGCAGAAGGAAATGACAAGCGGTTTTCAGCAAGGTATTCTCTGCAAGCACTGAAATTACCGGTAACAGATAGTTTTGTGATAAGATAATTCGTAACGGATAACAAGTAACAAAGGTAACTAAGGTGCAGCAAAGTGGCCCAATCCTTTTTATAGCAAAGGACAAGCCTGGACGAACTCTTATATAAAGCAAAGCGCTCCCGAGGACACATGGGAATTACTGTCAAGCTAGTTTTCATCATGCTCATATGATTCGCGTTCGTTACTTTGATAATTTGATATGTGGGTGGGCCCGTGCTTGGGTGCTATCCTTCCTTGGACAAGCCTCCCACTTATGATTAACCCCTCTCGCAAGCATCCACAACTACAAAAGAAGAATTAAGATAAATCTAACCATAGCATGAAACATATGGATCCAAATCAGCCCCTTACGAAGCAACGCATAAACTAGGGTTTAAGCTTCTGTCACTCTAGCAACCCATCATCTACTTATTACTTCCCAATGCCTTCCCCTAGGCCCAAATCATGGTGAAGTGTCATGTAGTCGACGTTCACATAACAACACTAGAGGAAAGACAACATACATCTCATCAAAATATCGAACGAATACCAAATTCACATGATTACTTATAACAAGACTTCTCCCATGTCCTCAGGAACAAACGTAACTACTCACAAAGCATATTCATATTCATAATCAGAGGAGTATTAATTATCATTAAGGATCTGAACATATGATCTTCCAGCGAATAAACCAACTAGCATCAACTACAAGAAGTAATCAACACTACTAGCAACCCACAGGTACCAATCTGAGGTTTTGAGACAAAGATCAGATACAAGAGATGAACTAGGGTTTGAGAGGAGATGGTGCTGGTGAAGATGTTCATGGAGATTGACCCCCTCTTGATGAGAGGATCGTTGATGATGACGATGGCTTTGATTTCCCCCTCCCGGAGGGAAGTTTCTCTAGCAGAACAGCTCCACCGGAGCCGTAGATTGGTTCTGCCCAGGTTCCGCCTCGAGACGGCGGCACTTCGTCCCGAAAGCTTCCTTCTTATTTTTTCCAGGTCAAAACACACCATATAGTAGAAGATGGGCATCAGGGGCCTGCCAGGTGGCCCACAAGGCAGGCAGGCGCGCCCAGGGGGGTAGGGCACGCCCCCCACCCTTGTGACTGCCTGGTGGATCCCCTCAGGTGCTTTCTTCGCCCAATATTTTTTATTAATTCCAAAATGACTCTCCGTGAAGTTTCAGGACTTTTGGAGTTGTGCAGAATAGGTCTCTAATATTTGCTCCGTTTCCAGCCCAGAATTCCAGCTGCCGGCATTCTCCCTCTTCATGCAAACCTTGTAAAATAAGAGAGAAAAGGCATAAGTATTGTGCTATAATGTGTAATAACAGCCCATAATGCAATAAATATTGATATAAAAGCATGATGCAAAATGGAGCCTGTCAGGCCTTCGCCTTGCCGGCTCGGCCTTGCCGGCAGGGGCTGCTTCTGTAGTTGATCTCAAGGCTTGTCTCAAATCTTGGTCTTCTTGATGCGCTCCTTGATTTCTCAAAGAGCATCTTGCCATTGTTTACGGGATTTGCTTTATAGCATTACTTTGGCAAGGGAGCTGCTACTTGTCCGTGCATAAGTCAGGTGTGACGCCCCTGATTCACTCGTACACTAATCATACACGCAAATGTGTACGATCAAGATCAGGGACTCACGGGAAGATATCACAACACAACTCTAGACACAAATTAAAGTCATACAAGCTTTATATTACAAGCCAGGGGCCTCGAGGGCTCGAATACATAAGCTTGAATACAAACGAGTCAGCGGAAGCAACAATATCTGAGTACAGACATAAGATAAACAAGCTTGCCTTAAGAAGGCTAGCACAAACATCTACGATGATAGAAAAGGCAAGGCCTCCTGCCTGGGAGCCTCCTAACTACTCCTGGTCATCGGCGGCCTCCACGTAGTAGTAAGCACCCTCGTGGTAGTAGTAGTCATCGTCGACGGTGGCGTATGGCTCCTGGGCTCCACCATCTGGTTGCGACATCCAGAAAGAATGGAAAAGAGGGAGCAAAGCAACCGTGAGTACTCATCCAAAGTACTCGCAAGCAAGGATCTACACTACATATGCATCGGTATCAATGAAATGGGTAATATCTGTGGACTGAACTGCAGAATGCCAGAAGAGAAGGGGAAAGCCTAGCCTATCAAAGACTAGCATCTTCAAGCATCTTGCAGCATTTAGAAGAGTAAAGAATAGCATATTATATTTAACAAACATGTTGTAACATCAGCGCCCAGAGATCCTTTCTCGATTCCCTACGGGAAAGCAATCCCGGAGCCATCATATCCATTTCTCATGCCTCAGCATCCAGTTCTAGTTGTATCGATCGGGATACAACTCCGAGCATTCATTACTGTGGACACGGCTATTCGAATAGATAGAATACTTCCCTGCAGGGGTGCACCAACTTACCCAACATGCTCGATCAACTCCGGTCGGACACACCATCAGGTCATGACCGGCCTCGGTCGATCAACATGCCGTAGTCCTACCTAGGCTCAACAGAGAGGCCAGCACGCCGGTCTACATCCTAAATGCAAAGGGGTCGTGGGCCAATCGTACTTTGCAATCCTGCGCATTACGAACGCGGCCGGTGAGCAGACCTAACCCCCTTATACAAGTGCAGGCTTAACCAGTCCAACCCGGCGCACGCCACTCAGTCGCTGACGTCAGTGAGCTTTCGGAAGAATCGTACGACGCAGAGTGCCCATACTTATTTCCGCGTGGTGGTTAGTGCGAAAAGTCCAGAGGCCTACTCGGATCACATATCCAAACCGTTAGTGTCTTGGTAGTGCGTGGTAACGAGCAGAGACTCACGATCATGTGACCCCGTCGCCCCGTCTCGTGGACTTACGGCAAGGGCTAAGAATGCCCGGCCGTGCCATGTAATTATCTCTCGGGTACCCTCCAGGTCAACCCGACTTCACATCACTCGCGGGTATCCCTCGGGGCCAACCCGATGTAATCATGGTTCTGTGGTAAGTCAAAGTAACCGTGTGTTCGAAACAGGAAGGGGGAAACCCGAGGAATCACCCTCAATGGATTCCCACTCGATGTAACCGTCAAGGTGAACTTGGAGCAAACACCCTTGATGATCCACACTTGAGGGGTTGTACGACAGAGTCGTTATCGGGAGTGGTGAAGGAGGAATCACCCTTGATGACCACGATTGAATAGCTACACTACAGGGTTAACATCAGAAGTACTGACGAGGTATCTCCCTCGGCACTCGATAATAACTCTGCAGAGTCGTACAACTAAGGGTTGATGTGTGGTGTCGGGGGCCTGGACGTCGATCACGTTGATCGAGCCATCGAACATAAAGCGGGGCAACTGGGACAAGGTGTGGGGTCACTGATGGATCTCTAACCAACCTATACTAAGCATTTTAGAATAAGCATGTAAGGTATGAAACAGGTAACAAAAACAGGCTATGCATCAGAGTAGGATCATACAAAAAGCAGTAGCAGTTCTAATGCAAGCATAAGAGAGAAGGACATGGGCGATATCAGAATGATCAATGGGGGGTTTGCTTGCCTGGAAGCTCTGCTGCAAAGGAAGAAGGGTCGTCGGTGACGTAGTCGATCACAGGGGCATCATCGGTCTCAGGGTCTACCTGATAGAAGAGGGGGAAGAAACAGTAAATACAGTGCAAATAGATGCATCACTAAGCATGACATGACAATATGCAGAGCTATGGTTGACCTAACATAGTGCTACATGTTGCAGACGGAGGGGGAAAACATCCGAGGATGATTTCCCAATGTTAGACGGATTCCGGACATATGACGAGAGGGGACGGTTCCATGTTCAGCATGCTAGGGTCATGTGACAGATGAATGGACAGTGTATTCAGATTCGTTGGATTTTTCTGAGCAACTTTCATATATAAAACATTTTCATCTGACTTACGGTTTACTTTATATGATTAATCGAAGTTTAAAACATATTCTGAAAATTCCAGGATTTAATATTAAATCGAAAATAGACAGAAAATGCTAAGTATACCCACTGTGGGCTAGCCACAGAGGCTGACCGGTGGGGCCAGTCAACTGCCCAATCAGCAATTGACTGGTCCACGGTTGACTGGTCAAAGGGCCCAGGGGGACCCACACGTCAGTGACAGTTAGAGTAATTTAGTTGTAACCAATCAAATAGTGCCTCGGGTCCCACATGTCAATGACTGCAAAATTAACAGAGTTTATTTTAAGCAAGAGGTTAATTAAAAGGCGGGGCCCGGTAGTCAGTGGGTATTAGGGGGTGATTAGAGGCTAAATAAGCGCCTCGTCAGCGGGCCGGCGATTAGTAGCCGGCGACCATCCAGCGCGGCCGAGATCGATGGGCACGGCGCTGTAGGACGCAGTTGGGCGCGCCGCTTGGTCCCAATGGCGGCTGGCGCTCGCGCGTGTCTGGAGGGGCGAACGGGAGGCCGCCGGGTTGCCGGTAGGTGGACGACAGCGTCACCATTCGAGGAGGTAGCGGGGGCGGTGGCCGGCGCTGGCGCAGGGGGCAGCGAGCGGCGCTGGGTGCAGGCGAGGGCTGCCGCGGCTGCAGGGGCAAGGCGCGCCTCGGGCGTGCGCGGGCTTGCGGGAAAGCAGCAGGGGGGTGGCCGGAGCTGGTCTGCAGCGGCGTCGGTGTCGCGGCCAGCGGTGGCCGGAGAAGGCGGGTGGGGGTGAGGGGCGGCCAGCAGGGGAGGACGCGCGTGTGGCCAAGCAGGGGGAGGGGGCGACCACGACGCGGCGCAAGCAGCAGCTGCTGCGTGCCGACGGGCGCCAGGCGCGGCTTGTCGCGCGTGGGTGGCGACAACGAACGGGGCGAAGGCTACGCGATGGGTACGAGGGGGAAAGGTAGGGGTTAGATGCGGCGCTCACCTCGTGGCACAAGGAGGCCGGCGACAGGTTAGTAGCAGCCAAGGGCGGTCGGAGCAGACGGAGAGGGCCGGCGACCGAAGCGGACGAGGGCAACGTGGACCTAGCGAAGGAGGGGATTCCGGCTCGTTTTTGTCTCCGTAGTGGACGTAGTGGACAGCGGCGGTCTTCGCGGCCGCAACGGCGGGGCGAGAGGTGGCTGTTGGCTGCGGCGGAGCGAGGCGGGCGGCGAAGGCGGGCGTTCGGGCGAGGTGGAGAAGGGGATCTGGGGCGATCCCAGAGGGAAGCGGAGAGGGTGAGGGTGGGGGAGTGAGTGGGAGGAGGTATGTGGGGGAGGAGACCCGAGGTGTCGAGGGGAGCCTTATCCCCCTCGTCGACGGCGAGGTGGTGCGACTGGGCGCGCTCGACTGTGCCCCGGTCGACTGTACAGGAGAAGGAGAAGGCGACCGGGGGAGGCAAGCTGGCTCGGGTGAGGGCAGGTGGGCCGGCTGGGTCGGCCCAGTTAGGTTAGATCCACGGAGCAGTAGCCTCCTTTCCTTCTTTTCTTTTTGTTTTTCTTAAAAGAAACTTTCTGTTTTCTTATTTCTTTTTAACACAAAAATATTTTTACAGAAAGAAAACTTGAACCTAAATTATTATTATAAAAAAGGATACTACCACAATTAGCTCGGTAGTTAATTAAAATAGTTTATCATTTTTATAATTTAAAAAGCATTTAATTTAAATGCTTTAGCCACCTTTTTAAATAGTTTAGGGCACTTAAATTCCATTTAAAATTGTTGGTTCACCGCCAATATTATCAAGTGATTCTCTGCCACATGATGAACATTTTTGTTTTCATGTTTGAGTAATTTTGAATTTCACTCATAATTTGAAAATGAATTCAACTGGAATTTGAAAGAGATATGAGATTATGATGATCAAACACTTGCTTAGGAAAATGATTAGCTTAACCCCAGGGGTTATTGTAGCATCATTACACAGGGGTGTTACAACTCTCCTCTAAAAGAAATTCTCGTCCCGAGAATTAAGAGGTAGAAGGGAAAAGATCGGGGTATTCAACACGGAGGTTATCCTCGCGTTCCCAAGTGGCTTCATCTTTAGTATGATTCGACCATTGCACCTTGAGGAACTTGGTAACCTTCTAGCGGGTTCGACGTTCAGCTTCTTCAAGAATGCGTATAGGATGCTCTTTGTAGGTGAGATCATCTCGAACTTCAATCAGTTTTGGATCCACTTCACGTTCCGGGTCCTTGAAGCAATGACGAAGTTGCGACACATGGAAGACGCCATGGACGTGAGAAAATTGAGGTGGCAACTCCAATTGATAAGCCACCAGTCCACGACAGGAGAGAATGAGGAAAGGACCAATGTAGCGCGGAGCTAGCTTGCCCTTGACTCCTAACCGATGAGTGCCTCTCAAAGGAGTGACACGCAGATAAGCTTTTTCACAAGGTTGATAAGTTGAACCCCAGTGTTTCCGGTCATAGTTGCTCTTCTGGCGGGATTGGGCCACCTTGAGATTATCCCGGACAATGCGAACCTGCTCTTCAGCTTGTTGAATAATGTCTGGACCAATGAGCGTCCGTTCCCCAGTTTCTGACCAATTCAGAGGGGTTCGGCACTTACGTCCATATAGCACTTTGAAGGGTGCCATCTTCAAGCTGGCTTGATAGCTGTTGTTATAAGAGAACTCCGCATAAGGGAGAGATTCTTCCCACTTCTTGCTGAAAGAAATAACACAAGCCCGAAGCATGTCTTCAAGAATTTGATTGACTCGCTCGACTTGGCCTTGGGATTGGGGATGATAAGCAGTGCTCCAGGTAATATGAGTTCCCATTGCCTCTTGGAAACTATCCCAGAACTTTGAGGTGAATAAACTGCCACGGTCTAAACTGATCTCCTTCGGAATGCCATGGAGTGAAATAATTCTAGAGATATACAAGTTTGCTAATTGACTAGGAGTGATAGTCTCCTTGACTGGCAGAAAGTGAGCAACTTTCGAGAATTGGTCGATGACGACAAATATAGCATCATTACCTTTCTGAGACTTGGGAAGGCATGTGACGAAGTCCATTTGGATATTATCCCACTTCCATTCAGGGATCGGAAGTGGATGCAGAAGTCCAGCCGGTTTCTGATGTTCTGCCTTGACACGGCGGCAAACGTCACACTCTTTGATATATCGAGCAATGTCTTGCTTCATCTTAGACCACCAGTACTTCTGACGAATGTCTAGATACATCTTGGTACTTCCCGGATGAATAGAGAGGGGTGTCATGCGCTTCTTTCATCACCTTCTCTGTCACAAGCTCGAACCGGGGTACTACAATGCAATCTCTAAAGTACAAGGTTCCATCTTCACCAAGTGATAAATCTCTGGACTTCTCTAAGGCAAGATCCTTTTTCATCAGATCAACGTGAGCATCTTTGGCTTGCGCGGACTTAATGGCCTTCAAAAGAGTTGGTTCCAGGACAAGGTTATTCAGAGAACCCTGTGGAACTAGTTGAAGGTTCAGCTTGCAAAGTTCTTCATAAAGGCGGGGTTGAGCTTTATGAACCATGTGGCTATTGCAATAAGACTTGCGGCTCAGGGCATCAGCCATTACATTAGCCTTGCCAGGGGTATAGGATATACCGCAGTTGTATTCAGCAATAGCTTCCATCCATCGCTACTGACGAAGGTTCAGATCTAGCTGAGTAAACAAGTACTTCAAACTCTAAAGATCGGTGAAGATCTCGCAACGATTACCGAGAAGGTACTGTCGCCATAGCTTTAGTGCATAGATAACCACAGGAAGCTCAAGGTCGTGAACTAGGTAGTTCTCTTCGCGAGGACGCACTTGACGGGAGGCATAAGCAATCACCCTGCGCTCTTGCATTAGGACATAGCCTAATCCTTGACGTGAAACGTCGCAATAGATGACAAAGTCCTTGCGAGAATCAGGGGGAGCAAGTACTGGGGCAGATGTCAGCTTGTCCTTGAGTGCCTGGAAGCTTTCCTGACACTTATCTGTCCATTCGAACTTAACGCCCTTGTGAAAAAGATTAGTCATGGGCTTGGCGATCTTGGAAAAGTTCTCGACGAAACGGCAGCAATAGCTAGCGAGTCCGAGGAAGCTTCTGACTTGCTTGACATTCTTCGGAGGGGTCCAGTCAAGAATAGCCTGAACTCGCTCTGGGTTGATGGCAATACCATCCTTGGAGATTACATGTCCAAGGTAGGTGACTTCGGGTAGCCAGAATTCACACTTGGAATACTTGGCATATAGTTTATGTTCTCGAAGCCTTTCTAGAATAAGATGAAGATGTTCAGCATGTTCTTCTTTATTCTTCGAATATACCATGATATCATCCAGATAGACCATGATGAACTTGTCGAGGTAATCCATGAATATATAGTTCATTAGACGAGAGAATGTAGCTGGAGCATTGGTTAAGCCGAAAGAAATAACGGTGTACTCGTATGAACCATATCGAGTAACGAAGGCGGTCTTGGGAATATCCTCTTCACAAACACGGATCTGGTGGTAACCCAACCTCTAGTCGAGTTTAGAGAACACTGATGAACCAGCCAGTTGATCATATAGATCATTGATCTGAGGAAGCGAATATTTGTTCTGAATAGTTGCTTGGTTGATAGGACGATAGTCTTGGACCAAACGATTCGTTCCATCCTTCTTCTTCACAAAGAGAGAAGGTGCTCCCCAAGCAGAAGAACTTGGACAAATGAAACCACTTCGAAGAGATTTGTCAATTTCCTCCTTAAGCTCAAGAAGTTCATGAGGTGGCATTTTGTAGGGTCGTTTGGCGATAGGAACTGTGCCTGGCTTCAAGTCGATGATGAACTCGACAGCCCGGGTAGGAGGTATCCCTGGAAGTTCTTCTGGAAAGACATCTTGGAAGTCATGAACGACTAGAATGTGTTCAATCCCCTCAAGTGGTGATGCGTTCAACGCATTCAAGGAATAAAGCCGTGCCTCGGCATGTCGAACAAGCTGAGCATGGTAGCTTACTATCTCATTAGAAGGATGTAGGAGGTGGACGGTTTTAGTGGCACATATGATAGAAGCAGTATGTGCTTTCAACCAATCCATTCCCAGAATGAGGTCAATGATGGAAGACTTCAGGATAATGGGAGAGGCATGGAACTCTAACCCTTCAATTTCAACGGAAACATTGTGACTAACCATGGTGGTTTGGCATTGGCCCGCAGGTTTTTTACCACAAGTGGAATATGCATCTCTTCGTATTTAATGCCGTGCAAGAATGCAAAATCTTCTGATATGAATGAATGCGATGCTCCTGAATCAAATAAGACTGCAGTTGGTACTGAATTAACAAGGAGAGTACCCATCACAGTAGCAGGCTGGTCTTGAGCTTCATTCAGATCAATGTTGTTACGGCCAGTTGAAGGCAGAGCCGGCTAGTTCTGATTTTGATTGCACTCTCTGGCACGGTGACCTGGACGGCCACACCTGAAGCACAGTTCATCATTGGGGTTGGAAGTAGGAGCTTGGGGTGGTACAGCTCGAAGAGGCTGCCTCTGCGGTGGAGGAGGCAGACGAGGTGCAGCATAGGACTGTCTTGGTGCAGGGGCAGCTGGACGATACATGCTGTGGGGAATCCAAATCCGACGCTTCTGCGCTGACGGGCCCGAAGATGAGCCAGCGTCACGATTGCGCCTGAGGGATCCCTGGTGTTCCTGAAGACCAGTCTCAACCTGAATAGCCTTGTTCACCAAGGTGGCGAAGTCGGCAAAGTCATGAACGAGCGTGCTAGCTTGATATCAGGGTGAAGTCCGTCACGAAACTTTTCTTGCCTACGAGCATCAGTAGCAATGTCTTCTTCAGCATAACGTGACAAGCCTAGAAACTCACGCTGATAAGCATCAACTGTCTTGTTGCCTTGGGTGAGGTCGCGAAACTCGCGCTTCTTCCTGTCCATGATCCCCTGAGGAATGAAATGGGGCACAAAAAGCAGCTTGGAAATCCGGCCAAGTGATGATTGTTCCAGCCGGCAGAGTAGGTCGGTGGCTGTCCCACCATTGAGCAGCGGGTCCCTTCAGGAAGAAGGAAGCAAAGGTGACATAGCTGGCAGGGGCTACATCAGCAGACTCCATCTCATAGGTGATGTCACGGAGCCAGTCATCAGCATCCATAGGTTGAGTTGAGCTGCGGTAGATGGTTGGGTTGAGGCGCATGAAATCCTGCAGAGTTACTGGGGCTGGCTGTTGATTCATGTTGGGGCTAGGAAACTGAGCCATCATTCCTTCCATGAATTGGCGATTCAGCTCAAACTGTTGCATCATTCCGACCATAAATTCAGGCGGCGGTGGAGCGTTGCCACCACGGCCACGACCACCAAGTCTAACCATCCTGCTAGATGTAACAGGGGTAGTTTAGCATTGAGCATTTTGCAAAGACAAAGAATTATTCACTATCTAACATGCAGAATGAACGAGGTACGACGGGTACCACATAGTAGTCAGCATGACAGTGTGTGTACTATTCAAAATACAGTTCTAAGGAACAACTTTAGATTATCCAACTTTGGGGTGAATGTCGTCACGGGATCCTAATGTTAGAGTTAGTAAATTCGTTTAACCCGAATGGAAGAGAGATCGGAGTCCCAGAGTATAGACGAGGAGTAAAAGATCCTAATACCACCCAATGGCGACGTGGGCCCGTAAGACACACAGCCATGTTAGTAAAACTTTTGAACTGACTAGACTCGACTTCGGCCAAGGAGTGTGGAAGGGGGATTCCTACAGGCAGTCGGCTCTGATACCAACTTGTGATGCCCCCGCTTCAATCGTACACTAATCATACACGCAAATGTGTACGATCAAGATCAGGGACTCACGGGAAGATATCACAACACAACTCTAGACACAAATTAAAGTCATACAAGCTTTATATTACAAGCCAGGGGCCTCGAGGGCTCGAAAACATCAGCTTGAATACAAACGAGTCAGCGGAAGCAACAATATCTGAGTACAGACATAACTTAAACAAGCTTGCCTTAAGAAGGCTAGCACAAACATCTACGATGATCTAAAAGGCAAGGCCTCCTGCCTGGGAGCCTCCTAACTACTCCTGGTCGTCGGCGGCCTCCACGTAGTAGTAAGCACCCTCGTGGTAGTGGTAGTCGTCGTCGACGATGGCGTCTGGCTCCTAGGCTCCACCATCTGGTTGTGACATCCAGAAAGAATGGAAAAGGGGGAAAAGAGGAAGCAAAGCAACCGTGAGTACTCATCCAAAGTACTCGCAAGCAAGGATCTACACTACATATGCATCAGTATCAATGAAATGGGTAATATCTATGGACTGAACTGCAGAATGCCAGAAGAGAAGGGAAAGCCTAGCCTATCGAAGACTATCATCTTCAAGCATCTTGTAGCATTTAGAAGAGTAAAGAATAGCATATTATATTTAACAAACATGATGTAACATTAGCGCCCAGAGATCCTTTCTCGACTCCCTGCGAGAAAGCAATCCCGGAGCCATCATGTCCATTTCTCATGCCTCAGCATCCAGTTCTAGTTGTATCGACCGGGATACAACTCCGAGCATCCGTATCGTGGACACGGCTATTCGAATAGATAGAATACTTCCCTGCAGGGGTGCACTAACTTACCCAACACGCTCGATCAACTCTGGCCAGACACACCATCAGGCCATGACCGGCCTCGGTCGATTAACATGATGTAGTCCTACCTAGGCTCAACAGAGAGGCCAGCACGCCGGTCTACATCCTACATGCGAAGGGGTCATGGGCCAGTCGTCCTTTGCAATCCTGCGTGTTGCGAACGCGGCCGGTGAGAAGACCTAGCCCCCTTATACAAGTGCAGGCTTAACTAGTCCAACCCGGCGCGCGCCACTCAGTCGCTGACGTCAGTGAGCTTTCGGAAGAATCGTACGACGCAGAGTGCCCATACTTATTCCCTCGTGGTGGTTAGTGCGAAAAGGCCAGAGGCCTACTCGGATCACATATCCAAACCGTTAGTGTCTTGGTAGTGCGCGGTAACGAGTAGAGACTCATGATCATGTGACTCCGTCGCCCCGTCTCGTGGACTTACGGTAAGAGCTAAGAATGCTCGGTCGTGCCACGTAATTATCCCTCGGGTACCTTCTAGGTCAACCCGACTTCACATCACTCGCGGGTACCCCTCGGGGCCGACCCGATGTCATCATGGTTCTCTGGTAAGACAAAGTAACCGTGTGTCCGAAACAGCAAGGGGGAAACCTGAGGAATCACCCTCAATGGATTCCCACTCGATGTAACCATCAAGGTGGACTTGGAGGAATCACCCTCGATGATCCACACTTGAGGGCTTGCACGACAGAGTCGTTATCGGGAGTGGTGAAGGAGGAATCACCCTCGATGACCACGACCGAATAGCTACACTACAGGGTTAACATCAGAAGTACTGACGAGGTATCACCCTCGGCACTCGATAATAACTCTGCAGAGTCGTACAACTAAGGGGGTGATGTGCGGTGTTGGGGGCATGGACGTTGATCATGTTGATCGAGTCATCGAACATAAAGCGGGGCAACTAGGACAAGGTGGGGGTCACTGATGGATCTCTAACCAACCTATACTAAGCAGTTTAGAATAAGCAGGTAAGGTATGAAAGCAGGTAACAAAAACAGGCAATACATCTGAGTAGGATCATAGAAAAAGCAGTAGTAGTTCTAATGCAAGCATAAGAGAGAAGGGAATGGGCGATATCGGAATGTTCAATGGGGGGTTTGCTTGCCTGGAAGCTCTGCTGCAAAGGAAGAAGGGTCGTCGGTGACGTAGTCGATCACAAGGGCATCATCGGTCTCAGGGTCTACCGGAGAGAAGAGGGGGAAGAAACAGTAAATACAGTGCAAACAGATGGATCACTAAGCATGACATGACGATATGCAGAGTTAGGGTTGACCTAACGTAGTGCTACACGTTGCAGACGGAGGGGGAAAACATCCGAGGATGATTTCTCGATGTTAGATGGATTCCGGACAGATGAAGAGAGGGGACGGTTCCATGTTCAGCATGCTAGGGGCATGTGACAGATGAATAGACCATGTATTCAGATTTGTTGGATTTTTCTGAGCAACTTTCATATATAAAACATTTTCATCTGACTTACGGTTTATTTTATATGATTTATCAAAGTTAAAAACATATTCTGAAAATTCCAGGATTTAATATTAACTCGAAAATAGATAGAAAGTGCTAAGTATACCCACTGTGGGCTAGCCACAGAGGCTGACCGGTGGGGCCAGTCAACTGCCCAGTCAGCAGTTGACTAGTCCACGGTTGACTGGTCAAAGGGCCCAGGGGGACCCACACGTCAGTGACAGTTAGATTAATTTAGTTTTAACCAATCAAATAGTGCCTCGGGTCCCACATGTCAATGACTGCAAAATTAACAGAGTTTATTTTAAGCAAGAGGTTAATTAAAAGGCGGGGCCCGGTAGTCAGTGGGTATTAGGGGGTGATTAGAGGCTAAATAAGCGCCTCGTCAGCGGGCCGGCGATTAGTCGCCGGCGACCATCCAGCTCGGCTGAGACCGACGGGGACGGTGCTGTAGGCCGCAGCTGGGCGCGCCGCTTGGTCCCAAGGGCGGCTGGCGCTCGCGCGCTTCTGGAGGGGCGAACGGGAGGCCGCCGGGTTGCCGGTAGGTGGACGATGGCGTCGTCGTTCGAGGAAGTAGCGGGGGCGGTGGCCGGGGATGGCGCAGGGGGGCAGCGAGCGGCGCGGGGTGCACGCGAGGGCTGCCGCGGCCGCAGGGGCGAGGCGCGCCCCGGGCGTGCGCGGGCTTGCGGGAAAGCAGCTGGGGGGTGGCCGGAGCTGGTCTGCAGCGGCATCGGTGTCACGGCCAGCGGTGGCCGAAGCTCGAGCACGGGGAGCGGCGGCCGGAGAAGGCGGGCGCGGGGGGGCGGCCAGCAGGGGAGGACGCGAGTGCGGCCAAGCAGGGGGAGGGGGCGACCGCGACGCGGCGCAAGCAGTAGCAGCAGCTGCGTGCGGACGGGCACCGGGTGCGGCTTGTCGCGCGTGGGTGGCGGCGACGAACGGGGCGGAGGCTACGCGATTCGTACGAGGGGGAAAGGTAGGGGTTAGATGCGGCGCTCACCTCGTGGCACAAGGAGGCCGGCGACAGGTTAGTAGCAGCCGAGGGCGGTCGGAGCCGACGGAGAGGGCCGGCGACCGAAGCGGACGAGGGCGACGTGGACCTGGCGAAGGAGGGGATTCCGGCTCATTTTCGTCTCCGTATTGGACGTAGTGGACGGCGGCGGTCTTCGCGGACGCAACGGTGGGGCGAGAGGTGACTGTTGGCTGCAGCGAGGCGGGCGGCGAAGGCGGGCGTTCGGGCGAGGTGGAGAAAGGGATCTGGGGCGAGCCCAGAGGGAAGCGGAGAGGGCGAGGGTGGGGGAGTGAGTGGGAGGAGGTAGGTGGGGGAGGAGGCCCGAGGCGTCGAGGGGAGCCTTATCCCCCTCGTCAACGGCGAGGTGGTGCGACTGGGCGCGCTCGACCGTGCCTCGGTCGGCTGTACAAGAGAAGGAGAAGGCGACTGGGGGAGGCAGGCTGGCTCAGGTGAGGGCAGGTGGGCCGGCTGGGTCGGCCCAAATAGGTTAGATCCAGGGAGCAGGGGCCTCCTTTCCTTCTTTTCTTTTTGTTTTTCTCAAAAGAAACTTTCTGTTTTCTTATTTCTTTTTAACACAAAAATAGTTTTACAAAAACAAAACTTGAACGTAAATTATTATTATAAAAAAAAGGCTGCTACCACAATTAGCTTGATAGTTAATTAAAATAGTTTAGCATTTTTATAATTTAAAAAGCATTTAATTTAAATGCTTTAGCCACCTTTTTGAATAGTTTAGGGCACTTAAATACCATTTAAAATTGTTGGTTCACCACCAATATTATCAAGTGATTCTCTGCCACATGATGAACATTTTTGTTTTCATGTTTGAGTAATTTTGAAGTTCACTCATAATTTGAAAATGAATTCAACAGGAATTTGAAAGAGATATGAGATTATGATGATCAAACACTTACTTAGAAAAATGATTAGCTTAACCCCAGGGGTTACTGTAGCATCATTACATAGGGGTGTTACATCAGGGTATTAAGCACCCATCTTTAATACACCGACAGGAGCACCCGGACTAGGCCACACGTGCTGTCGGGCATCGTTGGGGTAGGCCCAAATAACGCACAGACATGCAATGTGGATTGATGCTGGATTTTTTAGAAACGATTTTGTATCTTGAGATTTTCTTGCTTCTTCATTAACCTGGACTTGCGTCCATCTTTGGCTTCCTTCCAGCAAACCAAATTGTTGGGCAGGCACTTATCACGTGTGTAGAGACCAGGGGCAAGCACGCACGCAGGTTGCCGCTAGGCGTGGCTCTGACAACAATGGTCACGGGTGGCCAAAGGTAACTGCCATGCCTGTCATCATTTCCTCCTTTACTGCATCCCTCCCCACGATGCACGTCATACGCGGAACATGGCATTGCTGGAGAGAGGCGGTCGTGGAAGTTGTGCGCTGAACAAGGTAGGCAGGGCGTCGATTGGCGAGGCAGGGCGGTCGATGGAGTAACGCGCCGGCAAAAAATGCAGGGCGTATGACTGGTGGAATGGGGCGGTTGCCCTAAAATGCTGGAGAGCCAGCCCCCGGGCCTCCCCCTATAAAAGAGGGGCCATAGGAGGCGATGCTCATCTTCCTTCCCCTTCTCCATTCTTCCTGCATCTTCCACCATCATGGCGAGGGGAACGGGCCATGATCGCGCCTCCGCTGTTGTAGTGAGAGCTTCCCCTCAGCAGCATACTCCTGCTTCGGCTGCGGCCGTGGAGGCCGGCACCGGTGCACAGGGCGGGACTGCAGGTCGGGGCCATGGAAGACGTGGCGCTCGGGGCCCAGGTGGCCAGAGTAGGGCGCTCGTCGTTCCACCCCCAGCCGCTCCTCCTCTGCTAGAAGTTTATACAGAAGACACGACGCTCGAGTTCGTCGTTGAGCTATGCGACCCACCGCGACGCCGGCTGCGGCTCCCCCGTCCCTTTACCAGGGTGATGGTGGTCGACAAACCGCTCGGCCTGGGGCTGTGTGTGAATGGCTGCTGCAACGGCTCCTTTTGGGTGAACATCGAGTTCGCCGCCAATGGCGTCATGTACCTCACGCGTGGGTGGAAATCCTAATGCGGAGCATCCTGCGGTCATCCCCATGGACCTACCGTCGTCTCACCAAGTGCCAAATGGACCGATGACACGAGCATGTGCTAGAGCTCTCGAGAACAAGGTGACATCTCTCCTTAGTGATATTCCATATGATCCTCTCGATACATGGCTACTACCTAAGTCTGGAATGTTGTGCATGATCAAGTACCAAGAAGACCCTCTCGAAGATGCACGTGAAGACGGACAAGTCTACAAGTTCATGGATGAAGAGAACAAATGGAAGGAACCGAGAACAGCTCCCAGGACCCGGACATCCGGCCAGGACCCCGGACATCCGGCCCTTGTAAGTGTCACAAACAGCCGCCCAGCCGTCGAGCTACAGGGCCCGTACATCCGGCCCGACGCGATCCCGGTCATCCGGCCACCAGCCCGGAAATCCGGACCACGCCTATCCTGGGAGCACCGAAACTGGACCCTGCCAGCCTGGACATCCGGCTCCTCGTGAAGGCCCGGACATCCGACCTGACGCCCGGACGTCCGGCTCCTCCTGTCTGCGCACAGTGAAAGGACTGAAGCCCATGTACCCCTTCGCCCCCATAGACTATATATACTACTCCCCCTCCACCATTTTAGGGTTAGCAATAGTTTAGCTCATTTGAGAGATAGAGCATTGCTCGTCCACTTGATACATACTCCTTCGGAGACCGAGGCCTCCACGGAGAAGATCCCAAGTGGATTCAAGAACCTGCAAAGGAAGATCCCCTCGTGGATTCAAGACCCTGTCTCAGGTTCAGGAAGAACTACCGCCTCTTCTATCGTATTTTGTTGCGTTTGAATCTTGTGTCACTCTTATTGTTCACTAGATGACCCATTGTGCCAAATGGCGCAGAGACCAATTTAAAACCATGTGCTCGTTGAAAATATTTGCATTTTTAATAACTATGTATTTGAGCAACTACATACGATAAGAAATTGACCTTTTGGGTAAAAGTTTAATTGATTGTAGAGTTAAGCTCACATAAAAGGCAAGATGGCAACAATGAAGTACAATTGTATCTTGTGCAACAGCAACCAAAATTAGTTAGCTAATAAATTGTTTGAAGGTAACCAAACATTTCGGAGTAGTTTATCCCACATCTCAGTCTGCTAAAAAATGAGCTCATGGAAAGAAAGAAAAACGGCCATCAATGACGATACAATTGATTTGATACAACAACGATAAGAGAAATGAGTAACGGTCAAAGAAACAAAATGTCTAAATTAGTTTTTTAACCATGCAGGAGAGTTGCATGTAAACTTTATAGAAGAAGAAAAGGGATGAAACCGCATAGTACAACGACAGAGAAACAACAGAGGGTGGTTAACACTCAATGACAAGTAGTCTGAAAAAACACAGGGAAACTGCCAACTAAAGCAGGTCCAAAAAACGACCAGGACCGAAATGATTCTTAACCAGTAGCCATTAGCTTTCAGCTGACTCATAACCTCAAGAATCAACGTAATCTGGTTGTCAAAAATCAATGCATTCCTCTCTCCAGTTTGCCTAGACCACCATCACACCAAAGCAGGAATTTCTTCCTATCTTTCCCATGGAGCGTGTATCTTGCAGTGATATGCCATGTAATGAGCTCCATATCCATAGTAGGCATGTTCCCTAGTAATCCTACACATTCAAGTGTGGTGCTTCAGATAACATTTGGCGACAGCACAACACACTAAAACATGACAACAATCTTCAGGCACGACCATGGACATATAAGTTAAAAGTGCAGTACTCAGGTATATATCTGAAGAGAAACATACTATCAATTATCAAAGGATACAAAACATAGGAATAAGTTGCTAAAAAGTTTGGAGGGTTGCCGTCTTGGTTCCTGATGAATGCTAATTGTAGAACATGACAAACCCTTGAACTCTTCTATTATCAGTTAGTCATTTATAATATATAGATAATTTTAAGGTCAGTAACCCGTGAACTCTTCTATTATCAGTAAAACCCACATAGGTCAGAAATACATAGGAATTCCAAAAAAAAGGGCTAGTGCAGAATAAATAGAAACACACAAATAATCATTTCTGGATAGAACCGAGGGAAAAAACAAAACAAAAATGTCTCGCATACATAGCTTAAGTATATACTCACATGCATGTTCCTAAGTATATATCTAATAACAAAGATGCGATGTCGATCAATTAAACAGAAGTTAATAGTAGCAGGTTGTCTGTAAAGTCAAGTGACCATGTTGTTTTTTTCCTTGGAATAAAAGATGGTGTAATCTTCTCCATGGTCTTTAGTCTTCATCTTTCAACCAATGTATATGACATTTTGGTTCACCTGCACTTCAATTGATAGATTCGTAAAGCCTTGTATTAGAGTTACCGACGCAGCATGTACTGCTCCAATAGACCTGGATCACCTTCTGAATGAAAATGCACCTAAAGGAAGGTTTATCACAATTTCCAAGTCCATTCTCATTCATAGTATTATCTCTGATGATTTCTCTATATGTTTCAGTACAGATCTTTGGCCACATATGTCAACTACAAAGCTGTTATATGCTATGGACCACATGGTACATGATCACATATATTAACAAATTAACTTCAGAAGATTGGATGCAAACCTCCTAACGTAAGAATAATCTTTTGATTTAATAGCTTTAGCAATAGTTGAAACTTGTTCTTTCTAAGGCGGTCACCAAATTGGACCCTCACAAAAGAGCTAACATAGCAGCGATAAAAATAATGAACTGATGACAGCCTCAATTAGGACCTATGAACCTCTCAGAGGTCATGGAGGCCAACTTTCATGTTGGTACAGATCATCTTGAATGTAAGTACATCCATACCAACCTCAAGTCATGTTTTCAGGAGAAATTTCTTCCATCCGTGCTTGAACAAGATGCAGCCATTCATGTACTTGTTCGTCACTCAGTCCTAGTGAACCTCTGCTTGCCAAACCATAGTCTCGCCAGTCCATGCTTGGGATATCCAAACGACAAGCTACTTCCTTTGGTTTTTTCTAGATGAACATGCAGACTACATACAAAAAAGAGTGAGTGTTATGGTCCCAGTTATGAAAAATAGCACAAGAACAAAAAGAAAACAACTGAGGAAAATAAATGCATCCTATAGAGCAACATAGATCAAAAAACAGTGTGTGCAACAGAATGCATGTAACTGAACCTAAGGTTAAAACCAGACCTTGTTCATGAAACAATAAAATCTAGTGAATGGAGAACTTAATATTCACTTCTGTATGAATATACATACAGAAAAAAGAGGGGGAAATAATGACTAAACAAGGATTGTAAAGGTTATAGGAGTAGAGGTTAACTATCTAAACATCAAATGTGAATGATCAAGAAGACTCAAACAAAAAATCACAAGAAAGGAAACTGAAAAATGAAGCAACTGAAAAACAGGTACTTGTTTCCACCAGGGGCAAAAGCGTGAAGCAAAGGACTCCGGCAAAATCGAGAACAGAAGTAATGGAATAAATAAAGCAGCTCCCAAAAAATCTCCTCGCATCACAGGGAAGAGATACAAACAATGGCTGAACTAATTAGGATAAAATAGAAAATAGTGACAAGACTTATACAACGATCTCCTACCTCCAAGATAGACTGAGGGACTGAAGATAAAGAAAGAACGAATGAAAACGGAAAAAAAGATAGAAGTGCATACTGAAGAAAGGGAGAGTAGACACTACAGAATTACAACTGATAATTATGAAAAGTTTGTCACCCTCTATAAAATGACAAGACTGAGAATAGTAAGGCGGATAAATTAAGAATGACAAGTAAACTGAGAGATGAAAAGATTGAAAACCACATATAGTCAAAAGACCGAAAACCACATGAGTCAAAAAGTACTTGTTTGCAAACTAAACCTGAAGTACTGAAACTAAAAACAAGACTATTTAATTAAATGAAACTACTGAACTATTGAAATACCGAACACACTGTCCAACTAAATCATGTAAAGACTAAAAACTGAAAAGAAAGCACAAATTAGCCTAACTAAAAAAGTGGAAAAGTCTAATCTACGAAAGAGAGAAACTATCAAGAATCATAAGGGTCTATTGAGATGGACAAAATACTGGCAAATGATGCAAGCACAATGACTAAATAAAGGAACAAAAAATTGAAGGAACAAAGAGAAAGGAATAAAAACTAAACCTAATCAATCAATTGAATATGACATGAGTGATTTAACTGATAGACAAAATGTACTGCTTACTCTGCTACATAATGAACAAACACTGAACAACTTAAAGAAACAAGATCGAAATGAAACTATGCTTTTCCTAACGGGTGTACGTCTGCGACAAAGGAAACGTGACTGAAACTAAATATCAAAAACTACAAAAACACTTAAAAAGAATGACAGAGGATGCATAGAAAATACGAAACACGCCCGTGGAAATTATAGAAGTACTCAACACAGAAAATAACCTAAAAACTAATTCCAGAGATCACACACACACACACAATATTGTCTCTGTGGCGAAACATGTGCATCAGAGGAGAAACAATAGTCCAACATTTATGCCTCGCGGGCTGCAAAAATGCAGGCTGCAATTCAATGCTAATGCAAAAGTGTCAGTCAACATGCAATGCTGGGATTTGCGAATCATTATCTAACTAAGCAACTTCGAGCTAGACAGAAGAAACACATAATGGATGATGAGAAAACACTACCCACTACCACACCTAACTCTCACATGAGTATGGTGGGACTCTCCTTCTTATCAAGAGAATAGTCGCGTCGTCTAAATAGTGAGTTTCCTACCACAATTTGTATATATATGCATTTGTATATGTGATATGCTAAACTGAACATCATAGAGTTAAAACCATTGAGCTGGTCCATACATTAGCATTGCCAATAAAAAAGGCTTTACCTACCATCAGATCACTTCATGTGGTCTGTGCGTTTAGTCCCGAGGCCATATCCATCTCCCTTCAACATACAAAAAGCAAAATATCTAACAAAAGGGAAAGCAACAAAAAAGACTTTCTCTATTGATTAAAATACTGAGCTAGGCAAGTTGAATAGTTAAGGCATTGCCATGTGTTCATTGTCAAATAATCAATGTTTTAGCACACGATACACAATAACGAACTGCATGCATCTCCTACATAGAGGAAATCCGGATCACGGCTGCTCAGTTCCAAGTGGATATTGACAAACAGAAAAAGGAGAAGTTATCACAGCATCTGTCAAGCTGCAACATTAACTTGCTAATATTTATTAGGTATGGGTATGCAACACATAACATACCTTAAGCCTCAAGCCATCAACAATTCGAGGTCCAGGAATTATATGAGAATCAATAATACCAAGTATATTGCTCTCATGTGTAGAATATTCATCTTGAAAGGAAAAAACTAAGCATACTGCGCGAATATGCAAATAGAATGGAAGGATAGGGAATAGCACATTTCTCACCATTCGTCTTGCATAACGAATGTGTTTTCAATGTCAGCAAACTTGCGCTCCTCGAAGATCAAAAGGTTGCGCTTCTCAGCAATCTTCAAAAAAAGTTCATAAGATCCCATTATATAAAGGATGCTGAATTTGCATCTTCAATAGTGAACAACTCTGGTAACTAAATAAAGGAGGCATCTACCCATAATCATAAGAGAATTACAAACTGTACTTGCTAAAGTGATCCTTCTCCTAGTAGTTGCCGTCCTCTCCCTCCATAAACATGGCAGAAATCATCCATCAACAGAGCTTAAAACAGGATGGAAGGTGAAAAAAGCTTGTCAAGTTGAACCCATAAGCATGGATGCTATACGATATTAGAAGAAAAAGCATGGAAAATGTCAGCTAGTAGAGCAGGAGCATTGCTACTCAAACCTAAAAAAAATTGAGGATTGCAACTCAGATCTAATAAAAACGTCACAGCATTGAAGCTCATATGAACATCAATTCACTGTAACTACCTTTCTGGGCGGGCCACCTCGCTCTCGTGTAAACCGCAACCACCGCCCAGCGCCTGGGCCTTCCTCTTCTCTCCTGAGCACTTGCCGCCGACCTCCGTGCCCTCGCCTCTCGCCTCCGGCCTCAGTGCGAACATCAATTCACTATAACTACCTTTCTGGGCGGGTTGACGGACGGAGCAGACGGCTTTGGTGGAATGAATTTGACAAATGAATCAACCTTCCTCTAGAAATAAGGACGGAAGGTTTGTTCATTCATTTGACAAACAGCAGCATTAGTGTATGTAGCGTCTTGATCCATGGAAGAAGGTGGGGGAGCAGGAAGGGACCTTGTGCGTGCGGTAGTCGTGGCCGTGGTCGGGCTGGACGGCGTCTCCGTCGAGCTCGTCCATGAAAGGTAGGAAGGAGCTGCTGCAGGTCGCCTGTTGCTGCTTCGGACCGAATCGAACAGAAAAAGAAATCAGGGGTCCGACCCGATCTGATGTGATGTGAGAGAGAAGAGTAGTCGGGGAAAGGGAGAGCTCACCGTTGCAATTGGACAACCGGAGAGGTGGAAGATGGAGGCGGAGGAGGGGATCCGCGCCTGGGAGCCGTCACGCCGCCGCGTCCATGGAGACGCTGTTGCCGCTGCTGCGGATCGAGAAAGAAAAGAAATTAGGGGAAGGATGTGAGAGAGAGGAAGGAGAGGAGAGGTTAGGGAGAGCCCCGGTGTTCTACCCCTACTGAGGCGCATCTCTGCTCTAGCGCGGGGAGAAGGGAGGGGGCCGGCGGCATGGGGAGGAGGGGAAGCCGCTGAGGTGTGTGGGAAGAGGGGGCGGCGGCGTGGGAGAGGATGGAGCGGGGAGGAGACGAGGCGAAGGGGGCGCGGGGCTCGGGACGAGAAGGTTTGGCGGCTAGGGTTTGACCTTTTTGCTCGTTCTCGAGGTCGAGCGTGGGGCGCGGGCGGAGGGGACTGGCGAATCCCTCGGGGACATGGGAAAGGCATACCCAGCCAATGAGCACACGAGATGAGCCCACCAGTCATTAGCCAATGAAAATGACCGTGGGTGAAAATTGGATTTGACCACGAAGTGAAGATCTGACGGCCCAAATGCGTCCGATGGGCGATCCGACGTCCAAAAGTGGACCAAATCAAGGGAGCTTCGTGGAGCCAAGTTGGCTAGCAACATTATAGGTTAAAATGGATCTAGCACATGTGTGATTGTTCTCGTTGATTGGAGTGTCTCTCTTGTGATTTCTCTCGTGTTTCCCCACGTGTTCTTCGTGGGATTCCCTCCAAATCGTGAAAAATCGGTCCCTAGGGTTCCACCCTACATCATCTTGGTATCATGAGTCATATTGATCATGAATTTGGAGTCTCCCCCATCATTTTCTAGCCTTGTTTTGCTTGATTTCGTCCTAATCTAGAAAATCCCCACAAAAATATCCCTCCCAAATTTTTTTGTGATTTATTGGTGTGATGATATTTTGTTGGATTTGATCCGTGGATTTCATGTGTTAATCGTAGATCTAGCTTCCCCTAACTTTTGCCCCCATTCCATCCACGAAATCCCTCGAATTTTGCCCCGAAATTTCTCTTCCCCATGAGTTCCACCGATTTCATCACGGATCTGGAACCCCGGACATCCGGCCCGACAGCCTGGACATCCCCCCGGACATCCGGCCCGACAGCCCGGACATCCGGCTTCCCGCAGCATCACTGCTACTTCTTGAGCTTGCGTTGATTTTTTCCTTGAAGAGGAAAGGGTAATGCAGCAAAGTAGAGATAAGTATTTCGCTCAGTTAAGAACTAAGGTATCAATCCTGTAGGAGGCACAAGCAAGTCTCCAATCTATGCACATACACAAACTAACAAACACTTGCTCTCAACGCGAAAAAGGGGTTGTCAATCCCTTCACGGTCTCGAACAAGAGTGAAATCTAATAGAGATGGGTATAAATGATTACTAAAACATAAATCAAAGTAAAAAATAAATAAATTGCAGCAAGGTATTTTTGGATTTTTGGTTTATAGATCTGAAAATATATGATGGAAAATAGACCCGGGGGCCATAGGTTTCACTAGAGGCTTCTCTCTTGAAAGAAAATAATACGGTGGGTTAACAAATTATTGTCGAGCAATTGATAGAAAAGTGCAAAGTTATGATGATATCCAAGGCAATGATTATGAATATAGGCATCATGTCCGTGTCAAGTAGACCGAAACGATTCTGCATCTACTACTATTACTCCACACATCGACCGACTCCTGCCTGCATCTAGAGTATTAAGTTCATAAGAACAGAGCAACGCTTTAAGTAAGATGACATGATGTAGTGGGATAAACTCAAGCAATATGATGAAAACCCCATGTTTTTACCCTTGATGGCAACAATACAAATACGTGACTTGCTACCCCTACTATGTCACTGGGTGAGGACACCGCAAGATTGAACCCAAAACTAAGCACCTCTCCCTGAGGGAGTCCTGGATTAGAGGGTCCTCGGGTGTCCGGTCTATTCGATATGGGCCGGACTGATGGGCAGTGAAGATAAAGCAGAAGACTATCCCCCGTGTCCGGGTGGGACTCATGTATGCGTGGATGGCAAGTTTGGTGTCCGGATGTACTCTTTCCTTCCTTTGTAAACCGACTTTGTACGACCCTGGGCCCCTCCAGTGTGTATATAAACCGGAGGGTTTAGTCCGTAGAGGCCATCAGAATAATCATAGGCTAGACAGCTAGGGTTTAGCCATTACAATCTCGAGGTAGATCAACTCTTGTAACCCCTATACTCATCGAATACAATCAAGCAGGACGTAGGGTTTTACCTCCATTAAGAGGGCCGAACCTGGGTAAACATCGTGTCCCCATTGTGCATTGTTACCATCGATCCTTAGACGCACAGCTTGGGCCCCCCTACCCGAGATCTGCCGGTTTTGACACCGACATTGGTGCTTTCATTGAGAGCTCCGCTGTGTAGTCGCGAGAAGCGATCTATGGCTCGCCTTGTCATTAACGATGATATCACCTCTGGAAGGAGCCTAACTTCAGGACAGGTCCTCCAGCTCGGCAGTTTCATCGTGGGTGCTGGCATGGCCATCAAGCCAACAGCGCCCCCCGTGATCGCCAAACATCACCCCCGCATCGATCTCGAATACTCCCAAAAGATGGATCCGGTGGACGTCTCGTCCTTAAACGAGCTGCTAGATCGCATCGCCGCCCTGGGGCTTTCAACGGATTATGATCGGATCGGGCTCAAGCCCGATCAGAGGGAAATTAATTCCCCGCCGATCACCCACCTGGTAGCGGTCATCGAGGAATGAGCCGAAAACACTTCTTCCCCTAAACTAAAGACCAGCTATGTTCGGGTCTCCGAACCTCTTGGGTCGGACACCCTCCCTTTGGATGAGACTTCGCGTCCCCCGAACTCAGGGTCGGACATTGGGTTCGGGGAGCACTTGCATCTCCCTGGACCGGAACTGGTGACTTCGGAGATTTTACAGGCTCCGGATGCAATCTTGGGTCGGGATTTGAGTTTTTGCCCACCCACCCACCACAATCAATACTCTCCAAGTAATTTAGGCCCTCCAGACATATGTGACCTAATGTATGTACGGCAGCAACCTCGAGAAATGGTCCATCACTTCTGGGCCAGATTCCTACTTGTCAAAAACAAGATTAAAGATTGCTGCGATGACGACGCAGTCTCGGTCTTTCATCGAAATTGTACCGACGAGGGAATTCGGAATGCCCTCAACCGCCGTCGCATACAGAGTTTCACGGAGCTATCACACATAGTACGGAAGTATTGCGCGATGGAAAGCACTTGGAAAGCACAGAAAACCGAATTGGAACCTGCTGCCTTTAAGCAGTGCACTGCCCGGGCAAAACGGATACACCCTTGCGAGGCATCCGACCATAAGCCCGTCGGCAAGAAAAAACACTCTACAGGATACAGGTCCGTTCTTGACGAACTCCTCGACAAGCCCTGTCCGGTACATACAACACCAAGCACTGACTCAACCCACAGCCTTTGAGCATGTTGGGTACTCCGGCAGGTAACTAAAAGTGGCGAGGCCATCCTCACCACCACCACTCCAGAGAAGCATTCTCCGGAGGATGACGATTTTAACGTCCTTACGGTCTTCGAGACTTTCTCCTCAAATAATCAGCGTAAGAGGGCACTCCGTGACCTCGCTGAAGTCCACCAAGTAACCGCAGTAAGCCCATGGAACGACGCGGCAATAACCTTCACCGCTGATGACGAACCAAGGGCCCGATCAGTCCGAGCACCCACCGCTTTAGTCCTAAACCCAATTGTGGACGGCTTTCTACTTACCAAAGTGCTCATGGACGGCGGCAGCAGACTTAACCTCATCTACGAGGACACGCTCGACAAAATGCAGATCGATAGAACACGCATCGAGCAAAGCAGTACCACCTTTCGAGGTATCATCCCCAGTCAAGGAGCACGATGCTCGGGGAGAATTAAACTCGACGTAGTATTCGGCACGCCTGAAAATTACAGGTCGGAGGAGCTGCTCTTTCACATCGCTCCCTTCAATAGCGGCTACCACGCCCTTCTAGGGCGGGGCGCATTTTTACGCTTCCAAGCCGTACCCCATTATGGGTACATGAAGCTTAAAATGCCGGGGCCCAATGGAATAATCACAGTTACAAGTGATCCGGATACAGCACTCCGCGCCGAAAACAAAACTGCATCCTTGGCCCTTGAGGCACTCTCCGAAGCCCTTGCGGCCGAAGAGTTAACCACCCTACGATCCACGGTGGACAGGGATGATGTGATTCTCGATAAGAGATCTAAATCCACCTCTTTCAAGCCTGCTGATGAAATAGTTAACTTTCAAGTCCACCCGACGGATCCTAACAAAACAACGTCCATCAGAGCACAGCTAGATTCGACGGTAGATGCCGCCTTACGCGCGTTCCTACGTGAAAATTGGGATATCTTCGCCTGGCACCCTTCGGACATGCCTGGTATCACACGTAGATGGGCCGAACACAGCCTCAACATAATTAAGGGGTTCAAACCAGTCAAGCAAACGCTACGGCGATTTTCCAAACCCAAACGACAAGCTATGGGAGAGGAGCTAGCCAAACTACTCGAGGCCGGGTTCATCAGAGAAATCAAACACCCGGATTGGCTAGCCAACTTGGTCATGGTGCCGAAGAAGGACAAGTCTTGGCGCCTTTGTGTCGATTTCAAAGACCTTAATAAGGATTGCCCTAAAGACCCTTTCCCATTGCCCCGCATTGACCAGATTATTGATGCGACCATGGGACATGACTCATTGTGTTTCCTCGACGCTTACTGCGGATACCATCAGATTAAAATGAAGGAGTTCGACCAGGACGCAACGGCATTCATCACCCCGTATGGGCCTTTCTGTTTCAACACTATGCCTTTTGGGCTCAAAAACGCTGGTGCCACTTACCAACGCATGATTCAAACATGCTTGCAAAAACAAATCGGCAAGACAGTAGAAGCATATGTGGACGACGTGGTCATCAAGACCAAGCATGTCGAATCATTGGTGGATGATCTCCGCCTCACATTTGACAACCTCAGAGCATACGACATACGGCTCAATCCGGAAAAATGCGTCTTCGGCGTTCCAGCCGGAAAGCTATTAGGGTTCATTGTCTCCCATAGAGGAATTGAAGCAAACCCAGCCAAAATCCAAGCCTTGTCGCAATTGGCTATGCCAACAGAACTAAAACAGGTCCAAAAGCTAGCAGGGTGCGTAGCGGCCTTGAGCCGCTTTATCTCCAGATTAGGAGAAAAAGCATTACCACTTTATAGACTGCTCAGACGCACCGACAACTTTGAATGGACGGAAGTGGCCACAGCCGGATTGGAAGAAATAAAAATCATATTAGCAAGCAATCCAATACTAGCCACCCCAAGTGTTGGCGAGCCTATGCTGCTTTATATCTCCGCAACTCACCAGGTAGTGAGCGTCGTACTCGTCATCGAGCGTGGGGAAGAGGGACATAAATTCCCCATCCAAAAGCCAGTGTATTACATATCGGAGGTCCTTACACCCTGCAAATCCTGATACCCTCACTACCAAAAGATAGCTTACGCGGTCTTTATGGCATCCCGAAAACTCCGACACTATTTTCCAGAGTGTTCGATCACGGTGGCATCCGAAGTACCACTTAACGACATTATAAATAACAGGGACGCCACTGGCCGCATAGCTAAATGGGCCATTGAGCTCTTAGCATTTGAAATAACATACAAGCCACGCCGAGCTATTAAATCTCAGGTGCTGGCCGACTTCATCGCAGAGTGGACGGAAGCCGAGCTCCCCAAAGAGTACAGTTCCTACTCCAACTGGATCATGTACTTCGACGGCTCTAAAATGCTAGCCGGACTGGGGGCTGGCATCATGTTGACATCCCCTACGGGGGACACAGTCCGCTACATGCTAGAAATCATGTATACGGACTCCAATAACGTAGCCGAATACGAGGCACTTCTACATGGTCTCCGCATGGCTGTCTCCATGGGCATACAATGCCTAGAGGTGCGCGGCGATTCGAACCTCGCAATATCTCAGGTAAATGGAGAGTTTGATGCAAAAGATCAAAAAATGGCGGCATATCGAAACGCCGTATTAAAAATATCAGTTCGGTTCGAGGGGCTCGAATTTCATCACGTCGCTAGAGACAGTAACCAGGCAGTGGATGTACTCGCTCGCATGGGTGCCAAGCGCGACCCCGTCCCGCCTAATACCTTCGTGGAAAGGCTCTTCAAGCCATTCGTGGTATGGCAGGACGAGAGCAGAGATGCAAGTACGGACCTGATTACACCCCCATCAGCCGAACATGATATAGGTATCATCGGGGGTTCGGATACCGAAATAACACCCTCTGCTCATGAGATCATGGCCGTTATTGCTCCATGGACTGAACCCTTCCTAGCCTACCTTAATAGGCAGGAGCTTCCTGATGATCAAAATGAGGCCCGTCGCATAGTTCAGCGTTCTAAAGCCTACAAAGTTCACGAAGGTGAACTATACAAGAAAAGCACTACCGGAGTTCTCCAAAGGTGTATCTCCGAAGAGGAGGGACGACAACTCTTGGCTGAAATACATGCTGGTCTGGGCGGCCATCACGTCGCAGCTCGGGCCCTCATAAGCAAAGCTTTCCGGACAGGTTTTTTCTGGCCAACGGCCCGAGCATACGCACAAGCCCTTGTCCAGCGATGTGTGGGATGTCAGCTTTTCGCCAATCAAAGTCATATGCCTCCCACCGCCTTAAGAACAATCCCCATTACTTGGCCCTTTGCGGTATGGGGGATCGATATGGTCGGACCCCTTAAAGGGGGAAGCCATAAAAAGAAATATTTACTGGTTATAGTGGATAAATTCACTAAGTGGATAGAGGCCAAACCAGTAAAAACAGCTGAAGCAGGACCAGTGATTGACTTTATATCCGGCGTGGTACATCGTTATGGTGTCCTGCATAGTATCATCACTGACAATGGCTCCAATTTCACAGCTGATGAGGTGAAAAACTGGTGTGCTAAATTGGGCATTAAACTCAACTATGCATCCGTCTACCACCCTCAAACAAACGGTCAGGTTGAACGGGCCAATGGCTTGATAATGAGCGGCATCAAACCCCGACTAGTGCGCTCCCTACAGGAGTCAGATAAACACTGGGTTGAGGAACTCGATTCCGTGCTCTGGGGGCTGCGGACTACACCTAACCGGACACCGGATATACACCTTTCTTCATGGTGTACGGCGCGGAAGCTGTCCTTCCCTGCGACATTATTCATGACTCACCTCTAGTGCGCATGTACGAAAAACGAGAAGCCGAGCTCGATCGGCAAGACGACCTGGACGGTCTCGAAGAGGAGCGTGATATTGCACAAGCCCGTTCCGCACTTTATCAACAACAGGCCAGGCGATACCAAAGCAGAGAAGTGCGGGCCAAGACTTATAACGTTGGTGAACTCGTCTTGCGTCTCCCGGAGAAGAAGAAGGATAAGCTCAAACCAAGATGGGAGGGCCCCTTCATCATCGATGAAGTTCTCACAGGAGGAGCCTATCGCCTTCGTAACTCATCGGATAATCGCCTTGAGCCAAATCCATGGAACGCTGCTCGGCTCCGACGATTCTACGGATAATTCGGTCGCATCCTTTTTTCTTTCTTTGATTAGGTTCCTTTTTTCTCCTCTTCTTTTTTATTTTTTCCTTCTTTTCTCCCAGGGTATGTTCGGATCTACCGAACTGTTAGGGGTACACATCTTTAAATGTATACACCCCACTATAACTGGGGGCTTCTTTAACGAAGCTTATTACTAAAAGTTGGTTGCTTACATTGTTTACGTCGTTTGTTCTATACATCTTTTGCCATTATATGCACCACTATGACATAAGTTTTTGCCAAGCTGGGTTGCCTCGCTCTTGTGTTTATACCCTACGTTCCTGATTGTTCGGCTAGGGTGTAAAGGGGCACCTCTGCGATTGTTACAACCGGGTACTCCGGATCTGTACCTCAGACGGGTGAAGCCGAAAGCTAGCGTTCTTAAGGGAATAATTGGTCGGGAAGCAACGACATATTATTTACATTTGTGTATTTCTTCTAACAAATATGGGATAGGCTGCCCGTAACTCGGATCAAAAGCCTAGGCATGCATACTTACGCGTGCCGACCCAAGGAAAGGAACCCTGGAAGATGTTTCTTACGTTAAAAAGTAATATAACATAACTCCCCGAACAAATTTTGTCTGTTCGAGCAACATGGCCGGATTGCCTGGTTTCCGGACATAATGAATGTTTATTACATTCTAACATGGTATCCGGAAACACTCCAACTTCTTGGTTTGGAGGTTGAAGCCGAAGGCCTGCGATGACAAATTTTGACAAGTTCGGTTGGAGATAAGTTCGATGATAAAGTACATTGATACATTGAATCGAACGCCTACTCTTTATCTATGTCATCTATAAGACTGCTTAAGTTACAGTCTTCTTGCGAATATTTCACAGATATCATCACTTGGTCATATACCAAGTTCACGGGAATCACTTTCCCGTACGGCCCCTGCGGTCCAACTCGGGCCATACGATTCGGATCAAGCCCGGTGTAGCGCGTCTTCACCATTGCCCATGCCTCTCATGCACCTTCTTGGCATGTTGACGTCTTCCATAGCTCAAAATGACGCCAGGCACCTTTGAATAGGTTTGCCAACCCCTCCATACTTTCTGGAGGGGCATCGGATGGCCATAAGGCCTTGACCATACTTCTCATGGCTTTCCGGGCTCGCTCATGCACTACGGATAGCTCTTTTAAAATGTCACCTCGGAATCCAGATACTTCTTCTTCATGATGCCCGGTTAAGAGACTTGCAAGAGCAGCATTATACCACTCCGAATTACGGGATAATATGAGCAACTTGGATGGTTCAAAGGTCATACTGAATATGCCGCCTTTTAACTTTTTATTCTCTTTTTGAGCATCCGATAATTGAGCCTTTAAGCTCTTTATCTCTTCGGCTTGCTTATCATTTTCCTACTCCAGTTTGTTCTTTTGATCAACGGTCATCATGACCTTCTTCAGTTCTTCTAGCTTTGTGTTGGCGGCGTTTAACTTTGTCCGGCTCGTTTCAAGCTCCTGGGACAGTGCGTTGTTCTTCTCTTTGAGGACCTGCGGTCATAACAATCCTTAAATCGGTTGGCCTAAACCGCTTCAAGTCTCGGGGGCTACTGGCATATATCCACTAAATTTACACAAACCATTACCTGCATATCTTTTGAAAACAGGTGGGCAACTCCAGCAAGTCCGTCCCGGGCGGCTCGGATATATGCATCCACGGTGCTGAGGTCATTAAATTCTTGCTCCGTAAAATCTGGAGTGTGCATGGTCTCTTTCAGTCGTTGATGATTCATCACGCTCTCTACTTCGGAATTTGTGACGGATACGTCATCCGAATCTTCATGAGGCGGATGAGTTGGCGCTGCATCCGTATTGGCTCTTGTCCTGGTTGATGAGCACGGCGCCGGATTAGCTGATGATCGGCTAACAGGGATTTTGGACATGGTTCGCCGTGTGCTCCTCCTGGAATAAGATGGGAGGAGAAATATGACAATCTGGTTTTATGCCTAGGCATATATTAAAGGTTATACCTCTTTGATGAAGAAGGGGGGTCAATGGTGCTCCCGGCTTCCTTTCGTTTTAAAGGCTCACCCTGCACACATGCTACCTTCCTAGGGGCCGCCCTCGATGGAGTACGGCTCGCCGAGCGCCGATCCTATAAAGCACGATTCAGTGTGATGGGTGAGGTGCAAGTGGGGACTCCTCTTTTTGAGGATGATTTCCGAATACTTACCTTAGAGAAAAGGAGAAGGCCTAGTCGGCCGTAATGGCCACTTCCGAACCGTCAAGGCTTGCTTGATAAAAGACTCCATCATCAAACACTATAAATATATCCGAATCCTCGCAGAGGCCGAGATCTTCGTGGCGAGCATAGTCCTCTGGTTGTGGGGAGGGGCAGTGCATATTTTCGACGACCTTCCTCCATGTCTGTTTTAAAGACGACCAGAACAATTCGATTAGTATGCCTCGATAATGAGGTAGGACAATGCTGATAATCAAAAAACTCACCCATTCAATGGGGTTTTACATGGAGAAACCTTCCCGACAATTTAGACGGAGGAATTCTTCTTTCTCCCCCTTATAAAGATCTGCCAGAATGGCGGCCAGAGCGGCGGGGGTATCCGGGCCCTCGTGCCTATAGCGAGATGCGTTGTCCTCTCCGTTGTAACACCATAAAGGGGTCACTCTAGACTGAAGGGGCTGGATGCATCGCTTTATCGCGATAGCCATGACTTCAATTATAGAGAGTCCGGAATGGGCAAGTAACCTGACCTTGCTGACCAACCTCTTTACTTCCGCATTGTTTTCTTCTTTGGGGCTCCAGGGGCGCCAGTTGAGGCGTTTCTTTAAAGGAGCACTGGAGAATTCTGGGAGTCCACATCGAACTGGGTCCAGAAGGGGAACATCCTCGATATAAAACCATTCCGAAGCCCATTCTTCGGATGCCTTCTTGGGAGTTCCGACGAGGTAACCTGATCCGGCTGTGTGCCATACTTCGGCGCCGCCCACTTTAAATATAGAACCCCCTTTATGACGGGGAACGAGGCAAAAGAACTTTCTCCATAGTTTGAAATGAGCCTCGCAGCCTAAGAATAGTTCGCAGAGAGCGACAAAACTAGAAATGTGCAGAATAGAACCTGGTGTGAGGTTGTGCAGCTGGATCCCATAGAATTCCAATAGACCTCTGAGGAAGGGGTGGATTGGGAATCCTAAGCCTCTGAGAAGAAATGAGACGAAGCACACCCGCACCTCCTTGTTGGGATTGGGGAAGTTCTCTACTAGCACGTCATGGCCAATCGAGGCCAATCCCGCCCGCACGAAGACTAGATCTGCGGGAGGGAGATATCCCTGCGTCTGAAGTTGATTCAGCTGAGGGTGAGACACTGAGCAGCTTCGCCAATCACCCGTTTGAGGGCGCGAGGAAGAGCCAGGAGCGCTTGCCATGTTTTGATTTTTCATGGTTTGCTTTGATGCTCTTTGCGTGATATGGGATGGCATTAGGAGATCTAACCTCCTTATATGGATACCGCCCTTGCATGATAAGGGGCTTATTTGTAAAAAATTATGGACTGTACACATTCGCCCGACGCGTAGAAATTGAGGCGACGACAGGGAGGAATCATAGAGGCAGAACATGGAGGTTAAAATCGGACTGTCGTCAATCCGGAGTATGATGAAGAACCCGCCTTGCAAGCCGAAGACATAAGCCGGATACTATATCGTCATTGAAGGCAAGTTCGGGGGCTACTGAGGGAGTCCTAGATTAGGGGGTCCTCGGGTGTCCGGTCTATTCGATATGGGCCGGACTGATGGGCCGTGAAGATAAAGCAGAAGACTATCCCCCATGTCCGGGTGGGACTCCTGTATGCGTGGATGGCAAGTTTGGTGTCCGGATGTACTCTTTCCTTCCTCTGTAAACCGACTTTGTACGACTCTGGGCCCCTCCGGTGTGTATATAAACTGGAGGGTTTAGTCCGTAGAGGCCATCAGAATAATCATAGGCTAGAGAGCTAGGGTTTAGCCATTACGATCTCGAGGTAGATCAACTCTTGTAACCCCTATACTCATCGAATACAATCAAGCAGGACGTAGGGTTTTACCTCCATTAAGAGGGCCCGAACCTGGGTAAACATCGTGTCCCCATTGTCCATTGTTACCATCGATCCTTAGACGCACAACTTGGGCCCCCCTACCCGAGATCTGCGGGTTTTGACACCAACACTCCCATTAAAAGAAAAACCAATCTAGTTGGCCAAACCAAACCAATAATTCGAAGAGAAATACAAAGATATTAAATCATGCATAAAAGAGTTCAGAAAAGACTCAAATAATATTCATAGATAATCTGATCATAAATCCACAATTCATCAGATCTCGACAAACACACCGTAAAAGAATACTACATCGGATAGATCTCCAAGAACATCGAGGAGAACATTGTATTGAAGATCAAAGAGAGAGAGAAGAAGCCATCTAGCTACTAGCTATGGACATGTAGGTCTATGGTAAACTACTCACGCTACATCAGAAGGGCAGCAAGGTTGATGTAGAGGCCCTCCGTGATCGAATCCCCCTCCGGCAGGGTTTCCGGAAAAGGCCCCAAGATGGGATCTCAAGGGAACAGAGGCTTGCGGCGGCGGAAAAGTATTTTGGTGGACGCTTCTATTGGTTTGGGAATATTTGGGAATTTATAGCGCGAGAATTAGGGTTGGAGGACTCCTGAGGGGCCCACAAGTCAGGGAGGCACGCCCCCCTAGGGCGCGGCCTGAGGGCTTGTGGTGCCCTCGGAACTCTTCTGGGCCCCTCTCCAAGCCCCGTGGATGTCTTCTGGTCCAAGAAAAATCATCGTAAAGTTTTATTCCGTTTGGACTCCGTTTGATATTCCTTTTCTGTAAAACTCAAAAACAAGGAAAAAACCGAAACTGGCATTTGGTTCTAGGTTAATAAGTTAGTCCCAAAAATAATATAAAATAGCATATTAATGCATATAAAACAGCCAAAACAGATAATATAATAACATGGAACAATAAAAAATTATAGATACGTTGGAAACGTATCAAGCATCCCCAAGCTTAATTCCTACTCGTCCTCGAGTAGGTAAATGATAAAAACAGATTTTTTGATGTGGAATGCTACCTAACATATTTATCCATGTAATTTTTTTATTGTGGCATGAATATTCAGATCCATAAGATTCAAAACAAAAGTTTGATATTGAATCAAAACAATAATACTTCAAACATACTAATAAAGCAATCATGTCTTGTCAAAATAACATGGCCAAAGAAAGTTATCCCTACAAAATCACACAAAGTATTTTATCATGCACAACCCTGATGTCAAGCCAAGCAATTGTTTCATACTTTTGGTATTCTCAAACTTTTTCAACTTTCACACAATACATGAGCGTGAGCCATGGATATAGCACTATAGGTGGAATAGAATATGATGGTTGTGGAGAAGACAAAAAGAAGGAGAAAGACTCACATCAACTAGGCGTATTAACGGGCTATGGAGATGCCCCTCAATAGGTATCAATGTGAGTGAGTAGGGATTGCCATGCAATGGATGCACTAGAGCTATAAGTGTATGAAAGCTCAAAAAGAAACTAAGTGGGTGTGCATCCAACTCGCTTGCTCACGAATACCTAGGGCAATTTGAGGAAGCCCATCATTGGAATATACAAGCCAAGTTCTATAATGAAAAATTCCCACTAGTATATGAAAGTGACAAAATAGGAGACTCTCTATCATGAAGATCATGGTGCTACTTTGAAGCACAAGTGTGGAAAAAGGATAGTAACATTGTCCCTTCTCTCTCATCATTTTTTTATTTTCTCTTTTTATTTTCTTTTTTTATTGCGCTTCTTTGGCCTCTTTTTTTTGTAAAGTCCGGAGACTCATCCCAACTTGTGAGGGAATCATAGCTTCCATCATCCTTTCCTCACACGGGACAATGCTCTAATAATGATGATCATCACACTTTTATTTACTTACAACTCAATACTAGAACAAGATATGACTCTATATGAATGCCTCCGGCGGTGTACCGGGATGTGCAATGATCAAGAGTGTCATGTATAAAAAATATGAACGGTGGCCTTGCCACAAATACTATGCCAACTACATGATCATGCAAAGCAATATGACAATGATGGTGCGTGTCATAATAAAACGGAACGGTGGAAGTTGCATGGCAATATATCTCGGAATGGCTATGGAAATGCCATAATAGGTAGGTATGGTGGCTGTTTTGAGGAAAATATATGGTGGGTTTAATGCACCGGCGAGAATTGCATGGTACTAGAGAGGGTAGCAATGGTGGAAGGGTGAGAGTGCGTATAATCCATGGACTCAACATTAGTCATAAAGAACTCACATACTTATTGCAAAAAATTATTAGCTATCGAAACAAAGTACTACATGCATGCTCCTAGGGGGATAGATTGGTAGGAAAAGACCATCGCTTGTCCCCGACCGCCGCTCATAAGGAAGACAATCAAAAAATAAATCATGATCCGACTTCATCACATAACGGTTCACCATACGTGCATGCTACGGGAATCACAAACTTTAACACAAGTATTTCTACCAATCCACAATTACTCACTAGCATGACTCTAATATCACCATCTTCATATCTCAAAACAAATGCAAGGAATCAAACTTCTCATCTTATTCAACGCTCTTTATATGAAAGTTTTTATTATATATCCCTCTTGGATGCCCATCATATTAGGACTAAATTCATAACCTAAGAAAATTACCATGATTTTTAAAGACTCTAAAAATAATATAAGTGAAGCATGAGAGTTCAACAATTTCTATAAAATAAAGCCACCACCGTGCTCTAAAAAGATATAAATGAAGCACTAGAGCAAACTGCCTAGCTCAAAAGATATAAGTGAAGCATATAGAGTATTCTAATAAATTCACGATTCATGCGTGTCCCTCTCAAAAGATGTGTACAGCAAGGATTATTGTGGCAAACTAAAATGCAAAGACTCATATCATACAAGACGCTCCAAGCAAAACACATATCATGTGGTGAATAAAAATATAGCCTCAAGTAAATTTACCGATGGACGAAGACAAAAGAGGGGATGCCATCCAGGGCATCCCCAAGCTTAGATGCTTGGTTGTCCTTGAATATTACCTTGGGGTGCCTTGGGCATCCCCAAGCTTAGGCTCTTGCCACTCCTTATTCCGTTGTCTATCAAATCTTTACCCAAAACTTGAAAACTTCACAACACAAAACTCAACAGAAAAACTCATAAGATCCGTTAGTATAATAAAATAAATCACCACTTTAGGTAATGTTGTGAACTCATTCTTTATTTATATTGGTGTATTATCTACTATATTCCAACTTCTCCATGGTTCATACCCCCCGATACTACCCATAGATTCATCAAAATAAGCAAACAACACATAGAAAACAGAATCTGTCAAAAACAGAACAGTCTGTGAAGATCTGAATTATAGTCATACTTCTGTAACTCCAAAATTTCTGAAACATTAGGAAAACCTGGGCAATTTGTATATAAATCTTGTGTAAAAACTTCAGAATTTTTCGTCGCTTCTGTGAATTTCTAAAATTCTGTTACTGGACGCAAAAGTTTCTGTTTTTCAGCAAAATCAAATCAACTATCACCGTAGACCATCCCAAAGGTCTTGCTTGGCTCAAACACTAATTAAAACACCAAAACACAATTACTACAGAGGTAATAATGTGTATTTATTTAAAAACAGAACCAAAATCAAAAAACATAAAAAAAAATTAGGTTGCCTCCCAACAAGCGCTATTGTTTAACGCCCCTAGCTAGGCATAAAACATAGATCTAGGTATTGTCATCTTTTGTATTCTTTTCCATAGATGTGTTCTCGTCAGAAGGTTTTGCAAAGATAACTTGGAACAAATTATCCATAGAAATTTTGGCATCATTAAGCTGCCCATCTATGTATCCCCTTTGATTTCCGGCTACAATCAAAGAATACTGTTGACTAACATCGTTGAAAACTTGTTGGATCATATCTAAAACAAGGATTTTGTTTTTAAGGTTTTCATCAAAAAATTGATTATTTCCAAAAAAATGTCTCAAAGTATAGTCACTATTGTAAAGGATCTCATCTATCACCGGTTTTTCATGGCTCATACCATAATGATCAAAAATTTCCCTAGCTTCCCGTACTATGTGATCAAATTCATTCTTAAGAACTTGGGTAGCTATATTTTTAGCCTTAGGATACTTTATAACGGGTAGCTCATAAAACAATCTTTGCAAGGTAGGATGAGTACGGATAAATCTACGTTCAAATTTCAGAACTAGTGCTGAAATAGCTTCCGCATAGGTTTTAGTTCTTTTTAGTATGGGAGTATCATCAAGAGGCATATTGCCTACACAATTGAAAAATTCTTGTATATGTTCTTTTCCCATAAAATTCCCTTGCCCCAAAACAAAAGTTTTAGCATCCAGATTGCCTATCCCTCCAATTTTAGGAGTTAGGCCATCATCTATTTCTGCCGTACCAAAGTCACTCATGGTGATGAGTTTAAGCAAACAAAAGATCGGACGGAAGAAGGGCGAATAAAAAGGCAAATCTTTTTGTGTTTTTCTGAAAATGTTTTAGAAGTGGGGGAGAGGAAAACGAGAGGCAAATGGCAAATAATGTAATGCAAGAGATGAGAGTTTATGATGGGTACTTGGTAAGCTTGATGTAGAACCTCCCCGGCAACGGCGCCAGAAATTCTTCCTGCTACTTCTTGAGCTTGCATTGATTTTTCCCTTGAATAGGAAAGGGTGATGCAGCAAAGCAGAGATAAGTATTTCCCTCAGTTAAGAACCAAGGGATCAATCCAGTAGGAGGCACAAGCAAGTCTCCAATCTATGCACCTGCACAAACTAACAAACACTTGCACTCAACGCGAAAAAGGGGTTGTCAATCCCTTCACGGTCTCAAACAAGAGTGAGATCTAATAGAGATGGGTATAAATGATTACTAAAATGTAAAACAAAGTAAAAACAAATAAATTGCATCAAGGTATTTTTGGGTTTTTGGTTTATAGATCTGAAAATATATGATGTAAAATAGACCCTGAGGTCATAGGTTTCACTAGAGGCTTCTCTCTTGAAAAAAAAATATGGTGGGTGAACAAATTACTCTCGAGTAATTGATAGAAAAGCGCAAAGTTATGACGATATCCAAGGGAATGATTATGAATATAGGCATTATGTCCGTGTCAAGTAGACCGAAACGATTCTGCATCTACTACTATTACTCCACACATCGACCGACTCCTGCCTGCATCTAGAATATTAAGTTCATAAGAACAGAGCAACGCTTTAAGTAAGATGACATGATGTAGAGGGATAAACTCAAGCAATATGATGAAAACTCCATCTTTTAACCCTTGATGGCAAAAATACAAATACGTGCCTCGCTACCCCTACTATGTCACTGGGTGAGGACACCGCAAGATTGAACCCAAAACTAAGCACCTCTCCCATTGCAATAAAAACCAATCTAGTTGGCCAAACCAAACCGATAATTCGAAGAGAAATACAAAGATATTAAATCATGCATAAAAGAGTTCAGAAAAGACTCAAATAATATTCATAGATAATCTAATCATAAATCCACAATTCATCAGATCTCGACAAACACACCGCAAAAGAATATTACATCGGATAGATCTCCAAGAACTTCAAGGAGAACATTGTATTGAAGATCAAAGAGAAAGAAGAAGCCATCTAGCTACTAGCTATGGACTCGTAGGTCTGTGGTAAACTACTCACGCTTCATCGGAAGGGCAGCAAGGTTGATGTAGAGGCCCTTCGTGATCGAATCCCCCTCCGGCAGGGTGCCGGAAAAGGCCCCAAGATGGGATCTCAAGGGAACAGAGGCTTGCGGCGGCGGAAAAATTATTTTGGTGGACGCTTCTGTTGGTTTGGGAATATTTGGGAATTTATAGCGCAAGAATTAGGGTTGGAGGACTCCTGAGGGGCCCACAAGCTAGGGAGGCACCCCCTAGAGTGCGGCCTGAGGGCTTGTGGTGCCCTCGGGACTCTTCTGGCCCCCTCTCCAAGCTCCGTGGATGTCTTCTGGTCCAAGAAAAATCATCGTAAAGTTTTATTCCTTTTGGACTCCATTTGATATTCCTTTTCTGTAAAACTCAAAAACAAGGAAAAAACAGAAACTAGCACTGGGCTCTAGGTTAATAAGTTAGTCCCAAAAATAATATAAAATAGCATATTAATGCATATAAAACATCCAAAACAGATAATATAATAACATGGAACAATAAAAAATTATAGATACGTTGGAGACATATCAATCACCTCATCCACTACCCCTTCTTCCGCCTAACTTTCGCCAATTTTGACTGGGCATACCACCAATACTTCCGCATACCTCCACCGCTTTCCGCAACCACCATCGCTTACCCGCTACAACCTCCGACAAATTTTGACACATTTTCTTTGAGAATTTGGGTTGCGGTTTCCGTTTCCTAACGTGTTTCGGCTACTTAGGGACGGTTCGACAATGACATCACCGCCGCTCATCTTCGCCAAGGACTCGTCATCGACAACAACCACTTCACCATTTTGACACCATCAACCGTAAGCAAGGACGGTAACTTCGACGACATATTTGTCTACTCCTTGCCATTGCGTTGATAACCCACATTAGCCTACCTTTTGCGTTGCTTACCTATCGAGACTAGCCATTGAGTATTGCTAGCAACGTTACTTGTGCACATTAGTGATCCTTGTCTCATTGCACATATCACATCATATTGGTATCCGTATCTTGGTATCATATCTTGTGCCAAAAGGTTGTCATTGCATATACACAATTGCTATCTTGGTTTGTGAAGTTCTGCATAAGAGGCCAAAGAAAGAGCTCAAAAGAGAAAGAGCCACCAAGCTTTTAAGAAAAAGAGAAAGATAAGCAAAGAGCTTTTAAGCAAGAACCATAGCATCATACTACTTTAAGATTGTCATACTCGATCATCCTGGATCATATCACCAGAACACCATACATATAACATACTTGGGATAGAAGTCGTTGCATTTTTGCTTTGTAGGTTGTGCACAAGTCTCGTATCTGCCTTTTGTGCAATCGTGCTAGCGTCTCTCTTGTGTTGTGCAACAAGAGCATTTTCCGTGGATTCCACATTTTGAGCTCATTTTTGGTTGCATGACCCCATCTATCTTTCCATGTGTGTGTTTCCGTGTACCGCTATTTGCTATTGGTCTACTTGTTGCATTTGCAAATTTGCAAATCTTTTTAAACATTATTTGAATCTCGCTAACAATTGCATGAATTTTGTGCCACCATCCTAACCAAGCTCCACCAAAAGCTTTATTTGTGTAGGTGTGAGAAATCGACGAGATACGGTACCAGTTGTGCTATTTCCTTGCTACACTATTGAGTGATCATTGATCCATTCTCAACATCGGTCAAGGTACATTTGGTATAGTTCTTTCCTTTCTTCCACTCACATATTTGCTTGCAATGATGGATAGGCCAACTACTTCTTCGAACCCACTCTTCATCGAGCAAGATGAGGACTCGAACACCTTCATCACCAAGAAACACCTGTTCGGCGCACAAAGAGCTTTGCATCAAGAACAACAAGCATTGAGCGACCGCATCGACAACCCCTCCACCGACTTGCGACAATCCGAACAAAGTACAAGAGACTACTTCGAGAGCAATGCAAGAATGGACGAGATTCGTGCCTTATTGGTCAACCGTTCTTCTACCTCTTCGTCCTACTCAAGACGAAGCCACTCAAGTCGTCATTCTTCGCAATATTCTTCGGATGCAAGTCCTCCTCGAGCTCGTTTGCATCGTTGCCAAGACCATGAAGTTCATCAAGATCCACAAAACCCATTCCATAGCAATGGTTTACAAGGCCATCTCCGTGAATGCGAACGCCAACGGCAACAAGCTAATGAACCTACGGTCCAAGAGCAAGCTCCAACACGCCAAGAGCGGCAAGAACAACAAGATGGTGATGCACTTCGACAAGAGAAACAACGCCGTGAGGAACAAGCACTTGAAGCCCAACAAGCTCTATGAGAATCAACTCAAGACGTAAATGCGCGAAACCGCCAATTACGTCTACAAGAAGAGGCCCTCCGCTGTGAGCGCCAAGAAGAGGCCGCTCGTCGTGAAGAGCTCCAAGAAATGAGGAATCGTGCTAACCTTCCACGACCTCAACGCCAAGCTAACAATGAGGTGCAAGAGAACCAAGCGATTCAAGATCCTCCTCGACAAGAGCATCATCATCACCATCGACCCCAACACAATGAAGAGCAACGCTATGGCAAGCTCAAGTTCACCATGCCCAAGTTCTCAAGAAGCAACGATCCCGAAGAATACCTTTCATGGGCATTGAAGGTTGACAAGATCTTTCGTTTGCACAACTATGAGGAAGAGAAGAAGATCACCATGGCATCCCTTGAGTTCCAAGACTACGTCCTCATTTGGTAGGAGCAAGTCATTGAGCGTCGAGAAGGAAGAGGTGAACCACCCATCACAACATGGAATCAAATGAAGGACGTCATGAGAGCATGCTTTGTGCCAACATACTATAACCGCGACCTCTTCAAGAAATTACAACTCCTAAAGCAAGGAACCAAGAGCGTTGAAGAGTATTACAAGGAAATGGAGATTGCCATGATTCGAGCAAATGTCACGGAACATGATGAGCAAACTATGGCATGTTTCTTGAATGGACTCAATCATCCTATCAAGAAGATCGCTGACTTCCAACCTTACTCAAACCTCGTTGAGCTAGTGCACCAAGCTACCAAGGTGGAGCGACAAGTGCAAGATGACTACAAGTATGCCAAGTTCCCGTCCAAGTCCTACGGCTCCTCCCACAACCAAGCTTCAACGACTACAACGCCTTCTACCTCAACCAAACCTTCTACAAGCAACGACGACAAGTCAAGTTACAAGAAAACTTCGACAACCTCTAGTCGTCCTCCTACTACAAGTAACTCCAAGCCGAGAGCTTCATCATCATCTACTCCAACCTATGAGACCGTCAAGACAAGTTCCATCAAATGCTTCACATGTGGAGGCCGAGGCCACAAGACATATGAGTGCCCTACACGGCGCACCATGATCCTCAACGACGACGACACCTATGACTCCATGAGTGAAGAAGAAATGGAAGCGATTGAGCACGTGGCCATGCACCGGCGCGTGAATGAAGATGAAGATGACCAAGTCTTTTGTGACAATGATTCGAGCCCCGCTCTCGTTGTCTCCAAGGTCTTGACACTTCAACATCAACAAGACTAGGGCCAAAGATGCCATATCTTCCACACCAAAGCGAGCATCAATGGTCGTTCCATGAAGGTCATCATCGATGGAGGAAGTTGTCACAACTTGGCAAGTGAAGAGCTATGCTCCAAGCTACAATTGGTCAAGATGAATCACCCTCGTCCCTACAAGGTCCAATGGCTTAGCGACTCCGGTACCATACAAGTGGAGCACACCGTTCAAGTCTCCTTCAAGATTAGCGCATACGAAGGCACCTTGGAGTGTGATGTGGTTCCCATGTCCGTTTGCCATCTCCTAGTTGGACGACCATGGCAATTCGACCGAGGCATCATCCACAATGGGCGAACCAATCACTATAGCTTCAAGATGAAGGGAAAGGAGTATGTGCTACGACCTATGTCACCTAGTCAAGTGATTGCTGACAAGCAAGCAACCACCCATCGTGGAGAGAATAGTGAACCACCAAAAAGAGAGTGAGCACCACAAGCCAAAATTGAGTGCCTCCACGATGAGCGAGAAGAAAAACCTAGTGTTATTCGCTACCAAAAGTGAGATGAGAGAAGTGTGTGAGAACCCATCAGGTGTTATGCATTATGTCCTCTTGTGCAAGGATGAAGTGGCAAGAACCAACACCTCTCACAATCTACCTTTAGTGTTGTCTTCTCTATTGCAGGAATTCAAGGATGTTTTCCCGATGAGCTACCTCCGGGACTACCTCCACTACGAGGCATCGAACATCGAATCGACCTCATCCCCGGCGCACCGCTCTCTAACAAGGCACCTTACCACGTCAAACCCGAAGAAACTAAGGAAATACAAAGGCAAGTACAACAACTCATTGACAATGGACATGTGCGTGAAAGCTTGAGTCCTTGTGTCGTACCGGTCATACTAGTGCCTAAGAAAGACAGTAGTTTTTGCATGTGTTCCTATTGTAGACCCATCAATGCTATCACCGTTCATTATAGATATCCTATTCCATGCCTTGATGACATGCTAGATGAACTTAGTGGAGCCACAATTTTCTCTAAAATTGATCTTAAAAGTGGCTACTATCAAATACGCATACAAGAAGGTGATGAATGGAAAACCACTTTCAAAACCAAGTTTGGTTTATATGAATGGCTAGTTATGCCTATGGGTTTATCCGAAGCACCCGGTACATTTACGCGTATGATGCATTTTGTTCTTCGCCCCTACATTGGCGTATTTGTTGTGGTCTACTTTGACGACATTCTTGTGTTTAGCAAATCTCTTAAAGATCATGTCACCCATCTTAGAACCGTTTTGCAAACTCTTAGAAAAGAGCGACTTTATGCTAATATGGACAAATGCCTTTTTGGTGTTGATAAACTCTTAGAAAAGAGCGACTTTATGCTAAGGGTGTTCATGTAGATGAAGCTAAAATTAATGCTATTAAAACTTGGCCACAACCAACCAACTTGCAACAAGTGCGAAGTTTCCTTGGATTAGCCCGCTTCTATTGTAGATTCGTTAAGGATTTTAGCACCATTGCATCTCCTTTGCATGCTTTGAGTAAGAAAAATGCACCATTTGTTTGGGGACCATCCCAAGATACTGCATTTAATGAGCTTAAGAATTTACTTACACATGCTCCTTTGCTTGCTTTGCCCAATTTTGACAAAACATTTGAAGTTCATTGCGATGCTAGTGGCAATGGTATAGGAGGTGTGTTAATGCAAGAGAAGTGCCCAATTGCTTATTTTAGTGAAAAACTTTCCGGCGCGCAACTCAATTATCCCATCTATGACAAAGAGCTATATGCCTTAGTGCGAGTTTTGCGTGAGTGGGAACATTATCTTCGCTCTCATGAATTTGTCATCCATATGGATCATGAAACGCTTAAGTACCTTAAGGGTCAAACTAAATTGAATAAGCGTCATGCCAAGTGGAGTGAGTTCATAGAGTCATTTCCTTATGTCATGAAATACATAAAAGGTAAGGAAAATGTTGTGGCGGATGCTCTTTCCCGTAAATGCATGCTTGTTACTAAACTTGAATTGAATGTCATTGGCTTTGAGCACATAAAAGACTTGTATGCGCATAATCCTACTTTTTCTATTCCTTATGCCCAATGTTTGACGCATACATCTTGGGAACGATATTACATCAAGGATGACTATCTAATGAGAGCTAACAAACTATGTATACCCGAGTCTTCTCTTCGTTTGTTACTTTTGCAAGAAGCTCATGGAGGAGGACTTATGGGACACTTTGGATGCGACAAGACATTCACTATGCTCTCCAAGAACTACTTTTGGCCCAAGATGTTCCGCGACGTCTCCCGCTACACCAACCGATGCTCAACATGTCGCAAAGCTAAGTCTAAAGCTCAATCCCATGGTCTCTATATGCCACTTCCTATTCCGTATCACCCATGGGAAGATATTAGTATGGACTTTGTGCTTGGTTTGCCTAGAACTCAAAATGGAAAGGATTACGTGTTTGTTGTTGTGGACCGTTTCTCTAAGATGGCACATTTTATCCCATGCAACAAGATAGACGATGCTTCACATGTTGCAAACCTATTTTGTAGGGAAATCTTGCGTCTACACGGAGTGCCAAAGACTATTGTTTCGGACCGCGACGTCAAGTTCCTAAGCTACTTTTGGAAGACGCTATGCTCCAAGTTCGGAATCAAGCTCTTGTTCTCTTCGGCATACCATCCACAAACCGACGGCCAAACGGAGGTCACGAACCGAACGCTATCTACCCTCCTATGCTTGTTGATAAAGAAGAACATCAAGGAGTGGGAAGAGTGCTTACCCATCGCCGAGTACGCCTACAATCGCGCAAGACACTCTACTACCGGCAAGTCCCCCTTCGAGGTCGTCTACAGCTTCAATCCATTGTCCCCATTGGACATTCTACCTCTACCACTACAAGAGCGCATCAACATGGACGCGAGTGCTAGAGCAAGCTATCTCAAGAAGGTACATGAAGATACAAGGCACACAATCGAGCGCCAAGTACAACGCCTCGCGACCAAGATCAATGCTAACAAGAACCCCATGATATTCAACAACGGAGATCTTGTGTGGCTACACCTTCACAAGGACCGCTTCCCCAACAAACGCAAGTCCAAGCTTCTACCTTGAACCGACAAACCCTTCAAGGTGCTAGCACACTACAACAACAATGCATACAAGATTGACCTCCCACGCGACAAGTACACCGTGAGCGACATCTTCAACATCAAGGATATCTCTCCCTACCATGGTGATGAGGCTTTCGATCCGAGGTCGGATCTTTCCCAAGGGGGGAGATGATGCGGAGCATCCTGCGGTCATCTCCATGGACCTATCATCGTCTCACCAAGTGCCAAGTGGACCGATGACACAAGCATGTGCTAGAGCTCTCGAGAATGAGGTGACATCTCTCCTTCGTGATATTCCATATGATCCTCTTGAAACATGGCTACTACCTAAATCCGAAATGTTGTGCATGATCAGGTACCAAGAAGACCCTCTTGAAGATGCACGTGAAGACAGACAAGTCTACAAGTTCATGGATGAAGAGAACCAACGGAAGGAACCAAGAACAGCTCCCAGGACCCGGACATCCGGCTAGGACCCCGGACATCCGGCCCCTGGAAGTGTCACCAGCAGATGGCCAACCGTCGAGCTACAGGGCCCGGACATCCGGCCCGATGCGAGCCCGGACATCCGGCCACCAGCCTGGAAATCCAGACCACGCCTATCCAGGGAGCACTGAAACTGGACCCTGCTAGCCCGAATATCTGGCCCCGCCCCAGACATTTGGCTCCTCGTGAAGGCCCGGACATCCGGCCCAACGCCCGAACGTCCGGCTCCTCCTGTCTGCGCACAGTGAAAGGGCCAAAGCTCATGTACCCCTTCGCCCCCATAGACTATATATACTTCTCCCCCTCCACCGTTTTAGGGTTAGCAATAGTTTAGCTCATTTGAGAGATAGAGCATTGCTCATCCACTTGATACATACTCCTTCAAAGACCGAGGCCTCCACGGAGAAGATCCCAAGTGGATTCAAGACCCCTCAAGGGAAGATCCCCTCGTGGATTCAAGACCCCGTCTCCGGATCGGGAAGAACTACCGCCTCTTGTATCGTCCTTTGTTGCATTTGAATCTTGTGTCACTCTTATTGTTCATGGATCTAGCACATGTGTGATTGTTCTTGTTGATTTGAGTGTCTCTCTCGTAATTTCTCTCATGTTTCCCCTCGTGTTCTTCATGGGATTCCCTCCAAATCATGAAAGATCGGCCCCTAGGGTTCCACCCTACATCTAATCCTTTGCTCGTGCTCATTATCTGGGGCAAGGGCATCTCCTCCACTTCAAGTTAGTGGAGTCCGACACGCTCTCTGTGAAGTTCTTCGGGGCTTCAGGCGCTCGCATGGAATGCTATGTGGAGAGCTTGAGAAGTAGTGAAAGCGCCTCCTTGAGCGACAAAGACAAGAAGGACGATGGTGAAGACGACGACGGCGAGTCCCCGAGCGACCGTCCGAAGACAGCGACTCGGACTCCAGCTTAACACCGGCAGCACCATCATCTCCAGCTGAGCGCCGGCAGCACCATCATCTGCAGATGAGCACATGCAGCACCACCATCTGGCATGTCGGGAGTGCTTCGCCTCGGCGCCCCTTTTTCCCTCCTTGCACTCGATGTAAACCCTGGGAAGGATGGGCTAAGAAACACGTTATCGAGCACTTTTCAATAATATATGATATCTGTCATGCTCAAATAAACGTGTATAGTTCTCCTTGTTTGTCTTTGTTCTTGTATGATTTTAATCCGACTCCCTATGCGGTTTGGTAGCTTGCCGGCACACATACTTGTCGCGAGCGCTTCGAGGAACTGGTCCTTAGCAGCCTGCTGGTAGTACTGTCACCGGCAAGGTAACTTGCCGGTCTCAACGCTGCCGCAAAGATCTTGCCGAGTGGACTCGAGGCAAGATAAGAGCGCGAATAAACATGACAAGTTTCCCTCGCGTGCAGGTTTCTAATACAACACAAAATCCTGCAAAGGGAGAACTGTAAATGTAACAAGAAAATTTTCTCTTTCAACTTATCTTTCTTTGCTGTACTTCTTGTTGTACGAAACGTGTAACAATGCTATTTTCGTAATGGTACTCCATCATCACCCCCCAGGAAATTTGCACACGAGGGATCCCTCCTATCTTTGAAAAAAAGAAAGGAGAGAAAGGGGTGATACATGGCACCTTTGCGATATGTTAGCCATTTCATTCAAGCAAGAATATAATCACACTGCTATGCGTATCGATACACAAGTAAAGATGCATAAAAGGTTGTGAAGTACTTAGCTTTATTCACATATGCACAGGGTCTATGCCTGGCTTTGTAGAAAGGATTACAAGTCTTGAAGACAAAACTTGTATAAAAGGGGTTGCCGAGGCAAGGCCCGACAACTGTGCCTCATGGGTAGAATTTGTGAAGATGCTCGATATTCCACGAGTTTAGCACATGAATGCCATCTTCGGTCTCCAGACAGACTGCGCCAGGTATGGTGACTCATGCTATCTGATAAGGGCCTTCCCACTTTGGCATAAACTTGTTTGATCCTTTGGCTGATTGAATGCACTGAAGAACAAGGTCGCCTTCGTCAAAGCTTCGGGCATGAACCTTGCGGCTATGATAGCGGCGCAAGGCTTGCTGGTAGCGTGCAGCTCGCACAGTCGCCCGAAGACGATCTTCCTCAAGGAGCACATCATCATCTTGCCGCAACTGCTCTTGCTCTACCTCGTCATAGGAAAGCACTCGAGGCGACCCGTATGTGAGTTCCGTGGGGAGCACCGCCTCTGCACCATAAACTAGGGAGAAGGGTGTTTGGCCAGTAGCTCGATTTGGTGTCGTTTGGAGTGACCAAAGAACTGCCGGCAGCTCATCAATCCAGCGCCTTCCACACTTGTGCAGCCTGTCAAAGGTTCTTGTCTTGAGGCCACGCAATATTTCAGCATTTGTCTGTTCTGCTTGCCCATTGCTCCTTGGATGAGCAACAGAGGCAAAGCAAACCTTGCTCCCAAGGCCTTGGATGTATTGCATGAAGGTGCGGCTCGTGAACTATGTGCCGTTGTCGGTAATGACTCTGTTTGGAACCCCAAAACGGCAAACTAGTCCCTTAAAGAACTTGACGGCTGATTGTGCAGTCGCCTTTCTCGCTGGCTCTACTTGAGGCCACTTTGTGAACTTGTCGATGGCGACATACAAGAACTCAAAGCCCCTGGTAGCACGAGGGAAGGGACCCAAGATATCAAGCCCCCAGACCGAAAAGGGCCAGGAAAGAGGAATCGTTTGGAGAGCTTGTGCTTCCTGATGTATGTTCTTTGAATGGAACTGGCATGCTTCACATCTTGTTACTAGCTCAGCTGCATCCCGGAGGGCAGTGGGCCAATAAAAACCTTGTCTGAAAGCCTTGCTGACAAGGGCTCTTAATCCTATGTGAAAGCCACATATGCCTCCATGTATTTCTACCAACAACTTGAGTCCGTCTTCTCGGCAAATGCACTTCAATTCCCCCCCCCCATTCGGTCTCTTTCTGCACAGAGTGTTATCCACGAACTGATACATACTTGATTGACGGGCTACTTTCTCAGCTTGTTCTTGGTCATCGGGAAGCTCTCCTGTTTGGAGAAATCAGAGTATATGTTGTGCCCATGCTGGAGCTTGCGGCTCGACGACAAGGACTAAAGGCATCTCTGCAGCTGTGGGAGCGCTATCCTCAACAGCAAAAACCTAAACAAGGGCTCTTAATCCTATGTGAAAGCCACATATGCCTCCATGTATTTCTACCAACAACTTGAGTCCGTCTTCTCGGCAAATGCACTTCAATCCCCCCCCCCCATTCGGTCTCTTTCTGCATAGAGTGTTATCCACGAACTGATACATACTTGATTGACGGGCTACTTTCTCAGCTTGTTCTTGGTCATCGGGAAGCTCTCCTGTTTGGAGAAATCAGACTATATGTTGTGCCCATGCTGGAGCTTGCGGCTCGACGACAAGGACTAAAGGCATCTCTGCAGCTGTGGGAGCGCTATCCTCAACAGCAAAAACCTAAGGTTCTGCGTGAGGTTCAACTCACCGGTAAGCGTGTCGCTGCTCCCGGCAACATTCTCACTGGCGTCCCTAGGAAGCTCTACCGGAAAATATTTGCCAGTATTCAAATTTCTTCTCTTATTGGCTTGTGTTGATGGAGTAACTGATGGTTGAGTCAAATGGAGTACAAAAGTCCCTGGTTCCATAGGCAGCTTTTGAGCAGCACACTTTGACAGGTGATCAACAATGTTGTTCTCCGCGCGGGGGATATGCTCTATTTGCAACCCGTCAAAGTGCTCCTCCAATTTTCTCACTTCTTCCACGTATGCTTCCATCAACGGGCTTTGATAATCTTTGTTTACCTGTTTCAAAACAAGTTGCGAATCTCCGCAAAGGATCAACTTTCTGATACCCAACTCCACCGCAATTATGAGACCGACAAGGAGACCCTCATACTCTGCGGTGTTGTTGGTTGCCTTCTCTCTGGGAAAGTGCATTTGAACCACGTACTTGAGGTGTTCTCCAGTGGGTGCGACAAGCAGCACTCCAGCACCGGCGCCCTATAGTGAGAAGGCACCGCCAAAGTACATGACCCATTCTTTCTCAGTCTCTTTACCGGGGAGAGTTGATTTCGGGACTTCTTCATCTTGTGTTGGCGTCCATTCTGCAATGAATTCCTCCAAGGCTCTGCTTTGAATAGTTGAAGTGCTCTCAAATTTGAGTGGAAAACTTGACAATTCCAATGCCCACTCCACTATTCTGCTGGTTGTCTCTCGATTCCACGGAATAAGCTACAACGGGAAGCGAGTGACAACGGTGATTGCATGTGCTTGGAAGTAGTGGTGCAGCTTTCTCGTTGCCATGAGGAGACCGAAAAGCAACTTCTGCATGCCAGAGTACCTTGATCTAGCCCCCTGCAAGAGACAGCTAACAAAGTACACTTGTTGCTACACCACTTTCTTCTTTGGCGTTATCTGCTGTGTAACTTCTTCTGCTTGTACCATTTTTGTCTTGCCGGCATCGGACGCTGCCTTGTCATGGGATGGACTTTCTGCTATTGTTTCTACATCACCAGCTTCTCTCTGTGCAACTAGCGCGGCACTGGCCACCTGATTCGTTGCCGCTAGATATAGCAGCAACGGCTCCTGTGGCCTAGGCGCAACTAAGGTTGGCGCAGAGGATATGTAACTTTTCAGATCTTACAGCGCAGCCTCTGCTTCCGGAGTCCATTTTATTGGACCTTCCTTTTTCAATATGTTGAAAAACGGCAGGGCACGCTCAGCAGATCTTGAAATGAACCTACTCAAAGTAGCAACATAGCTGGCAAGACGTCGCCCATCTTTGACAGTCTTGGGTGCTTGAATCTGTTCGATAGCCTTGATATTGTCAGGATTTGCTCCTATTCCCCGCTGAGACACAAAGAACCCGAGGAGTTTGCCGGATGGAACACCAAAAACGCACTTCTCAAGGTTGAGCTTCATGTTCATTCTACAGAAATTTGCGAACATTTCTTCTAAGTCTTGAATGAGGGTTGATTTGTCCTTGGTCTTGACAACTATATCATCCATATAAGCTTCTATATTCCTTTGTAAATGTGGCTCAAAACCAATCTGGACTGCTCTCGCAAACGTTGAACCAGCGCTCTTTAGTCTGAAATGCATACATACGAAACAATACGTGCCACTTGGAGTAATGAATGCGGTTTTCTCCTCATCTTCCTTGGCCATGAATATCTAATGGTATCCAGAATATGCATCAAGGAATGAGACCAACTCACAGCCAGCAGTGGAGTCCACAATCTGATAAATGCACGACAAGGGGAAAGGATCCTTTGGACATGCTTTATTGAGATCAGTGTAGTCAATACAAAGTCTCCATTTCCCGTTTGCTTTGTGCATAACGACAGGATATGCCAACCAAGTTGGATGTAGCACCCCCCCTAACTAGACCTACCGCTTCAAGTTTCTTGATTTCTTCTACAATAAACTATTGCCGTTCCAAAGCTTGCTTCTTGACCTTCTGCTTGACGGGCCGAGCGTGGGGATGACAGCAAGGTGGTGCTCTATCACAACCCTAGAATTTGTTTGCAGTTAGTTGCATCTTCATCCATGCATCATGTTTGAATTTTGTTAAACTTGAAATGGGGATGTTCAAACCCTAGCACCCCTCTGAAAAAAAGGATCAATTGAAAATATTTTCAATGAACCCAAAATGCCCTTCTCAAAAGTTCATCATTTTTTAAATGGGTGTAAACCTCTGTCAAAAATGGTGCACATTTTTCTAGGTCATTTCTGGATTTTTGAATTAAATCATAGTGTATTTAAATTTGAGCATTTAAATGCTATAACTATTTTAAATGCTCAAATAATTCTGAAACTAAATGAGGGCTATTGGAAATAATTCAAAATGTGCCCATAATTTATTTCTGGATTTTTGGAAATGATTTAGTATTTTTGCTAAGTCAAAACATAGAAATAAAATAGAAAACAGGACAAAAATAGAAAAGGCAGAAGACTTACCTGAGCAGCCCACTTACCTGTCCTAGGAGAGAAGCCAGCCCAGCCCACCTCCTCCTCCCTTGCCGTCTTCCTCCTCGGACAGTAGGCAGGCGCGTGGTCGCCGCGCGCCCGACCACCTCCTGCCTCCCTACCTGCCTGGCTCCTCCACGACGCGCCCGGACGACGCCACACGACCCCAGAGCCATCCAGCTCTCCCCCTGGATCTCTTCCTCGCACACACCAAGCATGCCCGTCGTCGCCGCTCCCTGCCGCCGCGTCCATCGTGCTCCCTGTGCCTCCCCAAGTTGTCCACGAGCTCCGCCACCTCGTCCCCGACCTCCTCACCGAGCCACATGACCGGAAGGTCCCCGAAGCGCCACCCCCGACGCCTTCCCCCTCTCCTCGGCCGCCGGAGACCCGCCTCGCTGCCCCGCTCAGCTCCGGCCTTCCTCGAGCCCGCTTCGACGCCTGCTGCAACCGCCGTGAGCCCCTCTTGCTCCTCCCCCTATCCTCTCACTCGCGCATGTGCTCTAGCTCCGTCTCTCAGCCATGGCCGTGCTCTCCATCGCCGTGCCATGTCGCTACCGTGGCCACAGCTGCCTCCGCCACTTTTGAGCATGTTGTCGTGCTCACCGTGCTCTCAGAAGCCGAACGCATACACCAGCTCCTCCTGTCATGCTCCATAACCCCGTCCCGCTCGACGCCGAAGCTCCGGCCGCTGCCTAAGTGGTCGCCGCCATCGCCCTCGGCCTCCTTGTGCCCAGATGTGTGCACCCCTAGTTGCGAGTGAGCGAGGGCTCCCTTCTGGTGCCCTCTATGCACCCAACCGCTGCCCCTAGCGCCACCCGGGCAAACCGCCGCCGCACTAGATGGTCGTCGGCGACCTAACCCCGACCGAGCCGATGTGGCACTATCATTAGCGGCTAATGACGCCACTAACTAAACCCCTGGCTCACTGACATGTGGGCCCTATTGCCCACTAACTAGATAATTAGGCTAACTAACCACTGTTAGTTGACTGTGCCATTGACGTGTGGACCCTACACGTCAGGTTTGGCCTGGACCTGCTCCATTGACTAGTGACATCACAGTGACGCCGTGCTGACGCAACAATGTTTTCTGGAATTAAAATAAATCAGAAAATGATTTATGAATTTCAGAAAATGTCCTAACCTTCTAAAAATCATAGAAATTCAACCGTAGCTCAGAATGAAATAATTTATATATGAAAAATGATCAAAAAAATATGAAGAAACTGCTTATGGCATTTTCATGCATGTTTGAACAACGTATACCTGCTGGTCAGGTCAAATAAATTAAAGGGAATTTAAAATGCTTCTTTTGGAGTTTGAATTTGAATCTTTGACTCAAATGAACTTCAACTAACATGGTAGCATTTTGCATTAGCTCAAAAACTAGCATATTACCATGTCATGATCATGCATCATATTGTTGCATTGCATTGATTGTGTTCCCTCTTGTTTGCCGGTGTTTGTTCCCTCTCGGCAGACGTTGTTCAAACGATGTGATCGATGACACTGATGAAGACACAATGCTATCTTCAGATGTGCCAGGCAAGCAAACCCCCACTAAGCATTCCGATACAAACCCACTCCCTCGCTCTTGTTCTCTTTTACTGCATTAGGACAACATTGTTTCAACTGTTACATGTTGTGGTAGTTGAACCCATTCGTCTGCATGACCTGTCTTTGCCACAGTAAATAGTTGAAACACACTAGCATGAGTAGGAGTTGTTTGAGCCATGATGTGCCTACTCATTCATGCTTGCTTGTTAAGCCTGATATGCTTAGAGTTGTGTCAGGTCTGATTCATCTGGGAGGGATTGGAGTGGCGGTAAACATGTCCTATTGTTGAGAGCTAAGTGTGTGAACACAATTTGGTAAAGGTAGCAATGAGAGGCCATGTAGGAGTACATGGTGGGTTGTCTCATTGAAACCGAGGAACTGAGTTCTGTGTTTGTGATCCAAGAATAGCTACTACCATGCATTGGGCCCGAAACCCATGGACCCTCTCGGCTTATTGATTGCCTTGTCCTCTGTCCAGGAGTTGCAAGTAGTTTTTGGTGTTTGTAGTATGTTGGAGGCCATGTGCAACACAGACATTACGGGTGGGCTGTGATGCGGTAGGCAAGTGGCACGGTGTACCGGGGCACCCGGTTGGTGGGCTTGGGAACCCTGCACACATCGTTTGGGGCCGTAGTGGAAACCTCGGCCGGACTTCCTTGCGGATGGAACATGAATAGGCAATAAACCTGGACTAGAGACTTGTGTGATTAGTCAGGTCGTGGCCGACACCCTTGCTGGGCTTCCACTTGAAGGTTGCCGAGTACATGTCGTGTAAACAGTGATAAGTGGTGGGAGCGTGTGTGAAGAAGTACACCCCTATAGGGTTATAAATGATCTATTCAAATAGCCGCATCCGCGGATATGGACTACTTGGAAAGCTTATATGGTTCATAGATAACTGGAAGTGGATACTCTAAAATGCGCAAGATAAGCGTGAGTGCTATGGATGGCCTTCTCGTAGGGAGACAGGAGTGGATCCATAGTGGTGTATTGATATGGTCAATATGGGGACTCATGTGCGCTATCTTACCTCAAAGCAAATACTGGTAGTCGTAGTACAGGATAGCAACTGAGTCAAAGCTGGCTTGCTGCAGTTAAACTCCACCACCCCTTTGTTGATACTAATGCATATGTAGATAGTTCTGATGTAAGTCTTGCTGAGTACATTTGTACTCACGTTTGCTTAATTTATGTTTCTGCAGAGAGACTTCAATCTCACTAGTAGTTCTTTGTGGGCTTCGACGATTAGCTTGGGAATCCCAGACAGAGGTCTGGTTCCTTTGGAGGGTCTTGTAGATAGACAGGCTCTCTAGCCTTCTTTCTTTTCAGATGTCTGTACCCATACATGTTTATGCTTCCACCTGTGCTTGTTGCTTGTATGACTTGAATGCTGGGTCATGAGACCCATGTTTGTAATATCATACTATGTATGGCTCTTCGGAGCCTTTCAAATAAATACTTTGAGTCATAGAGTTATGTTGTGATGCCATGTTGTATCTACACATATCGAGCATATTGTGTCTATGTTATTGAAATGCTTTGGTATGTGTGGGATCCGACACCTAGTTGTTTATTCTTGGTAACCTTCCTTATGGGGAAATGCCTCCTAGTGCTTCCATCCGGAACACATGGATTAACCGGCATGTGTCCTTCTTTGCTCCTGTGTTCGTCCCTTCGGGGAAATGTCACGCGGTGTTTACCGGAGTCCTGATAGCTTGCTACATCCCAGTTACACTCGCTGCTGACCGACATGTGCATTGCTGGGTCATGTATGCCTGTCCCTATAAGTTTGTGCCACCTTGGGTTTACGTCTAGTCATGTCGGCCCGGGTTCTTTGTCATATGGATGCTAGCAACACAATCATATACGTGAGCCAAAAGGCGCAAACGGTCCCAGCCTAGGTATGGCTGCAACCGTGAGGATACCATGCCTGAGGCCACAAAGTGATATGATGTGTTACATGCTAGATCAGTGTGACTTAGGATTGGGGCCGTGACAGTTTTGGTATTAGAGTTTGACTGCCTATAGGATTACTGTCGGTGCAACAAGCATGTGCATTCGCTGCCCTGACTGATGCAATGGCGTACGACAAGGCATACATCTGGTATCAAGGGTTGACATAAGATGAGCCAGAGAAACCGGTCTTCGTGAGATCAAGGAGGGCAATAACAAGATCAGACCAACCAGAGAAGCTTTCAAGAAGGCCTCCCTAGCCGGGCAAGCGAGCCTGGCGGGGCCGAGACTGCGCCTAGTACCAAACCCAAGCCACCCCGACAGGGTCTCAAGGGCTGCCAAGGCCAAAGCGAGACTCCAAGAGAAGAGCCTGATAGGCTCCATACCGACAGGACTCCGCCAAGACGCCACCGCTCCGCCTCATCGTACACAAGTCAATAATCAGTGCGGTGTCGACCTCTCAAGTGGCTAGGTGGATCCTGTCGAGCACGTGGCAACTTGCTGGAGAAGAGATTAGCTTTATTGACTCCCGTCCAGATTGCGTGTCATGCTAATAAGGAGAAGATGGATAAGCGGCACAGCAGGCTTGCCGGGCCTCAACCTCAGCATGACACCTAGCAGTGCATTTAATGCACTTTGTCCTAACTGCCAGAGTTAGGTATGATGACACTGTTAGCTATCTAATCATGCCAAAATGACTGATTTGCCACTGTGGTCACCCCTTAAGCTATAAAAGCAGGCCTGAGGCAACCTAGAAAAGGGTTTGAAACCTTGATCCCTCAACACTTGTACGTGCGTAGCTGCCCTCCCCAAGGCACACTTGTCGGGCTTGAGCGCTCCGCGTCTTCGTGTTCCTCCAGATCAATCCACCACAACAGGAGTAGGGTTTTACGCTGCAAAAGTGGCCCGAACCTAGGTAAAAGAGAGTTGTCCATCGCTGTGTTGCCCTGTTGTTTCTGCTCTTTGTGCAATGTGGCCGTCCGCTTGTCGAACCACAAAGGGGCAGCCTTGCCCCATAGGTGATCGTGCTTCCACGCCGACATCTTCAGCGCGCCAGGTAGGGGGAACGCTTGTGCGAAGCAACAACCAGTGCGTTGATCTTCGTCACCTTCTACATCATTAATGGCTCCCGAGAAGAAGAGCGGTGCGGCGGCACATCCCTCCGCCTCGAAGGCTTCATCGCCTGCAGCTGCGGGTTCTGTGGACACCGCCGTTGCGGCGGGCGAGGTAGGCACCGTGGGCAACGCAGCTAACACTCCCACCACTGCTGGAGCGGGAATCAAGGCTGCGGGAGCGGCCCAGCTTCCTCAACCTACTGGCGATCATACTAAAGCCGGTGCAGGCCAGGGTGATGCCCAGCTTCGGCCTCCCCGCCACACCAGCGAGCGCGACCGGCGCAGTGTCGACGCCCGCTCTGGTGCAAGCCAAGTTCCATTGGCCGCACCGTCCGGAGGGGCGACGACAGAATGCGTGCTTCGTCCCAAGCAGGGTGAGCGTGACAAGACCCCGAGCGGCGCCGTCGATCCACAATGACCACATCCGCATGGGAAAGGCCCAGCTGATCAAGAGCCTGGCCTTCAAGAACATCTTCGGACACGCAAGGCGGCAGGAGCACAACGACGCTCCTTCTGGTTTGTCCAGAAGTCGAGCGGTGTCGCGCTCTCCCTCCCACGCCATGCCATGGATGGTGGCCAAAACGATGGCGAGGGCTCAGCTATTGCTGAACTTTCCCCCAGCTGCAGACAAGATGGATGAATGGAGAGCTACCATCTAGAGCCTCATCGGGTTTGCTGAGATCCACAAGTCGCAGCGGGCGGAGCCTTCACGGCGCCTGCAGACGATGCCGGCGTCCCCCGCTGCTGGCTAAGTTGAGAGGACTACACCCACGGTGTAGTCCCCTCCGTGACAACCCACCCAAGGGCGACCACGACGGGCTCAGAAACCCCATGACATCGACGAGCCTAACGAAGCGTCAATGGCTTCATTTGACCCACAACTCTAGCAGGATCAATGCCAAGTGTTGAAAGACAGGAGGAAGGAAGACGCCCGCATCACCATTGTGCCGCGCCAAGAGGCACACCGTCAATCAGACATGCGTAATGGACCTGACGTTGGAGAACCCGCGCCCAGTGTTGGCAGGTACTTGGCTTACAAGGTTGGGTGCCCCACCTTCACTCGCAAGCCGCGACAAGTCTGTTGGCTGTCCTCTCGCACCTTTAAGCCTGATCTATCGGACAAGTATGATGGAAAACTGAACCCGACAGAGTTCTTGGGCATCTATACGATTGCCGTTCAAGCTGCCGGGGGAAGAGATGAGAAAGTGCTCACCAATTACTTCCCGTTGGCCTTCAAGCCTAATGTGAGGTCTTGGCTGACACACTTGCCGGAAGACTCCATTTCCTCATGGGCAGACCTGTGCAACGAGTTCATTGGCGCTCTCACAGGTGGCCATCAAGAACCTGGGCAGCCCAGTGACCTGCAAGCCCTTCTGCAAAAAGAAGGGGAAAGCTTGCGCAAACACCTTCAGAGATTCAGTCGAGTGCACCGCAACATCCCAAGATACATCCAGCAGCTGTGATTGCCACATTCCACACGATGTACGCAATTGAAGGATGTGGGCCAAGATGAATGTTCGGCTACCCAAGACTGTCAACGATCTCTACATGTTGGCGGACAAGTGTGCTCGTGCTGAAGAGGGAAGAAGACTTCCAGGGGAGGAGGTTGGTGTTGAAGTCAATTCGAAAGACAACGACGACGCTGCCACCCCCAGGAAGAGGAACAAAAAGTGCAACAAGAAGCGTAAGGAGAAGGCAGTGATGGCCGTTGAGAGCTCTGGTGATCTTAGCGCCAGCAAGAAGGCAAAGACCGAGGCACCCCGCAAGGAAGCTGCTACTTGCACTGATTGTCGGGCGGCTGCGGCAGCTAAGAAAACTGGCAAATCCGACGGGCCTTACTGCAAAATCCATAGGACCAAGGGCCATGGTCGTCAAGACTGCAAACAAGTTGAACAGCTGGTCGAGAAGCAGAAAGTTGAGTATGAAAGGCATGATAAGGAGAGAGGCCAGAATGGTGCTGGCGGGAAAGGCCGTGGTGGCCGCAATGGTCAATGCGGCAAAGTTGATCAGAAGGAGGAAAAAGCTGCCAGGGGCCGTGAGAAGAAAGAAAATGAAGCTGACAGTGAAGAAGAGGATGATGAGACCAGCGAGCAGGATTTTCAGAAGGCTATTAAGGCAATGTGCATTGACGGGGGCGCATCTTTGCAATCCTCTCACCGCCAACTCAAGCAGTGGGCGAGTGAAGTTAATGCGGCAGAGCCAGTAGCAAGCACTCGAAAACCACTCAAGTGTCCCGCAAGCCCATCATCTTTGACGTTGAGGATCACCCAGATCGTACTACTCTGGTTGGATACTTGCTGTTGTTGGTTTCACCAACAATCCGCAACCTCAAGGTCACTAAGATGTTGGTTGACGGTGGAGCAGGGTTGAACTTGATTTCCCTTGACGTGCTTAAGAAACTTCAAAATCTTGACAAGGACCTGAAGAGGACTGGCACTTTCCAGGGGATCAACCAAGGAGGAGCCAGCCAAAGGGAAAATTTACTTTGCCAGTGACATTTGGTGGGGAACTGAACTTCAGAACTGAGAAGGTTGTGTTCGATGTTGTTGAGCTTCCCTTGCCATTCAACGGAATCCTTGGTCGTCCAGCTTTGGCCAAGTTCATGGCGGCCTCCCATTACGCGTATAACCCCTTGAAGATGTTAGGCCCTATGGGAGTCATCTCCATTCCATCAGATAAGAGGCATGCAGTTATCTGCGTCGACAAGGTGTATAGAGATGCGGTAGCAGCAGAGGCCATCAAGGCCTCATCTCCCGCCAAGGAGGAAAAGAAAGTTAAGAAAGCTGGCAAGGACACCGACAAGGACCCCGGGAAGCGCACCTCTTCGGAGTACGCTGCGCCCTTGCAGCGAGCTACCGGAAAGTTCGGCTAGCAAAAGAGCCAAGGCTGCTCCTCCTGCAACAAAGAAGGTTCCGGCGAGGCAGGATGGCACTGATGGTACTTTCACCATTAGTGCCATCCTCGATGACAAATAGGAAAGCGCGCTCGTTGCCTTCCTGCGGGCGAATGTCGATGTGTTTGCGTGGCCACCATCTGACATCCCCGGTGTTCCCAGGGAGGTAATCAAGCACCACCTTGCCGTCTGTCCTCATGCTCGTCCCATCAAGCAGAAGGCCAGAAAGCAAGCCTTGGAGCGGCAACAGTTCATTGTCGAGGAGATTAAGAAAGTTGAGGCAGCTGGTTTGGTCAGAGGAGTGTTGCACCCAACTTGGTTAGCAAATCCAGTGGTGGTACGCAAGACAAATGGGAAGTGGAGACTTTGTATTGACTTCACCGACTTGAACAAAGCATGTCCAAAGGATCCCTTCCCCTTGCCGTGCATCGACCAGATCGTTGACTCCACTTCAGGATGTGATTTGCTCTCCTTCCTTGACGCATACTCCGGCTACCATCAGATCTTCGTGGCCAAGGAAGATGAAGAGAAAACCGTGTTTATTACCCCATGTGGCACGCACTGTTTTGTACATATGCCTTTTGGGCTAAAAAGCGCTGGTTCAACGTTTGCAAGGGCTGTGCAGATTGGTTTCGAGCCTCAGCTACACAGAAACATAGAAGTCAACCCCGACAAGATCAAAGCAATAGAGCAGATCCAAGCACCAAAAACTGTCAAAGATGTCAGGTGTTTGGCTGGCTGTGTCGCCGCGCTAAGTAGGTTCATTTCAAAATCCGCTGAATGTGCCCTGCCGTTCTTCAAAATCTTGAAGAAGGTTGGTCCAATGAAATGGACTCCGGAGGCAGAGGCTGCACTGCGGGATTTGAAAACCTACCTTTCCTCCGCGCCAACCTTGGTCTCGCCCAAGCCACAAGAGCCGCTGCTGCTATATCTGGCAGCAACGATTCAAGTGGTTAGTACTGCCTTGGTGGCACAGAGAGAAGTCGATATCGAAGGAACCAATGCGGCAAAGCCACCCAGTGATGAATCAAACCTGTCCCCGGCAAGCCTAGATGTAGATGGTGGAGAGGAGCCGCAAGCAGATGCTGGCAATCAGAGGACGTTAGCAAGGAATAAAATGGTGCAGCGAGCAGTTTAGTTTGTCAGCTCCCTCCTGCAGTGGGCTAGGTCAAGGTACTCTGGGGTACAGAAATTGATCTTCGGCCTTCTCATGGCCTCGAGGAAGCTACGCCATTATTTCCAAGCTCACGAGATCATAGTTGTGACTCGCCTTCTATTGTAGCGTATTCTAAGGAACCCCGAGGCTACCGGCAGGATAGTAGAGTGGGCACTAGAATTGTCAAGCTTTGCTTTGAAGTTTGAAAGCACGACAACTATCCAAAGCAAGGCACTGGCAGAGTTTATTGCAGAATGGACGCCAACACCTGATGAAGAAGTGCAAGAGACAACTGTCCCCGGCAAGGAGACCCTCAAGGAGTGGGTAATGTACTTTGATAGAGCCTTCTCACTGCAAGGCGCCGGGGCTGGAGTGCTGCTTGTCGCACCCACCAGAGAGCACCTCAAGTACGTTATCGAGATGCACTTTCCTAGGGAAGATGCTACCAACAACACAACAGAATATGAGGGGCTGCTTGCCAGCCTCAGGATTGCAATAGAACTGGGGATAAAGAAGCTAATCGTCCGTGGCAATTCCCAACTTGTTGTGAAGCAAGTAAATAAGGATTATCAGAGCCCACTGGTGGAAGCATATGTGGAAGAAGTAAGAAGGTTGGAGGAGCACTTTGACGGGCCGCAAGCAGAGCATATACCCCATGCAGAGAATAGCATCGCTAACCACCTATCAAAGTGCGCCGCTCAGAGGCTTCCTGTGGAACTAGGAACTTTTGTACTCCATCTGACTCAGCCATCTGTCTCTCTGTCAGCACTGGCCAGGAAGAGAAGGAAATTGAACACCGACAAACATTTCCCGACAGAGCTCCCTGGAGCCGCTGGTGAGAAGGTTGCCGGGGAAAGCCCTATGCTAGTTGGCGAGCTGCATTCTCCAGCAAAACCTCGAGTTCTCGCTGTCGAGGTTAACGCTCCCACGGCCGAGGATGCCCTTAGTCCTCGTCGTCGAGCCTCAGGCTCCAGCATGGGTGCAACATATATTCCAATTCTTGCAAACTGGAGAACTTCCCGATGATCCAGATGAATCTGAAAAGGTGGCCTGCCAATCAAGTATGTACTAGTTTGTGGGAGGCCGAATGGTGTGAAGTTGCAGTGTATCAGTCAAGAAGATGGACTAATGTTGTTAGCAGAGATACATGGAGGTGTATGCGGCTCACATCTGGGATCAACAACACTTGTTGGAAAAGCTTTCCGGCAAGGATTCTACTGGCCCACTACCCTCCGAGATGCAACTGAGCTCGTCACTAAATGTGAAGCATGCCAGTTTCATTCCAAGAATATTCATCAACCTGCTCAAGCCCTTCAAACAATCCCTTTGTCCTGGCCTTTCGCGGTCTGAGGGCTCGACATCTTGGGGCCCTTTCCCCGTGCCACTGGAGGATTTGATTTCTTGTATGTGGCAATCGACAAGTTTACAAAGTGGCCCGAGGTGGAGCCAGTGAGGAAGGTGACTATGCAATCAGCTATCAAGTTCTTTAAAGGATTGGTGTGCCGTTTTGGAGTGCCCAACAGGGTGATCACCGATAATGGCACCCAATTCACAAGCGGCACCTTCATGCAGTACATTCAGAGCCTTGGAAGCAAGGTCTCTTGCGCTTATGTTGCCCATCCCAAGAGCAACAGACAAGCCGAAAGGATGAATGCTGAAGTGCTGCGAGGGCTCAAGACAAGAACTTCCGATAAATTGCGAAAAAGCGGCAAGCGTTGGGTTGATGAGTTGCTGGTGGTTCTTTGGTCAATCAGGACGACACCAAATTGAGCTACTGGCCAGATTCCCTTCTCCCTGGTATATGGTGCAGAAGTAGTGCTCCCCACGGAACTCATATACGGGTCACCTCGAGTACTTGCCTACAATGAAGTAGAGCAAGAGCAGCTACGGCATGACGATGCCATGCTCCTCGAGGAAGATCGTCTCCGGGCAGCTGTATGTGTCCCACGATACCAGCAAGCCCTGCGCCGCTATCACAGCCGCAGGGTTCACGCCCGGAGCCTTGAGGAAGGCGACCTTGTCCTTAGGCGTGTCCAGTCCGCCAAGGGTGCAAACAAGTTGACAACAAAGTGGGAAGGCCCTTACCGGGTAGTACGTGTCACTAGACCTGGCGCAGTCCATTTGGAGACCAAAGATGGCATCCCAATGCAAAACTCATGGAATATTGATCATCTTCGTAAGTTCTACCCGTAAGGCGCGATTGCCGGACCCTGCCCCGGCAACCTGTTTTGTACAAGCATAGTCCCCGGGACTTGTAACCCTCTGTACAAAGCCAGGCGCAGACCCTGTGCATAGTTGAATAAAACGAAGCGCTTTTCACAAAACTTACATGCATGATTTCCTGTTTGCTTAAGTGTGATCCTATTGTGATTACGATAGTTCTTAAAAAAGGCAACTGACATGCAGTGAAGGGCCATGTACTATCCTCTTTTCTCCCTTGCCTTTGATGACAACAGAAGGACTTCATCACAAATCGTTTCCCGGGAAGAAAGATGAGTACAACCCCATGAACCGATCCCCGACAGCTTCTCCTTATATGAAACGATAAGAAGAACAGCAAAGAGAGATAAGTACACTACATGACATCCCTTCATTCCATGTCGTACTTAAGTATGAAGAACTTGCACGTAAGGAAACCTGGCCGCCTCTGCCATTTGCGCTCCTATCCTTGACTTGAGTCCACTCGACAAGTTTAGTTGTAGCTACATATGGGGGGGGGGGGTGGCGAGGGGTTGACCTTCGCTCGCTCTCACTAACCCGTTTTCCACTTCATTAAACGTGGTTTTAGTAGTGGCAGCACCAAAGGCCGGCAAAGATCTCTTGCCGGAAATATTTGTTTACTAATGAGTATTGAAGGTTCATCCTTCAGTATGTTTAATACATACATAGACATCCGGCAAGCTCTTTCTCCAAATTTACGTAGACAAACAAGTACAGGGCATACAAGTGTTAACATGGATGAAGGATTGCATAATTTTGATTAAAATTTGGCAGGTGCCTACATTCTTTTGATATGAAAAAGGTAAATGCCCCGTAATGCCTTTATTATCCCTCTCCTCCTAGGAGTTACATTAAGAAGGAAAGAGGGCAAAACGAGCCCCTGGGCAGAAGCCCAGCCTAACCTCGTCAGGACCAGCGGGATACAGCCTGACAAGATCGGGAGGGCACCTCCCTGGCAAGGAAGAAGAGGCCAGAGACGGAGAGAGCGGCTAGATGATGCCTTGGTGACCCCCTCCAGGACCAGAGGAACGCGGCAAGGCGGGAACACCGGCAGGGAAGATGAAGCCGGAGTTCACGAGGAAGCCTACCGGGGTCCAGCTAGAGGTGGCGGTGACGTCTAGGCCAAGCACCCCCGATAAATCACTCTGTCGGGGTCTAGCTGCAGATGATGGTGCCGCCGGCGCCTAGCTGACGGTGACAGTGCGTTCAGTGCTCAACCGGAGTCCGAGTCCTCATCTTCGTGCTTGACGACCGGGGGCTCGCCACTGCCGTCTTCACCGTCGGTGTCCTCTTCGTCGTTGTCGCTCGAGGAGGAGCTTTCGTCATCACTCGAGCTTTCCGTGCAGCATCCTAAGTGAGCACTTGAACACCCGAAGACCTTGATGGAGAGTAGATCAGCCTCCACCAACTTGAAGTGGAGGACGTGCCCTTCCACCAGATAATGGGCACGTGCAAAAGTTTTCTAGCCACGCCTAAGGAACATTACGCGCGGTGCGGGGAACTCAACATTCACCCACACAGCGCCGTTGCAGCAGCCGCTCATCGCAACCCCAGCCAGGGCGGCTGGTCGGCCTCCATCACCCTGGCAAAGGGACCGAGGAGCCGTAGGTGACTGCGTGGGGGACCGCACAACTTGACGATGAACTCCAGCGCTATATCCCCCACATGGCCTTCTGCTAGTGTGGGTGTGGCTGGAGGTGGGATGGCGGGCGCGCCGCCCCGACCGTCCCAACCACGGGTGCTGCGTCGACCTCGACCATGCCCCAGAGCTTCACCTTGTGCACTGGATCCTGCCCCTGTAGTGGCAATGGAGGCAGGGACTGGGTGCCGAGAAGAAGCTCTCGTCGCCACCATCGGAGCCCGAGCTCAGCCCCTTCCCCTTGTCATGGTGGAAGCGAAGTCAGGGAAGGAGGAGGGGAGATGGTGGACAAGCAACGCCACCACCTCTCGTCTCCTTTTATAGCGAGATAGGAGGGGGAGGCTGGCTCTCCACTACCATGGAGCAACCGCCCCATTCCTCCAATCCGACCCTGATGGCACCCTGATTCATCGCCCGCTCCACTATGCCAACCCAGGGCGTTGCGTTTTCTGCCAAGGCACACATTCCCGCGCCCTGCGCGTCCACCACCAACCTCGCGCAATGCATGCGGCGTGTGTGGCGGAAACGGCAGGCATAGTGCATAAGGTAAAGATAAAATGGCAGTTACCTCCGGATCAATCGCAGGCACCCTAATGGGCTCCTCTGGACGTGTGCCCCCTGGTTTACGACGTGAACGGAGCGCACCGTTTGGAATGTTGAAGATGCCATGGGAGACTTGGGAGCAAGATCAAGCCCAGGTTAATGAAGAAGCAAAGAAGATCTCAAAATGAACCGTACCAGCCCCGACAAGGCCAACCTGTACGCCTGTGCATTTGTTGGGCCTACCCCCAACGACGCCTCGGATGCACGTGTGGGCCAGGCACGGGGGCTCCTGTCGGTGCAATGAACATGTGTGTTCGCTGCCCTGACTTATGCACCTGCGTACGACAAGGCATACATCTGGTATCAAGGCTTGACATAAGATGAGCCAGAGAAACCGCCCTTCGTGAGATCAAGGAGTGCAATAACAAAATCAGACCAATCAGAGAAGCTTGCAAGAAGGCCTCCCTTACTGGGCAAGCAAGCCTGGGCGGGCCGAGACTGCGCCTAGGACCAAACCCAAGCCACCCCGGCAGGGTCTCCAGGGCTGCCAAGGCCAAAGTGAGACTCCAAGACAAGAGCCCGGCAGGCTCCGTGCCGACAGGACTCCGCCAAGACGCCACCACTCACCTCATCGTACACAAGTCATTAATCAGTGCGGTGTCGAGCTCTCAAGTCGCTAGGTGGATCCTGTCGAGCATGTGGCAACCTGCTGAAGAAGAGATTAGCTTTATTGACACCCATCTAGATTGCGTGTCATGCTAATAAGGAGAAGATGGATAAGCAGCACAGCAGGCTTGCCGGGCCTCAACCTCAGCATGACACCTAGCAGTGCATTTAATGCACTTTGTCCTAACTACGGGAGTTAGGTATGATGACACTGTTAGCTATCTAATCATGCCAAAATGACTGATTTGCCACTGTGGTCGCCCCTTAAGCTATAAAAGGAGGCCCGAGGCAACCTAGCAAAGGGTTCGAAACTATCGGGGCCAGACTTCGGGGACGCAATATCCCAGAAATTAACCCCTCGTGTCATTAGCAGCCCAGGATTGCCGTTACTGGTGGACACGTCCTTGTTACATATTACCAAGCAATTACAAGAATTGGATACAAGACCATGAAGGTCTAATGATACAATGATGATATCTGATGAAGGGTGACGGAAGCGACTTGTGGGTCTTCAACGTCGAAGGGGCTCCATTCCCACAGGAACGGCTGACCTGGATAATTCATATCCCGCATGGCTGCTATCCTAGGCTTCGTGTGGACGTCGTGGTAGCACTCCTCACTAAAATCCTGACCTGGCCAAGTAAATAGCCAGGGACAAGCCTGTGAGTACGTTGGAATGTACTCGCAAACATCATGAACTAAAGATATACCGAATGCAGCAGATAAAAATATATGATCATGATGAACCAAACTATATGCGTATGCTCATGCTGGACTATATTAAATGCATGCTGACAGGAATTAAATCATGGCATGATAACATATTAGCATGTACAAATAAATGAATATATAAAAATGTTAGTGATAAACAAGAAAAGTTAAAGGAAAATAAAATAAAAGAAATGCCGGTCGGATGTCTAAAGTGACACCACGGTAGGTCTTGAAGAGAAATGCCTAACGGGTATCCACAAGAGTAGTGGCGTGATAGACCGCCTGAGAACTCAAGGGACGCCACGAAGAGGTCTTGAAAAGAAATGCCAGTCGGGTGTCAAAAAGTGACGCCACGATCGGTCTTGAAAAGAAATGCCAATCGGGTATCCACAAGAGTAGTGGCGTGATAGGCCGCCCGAGAACTCGAGGGACGCCATGAAGAGGTCTTGAAAATAAAACCGAATGCCCGGGGTAGTCTAGCCAGCCCCTGAGATACTCAGGAAAATAAAATAAGAGAAACGGGTTAGTCCACAATAATATGCATAACTACAATAATATTAATATGCATAGCAAAAATATTCATGGTAGCATCAGGGTGATAATAATTATCCTGCAAAATAATTCAGGCACATTTTAATTAGTTCCTCCGAAGACCGACACTAAGACTGACACTTGACCAACCCAGACTGTAGTCCTTAACCAAGGACACGGCTATTCAAATAGGTTTAAACTCTGCAGAGGGTGTACTCTTTACCCACAAGTAAAGGATTTCTGTAGTCAGTACCGTGACACTGACTAATTCCCATTACGGTCTTTGGATGAAAACATGCTTGACCAGCACACACCAGATTAACCGTCCGGATGCCAGGAATCACCCAAAGCATCATTTCAGAAAAAACTCTAAGTCAGGGAGACAACAATCTCGAGTAGCATGGGATCACTATTAATACGCGCGGATTCCAAGGGGTGCCCCCCTCTCGGTCACAACCGGATACACCCATGCCCCCTGACTCAATGACAGGATTTAGTCCATGATCGTGGAAACCCTCATCATAGCCCTCTATGTGGTGTGTGCACGGACAGGGGTTAACAACTTACTGGACCATACCCTAGCTATGGCAGGGATGTGGTAGCACGAACAAGTATGGGGGTTACCGGAACAAGACTCGATCTACGGTCGACTCAGGATGCTTAATTTTCCTGCAACGGTTAGCACAACAAAGTATTCTTTAGCTCAAATTTGATTTTTGCAGATTAAATCCCCAGTAAATCAATCGTTGTATAAAAATGGCCAAATGATCTCTGATTATTTTTTCAAATTTTAACACGACACTCCTTTGGTCACATGTTCACTGTAGAAAAAGTTTGACATGCCTCGAAGTGGTGGTGGTGGTGCGGTGTGTGTGTGTGTGGGGGGGTGGGTGGTCCAGTTGTACACTAAGAGTCGTGAGCCTCCATGTGGGATTGACCGTTTTGTGAGGCAGGTGCCACTTCAAAGTCGTGAATTATTTAAAACATTACACAACCCATTCATACATACATGTTCGGGCGAAGGTTAGCCCGTATACATTACCCCGCGAAGGTTATCAGTTTTCACAGACAGCGAGAGGCATTTGACCAAAGGTGGATTCATCTTGGCATGTGTTATGATGTTGATCATGGTGAGATTCCAGATCAAAGTTCGAGCGCGTGTGTACACATGAGTCCCTCCCACTGGCTCGAAGTGAGGGGACTACACGTCGTGAACCTCTGTGTAGTGCATTTCCGGTTTGCGAAGCATGTGCCGCATCAAAGTTGTGCATTGGGTCTTCAAACATCACACAACAACTCTTTGGGCCACATGCACACGGTGGTTGTCCTAGGACACTCACTCATGTGTGACGCTCTCTTTGGGCTCGAGAGGTCGTCGTCCATCACTTTGACCTACAATGAGAGAGAGGTTAATTTGACCAACAAGGAGGATTCTTTTTGGTTTGTGTTATGGTAGGAGTATATAGTACACGTCGAAGAGGGGGGAGGGGACCAGCATATACTACGCATCATGAACCTCGCTGCATGTGGGGACTTTTCGGTTTCTGAGGCAGGTGACATGTCAAAGTTGTGCATTGGGTATTCAAACATCACACAAACACCTCTTTGGGCCACATGCAGGCAGTGGTTGTCCTATAGGACACTCACTCGCGTGCGACGCTTCAATCCGTGGGCCCGCGAGGTCGTCCTCCATCACTTTGACCCAACGAGAGAGGTTAATTTGACCAAAAGGAGCATTCTTTTTGGATTATGTTACGGTAGGAGTATATAGTATGCGTCGAAGAGGGGGTGACATGTCTCCGTCGTATCTACAATTTTTTATTGTTCCATGACAATATTATACAACTTTTATATACTTTTGGCAACATTTTATATTTTTTTGGGACTAACATATTGATCCAGTGCCCAGTGCCAGTTCCTGTTTATTGCATGTTTTTTGTTTCGCAGAATATCCATATCAAACGAAGTCCAAACGCGATAAAAATTTATGAAGAATTATTTTGGAATATATGTGATTTTTGGGAGGTGGAATCAATGCAAACAGAGGCCCAAGGCCTCCAACACTCACCAGGGCACGCCAGGCACCCCGTAGCGCGCCCAGGTGTCTTGTGGGATCCCTGTAAGTCAATTGGGGCTCTTCTTCGGGCGCAAGAAAGATAATTTATGGAAAAAATCATGTAAAAATTTCAGCGCAATCGGATCTACGGAACTCCGGGAATTTAAGAAACGGTGAAGGGCCAGAAAACAGGGACACGAAATAGAAGAGAACAGAGAGGGAGATCCAATCTCGGACGCCACCATGGAGGCCATTGACAAGAGGGGGAACTCTCCTCCCATCTAGGGGTGAGGCCAAGGAAGAATAAGAAGGAGGGGGGCTCTCTCCCCCTCTCTCCAGGTGGTGCCGGAGCGCCGCCGGGGCAATCATCATGACGGCGATCTACTCCAACAACTTCGCCGCCGTCAACACCAACTCTCTCCCCCTCTATGCAGAGGTGTAACCTATCTTCTACCCACTGTAATCTATACTTAAACATGGTGCTCAATGCTATATATTATTTCCCAATGATCTATGGCTATCTTATGATGTTTGAGTAGATTCATTTTGTCCTATGGGTTGATTGCTGATCATGATTGGTTTGAGTTCTATGTTTTATTTTGGTGCTGTCCTATGGTGCCCTCCATGTCGTGCAAACATGAGGGATCCCCGCTGTAGGGTGTTGCAATATGTTCATGATTCGCTTATGGTGGGTGGCGTGAGAGACAGAAGCACAGACCCGACTAAGCGGGTTGTTGCATATGGGAGTAAAGAGGACTTGATACTTAATGCTATGGTTGGGTTTTACCTTAATGATCTTTGGTAGTTGCGGATGCTTGCTAGAGTTCCAATCATAAGTGCATATGATCCAAGTACGAAAAGTATGTTAGCTCATGCCTCTCCCTCATATAAAATTGCAATAATGATAACCAGTTTAGTTATCGATCACCTAGGGACAAGTAACTTTCTTGTGTGACAAAAAGCTCTCTACTAAACAACTAACTTTTATTATCTTGCAATTAATTCATAGTTTTATTCTCGCAAAGTACTTCTAGTTTTATTCATGCAAACTATCCTATCACCTACAAAATAGTTTCATACTTGTTCTAGGTAAAGCAAATGTTAAAGTGTGCGTAGAGTTGTATCGGTGGTCGATAGAACTTGAGGGAATATTTGTTCTGCCTTTAGCTCCTTGTTGGGTTCGACACTCTAATTTATCAAAAAAGGCTACAAATGATCCCCTATACTTGTGGGTTATCAAGACCTTTTTCTAGCGCCGTTGTCGGGGAGCAATAGCGTGGGGTGAATATTCTTGTGTGTGCTTGTTTGCTTTATCACTAAGTAGTTTTTATTTTCTGTTCTAAGTTGTTTTATATCTTTAGTTATGGATATGGAGCACGAAATACCAAAAAATTTAGTTGTACTTGCTACTCATGGAATGGGGAACCTCCTAAAACCCTCAATGCTCGTTATGTGAAAAATATTAAACACTACTTTGATAATCCTGAGAAAACTCCATTCAACTTGATAATGGGAGACACGTTGGATCAACGTGAATACTTTAGGGATTATTGCTTGACTCAAAAAGGGAAACTTTTCTGGGATCAAATTCATATGTTGCATTGGTATGCTCGGGATTTATGCTTGAGACATGATTATACTTGTTACACTGGGATGAAGGCTCCACACCTTCCCTTTTCATGAAAATTTAACGATAATGAAACCTTAACTTCTTATGCTAATGGTAGATATGATTACTATGATGTGGAACGAATAGAAGAATTTGTTGCTTTTAAGGGTGCTTATGAAATTGAATCTTTGTTTAAAAAGTATGAAAATTATGATGATGTTGTTTACAGACCTGAAAATTTTGCTATACTTCTATATTGCTATGTGAATTATTAATATAACGCCGATATTAATGAGTTTATTGAGAAAGTCTCCTCTGTCCAAGAAGAGAGACTAATATTTTGCAGGAATCTATGGAAGAAGAAATTGATGAAACCGTGAGCTCATTAGATGAAAAAGATGATGAGGAGAGTGAAGAACAAAAGGAGGAAGAGTGGATTGATCACCCGTGCCTACCTTCTAATGAGAGTAACTCTTCAACTCATACATTGTTTAATTTCTCTTCGTGCTTACCAAAGGATGAATGCTATGATCCCGTTGATTCTTTTGAAATATCCCTTTTTGATGAACTTGATGCTTGCTATGCTTGTGGCCAAGATGCAAATATGAATTATGCTTATGGAGATGAACTTGCTATAGTTCCTTATGTTAAGAATGAAAATTTTGCTATTGCACCCACGCATGATAGTCCATTTATCTTTTTGAATTCTCCAAACTACACTATATCGGAGAAGTTCACTCTTATTAAGGATTATATTGGTGGGTTGCCTTCTACCATTACACATGATGATTTTGATGAATATAATATGCACGTGCTTGCTGATCCTACTTGCAATTATTATGAGAGAGGAACTACATCTCCGCCTCTATATGTTTCCAACACGATAGAATTGCAAGAAACTGCTTATGCTATGTGTTGGCCTTTACTTGATGTGCATGAATTGTTCTTTTATGACATGCCGATGCATAGGACGAGAGTTAGACTTCCTCATTGCATGATATATGTTTCTTTGTGCTCACTACTAAATTATAAATCATTCCTAATTAAAATTGGCTTTGATATACCTTGGGATCCGGGTGGATCGATTACTTGAGCACTTTATGCCTAGCTTAATGGCTTTAAAGAAAGCGCTCCAGGGAGACAACCCAGAAGTTTTAGAGAGTTATTTTATTCTGTTGTGTGCTTTTATAAAGTTTAAAAATAAAAAAAATATAGAGAGGAACTTAAAACTTTACAAAAATAAAAGTGGAAGTGAGAAAGACAAGCACCATGGAAGCGGGGGCATACCTTGAACTACTGTGAATCTTCAATTACAGAAACTTCTAAAAAAAAAATCCCCTTGTACAAATCCATTGTATTATAAAAATAATGTGCCAAGATTTTCCTTTAGGATGATTAGATTGCTTGTTGGTATGTGCGGTGCAAAAACAGAAACTTTGGCTGTAGTGCATGATTTTACATTTTTTACTGGAACATCAAAAGTTTCTAAATTTTTTACACAGTATTGCTATGCCAAATTTTTATTTTTTCCTAATTTTTCAGAATTTTTGGAGTTACAGAAGTATGGTCAATGTTCAGATTACTACAGACTGTCCTGCTTTTGACAGATTGTATTTTTGATGCATTGTTTTGCTTGTTTTGATGAAACTTTCAATTGTATCGGTGGTATTAGCCATGGAGAAGTTATAATACAGTAGCTATAATGCAAAAACAAAATATGAATGGGTTTGCAGCAGTACTTACAATAGTGATTTGCATTATTATACTAACGGATCTCACCAAATTTTCTGTTAAGTTTTGTGTGGGTGAAGTGTTCAAAGATCGAGGAGGTCTCAATATGAGGAGAAGGAGGAGAGGCAAGAGTTCAATCTTGGGGATTCGCAAGGCACCCCAAGTAAATTTCCAAGGAGAATCAAGCGTCTAAGCTTGGGGATGCCCCGGAATGCATCCCATCTTTCTTCAACAAGTACCGGTATGTTTCGGTTTTTGTTTCGTTCATGTGATATGCGTAAATCTTGGAGCGTCTTTTGTGTTTAGTTTTCATTTTTCGTTTATGCACCATGCTGGTATGAGATAGTCCATGGTTGATTTATAGAATGCTCATTGCACTTCACTTATATCTTTTGAGTATGGCTTTATAGAATGCTTCATGTGCTTCACTTATATCATTTGAAGTTTGGATTGCCTGTTTCTCTTCATATAGAAGACCATTATTTATAGAATGCTCTTTTGCTTCACTTATATTTATTAGAGCATGGTATTTTGTAGAAAGAATTAAACTCTCTTGCTTCACTTATATCTATTTAGAGAGTCAACATGAATTGGTCATTTGCTTGGTTAGTCATGAAATCCTACATAAAACTTATGGATCACTTAGTATGATGTGTTTGATTCCTTGCAATAGTTTTGCGATATAGAGATGATAATATGTGGGAGGTACTAGTAAATGGTTGTGGTTCATAGGAATATTGGTGTTAAGGTTTGTGATTCCCGAAGCATGCACATATATAGTCTCTCGTTATGCTATGAAATTGGAGCATGATTTATTATTGATTGTCTTCCTTATGAGTGGCAGTCTGGGACGAGCGATGGTCTTTTCCTTCCAATCTATCCTCCTAGGGGCATGTGTAGTAGTACTTTGCTTCGAGGGATAATAAACATTTGCAATAAGGATATGAGTTCTTTATGACTAATGTGAGTCCATGGATTATACGCACTCTTACCTTTCCACAATTTGCTAGCCTCTACGGTACCATGCATTGCCCTTTCTCACCTCGAGATGTGGTGCAAACTTCGCAGGTGCATCCAAACCCCGTGATATGATATGCTCTATCACACATAAGCCTTATTATATCTTCCTCGAAATAGCCACCATACCTACCTATTATGGCATTTCCATAGCCATTCCGAGATATATTGCCATGCAACTTCCACCGCTTCCGTTTTGATGACTTGAGCATTCATTGTCATATTGTTTTGCATGATCGTAAGATAGCTAGCATGATATTTCCATGGCTTGTCCATTTTTTGATATCATTGTTACGCTAGATCATTGCACATCCTGGTACACTGCCAGAGCCATTCATATAGAGTCATACTTTGTTCTAGGAATTGAGTTGTAATATTGATTTGTAAGTAAATAGAAGTGTGATGATCATCATTATTCATTATTAGAACATGTCCCAGTGAGGAAAGGATGATGGAAACTATGATTCTCCCACAAGTCGGGATGAGGCTCCGGACAAATATAAAAAAAGTGAGGCCAAAAAGAGCCCAAGAAAAAAGAAAAAAAGAAAAAAATGAGAGAAAAGAGAGAACGTGCATGCTAATTCCACACTTGTGCTTCAATGTAGCACCATGTTTTTCATATAGAGAGTCTACTATGTTGTCACTTTCATATACTAGTGGGAATTTTTCATTATATAGTTAGATGCACACCCACTTAGTTTTCTATTTGAGCTTTCATACACTTATAGCTCTTAGTTCATCCGTTGCATGGCAACCCCTACGCCTCGCATTGATATCAATTGATGGGCATCTCCATAGCCCGTTGATTAGCCGCATTGATGTGAGACTTTCTTACTTTCTCTATGTTTACCCCTATCATCATACTCTATTCCACCCATAGTGCTATGTCCATGGCTTGCACTCATGTATTACGTGGGGGTTTAAAAAGCTGAAGCACGTTAAAAAGTATGAACCAATTGTCCGGCTTGTCATCGGGGTTGTGCATGATAAATACTTTGTGTTAAGAAGATGGAGCATGACAAGACTATATGATTTTGTAGGGACAACTTTCTTTAGCGTTGATATTTTGAAAGACACGATTGTTTATTGGGACGCCTGAGTATTGATGTCTTTATGTCAAATTATAGACTATTGCTTTGAATCACTCGTGTCTTAATATTCATGCCATGATTAGATATATGATCAAGATTATGCTAGGTAGCATTCCACATCAAAAAATATCTTTTCTATCATTTACCTACTCGAGGACGAGCAGGAATTAAGCTTGGGGATGCTGATACGTCTCCGTCGTATCTATAATTTTTGATTGTTCCATGCCAATATTATACAACTTTTATATACTTTTGGCAACATTTTATATTATTTTTTAGGACTAACATATTGATCTAGTGCCCAGTGCCAGTTCCTGTTTGTTGCATGTTTTTCGTTTCGCAGAATATCCATATCAAACGAAGTCCAAACGCGATAAAAAATTACGGAGAATTATTTTGGAATATATGTGATTTTTGGGAGGTGGAATCAACGCAAACGGAGGCCCAAGGCCTCCAACACCCACCAGGGCGCACCAGGCACCCCTAGCGCGCCCAGGTGTCTTGTGGGCTCCCTGTAAGTCGGTTGGGGCTCTTCTTCGGGAGCAAGAAAGATAATTTATGGAAAAAATTGTGTAAAAATTTCAGCGCAATCGGAGCTACGGAACTCCGGGAATTTAAGAATGGTGAAGGGCCAGAAAACAGTGACGTGAAATAGAAGAGAACAGAGAGGGAGATCCAATCTCAGAGGGGCTCCTCTGCCCTTCCGCCGCCATGGAGTCCATGGACCAGAGGGGGAACACTCCTCCCATCTAGGGGGGAGGCCAAAGAAGAATAAGAAGGAGGGGGGCTCTCTACCCCTCTCTCCAGGTGGCGCCGGAGCGCCGCCGGGGCAATCATCGTGACGGCGATCTACCCCAACAACTTCGCCGCCGTCAACACCAACTCTCTCCCCCTCTATGCAGAGGTGTAACCTATCTTCTACCCACTGTAATCTCTACTTAAACACGGTGCTCAATGCTATATATTATTTCCCAATGATCTATGGCTATCTTATGATGTTTGAGTAGATTCGTTTTGTCCTATGGGTTGATTGCTGATCATGATTGGTTTGAGTTCTATGTTTTATTTTGGTGCTGTCCTATGGTGCCCTTCGTGTTGTGCAAACATGAGGGATCCCCGCTATAGGGTGTTGCAATACGTTCATGATTCACTTATGGTGGGTGGCGTGAGAGACAGAAGCACAGACCCGAGTAAGCGGGTTGTTGCGTATGGGAGTAAAGAGGACTTGATACTTAATGCTATGGTTGGGTTTTACCTTAATGATCTTTGGTAGTTGCGGATGCTTGCTAGAGTTCCAATCATAAGTGCATATGATCCAAGTACGGAAAGTATGTTAGCTCATGCCTCTCCCTCATATAAAATTGCAATAATGATAACCAGTTTAGTTATCGATCACCTAGGGACAAATAACTTTCTTGTGTGACAAAAAGCTCTCTACTAAACAACTAACTTTTATTATCTCGCAATTTATTCATAGTTTTATTCTCGCAAAGTACTTCTAGTTTTATTCGTGCAAACTATCCTATCACCTACAAAATAGTTTCATACTTGTTCTAGGTAAAGCAAACGTTAAAGTGTGCGTAGAGTTGTATCGGTAGTCGATGAAACTAGAGGGAATATTTGTTCTGCCTTTGGCTCCTCTTTGGGTTCGACACTCTTATTTATTGAAAAAAGCTACAAATGATCCCCTATACTTGTGGGTTATCAGGGGGAGGGGACCAGCATATACTACGCGTCATGAACCTAGCTCTGTGTGCAGGGGCGGAGCTACGGGGGGACGAGCGGGGGCCACGCCCCCCCAACCGTTGCGTTGTACCTAAGTTGCGTAGGCTATGTCAAGTATATTAGGGGCTACATAAGTCAGATTTAGGACTAATTGGCCCCCCCTAACTGTGCGCTTAAGGCTTGAAGCCCAGGAACTTTGCATGTTAAAGCCCATGTATTAGCTAGTCAGCCCACACTACATGAAACAAACTACAAGGTAGTTTCGGAAGCTGACGAGGCCACCAGGGCATCCTCTATCGATTGTTTTGGCGCAGACACAATACGCGTGGCCGCAAGTTCAACTAGGACATCCGCACAACCGACCAGCGCTGGCGGCGATGATAGAATACTTCTGCGGTGAGTCCCTTGATTCCATTGCTCCCTTGATTTCTAAGAGTTAGGTGTATCATCGGCTAGAGGCTCATGTCTAGCCTATTGCAGTTTATTATTATTAACAAACTGCAAGATGCTAGTTTATGTTTTACAGGTCGATTAGTTGATGTAGAAACTACATATCAAATATTCGGGCTCAAGTAAAATTTACACAACCAGCTAGAATCGAAAGCGCACCCTATAAGATTGTCGACTTTATTCTATATGTTTTACGCATAAGAGCCACATTCAACTAATGAAAAATCTACATTTTTCTAGTTGCAACATACAAATTATCACGTGTTTCTATTTGTATGGTCATTATATGAAAAAAAATGTTCATTGTCTTCTTCGCCCCCTATGGTCAAATCCTGGCTCCGCCCCTGTCTGTGTGGGGACTTTATGGTTTCCGAGGCAGGTGCCACATCAAAGTTGTGCATTGGGTATTCAAACATCACAACCACACACCTCCGTACATATGTTTGGACCACATGCAAGCGATGGCGGTTGTCCTCTGGCACTCAATCACGTGGTTATCGGCGGTGCTTCCATCTGTGGGTCCGCTTGGTCCATCACTTTGACCGACAGCGAGAGGTTAATTTGACTTAGGAGGGGATTAATTTTTGGTTTATCTTACAATATAGGTCATGTTGTGAGATTACATAATATTCTTTGACCGCATGTGTACGCATGAATCCCTCCCATCGAATCGAAGTGGCGGGAGGGACCAGCACACGTCGCGTCACAAACCTCGCTCTGTGTGGGGACTGTGCGATTTTTGACACATGCGCCACATGAATGTTGCGCATTGGGTATTCAAACTTATGCATGCATCACGCACCTCCATACATATGTTTGGGACACATGCATGCAGTGGTTGTCTTCGGACACTCTCCCTCGCTTGGTTATTGGTGGCAAACCTATATATTCATGGGCCCGCATGGATGTCCATCACTTCGATCAACAATGAGAAAGGTTACCAGGGTGGATTTTTCTTCTTTGGTTCATGTTACTGTATAGTAGGTCGATCATGGTGAGATTCTATACCTAAGTTTGAGCGCATACGTACACATGAATCCCTCTCACCGGCTCGAAGTGGGGTGACATACGCACATATATACTAAGCGTTGTGAACCCTTGTTTCGTGTGGGGACTTTCTGGTTCCAAAGCACGGTGCCACATCAAAGTTGTGCATTAGGTATTCAAAAACCACACAACACTTCCATACATATGCTTGGGCCACATGCACACAGTGGTAGTCTTCGAGCACTCCCTCACGTGGTTATCGGTGACAAGCTAGCCCATTTGTGGGGCCGCATGGACGTCCATCACTTTGACCAACAATGAGAGAGATTATATGACCATTTGTGGGGCCGTATGGACATCCATCACTCAAAGTGTGTGCAGGGGGGCACTACTTTGCACTTCGTAAACCTCCGTGGGGTCAGGGATGTCCGGTTAATTTGCGAGGCACATGTGCCACATCAAAGTTGTGAATTGGGTACTTAAATATCACACCACACCCTTTTCATACATATAGTTAAGCCACCTACAGGTGGTTCGTATATGGTCTCACTCATCTCGCACCACAAGCACATATTTGTGGGCCCTCACACAGTCCACCTTTGACCAGAAGAGAAAGGGGGGTTTGACCATGATGGACTCCTATAGGTTTTGTGTTATGATAGGGTGAGATGTTAGACCTAGCTATTTGGGGGCATGCGTTAATAGCTAGGATTCCCCTCCCGCCGACACGAAGTGGGGGGGGGGGGGGGTGGCGCACGAGCAATAATGTGCGCTTGGTGAGACAGGTGCCACATCAATGTTGTGCATTGGGTATTTGAACATCAAACCACCCTTTTCATACATATATTTTGTCGACGTGAAAGTGTGTTCGTGTTCTAACCCTTTCCCACGTTTTTTGCCAAATTTATAAATAGTAGATGAGTCGGATGCAACAACCGTCTACGATTGTAGATGCAACAGACACGGTTCCCTCAGACTACCCTTGTGCCATAACCGTCCCCCTGTCACTCACATCAGCATAGTATATTGGGCTCCACGAGGCTTCCCTCCCAATCTCAAAAATATCTACCCGCCTGGAGGATTTTTCTGTTTGATAGCACACGATTATTATGTTTCGACCATGTGCGATGTTTGTTGATCCCGCTCTCAAAAATATCTACATGCCTGGAGGGTTTTTCTGTTTGATAGCACATGATTATTATGTTTGGATCGTGTGCGATGTTTGTTGCTCCCGCTCCAGCTCCCACCTACATCCCTCGCAATCTAAAAAATATCTGCCCACCTGGAGGGTTTTTCTGTTTGATAGCACACAATTTTTATGTTTGGGCCGTGTGTGATGTTTGTTGCTCCCACTCCGCTTCAATTCCTTCATCCAAATTTTCAGTATCCCCGGCATTTTACTACCGCCTAGTAAAAGTTTCAGTAGCCGTTACATTTCCTCAAACAACACCTTGGCCTCCCTCCACACCCCCCCAAAACCTTCACTCACTCACACGCACACCACCCCTCCCTCGCTTAAAACCCTAGCTAGGTCGCCGCCGGCTCCATCGTCCACCTCTGCCGGTTTGCCCGTGCAGGTTACCCACCGATCTACATACCCTCGTCGCCCTGAGTTTCTTAGTTGACGCATGTGAAATGCCTCTTTCCCATAGATCTCCATCCCCCTCCCCCACTCTAGAACATCGTAGCATAAGCCCGGCTATGCTTCCCGGGGAGCTCGAGGAGCGAATGGCCCAAACAAGGTTCATCGCGGCCTCTTCGCCTGACGTTGGCGAGGTGGCCGTCGAGGAAGCTGACGATGATGACTGGCTATAGGCTCTCAATCAGTGGGCTATAGTAATCCGGTATGTCGCGGACGCTGACTACAACATCTAGGTCATCGACAGCGACGGCTTGACCGTGGCTCTGTCACATGTTAAGTTGCCCACTCCCAACACCTCGGGTTCAACTGCTATCGATATCATCGATGGCCCTGCCGCTAATCTCCTTTGGCTCATTGTCAACAATTTTCCATCATTCATTGCCATGGAGCCCCTTTTATCATTTCTAAAGGACACGTTCTATGACGCTAGCTTGGGATCCTAAGCTGCCAAGTCAGACCTTGTCGATGGTGAGCACGAGGAGGGCACCCTCTCCTGATGTTCTAATGGGAAAGAGCCCATCTGCGACATCAGGGAGGCCAACCTACAGCTGTGATCTTCCAAGGGGAAGCAGCCCATCTGCGACAACATGGAGCGCACCCAGATTCCATGCTCTTCCATTGGGAAAGAGCCCACCTATGACAAGTGGGGAAACCCATGATTTGTTTTGCCGTCCCTCTTCACAGGGGGAATACCATGATTTGTTTTGTCGAGCCCCTTTTCTAGTGAGAATATGTCCAGTTTTAATTGCTATATTAGGTTGTTTGCAGTATGCCTTGTTTATTTCAGCTATTCACAATGTGATGCTCCATATATGCAACTATTTACTCTGTAGTACAATTTCATCAATACCAGTTCAATGATCATATTTGTTTCCTGTTAAGCCTGGTGTAGGTAATACGTCCCTCTTTTTTCACATGGTGATGTTCAATTATACAATTTGATGATTAAGCACAAGCTATGTTCTATGCAATTTCAACAATACCACTATGAATGATTATATTTGCTTGTTGTTAAGCCTATTATAGCTAGCATATGCCTCTATTAATGATTTTTGGTTGTTCGGTTGTTTATAGTTAGCATATGTCCAGTCTCAATTGCTATCTTTGGTTGTTTGTTGTATGCCTTGTTTATTTTAGTTATTCACAATGTGATGTTCTATATGTGCAAGTATGAAATGTGCAGTTCAATTTCATCAATACTAGTTTCAACAATACCACTATGAATGACTATATTTGGTTGTTGTTAAGCCTGTTGTATTGAGCATATGCCTGTTTTAATGGTTTTTGGTTGTTCGGTTGTTTGTAGTTAGCATATGTTTAGTTTCAATTGCTATCTTTGGTTGTGCATAGGAAGCCTTGTTTATTTCAGTTATTCACAATGTGATGTTATATATGTGCAAGTATGAACTGTGCAGTTCAATTTCATCAATACCAGTTTCAACAATACCACTATGAATGACTATATTTGGTTGTTCTTAAGAATGTTGTTGTTGAAATGCCTTTACATTTTTATTTAACAATAATTAGTGTAATTGGACCTGCACAATACCAGTTTGAATGACTATATTTGCTTGTTGTTAAATGTTAGGCATGTTGCAGTTAACACACGTTTCCACCTCTTGTTTTTCTTAACTAGCATACTTAAACCTACACACTAAAGCTATCATTTGGAGATTATGTTGTCTACCATGGATATATTTGGTTGATGTATAGCCTATTGTGCTCAACATGCCTTTAGATGTACTTACACAGGACAATATTGGGAACAACCGATGTTTTCCATCGAGGTTAGTTTCATCCCACGGCTTATATATACTCATTGTTCAGGACATCGGTAGCTGGTACCATATAGGCCAAGGACTGATAAGGGATTAATTGGCAAATCGGAAATTTAACTGAATATATTTGTAACCCATTTATCGGTAGGTTAACTAGGGCCATATCTAATATATATGAAGCTACATAGCAACATGCATTGTACTAAATGTCTAAAAATGCAATCCTAGGCTACATAGCAACAAGGAAGAGTGTTACCTTAATGTTCTGATGATGTCTAGATATACGTAGAAGAGCAGCAACAACAACATAGCAACAGTTAACTGCAGTTAATCGGTCAATATTTGTAACAATGTAATAAACTCACTCTGCCCCATAATATAAGATGTTTTCATCTAATATGTGAGTATATTGGATGTAATAAGATCTTATATAATGGGACGGAGGGAGTGTTGTACTATATCATTGTGCAATTGTTGTTTAGCTTCTAATATTAACTTGGTGCTTTTAGGTACATATGTCATTGGTAAAGATCTGTGCTTCGACCCTTTTTGCATATGGGGCAATGAGATATTCATGAACTAGCATCAAGTGAGGAAACTGATAAAGATTGTTAGTAAAATGGGTCAAAAGATGGCAATTAAACTATTTGTTTACACCTTATCCAAGACAACAGTGAATTGCAGGATGGTAAGTAAGAACTCTGCAGCCTTCTTTTTACTGCCCATAATGAGTTGTGTTAGATGACAATGTCTGAATCTTTTTCCTTTGCAGTGGTTCCCAAGGCAGCTTACTCCAGATTACCTCTCAAACTACATGATTGGTGGGCATGCAAAGGTTAAAGTATTTCTACCAAAACATAATGACTATCTAGATGTCCTCTTGAAGACAGTGAAGGATGGGTGGTCGGCCATCACAAGGGGTTGGGCTAGAGTCGTGTGTGCCTTCTGCATGGAGGAGAGCACAATGTGGACATTCCGCTTCACCTTGTTAAGCAACCAGAATGTATTTCGCCTCTTTCTTTACCGTCTTTAATACAAGTATACAACCCTGGTTCATCATTCTTTATTCGGTGCTTATTGTCGGTGTAACAAACATATGTGTTTGCCGACCTGACTAATGCACCGGTGTACGACCGCACATACATCAAATACCAAGACATGACACAAGATAAGCCAGAGAAACCGCTCTTCGTGAGATCAAGGAGTGCACTAAGAAGACCAAGGTGATCAGAAAATACCCTAGAAAGGCCTCCCTTGCCAGGCAGGCGAGCCCAGCAAGGTCGAGGCTATGCCTAGGACCAAGTACAAACCGCCCCAGCAAGGGTCCCGGGGCCGCCAAGGCCACAAGACTGAGCCCGGCAGGCTCTGTACCAGCAAGCCTCCACCAAGACGACACCGCTCCACCTCATCGAATGACAGTCACTAATCAGTGCGGTGTCGAGCTCCCAAGTAGCTAGTGGATCCCGCCGGGTACGTGGCAACCTGCTAGAGAAGAGATTAACTTTATTGACACCAGTCCTGATGGCGTGTCACACTGATAAGAGGCAGATGGATAAGCGGCGCGGCAGGCTTGCCGGGCTTCAACCTAAGCATGACACCTAGCAGTGCATTTCATGCACTTTTGTCCTAACTGCCAGTGTTAGGTATGATAACACTGTTAGCTATCTAATCAAGCTATAATGACTATTCTTCCACTGTGGTCGCCCCTTTAGCTATAAAAGGAGGCCCGAGGCAACCTAGCAATGGGTTCAAATCTTTGATCCCTCAACACTCGTACGCGCGTAGTCGCTCTCCCCGAGGCACGTTTGCCGGGCTTGAGCGCGTCGTGTCTCCGTGTTCCTCCAGATCAATCCACCATAGCAGGAGTAGGGTTTTACGCTGCAAAGCAGCCCGAACCTGGGTAAAAGAGAGTTGTCCATCACCGCCGCTGCCCTGCTATTTCTGCTCTGTGTGCAATGTGACTGTCCCCTTGCCAAACCACAAAGGGGCATCCCTGTCCCATAGGTGATCGTGCTCCCCCCATGACATCTTTGGCACGCCAAGTAGGGGTGGTTGTCGCTTGTGCGAATCTGAGACAGTAGCCAGCGCATCGATCTTCATCATCTTCTACAACATCAATGGCTCCCAAGAAGAAAAGCGGCACGACGACGCATCCCTTCGCTTCGAAGGCTTCCTCGCCTGCAGCTGTGGGCCCCATGGACGCCGCAGCCATGGAGGGTGGAGTGGGCACGGCGGACGACACAACCAACGCCCTCACCACCGCCGGAATAGGAGCCGGCGTCGTAGGAGCGGCCTCGCTCCCTCAACCTCCTGGCGAGCACGCCCACATCAGTGTGGGTCAAGGTGACGCCCCGCTTCTGCCTCCTCGCCGCACCAGTGAGCGCAATCAGCACAGTGTCGACGCTCGCTCTGGTGCGAGCCAAGATCCTCTGGCCATGCCAACCAGGGGGGCGACGTCAAGACACGCGCTCCGTCCCACACAGGGTGAGCGCGACAAGACCCCGAGCGGAGCCGTCGATCCACCACGACCGTGTCCGCATGGGAAGGGCCCAGCTGATCAAGAGCCTGGCCACCAAGAACAACCTCGACCGCACCAGACCGCCCTTGTTATTGGTCCAAGGCGGCAAGAGCACAACGATGCTCCTTCTGGTTCCCACGCCATGTCAGGGACAGTGGCCGAAGCAATGGTGAGAGCTCAGCTACTGGTGAACTTTCCCCCAGCAGCAGACAAGATGGATGAATGGAGATCTACCATCCAAAGCCTCATTGGGTTTGCTGCAGCCAACAAGCTGCAGCGTGCGGAGCCTTCGCGACGGTCGCAGACGATGCTGGCAGCCCTCGCTGGAGACCAAGTTAAGAGGACTACACCCACGGTGCAGTCCCCTCCGTGGCAACCCACCCAAGGGTAACCACGGCGGACTCAGCAAAACCGGGACATCGACGAGCCTGACGAGGCATCAATGGCCTCGTTCGACCCACAACTTCGACGGGATCAATGCCATGTGTTGAGAGACAGGAGGAAGGAAGATGCCCGCGTCACCATTGAGCGGCGCTGTGAGGCACGCCGTCAGTCAGATAGGCGTAATGGACCCGATGTTGATGAACCCACACCTAGTGTTGGCGGTACTTGCCTTACGAGGTAGGGTTCCCTGCCTTCACTCGTGAGCTGCGGCAAGTCCGGTGGCCGTCCTCTCGCACCTTCAAGCCTGACCTCCCGGAGAAGTATGACGGAAAATTGAACCCGGCAGAGTTTTTGGGCATCTATACGATTGCCGTTCAAGCTACCGGGGGAAGAGATGAGAAAGTGCTTGCCAACTACTTCCCATTGGCCCTCAAGCCTAATGTGAGGTCTTGCTGATGCATTTGCCGGAGGATTCCATTTCTTCATGGGCAGATATGTGCAACGAGTTCGTTGGTGCCTTTACTGGCGGCCATCAAGAACCAGGACAGTCCAGTGACCTGCATGCCCTTCTACAGAAAGAAGGGGAGAGTTTACACAAGTATCTGCAGAGATTCAGTTGGGTGCACCGCAACATTCCCAAGATTCATCCGCTAGCTGTAATCGCCGCATTCCACACGAATGTGCGCAATCGAAGGATGCGTGCCAAGGTGAATGTTCGGCTACCAAAAACCGTCAACGAACTCTACACGTTGGCGGACAAGTGTGCTCATGCTGAAGAGGGGAGAAGACTTCTAGGGGAGGAGGTCGGTGTTGAATTTGATTTAGAAGACAATGACGACGCCGCCACCCATAGGAAGAGGAACAAAAAGCGCAATAAGAAGCGTAAAGGGAAAGCAGTAATGGCCGTTGAGGGCTCGGTGATCTTAGCGCCGGCAAGAAAGCAAAGACTGAGGCACCCGGCAAGGAAGCTGCTACTTGCGCTGATTGCCGGGCGGGTGCGGCAGCTGAGAAAACCGGCAAATCCGATGGGCCATACTGCAAAATCCATAGGACCAAGGGCCATGACCTCCAAGATTACAAACAAGTCGAACAGCCGGTCGAGAAGCAGAAGGCTGAATATGAAAGGCGTGATAAGGAGAGAGGGTAGGATGGTGCTGGCGGGAAGGTCCGGGGTGGCCGCAATGGTTGCCGCGGCAAGGTCAATCAGCAGAAAGAAAAGCTCGCCAGGGGCCAGGAGAAAAAATAAAGTGAAGACGACAGCGAAGAGGAAGACGATGAGACCAGTGAGAAGGAATTTTAGAAGGCTACTGAGGCAATGTGCATTGACGGGGGCGCATCCTTGCACTCCTCTCACCGTCAACTCAAGGAGTGGGCGCGTGAAGTTAATGCGGCAGAGCCAGTAGCAAGCGCTCGAGAACCACTCAAGTGCTCCCGCACGCCCATCATTTTTTATGTTAAGGATCATCCAGATCACATTACTGTGGTTGGATGCTTGCCATTGTTAGTTTCACCGACAATCCACAACCACATGGTCACAAAGATGTTGGTTGATGGTGGAGCAGGGTTGAATTTGATTTCCCCTGACATGCTTAAGAGACTTCAGATTCTTGACGAAGACTTGAAGAAGACTGGCACTTTCCAGGGGGTCAACCAAGGAAGGAGCCAGCCAAAGGGACTGAGAAGGTTGTGTTCGATGTCATTGAGCTTCCCCTGCCGTTCAATGGAATCCTTGGTCGTGCATCTTTGGCCAAGTTCATGGCGGCGTCCCATTACGCGTATAACACTTTGAAGATGCTGAGCCCTATGGGGGTCATCTCCATCCCGTCAGATAAGAGGGATGCAGTTATATGCGTTGACAAGATGTACAGAGATGTGGTAGCAGCAGAGGCCGCCAAGGCCCCAGCTCCTGCCAGGGAAGAAAAGAAGGTTAAGAAAGCTGGCAAGGACACCGACAAGGACCCCGGGAAGCATGTCTCTTCGGAGTATGCTGCGCCCGACAGTGACTTGCCAGAAAGTTCGGCTAGCAAGAGATCCAAGGCTGCTCCTCCTACAACGAAGAAGGTTCCGGCGAGGCAGGATGGCACTGATGGTACATTCACCATTAGTGCCACCCTTGAAGACAAATAGGAAAGCGCTCCCATTGCCTTCCTGCGGCCAAATGTTGATGTGTTTGCATGGCAACCATCTGACATCCTCGGTGTTCCTAGGGAGGTAATCGAGCACCACCTTGCTGTCTGTCCTTATGCCCATCCTGTCAAGCAAAAGATCAGAAAGCAAGCCTTGGAGCGACAGCAGTTCATTGCCGAAGAGATTAAGAAACTTGAAGCAGCAGGCTTGGTCAGGGGAGTGTTGCACCCAACTTGGTTAGCAAATACAGTGGTGGTGCGCAAGGCAAATGGGAAGTGGAGACTTTGTATTGACTTCACTGACTTGAACAAAGCATGCCCAAAGGATCCCTTCCCTTCCCCTTGCCGTGCATCGTCTAGATCGTAGATTCCACCTCGGGATGTGATTTGCTTTCCTTCCTCGATGTATACTCCGGCTACCACCAGATCTTAAGGAAGACAAAGAGAATACCGCGTTTATTACCCCATGTGGCACGTACTACTTTTTACGTATGCCTTTCGGGCTAAAGAGCGTTGGTTCCATGTTTGCAAGGGCTGTGCAGATTGGTTTTGAGCCTCAGCTACACAGAAACATAGAAGCTTACATGGATGATATAGTGGTCAAAACCAAGGACAAGTCTACGCTTGTTGCAGATTTGGAAGAAACCTTTGCGAACCTGTGAAAGATCAACTTGAAGCTCAACCCGGAGAAATGTGTGTTTGGCATTCCATCTGGCAAACTCCCTAGGGTCTTTGTGTCTCAACGACGGATAGAAGCCAATCCCGACAAGATCAAAGCAGTAGAGCAGGTCCAAGCCCCAAAAACCGTCAAGGATGTGAGGCGCCTGGCTGGCTATGTTGCCGCGCTGAGTAGGTTCATTTAAAAATCCGTCGAGCGTGCCCTGCCATTCTTTAAAATTTTGAAGAAGGCCAGCCCAATGAAATGGACTCCGGAGGCAGAGGCTGCACTGCGAGATTTGAAACCCTACCTTTCCTCTGCGCTAACCTTAGTCGCGCCTAGACCACAAGAGCCGCTGCTGCTATACTTAGCAACAACGAATCAAGTGGTTAGTGTTGTGTTGGTGGCACAGAGAGAAGTGGATAGCGAAGGGACCAATGCAGTAGAGCCACCCAGTGATGGGTCAAACCTATCCCTAGCAAGCCCTGACATAGATAATGAAGGGAGACCACAAGCAGATCTGATAATCAGAAGGTATTAGCAAGGAAGAAGATGGTGCAGCGTCCAGTTTACTTTGTCAGCTCTGTCCTGCAGGGGGCTAGGTCAAGGTACTCTGGGGGTGCAAAAATTGATCTTCGGCCTTCTCATAGCCTCGAGGAAGCTACGCCATTACTTCCAAGCTCATCAGATCACAGTTGTGACTCGCCTTCCGTTACAACATATACTGAGGAACCCTGAGGCCACCGGCAGGATAGTAGAGTGGGCACTAGAATTGTCAAGTTTTGCTTTGAAGTTCGAGAGCACGACAACTATCCAAAGCAGGGCACATGCAGAATTCATTGTGGAATGGATGTCGACACCTGATGAAGAAGTACTGGAAACAACTCTCCCCGGCAAGGAGACCCCCAAGGAGTGGGTAATTTACTTTGATGGGGCCTTTTCGCTACAAGGTGTCGGAGCTGGAGTGCTGCTTGTTGCACCCACCGGAGAGCACCTCAAGTACGTTATCCAGATGCACTTCCCCAGGGAAGATGCTACCAACAACACAACAGAATATGAGGGACTGCTTGCCAGCCTCAGGATTGTGACAGAGCTGGGGATAAAGAAGCTAGTCATCCATGGTGATTCTCAGCTCACTGTAAAACAAGTAAATAAGGATTATTAGAGCCCACTGATGGAAGCATATGTAGAAGAAGTGAGAAAATTGGAGGAGCACTTTGACGGGCTGCAAACAGAGCACGTGCCCCATGCAGAAAACAGCATTGCTGACCACCTGTCAAAGTGCGTTGCTCAGAAGCTCCCTGTGGAACCAGGAACTTTTGTACTCCGTCTAACTCAACCATCAGTTTCCCCGTTAGTGTTGGCCAGAAAAAGGAGAAAACTAAACACCGGCAAGCATTTCCCAGCAAAGCTCCCTGGAGCCGCTGGTGAGAAGGTTGCTAGGGAGAACCCTATGTTGGTTGGTGAGGTACACCCTCTGGCAGAACGCCAAGTTCTCGCTGTTGAGGCTGGTACTCCCACAGCAGAGGAGATGCCTTTGGTCCTCGTCATTGAGCCACAAGCTCTGGCATGGGCACAACATATAGTCCAATTCCTGCAGACAGGAAAACTTCCTGATGAGCCAGAGGAATCTGAAAAAGTGGCCCGCCAGTCAAGTATGCATCAGTTTGTGGATAACACTTTGTACAGAAAGAGGCCAAACAGTGTGAAGTTGAAATGTATTACCCAGGAAGACGAACTAATGTTGTTGGCAGAAATAAATGGAGGTGTGTGTGGGTCACATCTAGGATCAAGAGCACTTGCCGGAAAAGCTTTCCGGCAAGGATTCTACTGGCCCACTGCCCTCCGGGATGCAACTGAGCTCGTCACCAAGTGTGAAGCCTATCAGTTCCATTCCAAGAACATTCATGAACCTGCCCAAGCCCTTCAAACAATCCATTTATCATGGCCTTTCCCGGTCTGGGGGCTCGACATCTTGGGCCCCTTTCCCCGTGCTACCGGGGGCTTTGAATTCTTGTACGTAGCAATCGACAAGTTTACAAAGTGGCCCGAGGTGGAGCCAGTGAGGAAGGTGACTGCGCAATCAGTTATCAAGTTCCTTAAAGGATTGGTGTGCCGTTTTGGAGTACCCAACAGGGTGATCACCGAGAATGGCACACAATTCACAAGCCTCGCCTTCATATAGTACATCCAAAGCCTTGGAAGCAAGGTCTCTTTCGCCTCTGTTGCCCACCCTAGGAGTAACAGACAAGCCAAAAGGATGAACGCTGAAGTGCTGTGAGGGCTCAAGACAAGAACTTTTGATAAGTTGCAAAAATGCGGCAAGCGCTGGGTCGATGAGCTGCCGGTGGTTCTTTGGTCAATCAGAACGACACCAAATCGAGCTACTGGCCAGACTCCCTTCTCCCTAGTATATGGTGCAGAAGCAGTGCTCCCCACGGAACTCACATACGGGTCACCTCGAGTACTTGCCTACGATGAAGTAGTGCAGGAGCAACTACGGCATGATGATGTCGCGCTCCTCGAGGAAGATCATCTCCGGGCAGCTGTACGTGCTGCACGATACTAGCAAGCCCTGCACCACTATCACAGCCGCAGGGTTCACGCCCGGAGCCTTGAGGAAGGTGACCTTGTCCTTAGGCGCGTTTAGTTCGCCAAGGGTGCAAACAAGTTGACACCAAAGTGGGAAGGCCCTTACCAAGTAGTACGTGTCACCAGACCTAGCGCAGTCCGTTTAGAGACTGAAGATGGCATCCCAATGCAAAACTCATGGAATATTGAGCATCTTCGCAAGTTCTACCCATAAGGCGCGGTTGCTGGGCCCTGCCCTGGCAACCTGTTTTGTACAAGCTGATGAGGACATCAATACCATTGTTACACCCACAGCCCCTGCTGCTATACATATTGGACCAATTACTAGAGCTCATGCACGCCAATTGAATTACCAGGTACTTTCATTTCTTGGTGACAATTCTAATGTTCATGAGAATATGATGCTGCCTAAATTGGATACATTTGTGTTGATTACTAATGAAGGGCCTAGCATGGACAAGAGGGATGAACACTGGAGCAGGATCAAGCATGGAGATGAAGGCACGTGCGAAGGGATCTAGAATGGCATTTCTAGTGCATATTTGAGCACTTTGAAGCCTCTGTGATGACCTACAAGGACATGGATGAAATATACAAGATGCCCCTTCATAAATTTCGTCCATAGCTTATTTTAGGTGCTGCGCCACCTTATTTTTGGGCCAGACCCATGTAATTTCGAAATACTTAAGTATACGCTGTTTTTAGAGTCCGTACGCGTGGGGAAACAAAGTTAGGGTTGGTTTTGGACCCCTCCTACAAGGGGCCACGAAATTCCCCCTACCCCTCCATATATACAACCCTTAGGGCGTCGTTTAGACTTTGGGTTTTGTTTAGATTAAAAGTTTGCCATAGCAGCAACTTCACGTACTTCATTTGTGTTCAACGACCAGACCAAGACGTCACAGAACCCTACCTTGATCAATAAAGCTTTCATCTTATATACGCAATATCCAGATTGCAATCTCTATTTCTTTCTTGTTCTTCATTTGCTTGTAGGAAATAGAGCCTCATGGTCAGGTTGATCGTGCTCCGGCGTGGTCAATAACCTCTCGGAGTTGGTTTAGCGATTACTAAGGCGCGACGTCCTCGCACGTTCATAGTTGGATCGTCAAAGTCTACTCCTCCGAAAATGATAATCACCATCTCATCGAAAGACGGGACACCTTTGCCTCTATCAAGTGGTATCAGATTCCCAGTGATGAGGACATCAATACCATTGTTACACCCACAACCCCTGCTACTATACATACTGGACCAATTACTAGAGTTCGCGCATGCCAATTGAATTACCAGGTACTTTTGTTTCTTAGTGACAATTCTAATGTTCATAAGAATATGATGCTGCCTAAATTGGATACATTTGTGTTGATTACTAATGAAGGGCCTAGCATGGACAAGAGGGATGAACACTGGAGCAGGATCAAGCATGGAGATGAAGGCGCGCGCGAAAGGATCCAGAATGGCGTTTCTAGTGCATATTTGAGCACTTTGAAGCCTCCGTGATGAACTACAAGGACATGGACGAAATATACAAGGTGCCCCTTCATAAATTTCGTCCATAGCTTATTTTAGGTGCTGCGCCACCTTATTTTTGGGCCAAACCCATGTAATTTCAAAATACAACTTCCTAGGCTGTTTTTAGAGTCCGCATGTGTGGGGAAACAAAGTTAGGGTTGGTTTCGGACCCCTCCTACAAGGGGCCACGAAATTCCACCTACTCCTCCATATATACAGCTCTTAGGGCGACGTGTAGACTTTGGGTTTTGTTTAGATTGAAAGTTCACCATAGCTGCAATTTCGCGTACTTCGTTTGTGTTCAACGACCAGACAAAGATGTCACAGAACCCCACCTTGATCAATAATGCTTTCATCTTATATTCGCCATATCCAGATTGCAATCTTAGTTTCTTACTTGTTCTTCATTTGCTTGCAGGAAATAGAGCCTCGTGGTCAGGTTGATCATGCTCCAGCGTGGTCAATAACCTCTCGGAGTTGGTTTAGCGATTGCTAAGGCGCGACGTCCTTGCATGTTCGTAGTCGGATCATCAAAGTCTACTCCACCAAAAACAATAGCCACCATCTCATCGAAAGATGGGACACCTTTGCCTCTATCAAGTGGTATCAGATTTCCAGGTTGCTCGGTGAGATTTTCCAGTTTTTCGTAGTTTAGATCAAGTCTGTTCTTCATACCTATAGTCCACGAAAAAGCCAAAAAAAAATTAGGGTTAGTTCATCATATCCGAACCAATCTGAGCCTTTGCATAATCTTTTTAGAGTTTTGCTTTGTTGAATTTACGGTTGCATCGTCGTGTCGAGTTGCTGGTTTTAGCGTCTAGTCCTTTAGAATTTCGAGTTCTATTCACAGGTTGTCACGTTGCCGCTGCCATATATCACCACTGCATCATCATCATCGCCACTGCCATATACCACCACCGCACCAACTTCATCGCCGCTGCCATATACCACCACCACATATTCGCCGCCAATCCGAGTCCATATACGCCACCACATATCCACCGCCATCATGCCAATCCAAGTCCACCTACAACATATATCTGCCACCAGTCCGAGTTCCACTAGATTCATCTCTGCCACCAGTCCTAGTCCGAGTTCAGTATTTGTTACTCTGTTTAAGATTTCCAGATCACGTCATAATACATGTCATGACAGAGTAGGACTCCCCAACTTCTGTGCTACCCGCAGTAGAAAAAAAGTTCCAGTTTAAAAAACCTAAGTCTGGAAAATTCTGGCTAGGCAGTTTTTAGGCCATTTGTAGACTTTTTCGGAAAAAATTGTTGCGGAGCAAAAAAAAGAGGAAAAAAAGTGCAAAAAAAGTGAAAAAAAATTAAAAAAATTCAGAGTGTGCTCCTCCCTTGTTTACGTGCAGCGCTGTGATTTTGTTAGTGTTCTAGGCTCGCGTCTCTAGTATGGTCTAGCCTAGGACTAGCACTGTAACATCGTTGAACGTTTATTCAACTTTGCATCTCTGAATTGATTATTGCTGACATTTTTGCTACCATATCATAAGCCTTCCCAGCTCCACATACATCTACATCGTGCGTTTGACACCACCTGGCTATCGGTCTATCCAAGCTTTGAGAGTTTTGACTACAAAGGTTGCCGATCACCACCTGCTGCTGGGTAAGAACTGGTAAGAATTTGAGATTTGTTTGACAAATTTGTGACACCACACCACCACCACTTTCTAGTAGTCTGTAGGATCATATTCTTGTGTGTTTCTATTGCTGCTAACCATGGCAGGATCACAAGCCGATGAGATTGACTGGGAGAACATGACGAAGAAGGAGCGTCATGATAAATTTCAGCAAATGTTGAGTCAACAGGTGGAAGACGTGATGGCCAGCTTTGGAAAGGCACTGGAGAGGATGGATGACATTGAGAAGACAATTGACACCAAGTTGGACGCCAAGTTCGATGCAGTACTTGCACGTCTACCACAGCCACCGCCCGCATCTGCTGCACCATTGCAACAACATCAACAACCACCTCCACGTCGCGATCCAGCAGGGCGAGCGCAGCTTGTTCCTTTTGAGCCAGGACAAACTTTTGGTGCCACTGCTACTGCTGTTGATGCTTCGGTAGCTCCTGCTGCTACTGCAGAGGTGGAGGACTATTATGAAGATGAGGTTGATCAAAATCAGAACTACGTGCAACCACCAACACCACCAGCACCAGGTCGTCCTCATGCTTATAATCGCAACGGTAGGGCTGTAGCACCACCTCAGGTACGAGATTATGACCATATTCCAAAACTCAAATTGAATATTCCACCATTTGAGGGTAGATACATTCTTGATGTATATCTTACTTGGGAGTTAGAAACTGAACAACGTTTCACATGCTTACAATATCCTGAGGATAGATGTGTTGCTCCTGCTGTTTGTGAATTCACTAGTTTTGCTTCTGTTTGGTGGTCTGAACATTGTAGATTATATCATGATAATATTCCTACTACTTGGGCTTCGTTGAAAACTGCTATGCGTACTCGTTGGGTTCCACCATATAATAAACGTGAATTACTTCAGAAATTGCAGCGTTTAAGACATGGAAAAAATTATGTAGAGGAATATTATCAGGAATTACAAACTGGCATGATTAGATGTGGTATTGTTGAGGATAATGAAGCTATGCTTGCATGTTTTATGGGTGGTTTAAATAAAGAGATTCAGACCATTTTAGAATATAAGGAGTATAACAATATCACTCATTTATTCCATCTTGCTTGCAAAGTTGAACGTGAAGTGCAGGATCGACAGGCATTGGCGCAGACTCACTTTTCTGTAGGTCGACCTTCATCATGGACATCGCGTGCATCTTCTACTTCCACACGTTCTGCTACACCGGCACCTCCGTCAGCTGCCACCTCCAGCTGTGATACAAGAAAGCAGGCACAACCACCACTATTTGCCAAGAGCACACCTGCCGGGCTTGCACAGAGCTCTTCTTCATCCATGGCATCAACAGGGCACACACATGATATTATTTGTCATCGTTGTAAGGGTCGAGGTCATTATGCGAGAGAATGCCAATCTCCGCGTGTTATGATTGCTACTGAGGATGGTGGGTATGAGTCTGCTAGAGACTATGATGAGGAGACTTTGGCTCTTATTACAAGTGAAGAACACGGTGGAGATGATTCTGATCATGAGACGCAATACAAGGCTCTTGAAGATGCTGACAGGTATGAAAGTTTAGTTGCTCAATGTGTTTTGAGTGTGCAGGTCACACAAGCTAAGCAAAATCAGAGGCATAATTTGTTCCATACAAAGGGAGTTGTGAAGGAACGTTCTGTTCACGTCATCATAGATGGAGGGAGCTGCAACAACTTGGCTAGCATGGAGATGGTGGAGAAGCTATCTCTCACCACAAGACCACATCCACATCCTTACTACATCCAATGGTTCAACAACAGTGGCAAGGTTAAGGTAAAACATACTGTTCGTGTGCATTTTAGTATCTCTACATATGCTGATTATGTTGATTGTGATGTGGTACCCATGCAAGCATGTTCCTTATTACTTGGTAGACCATGGCAATTTGATAAAAATTCTGTACACCATGGTAGAAACAATCAGTATACTCTTGTTCATAAGGATAAACATATTACTTTGCTTCCTATGTCTCCTGATTCCATTTTGACAGATGATATTAATAGAGCTAATAAAGCAAAACAGGAGAAAAATAAGAGTGAAAATCAGATTGAGGCAAAAGAATTTACGCAACAAATGAAGCCTAATAATAAACCATCTAGTGTTGCTTCTGAAATTAAATTGAAAAGTGCATGTTTACTTGCTTCCAAATCTGTTCTTGATGATATAGATTTCACCAAATCTGTTTGCTTTGCTTTTGTGTGCAAAGAGGCATTATTTTCATTCGAGGACATGCCTTCCTCTTTGCCTCCTACTGTCACTAACATTTTGCAGGAGTTCGCTGACGTCTTTCCACAAGACGTGCCACCGGGATTACCACCTATTCGAGGGATTGAGCATCAAATTGACTTAAATCCCGGTGCATCGCTTCCCAACCATGCACCATACCATACCAATCCAGAGGAGACGAAGGAGATTATGCGTCAAGCACAGGAGCTACTCGACAAAGGTTATATACATGAATCCCTTAGTCCTTATGCTGTTCCTATTATTCTAGTGCCGAAAAAGGAGGTACATCGCGTATGTGTGCTGATTGTAGAGGCATTAATAATATCACTATTCGTTATCGTCATCCTATTCCTAGGCTAGATGATATGCTTGATGATTTGAGTGGCTCTACAATATTCTCCAAAGTTGATTTGCGTAGTGGATACCATCAAATTCGTATGAAATTGGGAGATGAATGGAAAACATCATTTAAAACTAAGTTTGGATTATATGAGTGGTTAGTCATGCCTTTTGGGTTAACTAATGCACCTAGTACTTTCATGAGATTAATGAACGAAGTTTTACGTGCTCTCATGGGATGATTTGTGGTTGTTTACTTCGATGATATACTGATTTATAGCAGATCTTTGGAGGAACATTTGGAATATTTACGTGCTATTTTTATTGCTTTACGTGATGCACGTTTGTTTGGTAACCTTGGGAAGTGCACCTTTTGCACCGACCGAGTATCTTTTCTTGGCTATGTTGTTACTCCACAGGGAATTGAAGTTGATAAAGCAAAGATTGAAGCTATTGAGAGTTGGCCACAGCCCAAAACGGTCACACAAGTGAGGAGTTTTGGTATTGCTGGTTTCTATAGGCGTTTTGTGAGATATTTCAGCACCATTGCTGCACCTCTCAATGAGCTTACAAAGAAGGATGTGCCTTTTGTTTGGGGTACCGCACAGGAAGAAGCCTTCACAGTATTGAAAGATAAGTTGACACATGCTCCTTTACTCCAACTTCCTGATTTTAATAATAATTTTGAGCTTGAATGTGATGCTAGTGGAATTGGATTAGGAGGTGTGTTACTACAAGATGGTAAATCTGTTGCATACTTTTCTGAAAAATTGAGTGGGCCTAGTCTGAACTATTCTACTTATGATAAAGAATTTTATGCTCTTGTTCGGACATTAGAAACATGGCAACATTATTTATGGCCCAAAGAATTTGTTATTCATTCTGCTCATGAATCTTTGAAACATATTAAAAGTCAAGCAAAACTGAACCATAGACATGCTAAATGGGTTGAATTCATTGAGACTTTCCCTTATGTCATTAAAAAAAATAAGGATAAAGAAAATGTTATTGCTGATGCATTGTCTCATTGTTATACTATGATTTCCCAACTTGACTTTAAAATATTTGGTTTGGAGACCATCAAAGATCAATATGTGCATGATCCTGAATTTAAAGATGTATTGCAGAATTGTAAAGAAGGGAGAACATGGAACAAGTTCATCGTTAACGATGGATTTGTGTTTCGTGCTAATAAGCTATGCATTCCAGCTAGCTCTGTTCGTCTTTTATTGTTGCAGGAGGCGCATGGAGGAGGATTAATGGGACACTTTGGCGTGAAGAAGACAAAGGATATACTTGCTACACATTTCTTTCGGCCAAAGATGAGACGGGATGTTGAGCGTTTTGTTGCTCGCTGCACTACATGTCAAAAACTAAGTCACGACTCAATTCTCATGGTTTATATATGCCTTTGCCTGTACCAAGTGTTCCATGGGAGGATATGTCTATGGACTTTGTTTTAGGTTTACCTCGAACAAAGAAGGGGAGGGATAGCATATTTGTTGTCGTGGATAGATTTTCAAAAATGGCACACTTTATACCATGTCATAAAAGCGATGATGCTGCTAATGTTGCTGATTTGTTCTTTCATGAAATTATTCGCTTGCATGGTGTGCCAAATACAATTGTTTCAGATCGTGATACTAAGTTTCTTAGCCACTTTTGGAGATGTTTATGGGCTAAGTTGGGGACTAAACTGCTTTTTATTACTACATGTCATCCCCAAACAGATGGACAAACTGAAGTAGTCAATAGAACATTGTCTACTATGCTTAGGGGAATTTTGAAGAATAATAAGAAAATGTGGGAAGAATGCTTGCCTCATATTGAATTTGCTTATAATCGTTCGCTGCATTCTACTACTAAGATGTGTCCTTTTGAGATTGTGTATGGTTTTCTACCTTGTGCACCTATTGATTTGTTGCCTCTTCCATCTTCGGAGAAGGTTAGTTTTGATGCTAAACAACGTGCTGAATTGATCTTAAAAATGCATGAGTTAACTAAGGAGAACATTGAGCGTATAAATGCTAAATATAAAATTGCTGGAGATAAGGGTAGAAAACATGTTGTGTTTGCACCTGGAGATCTTGTTTGGTTACATTTGCGTAAGGATAGATTTCCTGATTTGCGCAAATCAAAGCTAATGCCACATGCTGATGGTCCTTTTAAGGTGTTAGAGAAAATAAATGATAATGCATATAAACTTGAGCTGCCTGTAGATTTTGGGGTTAGTCCCTCTTTTAACATTGCAGATTTGAAGCCTTATTTGGGTGAGGAGGATGAGCTTCCGTCAAGGACGACTTCCTTTCAAGAAGGGGAGGATGATGAGGACATCAATACCATTGTTACACCCAAAACCCCTGCTGCTATACATACTGGACCAATTACTAGAGCTCGTGCACGCCAATTGAATTACCAGGTACTATCGTTTCTTGGTGACAATTCTAATGTTCATGAGAATATGATGCTACCTAAATTGGATACATTTGTGTTGATTACTAATGAAGGGCCTAGCATGGACAAGAGGGATGAACACTGGAGCAGGATCAGGCATGGAGATGAAGGCGCGCGCGAAAGGATCCAGAATGGCGTTTCTAGTGCATATTTGAGCACTTTGTAGCCTCCGTGATGAACTAATTCCCGGTGCTTCACTGCCAAACCATGCGCCATATCATACCAATCGAGAGGAGACGAAGGAGATTATGTGTCAACTACAGGAGCTGCTCGACAAAGGTTATATACGCGAATCTCTTAGTCATTGTGCTGTTCCTATTATACTAGTGCCAAAAAAGAATGGTACGTCACGTATGTGTGTTGATTGTAGAAGCATTAATAATATTACTATTTGTTATCGTCATCCTATTCCTAGGCTAGATGATATGCTTGATGAATTGAGTGGCTCTACAATATTCTCCAAAGTTGATTTGCATAGTGGATACCATCAAATTCATATGAAATTGGGAGATGAATGGAAAACAACATTTAAAACTAAGTTTGGTTTGTATGAGTGGTTAGTCATGCCTTTTGGGTTAACTAATGCACCCAGTACTTTCATGAGATTAATGAACGAAGTTTTACGTGCTTTCATTGGATGATTTGTGGTAGTCTATTTTGATGATATACTGATTTATAGCAAATCTTTGGAAGAACATTTGGAACATTTACGTGCTATTTTTATTGCTCTACGTGATGCACGTTTGTTTGGTAACCTTGGGAAGTGCACCTTTTGCATCGATCGAGTATCTTTTCTTGGCTATGTTGTTACTCCACAGGGAATTGAAGTTGATAAAGCCAAGATTGAAGCTATTGAGAGTTGGCCGCAGCCCAAAATGGTCACACAAGTGTGGAGTTTTCTTGGACTCGCTGGTTTCTATATGTGTTTTCTGAGAGATTTTAGCACCATTGCTGCACCTCTCAATGAGCTTACAAAGAAGGATGTGCCTTTTGTTTGGGGTACCGCACAGGAAGAAGCCTTCACAGTATTGAAAGATAAGTTGACACATGCTCCTTTACTCCAACTTCCTGATTTTAATAATAATTTTGAGCTTGAATGTGATGCTAGTGGAATTGGATTAGGAGGTGTGTTACTACAAGATGGTAAATCTGTTGCATACTTTTCTGAAAAATTGAGTGGGCCTAGTCTGAACTATTCTACTTATGATAAAGAATTTTATGCTCTTGTTCGGACATTAGAAACATGGCAACATTATTTATGGCCCAAAGAATTTGTTATTCATTCTGCTCATGAATCTTTGAAACATATTAAAAGTCAAGCAAAACTGAACCGTAGACATGCTAAATGGGTTGAATTCATTGAGACTTTCCCTTATGTCATTAAAAAAAATAAGGATAAAGAAAATGTTATTGCTGATGCATTGTCTCATTGTTATACTATGATTTCCCAACTTGACTTTAAAATATTTGGTTTGGAGACCATCAAAGATCAATATGTGCATGATCCTGAATTTAAAGATGTATTGCAGAATTGTAAAGAAGGGAGAACATGGAACAAGTTCATCGTTAACGATGGATTTGTGTTTCGTGCTAATAAGCTATGCATTCCAGCTAGCTCTGTTCGTCTTTTATTGTTGCAGGAGGCGCATGGAGGAGGATTAATGGGACACTTTGGCGTGAAGAAGACAAAGGATATACTTGCTACACATTTCTTTCGGCCAAAGATGAGACGGGATGTTGAGCGTTTTGTTGCTCGCTGCACTACATGTCAAAAACTAAGTCACGACTCAATTCTCATGGTTTATATATGCCTTTGCCTGTACCAAGTGTTCCATGGGAGGATATGTCTATGGACTTTGTTTTAGGTTTACCTCGAACAAAGAAGGGGAGGGATAGCATATTTGTTGTCGTGGATAGATTTTCAAAAATGGCACACTTTATACCATGTCATAAAAGCGATGATGCTGCTAATGTTGCTGATTTGTTCTTTCATGAAATTATTCGCTTGCATGGTGTGCCAAATACAATTGTTTCAGATCGTGATACTAAGTTTCTTAGCCACTTTTGGAGATGTTTATGGGCTAAGTTGGGGACTAAACTGCTTTTTATTACTACATGTCATCCCCAAACAGATGGACAAACTGAAGTAGTCAATAGAACATTGTCTACTATGCTTAGGGGAATTTTGAAGAATAATAAGAAAATGTGGGAAGAATGCTTGCCTCATATTGAATTTGCTTATAATCGTTCGCTGCATTCTACTACTAAGATGTGTCCTTTTGAGATTGTGTATGGTTTTCTACCTTGTGCACCTATTGATTTGTTGCCTCTTCCATCTTCGGAGAAGGTTAGTTTTGATGCTAAACAACGTGCTGAATTGATCTTAAAAATGCATGAGTTAACTAAGGAGAACATTGAGCGTATAAATGCTAAATATAAAATTGCTGGAGATAAGGGTAGAAAACATGTTGTGTTTGCACCTGGAGATCTTGTTTGGTTACATTTGCGTAAGGATAGATTTCCTGATTTGCGCAAATCAAAGCTAATGCCACATGCTGATGGTCCTTTTAAGGTGTTAGAGAAAATAAATGATAATGCATATAAACTTGAGCTGCCTGTAGATTTTGGGGTTAGTCCCTCTTTTAACATTGCAGATTTGAAGCCTTATTTGGGTGAGGAGGATGAGCTTCCGTCAAGGACGACTTCCTTTCAAGAAGGGGAGGATGATGAGGACATCAATACCATTGTTACACCCAAAACCCCTGCTGCTATACATACTGGACCAATTACTAGAGCTCGTGCACGCCAATTGAATTACCAGGTACTATCGTTTCTTGGTGACAATTCTAATGTTCATGAGAATATGATGCTACCTAAATTGGATACATTTGTGTTGATTACTAATGAAGGGCCTAGCATGGACAAGAGGGATGAACACTGGAGCAGGATCAGGCATGGAGATGAAGGCGCGCGCGAAAGGATCCAGAATGGCGTTTCTAGTGCATATTTGAGCACTTTGTAGCCTCCGTGATGAACTAATTCCCGGTGCTTCACTGCCAAACCATGCGCCATATCATACCAATCGAGAGGAGACGAAGGAGATTATGTGTCAACTACAGGAGCTGCTCGACAAAGGTTATATACGCGAATCTCTTAGTCATTGTGCTGTTCCTATTATACTAGTGCCAAAAAAGAATGGTACGTCACGTATGTGTGTTGATTGTAGAAGCATTAATAATATTACTATTTGTTATCGTCATCCTATTCCTAGGCTAGATGATATGCTTGATGAATTGAGTGGCTCTACAATATTCTCCAAAGTTGATTTGCATAGTGGATACCATCAAATTCATATGAAATTGGGAGATGAATGGAAAACAACATTTAAAACTAAGTTTGGTTTGTATGAGTGGTTAGTCATGCCTTTTGGGTTAACTAATGCACCCAGTACTTTCATGAGATTAATGAACGAAGTTTTACGTGCTTTCATTGGATGATTTGTGGTAGTCTATTTTGATGATATACTGATTTATAGCAAATCTTTGGAAGAACATTTGGAACATTTACGTGCTATTTTTATTGCTCTACGTGATGCACGTTTGTTTGGTAACCTTGGGAAGTGCACCTTTTGCATCGATCGAGTATCTTTTCTTGGCTATGTTGTTACTCCACAGGGAGTTGAAGTTGATAAAGCCAAGATTGAAGCTATTGAGAGTTGGCCGCAGCCCAAAATGGTCACACAAGTGTGGAGTTTTCTTGGACTCGCTGGTTTCTATATGTGTTTTCTGAGAGATTTTAGCACCATTACTGCACCTCTCAATGAGCTTACAAAGAAGGATGTGCCTTTTGTTTGGGGTACCGCACAGGAAGAAGCCTTCACGGTATTGAAAGATAAGTTGACACATGCTCCTTTACTCGAACTTCCTGATTTTAATAAGACTTTTGAGCTTGAATGTGATGCCAGTGGAATTGGATTAGGAGGTGTGTTATTACAACATGGCAAACATGTTGCATACTTTTCTGAAAATTGAGTGGGCCTAGTTTGAACTATTCTACTTATGATAAATAATTATATGCTCTTGTTCACACCTAAGTAACATGGCAACATTATTTATGGCCCAAAGAATTTGTTATACATTCTGATCATGAATCTTTGAAACACATTAAAAGTCAAGCAAAACTGAACTGTAGACATGCTAAATGGGTTGAATTCATTGATACTTTCCCTTATGTCATTAAACACAAGAAGGGTAACGAAAATGTTATTCCTGATGCATTGTCTCGTCGTTATACTATGCTTTCACAACTTGACTTTAAAATATTTGGTTTGGAGACCATCAAAGATCAATATGTGCATGATGCTGAATTTAAAGATGTATTGCAGAATTGTAAAGAAGGGAGAACATGGAACAAGTTCATTGTTAATGATGGATTTGTGTTTCGTGCTAACTAGCTATGCATTCCAGCTAGCTCCGTTCATCTTTTGTTGTTGCAGGAGGCACATGGAGGAGTATTAATGGGACACTTTGGCATGACGAAGACGGAGGATATACTTGCTACACATTTCTTTTGGCCAAAGATGAGACGGGATGTTGAGCGTTTTGTTGCTCGCTTCACTACATGTCAAAAAGCTAAGTCACGACTCAATCCTCATGGTTTATATATGCCTTTGCCTGTACCTAGTGTTCCTTGGGAGGATATATCTATGGATTTTGTTTTAGGTTTACCTCAAACAAAGAAGGGGAGGGATAGCATATTTGTTGTCGTGGATAGATTTTCAAAAATGGCACACTTCATACCATGTCATAAAAGCGATGATGCTGCTCATGTTGCTGATTTGTTCTTTCGTGAAATTATTCGCTTGCATGGTGTGCCAAATACTATTGTTTCAGATCGTGATACTAAATTTCTTAGCCACTTTTGGAGATGTTTATGGGCTAAGTTGGGGACTAAACTGCTTTTTAGTACTACTTGTCACCCCCAAACTGATGGATAAACTGAAGTAGTAAATAGAACATTGTCTACTATGCTTAGGGCTGTTTTGAAGAATAACAAGAAAATGTGGGAAGAATGCTTGCCTCATATTGAATTTCCTTATAACCGTTCGCTGCATTCTACTACTAAGATGTGCCCTTTTGAAATTGTGTATGGTTTCCTACCTCGTGCACCTATTGATGTGTTGCCTCTTCCATCTTCGGAGAAGGTTAATTTTGATGCTAAACAACGTGCTGAATTGATCTTAAAAATGCATGAGTTAACTAAGGAGAACATTGAGCGTATGAATGCTAAATATAAACTTGCTGGAGATAAGGGTAGAAAACATGTTGTGTTTGCACCTGGAGATCTTGTTTGGTTACATTTGCGTAAGGATAGATTTCCTTATTTGCGCAAATCAAAGCTAATGCCACGTGCTGATGGTCCTTTTAATGTGTTAGAGAAAATAAATGATAATGCATATAAACTTGAGCTACCTGCAGATTTTGGGGTTAGTCCCACTTTTAACATTGCAGATTTGAAGCCTTATTTGGGTGAGGAAGATGAGCTTCCATCGAGGACGACTTCATTTCAAGAAGGGGATGATGATGAGGACATCAATACCATTGTTACACCCACAGCCCCTGCTGCTATACATACTCGACTAATTACTAGTGCTCGCGCACGCCAATTGAATTACCAGGTACTTTCGTTTCTTGGTGACAATTCTACTGTTCATGAGAATATGATGCTGCCTAAATTGGATACATTTGTGTTGATTACTAATGAAGGGCCTAGCATGGACAAGAGGGATGAACACTGGAGCAGGATCAAGCATGGAGATGAAGGCGCGCGCGAAAGGATCCAGAATGGCGTTTCTAGTGCATATTTGAGCACTTTGTAGCCTCCGTGATGAACTAATTCCCGGTGCTTCACTGCCAAACCATGCGCCATATCATACCAATCGAGAGGAGACGAAGGAGATTATGTGTCAACTACAGGAGCTGCTCGACAAAGGTTATATACGCGAATCTCTTAGTCATTGTGCTGTTCCTATTATACTAGTGCCAAAAAAGAATGGTACGTCACGTATGTGTGTTGATTGTAGAAGCATTAATAATATTACTATTTGTTATCGTCATCCTATTCCTAGGCTAGATGATATGCTTGATGAATTGAGTGGCTCTACAATATTCTCCAAAGTTGATTTGCATAGTGGATACCATCAAATTCATATGAAATTGGGAGATGAATGGAAAACAACATTTAAAACTAAGTTTGGTTTGTATGAGTGGTTAGTCATGCCTTTTGGGTTAACTAATGCACCCAGTACTTTCATGAGATTAATGAACGAAGTTTTACGTGCTTTCATTGGATGATTTGTGGTAGTCTATTTTGATGATATACTGATTTATAGCAAATCTTTGGAAGAACATTTGGAACATTTACGTGCTATTTTTATTGCTCTACGTGATGCACGTTTGTTTGGTAACCTTGGGAAGTGCACCTTTTGCATCGATCGAGTATCTTTTCTTGGCTATGTTGTTACTCCACAGGGAGTTGAAGTTGATAAAGCCAAGATTGAAGCTATTGAGAGTTGGCCGCAGCCCAAAATGGTCACACAAGTGTGGAGTTTTCTTGGACTCGCTGGTTTCTATATGTGTTTTCTGAGAGATTTTAGCACCATTACTGCACCTCTCAATGAGCTTACAAAGAAGGATGTGCCTTTTGTTTGGGGTACTGCACAGGAAGAAGCCTTCACGGTATTGAAAGATAAGTTGACACATGCTCCTTTACTCGAACTTCCTGATTTTAATAAGACTTTTGAGCTTGAATGTGATGCCAGTGGAATTGGATTAGGAGGTGTGTTATTACAACATGGCAAACATGTTGCATACTTTTCTGAAAATTGAGTGGGCCTAGTTTGAACTATTCTACTTATGATAAATAATTATATGCTCTTGTTCACACCTAAGTAACATGGCAACATTATTTATGGCCCAAAGAATTTGTTATACATTCTGATCATGAATCTTTGAAACACATTAAAAGTCAAGCAAAACTGAACTGTAGACATGCTAAATGGGTTGAATTCATTGATACTTTCCCTTATGTCATTAAACACAAGAAGGGTAACGAAAATGTTATTCCTGATGCATTGTCTCGTCGTTATACTATGCTTTCACAACTTGACTTTAAAATATTTGGTTTGGAGACCATCAAAGATCAATATGTGCATGATGCTGAATTTAAAGATGTATTGCAGAATTGTAAAGAAGGGAGAACATGGAACAAGTTCATTGTTAATGATGGATTTGTGTTTCGTGCTAACTAGCTATGCATTCCAGCTAGCTCCGTTCATCTTTTGTTGTTGCAGGAGGCACATGGAGGAGTATTAATGGGACACTTTGGCATGACGAAGACGGAGGATATACTTGCTACACATTTCTTTTGGCCAAAGATGAGACGGGATGTTGAGCGTTTTGTTGCTCGCTTCACTACATGTCAAAAAGCTAAGTCACGACTCAATCCTCATGGTTTATATATGCCTTTGCCTGTACCTAGTGTTCCTTGGGAGGATATATCTATGGATTTTGTTTTAGGTTTACCTCAAACAAAGAAGGGGAGGGATAGCATATTTGTTGTCGTGGATAGATTTTCAAAAATGGCACACTTCATACCATGTCATAAAAGCGATGATGCTGCTCATGTTGCTGATTTGTTCTTTCGTGAAATTATTCGCTTGCATGGTGTGCCAAATACTATTGTTTCAGATCGTGATACTAAATTTCTTAGCCACTTTTGGAGATGTTTATGGGCTAAGTTGGGGACTAAACTGCTTTTTAGTACTACTTGTCACCCCCAAACTGATGGATAAACTGAAGTAGTAAATAGAACATTGTCTACTATGCTTAGGGCTGTTTTGAAGAATAACAAGAAAATGTGGGAAGAATGCTTGCCTCATATTGAATTTCCTTATAACCGTTCGCTGCATTCTACTACTAAGATGTGCCCTTTTGAAATTGTGTATGGTTTCCTACCTCGTGCACCTATTGATGTGTTGCCTCTTCCATCTTCGGAGAAGGTTAATTTTGATGCTAAACAACGTGCTGAATTGATCTTAAAAATGCATGAGTTAACTAAGGAGAACATTGAGCGTATGAATGCTAAATATAAACTTGCTGGAGATAAGGGTAGAAAACATGTTGTGTTTGCACCTGGAGATCTTGTTTGGTTACATTTGCGTAAGGATAGATTTCCTTATTTGCGCAAATCAAAGCTAATGCCACGTGCTGATGGTCCTTTTAATGTGTTAGAGAAAATAAATGATAATGCATATAAACTTGAGCTACCTGCAGATTTTGGGGTTAGTCCCACTTTTAACATTGCAGATTTGAAGCCTTATTTGGGTGAGGAAGATGAGCTTCCATCGAGGACGACTTCATTTCAAGAAGGGGATGATGATGAGGACATCAATACCATTGTTACACCCACAGCCCCTGCTGCTATACATACTCGACTAATTACTAGTGCTCGCGCACGCCAATTGAATTACCAGGTACTTTCGTTTCTTGGTGACAATTCTACTGTTCATGAGAATATGATGCTGCCTAAATTGGATACATTTGTGTTGATTACTAATGAAGGGCCTAGCATGGACAAGAGGGATGAACACTGGAGCAGGATCAAGCATGGAGATGAAGGCGCGCGCGAAAGAATCCAGAATGGCGTTTCTAGTTCATATTTGAGCACTTTGAAGCCTCCGTGATGAACTACAAGGACATGGACGAAATATACAAGATGCCCCTTCATAAATTTCATCCATAGCTTATTTTAGGTGTTGCGACACCTTATTTTTGGGCCAGGCCCATGTAATTTCGAAATACAACTCCTACGCTGTTTTTAGAGTCCGTATGTGTGGGGAAACAAAGTTAGGGTTGGTTTCGGACCCCTCCTACAAAGGGCCACGAAATTCCCCCTACTCCTCCATATATACAGCCCTTAGGGCGACGTGTATACTTTGGGTTTTGTTTAGATTGAAAGTTCACCATAGCTGCAACTTCACGTACTTCGTTTGTGATCAACGACCAAACAAAGACGTAACAGAATGCCACCTTGATCAATAAAGCTTTCATCTTATATTCGCAATATCCAGATTGCAATCTTAGTTTCTTACTTGTTCTTCGTTTGCTTGCAGGAAATAGACCCTCGTGGTCAGGTTGATCATGCTCCGGCGTGGTCAATAACCTCTCGGAGTTGGTTTAGCGATTGCTAAGGCGCGACGTCCTCGCACGTTCGTAGTCGGATCGTCAAAGTCTGCTCCACCAAAAACGATAGCCACCATCTCATCGAAAGACGGGATACCTTTGCCTCTATCATCCAGGATGCTCAGTGAAATTTTACAGTTTTTCATAGTTTAGATCGAGTCTGTTCTTCATACCTATAGTCCATGAAAAAGCCAAAAAAAATTAGGGTTAGTTAATCATATCCGAACCAGTCTGAGCCTTTGCATAATATTTTCTGTATTTGCTTTGTTGAATTTGCGGTTGCATCATCGTGTCCAGTTGCTGGTCTTAGCGTCTTGTCCCTTAGAGTTTCGAGTTCTGTTCATAGGTTGTCACGCCACCGCCGCACCATCGTTATCACCGCTGCCATATACCACCATCGTCATCACCGCTGCCATATACCACCATCGCCTTCACCACTGCCATATACCACCATCGTCATCACCGCTGCCATATACCACCATCGCCGTCACCACTTCCATATACCACCATTGTCATCACCGCTGCCACATACCACATATCCACCACCATCACGCTAATCCGAGTTCACCTCCATCACAGATTCACCACTAGTTTGTGTTCCACCGCCCTACATATATCCACCAGATTCATCTCCGCCACCAGTCCGAGTTTCCACCAGATTCATCTCCGCCACCAGTCCTAGTCCAAGCCCAGTATTTGTTTCTTTGTTTTGATTTCCAGATCATGCCATACTCCGAGTTGTGACCAAGTCGGATTCCCCAATTTCTGTGCCACCCGTAGAAGAAAAATAGTTCCAGTTTAAAAAAAACTAAGTCTGGAAAATTCTGGCTAGGCAGTTTTTAGACCATTTGTAGACTTTTTCCAAAAAAAATTGTTGCGGAGCAAAAAAAAGAGGAAAAACAAAAGTGAAAAAAAAAGAATAGAAAAAAGAGATTCAGAGTGTGCTCCTTCCTTGTTTACATGCAGCACCACGATTTTGTTAGTGTTCTAGGCTCGCGTCTCTAGCACGGTCTAGCCTAGGACCAGCACAATACCGTCGTTGAGCGTTTATTCAACATTGCATCTCTAAATTGATTATTGCTGACATTTTTTCTACCATATCATAAGCCTTCCCAGCTCCACTTACATCTACATCCTCCGTTTGACACCACCTGCCAATCGCTCTATCCAAGCTTTGAGAGTTTTGACTACAATGGTTGCCGATCACCACCTGCTGCTGGGTAAGAACGGGTAAGAATTTGAGATTTGCTTGACGGATTTGTGACACCCCATCACCACCACTTTTTAGTAGTCTGTAGGATCATATTCTTGTGTGTTTCCATTGCTGCTAACCATGGCAGGACCACAAGCCGATGAGATTGACTGGGAGAACATGACGAAGAAGGAGCTTCATGATAAATTTCAGCAAATGTTGAGTCAATAGGTGGAAGACGTGATGGCCAGCTTTGGAAAGGCACTGGAGAGGATTGATGACGTTGAGAAGACAATTGACACCAAGTTGGATGCCAAGTTCGATAAAGTACTCGCACGTCTACCACAACCACCACCCGCATCTACTACACCATTGCAACAACATCAACAACCACCTCCACGCCGCGATCAAGCAGGGCGAGCGCAACGTGTTCCTCTTGAGCCTGGACAAACTTCTGGTGCCGCTGCTACTGCTGTTGATGCTTCTGTAGCTCCTGCTGCTACTGCAGAGTTGGAGGACTATTATGAGGATGAGGTTGATCAAAATCAGAACTACTTAGTGTTCCTTGGGAGGATATATCTATGGATTTTGTTTTAGGTTTACCTCGAACAAAGAAGGGGAGGGATAGCATATTTGTTGTCCTAGATAGATTTTCAAAAATGGCACACTTCATACCATGTCATAAAAGCGATGATGCTGCTAATGTTGCTGATTTGTTCTTTCGGGAAATTATTCGCTTGCATGGTGTGCCAAATACTATTATTTTAGATCGTGATACTAAATTTCTTAGCCACTTTTGGAGATGTTTATGGGCTAAGTTGGGGACTAAACTGCTTTTTAGTACTACTTGTCACCCCAAACTGATGGACAAACTGAAGTAGTAATTAGAACATTGTCTACTATGCTTAGGGCTGTTTTGAAGAATAACAAGAAAATGTGGGAAGAATGCTTGCCTCATATTGAATTTCCTTATAACCGTTCGCTGCATTCTACTACTAAGATGTGCCCTTTTGAAATTGTGTATGGTTTCCTACCTCGTGCACCTATTGATGTGTTGCCTCTTTCATCTTCGGAAAGGTTAATTTTGATGCTAAACAACATGCTGAATTGATCTTAAAAATGCATGAGTTAACTAAGGAGAACATTGAGCGTATGAATGCTAAATATAAACTTGCTGGAGATAAGGGTAGAAAACGTTTTGTGTTTGCACCTGGAGATCTTGTTTGGTTACATTTGCGTTAGGATAGATTTCCTGATTTGCGCAAATCAAAGCTAATGCCACGTGCTGATGGTCCTTTTAAGGTGTTAGAGAAAATAAATGATAATGCATATAAACTTGAGCTGCCTGCAGATTTTGGGGTTAGTCCCACTTTTAACATTGCAGATTTGAAGCCTTATTTGGGTGAGGAAGATGAACTTCTGTCGAGGACGGCTTCATTTCAAGAAGGGGATGATGATGAGGACATCAGTACCATTGTTACACCCACAAACCCTGCTGCTATACATACTCGACTAATTACTAGAGCTCGCGCACGCCAATTGAATTACCAGATATTTTCATTTCTTGGTGACAATTCTAATGTTCATGAGAATATGATGCTGCCTAAATTGGATACATTTGAGTTGATTACTAATGAAGGGCCTAGCATGGACAAGAAGAATGAATACTGGAGCAGGATCAAGCATGGAGATGAAGGCGCGCACGAAGGGATCTAGAATGACGTTTCTAGTGCATATTTGAGCACTTTGAAGCCTCCGTGATGACCTACAAGGACATGGACGAAATATACAAGATGCCCCTTCATAAATTTCCTCCATAGATTATTTTAGGTGCTGCGCCACCTTATTTTGGGGCCAGGTCCATGTAATTTCGAAATACTTAAGTATAGGCTGTTTTTAGAGTCCGTAAGTGTGGGAAAACAAAGTTAGGGTTGGTTTCGGACCCCTCCTACGAGGGGCCACGAAATTCCCCCCAACTCCTCCATATATACAGCCCTTAGGGCGTTGTTTAGACTTTGGGTTTTGTTTAGATTAAAAGTTCGCCATAGTTGCAAGTTCGCGTACTTTGTTTGTGTTCAACGACCAGACCAAGACGTCACAAAACCCCACCTTGATCAATAAAGCTTTCATCTTATATTTGCAATATCCAGATTGCAATCTCAGTTTCTTGCTTGTTCTTTGTTTTCTTGCAGGAAATAGACCCTTGTGGTCAGGTTGATCGTGCTCCAGTGTGGTCAATAACTGACAATGACATGTACCTGGGGTAGGGTAATAGGCCTGACCTAGACACCCTTCCCAAGGACATTACCTTAAAGTCAGGGATATTCAAAGGACAATACCATTCACTCGACCAGAAGCATTCCACTCGGAAAACCCAATTCCATTCGACCGGAGTGTACTCACTCGACCACATCAGAAATCACTCGGAAGACAGAAGATCTAAAGTCACTCAGAACGGCAACGGTCAGGTGTTCACTCTGGAGTCTTAATGATCATTTATATGCCTTTATTGCTGGCGTTACCAGTAACGTCCCATCTTTATGTACCTTAAATCCTATGTAACTGAGGGCTGGAGGGGTCTGGCAAACTCTATATAAGCCACCCCCCTCCTCAGGCACAAGGGTTCGCACCCCCTGTAACCTCACGCATAATTCAGTCGACCGAGCCTCCGGGCTCCGAGACGTAGGGCTGTTACTTCCTCCGAGAAGGGCCTGAACTCGTAAATCTTGCGTGCACAACCTCATCGTAGCTAGGATCTTGCCTCCTCATACCTACCGCCTATTCTACTGTGAGACTTAGAACCACTTCAGTTGGCGCCCATCGTGGGGCGGTGTCTTAGCGACTTTCCGGTGAGGTTGTGATTTTTTCCGATTCCCAGCATCATGGTTTCTGGTGGAGGTTCGGCTGAGGACCACGAGATCCGTCTCGGCGCGCTCGTCTTCATCGCCGACGACTCTGCCTGGCTCCAGGAGGCCCCCCTCGAGGTCGAGACACTCCCCGTCCGTGGGGCGACGCACTTTCGCGCGTGTGTCCACGGCGTCCTCCGGCGGCAGCCGTCGACCCAGTATTGGTCGGCTCCCGCAGTAACTTCGACCCCCGCCATTCATCGTCGCAAGCGATCCAGTCGGTCGCGGCTTCAGCAGTGGGTGAAGCATGCGGTGGTGCGTCAGTCGGCCACCCCTCAAGTCGCGGCGATCGAGCCCGATGAATCTCTCTATGGCCTGTTCGATCTATCGACTGGCTCCGTCGAGACCCTGTCCGAGTGCGACAGTAGCGACCCTGCAGCGGAGGTCCTGATTGTCGACACACCGCGCGGCCCACCTGGCATGCGTCGCAACGGTGGCGGCAACGGCGGTGGCGATCCGTCGCATGTTCACGAGGAATATCACCCCGAAACCCTCTCTTCGCAGCGGAGGGAGGAACTCCACCGCCGCAACGAGGAGGCACTCCACACGCCCATCGTCGGAGAGACCTCTGAGGCTCGGGCCTTGGAGGCAGCGCGCTTGGCCACTTTGGCTGAACGCACTCGAGTGGAGAACCTTCAGCATGCACTCGACGAACATGCTCGGCAGCAGATTCCTGAGTCCAGTCGACAGCGGCAATTGTTCCCGCCTCAACCTCAGGTATACCGCACTCCTATTCAGAATCTTACGGCCGCAGCTCGTATAGCAGAGTCCATCCAACCATCCCAGTCGGAGGCTGGACGAGGTTTGATGCAGATCCGGGCTCTGCTCCGGGCAGCAAGAGAGCAAAATACTGCAGTATCTCAGTCGCGTAACAGAATCCATAGCAGATCTGTGGTGGCCGACACAGTTCAATCGGCTCACAGCCCAAGATCGCCTCCGCGGCGTGAGGGACGTGGGCATCGCCAAGAACAGTACTTGGGTCAGAACCACGAGCAGTACGATCATCGGCTCGGCTGTGGTGACCACCGTCGAGTGCCTACGCCCCCTCTGAGAGGCGGATCATATGTGCCCCGGCGTTATGATGATAGGCGCCCAAACAGCAAAGAGCGGAGGGTGCCAGTTGACCCAAGAGAGCCAGGGTTTGATGCGAGGTCAATTTTGGTGCAAGGTTTGGTCGACAGGAACCGAGCACACAGAGAAGGGCGAGACAGAGATCACCCGAGTGGAAGCAGAGTACATGTTTCAGGCCCCGAGTGTTTTAGCAGGGCCATCAGAGCTGCTGAGATCCCCCCCAACTTCAGGTTGGCAACTGGGGTTAGTAAGTTCACCGGTGAGTCGAAGCCTGACACTTGGCTGGAAGATTACCGGGTAGCTGTTTAGATCGGTGGTGGAAATGATGAGGTAGCTATGAAACATCTTCCTCTCATGTTGGAAGGATCGGCCAGAGCATGGCTGAATCAGTTGGCTCCAGGCAGTATATTCAGCTGGGAAGAGTTAGCTCGAGTGTTTGTCCGGACATTCGAGGGCACATGCAAACGACCTGCAGGGTTGACAAAATTTCAACATTGTGTACAGAAACCGAATGAAACTCTGAGGGATTACATCCAAAGATGGACCACTTTACATCACACAGTAGAAAATGTATCCCATCACCAAGTAGTTTGCGCCTTCAAGGAGGGCGTTCGGTATCGAGAGCTTAACCTGAAATTCGGTCGGACAGGAGATATGTCTCTGACCCGAATGATGGAAATAGCCACTCGGTACGCTAATGGTGAAGAAGAGGATCGACTCCGCAGTGGAAAGGGCAAGCCAGTCGCCCAAGACACCGGAGGAGGTCGGAAGCAGAAACGCAAAGCTGAGCCAGCAGGTCCTGGTGAAGCTGCAGTTGTAACTCAAGGAAAATTCAAGGGGAAGCCCAAAGGGCCCTGGATCCCCAAGAAGGTGAAAGATCAAGCAGGGAATGATGTGTTGGATTTGCCATGTCACATTCACACCAAGAAGGATGAAGAGGGTAATCTGATTTATCCCAAACATACCACTCGACAATGTCGGCTCCTAATCCAGCAGTTCCAAGAGAAATAACCCAATGAGAAGGAAAAAGAGTCTGACAAGGATGAGGACAAGGAAGAAGATGATGACGGTTTTCCTAACGTCAATTCCACTTTGGTGATTTTTGCTGACATTGAAAGCAAAAGTCGACTGAAAGTCATCAACAGAGAAGTAAACATGGTTGCTCCGGCAACGACGACATATTTGAAATGGTCAATGACTCCCGTTACATTCGACCAATCTGACCACCCACCGCATGTTGCCACCCCTAGGAGGCAAGCGTTGGTGGTCGACCCAGTCGTCGGGGGCACCCGACTGACCAAAGTCCTGATGGATGGTGGCAGCGGCTTGAACATTTTGTATGCTGAGACCCTCCGTGGGATGGGCATTCCGATGTCCAAGCTCAGTGAGAGCAACATGCGATTCCACGGTGTCATTCCAGGAAAGAAAGCTGATTCACTCGGCCAGATTGCTCTTGACATGGTTTTCGGTGATTCAAAGAATTACCGTAAGGAGAAGTTGACATTTGAAGTTGTGGATTTTCACAGTGCCTATCATGCTATTCTGGGCAGAACTGCATATGCCCGTTTCATGGCTTGACCGTGTTACGTGTACCTCAAGCTGAAGATGCCTGGCCCCAGGGGCGTGATCACAGTCACTGGTAATCGGCAACGAGCAGAAGAGTGCCTCCAGAAGGGCTCTAAGATAGCCGATGAACAGATGGCAGCAGTAGAAATGGAAGAATATAAGAAGACTACAGATCCGAGTGATTTGTTGCGTGCTAAGAAGCCTGCTTCAGAGTCTGCATTTCAGTCGTCCGGTGAAACAAAGCCTGTTCACATTCACCCAACCAATCCCAGTGCTGCTCTGACTCATATCTCAGCAACACTCAACAGCAAATAGGAAGAAGCGCTCGTCCAGTTCCTCCGTGAGAACTGGGACATCTTCGCATGAAAGCCGTCTGACATGCCGGGTGTACCCAAGGGACTGGCTGAGCACCGTTTGCGAGTCGATCCAAAGGCAAAACCTGTGAAAGAGCATCTCCGTCAGTCCGCTGTGGAGAAGAGAAAGGCAATCGGCGAAGAGGTGGCTCGGCTTCTGGCGGCTGAATTCATCCGTGAAGTTTACCACTCCGAGTGGCTCGCCAATGTTGTCATGGTTCCCAAGAAGGACGATTCACTTCGTATGTGCATTGATTTCAAGCATATCAATCGGGCCTGCCCGAAAGATCATTTTCCTCTTGCCAGCATCGATCAGATAGTCGACTCGACTGCGGGATGTGAGCAATTGTCCTTCCTGGATGCATATTCCGGGTACCATCAGATCTGACTGTATGGACCTGATGAAATAAAAACAGCTTTTATCACCCCATTCGGGTGCTTTTGCTACGTCACCATGCCCTTTGGTCTCAAGAATGCTGGTGCCACATTCATGCGCATGATACAGAAGTGCCTGCTAACTCAAATCAGTCGGAATGTGGAAGCATACATGGATGACATCGTGGTTAAGTCGCGTAAAAGTTCCGACCTGCTGACTGACCTTGCTGAAACCTTTGCCAATTTGAGAAGATATGATATCAAGCTTAATCCGTCGAAGTGTACATTTGGAGTTCCAGGTGGAAAGTTACTCGGTTTCCTCGTTTCCGAATGTGGGATCGATGCAAACCCAGAGAAAGTTGGTGCAATCCTCCGAATGAAACGCCCTGTGCGTGTACACGACGTTCAGAAGCTTACTGGTTGTTTGGCCGCTTTGAGTCGATTCATCTCTCATCTCGATGAAAAGGCATTGCCTCTTTACCGACTGATGAAGAAATCTGATAAGTTCGAGTGGACTCCTGAAGCTGACGCAACGTTTGCAGAGCTCAAAGCCCTGCTTTCCACCCAGCCGGTGCTTGCTGCTCCAATCAGCAAAGAGCCTTTACTGCTTTATATAGCAGCCACTGGACAGGTTATCAGTACAGTACTCATGGTCGAGTGGGAAGAAGAAGGTAAAACCTACAAGGTTCAACGCCCAGTGTACTATATTTCTGAAGTCTTAACCCCATCCAAGCAGAGATATCCACATTATCAGAAGCTTGCATATGGAATTTACTTGACCACAAAGAAGGTTGCACATTACTTCTCAGATCATTCGATTACAGTCATCAGCGACGCTCTGTTGTTAGAAATTTTGAACAACAGAGATGCAACTGGTCCAGTGGCAAAGTGGACGATTGAACTCCTTCCGCTGGATATCAAGTTTGAGGCAAAGAAAGCGATCAAATCTCAAGCAATAGCGGATTTCCTCGTCGAGTGGGTTGAACAGCAGCTACCGACCCAGATACAGTCGGAACATTGGACTATGTTCTTCGACGGGTCCAAGATGTTGAATGGTTCAGGCGCTGGAGTAGTCCTGGTATCTCCACGAGGTGACAACCTCAGATATGTTCTCCAGATTCACTTTGATTCCTCCAACAATGAAGCTGAATATGAGGCACTCCTGTACAGGTTGCGTATGGCCATTTCACTTGGCGTCCGTCACCTAATGGTTTACGGTGACTCAGATTTAGTGGTTAATCAAGTGATGAAGGAGTGGGACGTCAGGAGCCCAGCTATGACTGGTTATTGCAATGCGGTGAGAAAGTTAGAAAAGAAGTTTGAAGGGCTAGAGCTCCACCATATACCCCGACTGAAGAATCAAGCAGCTAATGACTTGGCAAAAATAGGTTCCAAGCGGGAGCCTATTCCCAGCAATGTGTTTTTGGAGCATATTCACGCACCATCAGTTCAAGGAGATCCCTTCACTGAAGAGCCCCCACAGCCTAAGAGCTCCACTGATCCAACTGAAGTTGAAGTCCCAGCTGTGGTCGACTTGATCATGGAGGTTTTAGTCGTCATTCCCGATTGGACAGTGCCATATATTGCATATATTCTCAGTAAAGAGCTTCCAGAGGATGAAGAAGAGGCTCGTCAGATTGTCCGTCGATCCAAAGCCTTCACGGTAATGGGTGGACGGCTCTACAGAGAGAGTGTTACTAGGGCCGTTCAGAAATGCATCACTCCAGAAGAAGGCCGAATGATCCTCAATGATATCCACTCAGGGACCTGTGGTCACCATGCGTCCTCTCAGACCATCGTGGCCAAAGTATACCGAGCAGGGTTTTACTGGCCACGGGCAAATGAGATGGCAAAGGAAATAGTTGACAAGTGCGAGGGCTGTCAGTTCTACTCCAACATGTCCCACAAACCTACTTCATCCTTGAAGACTATTCCACTCGTCTGGCCATTTGCTGTTTGGGGATTAGATATGGTCGGACCTCTAAGGACTGGCAGGAGTGGCTTCACCCATGTGCTTGTAGCAGTCGACAAGTTCACTAAATGGATTGAAACTAAACCTATCAAAAACCTGGAAGCAAGTACTGTTGTCAGCTTCATCAGAGGGTTAACATTTAGATATGGAGTTCCGCACAGCATCATCACGGATAATGGGTCAAACTTTGATTCAGATGAGTTCCGAGCTTTCTGCACTTCCCAAGGTACTCGTGTCGACCATGCTTCAGTTGCCCACCCTCAGTCGAATGGACAAGCAGAAAGAGCGAACGGTTTGATTCTCAAAGGGCTGAAACCTCGATTGATGCGCGACCTCAAGCATGCAGCCAGCGCTTGGGTAGATAAGCTACCATCAGTCCTTTGGGGATTAAGAACAACACCAAATCGGTCGACCGGTCAAACCCCCTTCTTCATGGTCTATGGGGCTGAGGCTGTGCTGCCGAGTGACTTGCTTCACAATGCACCCCGAGTAGAACTTTTTTCAGAAGCCGAAGCAGAACGGGCTCGAGAAGACGCTGTTGATCTTCTGGAAGAAGAAAGAGAGATGGCCTTGATCCGATTAACCATTTATCAGCAAGACCTTCATCGATTATATGCCAGAAATGTGAAGTCGAGCATTTCAGGAAGGGAGTGGACCAGCAACGGCCTCACAAACTTGCCCCCGCTTGGGAAGGTCCCTTCATCGTCACCAAAGTGCTCCACAATGGAGCGTATCACCTCTACAATGTGGAGCAGAATAAAGACGAGCCACGCGCTTGGAATGCGGAGTTACTCCACCGTTTTTATACTTAAGTGTTCAGACTGATGTAATAAGGAGTACCTTTCAGTTCGTTTATCAAAGACATGGTTTTACAGTCTCCTAAATGATTGTTGTTACTAATACATGTGTCCAAAATCCCCTAGTGGGTGGCTTAGCCGCGAATCTAATTCGCCTAAGTTTAAAAAATCATACCGAGTGATGAGCAACCCTCTCACTCGGGGGCTTAGCTGCAGTCCTGTACTCGCCTAAGTTTAAAAAATCCTACCGAGTGATGAGCAACCCTCTCACTCGGGGGCTTACCTGTAGTCATGTACTTGCCTAAGTTTGAAAAATCCCACCGAGTGAAGAGCAGCCCTCTCACTCGGGGGCTTAGCTGCAGTCCTGTACTCGCCTAAGTTTAAAAAATTCTACCGAGTGATGAGCAACCCTCTCACTCGGGGGATTAGCTGCAGTCCTGTACTCGCCTAAGTTTAAAAAATCCTACCGAGTGATGAGCAACCCTCTCACTCGGGGGCTTAGCTGCAGTCCTGTACTCGCCAAGTTTAAAAATCCTACCGAGTGATGAGCAACCCTCTCACTCGGGGGCTTAGCTGCAGTCTGTACTCGCCTAAGTTTAAAAAATCTACCGAGTGATGAGCAACCCTCTCACTCGGGGCTTAGCTTCAGTCCTGTACTCGCCTAAGTTTAAAAAATCCTACCGAGTGATGAGCAACCCTCTCACTCGGGGGCTTAGCTGCAGTCCTGTACTCGCCTAAGTTTAAAAATCCTACCGAGTGATGAGCAACCCTCTCACTCGGGGGCTTGCTGCAGTCCTGTACTCGCCTAAGTTTAAAAAATCTACCGAGTGAGAGCAACCCTCTCACTCGGGGGCTTAGCGCAGTCCTGTATCGCCTAAGTTTAAAAAATCCTACCGAGTGATGAGCAACCTCTCACTCGGGGGCTTAGCTGCAGTCATGTACTCGCCTAAGTTTGAAAATCCACCGAGTGAAGAGCAACCCTCTTCGCTCGGGGGCTTAGCTGCAGTCCTGTACTCGCCTAAGTTTGAAAAATCCCACCGAGTGAAGAGCAACCCACTCCCTCGGGGGCTTAGCTGCAGTCATGTACTCGCCTAAGTTTAAAAAATCCCACCGAGTGAAGAGCAACCCACTCACTCGGGGGCTTAGCTGCAGTCCTGTACTCGCCTAAGTTTAAAAAATCCCGCCGAGTGAAGAGCAACCCTCTCACTCGGGGGCTTAGCTGCAGTCCTGTACTCGCCTAAGTTTAAAACACGCTCCATCCTGATCCGTCAGGACAATGAAGTGCAGGTCGACTGCGACCTTCTCTTCAGAGCTACGCCACAAGTACAATGTGTGCTCCATCCTGATCTGCAAGAATGACGAGGTGCAGGTCATCCGTGATCCTCTCCTCAGAATTGCATCACAACAACAAAAGTCTGTTCCGAGTGAAGGTACAAGTTCCACTCGGAAATAAAAACAAGCATATTTAAGGGAAAACTAAGTTCGGACAAATCCCCATGAGGTTCCAAACCGCAGATTAAAGTACTCGAGCATCCGGCCTGAAGGAGTTTAACGGTTACAAAACCACTCGGCATACCGAGGCAAATTTAATCAGATCGTAAAAATTTTGTTCACTCCGCAAGAGGGCTGGCATGCTCGACGAACTCATCCAGGTCGATTCCATCTGCAATTTGAGTAGCAGCACAGATAAAAGTCTCCATGAAGGACTGGAAGTCAAGTTTCTTGGTATTGGCAACCTTGATTGCTGCTAGCTTCTCTTCTTTGGCTTCCTTGCAATGAACACGAACCAGGGACAGAGCTACGTCGGCACCGCATCGAGCAGAGGACTTCTTCCATTCCTGCACTCGACCAGGAATCTCATTGAGTCGAGTCATCAAAGACTCGAGATCATTTTGGAGCATTTCCCTTGGCCAAAGTGCCGTGTCGATCCGCGACACCGCAACCTTCAGTCGAGCAAGGTAATTCATGGCGCTGGCAAGGCGAGACTCCAGTCGGAGCATGTTCATGGCAGCTTCATCTTTAACAAGAGAGTTGATGGGGTCCAAGCTTGTCTTGACTCGTCCAGTCTCTTCCTCGAGGTTTTGACAGAATTCTGCACTCACAGAGAAATAATGAGTCGACAGTTATATGACGAGTCAACGAAAGCAAATCAATCGGACAGGGAAAAATACCTTCAAGCATGAGGAATAACTTCTTGGCGAGTCCCCCTAGATAATTCTCTAGCTTGTTCCTCTTGCAGGTGATGTCTTCCACTTTGTCAGTCAGGGTCCCTTTATCCTTCTTAAGTCGAGTTACCTCTTTGTTGGCATCATCGAGAGCAGTCTTCAGCTTGGTATTCTCTTCCTCCAACTTTCTGACTGAGGCCAGCTTTTGGTCAGCGAGTGCCGTTTTTTCTTCTGCTATTTTCTTCGCAGCCGCAAGGTCAAGGTCCTTCTTCTCCAAAGCCCGTCTCATTGTTTCTAGAAAGAATAACATTTGAATCAGAAAAAGGAGGAGAAAATATGGCAAGAGAACCAGTCGACAAGCTTTCCTTACCAGCAGCGTCATCCTTAGCCTTCTGCAAGTTATTCTGAGCCAACTCCAGATCAAGATTGAGCTGGATCTGCTTCTGCTCCAAGTCAGCGAACCGGGCTCCAAGATCACAAGATTTCTGTGTTCAGAAGATAGTCAGTCGGCAGACACAAAGATTGGTTGCTTCCGAGCAATAAAGTAACAAGTTCAAAGAGTTCTAAGACTACTACCGAATCAAACATTCAACAATAGTCTCGGGGACTACACCCAGTGGGTGCACTCAGCGTGCCCCCACTGGTTCGACTTTTCAATTGACTTGGTCCATCCAGTCAAAAAAAAAAAACTCAGACCATAGCCGATTGCCCGCAGTCGACTACGGTCTCGGGGACTACACCCAGTGGGTGCACTCAGCGTGCCCCCACTGGTCCAGGTTCCACTCGACATGATCTGCTCAGACCGAGTGGAAAAGTTCTTTTCAAAGACCCCCGCCGAATCAAACATTCGACGGCGGTCTCGGGGACTACACCCAGTGGGTGCACTCAGCGTGCCCCCACTGGTTCAGAGATTCAATCGACACAACCTAGTCGACTCAAGTGGAAAACCTACTCAACAGAAATTAAAACACCCAGTGGGTGTACAGACTGACAATGAGTGTGCAATTAAGGTTCCAAAACGCTCATCCATGGACGTCTTGCAGATAATAAAGCAGCAGTTTCTAAATATCATATCCTAACAGAACAAGCGTCAAGATGGAGTGCAGTCGGAAGTAAGTTAACCTGGACATTGGCCTGGAGTACTGAGCTGGCATCATAGGTAGCTTGACTGGCCTCGCACACCACTTTCATCTGATCCATCATAATGCCTGCCTGGCATATGGCTTCCTTGGCAGCACTCACTTGGTCTTCTGGGATGTGATGGGCGGTGAAAAGTGGAGACGGTGGATCAGCTGCGGCAGCTTGAGAGCTTGAGGCATGAAGATGCACAGATGAAGCAGGGGCCTGTGTAGTCGACGCTGAAGGACGACTACTCGACAAGGGAATCGCAAAAGTAACAGAAGCATGGTTGACGTCCCCAGGCTGCTGGGTAGCTGGTTCTGCCGCCGGCGTCGACTGAGGCGTCTTGCTAGCTGGTGCCTTTTTGCCCAAGGTCCTCCTCCTCTTTCCGACGAGCTGCTATGGCACATCTTCATCGTCATCTGGAAGTTCAATAACATTTTGCGGAGCTGCAAAAGAATCGACCACAAGAGTTCAGTCGACTGTAGAAGTGGTTAGCGAAGAAAAAACAAGATAACAGGAGTCATACCCGCATTGGATGTGACCGCGTCCACCATCTCCTCGTCGTCATCATCTTTATAAGCAGAAGTCCCAGAGGTAGCAGCACTGCAAATTTCAAGGTTCACTCGGTCAAGCAAGAGAATGGGTCGACGACTGATATAAGATTCTTGGAGCAAAGGGTGAAAACGAAACACTTACGCAGAGGCGACGGGAACATCAACCTTGATCTTGGGCAAGGCCTTCCCTGGCTTTGACGGCGCAGTCTTGAGCTGCTTCGGAGCTTTCTCAGTCGGCACCGGAGAAGATGTCGAGTGCGCTTTAAACTTTGTCCAGTCGGTGCTGCCACTTTACCCCGGATACTTGCTGGGTCGTGCTTCTATTTGGAACGCTTTTCCACGTGAGGTGGAGAATCGACCTCCTCACCACTGCTCGAGTCTTCGTGCTCTTCATCACTCTCGTCATCAGAGTTCCAATCGCCGTTGTCACCTCTGCTCTCCTCTCCTTCCTGGATCTGCTCCCCGTTGGGCATCGAGTACATCTCAGTATATATCTGCAGAGCAAAGAATCATACAAATATCAATCGGATTGAAGCCTAAATAGGAAATCAGAGCAAAGGACATTCGGCACTGAAGATTGTACCTTATCCCGTTCGTTGGTCTTGTTGAATGGTGGGACCCTCTTGGACCCCCTGGGGTTATCTTTGTTACCAGTGATGCCTTGCAGCCAGCGCTCCACTACCTCCCCGATGACCTCCTCCGGGTGGATCCGAGTGGTGTCATCAATACCCGAGTACATCCACCTGGGATGATCACGAGCCTGGAGTGGCTGGATGCGTCAACTGAGAAATATTTCAAGCAAGTCCATACCAGTCACCCCATCGCGGACTAACTGGACTACTCGGTCAACTAGCATATTCACTTCTGCTCGCTCCTCTGGGTTCACTTTCAAAGTAGAGGGCGGCTGGACTCGATCCATGGAAAAGGGAGGAAGCCCAGTCGGCTGACCAGGAGTCGGCTGGTCTTTGCAATAGAACCAGGTCGACTGCCACCCTCTAACTGAATCGGGGAGCGTCATAGCCAGAAAAGTGCTCCTACCCCTCATCTGAATTCCCAGACCCCCGCACATCTGGATCACATGTGTTCTCTCATCACTCGGATTGGACTTTTTTACGGCTTGAGAGCGGCATGTGAATATATGTTTGAAAAGACCCCAGTGCGGTCGACAGCCCAAGAAATTCTCACACAGGGAAACATATGCAGCAAGATAGGTGATGGTGTTGGGGGAAAAGTGATGAAGTTGAGCTCCAAAGAAATTCAAGAAAGCCCGGAAAAAGGGGTGTGGAGGCAAGGAGAAACCACGGTCGACATGAGTCGCGAGGAGGACACACTCACCCTCTTGCGGCTGCGGCTCGGTCTTGTTCCCCGGCAATCGCCAGGATTGGTGGGCAATCAAGCCCCCTTCGACCAAATCCGCCATGTCTTCCTTCCGGATCATGGATCTGATCCAGTCGCCCTGGATCCAGCCAGGCGGCAGGCCGGACCTAGATGACGACCCGCCCCGACTCGTCTTCTTGCCCTTCGCTGCCGCCGTCACCTTCTTCGCTCGCTCCAGGGCCGCCGTTTTCTCCTTTCCCATCGTAGCAGGCTGCGCTTGGACGGGGTGGCGGCGTTGAAGGTGGTGGCGAATGCGGTGGAGAAACAGAGGAAGAAGGAGGGGATAAAGAGCACAGTGCCAAACGCACCGGCCCAGACGCCTTATATGGACTTGTTACCGAGTGACTGACTTGTGGGCCCAAGCAGTCCCATCAAATCCCGCAGCAGTCGCGCACTCGGTATGTGGCGAGAAAGGTGGCATGAGGATCGAGGCGTCCCTGCCAAATCTGTTCCGTTTACTGCGGGCCTCTCCGTCCCGTGCGCTTCTCCAAATTTCGAATCCCGTGAGATCCGGGAACGACAGTGCAGTCAATCGCGCCAAAGATCTCATACAATGTCCACAATTGAAGCTTATCAACAAAATTCACTCGACAATTTAGGAATGGATCAAGGCGACTGAAAATGAAGTCGAAGTCGTTTTGTGGTTCATTAATCTAAGCAAAACGCTCCCGAAGCGTGAAAACTGGGTCGGGACCATCTTCAACTCCTTTTGTCACTCGAACCCTGAACCATTCGGGGGCTAATGACGATGACATGTACCTGGGGTAGGGTAATAGGCCTGACCTAGACACCCTTCCCAAGGACATTACCTTAAAGTCAGGGATATTCAAAGGACAATACCATTCACTCGACCAGAAGCATTCCACTCGGAAAACCCAATTCTATTCGACCGGAGTGTACTCACTCGACCACATCAGAAATCACTCGGAAGACAGAAGATCTAAAGTCACTCAGAACGGCAACGGTCAGGCGTTCACTCTGGAGTCTTAATGATCATTTATATGCCTTTATTGCTGGCATTACCAGTAACGTCCCATCTTTATGTACCTTAAATCCTGTGTAACTGAGGGTTGGAGGGGTCTGGCGAACTCTATATAAGCCACCCCCCTCCTCAGGCACAAGGGTTCGCACCCCCTGTAACCTCACGCATAATTCAGTCGACCGAGCCTCCGGGCACCGAGACGTAGGGCTATTACTTCCTCCGAGAAGGGCCTGAACTCGTAAATCTTGCGTGCACAACCTCATCGTAGCTAGGATCTTGCCTCCTCATACCTACCCCCTATTCTACTGTCAGACTTAGAACCACGACAATAACCTCTCGGAGTTGGTTTAGCAATTGCTAACGCACGACGTCCTCGCACCTTTGTAGTCGGATCGTCAAAGTCTACTCCTCCGAAAACGATAATCACCATCTCATCGAAAGACGGGACACCTTTGCCTCTATCACAAGCATTGTCCCCGGGGCTTGTAACCCTTTGTACAAAGCCAGGCGTAGACCCTGTGCATAGTTGAATAAAACAAAGTATTTTCACAAAACTTGCGTACATGATTTCCTGTTTGCTTAAGTATGATATCATTGTGATTACACTAGTCTTAAGATAAGATGACTAACATATTGTGAAAGTTCATTTGCTGTCATCTCTTCTCTTTTCCTTTGATGACAACAGAAGGATTTCGTCATGGATAGTTTCCCGGATAGAAGGACGAATACAAGCCCATGCACTGGTCCCTGACAATCCCTCCTTATCTGAAACGATAAGAAGGAGATCAAAGAGAGATAAGTGGACTTCATGCTATCCCATCATCCCATGCTATACTTACGTATGAGGAGCTTGCACGTAAAGAGACTTTTTGCCACCTCTACCATTCGTGCTCCTATCCTTGACTCGAGTCCACTCGACAAGTTTAGCTGTAGCTATATAGGGAGGGGTTGGCAGGGGGGCTAGCCTTCGTTCGCGCTCACTGACCCGTTTTCGAGCTCATTAAGCGTGGTTTTAGTAGCAGCTGCACCGAAGGCCAGCAAGATACCTTGCCGGAAAATTTGTTTACTAAGGAGTATTGAAGGCTCATCCTTCAGTGTGTTTAAATACATACACAAATGCCCGGCAAGCTCTTTTTCCAAATTTACGTGAACAAACAAGTACAAATCATACAAGTATTAACATGGATGAAGGATTACATGATTTTCATTTAAATTTGGCAAATGCCTACATCTTTTGATTTGAAAAAAGATAAGTGCCCCGTAAGGCCTTTCTTGTCCCTCTCCTCCTAGGAGTTACATTGAGAAGAAAAGAAGGCAAACGGAGCGCCTGGGCAGAAGCCCAACCTGACCCCGTCAGGACCAGCGGGACGTAGCCTGACAAGATCGGGAGGGCGCCTCCCCAGCAAGGAAGAAGAGGTTGGGGACGGGGAGAGCGACTAGGCGATGCCCTAGTCACCCCTGCCAGGACCAGAGGAACGTGGTTTGACAGGGACACCGGCAGGGAAGATGAAGCTGGAATCCACGAGGAAGCCTGCTGGGGTCCAGCTGGAGGTGGCGAAGACAACCAGGCCAAGCACCCCCGGCAAATCACTCTGTCGAGGGTCTAGCTGCAGATAATGGTGCTGCCGGTGCCTGGCTGACGGTGACAGTGCATCCGGTGTTCAACCGGAGTTCGAGTCATCATCTTCGTGCTCGACGACCGGGGGCTCGCCGTCGCCATCTTCTCCATCACTGTCCTCCTGAACGACCGAAGACCTTGATGGAGAGCAGATCAGCCTCCACCAACTTGAATCGGAGAATGTGCCCCTCCACCAGATAATGGGCACGAGGGAAGGTTTTCCAACCACACCTGAGGAGCATGATGTGCGGTGCGGGGAACTCAACGTTCGCCCACACAGCGCTGTTTTAGCAGCCGCTCAAGCGCAACCCCATCCTGGGCGGCTGGTCGACCTCCAACACCCTGGCAAAAGGATGAGGGAGCCGCAAGCGACTGCGGGGAGGATCGCGCAACTTGACGATGAACTCCAGTGTTGTATCCCCCACATGGCCTTCCAACAGCATGGGAGCAACTGGAGGAGGTGCGGCGAGTACACCACTTCACGCACCTCGACCACGGGCGCCATGTCGACCTCTACCGCACCCTGCGGCTTCACCTTGTGCTCAGGATCCGGCCTCTGCGGCCATCGCGGAAGCAGGGGCGGGGTGCCAAGAAGCTGCCCTCGTCGCTACCGTCGGGGCACGGGCTCAGCCCCTTCCCCTCGCCATAATGGAAGCGGAAGCAGGAAAGAGGAAGGAAGAGATGGTGGATGAGCATCGCCACCCCCCTCACGTCTCCTTTTATAACAGAGCAGAGAGGGAGGCTGGCTCTCCACTACTCCGGGGCGGCTGCCCCACTCCTCCAATCCGGCCTCCTGCATCCCTGATGGCGTCCTGAATCATCGGCCGCCCCACTACACCAATCTAGGGCGCTGCGCATTCTGCCAACGGCACATGTTCCCGTGTCCTGCGCGTCCACCACTGTCGGTGTACTAGAGTAGGGGTACCCTAGTACCCCGTACTTGTGCACGGGCAGTAGTAGCATCCCGCGGCCAGGCTTGCGGGAGGACAGCCAGAGAGAAGCTCAAGATCATTAAGCCATTCAAGAACAAAGTATACAAAGCAAGAGTTAAGGCCCCGGCAAGAGGAGCTTGCCGGGAGGGACAGCTGAGGCCCAGCCTGGGCATTGTTGAAGCAGAGTACTTGCCGCGGCAAGGTACTTGCCCCGGCGAGTCATTGGCTGCGGCAAGATAGCGGCTGCGGCAAGGTACTTGCCCCGGCAAGTTACCTTGCACGGCAAACTATGGGTTGCGCCAAGCTGTCAGGTGCGGCAAGGTCTTGCCGCGGCAAGCGTTACTGTACCACTGTGCTACTGTGCTGCTGCTCCAGTGCCTCTGCCAGCGTGGCGCTCTGGGTCCTTCCAAGCGTGTGTGGCAGGGCACTGTGTAGACGGCGGTGCACTGTAGCTAGCGGTGCAGGAGCAGGTGGGATAGGCTTTTCCCACGTCCAAGACGTCCGGGTACATGTATCTGGACGGCAAAGGCATGGGCATTTAATGCCCTTGTCCCCTGCCGTCAGTGGTAGGTAGGACATGTCATCCTGGTAATAGTGGCCTTACTGTAGCAACTTTCCACCTCTACCTTTACTGTTTGCCACCTGTTGGTGACCCCTTTGTGCGTATAAAAGGAGGCCCATAGGCAACGTGAAAGGGGGGAGGAACGGGAAAAGGGAGAACCGCAGTATTGTACGCAGCTACTCGGTACTGTAGCGCTCCTGGAGCTAGAACAATCATACAGATAATAAACCAAAAAGCAGGAGTAGGGTTTTACGCATCCGTGCGGCCCGAACCTGGGTAAATCTCTCTCGTGCACTGTCGTGTTCTTCGCTAGATTTGCTCTTCGTGCAACCGTCTCTCCCTGCCGAACGTAAAGGGGTCCTTCCCTGGGTCCCATAGGTGATCGCGGATTCGTCCCCGACATCTTTGGCGCGCCAGGTAGGGGAAGGGAGGTTGTGTGAACCTAATCTAGCGGTTTGCGCGCGAGTTTTGGGCCATTCTCCGTCTTATGGCTCCAAAAAAGAAGACCTCAGCCATTGGTGCGTCCACATCCAACCCGCCTGCTCCCGTGCAGGAGGGTGCCAACGTGATTGCGGCTGCTGGGGGGACTGGAGAGCGAGAGCTACTATTACCTCCACCTGTCCAAAACCGGGCCAGCAACGCCAATCTTGGCGCTGCTGGGTCTGGGAACGCAGCGCTGCTCGCTGCTGCTGGCCCTGCAAGCTCCAGAAACGGTGCTGCGCGTTCTGGAACGCCTGCGCCGGTTCAGACGCCGCGGCCTACGCAAGAAGCCCGTGACAGGCAGCGTCCTGACGCCCCAGGTGCCAGGCGCTCCCTGGATAATGAACTTGCACATCAATCTCGAGATGCGCGGGGTCACCATACGCAACAACACGTTGGCAGGGTCGAGGTACGGTTGCCTGGGCGTGGAGATGCTCCTTCTAACACCGTTAGGAGTAAGAGCATCCCACAATCCTCACGCCACTCGATACCTCCCTCACCAGCAGAAGCGGTTGCGCGTGCGCAGCTGCTCCTGAACTTCCCTCCACCAGCAGATAAGCTTGACGAGTGGAGGGCAACCATTCAGAGCCTTCTCAGCTTCGCTGATGCCGACCCGATGCGCGCGGCCGACAAGAGAACTGGTGACGAGGCTGTCACCAACAAGAACGGCGAGGGGGCAACAACCGTACACTCCCCACCCAGACGGGCTCGGTCGCGGACATGTCGAAACGACGCCCGTGGCGATGATTCCACGGCGTCGTCTGACCCGCGAGCTCGTCGTGACCAGCGCCTCGTTCTTCAGGAACGCAGAGGAGAAGACGCTCGTACCACTATCGAGCGAAGGAGAGAAGCGCATCATCAGTCCGACAGACGCACAGGGCCCGCTGTTGACATGCATACGCCAGGGGATCCTGGCGACTTGCCGTACGCGGTAAGTTGTCCAGCGTTCACCCGTGAGCTGCGGCAGGTCCAGTGGCCCAATCGCAAGGCTTTCAAGCCTGACGTGCCGGAGAAGTATGATGGCAAGACACACCCGTCGGAGTTCCTCAGCATTTACACCATTGCGGTGCAAGCTGCCGGGGGACGAGACGACAAGATTCTTGCTAACTACTTCCCGCTCGTGTTAAAGCGCAACGTCGTCTCATGGCTCATGCACTTGCCGGAGAACTCCATTTCTTCATGGGCGGACCTGTGCCATCAGTTTGTTGGTGCCTTTACTGGCGGTCATCAACCTCATGGCCAGGAGAGTGATCTTCATCTCATCCCCCAGAAGGAAGGAGAGCCCCTGCGCAAATACATTCAAAGGTTCAGCCGCGTACAGTACAACATCCCAGATGTTCACCCCGCTGCGGTTATTAGCGCGTTCCATCAGAATGTGCGTAACCGCAAGATGCGGGAGGAAATGGCGATGACCAAGGTCAGAGACATTGGCCAGCTATATGCTCTCGCCGACAAGTGTGCGCACGCTGAAGAGGGAAGGAAACTTCCCGGTGAAGGTGTTGGCGCAGGGGGGAGCTCTGACAGCGAAGGTACCGCCCCGGCAAAGAAGGGCCGGCGGCAGAACAACAGGAAGAAAAAGGGCAAAGCTGTGCTTGCCGTCGAGCAGTCCAGCGGCAACGGCAGCGCCGACAAGGCCAAAGTCGAGGGCTCCGGCAAGGAGATTGCCGTGTGCGCTAACTGTCAGGCCTTGGCGGCTGCCGACAAGCAGGACGGCTCCGACAAGCAATATTGCAAGATCCACCGCACCAAGGGACACGATCTCTAGAACTGTCGACGAGTCGAGCAGCTTGTCGAACAGCAGAAAGCTGAGTATGAGAGGCGCGACAAGGAGAAGGCCCCAGAAGGTGCTGGCGGGTCCGGCAAGAAGCGCACTGCCCGAGGAGGGCATCGCGGCAAGGCCAAGCAGCAGCAGAGAGACAGGCCTCCTCGTGGCCGCGACAAAGATGATGATGATGATGATCTAGATGATGAAGAATCCAGTGAGCACAAATTTCAGAAAGCCGCAGAAGTCTTGTGTGTTGACGGTGGTGCTTCGTTGCATTCTTCTCACCGCCAACTTAAACAGTGGGTGCGAGAGATCAATGCGGCGGAACCATCTGTTGACGCCAGAAAGCTTCTGAAGTGGTCCGACATGCCTATCGTATTTGACATTGAGGACCACCCTGACCGCACAACGGCGGTCGGGTGCTTGCCGATGTTGGTTTCACCAACGATCCGCAACCTCAAGGTCACGAAGATGTTAGTTGACGGTGGGGCCGGCTTGAATCTGATTTCGCCCGCTGTGCTCCGGAAACTTCAAATCTCTGACGGCGAGCTTGAGGAAACTGGTACTTTCCAAGGAGTCAATCCAGGAAGGAGCAAGCCGAAAGGGAAGATCACGCTGCCAGTGACATTTGGCGGCGAGCTGAACTACCGGACCGAGAAGGTCACCTTTGATGTTGCCGATATTCCATTGCCTTATAATGGGATACTTGGCCGTCCAGCGCTCGCCAAGTTCATGGCAGCCTCTCATTATGCCTACAACGTGTTGAAGATGCCAGGTCCAGTAGGTGTTATCACAGTTCCCTGCGACAAGAAGGATGCGCTTATTTGCGCCGACAAGATCTACCGGGAAGCAGCTGCCGCAACTGCCACCAAGGCACTTGCCGCTGAAGCTCTCGGGTGGGAGAACAAGAGGAAGTCCGGCGAGAGCTCCTGTGCCCACTCCGGCAAGCGCACCTCTTCGGAGTGCTGCGCTGCCGTCGAGGGCGCACCAGAGAGCTCCACTGGCAAGTGTAAGAAGAACAAAGCCGCTCCGCCGGCGACAAAGAAGGTGCCCGCCAAGGAGGATGGCACTGGTGGTTCCTTCACCATCAGTGCCACACTTGACAACAAATAGGAAAACGCGCTCGTTGCTTTCCTGCGGGCGAATGTCGACGTATTTGCATGGCAACCGTCCGACATCCCCGGTGTTCCCAGGAAAGTAATTGAGCACCACCTTGCCGTTCGTCCCCACGCGAGGCCCGTCAAACAGAAAGCCAGAAAGCAAGCTATGGAGCGGCAAGAGTTTATTGCGGAAGAAATCAAGAAGTTGGAAGCAGCAGGCCTCGTTAGAGGAGTGCTCCATCCTACGTGGTTGGCCAATCCTGTTGTCGTGCGCAAAGCGAATGGAAAATGGAGGCTTTGTATTGATTTCACTGATGTCAATAAAGCTTGTCCCAAAGACCCATTTCCTTTGCCCCACATAGACCAGATTGTTGACTCCACGGCAGGATGTGATTTGCTTTCATTTCTTGACGCATATTCAGGGTATCATCAAGTCTTCATGGCTGAGGAAGATGAGGAAAAGACCGCATTTATCACACCCTGTGGCACATACTGTTTCGTACGTATGCCATTTGGTTTGAAAAATGCTGGTTCAACATTTGCAAGAGCCGTCCAGATTGCTTTTGAGCCTCAGCTGCACAGAAATGTGGAAGCCTATATGGATGATATAGTGGTCAAAAGCAAAGACAGGGCTACTTTGGTTCAAGATCTAGAAGAAACTTTTGTAAATCTGCGCAAGATCAACCTGAAGCTCAACCCCGAGAAGTGCGTGTTTGGAGTTCCTTCCGGCAAGCTTCTCGGGTTCTTTGTGTCTCAACGTGGAATTGAAGCCAATCCTGACAAGATCAAAGCCATTGAGCAAATTGAAGCACCGAAGCGCGTCAAGGATGTACGACGACTTGCCGGCTGTATTGCTGCCCTCAGTAGGTTTATCTCCAAGTCAGCTGAGCGCGCCCTGCCATTTTTCAAAATCTTAAAAAAGGCAGGTCCATTGAGATGGACTCCGGAGGCGGAGGCAGTGCTGCAAGACTTGAAGAGATACCTCTCCTCTCCTCCAATACTTGTCGCGCCTAAACCACAAGAGAAGTTGTTGCTGTATCTAGCGGCAACCAATCAAGTGGTTAGTGCTGCGCTGGTAGCGGAGAGAGAGGTGGATGAGGAGGCAGTAACTGCGGCAAGCACGACCAGCGACAAGCTGGGGGCAACAAGTTTTGCTGCCGACAAGGATTCGTCTGCGCAGTCAGGCGAAGTGATACAAAAGAAGAAAATGGTGCAGCGCCCGGTCTACTTTGTGAGCTCTCTTCTGCAGGGAGCTAGGTCAAGGTATTCTGGTGTGCAGAAGCTGCTTTTCGGCCTTCTCATGGCCTCGAGAAAGCCGCGCCATTACTTTCAAGCACATGAAGTTACCGTCGTCACTCGCTTCCCGCTGAAAAGGATTTTGCAAAATCCAGAAGCGACGGGCAGGATTGTCGAGTGGGCGTTGGAGTTGTCGAGCTTTGGTCTCAAGTTTGAGAGTACATCAACCATACAGAGCCGAGTTTTGGCAGAGTTTGTCGCAGAATGGACACCAACGCCAGACAAAGAAATCCCAGAGATGACTCTCCCCGGCAAGGAGACAAGCAAAGAGTGGCTTATGTACTTTGATGGTGCCTTTTCGCTGCAAGGCGCCGGTGCTGGCGTACTGCTTGTCGCACCCACCGAAGAGCACCTCAAGTACGTGGTCCAAATGCACTTTCCCAAGGAACAGGCGACAAACAATACTGCAGAATATGAGGGTTTGCTTGCCGGTCTCAGGATCGCGGCAGACCTTGGGATCAAGAAGCTTATTGTCAGGGGAGATTCGCAGCTTGTCGTCAGGCAAGTAAACAAGAACTACCAATGCCCATTGATGGAAGCTTATGTAGATGAGGTGAGGAAGTTGGAAGAACGCTTTGACGGCCTACAAATGGAGCACGTCCCACGTGCTGAGAATGACATTGCCGATGGTTTGTCAAAGCGCGCCGCACTCAAATTGCCTGTGGAGCCAGGCACTTTTGTGCTCCAACTAACTCAGCCATCCGTGACGCCATCAGTAGGGCAAGGCAGGAAGAGGAAGTTGGCTTCTGGCGACTACTTCCCGGCAGAGCTCCCCGAAGCCGCTGGCAAGAAGGCTGCCAAAGCCAGCGCCAAAGATGCAGAGGGGCAACTTGCTCCGACAAGGCCTCACGCTCTTGTCGTTGAAGCGGGTGCTCCTAGGCTAGAGGCAAAGGGGCAACTTGCTCCGACAAGACTTCAGGTCCTTGTCGTTGAAGCAGGCGCTCCTGATCGAAGCGCTGAGGAGCAAGATGCTCCGACGAGGCCTTGGGCTTCCGTCGTTGAAGCAACTGCTCCCGACAAGCTTGTTGAAGGACAGCACGCTCCAGCAGGGCCCCAGGCTCTTGTCGTTGAGGCGGCTGTTCCCGCCAAGCTCGTCGGGGAACGGCCGGCTCTGGTAGAGCGACGAGCTCTTGCCGTAGGGCCTGATGTTCCCGCAGCAGAAGAACTGCCTTTAGTCCTCGTTGTCGAGCCACATGCTCCAGCGTGGGCGCAGCAGATCGTCCGTTTCCTTCAGACAGGAGAACTTCCCGAAGAGCAGGAAGAAGCAGAGAAAGTAGCCCGACGGTCCAATATGTATCAATTTGTCGATGACATGCTGTGCAGAAAAAGACCAAACGGTGTGAAATTGAAGTGTATTCCCCGGGAAGAAGGACAGGAGCTGTTGGCGGAGATTCATGGAGGCATATGTGGTCACCACATAGGGTCAAGAGCCCTTGTTGGAAAGGCTTTCCGGCAAGGTTTCTTTTGGCCCACCGCCCTCCAGGATGCAACTGCACTAGTAACCAAGTGTGAAGCGTGCCAGTTTCATTCCAAGCAGATTCATCAGCCAGCTCAAGCTCTCCAGACAATCCCTCTCTCCTGGCCATTTTCGGCCTGGGGGCTCGACATCCTCGGCCCCTTTCCCCGTGCCACCGGGGGCTTCGAGTACTTGTATGTGGCCATCGACAAGTTTACGAAGTGGCCAGAAGTGGAAGCAGTGAGGAAGGTGACAGCACAATCAGCCATCAAGTTCTTCAAGGGAATTGTTTGTCGCTTTGGTGTTCCTAACAGGATCATCACCGACAACGGTACCCAGTTTACGAGCCACGCCTTCATGCAGTATGTCGAAGACCTTGGTGCCAAGGTCTGTTTCACTTCTGTTGCTCACCCCCGAAGCAACGGTCAAGCTGAAAGGGCAAATGCTGAAGTGCTGCGTGGGCTCAAGACGAGAACTTTCGACAGGCTGCGCAAGTGCGGCAAAAACTGGATCGAGGAGCTGCCAGTGGTTCTTTGGTCGATCAGGACGACGCCAAATCGAGCTACTGGCCAGACGCCTTTTGCTCTAGTTTATGGAGCAGAGGCAGTTCTCCCCACGGAACTCGTATACGGGTCACCTCGAGTGCTCGCTTACGATGAGCTTGAGCAAGAGCTACTGCGGCAAGATGATGCTGTGCTCCTCGAGGAGGATCGTCTTCAGGCTGCTGTGAGAGCTGCTCGCTACCAGCAAGCTTTGCGTCGCTACCATAGCCGCAAAGTTAATGCCAAAAGTCTCGAGGAAGGCGACCTTGTTCTTCGGCGTGTTCAGTCGGCCAAGAATTCAAACAAGTTGATGCCGAAGTGGGAAGGCCCTTATCGGGTGAAACGAGTCACCAGGCCCGGCGCTGTCCGCCTGGAGACCGGGGATGGCATTCCAGTGATCAATTCCTGGAACATTGAGCATCTCCGTAAGTTTTTTCCATAAGGCGCGGTTGCCGGGCCCTTCCCCGGCAACCACCTTTTGTACAAGTCTTGCCGCTGTTGCATGTAATCCTTTGTACAAAGCCAGGCGCAGACCCTGTGCATAAATAAAGCTTTTTGTATTTCGCAGTTTTTGACGATTTCATGTTTACTTTTGTTTTGCATGATTATCTGACATACTGTGTAGTACAGCCTCCCCGGTAAGCATTAACGAGCCGCCAAGCTCCTATATCTTTATTTTCTCTTCTTTCTTTTTCTCAAAAAGACAGAAGCTTCCCTCGCGCACAAGTTTGCCGGGGGGGATGGGATAATGATATGGACCAGGCGTCGTTCAAAGAAACTTTGCCTTGCCGGGTAAAAGGCAGCGGCAAGCAGTGACAAGACCTTGCCGCGGAGAGATCAGCGACAAAGCTAAGTGCCAAAGTTTGAATAACCAAATTCTTTTTTATTTTCAAGGTTATTTTCCTTGAACGATACTACTCTTTGTATGGAAAACCTGTGCGCGACGGAACCTAAGCGTAATCGGTTGCGCCCTTACCTTGTTTCGAGTCCGCTCAACAACCTAAGTGGCCGCACTGAGCGCGACAAGGTTGCTTGCCGGCAGCGGCACCGCCAGCAGGCTGCTGGAGTCCCGCACCCAGCGCTCGCGGCGATGGTGCGCGCACCGGCAAGTTTCCTATAAGCGTAGGGCAAGTACACACAAAGAAAGAAATTGCTCAAGGGAGATGACATGCATTTCAAAATATTGCATGTTATATTACAAGATAAGTTGCCGCGGCTTAAACAGATTGTTCTTTAACATGTCTAGCGGCGGCAAGGAGGGAGAAGAATGGGCTCTCTAATTGCGGTGCTCGCCTTCGACTCTTTGGATTTGGTCCACCCTCTCCACGATGGGCGCGACAAGGGCCTCTAGTGGCGCGGGGTCGTATCCCTTCGGCAAGCTTTTGAAGATGTTGCTGAAGTCGACGCCCGGGTTTCTGTATGCTATCTTCACCAACAACCTCCGGAGAACTCCCCGACAAAGCCTGCGTGACTCGTCGGCCAGTTGAGCCTTGTGATTGACTTGGAGCTGTTGGAGTGCTTCTACTACTCCGTCGAAGAACTCGGCTAGCTTGACGCTAGTTTGCGTGTTCTTGTCGGTGGAGTACCCGAAGTCCGGCACCTTCAGGGCAGTCAGCTCCTTGTCGATGTCCTCGGCTGCGCTGGCAAGCCTGTCTGTGAAGATCCCCACGTTATCCCTGAACTTCTTGTGGGTTGCAATAGCGTCTTGAAGCAGACCCTTTTCCTTCTGGAGCTCTGCCATTAGAAGCCCTTCGCGCTTTCTGGTGGTGTCGAGCGTCTCCTTCAGCGTGGTCAGTTTCAGCTTCAGGTCTGCTCTGGAGTCATTGGCGGCGGCAAGCAGATTGTTCTTCTTGGCTATGGTAACTTGCATCTCCGCCAAAGTGTGGGTCACCTTTGCCCTCTCACTTTCAAGCGTTGATAGCTTGTCACCGTTTGCCTTGAGGGCGGCCTCTAGTCTTGCCACTTTCTCCTCCGTTTCCTTCCTGTTCACTTCTGCAGCAGCGACAGCGTTGGTGGCCTCCACCAACTTGCTGGCGTACTCTTGGGCCAAGGCTTCGATTTCCTTCTGGTGTTTTTGTGCCTGCCCCTGGGTCCGCTCTGCGACAAGTCTTGCCACCTCCTCGTCTTTCTGTCGGAGGGTTTCGGCAAGTTTCCTCTTGCGCTCGGCAAGTTCTTCTTCGTGGGCATCAAGGTCCACTTTCCACTGGTTCAGATCACCGGCCCGAGCAGACAACTCCTTGGCGGTCTCCTCCTGTTTTTGTTCAATGTCTTGCTTCATCAGGAGGAGGGCCTGCCGTTCTTCGGCCAGCTGTGCCCGCTTGGCCTCTAACGCATTAAGAGATCGCGCGCGGACATCCGCCAAGATCTCCGCGCGCCTCAGCATTTCAGCTTCGGCCTTCTCGATGAGCGCCTCCCTGGAAGCTAGCTTCTCCCGTCGGGCGCGATGAAGATTCAGCAGCTTTTGAAGCAGTTGCTCCTCTTCAGACGTGCTGCTACTGCTGGCGCCTGGCGCATCCACAAGCTGGAGCCCGGCAGCGGCAAGAATCTCCTCGTCCACAACATCCTCCTCGGTTGGCGCTCTGGAGCCCATCGTCCAGGGGAGGCTGACGTAGACGTTCTCGCCGACCCGGACGTATTTGCTTGGCGGAGGCGAGTTGGGCGCTGCCGCCTCGTCAGTGGTTGAGGGACCCGTGGTCGGAGTAGCGCCTGGCGCTCCTGTGGCCTCAGGGCCGTCAGTACGACCACCGGCTCCCTCGCCGGCCTCCTCAGCAGCCTTCTGGGCGGCCTCAGCTTCAGTAGCTTTGGCGGCTTCATCGGTGGGCGCCTTGGCGATATTATCCTCGGCGGCCTTGCCGGCCTCTTCAGCAGCATTGGCAGTTTCTTCGTCGGCAAGCTTGTCGGCTGCCAGCTTGTCGGCCTTGGCAGCGGCGGCCTTGGCGGCCTCGTCGTCGACGGCCCCTGTGGTGTTCTCCTCGGCAGAAGAGTCAATGTTCATTGGCTCCACCGAGGAGGGCTCTGCCAACCCGAGAAGTAAGGCAAAAAGAGCTTCAGGAAGAAATTCAAGAAGACAAAAGAAAGAAAGCAGAAAGAGTTTTGCAGCAAGTGGGTTTACCCGTGTTGAGCTCAAGAGCGGTGGGCTCCCCTCCCCCGTCAACGTTTGTCATTGGGGTGGGGTCGCCAGCGCTGGTGCTTGGCACTTCGGCGCTTGCCGGCTCCTCTTCGTGGCTCGGCTCGCTAGTGGGAGCCCTTACCGGAGATCTTCTCCTTGGCGGTGTGGTCGAGGGGGGTGGTACTTCTGGAGCACCTTCAGATGGCTCCACTTGCTGCTCCTCTCCTACACGCCCAAAGATGTCAGTAACAAAATGCTTGTTCCTCAGCGACCGCCGGCGAAAGGTAGTTGAAATACTTACGCTGGGGGCTGCAACGAGGGCTGGGCTCCGAGCTGGTCAGGACGGTCTCAGACGCTCTCCCGGTGGTTGCCGTGGGCTCATCTTCGATGACCACCACGGTCTTGCTCGTCGAGACCTTAGCTCTCTTCCTTGTCCTCTCCGCCAAAGTTTCCTCCCTGCGGAAGCAAGGCCGGAGCGCGACAAGTGAGGACAGAAACAAAACCTTACAAAGATTGAGGGTCGCGGCAAGGGAACTTACTCTTCCTCGTCGTCCTCTTCGCTGAGAGCGGAAAAATCAAAGTCCGCCTCCGTGCGAGGAGGGGGAGGAGGGGGAGCTGGGCTCCTTGGCCGCTTGGCGGGGCTAGTAGCAGCGGTTTTTGACGACCCTGCTCCAGTTGCCAGGGCCGCGTGAGACACTCCCGCAGCACCAGCCCTTGCCGCGGTCGAGCGCGTCGAACGGCGCTCCGGCGGTTGTTGAACTTCTTGCCGCTCAGCCACTTTGCCAAGCCTGCGAAGGCGTTTCCTCCTCAGAGGGGCTGGGGACTCTGACTGCGGTGGGCTTTCGGTGCCCTCCTCGGAAGAGGAGCCCTCATCCTCCGAGCTGCCTGACTCGTCGGCAGGCTGGCTTGGCCCGACATCCTTGCCGGGTGCGGCGAGCTCGCCCTTCCCGGCAAGCATCCCCTGCTCGGCAAGGCTCTCCTTTTGTGCCTCGTCGAGCTCCGCCAAAGTATAACCAAAATCGCCAGCGTCCCTGGCGAGCCTGTCCTCCTCCACTCTTCGAGCAATGAATTCTATTTCTTGCTCAGTGGTGTTGCGGACGAGCCACTCCTCCACCCGGACCTGCTTTTCGACCGTGGAGTCAAAGAATCGCCGCACGTCTTCTTCGAGCGGCACGTCCCAGGTTGCTTCAACGCTGTGCGCATTGCAGAGCGGCATCATAGTGATGATTGCACTCAATGCGGAGTTGTTGCAAAGGTGCACGATGTGCTTCGGCAGCGTGAACGCCTTGTCGCGCTTCTCTGGATCTGTCTCTTGCTTGAACAGTTCTCGCATGAAAAAGTCGTGCTGCAGAACTGTGAAGTTGTTGATCAGTCCAGGGCGTAGCCGCATGATATCGGCTGGGTTCTTCCAATCAGAGGCCGGCCTTCCTCTGTGCTGCAGAGGAGCAATGCGGCGGCGGAGGAAGTCTGCGCCAACCATCCCTATGGTGAGCCCGGCCTCCCTGAGCCGTATGATCCTGGCAGCGGCAATCTCCAGCTTTTTGTCCTGGGGATCCAGATCGCTCCAGTCTGTGCCACGCGCTGCTGGGGTCTTGCGAAGCTCGCAGTATGGTGGCGGCTCATCGTCAATGATCCAACACCATTCAGACCGGATTTCTCCCCATCTTGGGCGGAGATCCCCCTTCAGATAATGCTCCTTGGCGCCCAATCTTGAAACGAACGAGACGCCAACAGTGAGAGGCTCCCCCTTTTCAGCACGGGGAGTGAAGTAATGCCTGAACAGCGCGGTGTTGGGTGCGACGCCGACGAAGTTCTCGCACAGATGCGCAAATATTGCCATGGTGGACACGGCATTCGGTGTGAGATCCAGCAGACGGAGATTGAAGGTGTACATGACGTCGCTGAAGAAATCCGAGTACGGTGGGCAGAGCCCGCACCAAAAGTAGCAAGCGAAGAAGGGGTACTTGCTCACTTCGCTCTCGTCGGTGGCTGGGCGAACGCGGGTGGCCGGATGCGCCTTGGTCCTCGCGGCCCACATGCCTTGGAACTTGGCCTTCAGATCCGCCCCCGTGAGCGTCGGAGCGAAGAGCGCGTATTTCTGCCTCTTCATCTGCGCCTGGGTCTCCGTCCTTGAGGACTTCCCCGTCTTCCCCTTTTCTCCTTTGGGAGGCATGGCGAAGGCGGAGCTGAGGACCGAGGGAGATGCGGACGCGCGCGGTGGCGGAGGATTGGGAAACCGCTTTTGTTTTAGAGCGGAGGAAGAAGAAGGCGGAGATTTGGAGATCGAGAATGGTGAGAGGGGTGTGCGAGTGCTTCTGCAGGTCCCTCCTTTTATGGGGAAAGATGCGGAACCATCTGCCCCTTCGTCATTCGAGATGGCTACGCACGCTTCCCACGCTCCGCGTTCAATGCGCGACGCGTGGGAGAGCGTGCAATTAAACAGCATAGGGACGTTTCGGCTTATCCTAGCCACGCGTGCCCGTGCACTGTTTGGGCCTGGCCCAACAACGCCCGGCACATTGTGTGGCCCAGTCCCGGGGGCTCCTGTCGGTGTACTAGAATAGGGGTTCCCTAGTACCCCGTACTTGTGCACGGGCAGTAGTAGCATCCCGCGGCCAGGCTTGCGGGAGGACAGCCAGAGAGAAGCTCAAGATCATTAAGCCATTCAAGAACAAAGTATACAAAGCAAGAGTTAAGGCCCCGGCAAGAGGAGCTTGCCGGGAGGGACAGCTGAGGCCCAGCCTGGGCATTGCTGAAGCAGAGTACTTGCCGCGGCAAGGTACTTGCCCCGGCGAGTCATTGGCTGCGGCAAGGTATTGGCTGCGGCAAGATAGCGGCTGCGGCAAGGTACTTGCCCCGGCAAGTTACCTTGCACGGCAAACTATGGGTTGCGCCAAGCTGTCAGGTGCGGCAAGGTCTTGCCGCGGCAAGCGTTACTGTACCACTGTGCTACTGTGCTGCTGCTCCAGTGCCTCTGCCAGCGTGGCGCTCTGGGTCCTTCCAAGCGTGTGTGGCAGGGCACTGTGTAGACGGCGGTGCACTGTAGCTAGCGGTGCAGGAGCAGGTGGGATAGGCTTTTCCCACGTCCAAGACGTCCGGGTACATGTATCTGGACAGCAAAGGCATGGGCATTTAATGCCCTTGTCCCCTGCCGTCAGTGGTAGGTAGGACATGTCATCCTGGTAATAGTGGCCTTACTGTAGCAACTTTCCACCTCTACCTTTACTGTTTGCCACCAGTTGGTGACCCCTTTGTGCGTATAAAAGGAGGCCCATAGGCAACGTGAAAGGGGGGAGGAACGGGAAAAGGGAGAACCGCAATATTGTACGCAGCTACTCGGTACTGTAGCGCTCCTGGAGCTAGAACAATCATACAGATAATAAACCAAAAAGCAGGAGTAGGGTTTTACGCATCGTGCGGCCCGAACCTGGGTAAATCTCTCTCGTGCACTGTCGTGTTCTTCGCTAGATTTGCTCTTCGTGCGACCGTCTCTCCCTGCCGAACGTAAAGGGGTCCTTCCCTGGGTCCCATAGGTGATCGCGGATTCGTCCCCGACAACCACCAACCCCACGCGATGCATGCGGCACGCGTGGCGGAAACGACATTCATGACGGGTGAACTTAAGGCGACGCACGACGTACAAATATGAAGGTACCACGAGACCCCTGGAAACTGACCCAAGGCCAGGTTAATGAAGAAGCAAAGAAGATCTAAAAAATGCAAGTACTAGCTCCGGCAAGATCTGTATGTACGCCTGTGCATTGGTTGGGCCTACCCCAACAATACCCGGCGGCACGTGTGGACCAGGCCCGGGGGCTCCTGTCGGTGCAACAAACATATGTGTTTGCCGACCTGACTAATGCATCAGCGTACGACCGCACATACATCAAATACCAAGACATGACACAAGATAAGCAAGAGAAACCACTCTTCGTGAGATCAAGGAGTGCACTAAGAAGACCAAGGTGATCAGAAAATTCCCTAGGAAGGCCTCCCTTGCCGGGCAGGCGAGCCCGGCAAGGTCGAGGCTACGCCTAGGACCAAGTACAAACCACCCGGCAAGGGTCCCGAGGCTGCCAAGGCCACAAGACCGAGCCCGGCAGGCTCCGTACCGGCAAGCCTCCACCAAGACGCCACCGCTCCACCTCATGGAACGCCAGTCACTAATCAGTGCGGTGTCGAGCTCCCAAGTGGCTAGGTGGATCCCGTCGGGTACGTGGCAACCTGCTGGAGAAGAGATTAACTTTATTGACACCTGTCCTGATGGCGTGTCATGCTGATAAGAGGCAGATGGATAAGCGGCGCGGCAGGCTTGCTGGGCTTCAACCTCAGCACGACACCTAGCAGGGCATTTAATGCACTTTTGCCTAACTGCCAGAGTTAGGTATGGTAACACTGTTAGCTATCTAATCAAGCTATAATGACTATTCTACCACTGTGGTCGCCCCTTTAGCTATAAAAGGAGGCCCGAGGCTACCTACCAAAGGGTTTAAATCTTTGATCCCTCAACACCCATACGCGCGTAGTCGCTCTCCCCGAGGCACATTTGCCGGGCTTGAGCTCGTCGTGTCTCTGTGTTCCTCCAGATCAATCCACCATAGCAGGAATAGGGTTTTACGCTGCAAAGCGGCCCAAACCTGGGTAAAAGAGAGTTGTACATCCCTGCACTGCCCTGCTATTTCTGCTCTTTGTGCAATGTGACCGTCCCCTTGCCGAACCACAAAGGGGCATCCCTGTCCCATAGGTGATCGTGCTTCCCCCACGACACTTATGTAATTCATTTTTTATGTAATTCTTGAACATATGTGCCTGTGGATCGAATAATGCATTGGTTGTTGAACCTGATGGATATGAATAAAGTTCTAGCCTACTTTCAAATGCAAATTCGGTACAATTTTAAATAGCAGTGATTAAATTAGGGTGAAAATACGCTCTGCAGGTCATTACGGTGCAAACGGTCTGCAGAAGCACAATGTTTGTATTATACCTCATAATCCGACATGTTTCATAGAGAGAAATCGTGTGCAACCATGCACACAATTTCCGTTTGCAATGCGTGCGTGATGTCAAACAATATCACAGACGGTCCGAGCAAACTAATTGTTGGTGATAGTCGCCTTATTGTACATGCTTTACAGTCATGAACTGTTTCTGATGTCGTACACATGATAAACGTTGTACCACAGAATAGCGTGTGCGATAGTTATCCCGTCCGACACTCGTATGACAATCGAACATTTCGTAAACACATCCGATGTATGTACAATGATTAACTTATCTTCTTAATTATGTAATCGTATACAGTTTGGGAAAAGTGACTGTGTGTGATTGTCTCCTACACGTTTTACAATTGTGAACTATTTGTGATGGGCACGCATTGTAAACATTGCACCACAGAATACCGAGTGTGAAGGTAATGCGAGCACACACGAGTAGCAAGGATGGAGCATTTGGGATACTCGGTATATCAGAAACAGTTGTCTGAAGACTCGCATTTGGGATAGATGCGGGCATCGTATACGCTTAGTTATGCAAAATGTATGCATTCCTACTCCCTATCACCGACGGTTTCCAGGTCGTGTGGGAAGGACCCCCCTATCGCACACGCCGGCAAGGCGACGGTTTAAAACTCTATCATGGAAAGGGGTTAAAAACCGTTCGTATAGCAGGTCGTTGCACCAGTGGTTGAAGCCGTAGACGACCTCGAAGGGGGACTTGCCGGTGGTAGAGTATCATGCTCGATTGTAGGTGTACTCAGCAATGGGCAAGCATTCCTCCCACTCCTTGATGTTCTTCTTGATCAACACAAGGAGAAGTGTAGGGAGCGTCCGGTTGGTGACTTTCGTTTGGCCGTCGGTTTGTGGGTGATATGTCAAAGAGAATAGTAGCTTGATCCGAGCTTGGCGCATAGTGTCTTCTAAAAGTAGCTTAGGAACTTGATGTCGCGGTCTGACACGACAATCTTGGGCACTCCATGCAACCTCAATATTTCCCTACAAAAGAGATTTGTAACATGTGAAGCATCATCTATCTTATTGAATGGGGTGAAATGTGCCATTTTAGAGAAACGGTCCACGACATCAAATACTGAATCTTTTCCATTTTGAGTCCTAGGCAATCCAAGCACAAAATCCATACTACTATCTTCCCATGGTTGATACGGAATAGGAACCGGCATATGTAATCCATGAGACTGAGCTTGTGACTTAGCTTAACGACATGTAGAGCACCGGTCTGTGTAGCGTGCGACGTTATGAAACATCTTTGGCCAATAGTACTTGGCAGAGAGCGTGGCAAATGTCTTGTTGTGGCCAAAATGTCCCATGAGTCCTTCGCTGTGAGCCCCTTGCAAAAGCAACAAATAAGAGAAGACTCGGGTACACAAAATTTGTTAGCTCGTATAAGATATCCATCCTTGAGATAATATCGCTCCTAATAAGTGTTAGTTTGACATTTGGCATAAGGAACCGCAAATGAAGGATCATGCGCATATAAATCTTTAATGTGCTCAAAGCCAATAACATCCAATTCAAGTTGAGTAACTGACATGCACTTGTAGGAAAGAGCATCTGCCACAACATTTTCTTTACCCTTAATGTACTTGATCACATAAGGAAAGGACTCAATGAATTCACTCCATTTTGCATGCCATTTATTCAACTTGGTTTGACCTTTAAGGTACATAAGTGTCTCATGATCGGTATGTATGACAAAATCACGTGGTCTAAGATAATGTTCCCACACGTGCAAGACTCGAACCAAAGCGTACAACTCTTTGTCATAGATGGGTTAGTTAAGTTGTGCGCCCGAAAGTTTCTCACTAAAATATGCAATGGGTCGCTTTTCTTGCATTAACACACCACCTATGCCATTGCCACTAGCTTCACAATGCACTTCAATTTTTTTGTCAAAATAAGGTAAGGCAAGTATTGGAGCATGTGTAGCAAAGATTTACGCTCATGAAATGTGGCATCTTGGGAAGGTCCCCAAATGAAAGACACATTCTTCTTGCTCAAAGCATGTAATTGTGAAGCAATTGTGCTAAAGTCCTTAACAAAGCAGCGACAAAATCTAGCTAGCCCAAGGAAACTACGCACTTGAGCTAAATTGGTTGGTTGTGGCCAAGTTTTAATAGCATCAATTTTAGACTCATCGACTTCAACACCCTTAGAAGAGACTACAAAACCCAAGAAAACAAGCTTATCAACACCAAAAGTGCATTTTTCCATGTTAGCATAAAGTCGCTCATTTCTAAGAACTTGCAAGACGTCTCTAAGATGCGTGACATGATCTTCAAGAGATTGACTAAACACAAGAATGTCATCAAAATATACCACAACACAAATGCCAATGTATTTTTGAAGGACATAATGCATGTCTCTCATGAAAGTGCTAGGAGCTTAAGACAATCGCATAGGCATAACCAACCATTCATATAGACCAAATTTTGTTTTGAAAGATGTTTTCCATTCATCACCTTCTCACATGTGAATTTCATAGTAGCTACTTTTAAGGTCAATTTTTGAGAAAATGGTGGCACCACTAAGTTCATCTAACATATCATCTAAGCGTGGAATGGGGTGACGATACCGAATGGTTATAGCATTAATGGGATAACAATGGGAACACATGCGATAACTACCATCTTTCTTAGGCACAAGTATGACCAGAACGGCACATGGACTTAAGCTCTCGCATACATACCTGTTTTCCATGAGATGTTGTACTTGCCACTGTATCTCTTTTGTCTCGTCGGGGTTGACACAGTAAGGTGCCTTATTTGGTAGAGGTGCACTGGGGATGAGGTCGATGCGGTGCTCGATTCCGTGCAAAGGTGGTAGTCCGGGAGGTAGCTCATCAGGAAACACATCCACAAATTCATGTAAGAGATGAGACAAAACCAAAGGAAGATGTTGTGAAGCATTAGTCCGCACCACTTCATCTTTGCACACAAGTACAAATTGAAGAACACTCGATGGGCTCTCACTCACATCCCTAAAATCTCTTTTGGTGGCTAATAGGACTAGGTTCTTGTTGCTCATCATGCAGCCACTTAATTTTGGCTTGTGGTGCTCACTCTCTTTATGGTGGTTCACTCTCTCACTAGTCTCTCCATGATATTTTGAAGCTTGCTTGTCTGCGATCACTTGACATGGAGACATGGGTCATAGCACGTACTCCTTTCCCTTCATCTTGAAGCTATAATGATTGTTCTGGCCGTTGTGGATGATGTCGCGGTCGAATTGCCAAGGTCTCCCTCAAAGGACATGGCACACGGACATAGGGACCGCATCACACTCCAGGGTGTCTTCATATGCGCCGGTCTTGAAGGAAAGTTGAACGGTGTGCTCCACTTCAATGGTGCTGGAGTCGCTTAGCCATTGGACCTTGTAGGGGCGAGGGTGCTTCTTTTTTGATGAATTGTAGCTTGGAGCATAATTCTTCACTTGCCAAGTTGTGGCAACTTGTGCCATCGATGTTGACATTGATGGAACGTCCTTGTATGCTCGCTTTGGTGTGGAATATGTGGCAACATTTGTCTTTGTCTTGTTGTTTTTGAAGTGTCAAGACCTTGGAGACAATGAGAGCAGGGCTCGAATCATTGTCGCAAAAGACTTGACCGTTTTCATCTTCATTCACTTGATGGTGCATGGCCATGTGTTCAAGTGCTTCCATTTCTTCTTCGCTCATGGAGTCGTAGGTGCCATCATCATTTGGTATCATGGTGCACCTCGTGGGGCATTGGTACGTCTTGTGGCCACGCCCTTGACAAATGACACATTGAATCGAACTTGTCTTGTAGGTGGTTGCCAGAGGACGACTTGATGATGTCGTAGCTTGCTTGAAACTTGATTTGTTGCCGGTACTTGGTGAAGCTCTAGTCGTAGTAGAAGGTCCCAAAGTTGTGGAAGCTTGATTGTATGAGCAGTATGTCTTGGAAGAGTACTTGGCGTATTTGAAGTCATCTTGTACTTGTCGCTCTGCCTTGGTTGCTTGGTGCACTAGCTCGAGTAGGTTGGAGTAAGGTTGGAAGTCGACAATCTTATTTATTGGGTGATTTAGGCCATTCAAGAAGCGTGCCATAGTTTATTCATCATCTTCCTTGACATTGGCGCGTATCAACACAATCTCCATTTCTTGAGAGTATTCTTCCACCGTCTTCGTGTCTTGCTTGAGGAGTTGCAACTTCTTGAAGAGATCACGGCTATAGTAAGCGAGCTCTCATGACATCCTTCATTTGTGTGCAAGTCATGATGGGTGGGTCACCTTTATCCCTTCGTTGCTCGATCACTTGTTCCCACCAAATGAGTACATAGTCTTGAAACTCGAGGGAGGCCATGGCAATTTTCTTCTCCTCTTCATAATTGTGAAGACGGAATATCTTGTCGACCTTTAATGCCCATGAGAGATATTCTTCTGGATCGGTGCTTCTAGAGAACTTGGGCATGGTGAACTTGAGCTTGCCGTAGCATTGTTCTTTATCATAGTGACAATGGTGGTGTCGCTGTTGGCTTGGTGGAGAGTCCTCAATCTCTCGCTCTGCTTCATGTACTAGACATTGAGGCCGAGAGATTCGTGCCCGGTTCCTCCTTTCTTGTTCCTCCTCAAGGTGAGCAGCTTCATGTTGTTGCTCTTGGTGAAGTGCTTCTTCTTTTTCACGCACTCAGCGATTGCACTCTTCGACGGCATGAGTGGCTTAGCAGAGTGCTCGTTGTGCTTCAAGCACTTGTTCCTCACGGTGTTGTTCCTCTTTCTGTAGTGCGTCGCTGTCTTGAGTTTCTTGATGGTGTTGTTGTCGAGGTTGCTCTTGGTTCGTGGCATCTTGGACTTCGCGACAATGTCGTTCACGCTGTCGAAGTTGGTCTTGCAACTCATTGCCATGGAATGCATTGTGATGGTCGTCACGGTGATGTGAATAAGAGCTCGAGGAAGACTTGCGTCAGAACAAGAGTCCGAAGAGTGTCGACTTGAGTGGCACCGTCTTGAAGAAGAGGTTGTGGATGACATGCGATTGACGATCATGTGTCGAAATTCTTCCATTTGAGTGGATAGCTTGGTGTTAAGATAGTCCCGGTTCCTTGCTTCCGATTGACGTAGGTCAGTGGAGAATTGCTGGATGTGGTCGCCCAAAGCTTCTCTTTCTTGATGTAGAGCTCGTTGAACGCTGAAAAGATGATTTTTGGTGACGTAGTGATGCGCTTCCTCTTGATCCTCGAAGAGTGGGTTTGTCGAAGTACTTGGCCTATCCATCATATTCAAGTGGTGGTGAGTAGGAAGATGAGAAAACAATACCAAAGTTACCTTTTCCTAAGATTGAGGATGTATCGAGTATCGCTCAATGTAATGTTATAATAGTAGAATTGGTACCGGGTTTTGTTTCTCACACCTAGAAGTAAAGGCTTATTGAGGAGCTCGTTTAGGATGAGGGGCACAAAATCCAAGAAAGTGTTAGTCAAGATATTGATAATGTTGAAGAGATTCACAAATTGCATCTAAGACAAATAGATCAACCCTAGGATATCACTTGGAAACACACACACGAAAGATGAATGGGATCCGCGCAACCAAGGAATGAGCTCAAAATGTGTGAATCAAGGAAAATGCTATTGTTGCACGGATACTAGATAGACACTAGCTCGATTGCTCAAATGGGCTAGATATGCTTGTGCTCCAACCTATGAGAGTAATGTGCCGTCTTCAATCCCAAGTATGCAATGTATGTATGATCCAATATGATGTAACTATGCAAAATGGCTCAATGTTATTGCTTACAAGTTCTTTGTTTTCCTCTTCCTTTGCTTTAAAGCTTTTTTCTTTCTCTTTTTTTTGATTATGCCAAAATACTTGATGCGTGAGCCAATATGTGAGGCAAGTATGTAAGATATGCACGAGAGAGACTTATGGCACAATTGATAGCAAGATGATTGCATGCTAAAGGTAGCTACGCTGAGTAAGCGTATCACGAAGGTGCACAAAGAGCGTGACCCGGCAATTCTCAACTCGCTAGTCTTGATGGGTAAGTGACGTAAAATGGCTCGAGGATATCAATGCAATGGCAAGGTATAAGTACAAGTTGTCATTGAGGTTACCATCCTTGCTTACGGTTGGTGTGAAGGTGAAGTGGTTGTTGTCGATGTCGGTTTGTGGCGATGATGAATAGCGGTGATGTTGATGTCGAACCGTCCCTAATCGCCGAAACACCTTAGGAAACGGGAACCGCAACTCAAAATCTCAAACAAAATGTGTGGTCGCGGAAGTGTATGCATGTGGGCGAAGTGGTATAATGTGGAAGTCGGATGGTGGTGCAAGTAGTGGAAAACTGGACCAATTGGGCGAGGAAAAACCTCTCTGGTGAGGCCGTGCGCACGGGGTAAGTTATGCCCATGTGCACGGGGTCCCGTGGGCACGGGGTATTGGTGCCTGTGCACATGGGGTGCTCTGCCTGCGCAAGAACACACCCAAATCCATGGCAAAAAAAAAATTCGTAGAAATTCAACAGTGGGGATGGTTGCGGATGGTGGGTAGGGGTAAATCCAGTTGCCAAACCGAAATTCATGGACCAAATCAACAAAATCTCACAAAATCCAACAAATGCAAAAAAAAATGGTAGGGAAATTTTTGTGGGGATTTTTGAATTGGGACAAAAAGCAACAAAATTATATGGGGATAGGGACTACAAGATATGAATCAACCTTGCTCATGATACCAAGATGTTGTAGGGTGGAACCCTAATTAGGGAGCTTTTCACGCTTGGAGGGGAAAAAGGGATGAACAACAAGAATCACAAGGGGAATTCACTCAAACAAAACCCAATTACACATCCACTAGAATAACATAGTTGAGATCCACAAGCATACAAGAACTATCAAAGGAAAACAAGAACAAAGATAGAGTTCTTCTCAAATCCAGGAGGATATGAGGTCTTAATGATCTAGATAGATCCTTTCCTAGAAGGGGTCTTGATATCCACTAGGGATCTTCTCCTAGGAGGTCTTGATCTCCTAAAGGAGTGGTAGATGAGCAAATCCCTCTCTAATGTCTCATAATACTTTGCTATCCCTAAAATATTTCTTAGGCACGAAGTATATATGTGACATGAGGTGGGGGGCGACCTAGAGGGTAAAACAGGAACTCCACGACCAACTACCTGTGAGGGTCGTGAGCACGGGCTAAGTAGGCCCCGTGTGCATGGGGGTCCGGTGGGTACGTTATAAACCTGTGCACATGTGGGCTACAGTGGGGAGGCCCGTGGGCATGGGGTCTGGAGGCCCGTGCACACGGGGTGTGCTATTTCGCATCCAGTAGCTCTCTGGATGGCCCGTGGGCACGGAGTCGCCTGGGAGGTGCAGTCTTCTCTTTGATGGTGGCCTCCTTCTTCCTTGTGGCCTTGGTCCCCTTCTCCAAGGCCTTGGGGATGTTCCTTAGCTGCTTGGTGGGGGTCGTCCTCGTACCTAATGATACATAACACTCTTTTATGAGGTAGCATCGAAGTTCCATCCATATCCATATCAATCTCATAGATGAGTGAGTTCACCTCATTTTCGATGGCACGTGTGCGAGTTCTTGTCATAGGTCCATGTGGTGCTTGTTGAGTTGGTGTAGTGTCCATGAGGATGACCGAAGGATGCTCCACATCACATCTACAAGGGTGAAGAAGAGGACTTTCCCACAAAAAATCCTGGATGGCATCTCATACTATCGACCCGTCGAAGCGGTGAGCTTATTTACTTAAGCCTCTTGTTTATCCGAACAGTGTATTTATACTTCTAATTAGATGTTCAACATATCCAAACATGGGTGGAGGCGCTGGATTGAAACGGTGAACCATCCGACTCCAGAGCCAGAGTCGTATGATCGTGATGACGACCCTGGTTTTCATGAGGATTTCGAGCTCCCCATCATCTTTAAGGATGGGGTCTTCTATCAAGAGAGTGTGGACGTCTCGAAAGTAGGTCTTCTTCTTGATCTACCAGGGGTCATATCCTCTTCTATGGTAAGTGCTTTGCCAACTTTTTTTTCGAAAAACATCAGTCGCTCCTACGATCCTGAGCACTTTGACTCCTCTCCCCAAGGGTCGACGTTCTAGACGCCGGAAAACCAATGCGATCCCTGGAGGAATCAGGCGGTGTGCACCTGAAGAGCAACTAAGCGAGAGGTTGCCAAAGAGGAAACACATGTCGAGCCTACTTTTAACAGGCAGGCTTTTGCCACAGCAGCTTCTTTTAAATAATTGCCATATGGTATGCTTTTAACAGCCGAATTGTAATGATATGTAGGCAACCCGTATGAGCACTTTTGCCAGATAACATAGGCGATTGGGATGCCTCTACCCTGAGGAAAAACGCCGCCCAGACATCTCCACCAGGGGATATTCTCGAAGACCCTCAACTAGAGATATTCGGAGCAGCTCAGCAAGCAACTCCGAAGTCAATAGTGCCATGCATCATCGATGGAGGAAAGCATCTTTAAGGCATCCTATCTTTTCCAGCCAAGAATTTAATCCACTCAATTCGGTGGATGCCTGTCGGTGTATTAAGAATGTGGTCCTTAATACCCCAGACTTATGCATAGGCAGTAGTAGCCTCCCCGGCGGCAAGGCTTTACGGGAGATAACCAAAAGACGAACAAAAATCCAGATTAATGAAGAAGCAAAGAAGATCTCAGAAGGTGGATATCAGAGATGTTGAGGACACGGCTCTAAAGAAACCACCCTTCATGAGATCAACAAGCGCATCAAGAAGACCAAGGTCAGAGATGCTGCCCGAGATCACAAAGTATTCGAAAAACCAGTCTGGGGACCCGCCAAGATCCTTGCCGGAAGGGGGATGACCAAACTCGGCAAGCTCCGTGCTCGGCAAGGTTCCACTACTCAGCCACCGCTCCACCTCATCGATCAGGTTGTCACTTGTCGATTAGGTGTTGAGCGGGCAGGCAGTTAGGTGAACTTTGTCTGGGCACATGGCTGCTTATATCTGATACAGCTTTAATGACACATGTCCAAGTGATGTGTCGAAGGAATAGGAGGTAGATGGGCGAACAACACAGAAGGAGAGATCAACCTTGCCGGGGAGCTCCATCCACAAGACGCCTCACAGTGCATTTAATGCATTTGTCCTAACTCATCATAGTTAGGTATTTAGCACTGTAGCCACTATTTACAGTGTAGATTTACTATTTTTCCACTGTGGTGACCCCTTAGTCTAAGAAAGGAGGCCCATGGCTGCCTTATCAAAGGTCGAAACCCTGTCCATTCTACGCACGTAGCTGCACCCCCCCCCCCCCCCGTGCACCTTGCCGGACGTGGGCTCCTTGTAGCTGGTCTCATACACACAATCACACAAAGCAGGAGTAGGGTTTTACTCTTAACAGCGGCCTGAACCAGGGTAAACATCGTGTGCTCTCTGTTGACCCTGCTCTTTGTGCCTGTCGATTCCCTCTTTCGAACCGAAAGGGATCGCCATGATCCCATAGATGGTTGTACGCTCCACGACATCTTTGGCGCCCTAGGTAGGGGGATCGCTTGCGCGAACCAGGATCAGTAGTTAGCGCGTCAACTTCGTCAACAACTTCACCATCATGGCGCCCAAGAAGAAGGGCACAGCGGTGGGCGCTCTGTCAACATCCAAGCCTCCAGTGCCCTCGCACGTAGGCGACGGCACAAACGGCAGCACGGGTGGCGGAGGCGGAGGCCAAGATCAGCTTCCGTGACATTCTGGCGATCACAACTAGACGAGCGGCGTCGTCCGCATCAACCCACTAGTCACTGTCTCCAAGGATGGAGCCACGCTGCCTACAGGCGGCGCGGCAAACTCTAGTGACAACCTGGCGCACTCCAAGACACCCACATTGGCGCACACGCCGCGGACGTCTCAGATCACCGGCGACGAGCATCTCCGCAACATCGGCGCGCCTGAGCATTCGCATGGCAAGACTCCTATGGATCATTCTCGAGATCCTTAGGACCAATGCGCGCGCCAGCGTGATGGCGAGAATGGGCGATGATCACAGATTCAAGACGGGGCTACTACCAAATAAGGCGGAAGCAAGCAGACCTCTTGTTCCTTGCACCTCTCCATGCCCTCCACGCCTGAACAAGCGTTGGCCCATGCCTAGCTACTCTTCGAGTTTCCTCTTGCGGCGAACAAGATGGAGGTCTGGAGAGCCACCATCCAGAGTCTTGTTGGCTTCGCCAACAATGACAAGCAGCAGCAAGCAGGGCCCTCGGAGCAGCAGCCTGCCACCCCAGCACACGCTGCTGGAGAGAGGACTGGAGGAGGAGCACCTACAGTGCAGTCCCCTCCACGACAACAACAAACTCATCGGCAAGGCCAGCGAATCGACGCCCATGATGACGTTTCCATGGTGTCATCCTATTCGCGAGCTCAATCTGATCGGCATCAAGTTCTACAAGAATGGCGCAGATAAGATGCCCGTACTACCATCGAACAGCGATGGGAAGTACGCCGTCAATCTGACAGGCGTGCAGGGTCCGCTGTTGATGAGCCTGCACCAGGGAACAATGGAGGCCTACCTTACGAGGTAGGTTGTCCGGCGTTTACCCGTGAGCTGCGGCAAGTCAAGTGGCCCAGTTCCCGAAACTTCAAACTAGAGGTGGAGAAGTACGACGGCAACACCCATCCATCGGAGTTCCTAAGCATTTACAACATCACGGAGCAAGCTGCTAGATCTTGCGATGACTAGATCTGTGCCAACTACTTCCCGTTGGTGCTCAAGCACAATACCAGGTCATGGTTCATGAAGTTGCCGGAGGGTTCCATTTCCTGCTGGTATAATCTATGCCACAAGTTTGTTGGCGCCTTCACGGGTGGCCACAAGGTTGCGGGCCAGGAAATAGACCTATAGTTGATTCCTCAGAAGGAGGACAAACTACTCCGCAAGTACATGTAGAGATTCAGTTGCGTGTAGCGTAACATTCCCGATATCCACCCCGCAGCGATCATTGTTGCATTCCGTCAGACATGAAGAACCGCAATATGCGGGGAGAGATCACCATGACGAAGGTGAGGGATGTCTCTGAGCTATGCTCTAGCTGACAAGTGTGCATGGGCTGAGGAGGGAAGGAGACTTCCTGGAGAAAAGGTTGGTGCAGAAACTGATTCAGAGGATGATGATGTCGCCACCACGTCAAAGAAGAAAAACCGCAAGCACAACAGGAAGCGCAAGGGCCAAGCTGTTCTTGCCGTGGAGGGGTCCAGCAACAGCGGCCCCGCCAAGAAGGCTAAGGCTGAGGGCCCCGGCAACCTCCGGGTGCGCCTCGTGCCAAGCCTTGGTGGCTGCTGATCAACTAGGGGCTCCGGCAAGCAGTACTGCAAGATCCACCGCACCAAAAACCATGACCTCCAAGACTGCCGGCAAGTGAAGCAGCTTGTTGAGATGTAGAAGCTGAATATGAGAAGAGAGATAAAGAAAAGGTCGACGGTGCAGATGGATCCAACAAGAAGCGTGGTGGTTGAGGAGGTCGCCGTGGCAAGACCAAGCAACAAAAGGAGAAGCCTGCAAGAGGTCTAGATAAGAAGGAAGATGATGATGAATCCAGTGAGACAGAGTTCCAGAAGGCCACTGAACCAATGTGCATTGATGGAGGTGCATCTTTGCACTCTTCTCACCGCCAACTCAAATAGTTGGTGCATGAAGTCAATGCTACATAGTCAGTTGTAGGAGCCCAGAAGCCATTGAGATGGTCCAACACGCCTATCATCTTTAATGCTGAGGGCCACCCTGATCACACAACTGCGGTTGGGTGCTTGCCGTTGTTGGTTTCACCAACAATACGCAACCTCAAAGTGACAATGCTTGACGCTGAGATCAAGTTGAGACCAGCCCCACCGTCAAGAGGCTGCAGATCCCATTACCCCTACACCACGCTGAAGATGCCTGGAGAGATAAGTGTCATCACCATCAACTCTGACAAGAAAGATGTGTTGATCTATGCTGATCAACTATACCGGGAAGCAGTTGCAGCATCTGCCGTCAAGGCGCTTCCTCCTACCGACAAAGCTCCTGGGTGCAAGAAGAGGAAGAAGACCAAGAAGACCACTGACTCCGGTGAGCGCGCCCCTTCGGAGTGCTACGCTCCCGTTGAGGACGTGCCAGCGAGCTCTGTCGGCAAGGGAAACAAGAACAAGGCTGCTCCACCAGAAACTAAGAAGGTGTCCGCCAAGGAGGATGGCAAGGGGGGAACTTTCACCGTAAGTTCCACCCTTGACGGCAAATAGGAAAGCGCACTCGTTGCCTTACTACGGGCGACTGTTGATGTTTTTGCTTGGCAACCATCTGACATCCCCGGTGTTCGCGGGAAGGTAATTGAGCACCACCTTCACTACCAAAAAAACACTTCCGTGATGATACGTGTTTGTCCTGGTACGTCACATTTTCTGTCGTGCATGTACATCCATTACAATTTTTTGACAGAATCAAGATAGTCATACCTGTGGTGTCATAGAAGTGTTCCATGATAATAATCAAATTATCATCACGGAAGTGTCCACTTCCATGACGATAAATGACGCATCATGGAAGTGTTTTCGTCAAGGGTAACCGACACATGGCATCCACCATAACGGGTCGCCGTTAAGCTATCGGTTCCTGTTTTGGATTTGATAACCCATTAACAGCAATGACTAATGCTGATTTTCCACGTGTAAAATTCTCATTGGCCGAAACAACCACGTGTCAACTCCGCGTTGGGACAGATGTCATTCAACGAATGGACGGGACGCGCCTATGATACGTCGACACGTGGCTCGACCCAATAGTGGCCCATTCAGGTCAAAATGCTAGCCCATTTGGCTTGGCCAAAAGGTAGCGGGCCGGCCCACGGAAAGCCTGTTAATGGCATGTTCGCATATAGCCCATTTACAGCCCACTAACTCACGACCCGTTATAGCTTATCCGAATTAGGCCCAGTAGCGTCATCTGGGGCATCCAATATGCTTCCAGCACGTTGTAACTTCCGACCCATGGCCCATGACGTCTTTCGGCCCATATGAGGCCCTTTGTAACTCTGGGCCCATTAACGGCCTGTGGTGAAACTGGCCCATAATGAACAGTATATCGCTTTATAGCCATTAACGACCCATTATTCCATTGGGCCGTTTCCAGCTCGTGTTATCTTTCGGCCCTCTAAGGGCCCACTTATTCTTGGGCTCATTTCCAGCATTCTGTTACTTGCGGTTTGTTATTCGCCTGTTTCACTTGTGGGCCAAATTCAGCCCGTGGTTATAGTCGGCCCATTGGAGGGCCGTTAATCCATTGGGCCATTTTCATAGCGTCATCAAATACGGCCCATTAATGACCCATTATGCCTGTCGATAGAATTAAGCCCGTTATACATATCAGCCTATTAACTGCCCGTTATGGTCGGCCCATAAACAGACGATTTCCATTCTAGCCCATTTACGACCCATATTGCGGTCCGTTATTGGTCCATGAATAGTACGACCAATGTTTGGCCAATCGATCATACGGCTCGTAGAAGGCCCATTGATTCTATGACCGGTAGAAGGCCCATAGATCCTACGGCCCGTAGGAGGCCCATGGTCACTACAACAGGTAGCAGGACCATGGTTACAATGGTCTGTATGTTGCCCATGGTTATTGTGGCCTAGTTTTAAAAAATAGGTTATTGTGGCCACTAGCAAACCGCGGAAAAAAACACTACACTGACTAAAAGCAAACAAATAAACAAGACAACAAGGAAATAAATAAGCAAGCAACTTACGCTAGGCTATTACACATATTACATCCATTGGGCATCAAAGTTCCCCACCAGTGCAAATATAGGGGACAAAGCAGCATATTACATACACTGTGCATCTAAATTGGCCACCGGTGCAAATAAACGCGGCAGCAAAACAAGTTCATAACTGAAACTTCATAAGAGCTCAAGAAACGTTATCCTGGGTATCCACCAAGCGGGCAATAAGCTTTGCAAGCTTATTAGCTTTCTCTTGTTTGGCGCTTAAATCCTCCAACGCTTGTTGTTGCACCAGAAAGTATGCATCTAAATTCTCCAGGTACTACCTCAGTCCTTTGGCTTCTTGTCGCAGCATAGCTGATCGATGTCTTTCAACTTGTAGTTGAGACTCAAGAAACCGAACTAATTCAGACAGTGAGTTTGAAGAGCTTGTGCCAGCGGTAGTGGCCAGTAACTTGAACACTACATCAAGACAAGACTTTGGGGTTGTCTCACTGTCTTCAAGATAGTTTTCCTTAGTTGTTTTATCAGCTTTGTTGGAGACCAACAAGCATGTGTCACTATCCTGAACTTTATCTGCATTACTTCCTTTACCATTGCTTAATAAGGTACTCTTCCCCAATATTATGTCAGCATTCTAAAAGAAGAAACGAGCAAACACATAACAGGTTTAGCATGTAGTATACGAAACTCATTTTGGTGAACGAGTTCAGTAGTAAGGTGGACAGGATTAAACTACCAAGTCTTCTATTGCAAAGTAGTACATAATAAAAGCATCAAACAAACATATATCTATGTGCTATTGTCACCATTGTCTTGCCAAATCAAAATAGAGACATGGTTCAAATCATATCAGTTCAAGACAAAGCAGCTTTGAAAGAATACAAGTGTGGGAAACTACACGGCACAACAAGATTTCAGATGGGTACCATGGGTATACATGTAGAACAACAATATTGGCTCTGTTTGTGATGCTAGTAATGTGCATGATATGAGAAGACAATTGTATACACAATTGAAATTGAAATCAACAGAGCAATTTAGAAGAGCAAACCAGTTAAAGAAACATGTTTAAACATACCTATTGTGCCATTGGAGTTTCGATTGGATCCTTCAATTTAAAAATAAGTTTGTATGAGTAAATACAGTGATACAAGAGCAAAGCAATATGCACCATAGCAATGGAATCTTAAATGAGAATAGTTGTTCTTCAGGTTTAAGCACTTGTTCTACACGAACAGAGTATAGTAAGATGCAGGCATGTAGTACTTCAAAATTAAAAATGATCTCATAGACCTTACCACTTTCTTGGTTCTGGATCAGTATAGAACAAGGCATTCCCAGTCATCATCCCATAAATGTGTCTCGGGAGAAAGTAAGGGAATTTGATGAGTTTCCTTGCCAGTGAAGTACGCTTTCTTCAGGTAATTCCGATACTGCCACAAAGCATTCTTGAAGATAGCAGAGCTATTAGCACAGCTTACGTCATCCTGAGTTTCCAAATCGGTCCTTCTCTATAGAGAAAAATGGGAACATTTGTTGTATTATAACCAGCATGGAGGTAGAAAGTATGGGACAAAGCAAAGTAATTGCCATGAATAACATTACTTACACATAACTCCTAGATGAACACCTGCAACTGGCATTTTCCTTCATCTTCAGTATAATATTTCCATGATGGGAAGATACGCACATAGGATTTAACAACATCAAATGCGATAGATGCTAAACTATGAATGGCTGCTTGTGCTTCGTCCACAGGAATAGGTGTACTAACGGGTGGAGTTGGGGTTCGCCGGGGTAGTCCTAGCACTTTGGGCACTGGAGCTGCCTTACTAACTGCTCTTGTTTGGGAGCTCTATGGTGGAGATGGTGCTGTGTCAGCTGGAACTAGGTTACTATCTGCTGGGGTTGGGGTTAGATTGGGTGAAGCTGGTTCTCTCTCCATCAGAGTAGGGGTACAATCTCCGAGAGTCTGGGTTATGTGTGGTAGGGCTGGTTCTTGTGCATGTACAACCGTGGTGCTATCTCCACTAAGAGGTAGCACTGTTTTATTTGAAGACCGTGTTTTTACTCCACTAGATACTACCATCACCCCCTCCAATTCAAATGGCCGATAAACAAGAAAAGTAGTTGAATGTACAGACCTTGTATGAGAGACAGATGCAATAGATAGTGTGGAAAAAAGAGGGCATGAAATAGTTCACATATATATTGTTTAACTAAAAAGGATAGCATGGCATAATTTCACATATATGATGTCTATCTAAACTGGATAGCATAGCATGACATAATTCAAAGATATGATGACTAACTAAATAGGACGGCATGAGATAATTATATGATGTCTTTAGTAAACAGGTTCGCATGACATAATTCACATACATGTTATCTAAGTAATCAGGATCGCATGATATAATTCACATATGTGATTTATATACTAAGGAGATGGCATTTGCATATATGATGTCCGAACTAAGAACATGGTGTTGAATATTGTGTATATGATGTCTAAACTATGCAATGCAAGACACCATATGCATGATATGGGCAGTATAACCATGCCAAGTTAGAGCATACACCTCGGTGGGGGAATAGGACCGGTCAAATGTCTCTGAATCCATCTCCGAGGAGCTATCTGGACCCAGCAAGAGATCTGCTTCGACAGGTAGCACTGTCTGCTCTGAAGACCTTGTTTTCACTCAGATTTTTTCATCACCCACTCAAATGGCTGATTCATAGGAAAAGTAGTTGAATGTACAAACATTCTCGACAAATGGAAATGTAATGAAGAAAAGGAATGGAAAGATATAATTCAAAAATATGATTCCTGGATAAATAGGATGGCATTGCATATTTCACATATATTATGGCTGGCTAAAAAAGATGAGATTGCGTAATTCACATATATGATGTAGAAACTAAACAAGTGGCATTACAGAACTTGTCTAACTAAGCAGATGACATATATGATGTTGAAAGTAAGCAATGCAAGGCAACATATGCATGATATGACCAACATCATCATGCCAAGTTAGAGCAAACACCTCGGGGGTTAAATAGGAGTGGTTAGCTCCATCTAAATCTGCCGTTGAACAAATATCTTCCTCTGGATTACAATCTGGAGGAGGGAGGGCCATTTCACCCACCATGGAGCAATGTTTGCATGAATTGTATTGCCGCGCAAAACTCTTCTCTTTTTCTCTACATGTTCAGCATGACTGTGTACAATATCTAACATGCATACGAAAAAATATAGTGAGATTATGTAAGGAGAGCATGCAGAAATCTAGAGTGATGGTAACAACCAGTGGATAGATCCAAAAATAATGATAGCAGGCTGATGATAGCTTTAATTTAATAGAAAGACATATGATGATTGCTTTACTGTTTGTTTCCCACCCAAGATGAACAACATAGACATACCCTAGGTGAACTAGATAATAGACAGAGATACTATTCATTGTTGCCTTGATATTTTCCCCACAAGCATTTTAAAACTCAAGTTTGAACATTAATTTGGACCTTACTTGAAGTCTAAGAGGTGAACAGGACGATAAAGTAGCAGGTAATATTAAGCAATGCATAACATAAGCAGAAACAAAAGAGTGCGACCTCTCTTGCGGACCCGTGTACTCTAGAGGTTCATCTGTTGAATCGATGATGATGATGCAGTTGCTGTGGGTGCCGATGGCAGGGAAGGAGATCTGAGGCGGCGAAACACGGTTAGGAGTTGTGATGTCTGGTATGGTGGATGTTTCTATCAATGGAGCAGCTCAGGTGAGGTGGACGATGTCGTGGCAGGACCAGGACAAACCACACAAAGTTTTCTTCAACACCTATCTATAATTGAAGTAATTCTGTAAGGGCTCCTTTGGCTTGCAGGATTCTAAAAAGGCAGGGATAGGAAAAACACTGGCATAGGATAGGAATGCACATGGGAAACAGAGCATTTGTAAACACAAGATTTCTTTCAACTTGGGTGTTTGGTTCACAGGAATTGGAAGGGTAGAGGAATGCAAAGAAACATGGCCAAATTAAAGTGAAACCATATAAAAATGTGTAGAGTTAGAATGTTATTCTGCCACTAATGCACTTAGTCTTGTTTTCATGCATAAGATTTTGAAAAGTAGGTCCAGGTGGATGTTTTGCTGCATTCCTTTCAACCAAATGCATGAATAATTGAATAGTAGAGTACCATAGGAAAATTTCCTATTGCTATGTTTTTCCTTCACTTTTTCCTTTGAACCAAAATAGCCCTAATGGATCGACATGAATGTAGATTAATAAGTGATGCGACAAGTGTATAACCCCTTTGGTGTAGCCGTGTCGACCTCAGCATCATTGAGTTGGTCGCTGAAGAAGTTGCGACAGAGGTAGCTGTCGGAGGTGTGGAGGAAGATCTAAGGTGTCTGTAGACAGCTTCCAGGGTACTGCTCTGTTGTGATGGATGGTTCCCTCATTGGAGCAGCTCCGGCAAGCTGTAAGACGTCGAGGCTGAAGCAGTACAAGATAGACATCGTTAATCTCAAGTGGGATCCTAATAGCATCTCCAATAGATGATGTAAAATACATTACCAAGAAGTGGTAGATGTAAAATTTTCATCACCAAAAAACACCTGACTCCAACAGAAGAGGTAAAAACTGTTCACTCTGAACTGAACTATCAAAACTGGAATTTACTATGTAATTTGAATGTTTCTATCGAAACTGAACACACTAGTAGCAGAGAAGCACTTCACATGTAGTTTAGGCTGCTCGAGCACTAGTAGTAGAGAAATGGTGATCTAAATCAGTAGGCGATCGACAGGGAACACACTAGCAGATAGCAGCCGGAGCAGCAGCGCTTGGAGCAGTAGCGCGAACTAGAGCCAGAGCAACAACTCGTGTAGCTGCAGCAGCCTGTCTACCAGCATCAGCAGCATGAGCAAGTGGAAGAGCAGAGCAGCAGCATGAGAGCGTGGAAGAGTAGAGCAGTAGCGCGAGCGAGCGAGAGCCAGAGCAGCAGCAGCAGCAGCAGCGCGAGTGAGCGAGAGCCAGAGGAGCAGCAGTAGCTCCGGCTGGTATGGACGCCGCCACCGTGGGAGCCTCACACTGGGGGAGAGCTGCCGTGGAGATGTCACCGGCAGCGCCGGTGTCAAGGTAGCCGAGCCATGGGGTAGCGGGATCGAGCACCGGCGGCACCGGGAGGTCGAGTTAAGGAGAGGGTGCGATGCGATGAGTGTACAACCTCTTTGGTGGTGCCAATTAGGCCTCGGCTTCATCCGAGGAGTCGGTGAGGATGCTGCGGTTCTGGTGGAGGAGGTTAAGGCGGCGCTGTGGGGATGGAGCAGCCGTGATAGAAGGGGATCATCGGAGCAGCTCCTTGGAGGTGGGGGGCGGGGCAGCTGAACCGGCGGGACGACGAGACCAACGATGGATCCTCATCCGGGGCGGTGGATGAGGGACATCGAGCTATTGCGGTGGACGACATCGTCGGGGATGAGGCTCTGGCTGGTCAGCGGTGGGGTGGCGGACGAAGGAGCGTGGGGTTTCGCGGTTGGAGCAGAGAGGTTATGGCGGCCTGGGTTTTCGAATGGCGAAAAGGAGGTGATGGGAGGGGGAACCATGACTTAGGGAGGCACTTGTCCAAAATGTAGGGTGTGTTACAAAAGTACCCCCACCGATTTGAACTAGTGCCCCTTTCGGCTCAGGGTTAGAATGGGGATTTCTCATGTCAGGATTTGGCAGCTGGAGGGAGTTTTCGCGCGCGTTGTAATTTCGGGATAGCAAGGCGCGGGTTGAGAAGGAGCAAGTTTTCGGAGCACAAAGAGACAAAGCGATATCTGAATTTTCAGGATAACAAGGCGCCGGTTGAAATTTTGGGACAAGTCTAACGTGTAATAATGTACCAAATCAATTTGCACTTCCCTCAATGAAAAAAACAAAAAAATAAACTATTCTCACCACACAAAGAGAGAGTCTTGTCCCGTTTTACTGTACAAATGCTATTCAAAACGACGAGTCCATGTTATGTCCAATTAAATTTTTTCACTAGCTGTATAATGCATGTAATCTACTCATACGAACATTTTAATGCATTCCAAATGTACATACTACCGCCGCAATTCGAACTAAATTTGAATTTGTTTCTCTATTTGAATAAGAATCCACAATCATGATTGCTGCCAAGTTAACCCATCATCTGTATATTATCTTAACAACACACCACATGATTACTGTAGACTTAGATATGAACTATGTGTACTATATGAACTCGAATTCTAAATTTTGAATCCACTTTATGGTTACTCCAAATAATAGTACATTTGAAGTGCTAGCTAGATGTGGGTAATCTAAACAATGTTTCATATGTATACTATGTTTATCAAACAATGTATAGTGCTCCGCCCCCTACATTATGACAAGTACTTAGCCGTGAGATGCAAAAGCCACACATTATCACAAATTCAAACAAAATGTTATATACTATAACATGTTCATAACCACACCATGTGTATCACCATTATGTTCATGCATGCGTGGGTTTAAAACATTATGAAATCTTATTCAAATATCCGAATCCACTTATAAAAAATTATGATCTCGGTTAGTCTTTTACACCCACACAATCCTCTTCTCTTTTTAGCTAGCATTAACTTTCTCTTGTGCATGTACACGCCCGCCTCGCCGTCACCCTCCCTCAGCATTCTCTCCATCGAGCACATTCTTATTTTTCTTTAGGTCGTTCTCCCACGATGTTTGCAGGTCTCCCCAGCCCCTTCTTTCCAGCACACACCAATTGATATACATCTCTAGCCAGGTCTGCCTACCACAAAAACACGCTTTCCCTCATCTCTTCTCATCGTCCATGCCTCGCTGTGTCTAATACGGTCCCACACACATGCACACTCTCGCCCCTCTTTTCATCGATCTCGTACTCGCACACTCCTTCCCATCTCAACATAGTATGCCTCTCACACCACCTCCTAGCCGCATACCTCTCTCTCTCTATTAGTCTCTCCAGACCTTATTTTCCTGTAACACATGCATGTATACCGATCAATCTTCCTACATATAGCTAGGTCGACTATAACTCTCTTTCCCCATGCACCGATCAATGTACCTCACTAGTTATGTTTCTCACTTTCTCCGACACATGATGATTGGTTTACCTATCTAGTTAGGTCTGCTTACCATAGATATATCACCCTCTCATCATCCATGCATGCCTCTTGACCCATCTCTCACACGCACGTGCACACACAGACACGCATCCCCTCTCTTATTGTTATTGCAACCGTACCCACCATTTGTCTAGTAGACCTCTCCCACCATCTATGAGAAGCAACTCCACCACCAACCCTCCGACACTCTAGCTTTCTCTCTCTCCCAACCTTGTTCCTCTCCTACACATATGCATGGATGCTGATTGATCTCACTCAATATATAGCTAGGTCTCTCTCCTTCTCTACACATATACCAGTCGATCTACCTCTCTATAGTTACGTCTCTGCCCCCCCCCACACACACTGATAGTCGAACATTGTAGGTAGGTATCCATGCCACATAGACAAACTGCAGCTCTTCCCTCTCACGTTCCAGTAGGCCAGCTGCCCTATATCTTTGACGTGGGCACACACAATTTTGCTGGCTCTCTTTATTGTCGCGCACCCATACACTTCATCAATCTCTTTGATTCTATCGATATCTCACGCCGATGATCCATCCACTCTCTTCTTGTAGATCGCCCCCACTATATATCATATATCTAGGCCTCTGTTTCACACACACACTGCATATGCTGCATTTTTCGTTTGAGTTATCATTGACGCATATTCCATGTCTATCTCTCACGCACCACCCAAAAAAACACTCACAAACCCACACACCATCTCTCTCTCTAGGTTTGTATCTCTCACACACACCCACATAGGTGGTGCACGTACACGAAGAGAATAGGTGCACGCACGACACATGTACTCACGTCTTGTTCCGAGCCACACCCACGCGGGTACACGGTGGAGCTCATTTCAGTACGAAAAGGCAGCCCACGTGCTAATTTGTGAGCGTGTAGCGGTTGTTTACTTGACGGAGGGTCATGTACCACGCGTGCATGAAACATAGTTCGACTTGACGCGTTGGCGCGTTATTCTTAAATAAAGTTATATTGCTTAATGGCACGTACAGAATATAAACAATTTTTATCAAGAAAAAAGTAATCCGCTCCACTATATACAATGGAGCTTGCCTGCTGGTTGGTCTATCTTCACACTCTCTCGCACAAGACGGCGGTGGCCTCTCTCTCTCTCGCACCGTTGGTCACTGATCCGGCCCGATCCCGTCCGCCGGCAGAAAGGGAGGACGTGCATCATTGCTCTGTTCGACGGCGTCGAGGCAGCACATCCCGATCTGCGGTACCCGCCGTTCACTCTAACCAAGCTCCAGCGTGGTAGGGCAGATCCCGCCCGCCGGCGCCCTCCTAGTTATAACCCGACCCCCAAGTATAGATTCCTCCCCTCCGGCCTTGCTCCAATGCCCATCTTCCCACATCGCTGCATGTGGAAAATCCTGCATGTGGATCTTCCCTAGTTCTTTGCCCAAAACATAGCTCGGCCGGCGTACTTTCCATGTTGCAATCTCATCCTCACACCGTTTTAGATAAACAACCGTGCTGCTATCTTCCCTTAGCTAGTAATTGTTTCCTTTCTACCTTTTTTTGCAAACAGGGCTATCCATTTCACCTCGTTGCTATAGCAACCTTTTGGTAAACTACACGAATTAATCTTTTCTTAAGAGTGTTTTGTGTAGTTTTGCTGAAATGTCACAAGGGCAACATTTCTACATTTCAGTGGGACTGCATAAAGGGAGATTGGTTTTGCTCTATCCCCCTCATCCAACTCCGAGGCTAATCTTCTCCAACAAGTAGTTCATTTTTTGAAATACTCCAACAAGTAGTTAGTCTTAAGAGAGATTGCATAGGCGATCGGCTTCTATTTGTGTGTGTATGTTTCATCATCTCTCGAAATAGGCTTTTGCCCCGCTTTATAGATAAAGCACAGTCGGTTGCTGTTTGGGATCTGGATGACTGTTGATTCATCATCCAGTGCCAGTATTATTGTAATCACACTTATTCAATATCTTTGCAAACAGGGATGATCAGCTCGATTTTAGTGGAACTGCACAAAATGATCGGATTGTGATGTCCTCCACACACCTCTTTCTTGGCTATAGAGCTGCGTGAAACTAGCTGCCAACCAATGAACACTATCGCCAGGTGTCGGAGCTCTAAGAACGGGGTCCTTAGTACCCCGGACTCATGCACGGACGATGGCAGCATTCCCGGCAAGGGGTCTTGACGGAGTAACAGTTCTTTGAGAGATCAAGAAGCGCATCAAGAAGACCAAGAGCAATACGAGCATCAAAACAATCCCTGCCGGCAAAGCCGGGCCGGCAAGGTGAAGACCTGGCAAGCCTCACGGCAAGCAGATCCTCGCCAAACCACTAGCGCTCCACCTCACTAGCTAGCTAGTAGCCATTTAGTGAGGTGTCGAGCCCGCAAGTCGGTGCGGTGGAGCTCGCCTGTACGTGTCAGCTCGCTGGGGAGCGGATTATCTTTATCGACACCCGTCCTAATGGCGTGTCAAGCTAATAGGAGGTAGTTGGGCAAGCAGTGCCTCATCCTTGCTGTGGCTTCTCCTCACGACACCTAGCGATACATTTAATGCATTTTTGTCCTAACTAGCAGAGTTAGGTATGCTAGCACTGTTTCTATCTAATCATCATGTAATGACCCTTTTGCCACTATGGTAACCCCTTGTGCTATAAAAGGAGGGCCAGGGCAACCTTTATAAGGGTTTGAACCCATAGAAACTCCAAGCATACGTATCTGTGTAGCTGCCCTCCCCTTGCGACTTGCCGGGGGTGAGCGCTCCGTGTACTTGTGCACACACCCATTCAATACACCAAAGCAGGAGTAGAGTTTTACGCTTCCCAGTGGCCCGAACCTGAGTAAAAACTGCAGCGCCTCTTGTCGTTCTTGCTCTTTGCGTTGAGTGCACCCCCCTTATCGAACCAGAAAGGGGAAGCATTGTCCCATAGATCGCCGGCTCCACGCTGACATCTTTGGCGCGCCAGGTAGGGGGAGCATTGGTGTGAACCAAGGCAGCAAGCGGTGTGTCGACTTCATCAAGTTCGACATCTTCTTCACCATCCATGGCACCCAAGAAGAAGGGCTCCATGGTGACGAAACCCTCCACGTCCAAGCTTCTGTCTCGCTCGTCTGCGGACGGTGCAGGCGGCGCCGCCGCCACAGATGGTGCGGATGCCACGATGGGCGCGACCAACACACCAGGTGTGGTCGCCGTGCCCACTATGGCCGGAGCGGATGGTGGAGACACCGGAGGCAGACGTCTACTCCAGCCTTTTGATGAGGACAACAATAATGGCGCGTGGGTCCTACTTTTTCCAGCACAATGACGAACATGGAGAACCGCGGAGCCCGTCGAAGTGTCGATGGCTTATACAGATCCTCGATTACGTAGGCTATCCCGGCAACGCGATGCGTGTGGTTATCCCAGTTGTCGACGAGTCTGCGCCCAACATTGGCAGGCAACCCCTTTATAAGGTTGAGTGCCCGACAATGTTGAAAGTTATGGCAAGCCCATGGGATATCTGCCTGGGCCAATGTACCAGAATCGTTAAGGGGTACGCCCTCGCAAAGTATATCCCTTCCCCTGATCGGATCCTTGCCGCCTCGCAGATCTTTGGACGTGTCTACTACATGGGTAAAAGAGCTCCTCGCGTGCAAGGCTCCCGGGGGGGGGGGGGTAGTGGAAGGAACATTCCTTCCGATCAACACGACAAGGATTACAACAAAGAAATCTAAGTTGAATTTTTTTTGACATAAGATTCTTCTATTTTTCTATTGTGATGTCCCTTGTTCAGCTCCTGTGTTTGTATAAGAAACTGCACGCGAAGGAACTTTGCCATGATTATTCGCGCCCTTGTCTATTTTGAGTCCGCTCAATAGTTTGAGCGGCAGCATTGAAAACGTCAAAGGATAACTTATCGGTGGCAATACTACGAGCAGACTGCTAAGGATCCGTCCCCAACACGCTAGCGTCTAGTGTTTGCCCCGGCAAGTTTTCGGCATGCGTAGGGTGCTCGATGATACAAAGACAAGAGAGAATAAAACGAGGGGATAGCATACATCTACATACATATTTAAAGTCATATTGCATCACAAAGGTAGAGCTTGTCTAACACAAGACCAAAATGTATATTTCAATGACAGGACGATGACGGATACGACAAAGAGCTAAGTGTTGGCGGTCACCTTGAATCCTGGGAACCTTGAGGACCTTGTCCGCGAGTGGAGCAGCGATCTTGTCGGCAGCAGTGACATCTTTGTTCTTCAGAAACTTCTTGAAGATCTTGGAGAGGTCGAACCCAGGGTTGCGGTGAGCAAGGTTGAACAACACTGCATATAGGACGTCGCATGCGAATTGCCGGGACTTGTTGGCGAAGGAGACATTTCTTTCTTCATGATAAGTTTTTAGCGCCTCGACGAGCCTGTCAAAGAACTTGCTCAGCCTAGCACTGGCGACCTCATGCTCGTCGATGGTCAAGCCCCAGCTCTTCATGTCCATTTCACCTAGCTGGGAGGTAAGGCGTTCTACCGTGTCGATCAGCTTCTCCGTCCAGAGGGAACACATCTTCTGCAGCTCCTCTAGCTTGTTCTCGACATCCTTCTGGAGGATTTCTTTGGCAGCAAGCTTCTCCATCAAGATCCTTTCCCCCTCCTTGGCAGATTCGAGGTCCTCCTCTAGGCCGGCAAGTTTGGATTTCAGATCCTAAACCATGTTGTTGGCGGTGGTTAGTTCCCAGCCCTTGGACGAAAGCTGTGTCTGCAGCTCTCCTAGAGTGAGAGCTGTCTTCTGTGCTTCGACCTTGAGGGCCTCGATCTCCTTGTTGCTGCCAACAAGTTCTTCTTTTAACTTGCCCACCTGGGCCTCCAGATTTGCCTTGACGGAGGCGACCATTGCAGCCTCGTCAGCAATTTCCTTAAGCTTGGCAGCACTTTCCGAGACTTGGACTTCGATGGCCTTCTTATGGCTGTCCGCCAGCTTTTCAGTTCATTGCTTCATGAGCTCTTCAATCTCCTCATCTTTCCCAAGGAGGGTGGCGGCAATTGTTTGCTCCAGGGCAGCAATCTCCTTTTCCTTGGCGTTGAGCTGCGCTTCATGCTCCGTCAACTTGCCGTCATGAACTGTTGCCTTCTCTCTGGCAGCGGCTATCTTCTCCTCTTGATTTCTAAGCTCGCGAGACCGATTATTGTACCATTTGCGCAGCTGATGTCTACTACGCAACCTTCTTCTTGTAGACTCATGTTGAGCCTCCAAGCGCAGCATTTTGTAGGACAGTAGCAAATTTCCCTCAAGTGGATGACCTAAGGTTTATCAATCCGTGGGAGGCGCAGGATGAAGATGCTCTCTCTCAAACAACCCTGCAACCAAATAACAAAGAGTCTCTTGTGTCCCCAACACACCCAATACAATGGTAAATTGTATAGGTGCACTAGTTCGGAGAAGAGATGGTGATACAAGTGTAATAAGGATGGTAGATATAGGTTTTTGTAATCTGAAAATATAAAAACAGCAAGGTAGCAAGTAACAAAAGTGAGCAAAAACTGTATTGCAATGCTTGGAAACAAGGCCTAGGGTTCATACTTTCACTAGTGCAACTCCTCTCAACAATGATAACAAAATTGGATCATATAACAATCCCTCAACGTGCAACAAAGAATCACTCCAAAGTTTCTATCAGAGAACGTAGGACGAAAACGTGCATCAACCCCTATGCATAGATTACCCTGATAACCCACAAGTATAGGGGATCTATCGTAGTCCTTTCGATAAGTAAGAGTGTTGAACCCAACGAGGAGCAGAAGGAAATGACAAGCGGTTTTCAGCAAGGTATTCTCTACAAGCACTGAAATTATCAGTAACAGATAGTTGTGTGACAAGATAATTCGTAACGGGTAATAAGTAGCAAAAGTAAACAAGGTGTAGCAAGGTGGCCCAATCCTTTTTGTAGCAAAGGACAAGCCTGGACGAACTCTTATATAAAGCAAAGTGCTCCCGAGGACACATGGGAATTGTTGTCAAGTTAGTTTTCATCATGCTCATATGATTCTCGTTCGTTACTTTGATAATTTGATATGTGGGTGGACCGGTGCTTGGGTGCTGCCCTTCCTTGGACAAGCCTCCCACTTATGAATAGCCCCTCTCACAAGCATCCGCAACTACGAAAGAAGAATTAAGATAAATCTAACCATAGCATGAAACATATGGATCCAAATCAGCCCCTTACGAAGCAACGCATAAACTAGGGTTTAAGCTTCTGTCACTCTAGCAACCCATCATCTACTTATTACTTCCCAATGCCTTCCCCTAGGCCCAAATCATGGTGAAGTGTAGTCGACGTTCACATAACACCACTAGAGGAAAGACAACATACATCTCATCAAAATATCGAACGAATACCAAATTCACATGATTACTTATAACAAGACTTCTCCCATGTCCTCAGGAACAAACGTAACTACTCACAAAGCATATTCATGTTCATAATCAGAGGAGTATTAATTATCATTAAGGATCTGAACATATGATCTTCCACCGAATAAACCAACTAGCATCAACTACAAGGAGTAATCAACACTACTAGCAACCCACAGGTACCAATCTGAGGTTTTGAGACAAAGATCGGATACAAGAGATGAACTAGGGTTTGAGAGGAGATGGTGCTGGTGAAGATGTTGATGGAGATTGACCCCCTCTCGATGAGAGGATCGATGGTGATGACGATGGCGATGATTTCCCCCTCCCGGAGGGATGTTTCCCCGGCAGGACAGCTCCGCCGGAGCCCTAGATTGGTTCTGCCCAGGTTCTGCCTCGAGACGGCGGCGCTTCGTCCCGAAAGCTTCTTTCTTATTTTTTCCAGGTCAAAACACACCATATAGCAGAAGATGGGCGTCGGGGGCCTGCCAGGTGGCCCACAAGGATGGGGGGCGCGCCCAGGGGGTAGGGCGCGCCCTCCACCCTTGTGGATGGCAGGTGGCCCCCCTCTGGTACTTTCTTTGCCCAATATTTTTTATTAAATCCAAAATGACTCTCCGTGAAGTTTCATGACTTTTGGAGTTGTGCAGAATAGGTCTCTAATATTTGCTCCTTTTCCAGCCCAGAATTCCAGCTGCCAGCATTCTCCCTCTTCATGTAAACCTTGTAAAATAAGAGGGAAAAGGTATAAGTATTGTGCCATAATGTGTAATAACAGCCCATAATGCAATAAATATTGATATAAAAGCATGATGCAAAATGGACGTATCAACTCGCCCAAGCTTAGACCTTGCTTGTCCTCAAGCGAAAGCCGATATCGAAAAATATGTCCACATGTTTAGAGATAGAGGTGTCGATAAAATAAAATATGGACATGAGGGCATCATGATCATCTTTAGAACAGCAACATATAATGTCATATAATTACTTATGCTAGAGTAACAATTCATTCACAAGGTAAAGTATGAATCAGAAACCTCATTGAAAACCAACAAACTATGATCTCAGTCATTGAAGCAATTGCAATTTATCATAACATCGGAAAGAGTCAATTTAAGAGCTTTTCAGCAAGTCCACATACTCAACTATCATTTAGTCTTTCACAATTGCTAACACTCACGCGATACTTATGGGTTCAAAGCTTCAGTCGGACACAGAGAAAGATAGGGGCTTATAGTTTCACCTCCCAACTTTTTACCTCAAGGGTAATGTCAACAATAATACTTTATGATGACCTACATCCGAGTGGATATATATATCTGGATCTTTCTCCAACACATAGTGCTTGCCAAAAGGAAAAAAGTGTAAAAAGGAAAGGTGAAGATCACCATGACTCTAGTATAAGGGTAGAAGATAGAAGTAAAAAGATAGGCCCTTCGCAGAGGGAAGCAAAGGTTGTCATGCACTTTTATGGTTGGATGCACAAAATCTTAATGCAAAAGAACGTCACTTTATATTGCCGCTTGTGATAAAGAACTTTATTATGCAGTCCGTCGCTTTTATTTCTTCCATATCACAAGTTCGTATAAAGCTTATTTTCTTCACACTAATAGATCATACATATTTAGAGGGCAATTTTTATTGCTTGCACCGATGAAAACTTACTTGAAGGATCTTACTCAATCCATAGGTAGGTATGGTGGACTCTCATGGCAAAACTGGGTTTAGGGATGTTTGGATGCACAAGTAGTATCTCTACTTGGTGCAAAGGATTTGGCTAGCATAAGAGAGAAAGGCAAGCTCAACATGTTGGAGGATCCATGACAATATAACTTCTATTCGGATATAAGAAAACATAACCCATTATATTGTCTTTCTTGTCCAACATCAACTTCTTAGCATGTCATATTTTGATGAGTGCTCACAATTACAAAAGATGTCCAATATAGTATATTTATATGTGAAGCCTCTCTTTCTTTATTACTTCCTATTAATTGCAACAATGACCAAAACTATGTTTGTCAACTCCCAACAAATTTTATTCATCATACTCTTTATATGTGAAGTCATTACTCTCCATAAGATCAATATATGATCTTTTTATTATTTTATTCCCTCAAGATCATAGCAAGAAAACAAAGCCCTCAACTCAAAACTACTCTTTATTATATAACTCACGGGCTCGATTACATAGATAGAGATCAAATCAAAACTCAAAGCTAGATCATACTAAAACTTTATTCTACTAGATCAAGATATAACCAAAAGGATCAAACTAAGAAAAACGATAAAAGTAAATGTGTGATGGTGATACGATACCGGGGCACCTCCCCCAAGCTTGGCAGTTGCCAAGGGGAGTGCCCATACCCATGTATTTATGTCTCTTTCTTCGAAGGTGGTGATGATGGAGTTGTTGATGAAGTAGTGCCACACATCGAGCATAGGAGATGCTCCAGTTTATGAATAATGCCCTTGAGCGCGGTGATGTACTTTTGCAACAGAATATTTTCGCGAGTGAGATGTTTATTTTGCACATGAACTAATTCAATAATCTTGAAAGCTTCAATTTTAGTAGGGGTAAGTTGATTGTAGTAAGGTTGAAGGATGTCTTCTGCTTCTGCTGCCGGAACTTGATCTCCCTCAGCCTTCTTGATCTTATCATCCTTGTTAGTTTCCCCAAGTTCTTCTCTCTTCATCTCTATCTTCATCAGCCAAGCATCGTCGCCTGCGTTGTTGGAGGAGGGGGACAACATGATGCCTGGTCTTGAAAACTCTGGCAGAAAACAGCTTGAAACAAGAACAGAAGATATTGTCATGGTATGGTGGTCAAAACCTTCGGGAGATTATATAATGAATTTTTACTGACCAAAAGAAGTATTGTGCAAGAAAACGGAGTCCGGAGGGCACACGAGGTGGCCACAAGGTCGGGGGGCGCGCCCAGGGGGGTAGGGTGTGCCCTCCACCCTTGTGGTCTCCTCGTGTCTCTTTCGGACTACTTTTAATTTTCCCAATTTTTTAAATATTCCAAAACGAAGAGAAATTATCATTGGAAACGTTTTGGAGTCGGTTTACTTACCGTACCACATACCTATTCCTTTTCGGAGTCTGAAACGTTCTGGAAAGTGTTCCTTATGTACTCCTCCGGTGTTATAGTATCAATTATATTGGTCTCTACATTTATGGGAGTACCTGAGATATAATATTTGATTCTTTGACCGTTTACCACCTTTGGATTTGTGCCTTCGGTGTTGTTGATTTTTATGGCACCGGAACGATAGAACTCCTCGATAATGTAAGGACCTTCCCATTTAGAGAGAAGCTTTCCTGCAAAAAATCTTAAACGAGAGTTGTATAGCAAAACATGATCACCTATATTAAACTCATGCTTTTGTATCCTTTTGTCATGCCATCTTTTAACTTTTTCTTTAAACAACTTGGCATTCTCATAGGCTTGGGTTCTCCATTCATCAAGCGAGCTTATGTCAAATAACCTCTTCTCACCGACAAGTTTGAAATCATTGTTGAGCTCTTTAATTTCCCAATAAGCTTTATGTTCTAGTTCAAGAGGTAAGTGACAAGCCTTTCCATAATCCATTTTATATGGAGACATACACATAGGGTTTTTATAAGCAGTTCTATAAGCCCATAATGCATCATCAAGTTTCTTAGACCAATTCTTTCTAGATCTATTAACAGTCTTTTGCAAAATCAATTTAATCTCTCTATTGCTCAATTCTACTTGACCACTAGACTGAGGATGATATGGAGATGCAATTCTATGGTTAACATCATACTTAGCAAGCAATTTACGGAAAGCACCATGAATAAAATGTGAACCACCATCAGTCATCAAATATCTAGGGACTCCAAACCTCGAAAAAATAACTTCTTTAAGCATCTTAATAGAAGTGTTATGATCAGCACTACTAGTTGGAATAGCTTCTACCCACTTAGTAACGTAATCAAAAACAACTAAAATATGTGTATACCCATTAGAGGAAGGAAAAGGTCCCATATAATCAAAGCCCCAAACATCGAATGGTTCAATAACAAGTGAATAATTCATAGGCATTTCCCGACATCTACTAATATTACCAATTCTCTGGCATTCATCACAAGACAAGACAAACTTACGAGCATCCTTGAAGAGAGTAGGCCAATAAAAACCAGATTGCAATACCTTATGTGCAGTTCTATCTCCAGCGTGGTGTCCTCCGTAAGACTCGTTGTGGCACTTGCGTAGGATCTGTTCCTGTTCATGCTCAGGTACACAACGTCTAATAACACCATCTACTCCTTCTTTATAAAGGTATGGGTCATCCCAAAAGTAATGTCTTAAATCATAGAAAAACTTTTTCTCTTGCTGGTATGTGAAACTAGGTGGTATAAATTTAGCAACAATGTAATTAGCATAATCAGCATACCATGGAGTATTACGAGCAGCATTTATGATAGCTAATTGTTCATCAGGAAAACTATCATCAATAGGCCATGGGTCATCAAGAACATTTTCTAACCTAGACAAGTTGTCTGCAATGGGGTTCTCAGCCCCCTTTCTATCAATAATATGCAAATCAAATTCTTGTAGCAAGAGAACCCATCTAATAAGTCTAGGTTTAGCATCTTTCTTTTCCATAAGATATTTAATAGCAGCATGATCAGTGTGACCCGTTACTTTGGAATCAACAATATAAGATCTGAACTTATCACAAGCAAAAACAACTGCTAAAATTCTTTTTCAGTAGAAGCATAATTTCTCTGGGCACTGTCTAGAGTTTTACTAGCATAATGAATAACATTCAATTTCTTATCAACTCTTTGCCCTAGAACAGCACCAACAACATAATCACTAGCGTCACACATAATTTCAAAGGGTAAATTCCAATCAGGTGGCTGAACAATAGGTGCAGAAATCAAGGCTTTCTTAAGTATTTCAAATGCTTCTACAAAATCATCATAAAAAACAAAAGGAACATCTTTTTGCAAGAGATTAGTGAGAGGCCTAGAAATTTTAGAGAAGTCTTTAATAAACCTCCTATAGAAACCAGCATGACCAAGGAAACTTCTTATACCTTTGATATCTTTAGGACACATCATCTTTTCAATAGCATCTACTTTAGCTTTATCAACTTCAATACCTCTTTCAGAAATTTTATGCCCCAAGACAATACCTTCATTAACCATAAAGTGGCACTTCTCCCAATTCAAGACAAGATTAGTTTCTTCACATCTCTGCAAAACTCGATCAAGGTTGCTTAAGCAATCATCAAATGAAGTTCCGTAAACGGAGAATCATCCATGAAAACCTCAACAATCTTTTCACAAAAATCAGAGAATATAGCAGTCATAGATCTTTGAAAGGTAGCAGGTGCATTGCATAAACCAAAAGGCATACGTCTATAAGCAAAGGTACCGAAAGGGCAAGTAAAAGTGGTCTTTTCCTGATCATCTTTTAACACAGGTATTTGAGAAAAACCAGAATAACCATCTAGAAAGCAAAAATGTGTATGTTTGGATAGTCTTTCTAGCATTTGATCAATAAAAGGTAGAGGGTAATGATCTTTTCTAGTAGCTTTATTTAATTTACGAAAATCAATTACCATTCTATAACCTGTAACAATTCTTTGTGGGATCAATTCATTCTTATCATTAGGAACAACAGTAATACCTCCCTTCTTAGGGACACAATGAACATGACTTACCCACTTACTATCAGCAATAGGATAAATTATACCTGCCTCCAGAAGCTTTACTATTTCATTTCTTACCACTTCTTCCATCTTAGGATTTAACCGTCATTGGTGATCAACAACTGGTTTAGCATCATTCTCCAAATTAATTTTGTGCTGACATAGAATGGGACTAATGCCCTTAAGATCATCAAGAGTATATCCAATAGCGGCACGGTGCTTCTTCAGAGTTTTCAATAATTTCTTTTCTTCATGCTCTGAAAGGTTAGCACAAATAATAATAGGATATATCTTCTTTTCATCGAGATAGGCATATTTCAAAGTATCTGGTAATTGTTTAAGCTCAAACACGGGATCACCCTTGGGTGGAGGAGGATCCCCAAGGATTTCAACAGGAAAATTGTGTTTCAAAATAGGCCCTTGATTGAAGAATATCTCATCTATTTCCCTTCTTTCATTCATAAACATATCATTCTCATGGTCTAGCAAATATTGTTCTAAGGGATCAGTAGGAGGCACGGCAATAGAAGCAAGACCAATATTTTCATCCTTACTGGGCAATTCTTTATCATGGGGTTGTCTACGAAATTTAGAGAAATTAAAATCATGAGACATATCCCCTAAACCGACAGTAGCAATATCTTTCTCGCAATCTATCTTAGCATTAACAGTATTCAAGAAAGGTCTACCAAATATAATGGGACAAAAGTCATCTTGTGGGGAAGCAAGAACAAGAAAATCAGTAGGGTATTTTATTTTCCCACACAAGACTTCAACATCTCTAACAATCCCAATTGGTGAAATAGTATCTCGATTGGCAAGCTTAATAGTAACATCAATATCTTCTATCTCAGCAGGTGCAATATCATTCATAATTTCTTTATATAAGGAAAAAGGAATTGCACTCACACTAGCACCCATATCACATAAGCCATGATAACAATGATCTCCTACTTTAACTGAAACAACAGGCATGCCAACAACGGGTCTATGTTTATCTTTACTATCGGGTTTAGCAATTCTACCAGCTTCATCACAGAAATAAATAACATGCCCATCAATATTATCAACCAAGAGATCTTTAACCATAGCAATACTAGTGTAGCGATCCGACCTCAGATGGTCAAATCTCTGTGTTCAAGTGTCATCCCTGGATCGGTAATGCTGACACACACAGTACTCGAAGGATTTATAATAGAGTGCAATCACACACTTATTACATCGAATGTCTCAAAAGAGAACTTATTACAATAAATATGGCTTAAGGCCATCTAAATAAGATAACAGCGGAAGGCTTGGAAGATAAAGTGAGTCCATCAACTCCAACGGCATAGCTGAGTGCACGACAACGACCTAGCGTACCTTACTCTTCATCTGAAAAGTCTGCAACATGATATGTTGCAGCCCAAAACGGGTCAGCACATGGAATATGCTGGCAATATAACACAATAGAGCAAGGAACAGATAATTGCTATCACTACATGCATATATGGCTTGTGGAAAGGCTCTAGGGTTATATTGTTTTGCGAAAAGCCAATTTTTCCCTACATCAAAGGAATATGTTTTATTTAACTATCAGGGTGGTTGTTAAACATTGAGAAGGTAAATCCCCATCTCAATCCCAATTAAAAGTAATCATTAAACCCAACAAATTAATTTAGAGTGATGAGATCAAATCAATAATTCAAGTACCAGATACTCAAGATGTCCATAACCGGGGAGACGGCTAATCATGATTAGTTTGTACACTCTGCAGAGGTTTGCGCACTTTTCCCCACAAGATTCGATCTCCTCCGTTGGATTTCTCGCACTACATGGTGTTTGAGAAACGGATGACCGAGACACAGTCTTTCAGAAGCATTTACTCTTTACTCTGGGTAGACAGTTACACCTACTTTCCCCTACATCTGCTAGTCTACCACTGAAAGAGGTCATGCAACATACTCAACTATGCTAGAGCCCATAATAGCTTGTGGCTGCACACGGAAGTTTCTAGCATGAATAATCTTATGATCCCTTTGAGCCTGGGTGGCGAACCAAAAAGACAACACTGGTATATCCCCAGCTGCCTGCAACCAATCCACCCAGATGTGTATTTAAGTAGCCACCTTAAGTTAACCATTAATTAACAATCTCACATCTGTCATGGATACACTCAAAACCCAATCCACGTCTACGAGCATAGCATGGTAATATAAGCATAGCGTAGAAGTAACTCCCAAGGGTTTGATAATAAAGGGCAATAGGTTCTACCTCATCATCTACTTCCCAATACCCACAAGTTAATCACATCCTAATCATGCAGTGTTTGAGGATTGCAAATAATGCATAAAAACTGGGTATGAAAAGAGTATGATCAAAGTGTTACTTGCCTTGCTGACTATCTGCAAACCCTAGAGACTCGTACTAGCACGCTTCGCACTCCGGGAATTCTATCGCAAACAAACAATAGCATACATAAGCAATCAAGCATAGATGCAAGGGTAAAACTCAAATAAGAAGATCAAATCTGAAAGTTCAACTGAAGAGATTCGATATGCAAAAGAATCAATCGAATCGGAGCTACGGAACAGAAACTACGGTCAAAAGAACTTCAAAAACAAATCTGCTTTAAACCAAATTTTAAATTGTCAAAATCATATTCAAGTTGATTAAACAGAAATAGGGGTTCGAGACGAAGATTTTGGCATTGGTTTCACTGGATTTGGACGAACGGTTTAGAAACGGCGAGGGTTTGAAGATCAGGGGCTGATCTGCGATAAAAGTAATCATGGATGGGTCCCTGGCAGAAAAAGAAAAAAAATCTATCGGACGAACGTCCGCTAACAGAGACGAACGGATGAACGCGTTCGTTAAAACGAACGAACGAATGAACGTTCGCAAACGAACTAAACCGAGAAAACCGAACCGATCTAATAAAATAAAATAAACCGAACTAGGGTTTTAAGAAAAACCGGCGGTTTTTACCTAAACCAAAAAAAAACCGGCGGCGAGATCCGCGAAGTCCGGCGCGGCTCCGGCGGCTTCCGGCGGGCGGGGCGGCGGCGGGGCTGCGCGGGACAGCGAGGCGCGGGCGGCGGGGTGCGGCTCGGGGCGGCGGGGCGCTGCGCGGCGCGGCAGGCGGCGGCGGCGGCGCGGTTGCTGCGCTGCTGCTGCTGCTTGCTATAGCGGCTCGGGGTGGCGAAGTGGGGGCGGGGGTGGCGGCTTATAAGGACGAGGGGGGGCTTGGAGGAGGGGGCAAGGCGGCGGCGTCGTGCGTGAGCGGGTCTCCCGCTCGGGGTCGGGGACGACGCGAGCTGGGCCGGCTGGGCCTTCGACCTAGTCGGGCGAAAAGTTTTTTTTTAAATAAGATTCCGCCGAGACAAAAATCTTAAATAAAATATAAAAAAATTCTAAAAATGCCAAAAACAACTTTCACCATCTAAATAGAATATTTAGAACAAAGTGAACATTTTCTTGGCCTAAAATGCAATTTTGCAAAATGCATATTTTTTTCTAATTCAAATAAAATAGCAATAAAATCCAAATAAAATGATTTATTTGATTTTAACATTTTTCCTCCAATATTTCTTTTATTTTGGAGAAGTCATATTATCTCCTCTCATATATTTTTAATATGAAATATTTTGGAGAGAAAAATAAATAAAACTAAAATGATCCTCTTTTCAATATTTGAGAAAATTCAAATATGAAAATAATAAAATCCCCAACTCTCTCCGTGGGTCCTTGAGTTGCTTAGGATTTTTAGGGTCACAATCAAAATGCAAATAAAATATGATATGCATATGATGACCTATGTATAACATTCCAAATTGAAAATTTGGGATGTTACAAACCTACCCCCCTTAAGATGAATCTCGTCCTCGAGATTCGGGTTGGCTAGAAAATAGGTGGGGTGGTCTTTCCGTAGATCTTCCTCTCATTCCCAGGTGGCTTCATCCTCGGTATGGTGGCTCCACTGAACTTTGCAAAACTTGATAACCTTGCTGCGTGTAACTCTGCTGGCAAACTCGAAAATCTTGACGGGTTTCTCCTCGTAGGTCAGATCACTATCCAACTGAATTGCTTCCAGGGGTACTATATCTCTCAGAGGAATATCGGCCATATCAGCATGGCACTTCTTCAACTGGGAAACATGAAACACATCATGAACTCCTGATAGTCCGTCGGGTAACTCCAACTTGTAGGCCACCTCTCCCATACGTTCCAAAACTCGGTATGGTCCTACAAATCTCGGGGCTAACTTTCCCTTGACTCCAAAGCGTTTAACTCCTCGCAGAGGTGACACACGAAGATATGCTCTGTCTCCGATTTCATAGACTACCTCCTTGCGCTTGGTATCGGCATAACTCTTTTGTCTGGACTGAGCTACCTTCAGTCTATCCCGAATCAACTTAACCTTCTCTTCAGACTCTTTAATCAAATCTGGTCCAAACAACTGACGGTCTCCAACTTCATCCCACATCAATGGTGTTCTACACCTCCTTCCATACAAAGCTTCAAAAGGGGCCATCTTCAAACTGGCTTGGTAGCTGTTGTTGTATGAGATCTCCGCGTAGGGCAAATTGTCATCCCAACTCGATCCGTAATCTAGGGCACAAGCTCTCAACATGTCCTCCAGAATCTGATTGACTCTCTCAGTCTGTCCATCTATCTGCGGATGAAAGGCTGTACTAAACTCTAGCCTGGTACCCAAGGTCTGGTGCAGCTGGTGCCAAAACTTTGAAGTAAACTGTGTTCCTCTATCTGATACGATGGTCCTCGGAACTCCATGCAGACATACGATCCTGGTCATATATATCTTGGCCAACTTTGCACTCGTATAGGTGGTTTTCACTGGGATAAAGTGAGCCACTTTGGTCAAACGATCCACTACTACCCAGATAGAATCATATCCCGATCGGGTCCTGGGTAATCCGGTGATGAAATCCATGCCAAGCTTATCCCACTTCCATTCGGGTATCGGCATAGGCTGCAGTAATCCTGCTGGCTTCTGATGTTCTGCCTTCACTCTTTGACATACATCACATACGGCTACATACTCGGCAATGTCCTTCTTCATACCAGTCCACCAGAAACGCTCCTTCAGATCCAAATACATCTTGTTGTTTCCGGGGTGTATCGAGTATGGCGAGTCATGAGCTTCCTGTAGTATCAACTTCCTGATCTCCGCATTATTGGGTACAGAAACACGGTCCTCAAACCACAAGGTGTCGTGCTCATCCTCACGAAAACCTTTGGCTTTTCCTTTGCTCATCCTCTCCTTTATCTCAGCAATTTCCTTATCATCGTTCTGAGCTGCTCGAATCTTTGCCAATAATGTTGACGTTACCTCCATTGTTGCGACAAAACCTCTAGGGACTATCTCCAAACGAAGCTCCCTGAGATCTTCGGCTAACTCCTTTGGTAATCCTCCGCTTATGAGGGTATTGGCATAACTCTTCCGGCTCAAAGCGTATGCTACGACATTGGCCTTTCCTGGGTGATAATGCAACTTCATATCATAATCCTTTATAAGCTCCAACCATCTCCTCTGCCTGAGATTCAGCTCCTTCTGTGTGAAAATGTACTTCAAACTCTTATGATCCGTGTACACATCACAATGGTTCCCAATAAGAAAATGTCTCCAGGTCTTGAGTGCATGAACTACAGCTGCTAACTCCAAATCATGCGTGGCATAATTCAACTCATGCGGTCGAAGCTGACGTGATGCATATGAGACAACTCTTCCGTCCTGCATAAGTACACCTCCAAGTCCTAAGCGAGAAGCGTCGCAATACACTTGGAAATCCTTGCGTATATCCGGCAGAATCAGCACTGGGGCTGTAACGAAACGTTTCTTCAGCTCCTGAAAACTTGCCTCACATTCATCTGTCCATTTGAACTTGGTGTCCTTCTTCAGTAACTCCGTCATAGGCTTCGCAATCTTAGAAAAATTCTCAATAAATCTCCGATAATATCCTGCAAGTCCAAGAAAGCTACGGATCTCTCCAACTGAGGTGGGTGCCAACCACTCAGTGACTGACTGAACCTTGGTGGGGTCTACTGCTATACCTTCTCCTGATATAACATGTCCAAGAAATCCAACTTCCTTCAACCAAAACTCACATTTGCTGAACTTGGCATACAACTGATGTTCCCTGAGCTTCTCGAGAACTAAACGCAAATGCTCCTTGTGTTCCTCTTCATTCTTCGAGTACACCAAGATATCATCAATGAACACCATGACAAACTTATCCAAGAACTCCATGAACACTTTATTCATCATACTCATAAAATAGGCAGGGGCATTAGTTAATCCAAATGACATAACCGTATACTCATATAGCCCATACCTTGTGGTGAAGGCTGTCTTAGGTATATCCTGTTCTCGGATCTTCAACTGGTGGTATCCTGATCTCAGATCGATCTTGGAGAACACTTTAGCTCCTTGCAACTGATCAAACAAATCATTGATCATCGGCAACGGGTACTTGTTCTTGATCGTCACTTCATTCAATGCACGATAATCAACAACCATTCTCAATGATCCATCCTTCTTCTCAACCAAGAGCACTGGGGCTCCCCACGGTGATGAACTTCGTTGAATGTAACCTTTCTCCAATAACTCCTTGATCTGCTTCTTAATCTCCTCCAGATCATTTGCGGGCATCCGGTATGGTCTCTTCGATATCGGTCCGGTGCCTGGCAACAGCTCTATCAAAAACTCAATGTCTTGATCCGGCGGCATGCCTGGTAACTCCTTTGGAAATACATCTGGGTAATCCTTCACTACTGGCACTTCCTCCTGAACAACTCCTGAGAGGGAATTTATTTGGGTTCTCCTTGACGCATGCCTAGATACATACTTGATCCTTTTTCCCTCCGGGGTGGTGAGCAGAATTGACTTACTGGCGCAATCGATGTTTCCTCCATACATCGATAGCCAATCCATGCCTAGTATCACATCCATTCCTTGTGACACCAAAATTATTAAGTCTGAGGGGAACACGTGCCTACCTATGGTCAATGGCATCTGAACACATCCTTGACTTGCCATATACTCCGCTCCTGGTGAGCTTACTAACATAGGTGTCCTAAGAACTTTAGTGGGCAACTTATACTTATCCACAAATCCCCTTGAAATGTATGAGTGCGATGCACCAGTATAAAAAAGAACGATTGCAGTAAATGACTTAACCAAAAACTTACCTATAACTGCATCTGGCTGCTCTTCAACCTCCTCCACGTTAACGTGGTTCACTTGTCCCCTGTTGAAAGGGTTGGGCTTCTTCCCAGACCTTCCATTGCCATTACCATTCTTAGGTTCGGGACACTCATTGGCATAGTGTCCAGTCTTCCCGCACTTGAAACAAGTAATGTGACTTTGATCCTTCTTGGCTGGTGTGGCTGGGTTAGAGCGGTTCTGATTGCTGCCTGCTCCATTCCCGTTTCCATTCTTGGGCTTCCTCCATTGTGAGTATGGCCTCCATGGTTATGTGTATATCCTCCCGAGTTCGGGGTAAAACGAGGCTTCTGCTGAGCTCCTGAATTGTACTTCCCTTGTCCATACTTCCTTTTGCGGCTCTCAATCTGTTGCTGCTTCCCTTCAATCATAAGAGCCCGGTCTACCAACTCCTGGTAGTTAGCGAATGTTGCTACCATCAGCTGCATGCTCATCTCATCATTCAACCCTTCCATAAACTTCTCCTGCTTCGCGGCATCAGTGGCCACATCATCCGGGGCATAGCGAGCTAACCTACTGAACTCATCCACGTACTGCCCCACAGTATGGTTTCCCTGACGCAAGTTGCGAAACTCACGCTTCTTCATGCTCATAGCTCCAGTTGAGACATGTGCAGTGTGGAATGCTTGCTGAAACTGATCCCAGGTGACATTGGCTATAGGGAATGTGGCTGTGTAATTCTCCCACCATGAGGCTGCGGGTCCATCCAATTGATGTGCGGCAAAACGCACCTTCTCAGTATCTGTGCATCCTGCGGTGGTCAACTCCCTTCCAATCCTGCGTACCCAGTCATCAGCAACTATTGGCTCGGTGCTACTGGAAAACACCGGCCGCTGCAACCTCAGAAAACGGGCTAGGTTGTCAACTGGAGGTGGGGGCGGTGGGTTGTTGTTGTTGTTGCCTTGGTTCTGGACTAGTATCTGCATCAAGGCATTCTGCTGCTGGATCAACTGTGTGATCTCCGGTGGGAAAACAAATCCGGTGTCGCATCTCGGAGGCATCTGATGGGTTTAGAGGGGAGAGATTAGAATAGAGTGAGGTCTAATGAGAAAGCACTACCCATATGCACATGAGACAAACACATTCATATCACACCAAATCAATTCAAGCAGGGGCATACAATCGATCTAATTATTGTACAAAAGTGCTCGGAGTACTACTATATACATGGGGAAATACTACTAATCATATGGTGGTCATCTAGAAATTTTGATCGGTGAAAGACTCCATGATATCTGCTCCAGCTTCGTCTTCATAGTCATCATCACTACTGTCGGGGTCGGAGTCGGTGTCGTCGATGATGATGTAGTCCTCGGGATGGTTGTCATCTCCTCCTGGCGGGGGGTCTCCTAGCTTCCTTGTCAGGTCGTCATTCTTCTCCACTAGTATTGCGATTTCCTCCTCGTATCCGTCGCATGTAGACTTGAGTTCCTCTTCTAGCTCCATGTTCCTGGTCATCACCTTCTTCAAATCTATCATGCTTGCGCACATCTGGTTCTCCTGTCGACGAATGTGCTGGTTTAACTCCTGGATGAAAGCTGCAATGGACCTGTTTCTCCTGGTGCTGATCATCTCCCATTGCTCGTCTCGGCGCCCACATATCTGGTAGATGGTGTCCTTAAGATCTTCATGATAAACTTCACCGATGCGTCCCATGGCGATGTGGGTTGCCATGCTCTTACCTAGACTCCAGGTTGGTGCATCAAAGGAAAACTCTATGGACTCGGTAACTGGCATGAACGTCCTTCCTGGAACTTGAACTCGAATCATCCAACGCTCCTCTTCTGGTAAAGTGGCGGTGTAGGTCCCGGTGAAGCTTGGTATTCCGATGTTCAGGTACTTAGTGATTTCCTTCAAGTGTCTCCCAAAGGGTGTGTCTTCATCCGGTTGTGCAAACTTGTTCCTTGAGTCCGCCATCCTAGAGGGTAGAAGATGGAGAGAGTCAGAAATGAGTAGAGAAGAGTGACATATGGCTTTTCTTAGTGGTCATGTCTTACAGTCAACGTGTGCTCTGATACCATCTTGTAGCGATCCGACCTCAGATGGTCAAATCTCTGTGTTCAAGTGTCATCCCTGGATCGGTAATGCTGACACACACAGTACTCGAAGGATTTATAACAGAGTGCAATCACACACTTATTACATCGAATGTCTCAAAAGAGAACTTATTACAATAAATATGGCTTAAGGCCATCTAAATAAGATAACAGCGGAAGGCTTGGAAGATAAAGTGAGTCCATCAACTCCAACGGCATAGCTGAGTGCACGACAACGACCTAGCGTACCTTACTCTTCGTCTGAAAAGTCTGCAACATGATATGTTGCAGCCTGAAATGGGTAAGCACATGGAATATGCTGGCAATATAACACAGTAGAGCAAGGAACAGATAATTGCTATCACTACATGCATATATGGCTGGTGGAAAGGCTCTAGGGTTATATTGTTTTGCGAAAAGCCAATTTTTTCCTACATCAAAGGAATATGTTTTATTTAACTATCATGGTGGTTGTTAAACATTGAGAAGGTAAATCCCCATCTCAATCCCAATTAAAAGTAATCATTAAACCCAACAAATTAATTTAGAGTGATGAGATCAAATCAATAATTCAAGTACCAGATACTCAAGATGTCCATAACCGGGGACACGGCTAATCATGATTAGTTTGTACACTCTGCAGAGGTTTGTGCACTTTTCCCCAAAAGACTCGATCTCCTCCATTGGATTTCTCGCACTACATGGTGTTTGAGAAACGGATGACCAAGACACAGTCTTTCAGAAGCATTTACTCTTTACTCTGGGTAGACAATTACACCTACTTTCCCCTACATCTGCTAGTCTACCACTGAAAGAGGTCATGTAACATACTCAACTATGATAGAGCCCATAATAGCTTGTGGCTGCACATGGAAGTTTCTAGCATGAATAATCTTATGATCCCTTTGAGCCTGGGTGGCGAACCAAAAAGACAACACTGGTATATCCCCAGGTGCCTGCAACCAATCCACCTAGATGTGTATTTAAGTAGCCACCTTAAGTTAACCATTAATTAACAATCTCACATCTGTCATGGATACACTCAAAACCCAATCCACGTCTATGAGCATAGCATGGCAATATAAGCATAGCGTAGAAGTAACTCCCAAGGGTTTGATAATAAAGGGCAATAGGTTCTACCTCATCATCTACTTCCCAATACCCACAAGTTAATCACATCCTAATCATGCAGTGTTTGAGGATTGCAACTAATGCATAAAAACTGGGTATGAGAAGAGTATGATCAAAGTGTTACTTGCCTTGCTGACGATCTGCAAACCCTAGAGACTCGTAGTAGCACGCTTCGCACTCCGGGAATTCTATCGCAAACAAACAATAGCATACATAAGCAATCAAGCATAGATGCAAGGGTAAAACTCAAATAAGAAGATCAAATCTGAAAGTTCAACTGAAGAGATTCGATCTGCAAAAAGAATCAATCGAATCGGAGCTACGGAACTGAAACTACGGTCAAAAGAACTTCGAAAACAAATCTGCATGAAACCAAATTTTAAATTGTAAAAATCATGTTCAAGTTGATTAAACAGAAAGAGGGGTTCGAGACGAAGATTTGGGCATTGGTTTCACTGGATTTGGACGAACGGTTTAGAAACGGTGAGGGTTTGAAGATCAGGGGCTGATCCTCGATAAAAGTAATCGCGGATGGGTCCCTGGCAGAAAAAGAAAAAAATCTATCGGACGAACGTCCGCTAACAGAGACGAACGGACGAACGCGTTCGTTAAAACGAACGAACGAACGCAAACGAACTAAACCGAGAAAACCGAACCGATCTAATAAAATAAAATAAAACCGAACTAGGGTTTTAAGAAAAACCAGCGGTTTTTACCTAAACCGGAAAAAAAACCGGCGGCGAGATCCGCGAAGTCCGGCGCGGCTCCGGCGGCTTCCGGCGGGCGGGGCGGCGGCGGGGCTGCCGGGACGGCGGGGCGAGGCACGGGCGGCGGGGTGCGGCGCGGGGCGGCGGGGCGCTGCGCGGCGCGGCAGGCGGCGGCGGCGGCAGGCGGCGGCGCGGCTGCTGCGCTGCTGCTGCTGCTTGCTGCGGCGGCTCGGGGTGGCGAAGTGGGGGCGGGGGTGGCGGCTTATAAGGACGAGGGGGGGCTTGGAGGAGGGGGCAAGGCGGCGGCGGTTGCCGACTCGCCACGGCGGCGGCGTCGTGCGCGAGCGGGTCTCCCGCTCGGGGTCGGGGACGGCGCGAGCTGGGCCGGCTGGGCCTTCGGCCCAGTTGGGCGAAAAGTTTTTTTTAAAAATAAGATTCCGCCGAGACAAAAATCCTAAATAAAATATAAAAAAAATTCTAAAAATGCCAAAAACAACTTTCACCGTCTAAATAGAATATTTAGAACAAAGTGAACATTTTCTTGGCCTAAAATGCAATTTTGAAAAATGCATATTTTTTTCTAATTCAAATAAAATAGCAATAAAATCCAAATAAAATTATTTATTTGATTTTAACATTTTTCCTCCAATATTTCTTTTATTTTGGAGAAGTCATATTATCTCCTCTCATATATTTTTAATATGAAATATTTTGGAGAGAAAAATAAATAAAACCAAAATGACCCTCTTTTCCATATTTGAGAAAATTCAAATATGAAAATAATAAAATCCCCAACTCTCTCCGTGGGTCCTTGAGTTGCTTAGGATTTTTAGGGTCACAATCAAAATGCAAATAAAATATGATATGCATATGATGACCTATGTATAACATTCCAAATTGAAAATTTGGGATGTTACAACTAGGTTCAACTTTAATTTGCTTAGGGGGTGTAAGTGTTCTAGTATAACTTTTATGAACCACAGTTGAAGCTTTAGCATGATCCTTTATTCTAACAGGAAAAGGTGGTTTCTCAATATAAGCAGTAGGAACAATAGGATCAACATTATAAGTAATAGTTTCTTCTTCTACTTTAATAGGTTCTACTACTTTAACTTCAATGGGAGGATGATATTTAAACCACTTCTCCTTAGGGAGATCAACAAGAGTAGCAAATGATTCACAGAAAGAAGCTACTATCTCAGAGTCAAGTCCATATTTAGTGCTAAAATCACGAAAAGCATCGGTATCCATAAAAGATTTAACACAATCAAACTTAAGGTTTATACCTGACTCCTTACCTTCGTCGAGTTCCCAATCTTCAGAGTTGCGTTTAATTCTTTCCAATAAATCCCATTTGAATTCAATAGTCTTCTTCATAAAAGAACCAGTACAAGAAGTATCGAACATGGATCGATCATTATGAGAAAGCCGAGCATAAGATTTTTGAATAATAATTTCTCTTGGGAGCTCATGATTGGGGCATGAATATAACATTGACTTAAGCCTCCCCCAAGCTTGAGCAATACTTTCTCCTTCACAAGGCCAAAAATTATATATATAATTCCGATCACGATGAACCAGATGCATAGGATACAACTTCTGATGAAATTCCAATTTCAATCGGTTGTAGTTCCATGATCCAATATCATCACATAGCCTATACCATGTAAATGCCTTCTCCTTCAAAGATAAAGGGAAGACCTTCTTCTTGACTTCATCCTCGGGCAAACCAGCAAGCTTAAATAATCCACAAACTTCATCCACATAGATTAGATGCATATGAGGATGTAATGTTCCATCTCCTGTGTAAGGATGAGCTAGCAGTTTCTCTATCATACCCGAAGGAATTTCATAATAAATATTTTCAGTAGGTGCAGTAGGTTGAGGGGAAACTCTTTGCTCTTCCGGTCGGGGTGAAGATACCCAGAACAAACCCCTCAAAGGATTATTTTCCATAGTAACAAGTGACAGTAAATTTCAGCAAACTATATAAATGTTTCCTTACCAAATTCCACTTACCAAAGGCGCTTCACTCCCCGGCAACGGCGCCAGAAAAGAGTCTTGATGACCCACAAGTATAGGGGATCTATCATAGTCCTTTCGATAAGTAAGAGTGTCGAACCCAATGAGGAGCAGAAGGAAATGACAAGCGGTTTTCAGCAAGGTATTCTCTGCAAGCACTGAAATTATCGGTAACAGATAGTTGTGTGATAAGATAATTTGTAACGGGTAATAAGTAACAAAAGTAAACAAGGTGCAGCAAGGTGGCCCAATCCTTTTTGTAGCAAAGGACAAGCCTGAACAAACTCTTATATAAAGCAAAGCGCTCCCGAGGACACATGGGAATTGTTGTCAAGTTAGTTTTCATCATGCTCATATGATCCGCGTTCGTTACTTTGATAATTTGATATGTGGGTGGACCGGTGCTTGGGTGCTGCCCTTCCTTGGACAAGCCTCCCACTTATGATTAACCCCTCTCGCAAGCATCCGCAACTACGAAAGAAGAATTAAGATAAATCTAACCATAGCATGAAACATATGGATCCAAATCAGCCCCTTACGAAGCAACGCATAAACTAGGATTTAAGCTTCTGTCACTCTAGCAACCCATCATCTACTTATTACTTCCCAATGCCTTCCCCTAGGCCCAAATCATGGTGAAGTGTCATGTAGTCAACGTTCACATAACACCACTAGAGGAAAGACAACATACATCTCATCAAAATATCGAACGAATACCAAATTCACATGATTACTTATAACAAGACTTCTCCCATGTCCTCAGGAACAAACGTAACTACTCACAAAGAATATTCATGTTCATAATCAGAGGAGTATTAATTATCATTAAGGATCTGAACATATGATCTTCCACCGAATAAACCAACTAGCATCAACTACAAGGAGTAATCAACACTACTAGCAACCCACATGTACTAATCTGAGGTTTTGAGACAAAGATCGGATACAAGAGATGAACTAGGTTTGAGAGGAGATGGTGCTAGTGAAGATGTTGATGGAGATTGACCCCCTCTCGATGAGAGGATCGATGGTGATGACGATGGCGATGATTTCCCCCTCCCGGAGGGATGTTTCCCCGGCAGAACAGCTCCGCCGGAGCCCTAGATTGGTTCTGCCCAGGTTCTACCTTGAGACGGCGGCGCTTCATCCCGAAAGGTTCTTTCTTATTTTTTCCAGGTCAAAACACACCATATAGAAGAAGATGGGCGTCGGGGGCCTGCTAGGTGGCCCAGAAGGACGGGGGGCGCCCAGGGGGGTAGGGCGCACCCTCCACCCTTGTGGATGGCAGGTGGCCCCCCTCTGGTACTTTCTTCGCCCAATATTTTTTATTAAATCCAAAATGACTCTACGTGAAGTTTCAGGACTTTTGGAGTTATGCAGAATAGGTCTCTAATATTTGCTTCTTTTCCAGCCCAGAATTCCAGCTGTCGGCATTCTCCCTCTTCATGTAAACCTTGTAAAATAAGAGAGAAAAGGCATAAGTATTGTGCTATAATGTGTAATAACAACCCATAATGCAATAAATATTGATATAAAAGCATGAAGCAAAATGGATGTATCATACCCCAATGTCACCTCGGGAATCCGCGAGTTGAGTGCCAAAACATACATCAAGTGAATCAATAGAACATCCCATTGTCACCACAGATATCCCATCGCAAGACATACATCAAGTCTTCTCAACTCCAATACTCAATCCAACATAATGAAACCTCAAAGAGCAAGACTCAATTCATCACAACAAGATAGAGGGGAAGAAACACCATATGATCCAACTATAATAACAAAGCTCGCGGTACATCAAGATCGTGCCAAATCAAGAACACGAGAGAGAGAGAGAGAGATCAAACACATAGCTACTGGTACATACCCTCAGCCCCGAGGGTGAACTACTCCCTCCTCGTCATGGAGACCGCCGGGATGATGAAGATGGCCACCGGTGATGGTTTCCCCCTCCGGCAGGATGCCGTAACGGGCTCCCGATTGGTTTTTTGTGGCTACAGAGGCTTACGGCGGCGGAACTTCTGATCTAGGTTTATTTCTGGAGTTTTCTCTATTTATAGGAGGTTTTGGCATCAGGGACAAGTCAAGGGGGACCACGAGGCGACGACAAGGCAGGGGGGCGTGCCGTAGGGGGGCGCGCCCTCCACCCTTGTGGATGCCACGTGGCTCCTCTGGTCCATCTCCGATACTCCGTGGGCATCTTCTGGTCCATAAAAAATCGTCGTAAAGTTTCAGCTCGTTTGGACTCCGTTTGGTATTCCTTTTCTATAAAACTCAAAAACAAGGAAAAAACATAAACTGGCACTGGGCTCTAGGTTAATAGGTTAGTCCCAAAAATAATATAAAATAGCATATTAATGCATATAAAACATCCAAAACATATAATATAATAGCATGGAACAATAAAAAATTATAGATACGTTGGGGACGTATCAAGCATCCCCAAGCTTAATTCCTCCTCGTCCTCGAGTAGGTAAATGATAAAAACAGAATTTTTGATGTGGAATGCTACCTAACATATTTATCCATGTAATCTTCTTTATTGTGGCAAGAATATTCAGATCCATAAGAATTCAAAACAAAAGTTTAATATTGACATAAAGACAATAATACTTCAAGCATACTAATAAAGAAATCATGTCTTCTCAAAATAACATAGCCAAAGAAAGTTATCCCTACAAAATCATATAGTCTGGCTATGCTCTATCTTCATCACACAAAGTACTAAATCATGCACAACCCCGATGACAAGCCAAGCAATTGTTTCATACTTTTGATGTTCTCAAACCTTTTCAACTTTCACGCAATACATGAGCGTGAGCCATGGACATAGCACTATAGGTGGAATAGAATATGGTGGTTGTGGAGAAGACAAAAAGAAGGAGATAGACTCACATCAACTAGGCATATCAATAGCCTATGGAGATGCCCATCAATAGATATCAATGTGACTGAGTAGGGATTGCCATGCAACGGATGCACTAGAGCTATAAGTGTATGAAAGTTCAAAAGAAACTAAGTGGGTGTGCATCCAACTCTCTTGCTCACGAAGACCTAGGGCAATTTGAGGAAGCCCATCATTGGAATATACAAGCCAAGTTATATAATGAAAATTTCCCACTAGTATATGAAAGTGACAAAATAGGAGACTCTCTATCATGAAGATCATGGTGCTACTTTGAAGCACAAGTGTGGAAAAAGGATAGTAGCATTGCCCCTTCTCTCTTTTCTCTCATTTTTTTATTTTGGGCTCTTTGGCCTCTCTTTTTTCCCTTTTTTTCTTTCTCTTTTTTTCTTTGTCTTTCTTTTCTCCCCTTTTTTTTATTTTTCGTCCAGAGTCTCATCCCGACTTGTGGGGGAATCATAGTCTCCATCATCCATTCCTCACATGGGACAATGCTCTAATAATGATGATCATCACACTTTTATTTACTTTACAACTCAAGAATTACAACTCGATACTAGAACAAATATATGACTCTATATGAATGCCTCCGGCGGTGTACCGGGATGTGCAATGATCAAGAGACATGTATAAAAAAATATGAATGGTGGCTTTGCCACAAATACGATGTCAACTACATGATCATGCAAAGCAATATGACAATGATGAAGCGTGTCATAATAAACGGAACGGTGGAAGTTGCATGGCAATATATCTCGAAATGGCTATGGAAATGCCATAATAGGTAGGTATGGTGGCTGTTTTGAGGAAGGATATATGGTGGGTGTAATGCACCGGCAAGAATTGCGCGGTACTAGAGAGGCTAGCAATGGTGGAAGGGTGAGAGTGCGTATAATCCATGGACTCAACATTAGTCATAAAGAACTCACATACTTATTGCAAAAGTCTATTAGCTATCGAAACAAAGTACTACACTCATGCTCCTAGGGGGATAGATTGGTAGGAAAAGACCATCGCTCGTCCCCGACCACCACTCATAAGGAAGACAATCAATAAATAAATCATGTTCCGACTTCATCACATAACGGTTCACCATACGTGCATGCTACGGGAATCACAAACTTTAACACAAGTATTTCTACCAATCCACAATTACTCACTAGCATGACTCTAATATCACCATATTTATATCTCAAAACAATCATAAGGAATCAAACTTCTCATAGTATTCAATGCACTTTATATGAAAGTTTTTATTATATCCCTCTTGGATGCCCATCATATTAGGACTAAATTCATAACCTAAGCAAATTACCATGATGTTTAAGACTCTCAAAATGATAAGTGAAGCATGAGAGTTCATCAATTTCTTTAAAATAAAACCACCGTCGTGCTCTAAAAAGATATAAGTGAAGCACTAGAGCAACTGACAAACTACTCCAAAAAGATATAAATGAAGATCAATGAGTAGTCAAATAATTAATTAGCTATGTCAAGATTCTCTCTCATTTAAAAATTTCAGATCTAAGTATTTTATTAAAACAGCGAGCAAAACAAAATAAAATGACTTTCTAAAAATAGCACACATCATGTCAAAAAGTAAAAACTTAGGCTCAACCAATACTAACCGATCATTGTTGAAGAAGAAAGGTGGGATGCCAACCGGGGCATCCCTAAGCTTAGATGCTTGAGACTTCTTCAAATATTAACTAGGGATGCCTTGGGCATCCCCAAGCTTGAGCTTTTGCGTCTCCTTAATTCCTTTTATATCACGGTTTCCCTAAATCTTAAAAACTTCATGCACACAAAACTCAACAAGAACATGTGAGAAAAGTTAGTATAAATCAAATGCAAAACCTTATCATTCTCTACTGTAGCAAATCACTAAAATTATTATTTAACATTGCATACTAAATGCCTCTGCATATTTAATACTCCTATCCTCAAATAGAATCATTAAACAAGCAAACATATGCAAACAATTCAAACATAACAGCTATCTGTCAAAATAGGACAGTCTGTAAAGAGTGCAATTGTACTCATACTTACCTAACTCCAAATATTCTGAAAAATTACCACACTATAGAAAATTTGTTGTTACTCATTGTGTAAACATTTCAAGATTTATCATGTTCTGACTTTCCAGAAGAATTCAGATAATGATAGAAAACTTTCTGTTTTCAAAACAGCAAAATATAGACTTGCAAAATAAGCATGGTAAGCTATACTTGACACTTTTATTGAAATAAAAGATGCAAAAAATTACTCTAAATAACAGCAAGCAAATCCTAATAAAATAAAATGACGCTCCAAGTAAAACTCATATCATGTGACGAATAAAAATATAGCTCCAAGTAAGGTTACCGATAATGTTGAAGACGAAAGAGGGGATGCCTTCCGGGACATCCCCAAGCTTAGTTGCTTGGATCTTCATTGAATATTACCTTGGGGTGCCTTGGGAATCTCCAAGCTTAGGGTCTTGTCACTCCTTATTCTCCTCATATCGATATCTCACCCAAAACTTGAAAACTTCAATCACACAAAACTTAACGGAACTTTGTAAGATAGGTTAGTATGATAAAACAAATCATTCACTTGGGTACTGTCAAAGACAAGATTCATAATTGTTTCCACATAATACCTACTGTACTCTATAATTTCCACAATTTATATTAAGCAATATAAGCCATAGAAACTAGAAAACAAGCACACTATGCATCAAAAACAGAATCTGTCAAAAACAGAACAATCTATAAAGATCTGAATTATTCTCATACTTCTGTTACTCCAAAAATTCTGAAAATTAGGACAACGTACACAATTTGTATATCAATCCTCTATAAAATATTCAGAGTTTTTCCACGTTCTAGTGAATTTTAACAATTCTGTTACTGGACGCAAAAGTTTCTGTTTTTGCACAGAATCAAATCAACTATCAACCACACTATCCCAAAGGCTTTAGTTGGCACTTTATTGAAACAAAAGCTATAAAAAATGATTAATACAGTAGCTTAATCATGTGAACACACAAAAACAGTACGGGTAAATATTGGGTTGTCTCCCAACAAGGGCTTTTCTTTAATGCCTTTTTAGCTAGGCATGATGATTTCAATGATGCTCACATAGAAGATAATAATTGAAACATAATGGGAGCATTATGAAGCATATGACTAGCACATTTAAGTCTAACACACTTCCTATGCATAGGGATTTTTTGAGCAAACAACTTATGGGAACAAGAATCAACTAGCATAGGAAGGCAAAACAAGCAAAACTTCAATATTTTCAACACATAGAGAGGAAACTTGATATTATTGAGATATGTAAAAGCATATGTTCCTCTCTCATAATAATTTTCAGTAGCATCATGAATGAATTCAACAATATAACTATCACAAAAAGCATTCTTTTCATGATCCACAAGCATAGAAATTTTATTACTCTCCACATAAGCAAATTTATTCTCATGGATAGTAGTGGGAGCAAACTCAACAGAATAACTATCATGTGAAGCATAATCCAATTGAAAATTAAAATCATGATGACAAGTTCCATGGTTATCATTATTCTTTATAGCATACATGTCATCATAATAATCATCATAAATAGCAACTTTGTTCTCATAATCAATTGGAACCTCTTCCAAAATAGTGGATTCATCATTAAATAAAGTCATGACCTCTCCAAATCCACTTTCATAATTATTACAATAAGATTCAACACCCTCCAAAATAGTGGGATCATTAGTACCTAGAGTTGAAACTCTTCCAAACCCACATTCATTAATATAATCATCATAAATAGGAGGCATGCTTTCATCATAGTAAATATTCTCATCAAAACTTGGGGGACTAAAAATATCATCTTCGTCAAACATAGCATCCCCAAGCTTATGAATTTGCATATCATTAGCATCATGGATATTCAGAGAAAAAGAACTAACAACATTGCAATCATGCTCATCATTCAAAGATTTAGTGCCAAACATTTTATTAACTTCTTCTTCTAACACTTGAGCACAATTTTCTGATTCATCATTTTCAAGAAAGACATTATAAAGATGAATAATATGAGGCAACCTCAATTCCATTTTTTGTAGTTTTCTTTTATAAACCAAACTAGTGATAAAACAAGAAACTAAAAGATTCAATTGCAAGATCTAAAGATATACCTTCAAGCACTCACCTCCCCGGCAACAGCGCCAGAAAATAGCTTCGTTGACGGGATGTGAGTGCCGCTTACCTAGCCTCCCCGGCAACCGCACCAGAAAAGTGCTTGATGTCTACTATGCAACCTTCTTCTTGTAGACTCGTGTTGGGCCTCCAAGCGCAGAGTTTTGTAGGATAGTAGCAAATTTCCCTCAAGTGGATGACCTAAGGTTTATCAATCTGTCGGTGTACTAAGTATTGGGCCTTTAGTACCCCGTACTTGTGCACGGGCAGTTGTAGCTATACCTGCGGCAAGGCTTGTCGGGGAGCAGCTGAAGATTAATCCAAGTTTATCAAAGACATTCAAGCCAAGGACCAGAAGATAAGAAGAATTGGAGATCAGGGGCTCGGCCCCCGGCAAGATCTTGCCAGGGTAGCCCGCGGAGCCCGGCAAGGTTCCGCCACTGTGCCACCGCTCTAGCACAGCGACCAAGCCTGGCATTCAGGCCACATCTCTGGATGCGTGGCAAGGTGCTAGTGGAGGTGAGCTTAAGTAGTGCTGATGGGATGGCCCCTTTTTCCATCCCCAAGAAAATAGGGACATCTAAACGGACACTTCACGGTGCATTAAATGCATTTGTCCTAAACCACCAGTGGTTAGGTATGATAACCATGTAGCTACTTTACACCTCGTGTATGAATAGTTCGCCACTGTGGTGACCCCTTTGAGCATATAAAAGGAGGCCCAAGGCAACTGCTACAGGGGGGAACACTCTTAGCCCATTCTGCATGCGTAGCCATTGCACGAACACACTGTTCATCGCAAGCGCACCAAGAACTGGGACGAATCCACTGATAATAAACAAAAGCAGGAGTAGGGTTTTACGCTGATCGGCGGCCCAAACCTGGGTAAAAAAATCCCCTTGCGCTGGTCCTCAGTTCTACTCTTTGTGCATACATCTCTCCCTGCCGAATCGTAAAAGGGGTCCCTCGGATGCCATAGGTGTCGTACGCCGACATCTTTAGCGCGCCAGATGACATAGAAATATGGAGGCATACATGGATGACATAGTGGTCAAAACCAAGGATAAAGCGACGCTCATACAAGATCTAGAAGAAACATTTACAAATCTGTGCAAGATCAATTTAAAGCTCAATCCTGAGAAGTGTGTGCTTGGCGTCCCTTCCGGCAAGCTTCTCGGGTTCTTTGTATCTCAGCGTGGAATCGAAGCGAATTCCGACAAGATCAAAGCTATTGAGCAACTGCGGCAAGATGACGATGTGCTCCTTGAGGAGGATCGTCTTCAGGCTGCTGTGTGAGCTGCATGCTACCAGCAAGCTTTGCGTCGCTACCATAGCCGCAAAGTTCATGCCAGAAGTCTTGAGGAAGGCGACCTTGTTCTTCGGCGGATTTAGTCCACCAAGAATTCAAGCAAGTTGACGCTGAAGTGGGAAGGCCCTTATCAGGTAGTACGAGTCACCAGGCCCGGCGCTGTCCGCTTGGAGACCGAGGATGGTGTTCCAGTGAGTAACTCCTGGAATATCGAACATCTTCGCAAGTTCTACCCATAAGGCGCGGTTGCCGGGGGATCCCGACAACCTCTTTTTGTACGAGTTTTGCCAGCAAGGCATATAATCCTTTGTACAAAGCCAGGCGCAGACCCTGTGCGCAGTTGAATAAGCTTAAGTGTTGTACATTTCTTGTTGATTTCCATGTTTATATATATGCATGCTTGTCTGAGATATTGTATGACACTTGCTCCCGGTAAGCATTAACGAACCACCAAGGTTCCATATCTTTATTTTCTCTTCTTTCTTTTTCTCAAAGGATGGAAGGTTCCTTCGCGCACATGTCAAACGGGACGGTTTGGTTTTTCCAGGGGGTGTTGGGGGGGGGGTAAAGTAAAGTTATTGATTAACCAATGGGCAATGTTCAGAATTGATGTCTTTCCGGAAGGAGTACAGCGACAGAAAGCTAAGTTGCAAAACTTTGAGCTAAGTGCTTGTATAGGCATGTTCACATTGGGCAGTAAAAGAGGCAGCCTCGCTCCTTCCCCGTAAAAAGGAATCTGCAGAGGCGCAGCCCATTTACCCCCTCTTCTTTCCAATCTGGAATCCGCCATTACTTTCTCCCCCCTGAGCCCAGAGCAGAACTTCTCCCCATCCGCTCATCGCCTACGCACCCGCTCTATACTCAGCTTCCGCCTTCGCAATCACCATGCCGCCCAAGGCTAGCAAGGGCAAGGGCAAGAGCAAGGATACGAAGGCCGATGTCCCAGAGAGCGAGCTGGCGAAGATGCGGAAGAAGTACGTCGTCTTTGCTTCGACGCTCGACGCGAAAGCCTTGAAGAACCGGTACCAGTGTATATGGGCGAGGGAGACGATGTCTCACCCCGCAACTCGCGTGGCCCCAGGTTCTTCTTTCAAAGGCAGACATTATAAATATCCCTTCTTCGTCGCTTACTTTTACTGCGGGCTCTGTCCTCCATTCTCCGATTTCTTTATCGACATCATGTACACATATGGCTTCCGTCTTCTGGATTTCACGCCGAATGCCGTAACATGCATGTCTATCTTTGCTCATCTTGTCGGTGTACTAAGTATTGGGCCTTTAGTACCCCGTACTTGTGCATGGGCAGTTGTAGCTATACCTGCGGCAAGGCTTGTCGGGGAGCAGCTGAAGATTAATCCAAGTTTATCAGAGACATTCAAGCCAAGGACCAGAAGATAAGAAGAACTGGAGATCTGGGGCTCGGCCCCCAGCAAGATCTTGCCGGGGTAGCCCGTGGAGCCCGGCAAGGTTCTGCCACTGTGCCACCACTCCAGCATAGCGACCAAGCCTGGCATTCAGGCCCCATCTCTGGATGCGTGGCAAGGCGCTAGTGGAGGTGAGCTTAAGCGATGCTGATGGGATGGCCCCTTTTTCCATCCCCAAGAAAATAGGGACACCTAAACGGACACTTCACAATGCATTAAATGCATTTGTCCTAAACCGCCAGTGGTTAGGTATGATAACCCTGTAGCTACTTTACACCTCGCGTATGAACAGTTCACCACTGTGGTGACCCCTTTGAGCATATAAAAGGAGGCCCAAGGCAACTGCTACAGGGGGGAACACTCTCAGCCCATTCTGCATGCGTAGCCGCTGCACGAACACACTGTTCATCGCAAGCGCACCAAGAACTGGGACGAATCCACTGATAATAAACAAAAGCAGGAGTAGGGTTTTACGCTGATCAGCGGCCCGAACCTGGGTAAAAAAATCCCCTTGCGCTCATACCTCTCTCCCTGCCGAATCGTAAAAGGGGTCCCTCGGATCCCATAGGTGTCGTACGCCGACATCTTTGGCACGCCAGGTAGGGGGATCGAGGTTGCGCGAACCTGATCTGGTGGTCAGCGTGTCAGTTTCTTCACCATCTTTGTCATCATGCTGCCCAAGAAGAAGGGTGCGGCAGCGGTTGTTCCGTCTATGTCTGTCTTGCCTGTACCTACTTGGACGGGTGACGGCCTGGATGCAGGCGATGGAGATTTAGAGTGTCCACGGCGTTCTGGTGATCCAAGCCAGGCGAGCGGCATCGTTCATAGCGGCGATGGCAACCCGCACGCCGCTAGATCCAGAGATGGAGCCATGCTGCTTACGGGCGGCGCGGTGAACTCCAGAGATCGGAGGACGCCTTCTAAGACTCTCACGCCGGTGCAAGCGTTGCGGCTTCTCAGGTCACACGCGACGAGCAGCGCCGTGGCGTTGGTGGGTCTGAACGTCCCCATGGAAAGACTTCTGCGTACCGATCTCAAGGTGTGCAGGCCCAGCATGCGTGCCAAACTGCCGATGGAAGTGGCGCACGGTCGCGTGATCGTGATGGCGCTCCTTCTAACACTGTTAGGAGTCAGAGCACCTCACGTACCTCGCACCTGTCACCGCCACCTACGCCGGCAGAAGCCTTGGCACGTGCGCAGCTGCTCCTCGATTTCCCTCCTACTCCGGAGAAGATGGAGGAGTGGCGATCTACTATCCACAGCCTCATCGGCTTCGTCAATAAGGATGGGCCGCAGCCTGCGGGGCCCTCGCGGCAGTGGTCTATCAATCCGACATGGGCCGATGGTGAGAAGACTGGAGGCGGTGCGACCATGGTGCACTCCCCTCCACGACAGCAGCATCGGTCGTCAACCCGGCAGACTGACGGCCATGATGATGATTCCACGGTGTCATCTGATCCACTGATGCGCCGCGATCAGCGCCAAGTTCTTAGGGAACGGAGCAAAGAAGACGGTCGAACTACCATCGAGCGGTGACAGGAGGCGCGTCATTAGTCCGATAAACGCGTAGGGCCCACTGTCGACAAGCCTGCGCCAGGGGACGTAGGCGACTTGCCCTATGAGGTAGGTTGTCCAGCGTTTACCCGTGAGCTGCGGCAAGTCCAGTGGCCCAACTCCCGAACGTTCAAACCAGAGGTCCCGGAGAAATATGACGGCAAGACTCACCCCTTGGAGTTCTTGAGCATCTACACCATTGCGGTGCAAGCTGCTGGGGGCCGAGATGATAAGATACTTGCCAACTAGTTCCCGTTGGTGCTCAAACCCAACGTCAGGTCGTGGTTGATGCATCTGCCGGAGAATTCCATTTCTTCCTGGTCAGATTTGTGCCATCAGTTTGTTGGCGCCTTTGTTGGAGGCCACCAAGCTCCTGGCCAAGAGAGTGATTTGCATCTCCTCCCTCAAAAGGAGGGCGAACCCCTGCGCAAGTTTATCCAGAGATTTAGCCGGGTGCAATACAATATTCCAGACGTTCATCCTGCCGCTGTTGTTAGCACGTTTCATCAGAACGTGCGTAACCCCAAAATGCGCGAAGAGCTGGCAATGAACAAGGTCAGGAGTATTCCCGAGCTTTACGCTTTGGCCGACAAGTGTGCTCGAGCTGAAGAAGGGAGGAAACTCCCTGGCGAGGGTGTTGGCATAGGGGGCGAATCAGAAGATGAAGACGCTGCAGCCCCGCCAAAGAAAGGCCGGCGGCGGAACAAGAAGCGCAGAGGTAAGGCCGTGCTTGCTGTCGAGGAATCCGGCAACCCCAGCACCACCAAGAAGGCCAAGGTTGACGACCCTGGCAAGGAAGTTGTCGGGTGCGCCTCCTGCCAAGCCTTGGCGGCTGCCGACAAGTCGGAAAACTCCGGCAAGCAATATTGCAAGATCCATCGCACCAAGGGCCACGATCTCCAAAACTGCCGGCAAGTTGAGCACATTGCCCTTTTCCCCGTGCTACCGGGTGCTTTGAGTACTTATATGTTGCAATCGACAAGTTCACAAAGTGGCCGGAGGTGGAAGCTGTGAGGAAGGTGAAAGCGCAATCAGCCGTCAAGTTCTTTAAAGGGATAGTTTGCCGTTTCGGTGTGCCCAACAGGATCATCACCGACAACGGCACACAATTCACAAGTCGCACCTTCATGTAGTATGTCCAGGATCTTGGTGGCAAAATCTGTTTTGCCTCTGTTGCTCACCCGAGAAGCAACGGCCAAGCAGAGAGGGCTAATGCTGAAGTGCTGCGCGGTCTCAGGACCAGGACTTTTGACAAGCTGAAAAAGTGCGGAAGGCGCTGGGTTGATGAGTTGCCAGCGGTTCTTTGGTCAATCAGAATGACACCAAATCGAGCTACTGGCCAGACACCCTTCGCTCTGGTTTACGGAGCGGAAGCAGTTCTCCCCACAGAACTCATATACGGGTCGCCTCGAGTGCTCGCTTATGATGAGCTTGAGCAAGAGCAACTGCGGCAAGATGACGCTGTGCTCCTCGGGGAGGATCATCTTCAGGCTGCTGTGCGAGCTGCACGCTACCAGCAAGCTTTGCGTCGCAACCATAGCAGCAAAGTTCATGCCCGAAGTCTTGAGGAAGGCGACCTTGTTCTTCGGCAGATTCAGTCCGCCAAGAATTCAAGCAAGTTGACGCCGAAGTGGGAAGGCCCTTATCGGGTAGTACGAGTCACCAGGCCCGGCGCTGTCCGCTTGGAGACCGAGGATGGTGTTCCAGTGAGTAACTCCTGGAATATCGAACATCTTCGCAAGTTTTACCCATAAGGCGCGGTTGCCGAGGGATCCCGACAACCTCTTTTTGCACGAGTTTTGCCGGCAAGGCATATAATCCTTTGTACAAAGCCAGGTGCAGACCCTGTGCGTAGTTGAATAAGCTTAAGTGTTGTACATTTCTTGTTGATTTCCATGTTTATATATATGCATGCTTGTCTGAGATATTGTATGACACTTGCTCCCGGTAAGCATTAACGAACCACCAAGGTTCCATATCTTTATTTTCTCTTCTTTCTTTTTCTCAAAGGATGGAAGGTTCCTTCACGCACACGTTTGCCGGGGGGAAGGAAGGTATGGATACCAATGGGCAATGTTCAGAATTGATGTCTTGCCGGAAGGAGTACAGCGACAGAAAGCTAAGTTGCAAAACTTTGAGCAAGTTTTTCAATTTTTACAATCAGGCTATTTTCTTTAGATGATTCCGATCCTTGTATGGAAAACCTGCACGCGAAGGAACTCTTGTCGTAATTGGTTGCGCCCTTATTTTGTTTCGAGTCCGCTCAACAGTTTAAGTGGCTGCACCAAGAGCGCTAAGGTGTCTTGCTGGCTGCTGCACCTACAGCAGGCTGCTGAAGTCCCGCACCCAGCGCTCGCGGCAGGTTGCGTGCCAGCAAGTTTCCAGTTAGCGTAGGGCGTATGCCATACGAGAAGAAATTGGACAGGAGAAATAGCATCCATATATTCAATCATAGCAAGTTATATTACATTGATAGTTGCCGCAGTTCTAACTTAAGACTAAATTGTCTTTGGCATGGAATGGTGGCGGCAAGGAAAGGTGAGACGGCTAGTCCCTGCGCTGGCCTTCGACCCTCTTGATTGAATCCACCTTCTCAAGGATGGGCGTGACAAGCTCCTCAAGTGCCTTGAGATCTGCATCTTTCGGCAAGCGGTCAAGCACGTTGGTGAGATCAACGCCAGGGTTCTTGTGTACCACCTTGACGAGCACCTTGCGAAGAACGGCCCGACAAAGTTTGCGGGATTCATTGGCCAGTTGTGTCGCTCGGTTGGACTGTAGCAGCTTCAGAGCATCAATGATGCTTTCAAAGAACATGGTCAACCTGGCGCTCGAGGATATCCTTTCTTCAGAGGAATACCTGAAGTCTTGCAGGCCATCCTGCCCCATGGTTGACAATTGTGCTGTGAGCCTCTCCGCGGTGTCGACAAGGCGATCAGTCCAGATTTTCACACCCTTCTCATAGTCAATTTGGGCGGCGGCAGCGCTCTTAAGCAAGTTCTTCTCATCCTCAAGATCTTTTCTTAGGGCCTTCTCGTGAGCCCTGCCGTCCTCAAGAGACTTTTCCAGCGTGGTTAGCTTCAGCCTCAGATCGGCAATGGCATCGTTGGCTGAAGAAAGCTGTTTGGTCTTGTCTGATATGGCAATTTGCATCTCCGCCAGGCAGTGGAGAGTTTTCTCCCTGTCGCCTTTGAGTGTTGAGAGCTCCTTGCTGTGTTCCTCAAGATCCGTCTCCACTTTTTCACTTTGTTGCTCAGCTCGTTCTTGGCGGCTTCTGCTGCCTTGGCAGCATCGATGGTTTCCTTGAGCTTGCTGGCGTGATCTGCAGTTGAAGCTTCGAGCGCCTCCTTGTGTTTCTACTCCAGCTCCTGGGTCCGCTGTGCGACAAGCTTTTCAATCTCCTCGTCCTTGCCGCGGAGTTTGGCAGCAAGTGCCTGCTCGCGCGCGGCAAGATCTTCTTCGTGAGCATCAAGCCCAACGCGGCGCTCCGTCAAGAGGGCTTCCTCAGCGGCAATCCTTTGTGCATTTTCCTCTTGCGCCTTCTCTATGTCGGATTGCGTCAAGAGGAGCTCCGTCCAGCTTTGGCTCACTTGTTCCCGGCTGGCAGTCAACTCCTGAAGGGCCTCGGCATACCAGATTTGCATCTGCTCAACGCGCTTCTGAAAATCTGCCTCGGCTGCTTCAACAACTGCAACTCTGGAATCTGCTTTCTCCTTTCAAGCACGGTGGTGTGCTTGGAGCTTGCGGAAATTTTCGCCCATGGCCTGAAGGAGCTGATCCTCTTCAGATTTGCCACTGCTGGCACTTGGATCATCAACGATTTTGAGCCCAGCAGCGGCGATGATTTCTTCATCAAAGGTTTCCCCTTCGGTCGGCACCCCAATACTTGTCGTGTCCGGCAAGTTGATGAATAAGTTGTCGCCAACCTTGAGATATTTGCTCGATGAGGGAGCTTCGGATGTCGATGGTTGATCCTCGACGATCGTCTCACCGGTGGCTGGGGGCTCTGTGGCCGATGTAGCGCCTGGCGCTCCTATGGCAGGAATGCCGTCAGTATGGTCATCAGTCTCCTCGCCGGCCTTCTCAGCAGATTCCTTGGCGGCTTCCTCGGCTACAGTTTCGCCGACCTCGACAGTGGCGTCTTTGGCAGCCTCGCTAGCAGCGATCTTATCAGCTTCGGCGGCGGCCTCTCTAGCGGTCTCCTCGATGACAACGTCGACGTCCATGTGTTCCATCACAGGGAACTCTAGAGGACGAAGGAAGGAAACAAAATAAGATCAAGATTGAAGTTCAAGAAGACAAAGGGAAAGAAAGATAAAGGAAAGAACGACAAGTGCTCTGAGGCAAGTAGTAACCTGCGTCGAGCTGTTGAGGGGTGGTTTCATCCCTCCCGGCAACATGGGTTGCCGGGGAAAAGTTGCCGGTGCCTATGTTTGCCGGCTCCTCCGCTTCCAAGGTAGGCTTGTCGGTAGGAGCTCTTGTCGGGGATGCACTTGCGGGCGGCGTAGTTGACGGAGGCGGCACGACGGGGGCGTCCTCCAATGACTCTCCCTGTTGCTATCCTTCTCCTGCAAGCCCAAAGATATTAGTGGCAGAGGTAGAAACCTCGGCACCCGCCAGCGGAAAATGAGTAGTGAACTCACGCTGGGGGCTACGCTCGGGCTGCGTTGAGGGCTAAGCTCTGGGCTGATGACGATAGTTGCTGGCACGCTCGCAAAGCTTGTCGAGAGCTCGTCACCCGTGGAAGTCTTCGCCCTTTTCGCCACCCTTTCCGCCAAAGTTTCTGCGTCACTGCAGAGACAAGACAAAGAAAGACAGTGAGATCAATCGAATTCAGAATCTGGGAGATGAAGGCTGTGACAGGATATTTACTCTTCCTCTTCTTGTTCCGGGCTGAAACTGGAGATGTCGAAATCCACCTCCGTTGCGGCGTCCGTATGAGGAGGCGGAGGAGGGGTCCTGAGTCGCTTGGCTGCGGCAGGTGCGAGGGGTTGGCGCGACTCTGTTGCCTCAACCTCTGGTGCTGTTGTGTGGGACGCCCCTGCCACCCCCGTGGTTGCCTCAGGTGTGTGTCTTGTGCGCCGCACGGGTTGCTGTCGAACTCCTTGCCGCAGTGCAGCCTTGCCGGCCGTCTTCTTGCCGGGAGCGTCGCTGCTCGAAGAAGGTTGATTTGCTGGGGCATTAGAGACGGCTTTTCGGAGGACACGCTTTGCCCTCTTTGGAGCTGGGGGCTCCTCTTGTGGCTGTTCTTCGGCTGCGTCCGCATCAGACGTGTTTTCGGCGGCTGTGCCACTCTGCTCCCCGGCAGCCTTATCTTCCCCGGCAGGATCTTCTTCCAAAATGACCTCTGCGTCACTGGTTTCCCATTCCGTGAAGCCGACGTCGCCGGCCTCCGTCTTTGTCATCATGCCGCCCAAGAAGAAGGATGTGGCATCGGTTGTTCCGTCTACGTCCGTCTTGCCCGTACCTACTCGGACGGGTGACGGCCTGGATGTAGGCGATGGAGGTTTAGAGCCTCCACGGCGTTCTGATGATCCAAGCCAGGCGAGCGGCGTCGTTCGCAGCGGCGACGGCAACCCGCACGCCGCTAGATCCAGAGATTGAGCCATGCTGCTTACGGGCGGCACGGCGAACTACAGAGATCGGAGGACGCCTTCTAAGACTCTCACGCCGGTGCAAGCATTGCGGCCTTCTCAGGTCACACGCGACGAGCAGCGCCGTGGCGTTGGTGGGTCTGAACGTCCCCATGGAAAGACTTCTGCGTACCGATCTCAAGGTGCGCAGGCCCAGCATGCACGCCAAACTGCCGATGGAAGTGGCGCGCGGTCGCGTGATCGTGATGGCGCTCCTTCTAACACTGTTAGGAGTCAGAGCACCTCACGTACCTCACACCTGTCGCCGCCACCTACGCCGGCAGAAGCCTTGGCACGTGCGCAGCTTCTCCTCGATTTCCCTCCTGCTTCAGAGAAGATGGAGGAGTGGCGATCTACTATCCAGAGCCTCATCGGCTTCGTCAATAAGGATTGGCCGCAGCCTGCGGGGCCCTCGTGGTAGTGGTCTATCAATCCGACACGGGCCGATGGTGAGAAGACTGGAGGCGGTGCTACCATGGTGCACTCCCCTCCACGACAGCAGCAGCGGTCGTCAACCCGGCGGACTGACGGCCGTGATGACGATTCCACGGCGTCATCCGATCCGCGGATGCGCCGCGATCAGCGCCAAGTTCTTCGGGAACGGAGCAAAGAAGACACTCGAACTACCATCGAGCGGCGACGGGAGGCGCATCATCAGTCCGATAAACGCGCAGGGCCCACTGTCGACAAGCCTCCGCCAGGGGACGTAGGCGACTTACCCTATGAGGTAGGTTGTCCAGCGTTTACCCGTGAGCTGCGGCGAGTCCAGTGGCCCAACTCCCGAACATTCAAACCAGAGGTCTCGGAGAAATATGATGGCAAGACTCACCCCTCGGAGTTCTTGAGCATCTACACCATTGCGGTGCAAGCTGCTGGGGGCCGAGATGACAAGATACTTGCCAACTTCTTCCCGTTGGTGCTCAAACCCAACGTCAGGTCGTGGTTGATGCATCTGCCGGAGAATTCCATTTCTTCCTGGTCAGATCTATGCCATCAGTTTGTTGGCGCCTTTGTTGGAGGCCACCAAGCTCCTGGCCAAGAGAGTGATTTGCATCTCCTCCCTCAAAAGGAGGGCGAACCCCTGCGCAAGTTTATCCAGAGATTTAGCCGGGTGCAATACAATATTCTAGACGTTCATCCTGCTGCTGTTGTTAGCACGTTTCATCAGAACATGCGTAACCGCAAAATGCGCGAAGAGCTGGCAATGAACAAGGTCAGGAGTATTCCCGAGCTTTACGCTTTGGCCGACAAGTGTGCTCGAGCTGAAGAAGGGAGGAAACTCCCTGGCAAGGGTGTTGGCGCAGGGGGCGAATCAGAAGATGAAGACGCTGCAGCCCCGCCAAAGAATGGCCGGCGGCGGAACAAGAAGCACAGAGGTAATGCCGTGCTTGCTGTCGAGGAATCCGGAAACCCCGGCACCGCCAAGAAGGCCAAGGTTGATGACCCCGGCAAGGAAGTTGCCGGGTACGCCTCCTGCCAATCCTTGGCGGCTGCCGACAAGTCGGAAAACTCCGGCAAGCAATATTGCAAGATCCATCGCACCAAGGGCCACAATCTCCAAAACTGCCGGTAAGTTGAGTAGCTTGTCGAGAAGCAGAAAGCTAAGTACAAAACACGAGACAAGGAGAAGGCCCAGGATGGTGCTGAGGGATCTGGCATGAAACATGGTGGCCGAGGAGGCCGCCGCGGCAAGGCTAAGCAACACAAGGAGAAGCCCGCCCGAGGCCGTGACAAGGACGAGGGAGGCGATGATGATGAGGAAGACGATGAATCCAGCGAGCACGAGTTTCAGAAAGCCACAGAGGCCATGTGTGTTGACGGGGGCGCCTCGTTGCATTCTTCTCATCACCGACTTAAACAGTGGGTGCGTGAGGTTAATGCAATGGAGCCGTCGTTCGAATCACGCAAACCTTTAAAATGGTCCAGCATGCCTATCATTTTTTACGCCGAGGATCACCCTGATCGCACGACTGCGGTCGGGTGTTTGCCCTTGTTGGTCTCACCAACAATCCGCAACCTCAAGGTGACAAAAATGCTAGTTGATGGTGGGGCCGGGCTGAACTTAATCTCGCCGGACGTGCTCAAGAGGCTGCAAATTCCTGATGAAGATCTCGAGGAAACGGGCACGTTTCAAGGGATCAATCCAGGAAGGACCCAGCCAAAAGGCAAGATTACGCTACCGGTGACATTTGGTAGCGAACTCAACTACAGGACAGAGAAGGTACTGTTCGATGTCGCTAAGATCTCTATGTCGTACAATGGGATCCTTGGCCGCCCAACGGTGGCTAAGTTCATGGCGGCATCACACTATGCGTACAATGTGTTGAAGATGCCCGGGCCGATAAGTGTCATCACTATCCACTCTGACAAGAAGGATGCACTTATCTGCACCGACCAACTATACCGGGAGGCAGCTGCAGCACATGCCGTCAAGGCATCTGCTCCTGCCGCTGGAACTCCCGGGGGGAAGAAGAAGACCGGCAAGATCTTTGGCGCAAACTCTGGCAAGCGCACCTCCTCAGAGTGCTGCGCTTCCGTTGAGGACGCACCAGAGAGTTCCACCGGCAAGAACAAAAAATCCAAGGCTGCTCCACCAGAGATCAAGAAGGTGCCCATCAAGGAGGACGGAACGGGAGGAACTTTCACCATAAGTTCCACCCTAGATGACAAATAGGAAAGCGTGCTCATTGCCTTCCTGCGGGCGAACGTCGACGTGTTTGCATGGCAACCGTCTGACATCCCCGGTGTTCCCAGGGAGGTAATTAAGCACCACCTTGCCGTCTGTCCTCACGCGTGGCCCGTCAAGCAGAGGGTCAGGAAACAAGCCTTGGAGCGACAAGAATTCATTGCCGAAGAAATCAGAAAACTAGAAGCACAGGCTTAGTCAGAAGAGTGCTTCACCCAATGTGGTTGGCCAATCTGGTTGTAGTGTGCAAGGTGAATGGGAAATGGAGGCTGTGTATTGATTATACAGACATCAATAAAGCATGTCCAAAAGATCCTTTTCCCTTGCCGCGCATAGACCAGATTGTGGACTCCACTGCTGGTTGTGACCTACTGTCGTTCCTTGATGCCTACTCGGGATATCATCAGATCTTCATGGCAAAATAAGATGAAGAAAAGACCGCATTTATCACCCCATGTGGTACGTATTGTTTTATACAAATGCCTTTCGGGTTGAAAAGTGCTGGTTCTACATTTGCGAGAGCGGTCCAAATTGGTTTTGAGCCTCAGCTACATAGAAATATGGAAGCATACATGGATGACATAGTGGTCAAAACCAAGGATAAAGTGACGCTCATAGAAGATCTAGAAGAAACATTTACAAATCTGTGCAAGATCAATTTAAAGCTCAATCCTGAGAAGTGTGTGTTTGGCGTCCCTTCCGGCAAGTTTCTTGGGTTCTTTGTATCTCAGCGTGGAATCGAAGCGAATCCCGACAAGATCAAAGCTATTGAGCAGATTGAAGCACCAAGACGCGTCAAGGATGTACGTCGTCTTGCCGGCTGCATTGCTGCCCTAATCAGGTTCATCTCCAAATCCACTGAGCGCACCCTGCCCTTTTTCAAAATTTTGAAGAAGGTAGGTCCAATGAGATGGACTCCGAAAGCGGAGGCAGCATTGCAAGATTTGAAGAGGTACCTCTCCTCTCCGCCGACACTAGTCGCACCTAGGCCACAAGAGCTGTTGCTGTTGTATTTAGCGGCAACAAATCAAGTGGTTAGTGCTGCGTTAGTGGTGCAGAGAGAAGTTGACGAGGAGGCAACGGCAGCGGCAGGACCGTCAAATGACGCGCCGAAATCTTCCCCGGCAAGGTCTAGTACCGGCAAGACAGGATCAGCGCAGTCAGAGGAATCAGTTCAAAAAAGGAAGATAGTGCAGTGTCCAGTCTATTTTGTCAGCTCCCTTCTACAGGGAGCTAGGTCAAGATACTCTGGTGTGTAGAAGTTGCTCTTCGGCCTTCTCATGGCCTCGAGGAAGCTGCGCCATTATTTTCAGGCACATGAGATTACCGTCGTCACTCGCTTCCCATTGCAGCGGATTTTGCGAAATCCAGAGGCAACCGGCAGGATTGTGGAGTGGGCGTTGGAACTATCAAGCTTTGATCTCAAGTTTGAAAGTACTTCAGCAATTCAGAGCAGAGCTTTGGCCGAGTTCATTATGGAGTGGACCCCAACGCCAGACGAAGAGATTCAAGAAACGACTCTTCCCGGCAAGGAAACAGATCAAGAATAGATTATGTACTTTGACAGGGCTTTCTCACTGCAAGGCGCCGGTGCTGGCGTGCTGCTTGTCGCACCCACCAGAGAGCACCTCAAGTACGTAATTCAGATGCATTTTCCCCGGGAGAGCTCGACGAACAACACTGCGGAGTACGAAGGCCTGCTTGCCGGTCTCAGGATCGCGGCAGACCTTGGTATCAAGAAGCTCATCATCAGAGGTGATTCGCAGCTTGTTGTCAAGCAAGTCAACAAAGATTATCAAAGTCCATTGATGCAAGCTTATGTGGATGAAGGGAGAAAAATGGAAGAGCGCTTTGACGGCCTGCAAACAAAGCACATTCCTCGTGCCGAAAGCAGTATTGCGGATGACCTGTCAAAGCGCGCTGCCATCAAGTTACCTGTGGAACCAGGAACTTTTGTGCTCCATTTAACTCAGCCATCTGTAACGCCATCAATGAGGCAAGAAAAGAGAAGGAAGTTGAATTCCGATCAGTACTTCCCGGCAGAGCTCCCGGGAGCCGCCGGCAAGGAAGTTGCCGGGATCATCGACAAGCCTGCCGGGAAACAACAGGCTCCAGCAGGGGCTCAGGCCCTTGCCATCGAGACAAATGTTCCCCCGGCAGAAGAGATGCCTTTAGTCCTAGTTGTCGAGCCCCGGGCTCCAGCTTGGGCACAACCCATTGTCCATTTTCTTCAGACAGGAGAACTCCCTGAGGACCAGGAAGAAGCGGAAAAAGTAGCCCGTCAGTCTAGCATGTACCAGTTCGTCGATGGCGTTCTGCATAGGAAGAGACTGAACGGTGTGAAATTGAAGTGTATTCCTCGGGAGGATGGACTAGAGCTGTTGGTAGAGATACATGGAGGCATATGTGGCTCCCACATAGGGTCAAGAGCGCTTGTCGGAAAGGCATTCCGACAAGGTTTCTTTTGGCCCACCGCTCTCCAGGATACGACTGCACTAGTAACCAAGTGTGAAGCGTGCCAGTTTCATTCAAAGAAATCGCATCAGCCAGCTGAAGGTCTTCAGACAATCCCTCTCTCCTGGCCATTTTTGGTCTGGGGGCTCGACATACTGGGCCCTTTTCCCCGTGCTACCGGGGGCTTTGAGTACTTGTATGTTGCAATCGACAAGTTCACAAAGTGGCCGGAGGTGGAAGCAGTGAGGAAGGTGACAGCGCAATCAGTCGTCAAGTTCTTTAAAGGGATAGTTTGCCGTTTCGGTGTGCCCAACAGGATCATCACCGACAACGGCACACAATTCACAAGTCGCACCTTCATGCAGTATGTCCAGGATCTTGGCGGCAAAATCTGTTTTGCCTCTGTTGCTCACCCGAGAAGCAACGGCCAAGCAGAGAGGGCTAATGCTGAAGTGCTGCATGGTCTTAGGACCAGGACTTTTGACAAGCTGAAAAAGTGCAGAAGGCGCTGGGTTGATGAGTTGCCAGCGGTTCTTTGGTCAATTAGAACGACACCAAATCGAGCTACTGGCCAGACACCCTTCGCTCTGGTTTACGGAGCGAAAGCAGTTCTCCCCACAGAACTCATATACGGGTCGCCTCGAGTGCTCGCTTATGATGAGCTTGAGCAAGAGCAACTGCGGCAAGATGACGCTGTGCTCCTCGAGGAGGATCGTCTTCAGGATACTGTGCGAGCTGCACGCTACCAGCAAGCTTTGCGTCGCTACCATAGCCGCAAAGTTCATGCCCGAAGTCTTGAGGAAGGCGACCTTGTTCTTCGGCGGATTCAGTCCGCCAAGAATTCAAGCAAGTTGACGCCGAAGTGGGAAGGCCCTTATCGGGTAGTACGAGTCACCAGGCCTGGCGCTGTCCACTTGGAGACCGAGGATGGTGTTCCAGTGAGTAACTCCTGGAATATCGAACATCCTCGCAAGTTCTACCCATAAGGCGCAGTTGCCGGGGGATCCCGACAACCTCTTTTTGCACGAGTTTTGCCGGCAAGGCATATAATCCTTTGTACAAAGCCAGGCGCAGACCCTGTGCGCAGTTGAAAAACTTAAGTGTTGTACATTTCTTGTTGATTTCCATGTTTATATATATGCATGCTTGTCTGAGATATTGTATGACACTTGCTCCCGGTAAGCATTAACGAACCACCAAGGTTCCATATCTTTATTTTCTCTTCTTTCTTTTTATCAAAGGATAGAAGGTTCCTTCACACACACGTTTGCCGGGGGGGAAGGAAGGTATGGATACCAATGGGCAATGTTCAGAATTGATGTCTTGCCGGAAGGAGTACAGCGACAGAAAGCTAAGTTGCAAAACTTTGAGCAAGTTTTTCAATTTTTACAATCAGGCTATTTTCTTTAGACAATTTCGATCCTTGTATGGAAAACCTGCACGCGAAGGAACTCTTGTCATAATTGGTTGCGCCCTTATTTTGTTTCGAGTCCGCTCAACAGTTTAAGTGGCTGCACGAAGAGCGCCAAGTGTCTTGCTGGCTGCTGCACCTCCAGCAGGCTGCTGAAGTCCCGCACCCAGCGCTCGCGGCAGGTTGCGCGCCAGCAAGTTTCCAGTTAGCGTAGGGCGTATGCCATACGAGAAGAAATTGGACAGGAGAAATAGCATCCATATATTCAATCATAGCAAGTTATATTACATTGATAGTTGCCGCAGTTCTAACTTAAGACTAAATTGTCTTTGGCATGGAATGGTGGCGGCAAGGAAAGGTGAGACGGCTAGTCCCTGCGCTGGCCTTCGACCCTCTTGATTGAATCCACCTTCTCAAGGATGGGCGCGACAAGCTCCTCAAGTGCCTTGAGATCTGCATCTTTCGGCAAGCGGTCAAGCACGTTGGTGAGATCAACGCCAGGGTTCTTGTGTACCACCTTGACGAGCACCTTGCGAAGGACGGCCCGGCAAAGTTTGCGGGATTCATTGGCCAGTTGGGTCGCTCGGTTGGACTGTAGCAGCTTCAGAGCATCAATGATGCTTTCGAAGAACATGGTCAACCTGGCGCTCGAGGATATCTTTTCTTCAGAGGAATACCTGAAGTCTTGCAGGCCATCCTGCCCCATGGTTGACAATTGTGCTGTGAGCCTCTCCGCGGTATCGACAAGGCGATCAGTCCAGATTTTCACACCCTTCTCATAGTCAATTTGGGCGGCGACAGCGCTCTTAAGCAAGTTCTTCTCATCCTGAAGATCTTTTCTTAGGGCCTTCTCGCGAGCCCTGCCGTCCTCAAGAGACTTTTCCAGCGTGGTTAGCTTCAGCCTCAGATCGGCAATGGCATCATTGGCTGAAAAAAGTTGTTTGGTCTTGTCGGATATGGCAATTTGCATCTCCGCTAGGCTATGGAGAGTTTTCTCCCTGTCGCCTTTGAGTGTCGAGAGCTCCTTGCTGTGTTCCTCAAGATCTGTCTCCAACTTTTTCACTTTGTTGGTCAGCTCGTTCTTGGCGGCTTTTGTTGCCTCGGCAGCATCGATGGTTTCCTTGAGCTTGCTGGCGTGATCTGCAGTTGAAGCTTCGAGCGCCTCCTTGTGTTTCTGCTCCAGCTCCTGGGTCTGCTGTGCGACAAGCTTTTCAATCTCCTCGTCCTTGCCGCGGAGTTTGGGAGCAAGTGCCTGCTCGCGCGCGGCAAGATCTTCTTCATGAGCATCAAGCCCAACGCGGCGCTCCGTCAAGAGGGCTTCCTCAGTGGCAATCCTTTGTGCATTTTCCTCTTGCGCCTTCTCTATGTCGGATTGCCTCAAGAGGAGCTCCGTCCAGCTTTGGCTCACTTGTTCCCGGCTGGCAGTCAACTCCTGAAGGGCCGCGGCATACCAGATCTACATTTGCTCAACGCGCTTCTGAAAATCTACCTCGGCTGCTTCAACAACTGCAACTCTGGAATCTGCTTTCTCCTTTCGAGCACGGTGGAGTGCTTGGAGCTTGCGGAAATTTTCGCCCATGGCCTGAAGGAGCTGATCCTCTTCAGATTTGCCACTGCTGGCGCTTGGATCATCAATGATTTCGAGCCCGGCAGTGGTGATGATTTCTTCATCAAAGGTTTCCCCTTCGGTCGGCACCCCAATACTTGTCGTGCCCGGCAAGTTAATGAATAAGTTGTTGCCAACCTTGAGATATTTGCTCGATGAGGGAGCTTCGGATGTCGATGGTTGATCCTCGACGATCGTCTCACCGGTTGCTGGGGTCTCTGTGGCCGATGTAGCACCTGGCGCTCCTGCGGCAGGAATGCCGTCAGTATGGTCATCAGTCTCCTCGCCGGCCTTCTCAGCAGATTCCTTGGAGGCTTCCTCGGCAGCAGTTTTGCCGACCTCGATAGTGGCGTCTTTGGCGGCCTCGCTAGCAGCGATCTTGTCAGCTTCGGCGGCGGCCTCTCTAGCGGTCTCCTCGATGACAACGTCGACGTCCATGTGTTCCATCATAGGGAACTCTAGAGGACGAAGGAAGGAAACAAAATAAGATCAAGATTGAAGTTCAAGAAGACAAAGGGAAAGAAAGATAAAGGAAAGAATGACAAGTGCTCTGAGGCAAGTAGTAACCTACATCACGCTGTTGAGGGGTGGTTTCATCCCTCCCGGCAACATGGGTTGCCGGGGAAAAGTTGCTGGTGCCTATGTTTGCCGGCTCCTCCTCTTCCAAGGTAGGCTCGTCGGTAGGAGCTCTTGCCGGGGATGCACTTGCGGGCGGCGTAGTTGGCGGAGGCGGCACGACGGGGGCGTCCTCCAATGACTCTCCCTGTTGTTGTCCTTCTCCTGCAAGCCCAAAGATATTAGCAGCAGAGGTAGAAACCTCGGCACCCGCCAGCAGAAAATGAGTAGTAAACTCACGCTGGGGGCTGCGTTGAGGGCTAAGCTCTGGGCTGATGACGATAGTTGTTGGCACGCTCGCAAAGCTTGTCGGGAGCTCGTCACCCGTGGAAGTCTTCGCCCTTTTCGCCACCCTTTCCGCCAAAGTTTCTGCGTCACTGCAGAGACAAGACAAAGCAAGACAGTGAGATCAATCAAATTCAGAATTTGGGAGATGAAGGCTGTGACAGGATATTTACTCTTCCTCTTCTCATTCCGGGCTGAAATCGGAGATGTCGAAATCCACCTCCATTGCGGCGTCCGTATGAGGAGGCGGAGGAGGGGTCCTGGGTCACTTGGCTGTGGCAGGTGCGAGGGGTTGGCGCGACTCTATTACCTCAACCTCTGGTGCTGTTGTGTGGGACACCCCTGCCACCCCCGTGGTTGCCGCAGGTGTGTGTCTCGTGCGCCGCATGGGTTGCTGTCGAACTCCTTACCGCGGTGCAGCCTTGCCGGCCGTCTTCTTGACCGGATGCTCGCTGCTCGAAGAAGGTTGATTGATTTGCTGGGGCATCAGAGACAGCTTTTCGGAGGACACGCTTCACCCTCTTTGGAGCTGGGGGCTCCTCTTGTGGCTGTTCTTCGGCTACGTCCTCATCAGACGAGTTTTCGGCGGCTGTGCCACTCTGCTCCCCGGCAGCCTTATCTTCCCCGGCAGGATCTTCTTCCAAAACGATCTCTGCGTCGCTGGTTTCCCATTCCGTGAAGCCGACGTCGCCGGCCTCCGCGGCAAGGTTCGCCTCTTCCACCCTAGTGGCAATATACGCCACTTCCTCATCGGTGGTGGCGCGGACGAGTCCTGTTTCTTCCCGGACGACCCTCTCGGACAAGTTGTCGAAGAACGTTTGCGCCTGCTCTTCAGATGGCTCAACCCAAGTTGCGTCAAGGCCATGGGCGTTGAACATCGGCATCGTGGCGATGATCGACCCCAAGGCAGAGTTGTTGCACAAAGGGATAATTCTTGCTGGCAACCTATGCTTGTCATCACGCTGGAATAGCTTATGGCGAAGAGTGGCAAGCTGCATGATTGTCAAGTTGTTGTTTAAACTGGGGCGCAGCCTCATGATGTCTGCCGCATTCTGGAACTCCCAAGTTGGTCTCCCCTTATTCTGCAGTGGGGCGATGCGGCGGCGAAGAAAGTCGGACCCAATCATCTCTATTGTGAGCCCGGCAGCTTTAAGACGGAGAATCCTAGTGGTGGCGATCGTGAGCTTGTCTTCTTGAGCGTCAAGATTACTCCAGTCATCGCCACGGACCACTTTCTGCCGTCGGAGCGAACAGAATGGATGGGGATATGCTTCCTTGATCCAGCACCACTCGGACCGCCATTCTTCCCACTTCTCGTGGTAAACCCCATCTGGATATATCTCCTTGTTCCATGCCCGTGGGATCCAGGCGATAGAACCAGAAAGTGCGTCCCCTTTTTGGATGCGAGGAACAAAGTAATGGCGGAAGAGAGCAGTGTTGGGAACTACTCCGGCAAAGTTTTCACAAAGATGAGCAAAGATAGACATGCATGTTACGGCATTCGGCGTGAAATCCAGAAGACGAAAGCCATATGTGTACATGATGTCGATAAAGAAATTGGAGAATGGAGGACAGAGCCCGCAGTAAAAGTAAGCGACGAAGAAGGGATATTTATTTGGTCCACCTTTGAAAGAAGAACCTGGGGCCACGCGAGTTGCGGTGTGAGCCTTTGTCTCCCTCGCCCACATACACTGGTACCGGTTCTTCAAGGCTTTCGCGTCGAGCGTCGGAGCAAAGCCGATGTACTTCTTCCGCATCTTCGCCAGCTCGCTCTCCGGGACATCGGCCTTCGTCTCCTTGCTCTTGCCCTTGCCCTTGCTAGCCTTGGGCGGCATGGCGATTGCGAAGGCGGAAGCTAAGGATAGAGCGGGTGCGTAGGCGGTGAGCGGATGGGGAGAAGTTCTGCTCTGGGCTCAGGGGGAAGAAAGTAATGGCGGATTCCAGATTGGAAAGAAGAGGGGGTAAATGGGCGGCGCCTCTGCGGATTCCTTTTTATGGGCAAGGAGCGAGGCTGCCTCTTTTACTGCCCAATGTGAACATGCCTATACAAGCGCGCTACGGCCGTGGCCGTTCAGCGCACGCCTCCCACGTCGCGCATTCAACGCGCGTAGTGGGGATGCGCAGTAAGCGGAATAATTACAAGCAGTTAACCCCTGCCATGCGTGCCCGTGCACTGTTTGGGCCTAGCCCAACAACGCCTCGCACTCGTGTGTGGCCTAGGCCCGGGGGCTCCTGTCTGTGTACTAAGTATTGGGCCTTTAGTACCCCGTACTTGTGCATGGGCAGTTGTAGCTATACCTGCGGCAAGGCTTGTCAGGGAGCAGCTGAAGATTAATCCAAGTTTATCAGAGACATTCAAGCCAAGGACCAGAAGATAAGAAGAACTGGAGATCAGGGGCTCGGCCCCCGGCAAGATCTTGCCAGGGTAGCCCGCGGAGCCCGGCAAGGTTCCGCCACTGTGCCACCGCTCCAGCACAGCGACCAAGCCTGGCATTCAGGCCCCATCTCTGGATGCGTGGCAAGGTGCTAGTGGAGGTGAGCTTAAGCGGTGCTGATGGGATGGCCCCTTTTTCCATCCCCAAGAAAATAGGGACACCTAAATGGACACTTCATGGTGCATTAAATGCATTTGTCCTAAACTGCCAGTGGTTAGGTATGATAACCCTGTAGCTACTTTACACCTCGCGTATGAACAGTTCGCCACTGTGGTGACCCCTTTGAGCATATAAAAGGAGGCCCAAGGCAACTGCTACAGGGGGGAACACTCTCAGCCCATTCTGCATGCGTAGCAGCTGCGCGAACACACTGTTCATCGCAAGCTCACCAAGAACTGGGACGAATCCACTGATAATAAACAAAAGCAGGAGTAGGGTTTTACGCTGATCAGCGGCCCGAACCTGGGTAAAAAAATCCCCTTGCACTGGTCCTCAGTTCTGCTCTTTGTGCATACCTCTCTCCCTGCCGAATCGTAAAAGGGGTCCCTCGGATCCCATAGGTGTCGTACGCCGACACAATCCGTGGGAGGCATAGGATGAAGATAGTCTCTCTCAAACAACCCTGCAACCAAATAACAAAGAGTCTCTTGTGTCCCCAACACACCCAATACAATGATAAATTGTATAGGTGCACTAGTTCGGCGAAGAGATGGTGATACAAGTGTAATATGGATGGTAGATATAGGTTTTTGTAATCTGAAAATATAAAAACAGCAAGGTAGCAAGTAACAAAAGTGAGCAAAAACGGTATTGCAATGCTTGGAAACAAGGCCTAGGGTTCATACTTTCACTAGTGGAAGTTCTCTCAACAATGATAACATAATTGGATCATATAACAATCCCTCAATGTGCAACAAAGAATCACTCCAAAGTTTCTATCGGAGAACGTAGGACGAAAATGTGCATCAACCCCTATGCATAGATTACCCCAATGTCACCTTGGGAATCCGTGAGTTGAGTGCCAAAACATACATCAAGTGAATCAATAGAACATCCCATTGTCACCACAGATATCCCATCACAAGACATACATCAAGTGTTCTCAAATCCAATACTCAATCCAACATAATGAAACCTCAAAGAGCAAGACTCAATTCATCACAACAAGATAGAGGGGGAGAAACACCATATGATCCAACTATAATAACAAAGCTCGTGGTACATCAAGATCATGCCAAATCAAGAACACGAGAGAGAGATCAAACACATAGCTACTGGTACATACCCTCAGCCCCGAGGGTGAACTACTCCCTCCTCGTCATGGAGACCTCTGGGATGATGAAGATGGCCACCGGTGATGGTTCCCCCTCCGGCAGGGTGCCGGAACAGGCTCTCGATTGGTTTTTCGTGGCTAAAGAGGCTTACGGCGGCGGAACTTCTGATCTAGGTTTATTTCTGGAGTTTTCTCTATTTATAGGAGGTTTTGGCGTCGGGGACAAGTCAAGGGGGCCCACGAGGCGACGACAAGGCAGGGGGTGCGCCCTGGGGGGGGGGCGCCCTCCACCCTTGTGGATGCCTCATGGCTCCTCTGGTCCATCTCCGATACTCCGTGGGCTTCTTCTGGTCCATAAAAAATCGTCGTAAAGTTTCAGCTCGTTTGTACTCCGTTTGGTATTCCTTTTCTATAAAACTCAAAAACAAGGAAAAAACAGAAACTGGCACTGGGCTCTAGGTTAATAGGTTAGTCCCAAAAATAATATAAAATAGCATATTAATGCAGATAAAACATCCAAAATAGATAATATAATAGCATGGAACAATCAAAAATTATAGATACGTTGGAGATGTATCAGCAGCTCTTCTGCTTTCTCCTTCAGCTGCTGGTTAACCGAGTCCATGGATTTGCGCTCTTCCTGGGCTTGCTTCCATCTCTTGCCATACCTAACCTGGATGCCCTTGAACCCGATGGCTATGGTCTACAAGAAAGCAAAGTCTTCCTGTTCATTGGTGATATCATCAGCGTATGTGGATTTCTGGGCTATGGGGAGCAAGATATGTGCAATCTCTTCATCGAAATTTGGCACCACAACCCCACATGAACTAGGGGCTCCAAGTCTGTGCTGAGGAATGCTCAATCCCGTATCACTTGGTGGGTTCTGCGAGGTGGCGGCTGCTAGTGGTTGCTTGGCAGGGGCTCGAGTGACGTCCGCAACAGGTGCTTCATCCACATCCATCTTGGCGGGATCAGACCTGTTGCCGTGGGGCTCCTCTGGCTCTATGAGGGATTCCTGGAGGTCCCCGACAACCTGCTCAGCATCCTTCGCCGCGGCAATCTTGGTAGACTCTTCGGCAGCGGCCTTCACATTGTCTAATACTTCCTCGAAGACCTTGCTTTCTTCTGGAGAAACTGGGGCTGCGGACCAGAGTGAAAAACAAGGACAGAAATAAGATTTAAGTTGCGAGTGAAGCACAAGAATTCAACAAAGTGTGCGGAATGACTAAAGGATTACCGGTCAGTACTTGTTGTGGGAGGGTTTCCCCTCCCCCGATAGCTGGTGTTGCCGGCGCACTGCCCTCGACAACCTCCATTGTCGGAATGGCGCCTGTGCAAACAAGTCCGTTGGTGGAGGCCTTGGTTGGAGACAGACTCTCCGGGACAATGATTGACGGTGTCGGGCCCGTGGGACTGGGAGTACCCAGGCCTGTCTGCCCGCGGCCGAGTGCGTGGTGCCACCAGAAGGCCCAAGACTGGCCTACCACCAGTGCTTCGCGAGCAGGACCCTCGCAAGGCGTGCATCATCAGGAGCCATCGAGTGCATCACAAGGCAGCTTGCGGAGGCCATCTCCCGAGGCCCTTCGCGGAGGCGTACTAATCAAGGACCAGGCAGCTGAGCCGCACGGCCCTGCATCTTCATTTGGGTGACACGCGTGGCGACGAGCGGAGCCAGAAGGGCGCCAGCGGGCGCAGACAAGGAAGCTTTCCTCTTTCATGCTAAGGAAGCAAGGGCAGCACGACGGTTCCCAAAGCAATCCCCAAAGGTTGCCATTTTGGTGCAAGAAGACCAGGACGGCGGGCTCGCCAGGACGGAGGTCACCACTGAATCCACCGGCACGTCATGGCAGAAGGCTTTCGTAGGCGAAGACCACCTTTAGTCAGGATAACTTGTACTCCTGTCCCCCTTCAAAATTGGCCGTTGTGGCAACCCTTCCCGCCTTGTGTTTTCAGGGGAAGAGGACCAAGGCCAAAATAAGTAGAGGCAGGGCGCCACCGTAGAATGGACGGATTCTTGGACTCTCCTGAGGCCACTCACTTCCCTTGTACTCTCATACTTATCCTCCCTCGCGAGGCAATCCAACCACATAGCAAGAGTAGGGTCTTACACCGCAAGGTGGCCCGAACCTGGGTAAACTGTCGTGTCCGATGTTCATCTTTCCTCTCGCTCGAGAACGTCGGAGCATCACCATGGGATAGTGGGTCACGAGATAGGGCTTAGCGAAGTTCGGCGAGCGCACCCCAGAGTTCGAACCTTTCTTGGGTCCCCGGTGAATGATCGAGGATGCCGCCTAGAGGGGGGGTGAATAGGCGCTTTAAAATAATTATGGTTTAGGCTTGAACAAATGCGGAATAAACCTAGCGGTTAATTTGTCAAGCACAAAACCTACAACAACTAGGCTCGCCTATGTGCACCAACAATTTATTCTAAGCAAGATAAACAACTATGTGATAGCAAGATATATAACATGAAACACTATGGCCATCACAAAGTAAAGTGCAAAAGTAAAGGGGCTCGGGTAAGAGATAACCGAGGCACGCAGAGACGACGATGTATCCCGAAGTTCACACCCTTGCGGATGCTAATCTCTGTTTGGAGCGGTGTGGAGGCACAATGCTCCCCAAGAAGCCACTAGGGCCACCGTAATCTCCTCACGCCCTCGCACAATGCAAGATGCCGTGATTCCACTAAGGGACCCTTGAGGGCGGTCACCGAACCTGTACACTCTAGCAACCCTTGGGGGTGGTCACCAAACCCGTACACTTTGGCAACCCTTGGGGGCGGTCACCGGTACCCGTCAAATTGCTCGGGGCGATCTCCACAACCTAATTGGAGACCCCGACGCTTGCTCGGAGCTTTACACCACAATGATTGAGCTCCAAACACCACCAACCGTATAGGGCACCCAAGCACCCAAGAGGAACAAGCTCAAGGGTACCAAGCACCCAAGAGTAATAAGCTTCTCAACTTGTAACTACCACGTATCACCGTGGAGAACTCAAACCGATGCAACTAATGCAATGGCAAGGGCACACTGAGTGCCCAAGTCCCTCACTCTCAAATCCCACCAAAGCAACAAAAGCTATGGAGGAAGAAGAGAGGAAGAACAAGAAGGAGAACACCAAGAATGTGATGCCGCCGGCTTAATCGTGCTCTAACCATCACTTGGGAACAATTATGGGCACTCTACGTCGTATGCATCAGACGAAGCTTAGTGCACATCAGCGTCTGAGCGGCGTGCGCCGAGTTGGACCGCGTAAAGCAACCACCTTGATAGTGTGGGTTGCCAGGTCTGCTCTCGGCCGTGAACGTAACATGCAGGAGTTCCCGGGGCGATGGCCCAAGACCCCTGGGGGCATAGGTTTAGTCCGGCATGCTGACCTCTCTGTTAAGCCTAGGTCGGGTTCCGGCGTATCGTTTGGCCGAGGCTGGGCATGACCCAGTAAAGTGTGTCCGGCCAGAGTTAATCAAGCGTGGTGGGTAAGTTGGTGCACCCCTGCAGGGAAGAACTAATCTATGCATAGCCGGATCCCCGGTAACGGATGCTCGAAGTTGTATCCCGATCGATACAACTAGAACTGGATACTTGTGATGAGAAATGGATACTAGGGCTCTGGGATTGCTTTCTCGCAGGGAGTCGAGAAAGGATCTCTGGCCGAGGTTGATACTTAATGCTACTACTACTTTATGATGTACTAATCTACACTCTTCTAATGTTGCAAGACTGCTGAAGATGCTAGTCTTTGATAGGACTAGGCCTTCCCTCTATTCTGGCATTTCTGCAGCCCAGTCCACATATATAGCCTCTCTTTGACAATGTTGCATATGTAGTGTAGATCCTTGCTTGCTGAGTACTTCGGATGAGTACTCACGGTTGCTTTGCTTCCTCTTTTTCCCCATATCCATTTGATGCAACCAGATGACGGAGCCCTTGAGACAGCTGCCCCCGCTGACGACTACTACTACCACCCCGAGGGTGGTTACTACTACGAGTTGGCTGACGACCAGGAGTAGGTTTGGAGGGTCCCAGGCAGGAGGCCTGTGCCTTTTCGATCGTAGTGTTTTCTTTTGCCCCGCCTTCTAAAGGCCTATTTGTTTTATCTTTTATATCTGTACTCAGATATCTGATGCTTCCACTGATGCTTGTATGCGAGCCCTCGAGGCCCTGGCTTGTAATATAATGCTTGTATGCCTTTATTTATGTTCTAGAGTTGTGTTGTGATATCTTCAAGTGAGTCCTTAGGCTTGATCGTGCGCATTTGTGTGTATGATTAGTGCACGATTAAGCCGGGGGTTGGTTGGAAACAATTACGGACTATGACTGTGGTATTTCTTATACCCCTGGCAAGGCTAATGTGATGGCTGATGCCTTAAGCCGCAAGTCCTATTGCAACAACCTCATGGTTAGGCGAGCTCAGCCTCGTCTTTATGAAGAACTGCGCAAGCTGAATCTGCGTATTGTTCCCCAGGGTTCTCTTAAAAACCTTGTGATACAGCCAGATCTTGAGAAAGATGTTAAGAACGCGCAAGCTAAAGATGCTGAAGTTGATCTGATGAAGAAAGATCTTCACCTGGAAAAGTACAGGGATTTCTCGCTATCTGAAGATGGAACCTTGTATTTCAGAAACCGCATTGTGGTACCTCGCTTTGAGCTTATGACTGACAAGGTCATGAAGGAGGCACATGATACACCATTGTCTATTCATCCGGGTAGTACCAAGATGTATCGTGATCTCCGACAAAGGTACTGGTGGTCTAAAATGAAGCAGGATATTGCTCGCTATGTTGCTGAATGTGACGTTTGCCGTCGCGTTAAAGCAGAACATCAGAAGCCTGCCGGAATTCTTCAACCGCTTCCTATTCCTTTGTGGAAATGGGATAAGGTTCAAATGGATTTCATTACTGGCCTTCCCAAGTCACAGAAGGGTCACGATGCTATTCTTGTCGTCGTCGACCAACTCTCTAAGGTTGCACACTTTCTGCGTGTCAAGGAGACTATCACTGCTAGTCAGTTAGCAGAGTTGTATATCTCCAGAATTGTTTCACTCCACGGCATTCCGAAGGAGATTAGTTCGGACCGTGGTGGTCATTTTACCTCAAAGTTCTGGGAAAGTTTCCAAGAAGCTATGGGAACTCATATTACCTGGAGTTCAGCTTATCGCCACCAATCCCAAGGCCAAGTCGAGCGAGTCAATCAGGTGCTTGAAGATATGCTGCGAGCTTGTGTTATATCTTTCGGCAAAAAATGGGAAGAATCTCTTCCTTATGCGGAATTCTCATATAACAACAGTTATCAAGCCAGCTTGAAAATGGCCCCCTTCGAAGTACTCTATGGACGTAAGTGTCGAACCCCTCTGAATTGGTCAGAAACTGGGGAACAACCGCTCGTGGGTCTAGACATTATCCAACACACCGAAGAACAAGTCCGTATCATTCGAGAAAATCTGAAGGTGGCTCAGGACCGCCAGAAGAGCAACTATGATCGCAAGCGATGGGGCTTGACCTAACAACTTGGTGATCAAGCTTATCTTCGTGTCACTCCTATGAAGGGCACTCACCGCTTTGGAATTAAGGGCAAGTTAGCTCCATGCCACATTGGTCCTTTCCGCATTGTTGCAAGACATGGTTAGGTGGCATATAAATTGGAGTTGCCGCCGCAATTCTCTCATATCCACGACGTCTTCCATGTGTCGCAACTTCGCCGTTGCTTCAAGGAATCTCCGCACCGAGCAGTGGATCACGAGATGCTCGAATTGCAAGATGATATTTCTTATAAGGAGCATCTGATCTGCATCCTTGATGAATCAGAATGTCGAACCCGTCAGAAGACGACCAAGCTCCTCAAAGTGCAGTGGTCAAATCATACTGAAGATGAAGTCACTTGGGAACGCGAGGATCATCTTCGAACGGAATACCCCGACCTCTTTTCTTCTACCTCCTGAATTCTCGGGACGAGAATTTCTTTTAGAGGAGGAGAATTTTAACACCCCTATGTAACCTAGCACTGTGACTCTCTGTTAAACATGCCAAGTCATCATCTATGCAATGCTTGATCACAGTGTTAGCTCAACTCAATTCAAATTTCACTATGAAAATCAATTCAAATTCAAGTACCAAATAAAGTGGTTCAAAAATTGCTGGAAAAATGTTCACCTTCTTGGAAATATTCCAGAACCATTTGCTGTTAAGGAATACAACATCATCATCAATTCAAAATGGGCCTAAGCATTTTCAAAAAGAGCCAAAACAGCCCTTTAAATGCCATATTCATTTTTGAAAAAATTCAAAAGGATTCCAAAATTCCTCAAACTTTTTGGGGCAGTGCAGAATATTCCACTATATTTTTGTGACCAAGTTTCACATTTTTACAAAAGCATTTGGTGGCTCCAAATATTGCAAAACCCTCTCTGAAAAAGAAAAAAAGCAGAAACAGAAAAAGAAAAAGGAAAAAGGCCACTGTGCACTGGGCCTAAGTGCACAGTGCCTGAGGCTGGCCCATCTCTCTCTCCTCCCGTCTCTCTCCTATGCGTGTCACCACGCCCATGGCCGCGCCGGCGAGTGATAACCCACAAGTATAGGGGATCGCAACAGTTTTCGAGGGTAGAGTATTCAACCCAAATTTATCGATTGGACACAAGGGGAGCCAAAGAATATTCTCAAGTATTAGCAGCTGAGTTGTCAATTCAACCATACCTGAAAGACTTAATATCTGCAGCAAAGTATTTAGTAGCAAAGTAGTATGGAAGTAACGGTAACAGTATCAAAAGTAACAGTAGCAGTTTTGTAGCGATTGTAACAGTGGCAACGGAAAAGTAACTTAGCAAAGATCAATATGTGAAAATCTCATAGGCAATGGATCAATGATGGATAATTATGTCGGATGGCATTCATCATGCAATAGTTATAACATAGGGTGACACAGAACTAGCTCCAGTTCATCAATATAATGTAGGCATGTATTCCGTATATAGTCATACGTGCTTATCGAAAAGAACTTGTATGACATCTTTTGTCCTACCCTCCCATGGCAGCGGGGTCCTATTGGAAACTAAGGGATATTAAGGCCTCCTTTTAATAGAGTACCAGACCAAAGCATTAGCACTTAGTGAATACATGAACTCCTCAAACTACGGTCATCACCGGGAGTGGTCCCGACTATTGTCACTCCGGGGTTGCCGGATCATAACACGTAGTAGGTGACTATTGACTTGCAAGATAGGATCAAGAACACTAATATATTCATGAAAACATAATAGGTTCAGATCTGAAATCATGGCACTCGGGCCCTAGTGACAAGCATTAAGCATAGCAAAGTCATAGCAACATCAATCTTAGAACATAGTGGATACTAGGGATCAAACCCTAACAAAACTAACTCGATTACATGGTAAATCTCATCCAACCCGTCACCGTCCAGCAAGCCTACGATGGAATTACTCACGCACGGCGGTGAGCATCATGAAATTGGTGATGGAGGATGGTTGATGATGACGACGGCGACGATTTCCCCTCTCCGAAGCCCCGAACGGACTCCAGATCTGGTCTCCCGAGGAAGAACAGGAGGTGGCGGCGGCTCCGTATCGTAAAACGTGATGAATCCTTCCCTCTGATTTTTTTCTCCCCGAACGTGAATATATGGAGTTGGAGTTGAGGTCGGTGGAGGTCCAGGGGGCCCAGAAGGTCAGAGGGCGCGCCCCCCACCCTTGTCGCTAGGCTGTGGGCCCCCTGCTGCTGATTCTTTCGCCAATATTTTTTATTAATTCCAAAAGTTATCTCCGTTAATTTTCAGGTCATTCCGAGAACTTTTTATTCTGCACAAAAATAACACCATGGCAATTCTGCTAAAAACAGCGTCAGTCCGGGTTAGTTCCATTCAAATCATGCAAATTAGAGTCCAAAACAAGGGCAAAAGAGTTTGGAAAAGTAGATACTATGGAGATGTATCAACTCCCCTAATCTTAACCCATTGCTTGTCCGCAAGCAATTCAGTTGATAAACTGAAAGTGATAAAGAAAAACTTTTACAAACTCTGTTTGATCTTGTTGTTGCAAATAGGTAAAGCCAACATTCAAGTTTTCAGCAAAGATTATTAACTAACCATATTCACAATAATTTTTAGGTCTCACATTTACTCATATCAATGGCATAATCGTCTAGCGAGCAATAATAATAAATCTCAGATGACAACACTTCTTCAAAACAGTCATGATATGATATAACAAGATGGTATCTCGCTAGCCCTTTCTGAGACCGCAAAACATAAATGCAGAGCACCTCTGAAGATCAAGGACTGACTAGACATTGTAATTCATGGTAAAAGAGATCCAGTCACAGTCATACTCAATATAAATTAATAACAATGCATACGAATGACAGTGGTGCTCTCTGGGTGGTGCTTCTTATAAGAGGATGATGACTCAACATAAAAGTAAATAGATAGGCCCTTCGCAGAGGGAAGAAGGGATTTGTAGAGGTGCCAGAGCTCGAGTTTTTGAAATAGAGATAAATAATATTTTGAGCGGCATGCTTTCATTGTCAACATAACAACCAAGACATCTCAGTATCTTCCATGCTACATACATTATAGGCGGTTCCCAAACAGAATGGTAAAGTTTTTACTCCCCCTCCACCAATCAATCACACTCCACGGCTTGTCCGAAACAACGGGTGTCGTCCAACTATCAACAATCCTGGGGGAGTTTTGTTTTGCAATTAATTTGATTTGATTTGAGCATGGGACTGGGCATCCCGATTACCAGCCATTTTGTCATGAATGATGAGCAGAGTCCATTCATCGTGAGAATAACCCACCTAGCATGGAAGATACTGACAGCCCCCAGTCGCCACATGAGCGATTTGGGCATACAAAATAGATTATCATTTGAAGGTTTAGAGTTTGGCACCTGCAAATTTACTTGGAACGGCAGGTAAATACCGCATATAGGAAGGTATGGTGGACTCATATGGAACAACTTTGGGGTTTATGGAAGTGGATGCACAAGCAGTATTCCCGCTTAGTACAAGTGAAGGCTAGAAAAAGACTGGGAAGTGACCAACTAGAGAGCGACAATAGTCATACACATGCATTGAGATTAACCAACATTGAATGCAAGCATGAGTAGGATATAAATCACCATGAGCATAAATATCATAGAGGCTATGTTGATTTTGTTTCAACTACATGCGTGAACATGTGCCAAGTCAAGCCACTCGAATCATTCAAAGGAGGATACCATCCTATCATACTACATCACAACCATTTTAATTTCCATGTTGGCATGCAAGGTAAACCATTATAAACTCCTAGCTAATTAAGCATGGCATGAGTAACTATAATCTCTAATGGTCATTGCAAACATGTTTCATTCATAATAGGCTGAATCAGGAACGATGAACTAATCATATTTACAAAAACAAGATAGGTCGAGTTCATACCAGCTTTTCCTCATCTCAATCATTTTATCATATATCGTCATTATTGCCTTTCAGTTGCACGACAGAACGGTGTGGATAATAATAATAGTGCACGTGCATTGGACTAAGCTGGAATCTGCAAACATTTATTCAAACGAGAAGACAAGGTAATCTGGGCTCTTTGTTAGATCAACAATAATGCATATGAGAGCCACTCAACATTTTCATCGTGGTCTTCTCCTCTCGACCCCCAAAGAAAAGAAAAGAATTTCTAAAAAAGCACACTGAAATGTTTTTGGAGTTTTTGTTTTTCTGAAGAAGGTAAAACAAGAACGAGAAAAACTATTTACACGGGAAAGCTCCCAACAAGCAAAAGAAGAACGAGAAATCTTTTGGGGTTTTCTTTTAATACTACAACTAAACATGGAAAGTAAACTAAGCTACAACTATTTTTTTTTGTAATTTCTCAAAGTTTTTCAAACACACAAGAAGAAAGCAGGAAAGAAAAATAAACAAACATGGATAATACAATGAAAAAGTATGAACACCGACAACTGGAATGAGTGTGTGAACAAGAATGTAATGTCGGTGAGAAATACGTACTCCCCCAAGCTTAGGCTTTTGACCTAAGTTGGTCTAAGCCCATGGATCAAAGTAGCCCTCTCCGGTGTACTGAGGAGGATCCTGGGGGTTCCACTGGTTAGCAAGCTCCTGTGGATCCCACTAATAAATAGACTCCTGATATAGATCAGGTGATGGCTCCGGCTCAGGAGGTGGGGATCGTGTCCCCTCCCAGTATGCATGAATGTCCGCGGGCAAAACAAAGTACCTGCCTAAATGCATATCGAACAAAGTAGGTGTAGGCAAGGTAATAATCTGAAAGGTGACCTCATTAAATACCAGGTTATAAATAAGCCTCTTTTCCTTATCATGGCGAATAAACTTATGTGCTACCATGCTGTCATAATCTAAATGTATAGTGGGTAGCAGTTTCTCTTCTTTTTCATAGTGACTAATGGGTATCCCAAAATGTTTAGCAAGGCGGGAGGCAAAGATACCTCCGAAAATAGGACCCTTAGTACGGTTTAAACTCAACCGTTTAGCGACCATAGCACCCAAACTGTATGTTCTATCTCTATGTAAAGTGTGGCGCAAAATAGCAAGGTCAGGGGCACTAAGGCCTCCACTCTCTCCACGAACAATTAAACATCTCCCAGCAAATAATGAGTAATAGCGCAAAACTGGGAAATGTATACTAGCCACCCTTGCTCCAGACACTCCTCTATTTTCCCCAACGGTAATTTCATGAATAAAACTTTCCACATCACTAGGGCGTGGTTCCTCGACGCTACCTTCGTAAGGTAATTTACAAACCTCACAAAAGTCATAAAGCGTCATTTCTTTGTACTCATCATATAAGTAAAAGTCTACCGTGGGTGGTGATCTCCTAGCATGAAAATGAAATTTTTGCACGAAAGTATTAGTGAGTAGGAGATACTGATCACACTGGTCGAGGAGGAAGTCGGTGATGCCTGCATTCCCAGCCAAATAATAGAAATCATCATAAATTCCGGCTTCTTGTAAGAATGCATCACATGGCCATTCACAAGGTCAAATTTCTGCGGTGCGAGGAAGATTATACTTGGGCTTTTCCTTCTCCTCATTTTCTTTTTCCTTCGAACCATGGCTCAAGGATCCTCTCAACAATCTCCTTATCATTTTCTTCCTCTAAAAATTTCTGAATTTTTAATGACTCAAAATAAAAGTGAACCAAACTCGATAAAATTGATAGAAACTACTGCTACAAGTGTCTCGAGGCTGAACCATGCATCAAAACTACTTTGGACCATATAAATTTGACATGCAAGCTCAAGAACAGGGTCACCACAGTAGCAAAAGTTTGCAATGAATAAAGCACTAGAACAAAAACTAATTGGACCATTGGAGGAGTCACATACCGAAGAACAATCCCCCAAAGCAGTTTTGTAAATGGGGCTTTGAGCAAGGAGATCGAAAATGGCAGCAAGAAGACCAAGAACACGAGTTTGAGCTATGGAGTGATTTTTTCTGGAGGAAGAAGGAGAGGATGGGTGCTGGAATAAGTGGAGGGGGGCCACATGGGGCCCACAAGGTCAGGGGGCGTGCCCCAGGGGGGTGGGCGCGCCCTCCACCCTTGTGGCCAGCTGGTGAGGCCCCCTGGTGTGTTCTTTGTACCAGAAATTCTAAAATATTCTATAAAAAATCATATCCAATTTTCAGGGCATTTGGAGAACTTTTATTTTTGGGACATTTTTTATTGTGTGGATAATTCAGAAAACAGACAGAAAATACTATATTTGCTTTATTTAAACTAAATAACAGAAAGTAAAAGATAGGTACAGAGAGTTGTGCTTTCTAGATTCGTCCATCTCATGCTCATCAAATGGAATCCGTTAACAAGGTTGATCTAGTCTTATTAACAAACTTCTTCCAAGTGACATGAAGCCGGAGAATTTTCGAATAACACTAGGCTACCTCAACAGGGATATGCATGTCCCCAACAATAAGAATATCATATTTCTTTTTGGCAGTAGGTAGAGGGAATTCAAAACCTCCAATAATAATAGTTGGCATTTTTCCAATAGAGTTGATACTATGAACTTGAGGTTGTTTCCTCAGAAAGTGTACCGTGTGCTCATTACCATTAACATGAAAAGTGACATTGCCTTTGTTGCAATCAATAACAGCCCCTGCAGTATTCAAAAAGGGTCTACCAAGGATGATCGACATACTGTCGTCCTCGGGAATATCAAGAATAACAAAGTCTGTTAAGATAGTAACGTTTGCAACCACAACAGGCACATCCTCACAAATACCGATGGGTATAGCAGTTGATTTATCAGCCATTTGCAAAGAGATTTCAGTAGGTGTCAACTTATTCAATTCAAGTCTACGATACAAAGAGAAAGGCATAACACTAACACCGGCTCCAAGATCACATAAAGCAGTTTTAACATAATTTCTTTTAATGGAGCATGGTATAGTTGGTACTCCCGGGTCTCCAAGTTTCTTTGGTATTCCACCCTTAAAAGTATAATTAGCAAGCATGGTGGAGATTTCAGCTTCAGGTATCTTTCTTTTATTTGTAACAATATCTTTCATATACTTAGCATAAGGAGGCATTTTAAGCATATCAGTCAAACGCATACGCAAAAAGATAGGTCTAATCATTTTAGCAAAGCGCTCAAAATCCTCATCATCCTTTTTCTTGGATGGTTTAGGAGGAAAGGGCATGGGTTTCTAAACCCAGGGTTCTCTTTCTTTACCATGTTTCCTAACAACAAAGTCTCTCTTATCGTATCGTTGATTCTTTGATTGTGGGTTATCAAGATCAACAGCAGGTTCAATCTCTACATCGTTATCATTAGTAGGTTGAGCATCAACATGAACATCATCATTAATATTATCACTAGGTTCATGTTCATCACCTGATTGTGTTTCAGCATCAGAAATAGAAATATCATTTGGATTCTCAGGTGTGTCTATGACAGGTTCACTAGAAGTATGCAAAGTCCTATCAGTTTTCTTTTTCTTTTTATTAGAAGGACTAGGTGCATGAGTATTGATTTTCTGAGAATCTTGCTCAACTCTCTTAGGATGACCCTCAGGATACAAAGGTTCCTGGGTCATTTTACCACCTCTAGTTATAACCCTAACAGCATTATCATTATTCTTACTATTCAACTCATTAAGCAATTCATCTTGGGCCTTAAGTACTTGTTCTACTTGAGTTGTAACCATGGAAGCATGTTTACTAATAAGCTTAATATCATTAACAGTTCTACTCATATAATTACCCAAGTGGTCAAGCATGTAAGCATTACGTTTCAATTGTCTACTAACATAAGCATTGAAATTTTCTTGTTTAAGAATAAAATTATCAAACTCATCCAAGCATTGACTAGCAGACTTATTATGAGGAATATCACCTTCATCAAATCTATAAAGAGAATTTACCTCTACTACTTGTGTCGGGTTATCAAGACCATGTATTTCTTCAATAGGCGGTAGATTCTTAACATCTTCAGCTTTAATACCTTTTTCTTTCATAGATTTCTTTGCCTCTTGCATATCTTCAGGACTGAGAAATAGAATACCTCTTTTCTTCGGAGTTGGCTTAGGAGTTGGTTCAAGAAGTGTCCAATCATTATCATTACTCAATATATTATTCAAAAGCAATTCAGCTTGCTCAACAGTTCGTTCCCTGAAAATACAACCAGCACAACTATCTAGGTGGTCCCTAGAAGCATCGGTTAGCCCATTATAAAAGATATCTAGTATTTCATTTTTCTTGAGAGGGTGATCAGGCAAAGCATTAAGTAATTGGAGAAGCCTCCCCCAAGCTTGTGGGAGACTCTCTTCTTCAGTTTACACAAAATTATATATTTCCCTTAAAGCAGCTTGTTTCTTATGAGCAGGGAAATATTTTGCAGAGAAGTAATATATCATATCCTGGGGACTACGCACACAACCAGGAGCAAGAGAATTAAACCATAACTTAGCATCACCCTTTAATGAGAAGGGAAATAGTTTAAGGATATAGTAATAGCGAATTTTTTCCTCATGAGCAAATAGGGTGGCTATATCATTTAATTTAGTAAGATGTGCCACAACAGTTGCAGATTCATAACCATAGAAAGGATCAGATTCAACCAAAGTAATTAACTCAGGATCGACAGAGAATTCATAATCCTTATCAGTAACAAAGATAGGTGAAGTAGCAAAAGCGGGATCATGTTTCATTCTAGCATTCAAGGATTTTTCTTTCAGCTTAGCTAACAGTTTCTTAAGATCATCTCTATCATTGCAGGCAAGAAAGTCTCTAGTAGTTTCTTCATCCATAACATAACCCTCAGGTACAACAGGTAATTCATATCTAGGGGGAGAATCATAATCATCAGTTTCAATAAATATCATCAGTTTCAGAAATTTCATTCTCTCTAACCCTAGCAAGTTGTTCATCAAGAAATTCACCAAGTGGCACAGTATTATCAAGCATAGAAGTAGTTTCATCATAAGCATCATGCATAGCAGAGGTGGCATCATCAATAACATGCGACATATCGGAATCAATAGCAGGTGTAGGTGTCTCAAGTTTACTCAAAACAGAAGGAGAATCAAGTGCAGAGCTAGATGGCAGTTCCTTACCTCCCCTCGTAGTTGAGGGATAGATCTTGGTTTTGTCATCTTTCAAATTCCTCATAGTGATCAATAGATATAAATCCCAAGTGACTCAGAGAATAGAGCTATGTTCCTCGGCAACGGCGTGAAAAAAAGGTCTTGATAACCCACAAGTATAGGGGATCGCAACAGTTTTCGAGGGTAGAGTATTCAACCCAAATTTATTGATTCGACACTAGGGGAGCCAAAGAATATTCTCAAGTATTAGCAGCTGAGTTGTCAATTCAACCACACCTGAAAGACTTAATATCTGCAGCAAAGTATTTAGTAGCAAAGTAGTATGGAAGTAACGGTAACAGTAGCAAAAGTAACAGTAGCAGTTTTGTAGCGATTGTAACAGTGGCAACGGAAAAGTAACTTAGCAAAGATCAATATGTGAAAAGCTCGTAGGCAATGGATCAATGATGGATAATTATGTCGGATGGCATTCATCATGCAACAGTTATAACATAGGGTGACACAGAACTAGCTCCAGTTCACCAATATAATGTAGGCATGTATTCCGTATATAGTCATACATGCTTATGGAAAAGAACTTGCATGGCATCTTTTGTCCTACCCTCCCATGGCAGCGGGGTCCTATTGGAAACTAAGGGATATTAAGGCATCCTTGGGGTTGCTCTTGTTGCCGTGCTCATTGCTGTCCTGATCCTTCTCTGACTCTGCCGGTCTCTTCTCACTCTTTCCCTCATCCACTTCTCGCTGCGCTACCAAAGCTACACTGACTACTTGGTTGGTTGCCGCTAGGTACAGCAGCAACGGCTCCCGGGGTTTGGGAGCGACCAAGGTAGGCATGGAGGACAAGTAGGCCTTCAACTCTTGCAAAGCTGCATCTGCTTCCGGGGTCCACTTCATGGGTCCTACCTTCTTCAAAATTTTGAAGAAAGGCAGGGCGCGCTCGGCAGACTTGGAGATGAATCTGCTTAGCGCGGCAACGCATCCTGTCAGACGCCTCACATCCTTAACTGTCCTTGGTGCTTGGATCTGCTCGATGGCCTTGATCTTGTTGGGATTGGCTTCGATCCTGCGATGGGATACAAAGAACCCAAGCAACTTGCCGGAGGGAACACCAAATACACACTTCTCCGGGTTGAGCTTCAAATTGATTTTGCGCAGATTAGCAAACGTCTCCTCCAAATCTGTAATAAGGGTGGCCTTATCCTTGGTCTTGACCACAATATCATCCATATAGGCTTCTATGTTTCTGTGCAACTGTGGCTCAAAACCAATCTGGACTGCCTTGCAAAAGTGGACCCGACACTCTTTAATCTGAATGGCATGCGGACAAAACAGTACGTACCACATGGAGTGATGAACGACGTCTTCTCTTCATCTTCCTTGGACATGAAGATCTGGTGATACCCAGAATACGCATCCAGAAAGGAGAGCAAATCACAACCTGAAGTGGAATCCACAATCTGATCGATACGCGGCAAAGGAAACGGGTCCTTCGGGCAAGCTTTGTTGAGATCTGTGAAATCTATGCAAAGCCTCCACTTCCCGTTAGCCTTCCGGACTACCACTGGGTTTGCCAACCACGTGGGATGTAGTACTCCTCTAACCAATCCAGCTACCTCTAGTCTCTTGATCTCTTCTGCAATGAACTGCTGCCTCTCCAAGGCCTGCTTCCAAACTTTCTGCTTGACAGGTCAGGCATGTGGGCAGACAGCAAGGTGGTGCTCGATTACCTCCCTGGGAACACCGAGGATATCAGATGGTTGCCAGGCAAACACATCGATATTCGCCCGCAGGAAGGCAACGAGCGCGCTTTCCTATTTGTCATCGAGGGTGGCGCTGATAGTGAAAGTACCATCAACGCCAGCCATCCTTGCCGGGACCTTCTTCACTTGGGATGCAGCGACCTTGGATCTCTTGCCATTGGAACACTCCGGCACGTCGTCAACGGGTGTCGTGCACTCGGTGGGGGCATGCTTCTCGGACTCTTTGCTGGAGTCCCTGCAATCCTTCTTCTTTCCTTTGCTTTCCTTAGCGGGAGCTGCTGCTGCCGCTGCCTCTGCTGCGATCGCATCCCGGTACATCTTGTCCACACAAATGATTGCATCCTTCTCATCTGATTGGATGGTGATGACTCCCAGTGGCCCAGGCATCTTCAAGGTGTTGTAGGCATAGTGAGATGCGGCCATGAACTTAGCCAGGGCCGGGCGTCCAAGAATCCTATTGTATGGCAGGGGGAGGTCAACTACATCAAACACAATCCTCTCAGTCCGGTAGTTCAGTTCTCCCCCAAATGTTACCAGCAATGTGATCTTTCCCTTAGGACGGCTCCTGCCAGGATTAACTCCTTGAAACGTGCTGGTAACCTCCAGCTCTTCCTCTGCTATCTGAAGCTTGCTGATAACTACTGGGGAAATCATATTCAACCCGGCCCCGCCGTCCACCAACATCTTCGTGACCTTGAGGTTGCGGATTGTTGGGGAGACCGACAATGGCAAACACCCTACCGCAGTGGTACGGCTAGGATGATCCTCCTCGTCAAAGATGATGGGCGTACGGGACCACTTGAGCGGCTTCCGGGCCTCGGGCGCTGGCTCCACGGCATTGACTTCTCGCGCCCACCGCTTGAGTTGGCGGTGAGAGGTGTGCAGAGATGCACCCCCGTCAATGCACAGGGCGTCGGTGGCCTTCTGAAACTCTTGCTCACTGGTTTCCTCTTCATCCCCTCCATCACTCTCAACACCACAGGCTTCCTTCTCTCGACCTCTGGCGGATTTTCCTTGGTTCCGAAAGGGTTTTCCGGGGCGATTTACTTCACCACCTCGGCCCTTGCCGCCAGCAACATTCTGACCCTTTTCCTTGTCACGCTTCTCATACTCTGCTTTCTGTCTTTTGACAAGCTACTCAACCTGATAACACTCTTGAAGGTCATGGCCCTTGGTCCGATGAATCTTGCAATACGGCCCATCACCTTTCCCGGCTTTCTCGGCAGCAGCGGCTTCCCGGCAGTCAGCGCACACGGCAGCTTCCTTGCCGGGGCCTCAGCTTTGGCCTTCTTGCCGGTACTAGGCGTACCCGATCCTTCAAAAGTCATTACTGCCTTATCCCTTCGCTTCTTACTGCCCTTCTTGCTCTTCTTCTGACTGGTTGATTCATTCTCATCCTCTGAATCAATATTGGTGCAATCTTCCTCTCCGGGCAACTTTCTTCCCTCCTCCATCCGAGCACACTTATCCACCAATGTGTAGAGCTCCTTCACAGTCTTGGGCAACCGTACGTTCATCTTGGAACGAATCTGGCGGTTGCGCACATTGGACTAGAAGGCGGCTATCATGGCTGCCGGATGGATATTTGGGATATTTCTATGAACTTTGCTGAATCTCTGTAAATACTTACGGAGGGTCTCTCCTTCCTTTTGTTGGAGAAGCTGCAAGTCGCTGGGTCGGCCTGGCTCTTGGTGGCCACCGGTGAAGGCACCGATGAACTCATGGCACAGGTCTGCCCATGATGAAATGGAGTTCTCCGGTAGGTGCATCAGCCAAGACCTCACATTGGACTTGAGGGCCAAAGGAAAGTAGTTGGCGAACACCTTCTCATCTCTTCCCCCGGCAGCCTGAACAGCGATGGTGTAGATGCTCAGGAACTCTGCCGGGTTTAGCCTCCCATCATACTTCTCAGGTATCTCTGGCTTGAACGTGCAAACGGACGGCCAACGGACTTGCCGCAGCTCACGGGTAAAGGCAGGGCAGCCAACCTCGAAAGGTAGGCACCCGCCAATACCGAGCGCGGGCTCGTCGACGCTGGGGCCGTCGCACCCATCAGTTCGGCGGAGGTCGTCGCGGTGTTGCTCGACAACGGCGCGCGTGTCTCCTCTCTGCGTATCCTCCGGGGCTCGTTGTTGGCCTAGACGCGCTCGAGGGTCAGAAGAGGCCATCGAGACGTCGTCAGGGTCTTGATTCTGTTGCGCTCGCGCTGGCTGCCGTGGCGGGGACTGCACCGTGGGGATGGCCCCTTCTGTACGGTCAGCAGCATGAGCCGTTGCTGTCGCTTGGGGCGGCCGTGGCGGGCCAGCTCGCCGTGAGCCCCCAGCTTCGGCGAAACCGAGCAGACTTTGGATGGTGGCACGCCATTCGTCCATTTGCTCGGCCGCTGGCGGAAATCTCAGCAGCAGTTGAGCCCGCGCCATGGCCTCCGAGGCTGTACCTGGCATGGGTGATGATGAAGTCGACCGCACCATCGCTCGGCTCCTGACGGTGCCAGTGGCGGCAGCACTGCACCCTCGCTGCTGCGGGGCGACCACCTGGATGGCAGGATGGTGCGGCGAAGGCGCTCGAGGGCCAGTGGTTCCGTCGGGCGCAGCGGCTTGGTCGACCCGTCCCGGGGGAGGTGCACGCGTTGCAACCGCACCCGTGGTGGGAGCAGTCGGAGGGCGGCGATTCGCCCTGGCCCGAGCGTTGTTGCTGCGGCTATGCCCGTCGGCGGGCGGAAGGGGCGCAGATGGAGTAACCCCTTCACTCGGACTTTGTAGAGCGTGGCCGTCGGGATGTTGCCGATGCTGCTCTCCTCCGATGTCTCCTGCTCCTGCGTCGGCCGTGGGAGAAGTGGTGACGGTACCGCCTGCTCCGACCACATCCCCAGCAGCGTCCACGTCCTCACGTGTCTCCGCACCCCCCGTAGCATTAGAGGCCGCGGGCGGCGGAGCCTTTGAGGTGGAAGGACGAGCCGAAGAACCAGGTTTCTTCTTGGGCGCCATGGTCGATGGCGTCGTCGATGATGCTGATGGTGATGAAGGTGACGTGCTACACACGCCTTCAGGTTTGCGCAAGCGGTCCCCCTACCTGGCGCGCCAAAGATGTCGCGGGAAACCGCGGCCACCTATGGGACCAGGAGGCCCCTTGCTAGTTCGACACGGGGGCGTCGTGTTGCACAAAGAGCAAACGAGCGTGTGGTAGCACGGCAGAGATCACACATGCATTTTTACCCAGGTTCGGGCCACCGTGAGGCGTAAAACCCTACTCCTGCTTGGGTGGATTGATGGTGGAAAGGTGGTGGTGGAGCGTAGTACACTTGCCCGGCAAGGGTTGCCTCAGGGCGGCAGTGGCTACGCGCGTATGGGGGTCTGAGTTACCCAAACTTCTAACCCTCTCTATGGTCGCCATGGGCCTCCTTTTATAGATTAAGGGGTCACCACAATGGCAAAATAGTCATTATGCACTGATAAGATAGCAGACAGCGCTATCATACCTAACTCTGCGGGCTGACAGGGCACATTAAATGCACCGCTCAACGTCACATCGTTGGTTGCCCGGTAAGGCTTGCCGGGCTATCTCGCCAGCTCCACGCCTGCTCACTTGACACATCGCAGGACGGGTGTCATCTGCAGGTGTTTCCTATAGGGAGAGGCTTCCATATGGTGAATGGCTGCCACTTAGTCACTCCGCGGTTTGACACCGCACTGATTGACGATGTGGGTCGTGGTGAAGTAGTTGGTGAGGTGGTTTTGCCTTCGTGTGCCCTGGCAGGCCCTTCCGAGACGTCTTGGACATCGTCTTCTGGGGGTGGCCTCGCCCCTTGCCGAGCTCGCCTGCCCGGCAAAGGAGGCCCTTCTCCTGATGGTGCCTTACTTCTTTGGCTTGATCTTGGTCCCTCTGATCTGCATGTTAGTCCTTTGAACCTCTTAGTACCTTGTATTCTGACTTGGGTTGGTGCTTCAATCTCGTCCCCGTGCCTGTGCACAGTCTGGGCAACAGACTCAGGGTTTGTTGCACCGACATAACACATCTAGCATGGAAAAATCGGCCACCCCTCACCGCCTCGCGAGCGGTACGAGCACACAAAAGAGAAATTTATTTTGAAAATTAGAGATGGCACATACAAATTTGCTTAGAACGGCACGAAAATACCGCATATAGGTAGGTATAGTGGACTCATATGGCAAAACTGGTTTAAAGGGTTTTGGATGCACAAGTAGTGATCATACTTGGTGCAAATAAAGGCTAGCAAAAAGATTGAGAAGCGCCCAACCAAGAAACGAATAATCTCGTAAGCAAGCATTAAGCATAAGTAACACCAAATAATGCACCATAAGTAAGATATAATTTCATTGCATAACTATTGACTTTCGTACTTGCATAGGGAATCACAAACCTTAACACCAATATTCTTACTAAAGCACAATTACTCATCAACATGGCTCACATATTATGTCATCATATCTCAAAACTATTACAAAGAACCAAGTTTATTTTGTCCAATGATCTTCATGAAAGTTTTTATTATATCCTTCTTGGATATCTATCACTTTGGGACTAGTTTCATATGTTGCTTTTAATAAGCTCAAACAAATATAAGTGAAGAACATGAGCATAATATTTCTTTCTCTCAAATTAATCTAAGTGAAGCAAGAGAGAATTTCTTCAAAATTTTACTAACTCCCAAATAAATCTAAGTGAAGCATGAGAGCATTTCTTCAAAAATAACAAAGCACACCGTGCTCAAAAATATATAAGTGAAGCACTGGAGCAATTCCAAGGCTCTAAAAATTTAAGTGAAGCATAGGAGCAAGCATAGCATAGTTTTTGGCTCTCTCAAAAGGGTGTGTCCAGCAAGGATTCAATATTTAAAATAAAAAACAAAACAAGCAAAGACTCAAATCATACAAGACGCTCCAAGAAAAACTCATAATATGTGACGAATAAAAATATAGTTCCAAGTAAAATACCGATGGTCGTTAGAAGAAAGAGGGGATGCCACTCGGGGGCATCCCCAAGCTTAGTTGCTTGATACTTCTTGAATATTATCTTGGGGTGCCTCGGGCATCCCCAAGCTTAGCCTTTTGCTAATCCTTATTCCTTCATCCATCGTAATATCACCCAAAACTTGAAAACTTCAATCACACAAAACTCAACAAAACCTTCGTGAGATCCGTTAGTATAAGAAAACAAATCACTACTTTAAGTACTGTTGCAAAACCATTCATATTTTATTTTTGCATTATATCTACTGTATTCCAACTTTTCTATGGCAAAAAATCTTCAAAGAAAACCATAGAATCATCAAAACAAGCACACAACGCAAAGAAAACAGAATCTGTCAAAAACAGAACAGTCTGTAGCAATCTGAAAACTTCGAATATTCTGTAACTCCAAAAATTCTGAAAAATTAGGACAACGTGAGAAATTTGTTTATTAATCTTCTACAAAAAGAATCAAATCAAAAGCACTCTTATGTTAAAAATAATAATTGTTTTTCTGAGCCTAAAAGTTTCTGTTTTTCAGCAAGATCAAATCGACTATCACCCAAATCAACCCAAAGGCTTTGCTTGGCACAAACACTAATTTAAGCCAAAAAAACACATCTAATCAGAGGCATAATTGTGTATTTTATTGAAAATAGAAAGAAAACCAAAAAGCAAAAAGATACAAGTTGGGTTGCCTCCCAACGAGCGCTATCGTTTTACGCCCCTAGCTAGGCATAACGCAAAAGATCTACGTGTTGTCATCTGTGGTCTTTGCCACTTTAGTAAGGGTCTTTTCAAATCTGGGAGGCTCTTTGCGCTTCCCTAAATTTTCCGGGAAAGAAACCATCTTGAGATCTAAAATATCCAACCGTTTATTGCAAAGGGTAATCAAGGTGTTCATACGATTGATACTACCATTGAGGTGTTTGAGGGGTTCATTATATTTCTGCAATTCAACCATATGCTTGTGCAAATCACCAAGTTTGTCCAAAATTTGAACTCCCTCTGGGGTGAAAGAAAACCCTTTCTTTTGTGGTGGAACCCCCAAAATTCCTTCTAAGATTTCATAGGCAGCATTAACATCAAGCTCGATAAAATTCCCTTTTGCGGCAAAATCTAAAAGTTGTCTATGATGCAAAGGCAATCCTACATAAAAATTACGAAGCAAAATTTTTGCGTCTCCTTTTAAGTTGCAAACACGGTAGGATTCCATTAGCCTATACCAAGCATCTTTCAAATTTTCTCCTTGTATTTGTTTGAAGTATAAAATTTCAAAATCTGGTAACAAAGGAGGAGTGATCAAACTAGCCATTCTGACTAGAAAGGAAGAACGCGAATAGATCTGACAAGAAAACGGCGAACGGAAAAGGAGGGCGAAAAAACGGCAAATTTTTGTGAAGTGGGGGAGAGGAAAACGAGAGGCAAATGGCAAATAATGTAAATAGCAAGGAGATGAGATTTGTGATTAGGAACCTGGTTTTGTTGATGATGTCTCACCGGCAATGGCGCCAGAAACTCCTCTTGATGTCTGCTAGAACTACGTCAGTTTTTCCCCAGAGAGGGAGGGATGATGCAGCATAGCGATGGTAGGTATTTCCCTCAGTGATGAGACCAAGGTTATCGAACCAGTAGGAGAACCACGCAACACCACGTAAACAGCTCCTGCACACAAAGAACAAATACTTGCAACCCGACGTGTTAAAGGGGTTGTCAATCCCTTTCGGGTAACGAGATAGATAAAATTATAGTAGATTGAAAGATGCAAATAAAAGCAAATAAAATTCAGCGAGGTATTTTTGGGTTTTTGGATTAATAGATCTGAAAATAAAAGTTGCAAATAAATAAAAGAGCGAATAGCAAAATAGATCTTGAAGGCAAATATATTAAAGAAGAGACCCGGGGGCCGTAGTTTTCACTAGTGGCTTCTCTCGAGAAAAATAGCAAACGGTGGAAACAAATTACTGTTGGGCAATTGATAGAACTTCAAATACTCATGACGATATCCAGGCAATGATTATTATATAGGCATCACGTCCAAGATTAGTAGACCGACTCCTGCCTGCATGTACTACTATTACTCCACACATCGACCGCTATCCAGCATGCATCTAGTGTATTAAGTTCATGGAGAAACGGAGTAATGCAATAAGAACGATGACATGATGTAGACAAGATCTATTTATGTAGAAATAGACCCCATCTTGTTATCCTCAATGGCAACGATACATACGTGTCGTTTCTCTTTCTGTCACTGGGATCAAGCACCGTAAGATCGAACCCATCACAAAGCACGTCTTCCCATTGCAAGATAAATAGATCAAGTTGGCCAAACAAAACCCAAATATCAGAGAAGAAATATGAGGCTATAAGCAATCATGCATCTAAGAGATCAAAGAAGACTCAAATAACTTTCATGGATAAAAAGATAGATCTAATCATAAACTCAAAGTTCATAGGATCCCAACAAACACACCGCAAAAATAGTTACATCATATGGATCTCCAAGAGACCATTGTATTGAGAATCAAACGAGAGAGAGAAACCATCTAGCTACTAACTACGGACCCGAAGGTCTACAATGAACTACTCACGCATCATCGGAGAGGCACCAATGAGGATGATGAACCTCTCTGTGATGGTGTCTAGATTGGATCTGGTGGTTCTGGAACTTGCGGCGGCTGGAATTGATTTTCGTTGACTCCCCCAGGGTTTCTGGAATATTGGGGTATTTATATAGCAAAGAGGCGGTGCGGGAGGCCCCCGAGGTGGGCACAACCCACCTGGGCGCGCCTGGGTTGTGCTCCCCTCGGAGCACCCCCTAGGTGCTTCTCCGGCCCACTGGATGTCTTCTGGTCCAAAAAAATCCACAAAAAGTTTCGCTGCGTTTGGACTCCGTTTGGTATTGATTTCCTGCGATGTAAAAAACATGCAGAAAACAGCAACTAGCACTGGGCACTATGTCAATAGGTTAGTACCAAAAAATGATATAAAATGATTGTAAAACATCAAAGAATGATAATATAACAGCATGGAACAATAAAAAATTATAGATACGTTGGAGACGTATCAAGTACCTGCGAGATAATTACGAGGCGTGGTCGGGCATTCTTAGCCCTTGCCGCAAGTCCTCGAGATGGGGCGACGGGGTCACATCGATCGTGAGTCTCTGATCGTTATCGCGCGCTCCTAATTCACTACGATTTGGATATTTGATCTGAGTGGGCCTCTGGCCCGATAGCACTAACCATCACGTGGGAACAGTTATGGGCACTCTGCGTCGTATGCATCAGCCGAAGCTTAATGGACGTCAGTGTCTGAGTGGCGCGCGCCGAGTTGGACCGCGTAAAGCAACCGCCTTGATAGTGTGGGTTGCCAGGTCTGCTCTCGGCCGTGAACGTAACGTGCAGGAGTTCCCGGGGCGATGGCCCAAGACCCCTGGGTGCATAGGTTTAGTCCGGCGTGCTGACCTCTCTGTTAAGCAGCCTAGGTCGGGTTGCGGTGTATCGTTTGGCCGAGGCCAGGCATGACCCAGTAAAGTGTGTCCGGCCGGAGTTAATCGAGCGTGGTGGGTAAGTTGGTGCACCCCTACAGGGAAGAACTAATCTATGCATAGCCGGATCCTCGGTAACGGACGCTCGGAGTTGTATCCCGATTGATACAACTAGAACTGGATACTTGAGATGAGAAATGGATACTAGTGCTCTGGGATTGCTTTCTCGCAGGGAGTCGAGAAAGGATCTCTGGCCGACGTTGATACTTAATGCTACTACTACTTTATGCTGTACTAATCTACACTCTTCTAATGCTGCAAGACCGCTGAAGATGCTAGTCTTCGATAGGACTAGGCCTTCCCTCTATTCTGGCATTTCTGCAGCCCAGTCCACATATACAACCTCTCTTTGATAATGTTGCATATGTAGTGTAGATCCTTGCTTGCTGAGTACTTCGGATGAGTACTCACGGTTGCTTTGCTTCCTCTTTTTCCCCATATCCGTTTGATGCAACCAGGTGACGAAGGCCCTGAGACAGCTGCCTCTGCCGACGACTACTACTACCACCCCGAGGGTGGTTACTACTACGAGTTGGCTGGCGACCAGGAGTAGGTTCGGAGGGTCCCAGGCAGGAGGCCTGCGCCTTTTCGATCGTAGTGTTTTCTTTTGCCCCGCCTTCTAAAGGCCTATCTGTTTTATCTTTTATATCTGTACTCAAATATCTGATGCTTCCGCTGATGCTTGTATGCGAGCTTATGTATTCGACCCCTCGAGGCCCTGGCTTGTAATATAATGCTTGTATGCCTTTATTTATGTTCTAGAGTTGTGTTGTGATATCTTCAAGTGAGTCCTTAGGCTTGATCATGTGCATTTGCGTGTATGATTAGTGCACGATTAAGCCGGGGTCGTCACAAAGAACTCCAAGATCTAGATCCAAGGGGTTCCCCTCACATAGAGGAGAAAGTGATTGGTGGAAATGTGGATCTAGATCTCCTCGCTCTTTCCCCCCAAAAACTAGCAAGAATCCATGGAGGGATTGAGAGATAGCAAGCTCGAAGAAGGTCAACAATGGGGGAAGAACACGAGCTAAAGAGATAAGGTTCAATGGGGAAGAAGACCCCCTTTTATAGGACCTCCCGGATCCAACCGTTATGTGCTCAGGTCGTGCACAAGCGGTACTACCACTTGTAGGAGCGGTACTACCGCTTAGCACGGTCAAAACAGCCCAACGAGAGAGAAAAATACGAGTTGTAGTTCTACCAGAGAGGTAGTACCGCTCTGGGGAGAGGTAGTACCATTTACCACTTATAAGAGGTACTACCACTCGGGTGGAGAGGTAGTACCGCTTACCGCTTATAAGAGGTACTACCGCTCGGGTGGAGAGGTAGTACCGCTTACCGCTTATAAGCGGTACTACCGCTCTACTACCGCGAAACCATGAAAAAATGCATCCCCAGAAGCAGCGGTACTACGCGTGGCACAGGGCCGCGGTACTGCCCCTTACAAGCGATACTACCGCTCTAGAGAGCAGTACTACCGCTTGAGGCTTTCAGGAACACAACAGAGAAAACAGAGGATGCAATAAAGCCTAAACTGCCACAACTTCTGCATATGAGCTCCGAATTGAGCAAACTCAAGCTTGTTGGATAGATGACGATGAGTAGCATGATTATAATAAGAAGCGGCAGGGGAGGTATGCCTAAGATATAGAGGAGTGAAACCTCCAAAAGAGAAGAACCGGCATAACCTCCAACATCGAAAACATCATAGAAGATGCATGTGAACTCTGTTTTCGATGAACTCGAGCTTGTCATCAAGATGACCATAAGCTCTAAGACTCACAAAGAGAACCGGCAAAAGCCCCAACATCGAAAACATCATAGAAGATGCATGTGAACTCTGTTTTCGATGAACTTGAGCTTGTCATGAAAATGACCATAAGCTCCAAGTCTCACAAGGAGAAGAACCAAACAAGAACCAATAAAGATGATGCAAGGATGCAATGGTTTGAGCTCTCTACGAACGATACGATCAAGCTACTCATCGAGAGCCCCCCTTGATAGTACGGCAATCAATCCTATAACCCGATCTCCCAACTACCACCATGAGACCGGTAAAATAGAAAACCTATCAAGGGCAAACCTCTGCCTTGCACATAGTCCACTTGAGCTAGATGATGACGATATTAACTCCCTCAAGTTGGACCACCTGTCTTGATTGCATGGCCTCGATGAAGACTAGTTGATTGGTTCCCCATACTCCACTATGGGTGAGCCACTCTTTGGCACATCTTCACAAGTCCATTGACACCACAATGGACAGCAAGCTTCAAGGATGATCTCTTCGTGATGCTCCACTTGAACTTGCACACTGCAATCTTGATGACGATCACCACTTGATGTCATCTTCCATGTGTTGTATGAGATCTTCCTCTTGATGCAAACCCATGGAAACAAACCTAACCCCACATAGAACTCACACGTAGATCATGGGTTAGTACACAAAGCGTAATGGACAATGCTTACAATACCATGGGATCACTTGATCCCTCTCAGTACATCTTGTACGCTTTGTGTGTTGATTAACTTGATTCACTCTTGACTTGGTCTTGATCAACCTTGTATCGTGTCTTCTACATGACCACTCTTTGGATAATTCCTTGAATAGAACATTGGTCAACATATAAACTCCTTGAAACCAACAAATGGACTTCAAGAAAATCCTATGGACAAATCCTTCAAATATAACTCAAGACAACCATTAGTCCATAGATATTTTCATCAATTACCAAAACCAAACATGGGGGCACCACATGTTCTTTCAATCTCCCCCATTTTGGTAATTGATGACAATCACTTTCAAGAGAGTTTATACAAGGAATTATGCATCACCAACCATGCAATGCAACAACCAATGATGCATGCATATGAGATGCAAATGCTAAGGAACAAAACCAAAGCAATAAGAAATAACTGTGTAAACTTCTCCACAAAACTCTCTGAAACTTCTGCCCCATTGGCATCGATTGCCAAAATGGGCGAAAAGGTTAGAAGGACAATATAAAAAGTGTTCCTCCATAAATTGTGTATTTCTCAAGAAGAGAGGAATGCAATACATATACCCAAATATAAATACTTGGAGGAAGACAAACTATATTAAGCAACGGAGTGTTCTAAAGACACTAGTGAAGCTCCCCATGATTTGTGCACTACTTAGAATATTTGCATTATGATACCAAGTGCACAAAATAGGATCATCACTCCCCCAAAATCAATAGAAACTCACAACAAGTGCAAGTGGGCTAAGAGAAGAGACAAGGCATAGCTCTTGCAACAAGCACATGGTTGAGCAACATGTAAAAGAGGCAACTTAAGAATGGGCCCAACCAAAAGGATGTGTGTGAGTCATGTCAAAGCACTTGATACAACTAATATATGGATGAGCATTAGCATTAACATAGTCTTAAATAATGAGATACAAGGTGCAAGACATGTCCTGTAGCGACCCGACCCGAAATCGGTCAAGTCTCTGTGTAGCTGTACCATCCCAAGATCATGCTGGCACACACAGTACATTGATGAAAAGATTCAAAGTTCAATCACACCTGAATTTATTACACGATTCTCATATCGAGTCTTTATTACATCATAATAAATTCGGCCGAAGGCCAACTCATGAGAAATAAACTAAAATAAAGCTGCGGAAGCGTAGACGATAAGCGAGTCCATCCGACTCCATAGGGCAATCACCGAGCGTAGATCGTAGCCTCACTCCTGGTCGGAAAACTCCTCTGCAACATGAGACGTTGCATCCGTGTAGGTCAGCATTTTGAATATGCCAACAAGTCATAGAGAGAACAATAATATAATGCTAACACTATATGCAATTTGGCTGTGGGGCTCTAAGTTTGATGTTTTTGCGAAAAAGCCAATTTTTCCCTACAACAAAGGACTTGCTTGCAATTACTACAAAATGTTGGTTGTTATTGAGATGGTTCCGCCAACCAATGTCTCATTCCCAATTATTAAATAACCCATCAATTAATTTATTAAGTTCGGTGTTGAGATTTCCGAAATACTCCAATTCCAGAGGCTCATTTGTCCGTAACCGGGGACACGGCTAATCGATTAGGTTTTCACTGTGCAGAGTCTTGTGCACTTTACCCGCAAAAATCGTTCCCTCCTTTGAGTCCTCGCACTGCATGGTGTTTGAAGACGGGACGAACGAAACAGCGTCTTCCGAAGAATTCCTCTGGGCCACTGCCGGTGCCCATCCAATCCTACCGTTCTTCTACATCTCGTAGCACTGTCCGGCCAGAGTCACGCCTAGGGTCGACCAAGCCAGAGCCCATAATGGCTTGCGGCTGCACAGGTAAGCTTCCGGTCAAGGTGTATCCATCTGTCTCTTCGTGGCTGGGTGAAGCTTTCTGCAAGATGTCATGGCGCTTCTCCATGCATCCCGGCCATCCGCTGGTTGCTCCAGGGTGCCCATCAATTCCGTCCTCCACCCAGTAGTGAATTTGAAGTCCATCTTGAGCATCTTGAAATCATGGGGTTGTCATCATCTTGACTCTCACATCTCCCTTATGAATCACTCAACCAACCCCGTCTACAAAGCAGAGCAATCAACTACATCGTCCCGGGCATTGGTAACAAGGGGAATTGGGTTCAACCTACCACATGATACTACTCAAGAACATAACTTAAAAATTCTCCTACTGCATGCATGGTGGGGAGGAATAATTCTAATGCAACATATCATAGGTATTGTAAAACATGATCAAATGACTTGCCTGGATGACGGTCTTCGAACGCTAGTGACTCGTGATAGCAAGCTTCGCACTCCGGGAATTCTATTCAAAGCAAACAATAAACACATAAGCATACAACGGTATAACATAACAGCAAGCTAATGTGAATCACACAGGCAATCATACCAAAACCAAAGAAAACTCGAAGAACTCAAAACAAGGTTTTCATTACTTCAAGCAACAACTAGAAAATAGTTTTATCCTACTAAAAATTTACTTAACAGAGCCAAAATAAGGTTTTCGTTTAATGACAGAAAGAAAAACAATAAATAAATTTAATGCAAAAAGAAACGCATTAAAAGCTATTATAAAACTCCTTTTATGCCTAAAACAAAATTAGTAAGAAAATAAGATAAAACATTTTCTTTTCCTATAAATAAAAGTTTACCCTCTATAACTACAGAAACTAATCTGAAATAAAATATAACAGAGGTAAAAATATATTTTGAAATTAATTAAAACAACAGAAAATAGCAGCAAGTTAAAATAACTAGAATAGGCTTGTTTTCATGTAAAACTAATTTTAATAAAAACTATAAATACCCAAATATATCCTTCTGCTAGGCAATGTCAAAACAAAGCAGTGGCAAAAAGAATCATTAAAAAAAATTAATCCTAGCTCATTTTATAGCAGAAATACTAATCTGACTAAAACTAAAATAAAACAATTTTTAGAAACTAAAACATGGCCGAAACTATTTTATATAGAAACTTTAGGAAATTTGCAAACTAGAACAAAAGGAATCAACTAAAAATATTTAATAACATAAAAGTTTTAGATTTTACAAGATAAGAACTATTCTGTTTTAAAAACAGAAACTAAAACTAAAACTAAAAAAAACTAAAAGGCTAACGGGCCGAACAGGTGGGCGATCGGAAACTAAACAGCGCTCAAGCGTTTAATAGGCTCATAGGTCTACGGGCTAAATAGAAAAAACGTACCCCTTCGGGGTTCTAATCTCGTGCGTTGATGCGAGATCTATCGGCAGAGGGGGCTCGGGCTTACAGTGGACGGCGGCGACGGACGGGGACGACGGCGGCGGCTCAGGCGTGGTCGGTGGCATCGCTCCGGCGGTCGGGGAAGGCGGCAGAGACGTCAGGGCGAAGTGGAGGAGCGTGGCGGAGGCGGTGGTGATGTCGACGTGGCTCGGGGACGTCGGAGGCGGCTCGGGGCGATGATGACGACTCCCTGGTGAACTGCAGCTTCGACGGGCGGCGGTCGATCTCGGGGTCGATGGTGTAGTGCTCCTGGAGGAATAAGGAGGTGTCAGGGAGGTGTGGAACGAAGAGGGGGTTCAGGTGGAGGTGCTTGGAAGCAAGGGGGGTCCTCACCAGTGTCGGTAGCGGCGGCGAACCGAGGCGGCGGCGGCGAGATGCGTTTTGCGAGGGCGCGAGCTGCGGCGGGGTTTGGAGTTAGGGTTTTAGGGGGTTCGAGGGAGGAAGGGTAGGGCTTTATATAGGACATGATTTCGTGGGGAAGGGGCAGCTTGGGCTAGGGTTTAGAGGTGGGCGCGGACGCGGCCGGCGTCGGGTGCAACGGGATACGGCGGGGAGAATCGGGAGGAGGGAGACGGGTGCGGGGCCCGCAGGTCAGTGAGAGGGAGAGAGGGAGGTGCGCTCGGGCGACCGAGGCGGAGGGGACTCGGGCGCGGCGCGCTACTGGGCTGGCCGGCTCGGGCGCTGCTGGCTGGGCCGGTTGGCCTGGCCAGCTCGGGGATTCTCTTTTTTTTTTGAAATAGACAGAGAAGAAAATAGCTATATATATAATATCTTTATATAGGACATATATATATCAAAAAGATCAGAAAAAATAAATCCCAGAAGATGAACATTTTTCCCAGAGGCAAATGGAAACTTTTATAAAACATTTTTCTGAAAATCCCAAATAAAATTTAAATTTGAATTCAAACCTTTCGGCAATATTTTCTTCTGACATTTTTTGAGTGTCATGTTAGCTCCTCTCATACTTTTGCACAAGTATTGGCCAGGTATTTTCGAAATAAATTTCAATGCCAATTTGAATCCAAATTCAAATAAAACTCAAAGTGCCTCTGGAATTTCAAATGCCACTCAAATTCAAACAACATGCATAGATGCTTAGCTAATAATTGTAAAACATTCCAAATTGAAAATTTGGGATGTTACAAACCTACCCACCTTAAGATGAATCTCGCCCTCGAGATTCGGGTTGGCTAGCAAATAGGTGCGGGTGGTCTTGGCGGAGATCTTCTTCTCGCTTCCAGGTGGCTTCCTCCTCGGAATGATGACTCCACAGAACCTTGCAAAACTTGATGATCTTGTTGCGGGTAACTCTGTTCACAGTCTCGAGAATTCTGACGGGTTTCTCCTCATAAGTCAGATCACTGTCAAGCTGTATGGCCTCTAGGGGCACTGTATCTCTCAAAGGAATATCGGCCATCTCAGCATGTCATTTCTTCAGCTGGGAAACGTGAAAGACATCATGAACTCCTGACAATCCTTCCGGCAATTCCAGCTTGTATGCAACTTCTCCTCTACGTTCAAGGATTTTGTACGGGCCAATGAACCTGGGTGCTAACTTTCCTTTAACACCGAACCTCTTGATTCCTCGAAGTGGGGACACACGGAGATATGCTCGGTCTCCCGCTTCGTACGTTACTGTCAGAACCCCGATTCCAAGTCACATCGATCTAGCCGGTAACACCTCATATCACTTTGCGGCCTCACGCACGGTATTCCCACGGGTGTCGCCTTACCATGGCCCGAGACCGTTTGCGCCTTTTGGCTCACGTATATGATAGTGTCGCTAGCATCCATATGACAGAGAACCCGGGCCGACATGACTAGTCGTGAACCCAAAGTGGCACTAACTTACGGGGACAGGCATACATGACCCAGCAACGAACGTGTCGGTCATCAGCGAGTGAATTCGAGCTGTAGCAACTGGGCTAGCAGGACTCCGGGAATCCGGGCTGTAGCAGGCTAACAGGACTCCGAAAGACACCGCGTGACGTTTCCGCGAAGGGACAGACACAGGATCGAGGAAGGACACATGCCGGCCAGTCTAAGTGTTCCGGAGCAGTAGTGCTGGGCTAGCAGGACTCCGGTGAACCGGGCTGTAGCGGACTACTATGGCTCATGGAAGCACAAGACTACATTTCCCCATAAGAGAGGCTACCAAGGATAAACAACTAGGTTGTCGGATCCCACACATACCAAGCATTTCAATCATACACACAATATGCTGGATATGGGCAAATACAACATGGCATCACAACAAGACTCTACGACTCAGAGTATTTATTCATTAGGCTCCGAGGAGCCAAGTATTACAAACATGGGTCTCATGACCCAACATTCAGAGCATACAAGTCAAAACACATGCGGAAGCTTAACATGTCTGAGTACAGACATCTATAAATGAAAAGGGCTGAGAAGCCTGACTATCTACCAGATCCTGCCGAGGGCACAAGATCGTAGCTGAGGTAACAAGCTAAACGTCGAAGTCCACGTGGAACTACTAGCGAGACTGAAGTCTCTCTGCAAAACATAAAATAGGCAAACGTGAGTACAAATGTACCCAGCAAGACTTACATCAGAACTATCTACAAATGCGTCGGTATCAACAAAGAGGGTGGTGGAGTTTAACTGCAGCAAGCCAGCTTTGACTCAGTGGCTATCCTGAACTACGAATGCTGGTAACTCTTTTGAGGTGGCGCACACGAGTCCACATATTCACCATATCAATACACCACTATGGATCCGCTCCCGTCTCCCTGCGAGAACGCCATCCATAGCACTCACGCTTATCTTGCGAGTTTTAGAGTATCCACTTTCACTTGTCTATGAACTGTACAGGCAACCAAGTAGTCCTTTACCACGGACGCGGCTATTCGAATAGATCATATTAACCCTGCAGGGGTATACTTCTTCACACACGCTCTCGCCACTTACCACCATGTACATGTCATGTATCTCGGCAACCTTCAAGCGGAAGCCTGGCGAGGGAGTCGGCCACGACCTGACTAACCACACAAGTCTCTAGTCCAGGTTTATCGCCTATTCGGGTTCCATCCGCGAGGAGATCCGGCCGGAGTTTCGCTCACAGCCCCAAACGATGTGTGCAGGGTTCCCGAGACACCAAACGGGCGCCCGGTACACCGTGCCACGTGTATCTACCGCAACATAGCCCACCCCTAGGGTCAGCGCTACGCACGGCCCCCAACACATATCCTACAAACACCAGAAACTAGTTGCAACTCCTGGACAGAGAACAAGGGCGGCTAATAAGTTGAGAGAGTCAATTAAGGATCCCAATGTGTGGTAGTAGCTGAATCTTAAATCACGCATACAGATCTCAGTGCTTAAGGACGGCCTCAATGAAACAACCCACCATGTACTCCTACATGGCCTCTCATCGATACCTTTACCAAATCGTGTTCACACACTTAGCTCTCAGCAGTAGGATATGTTCACAACTTTCCAATTCATCCCCGATGAATCAGACCTGACACAACTCTAAGCAATAGCAGGCATGACAAACAAGCATGAATGAGTAGGCACATCAGGGCTCAAACAACTCCTACTCATGCTAGTGGGTTTCATCTATTTACTGTGGCAATGACAGGTCATGCAGAGGAAGGGGTTCAACTACCGCAGCATGTAACAGTTGAATCGTTGTTGTCCTAATGCAGTAAAAGAGAGCAGAAGCGAGATAGTGGGTTTGTATAGGAATGAACAAGGGGGTTTTGCTTGCCTGGCACTTCTGAAGATAATATAGTTCTTCATCGGTGTCATCGAACACGTCGTCGGAACCACGTCTACTGAGAGGGAGCAACCACCGGCAAACACAAGAGGAACCACAATCAATGCAATGCACATTTATATGAATGATATGTCATATTAAGGTATTGAATTGACCTAGTGCAACCGTTAGTCATATTCATTGAAGTGGAATTCAAACCTATAGCAAATTCCAACTCCAAAACTAATTACTATTCATTCCATAATCATGAATTGTCCTATTCAGTGAGGTTAACTTGTTCAAACATGCATGAAAATGCCATAATCAGATTCCTTGGATTTTTCTGGTCATTTTTCATATATAAATTATTTCATTCTGAGCTATAGTTTATTTTCTATGAATTTTAGAAGTTTTGGACATTTTCTGGAATTTCCTGAATTATCAAAAACCAAAAAATGATTTACTACGTCAGCATGATGTCGGTGTGACGTCAGCAGGTCAACGGAGACGGTCCAGGTCAAACCTGACCAGTGGGGTCGACACGTCAGTGACACACTAAACTAACTAACTTAGTTAACACTAACCTAGATTAAACTAATTAGATTTAAACCTAAACTAGGTTAATTAGCCGGGCAGGGCCCGCATGTCATAGACCCAGGGGAGGTCAACCCCCTAGTCAGCGAGGTCAAACTCACCGGCGTTTAGCCGCCGGCGAGGCCAGACGCGGCGGGGCGGTGCGGGTTTTGTCCTCCGACGACCAAAACGACGGCGGAGAGGCTCTACGTGGTACTGGGACTCGCGCGCATCCAACACGGCTAGCGGCAGCAGCTCGGGTGGACCGAGCTCGCCGGAAACGAGCTCATGGCGGCGGCCGGAGTTCGGGCGGGGTCGGGTTTGGCGCTACGGTGCGGGGGCGAGCAAAAGGAGAGAGGGGAAACGCAGTGGAGCTCACAGCGAGGGCGATGAGGTGGTCAGCGAGCTCGGGGATGCGCTAGGGTCGGCGAATCGACGACGACGATCTCCGGCGGCCGAAGCTTCAAGACGAGGTCGGGGACGACGATACGGGGCTTCCGGTGTCGTGTTCGTTGGCGGAGAGCTTCAGGGCGATGCGGCGGGGCCGATGGATGCGTCGGGGAGGCGAGGAGGTGGCTCAGGGCACGGCAGCGGCGAGCGGCGGTGACGGTGGCGCTCGGGTGTGTGAGAGGAAAGAGAGCAGAGGAAGGGGATGAGCTCAGGGGAGTGAGCGAGAGGGACCGGGGGCTGCGTGGTGCCTCTAGGCGCTCGGTCGAGGGCGGGGGAGGAAGCAGGAGGTGGAAGCAGGAGGTGGCGTTCGGTGCGCGCGCGGGCGACATGCCTCTGCCTTCTGGCAGAGGTGGGAGATGACTGGCAGTTGCCAGTGGGCTGGGCCGGCTGGAGGAGCTGGGCCAGGTGGGCTGCCAGGTAAGTTAGGTGGGTCTCTCTCTCTCTTTTAATTCCTGTTTTCTATTTTTCTGCAACTTTGTGGCTTTATTAAAAATAGCTAGGCACTTTCAAAAATCACCAAACTGCTCATGCCCACTGTTTAGGATATAAACAACATGGAACATTTCAGTTTGGGATTATTTGGACATTTAAAATATTTAATAGCATTTAAATGTCCAAATGCAAATAACATAAGATTTAATTCAGTGACCCAATGATGTCCTAGAAAATTGTGCACCATTTTTTTCAGGGGTTCTAGACCAAGGCAAAGATGATGAACATTTTAGAAGGGCATTTCAGGTTCATTGAAAAGGATTTTAGTAAACCCTAGTTGGTTTAAGATGTGCTGGGGGTTTCTGTCATCCCCATTTCAACTTCATTTGAAATTAAACATGATGCACACATGAAACTGGCCTAGCCAGAACTAGGGATGTGACAACTCACCCCTACTCAAAAGAATCTCGCCCCGAGATTCAAGCATAGGGTAAGATGAAAGGGGAACGCAAACTAACACAATCTTCACAATCCAGGTTGCATCTCATAAGAACGTTGATCCGATCACCATCTTTGTCTCGATGTCTTGCTCTGAGAACTCCAACTAACATGACAACGAGAGGAAAGGGAAAACTCTAGAAGGATCGATCTTCTCGAAGATCGAACAACTCAGGATCAGCTCATGGAATGAGACATAGCAACATCTCTCGAGCTGAGACACGAAGCACACATCCAAAGGGATGGAGTGAAGCAGATGACGAAGGTTCACTAGGTAGACAACAATTTCACGCTTAACAAGGTGGTGAACGGTTGTCAACGTAGCGAGGATTTGAGTTGCCATGATACCATAACGAGACACCTTAGAGGAGGTGACTCATAGAGTTATTTCCTTAAGTGGCAAAAAGAATTACTTTTGATACAGAGATCAATAAAATTCTCTAAACCAGCCTAAGGCAATGACAATCGAACATTTGAAGGAGTTCTAGAGAATGACATAGTCGAACTAGGATGAATGATGTGGACTACCTTGTTGAAGACAACGCAATGGATGATTTTGCTTATCACCGGAAATGGGTGGAACCCATGGTAGGATGGCACCACGGCAGGTGCAGGCTGGGAACAAAATGCAAATGCTGGGAATGATTCTAGTAACTGGGGAGAAGCTCATCAGAAGAAAGTGATTCCACTATTTGAATGATTTTAGCAAAATCGAAGGAACTGGGAGCACATGAATTCCTAGGGAGCAACTTCTAGAATAAGTCGCACGAAATCCTCATGGAGAAGATGGTAAAATTGCTCAATCAAGATACTACAATGATAACTCTCCCGGCTAGGTGTGTCAGCCAGAACATCAACCTTGTCGGGACCTACATCATAGATCTTGGAATAGCTCCAACCAAAATATCTGCCTGAGATTCAGATCTGGTTGGTAACGGAATATTTCCAGACTCATCCAGTCTAGAGAGAAAAATGAAAGTTTGCAACACAAATCGACGAGATGGCGTTGTGAGATTCTCGGGGAGTGAACTACGATAAAAAGCTCCAAAACATGAGCTGATTCTGCTACATACATGTGAGCACGTTGTCCAAGACAAGCATGACCACGTAGTAGTCTTACAACGAAACACTACCGAGTTCTAGTTGGGAACCATCATTGCGGAGAGCGACGTTCTGCGCATGTACCTTTGGGTCCTTAAGGATTAGCACTTAAGAACTTCTTTTCTTTGAACAAATCAATCAGTGGCTTTGTGTGCTAGGAACGCATATGGAGTGGAGGCGGCCAACCTATCAAACCATAGAGCACTTTGCACGTGCATGACTAACTTGGGACGATTCCAGAGGAGGCAAAACAAACTTTCTCGAATTCACTGCGGCAACTTGCATCGAATACACATGAATTAGAGGAAGTCACTTCTTTCATCCAAACATATGCTCCATGAGCTAGCATGAAGAAATGCTTACAAAAGTTTCCAATACTAACTTAAATGTTCAACATGAATCAGTGACAAGATAAGGATGTTGTCGATGGGCTCAACAACAATTTATCAAGATTCCCATAAGATGGGGTTACATGATTATGTGAACAAGATGATAGCATGGGTCAGACCAAAAGATATAATGGTGTATGCCCGAGGGAACAACCACGGATAAGACAACATTACGAACATCGTTGGTTCTGATTTGATTTGATGATAGCCCATACTCAAATCAAAGTTTGGATAAGATAATAGGTCCAACAATTGATCACCAGGATCAATCAATGAAAGTATCATCTTTCTTCAACACACACACACGAGGATATCCCTTAGGAATGAACTGAGTCAGACAAGCTCTCATCTTCCAACTCTACAAGTTGTTGTTTAGCTTAACCAACTAGCTCAGGGTATCCGACACAGATTCTTGGAGAAAGGGTGGTTTACAAGAAACCAACTTGATCACGAGCTCAACATAGCGATCAGGTGACAACCTGGTAGCACTTCCGAGAAGATATTCGGAAAGTCACGAACCACCGATATGTAACTAAGCTCGAGAACAATCTTGCTTTTCAGGGCAAGACGATGTGATCAAGAGAGTGATGGATTGACACAATCCTAACTCATCGATCGAAGAGTGCACCAACAAAAATGGACTAGGTAGCACGATCAGTCCTAGGATGGTGATTCAATAACCAACACACCAAGGATGAGAATATTGTCCTTTAACTACCAAGCAACGCAGTTGCTAGGAGTATTGCTTTCACACATCACGATTCACCTGTCGGTATTCCGATTACAATAACACGGAGACCGAGAAATGAATAATGATGGCGAGAAGTATCACTGTACCAAGAGTTCATAGGATGGTGTGCAATTCCCATGATATTCTTGATATAAAGATGGTAATACTCCGGGGTAGAACAAAACAAAAGCTGGATTGGCATTTTGATCTGCGGAATACAACCGCTTTGACCAAATCCTAGATATGGATGAGGTACTGGAGTTTGTTTCTCCTAGTCATTCCGTAATAGAATGGCTTGACGGACCACAAGAATAATAAGCATCGATAACATGAATGCACAACTAGTCCTGACTATCAATTGATAGATAGAGGGTCAGAATACAACTAAAGAGGGACAACTCAAAGGAACATATAACTTTTTTTTTTGAGTTGTGGGTGCATAGATTAGTATGTCGAACCAAGTTCAACAGGTTTCTTCCAGATAACCCATGCAGAAAGGTAGAACTGGCAGAATCACAATATGGAATGGAGAACTCACCAAGAGCACTCTGGTTGTGATCTTTTTGGTTCAAGAACTTCTGCCTTAATGGTTCATGGTATTTGGAAGAAGGAAATACCACGGACCTTGAGGACTGTCGCAAGGTTACTAATATCCTAAAGGAACTAGCGAACACTAACAACAGGAAGTAAGTAGAGTGAATCTTGGGCTCAAGAACCCAGAAATAGAATGCCTACTAACTAAATAGCATCACGGGATGCTTTCGAGAATGACGGCCAGAATCATCACACTAGGAATATAAAGCATTACTAGATTACTTGGTGGTTCTCTAGGATGCCTAGGGTCATAATACTAGCTCCAACACATATGTCAAGGCAATGGAATACCTCAACAGACCGTTAGTGTGCTTAATCTGGCCCAAAGGGACGCAGAAACAGAGGGAAAGGATTTTGCAAATGCATCAGATTGTTTGGAAACCTGGGATGACTCGGACAGCATAACGGCTGTAAATGCTCAAAAAGATTTGAGACATCCTGCAAAAGGGTGGCATAACCACTTAACATCACAATATCAAGGTTCTGAGATCACCTAACAACACACGGAAGTAGTAGGAACTGAAATGAGGCTCAAATCCAACAATCCTATGAGTCTACGGATTAGTAACACGTGATCCTGATAGATAGATGAGAAAGCCTAGTTCTTAATCCCCGCAGAAAAGAAGAGGTTGACTCAGATGAGAAAGGCATAAGATAAAGGAGTAAAAAGTGCCTTACGTTCCCTTCCACAATCAATTCCCTTATATAACTAAAGCATTTCTAGACTCAACTTCGACCAGTTTGGCTTGGTAATCCTACAGGCAGTCAGGCTCTAATACCAACGCTGTCAGAACCCCGATTCCAAGTCACATCGATCTAGCCGGTAACACCTCATATCACTTTGCGGCCTCACGCACGGTATTCCCACGGGTGTCGCCTTACCATGGCCCGAGACCGTTTGCGCCTTTTGGCTCATGTATATGATAGTGTCGCTAGCATCCATATGACAGAGAACCCGGGCTGACATGACTAGTCGTGAACCCAAAGTGGCACTAACTTACGGGGACAGGCATACATGACCCAGCAACGAACGTGTCGGTCATCAGCGAGTGAATTCGGGCTGTAGCAACTGGGCTAGCAGGACTCCGGGAATCCGGGCTGTAGCAGGCTAACAGGACTCCGAAAGACACCGTGTGACGTTTCCCCGAAGGGACAGACACAGGATTGAGGAAGGACACATGCCGGCCAGTCTAAGTGTTCCGGAGCAGTAGTGCTGGGCTAGCAGGACTCCGATGAACCGGGCTGTAGCGGACTACTATGGCTCATGGAAGCACAAGACTACATTTCCCCATAAGAGAGGCTACCAAGGATAAACAACTAGGTTGTCGGATTCCACACATACCAAGCATTTCAATCATACACACAATATGCTGGATATGGGCAAATACAACATGGCATCACAACAAGACTCTACGACTCAGAGTATTTATTCATTAGGCTCCGAGGAGCCAAGTATTACAAACATGGGTCTCATGACCCAACATTCAGAGCATACAAGTCAAAACACATGCGGAAGCTTAACATGTCTGAGTACAGACATCTATAAATGAAAAGGGCTGAGAAGCCTGACTATCTACCGGATCCTGTCGAGGGCACAAGATCGTAGCTGAGGTAACAAGCTAAACGTCGAAGTCAACGTGGAACTACTAGCGAGACTGAAGTCTCTCTGCAAAACATAAAATAGGCAAACGTGAGTACAAATGTACCCAGCAAGACTTACATCAGAACTATCTACAAATGCGTCGGTATCAACAAAGAGGGTGGTGGAGTTTAACTGCAGCAAGCCAGCTTTGACTCAGTGGCTATCCTGAACTACGAATGCTGGTAACTCTTTTGAGGTGGCGCACACGAGTCCACATATTCACCATATCAATACACCACTATGGATCCGCTCCCGTCTCCCTGCGAGAACGCCATCCATAGCACTCACGCTTATCTTGCGAGTTTTAGAGTATCCACTTTCACTTGTCTATGAACTGTACAGGCAACCAAGTAGTCCTTTACCGCGGATGCGGCTATTCGAATAGATCATATTAACCCTGCAGGGGTATACTTCTTCACACACGCTCTTGCCACTTGCCACCATGTACACGTCGTGTATCTCGCCAACCTTCAAGCGGAAGCCTGGCGAGGGAGTCGGCCACGACCTGACTAACCACACAAGTCTCTAGTCCAGGTTTATCGCCTATTCGGGTTCCATCCGCGAGGAGATCCGGCCGGAGTTTCGCTCACAGCCCCAAACGATGTGTGTAGGGTTCCCGAGACACCAAACGGGCGCCCGGTACACCGTGCCACGTGTATCTACCGCAACATAGCCCACCCCTAGGGTCAGCGCTACGCACGGCCCCCAACACATATCCTACAAACACCAGAAACTAGTTGCAACTCCTGGACAGAGAACAAGGGCGGCTAATAAGTCGAGAGAGTCAATTAAGGATCCCAATGTGTGGTAGTAGCTGAATCTTAAATCACGCATACAGATCTCAGTTCTTAAGGACGGCCTCAATGAAACAACCCACCATGTACTCCTACATGGCCTCTCATCGATACCTTTACCAAATCGTGTTCACACACTTAGCTCTCAGTAGTAGGATATGTTCACAACTTTCCAATTCATCCCCGATGAATCAGACCTGACACAACTCTAAGCAATAGCAGGCATGACAAACAAGCATGAATGAGTAGGCACATCAGGGCTCAAACAACTCCTACTCATGCTAGTGGGTTTCATCTATTTACTGTGGCAATGACAGGTCATGCAGAGGAAGGGGTTCAACTACCGCAGCATGTAACAGTTGAATCGTTGTTGTCCTAATGCAGTAAAAGAGAGCAGAAGCGAGATAGTGGGTTTGTATAGGAATGAACAAGGGGGTTTTGCTTGCCTGGCACTTCTGAAGATAATATAGTTCTTCATCGGTGTCATCGAACACGTCGTCGGAACCACGTCTACTGAGAGGGAGCAACCACCGGCAAACACAAGAGGAACCACAATCAATGCAATGCACATTTATATGAATGATATGTCATATTAAGGTACTGAATTGACCTAGTGCAACAGTTAGTCATATTCATTGATGTGGAATTCAAACCTATAGCAAATTCCAACTCCAAAACTAATTACTATTCATTCCATAATCATGAATTGTCCTATTCAGTGAGGTTAACTTGTTCAAACATGCATGAAAATGCCATAATCAGATTCCTTGGATTTTTCTGGTCATTTTTCATATATAAATTATTTCATTCTGAGCTATAGTTTATTTTCTATGAATTTTAGAAGTTTTGGACATTTTCTGGAATTTCCTGAATTATCAAAAACCAAAAAATGATTTACTACGTCAGCATGATGTCGGTGTGACGTCAGCAGTTCAACGGAGACGGTCCAGGTCAAACCTGACCAGTGGGGTCCACACGTCAGTGACACACTAAACTAACTAACTTAGTTAACACTAACCTAGATTAAACTAATTAGATTTAAACCTAAACTAGGTTAATTAGCCGGGCAGGGCCCGCATGTCATAGACCCAGGGGAGGTCAACCCCCTGGTCAGCGAGGTCAAACTCGCCGGCGTTTAGCCGCCGGCGAGGCCAGACGCGGCGGGGCGGTGCGGGTTTTGTCCTCCGACGACCAAAACGACGGCGGAGAGGCTCTACGTGGTACTGGGACTCGCGCGCATCCAACACGGCTAGCGGCAGCAGCTGGGGTGGACCGAGCTCGCCGGAAACGAGCTCGTGGTGGCGGCTGGAGTTCGGGCGGGGTCGGGTTTGGCGCTACGGTGCGGGGGCGAGCAAAAGGAGAGAGGGGAAACGCAGTGGAGCTCACAGCGAGGGCGATGAGGTGGTCAGCGAGCTCGGGGATGCCCTAGGGTCGGCGAATCGACGACGACGATCTCCGGCGGCTGAAGCTTCAAGACGAGGTCGGGGATGATGATACGGGGCTTCCGGCGTCGTGTTCGTTGGCGGAGAGCTTCAGGGCGATGCGGCGGGGCCGATGGATGCGTCGGGGAGGCGAGGAGGTGGCTCAGGGCGCGGCAGCGGCGAGCGGCGGTGACGGTGGCGCTCGGGTGTGTGAGAGGAAAGAGAGCAGAGGAAGGGGATGAGCTCGGGGGAGTGAGCGAGAGGGACCGGGGGCTGCGTGGCGCCTCTAGGCGCTCGGTCGAGGGCGGGGGAGGAAGCAGGAGGTGGAAGCAGGAGGTGGCGTTCGGTGCGCGCGCGGGCGACACGCCTCTGCCTTCTGGCAGAGGTGGGAGACGACTGGCAGTTGCCAGTGGGCTGGGCCGGCTGGAGGAGCTGGGCCAGGTGGGCTGCCAGGTAAGTTAGGTGGGTCTCTCTCTCTCTCTTTTAATTCCTGTTTTCTATTTTTCTGCAACTTTGTGGCTTTATTAAAAATAGCTAGGCACTTTCAAAAATCACCAAACTGCTCATGCCCACTGTTTAGGATATAAACAACATGGAACATTTCAGTTTGGGATTATTTGGACATTTAAAATATTTAATATCATTTAAATGTCCAAATGCAAATAACATAAGATTTAATTCAGTGACCCAATGATGTCCTAGAAAATTGTGCACCATTTTTGTCAGGGGTTCTAGACCAAGGCAAAGATGATGAACATTTTAGAAGGGCATTTCAGGTTCATTGAAAAGGATTTTAGTAAACCCTAGTTGGTTTAAGATGTGCTGGGGGTTTCTGTCATCCCCATTTCAACTTCATTTGAAATTAAACATGATGCACACATGAAACTGGCCTAGCCAGAACTAGGGATGTGACAGTTACTTCCTTGCGTTTACTATCGGCATAACTCTTCTGTCTCGACTGAGCTACCTTGAGTCTATCTCGAATCAGCTTGACCTTCTCTTCGGAGTCTCTGATAAGATCGGGGCCAAAAAGTTTTCGGTCTCCAACACCATCCCACAACAATGGTGTTCTGCACCTCCTTCCGTATAGGGCTTCGAAAGGGGCCATCTTCAGACTGGTCTGATAGCTGTTGTTGTACGAGAACTCTGCGTATGGCAGATTGTCATCCCAGCTAGATCCATAGTCTAGCGCACAGGCTCTCAACATGTCCTCCAGAATCTGATTGACTCTCTTGGTCTGTCCATCTGTCTGCGGATGAAAAGTTGTACTGAACTCCAGCCTCGTACCCAAAGTTTCATGCAACTAATTCCAAAACTTTGAGGTAAATTGTATTCCTCTATCTGACACGATACTCCTCAGAACTCCATGCAGACATACGATCCTGGTCATGTATATCTTGGCTAACTTAGCGCTGGTATAGGTGGTCTTCACGGGAATGAAATGAGCTACCTTGGTCAAGCGATCAACCACTACCCAGATAGAATCATAACCTGAACGAGTCCTGGGTAATCCTGTGATAAAATCCATTCCAAGTTTTTCCCATTTCCACTCGGGTATCGGCATATGTTGAAGTAACCCTGCTGGCTTCTGATGTTCCGCCTTTACTCGCTGGCAAACATCGCATACTGCTACGTACTCGGCAATATCCTTCTTCATATCTGTCCACCAGAAACTTTCTTTCAAATCCAAATACATCTTGGTGTTGCCTGGGTGAATCGAGTACGGTGAATCATGCGCCTCCTGAAGAATTAGCTTCGTGAGTTTGGGATCATTGGGTACATAAATACGATCCTCGAACCATATAGCTCCGTATTCATCCTCACGAAAACCTTTAGCCTTTCCGTTACTCATCCTTTCCTTTATCTCAGCAATTTCCTTGTCCGACTTCTGGGCTTCGCGAATTCTTTCGGCCAAAGTGGACTGAACTTCCAGTGCTACAACATATCCTCTCGGAACTATCTCCAGTCGAAGATCTCTGAGGTCATCGACTAACTCCTGGGGTAATCCTCCCGCTGTAAGGGTATTCACATAACTCTTACGGCTCAAGGCATCTGCTACAACATTAGCCTTTCCTGGGTGGTAATGCAATCTCATGTCATAGTCCTTGATCAACTCTAGCCATCTCCGCTGCCTGAGGTTCAACTCCTTCTGCGTGAAAATATACTTCAAGCTCTTATGATCCGTGTAAACATCACAACTGTTTCCGACAAGGAAATGTCTCCAGGTCTTGAGTGCGTGCACTACGGCTGCTAACTCCAAATCGTGGGTGGCGTAATTCATCTCGTGAGGTCGTAGCTGTCTGGAGGTATAAGCTACAACTTTTCCTTCCTGCATGAGTACTCCTCCGAGTCCTTGACGAGAAGCGTCACAATATACCTGGTAATCCTTGTGTATGTCCGGCAAAATTAGCACTGGGGCTGTAACCAAACATTTCTTCAACTCCTGGAAACTGGCTTCACAATCCTCGGTCCAAATGTACTTGGTTTCCTTCTTCAACAGCTCAGTCATGGGCTTGGCAATCTTGGAGAAATTCTCAATAAACCTCCGATAATATCCTGCGAGTCCGAGAAAACTGCGGATCTCCTTGACCGAGGTGGGTGACTACCATTTGGTGACCAATTCAACCTTGGTGGGATCGACTGCTATTCCTTCTCCTGAAATAACATGTCCGAGGAATCCGACTTCCTTCAGCCAAAATTCACATTTGCTGAACTTGGCATATAACCGATGTTCTCGGAGTTTCTCCAGAACTAGACGCAAATGTTCCTTATGCTCTTCCTCGCTCTTGGAGAAAACCAATATGTCATCGATGAACACCACGACAAACTTGTCCAGATATTCCATAAATACCTTGTTCATCATGCTCATAAAATACACAGGGGCATTAGTCAATCCGAATGACATGACGGTATACTCATAAAAACCATACCTGGTGGTGAAAGCTGTTTTGGGTATATCCTGTTCACGAATCTTCAACTGATGATACCCTGATCGAAGATCGATCTTGGAGAATACTTTGGCTCCAACTAGCTGATCAAATAAATCATTAATCATCGGCAGAGGGTACTTGTTCTTGATGGTCACGTCGTTCAATGAACGATAATCCACAACCATTCTCAGGGTTCCATCCTTCTTCTCTACCAAAAGAACTGGGCTCCCCAAGGTGACGAGCTTGGCCGAATATATCCCTTCTCCAATAGCTCATTAATTTGCTTCTTGATCTCTTCCAAATCATTCGGGGGCATTCGATAAGGTCTCTTGGATTTTGGGGCTGTGCCGGGCAATAACTCAATCAAAAACTCAATGTCTCTGTCCGGTGGCATTCCTGGTAATTCCTCCGGAAATACATCGGGAAAATCTTGCACTACTGGCACTTCCCCCTGAACAACTCCCGTGAGGGAATTTGCCTGATTCATCATCGGTGTTCGTCTGGATACATACTTGATCCTCTTCTGCTCCGGGGTGGTGAGCAAAATCGTCTTGCGGGCACAATCGATGTTTCCTTCAAACTTCATCAGCCAGTCCATTCCTAGGATTACGTCCAAGCTCTGGGATTCCAATACTATGAGGTCTACGGGGAAATCATGGTTTCCGATGCTGAGGGTCGAATGACAGCCTAAGCCTGCCATCATCTCTCCTCCTGGGGAACTGACCTGAAGAGGGCTTCTAAGAGTTCTAGTGGGAAACCCATAATTTTCCACAACTACCCTCGATATGAATGAATGCGTTGCACCAGAATCAAAGAGTACCAATACTGGACGTGAATTTAATATAAACTTACCAACCACAGTTTCTGGCTGATCATAGACGTCCTCCACGTCAATGTGATTCACCTGAGCACGGGGAAAAGGGTTGGGCTTCTTTGCTGAGCTTCCATTGCCGTTGCCGTTTCCATTCCTCTGCTTGGCCTCCGGGCAGTCGGTGGCATAGTGTCCTGTCTTCTGGCACTTGAAACAGGTGATGTGACTCAAATCCTTCTGAGTTGGAGCAGGATGGTGCTGGTTGCCATTGCCTCCATTGCCTGACTTGGAGTTGTTGTCGTGGTTGCGATTGTTCCCATTCCCTCCATGGTTATGTCCTCCATGATTATGTCCTCCATGGGTGTGATGGGTGTGTCCTCCCGAGTATGGGGCATAGTAGGGCTTCTGCTGAGCTCCGGAGTTGTACTTCCCCTGGCTATACTTCCTCTTGCGGCTATCAATCTGCTGCTACTTGCCTTCAAGGATGATGCCCTTGTCTACCAGCTCCTGGTAGTTGTTGAAGGTAGCCACCATCAGCTGCATTCCCAGCTCATCATTCAGTCCTTCGAGAAACTTCTCCTGCTTTGCGGCATCTGTGGCCACATCACCCGGGGCATAGCGAGCTAACTGGCTGAACTCATCCACGTACTGCCCCACAGTTCGATTCCCTTGGCGTAAGTTGTGGAACTCACGCTTCTTCAAGCTCATGGCTCCAGCTGAGACATGAGCGGTGCGGAAGGCCTGCTGGAACTGATCCCATGTGATGGTGGCGAGAGGATAAGTGGCGGTGTAGTTCTCCCACCAAGAGGCTGCAGGTCCATCAAGCTGATGTGCGGCAAAGCGCACCTTCTCTGCATCTATGCATCCTGCAGTTACTAACTCCCTTCCGACCTTGCGGAGCCAATCATCAGCTACAATCGGCTCGGTGCTGCTAGAGAACACCGGTGGATTCAGCCTTAGGAAACGGGTCAGGTTGTCGACAGGGGGTGGTGGTGGTGGATTGTTGTTGTTGTTGTTGTTGTTGCCTTGGTTCTGGATGAGCATCTGCATCAAGGCATTCTGCTGCTGGATCAGCTGGGTGAGCTCCGGCGGGAAAGTGTATCCGGGGTCACGTCTCGGAGGCATCTGGTGTTTTGGAGTGGATGAGAAATTAGAATAGAACAAGGATCTAAAAGAAACAGCACTACCCATATGAATGCACAAACATTATCACACCAATTATTTATTCAATCATCTCAAACATAGTTCAATCTCGGATTACAAAATCTCACGACTAATCGAAAAACATAACGGCCTAACTGATCGACGAAAGAAAAAAAATAAAACATGGTGGTCGACTAAATGTCTTCATCAATTATCCTTGCGTCCTCCGGTGTGGCGTCCTCTGGTGCGGCGCCTCCTCTTGCGGCTTCCTTCGGTGGAGCTCTCTTCAAAATCTTGGTCATTGCTCACGAGGGGTCCATCATCTCCACTCGGAAAAAGGTCTTCTCCCAGGTCCATCTTCTCCTCCAATGCGGCAACATCAATCTTCAGCTTGTCGACTCTCTCCATGAAATCCTTGACTTCATCCTCATGCTCATAATGGGCTTCACGTGCTTCATCCTCCAGTTGAATTTCACGAAGCTGCAACTTTTGGACCGTCTTCAAGCTCCTGCGCATCTGAATCTCTAGAGCCCTGATGTGAGTCTCCAAGTCTTGGACATATGAGAGAACGGAGTCGTCATCTATGGTGCAGATGATCTCTCCATCTGCAGTCCTGTGAGAAATCATGGTGTAGTCTGATCCAACGAGCTCGGCCCTGTATTCCTCCTGGATGCGTCCAAGTGCACTATGAACTGCTATGTCTCTCTCGAGGATCCAAGTGGGGGCAGTGAACCTGAAGTCAATGGGCGCCGAGAGGTTTCCGAAAGTCCTCGCTGGTATGTGCACCTTAATCCTATAGCGACGGTCTTCTGGAAATGCCATGATAGGGGTCCCGGTGATAGAAGGCAGAGCAATCTTCAATTCCTTGGTGATCTGGACTAGCCTCCTGCCGAAAAGCATCGTCTCATCTGGCTGGCAAAACTCCGGGAGCAGAACTGGGATGAACTTGACGGCCATCTAGAATGTTGAAATCGGAGGGAAGTCAGAAATGAACAGGGGAGAATTACGGAATAATAAAGACATAAAATAGTTTCTTCCTATGGCTTTCCGATCCTAGGGGTTACGTCCTACAGTCAGCGTGTGCTCTAAATACCATCTCTGTAGCGACCCGACCCGAAATCGGTCAAGTCTCTGTGTAGCTATACCATCCCAAGATCATGCTGGCACACACAGTACATTGATGAAAAGATTCAAAGTTCAATCACACCTAAATTTATTACACGATTCTCATATCGAGTCTTTATTACATCATAATAAATTTGGCCGAAGGCCAACTCATGAGAAATAAACTAAAATAAAGCTGCGGAAGCGTAGACGATAAACGAGTCCATCCGACTCCATAGGGCAATCACCGAGCGTAGATCGTAGCCTCACTCCTGGTCGGAAAACTCCTCTGCAACATGAGACGTTGCAGCCGTGTAGGTCAGCATTTTGAATATGCCGGCAAGTCATAGAGAGAACAATAATATAATGCTAACACTATATGCAATTTGGCTGTGGAGCTCTAAGTTTGATGTTTTTGCGAAAAAGCCAATTTTTCCCTACAACAAAGGACTTGCTTGCAATTACTACAAAATGTTGGTTGTTATTGAGATGGTTCCGCCAACCAATGTCTCATTCCCAATTATTAAATAACCCATCAATTAATTTATTAAGTTCGGTGTTGAGATTTCTGAAATACTCCAATTCCAGAGGCTCATTTGTCCGTAACCGGGGACACGGCTAATCGATTAGGTTTTCACTCTGCAGAGTCTTGTGCACTTTACCCGCAAGAATCGTTCCCTCCTTTGAGTCCTCGCACTGCATGGTGTTTGAAGACGGGACGAACGAAACAGGGTCTTCTGAAGAGTTCCTCTGGGCCACTGCCGGTGCCCATCCAATCCTACCGTTCTTCTACATCTCGTAGCACCGTCCGGCCAGAGTCACGCCTAGGGTCGACCAAGCCAGAGCCCATAATGGCTTGCGGCTGCACAGGTAAGCTTCCGGTCAAGGTGTATCCATCCGTCTCTTCGTGGCTGGGTGAAGCTTTCTGCAAGATGTCATGGCGCTTCTCCATGCATCCCGGCCATCCGCTGGTTGCTCCAGGGTGCCCATCAATTCCGTCCTCCACCCAGTAGTGAATTTGAAGTCCATCTTGAGCATCTTGAAATCATGGGGTTGTCATTATCTTGACTCTCACATCTCCCTTATGAATCACTCAACCAACCCCGTCTACGAAGCAGAGCAATCAACTACATCGTCCCGGGCATTGGTAACAAGGGGAATTGGGTTCAACCTACCACATGATACTACTCAAGAACATAACTTAAAAATTCTCCTACTGCATGCATGGTGGGGAGGAATAATTCTAATGCAACATATCATAGGTATTGTAAAACATGATCAAATGACTTGCCTGGCTGACGGTCTTCGAACGCTAGTGACTCTTGATAGCAAGCTTCACACTCCGGGAATTCTATTCGAAGCAAACAATAAACACATAAGCATACAACGGTATAACATAACAGCAAGCTAATGTGAATCACACAAGCAATCATACCAAAACCAAAGAAAACTCGAAGAACTCAAAACAAGGTTTTCATTACTTCAAGCAACAACTAGAAAATAGTTTTATCCTACTAAAAATTTTCTTAACAGAGCAAAAATAAGGTTTTTGTTTAATGACAGAAAGAAAAACAGCAAATAAATTTAATGCAAAAAGAAACGCATTAAAAGCTATTATAAAACTCCTTTTATGCCTAAAACAAAATTAGTAAGAAAATAAGATAAAACATTTTCTTTTCCTATAAATAAAACTTTACCCTCTATAACTACAGAAACTAATCTGAAATAAAATATAACAGAGGTAAAAATATATTTTGAAATTAATTGAAACAACAGAAAATAGCAGCAAGTTAAAATAACTAGAATAGGCTTGTTTTCGTGTAAAACTAATTTTAATAAAAACTATAAATACCCAAAAAAATCCTACTGCTAGGCAATGTCAAAACAAAGCAGTGGCAAAAAGAATCATTAAAAAAAATTAATCCTAGCTCATTTTATAGCAGAAATACTAATCTGACTAAAACTAAAATAAAACAATTTTTAGGAACTAAAACATGGCCGAAACTATTTTATACAGAAACTTTAGGAAATTTGCAAACTAGAGCAAAAGGAATCAACTAAAAATATTTAATAACATAAAAGTTATAGATTTTACAAGATAAGAACTATTCTGTTTTAAAAACAGAAACTAAAACTAAAACTAAAAAAAACTAAACGGCTAACGGGCCAAACAGGTGGGCGATCGGAAACTAAACAGCGCTCAAGCGTTTAATAGGCTCATAGGTCTACGGGCTAAATAGAAAAAACGTACCCCTTCGGGGTTCTAATCTCGTGCGTTGATGCGAGATCTAACGGCACAGGGGGCTCGGGCTTACAGTGGACGGCGGCGACGGACGGGGACGACGGCGGCGGCTCGGGCGTGGTCGGTGGTGTCGCTCCGGCGGTCGGGGAAGGCGGCAGAGACATCGGGGCGAAGTGGAGGAGAGTGGCGGAGGCGGTGGTGATGTCGAGGTGGCTCGGGGACGTCGGAGGCGGCTCGGGGCGATGATGACGACTCCCTGGTGAACTGCAGCTCCGGCGGGCGGCGGTCGATCTCGGGGTCGACGGTGTAGTGCTCCTGGAGGAATAAGGAGGTGTCAGGGAGGTGTGGAATGAAGAGGGGGTTCGGGTGGAGGTGCTTGGAAGCAAGGGGGGTCCTCACCGGTGTCGGTAGCGGCGGCGAACCGAGGCGGCGGCGGCGAGATGCGTTTTGCGAGGGCGCGAGCTGCGGCGGGGTTTGGAGTTATGGTTTTAGGGTGTTCGAGGGAGGAAGGGTAGGGCTTTATATAGGACACGATTTCGTGGGGAAGGGGCAGCTCGGGCTAGGGTTTAGAGGTGGGCGCGGACGCGGCCGGCGTCGGGTGCAGCGGGATACGGCGCGGAAGAGAATCGGGAGGAGGGAGACGGGTGCGGGGCCCGCGGGTCAGTGAGAGGGAGAGAGGGAGGTGCGCTCGGGCGACCGAGGCGGAGGGGACTCGGGCACGGCGCGCTGCTGGGCTGGCCGGCTCGGGCGCTGCTGGCTGAGCCGGTTGGCCTGGCCAGCTCGGGATTCTCTTTTTTTTTTTGAAATAGACAGAGAAGAAAATAGCTATATATATAATATCTTTATATAGGACATATATATATATCAAAAAGATCAGAAAAAATAAATCCCAGAAGATGAACATTTTTCCCAGAGGCAAACGGAAACTTTTATAAAACATTTTTCTGAAAATCCCAAATAAAATTCAAATTTGAATTCAAACCTTTTGGCATTATTTTCTTCTGACATTTTTGGAGTGTCATGTTAGCTCATCTCATACTTTTGCACAAGTATTGGCTAGGTATTTTCGAAATAAATTTCAATGCCAATTTGAATCCAAATTCTAATAAAACTCAAAGTGCCTCTGGAATTTCAAATGCCACTCAAATTCAAACAACATGCATAGATGCTTAGCTAATAATTGTAGAACATTCCAAATTGAAAATTTGGGATGTTACATGTCCTTCCCACACACACACTCAACTAGCAAATGGGTTCACAAGCTCTCCAATAAGCAACTTAAAAACCAAAACTTGTGACGACCCATGGTGAAGATAGACAATGATGGCTTTGTCAAGAGGAGGGATACCAAACGAAATGGAAAGCCTCGTCAAGACAAGCAAGAGAAAAAGAATGTTCACCACAAAAGAGTGCATCAAGGTGCAACGATATAAGACCCGCACTCAAGATAAATCCTTTCACGAAACCACCAAGGAAAAAGGTGGACATGAAAGAATAAGGATATCAACTAGAGATGTAACTTCTCTCAAGTGTATAAGATTCTAGGTAGATCAAAATCATGATGATATCAATCCACAAAGAAGGATGAACACACGAAATAGTTACACAAAGGAAAGAACAAGATATCCACAAGGAAGTCATAAATATACCAATAAGATGTTTGCTTGAAAGCATAACACATGGCTAGATATGGTTTTATTGTATATAAATGAACTCCTACCACACCTCCATCAAAGACATCACAACTAGCAACAAGAGATCATCGTTGGGATGCTTTGAGAATGGAAACAAGTATCACAAGATGAAATGAATATCATGCCAAGATGCAACCTACACAAGGTTGAATGCAAGAGAGGAATGCATGAATAGATACTTGTTACCGAGATAGCCTTGGAAGGATGTAGAAGATACCAATTGAAGGTATTAGATAGTAGTTCATTGAACATCCTAGCTTGACTCCAATAAGCACATGGTGACACCACCTTCCTTGTGAGTGAGCCGAGCATCCAATGCATCTTCAATTGTTCCTAGAACAACAACACGAACAAAATGGTACCCAAACTCATTGGTACCAAAGAGTTAGGAACACCAATACATAGGACAAACTCCACATAAATATGTGCACATAGATATGAAAATAAATATCATGCACATCTCATCCAATTTGAGACTTGGTGGAGTTTCCCCTATATCTTGGGTCAAAGAAAGAAAGCATGCCAAAGAAAATACATGAAGTAAATATGCATGCTAAAGACTTTCAAGAACCAACACCAAATGAAAAAGGAAAACCAAGCGAAAAGGATACCAAATGGAGAAATCATTACTTGGAAGATATCAATTAAAAGATACATCAAGGAATGAGATATCCATTGATACACGCAAAAAGAAAGATGTCGAACTACCAAAAGAGAGAATGGTTCCAAACAAACCCAACGCTCTACAAAGTTTCATGATGGCACAAAGTACCAAAAAGAAACGGTTTGCGTTCCACCAACACACACTTGATAAGGATCACAAGGTGAGCGTTCTAAGAAAAATAGGATAGCTCCCCCAAGCATTGTGCATTATAGAGAATTTGCATTTGAATACAAAATGCACAAGATGGGATCACCACTTCACTATATCTATAAAAACACTAGACAAGCTCAAGGAATTAACAAGATCCACAAGTGGTATGGAATACAATGGGAGTTGACACAATCCTAGGCAAGAGATAAGACAAATAAAAGCAAAGGCCAATGTAAAGATGATCAACAATTTCTACCACATACATGATTACCAATTGTCAAGAGACAAGAAGTATTTGGAAGTAATTCCGGTGGTAGATTTCAAAGATATCCATCATCATCTTCACACCAAACACAAAAGCAAATTGCAACTTGTAGAGCTAACATGCCACCTAGGAACAAGATAAGTTACAATATCAATTCTAGGTGACAATATCTCAAATGTACACATTTTCTAGGCTTGTAATTTGCACAAATCACATTACTCCCTCATAATGTGATACCAAAGAAAACTTCACAAGAGGCAATAAGAATCCAACAAGAGATAATTAATGGACTATTTAGAATTTGAATTTCTTATGAGAAGACATACCACATAGAGACTAGATAATCTTATAATATCAATACTAGGTGGTATTCCTCACGTACACACATTTATAGGATTGTGAAGTGCACAAAGCACATCACTGCCCCAAAATGGGATGTTCCATTAATCTCTCACAAGAGCCAACTAAGATACAAACAAGATGCAAAAAGGCTCAACACAATACTCAAATGTACATGATGTGCAAACCAACAAGCAAATTGGAATCACAGCATATACACACACATGCAAGGTACAAAACCAAAACATGCAAAGGGGCAAGTAACTTTCAATGTAAACAATTTAAGTACAAGTTACCGCAAGGAGGCACATTGGATATAAGATAGAAACTTGATAACCCAATTGACTTGGCTTGAGACAATAAGAATGATGAAGTCCCCTTAATTCTTCATAATGTAGCCAAGTCTCCAATGACCTCTAACAACACCTATTGATCAAGTTTGAGCTTGTTGGTCCCCAACCAAGTTGGGTCCTAAGAGGTTAGTCACAATAGGCTTAGCTACCCAAATGGTTCTTTTCTTGACACCATTTTGAGTACCAAGAAATTTGGCAAACACATTGCCAATCTTATCCTTCCCAAGATAATAGATATCATCAATTAGAATTGGGCTGGATAAGGTACCATTCGTGCATGAAGAAGCGACGCGACCTTTCTCACGACATAGGTAGCAACGTCTACTCTTCACTTTCTTCTCACTTGATTTCTCAACTTGATAAGCATTAGCTTGAGTCTTATTGAGAAGAGGCCTTTCTTCAACTTGAGGTTGAGCATGAGCTTGAACTTGTGGCCGCTTCCCTTGTTGCTTGTCACTAATGGGCTTCTTCTTCAACGGGCAAGATCTAACATGATGCCCTTGAATTTTGCACTTGAAGCAAATAATCTTGGCCGAATTCTTGACTTGTTTTTGGACCTTCTTCTTGTTGCTCTTGGACTTCTTCTTCTTATTGGAGTTGAATCCAAGTCCACCTTTGTGATTGGGGGATTTTTGCACACTCAAGATATTGTCCTCGTAATTCATCCACTCATTGCAATATAGCATTTAGACTTGAAATAGTGCTAGTATCCACATGAGGCTCACTAGATGTTACCTTAGTCATCATAGCCTCATGAGCTATCTTTAGCACATTATGGGATACTAGAAGATCATCATGATAGCTTGTGAGCTTTTGATGACTTTCTTCCAATTTCCCATAATTGCTAGATAGCAACGCAAGTTGAGCCCTTAGCTCAACATTCTCCTTCAAAATGGATGCTTCACAAGAAATAGAGTTAGTAGCACAAGCATCATCATTAAGAACAAGAGGAGAAGGCAATTTTAAAAGCTCTTTTGAATATGAAGCTTTAAGTTGAGCATGAGACTCGGTGAGTTTGATGAGCTCACTCTTAATGATCCTTGAGCCATTTTCGAGGTGCCCAAAGTCCTCAAGGAGTTTAGCATGCGCAACTTCAAGCTTCTCATTTTTAGTTTCAAAATCATTGGCCACCTCAAGAGCTCCATCATGAGATTCCTTCACTCTAGATAATTCTAGAGCAAAAGTCTCCTCAAGAGATTCCTTGGTGGTTTGTTCAAGTTCAAGAGCTTGGGAGAGGTCCGCAATCTTATTAGCGTAATCACGCTCATGACCTTCCATTTTCTCAATGGTGACCTCATGCTCCTCGAGATGAGATTCCAACTCCTCAATATATTTCTTACCCTCAATGGCAATGGACATGATTTCCATGAAGTTGGAACGAGCAATTTTATTTTTATGAAGAGCTTTAAAAACCATTTTGCCCTTAATTTTTAAGGAGGCAACATTATCATTCTCTTCATGATTATCAACATCATCATCATTCTTATCATCATCAATATCATCACAAGATATATTGGGATTCAAAGTGGGAGATACCTTTGAAGCCTTAGCCATAAGGCAAAATGCAATAGATGATGATGTAGGATCCCTTGAAGCACCATTCAAGACCACATCTTGTTCCATGGGGTGTTGTGTTTCCTCTACATTGTTAGCACAACAATTCGAGGAAATAGATGCATTTTTATCATGGCAACAAGACATAGCAAGCATATCATCATGAGATTTAGTCAAGCAATTTCTACATGATGTGCAAGGACTATCAACACAAGCATGTGAGACATTTGGAGTGCTCTAAGTGCTAAAGTCCAAATATGAAGCATTGCAATAAGAAAGTGATGAAGGATTATCAACAATAAGCCCACTATCATCATTGCAATGAACACCACAACTCACCATGTTGTTACCTTGTGGCAAACCACATGTAGGTGAAGTAGAAGAAGTTCAGAACAATATACGACCGGAGGTGGAGGGAGAACAATCATTCCCATAAATCTTGGACACACCATATTTATCTCGAAGCTTTGTCCACAACTCATGAGCATCCCGGAACGGCATGAGTTGAAATATAACTACATTGCTCAAAGCATCGAAAAGCACATTAGAAGCTTGAGCATTGAGATAAGAGTTTTTCTCATCCTCTAAAGATAATTTTTGGGGATCCATTGGAGGAGAAAAACCCATAACTACAATTCGCTCTAAATTTGGGTCCATGACCCTAAAGAGATGCGAATTACCCAAACATCAAAATTTGTGCCATCGAAACTAAGAGTGTCTAAGAATCCTAATCCCCTAGTCGACATCTTTACTCTCTAGGTGGTTAAGCGTAATAATGAGAGACGAGGCTCTGATACCAATTGAAAGATCGAGGATGTCGCCTAGAGGGGGGTGAATAGGCGCTTTAAAATAATTATGGTTTAGGCTTGAAAAAATGCAGAATAAACCTAGCGGTTAATTTGTCAAGCACAAAACCTACAACAACTAGGCTCGCCTATGTGCAACAACAACTTATGCTAAGCAAGATAAACAACTATGTGATAGCAAGATATATAACATGAAACACTATGGCTATCACAAAGTAAAATGCATAAGTAAAGGGGCTCGGGTAAGAGATAACCGAGGCACACAGAGACGACGATGTATCCCGAAGTTCACACCCTTGCGGATGCTAATCTCCTTTTGGAGCGGTGTGGAGGTACAGTTCTCCCCAAGAAGCCACTAGGGCCACCGTAATCTCCTCACGCCCTTGCATAATGCAAGATGTCGTGATTCCACTAAGGGACCCTTGAGGGTGGTCACCGAACCCGTACACTTTGGCAGCCCTTGGGGGCGGTCACCGAACCCGTACACTTTGGCAACCCTTGGGGGCGGTCACTGGTACCCGTCAAAATGCTCGGGGCGATCTCCACAACCTAACTGGAGACCCCGACGCTTGCCCGGAGCTTTACACCACAATGATTGAGCTCCGAACACCACCAACCGTATAGGGTGCCCAAGCACCCAAGAGGAACAAGCTCAAGGGTACCAAGCACCCAAGAGTAATAAGCTTCTCAACTTGTAACTTCCACGTATCACCGTGGAGAACTCAAACCGATGCAACTAATGCAATGGCAAGGGCACACGGAGTGCCCAAGTCCCTCACTCTCAAATCCCACCAAAGCAACGAAAGCTATGGAGGAAGAAGAGAGGAAGAACAAGAAGGAGAACACCAAGAACTCCAAGATCTAGATCCAAGGGGTTGCCCTCACATAGAGGAGAAAGTGATTGGTGGAAATGTGGATCTAGATCTCCTCTCTCTTTTCCCCCAAAAACTAGGAAGAATCCATGGAGGGATTGAGAGATAGCAAGCTCGAAGAAGGTTAACAATTGGGGAAGAACATGAGCTAAAGAGATAAGGTTCAATGGGGAAGAAGACCCCCTTTTATAGGAACTCCCGAATCCAAACGTTATGTGCTGAGGTCGTGCACAAGCGGTACTACCACTTGTAGGAGCGGTACTACTGCTTATCACGGTCAAAACAACCCAACGAGAGAGAAAAACACGAGCTGTAGTTCTGCCAGAGAGGTAGTACCGCTCTGGGGAGAGGTAGTACCGCTTACCACTTATAAGAGGTACTACCTCTCGCTTACCGCTTATAAGAGGTACTACCGCTCGGGTGGAGAGGTATTACCGCTTACCGCTTATAAGCGGTACTACCGCTCTACTACCGCGAAACCCGACATGAAAAAATGCATCCCCAGAAGCAGCGGTACTACGCGCGGCACAGGGTCATGGTACTGCCGCTTACAAGTGGTACTACCGCTCTAGAGAGCAGTACTACCACTTGAGGCTTTCAGGAACACAACAGAGAAAACAGAGGATGCAATAAAGCCTAAACAGCCACAACTTCTGCATATGAGCTCCAAATTGAGCAAACTCAAGCTTGTTGGATAGATGACGATGAGTAGCACGATTATAGTAAGAAGCGGCAGGGGAGGTATGCCTAAGATATAGAGGAGTGAAACCTCCAAAAGAGAAGAACCGGCATAACCTCCAACATCGAAAACATCATAGAAGATGCATGTGAACTCCGTTTTCGATGAACTCGAGCTGGACATCAAGATGACCATAAGCTCTAAGACTCACAAAGAGAACCGGTAAAAAACCCAACATAAAAAACATAATAGAAGATGCATGTGAATTTTGTTTTCGATGAACTCGAGCTTGTCATGAAAATGACCATAAGCTCCAAATCTCACAAGGAGAAGAACCAAACAAGAACCAATAAAGATGATGCAAGGATGCAATGGTATGAGCTCTCTACAAACGATATGATGAAGCTACTCATCGAGAGCCCCCCTTGATAGTACGGCAATCAATCTTATAACCCGGTCTCCCAACTACCACCATGAGACCGGTAAAATAGAAAACCTATCAAGGGCATGAATTTTGTTCTTTGTCCCTACATTGGTGTATTTGTTGTGGTCTACTTTGACGATATCCTTGTATTTAGCAAATCTCTCAAAGCTCATGTCACCCATCTTAGAACCGTTCTACAAACTCTTATAAAAGAGCGCCTTTATGCTAATATGGACAAATACCTTTTTGGTGTTGATAAGCTCGTTTTCTTGGGTTTCGTCGTGTCTTCTAAGGGTGTTCATGTAGATGAATCTAAGATAAATGCTATTAAAACTTGGCCACAACCAACCAACTTGCAACAAGTGCGAAGTTTCCTTGGCTTAGCCGGTTTCTATCGTAGATTTGTTAAGGATTTTAGCACCATTGCATCCCCTTTACACGCTTTGAGTAAGAAAAATGCACCCTTTGTTTGCGGACCATCCCAAGATACTGCATTTAATGAACTTAAAAATTTGCTTACTCATGCTCCCGTGCTTGCATTACCCAACTTTGACAAAACTTTTGAAGTTCATTGCGATGCTAGCGGTAATGGCATAGGAGGTGTGTTAATGCAAGAGAAGCGCCCAATTGCTTACTTTAGTGAGAAACTTTCCGGAGCGCAACTCAATTACCCCACCTATGACAAAGAGCTATATGCTTTAGTGCAAGTTTTGCGTGAGTGGGAACATTATCTTCACCCTCATGAATTTGTCATACATACCGACCATGAAACGTTTAAGTACCTTAAGGGCCAAACTAAGTTGAACAAGCGTCATGCTAAGTGGAGTGAGTTCATTTAGTCATTTCCTTATGTCATCAAGTACATCAAAGGCAAAGAAAATGTTGTGGCGAATGCTCTTTCCCACAAATGCATGTTTGTTACCAAACTAGAATTGAATGTCATTGGCTTTGAGCACATAAAATACTTGTATGCGCATGATCCTACTTTTGCTATTCCTTATACCAAATGTTTGATGCATACATCTTGGGAACGCTATTACATCAAAGATGATTATCTTATGAGAACTAACAAATTGTGTATCCCCGAGTCTTCTCTTTGTTTGTTACTTTTGCAAGAGGCTCATGGAGGAGGACTAATGGGACACTTTGGACGCGACAAGACATTCGCCATGCTCTCCAAGAACTACTTTTGGCCCAAGATGTTCCACGATGTCTCACGCTTCACCAACCGGTGCTCTGCATGTCGCAAAGCTAAGTCTAAAGCTCAATCCCACGGTCTATACATGCCACTTCCTATTCCGTATCACCCATGGGAAGATATTAGTATGGACTTTGTGCTTGGTTTGCCTAGAACTAGAAATGGCAAAGATTCCGTGTTTGTTGTTGTGGACTGATTCTCTAAGATGGCTCATTTCATCCCTTGCAATAAGATAGACGATGCTTCACATGTCGCAAATCTTTTTTGTAGGGAAATCTTGCGTCTACATGGAGTGCCAAAGACTATTGTTTCGGACCGCGACGTCAAGTTCCTAAGCTACTTTTGGAAGACTCTATGCGCCAAGCTAGGAATCAAGCTTTTGTTCTCTTCAGCATACCATCCTCAAACCGACGGCCAAATGGAGGTCACGAACCGGACACTATCCACTCTACTACGCGTGTTGATCAAGAAGAACATCAAAGAGTGGGAGGAATGCCTACCCATCATCGAGTACGCCTACAACCATGCAAGACATTTGACTACCGGCAAGTCCCCCTTCGAGGTCGTCTACGGTTTCAACCCGTTGTCCCCATTGGACATTCTTCCTCTACCACTACAAGAGCGCACCAACATGGATGCGAGTGCACGAGTAAACTACCTCAAGAAGATGCATGAAGATACAAGGCACACCATCGAGCGCCAAGTACAATGACTCGCGACCAAGCTCAACATCATCAAGCAAACCATGATATTCAACATTGGAGATCTTGTATGGCTACCCCTTCGCAAGGAACGCTTCCCCAACAAACGCAAGTCCAAGCTACGACCATGAGCCGACGGACCCTTCAAGGTGCTCGAGCGCTACAACAACAATGCGTACAAGATCGACTTACCACACGACAAGTACTCCGTGAGCGATATTTTCAACATCAAAGATCTCTCTCCCTACCATGGTGATGAGGATTTCGATCCGAGGTCGGATCTTTCCCAAGTGGGGGGGGGGGGGATGATGCGGAGCATCCTATGGTCATCCCCATGGACCTACCATCGTCTCATCAAGTGCCAAGAGGACCAATGACACGAGCTAGAGCTAGAGCTCTCAAGACCGTGGTGACTTCCTTCCTTAGTGATATTCCATATGATCCACTCGAGACATGGAACTACCTAAGTCCGGAATGTTGTGCATGATCAGGTACCAAGAAGGCCCTTTCGAAGATGCATGTGGAGATGGACAAGTCCCCAAGTTCACGGATGAAGAGGAACGATGGAGGGAACTGGAGAAGTCCCCAGGGCCCGGACATCTGGCCACAAGCCCCGGACATCCGTTCCCTAGAGCATCATCAACAGCAGCAGCCCAGCCGTCAAGAACCTACAGGCCCCGGACATCTGGCCAAGCCCGGAAATCCGGCATGAGTCCCGGACATCCGGCACCCGCCAATCCAGAGAGCATCTGAACGGCCCCCGCCAGCCCGGACATCCGGCCAGAGGCCCGGACATCCGGCCTGAAGCGAGCCACCGGACATCCGGCCTCCGGCCCGGAAATCCGGCACCCTCTTTCCAGATAGCATCAGGATGGCGCCCAGCCAGCCCGGACATCCGGCCCACCAACCCGGACATCCGGCGTCTCGGGAAGGCCCGGACATCCGGCCCGACGCCCGGACGTTCGGCTCCCTCTGTCTGCGCATAGTAAAGGGTCGAAGCCCATGTATCCCTTCACCCCCCCTAGACTATATATACTCAATCTCCCTCACATTTTAGGGTTAGCAAAGTAGTAGCTCATTTGAGATAGAGCTTTGCTCTTCACTTGATCCCTTCTCCATCGGAGTTCATGACCTCTACGGAGAAGATCCCCCAAGTGGATACAAGACCCCTCATGGGAAGACCTTCAAGACCTCCTCACGGAGAAGACTACCGCTACTTGTATCGTCCTTTGTTGTGTTTGGACCATGTATCACTCGTTATGTTCGAGGATCTAGCACATGTGTGATCGTTTTCCGTTGATTTGAGTGTTTCCTCTCGTGTTTCCCCTCGTGTTCTTCGTAGGATCCGCTCCAATCATGAAAGATCGGGCATCTAGGGTTCTACCCTACATCATAAGCTCTAATGTCTAGATCTATTCTTAGCTAAGTCTAAATGGAGGAGGAAGAGGAGTATATATAGGTCCAAGGGATGAAGGGGTAAGCAGGGGCGAAATGGGGATTGCATGGGCAAAGCCCGCAGCAACACTCAGGGGGGCCCGTGTGCACGGGGTAAGTGGAGCCCATGCCCACAGCGTCTCCAAAGACCTGGCGCATTAGCCCATGCGCACGGGGCCTGTGAGGCCCGTGGACACGGGAGTCCCGTGGGCATGGTACACGCCCGTGCGCACAGGGTCTTCAGGACCATCCAGCCTGGGAGGCCCGTGGGCACGGGGTTGGGGAGGCCCATGCGCACGGGATCACCTAGGAGCTTCTGCCTTCTTCTTGGTCGGTTCCTTCTCCTCTTCCATGCTTCCCACCTAGATGGTGTAGTTGTACTCTTCCACATGAACTCGTCCTCGCTATGTGTGAAGCTCCGACAATACCTATGAATGCACACGGAAGGAATGTCAAGTAGTATACCATCCTCGAAGGGGTCAAGTGAACATGTGTAAAGGAGATGATTCACCTTTATGTATGTGAAGTAGATGTGGCACGTGTCACTTGCCAAATGAACTCTTGACATGGTGATGTCTGTTGGATGCTCTGCATCATCTCCTCCCCCTTGGGAAATATCCGACCTCGGTTCGAAAACCAAATCACCATGGGAAGGAGATGATGTTGCTATGTAGAAGTTGACGATCACCAAGCATTCATCATCTTGTAGCTAGAAATGGGCACTCTCCAATGTCGCACCGTCTTGGGATTCCTTCAAAAGGAGCAAAGACAACAAACACTTGGAAAAACAAATGTGGTTAGCGTTAGTGCAAAACCAAGCATTCAAGAGGTGATTCACCCAACAAGTGTTGTCATCAAGCATATCATATGGTTTGACAAAGAAGTGTGGCATGGCATTCAAGCATATAAATTGAGCACAATCAAGGACATCATGGAAACAAGCATGCAAATGGGAGGTAGAGATGCAAATATGTGTGACAAGAGAACAAGCATCTACCTCAAGGTCATAGCAAACATGCACAAAGCGCTCAATAAAAGGTCTATGGTAGGCATAGGAATCATTCACAACACCAAAGTAAATGAAATGTCTAAACACATGGGGCAAGTGCAAGACAATCCAAGCATAACGGGCATATAGTGAAAATCAAGTGGCACTCAACACAATAGAAAGAGCAATTGTTCATCAAGTGTGAGGCAATCAAGTCAAGCATGTGACAAGCAAATGGACATGGCATATGTGAAGTGATGACATTGGTGCAACCAAACATGTGATATGAGCAAGTAGGCAATAAGTTGGATGCAACACACAAGGCATATATGTCATGAGGCATAGCAATGTGGAAATAATGAATGAAAGTACTATCTCTAATATGTGTGCAATCAAGTGGTCCAAGATGACCAATAAGTCTCATGGTGCAAGCAACACATGAAGTATGATTCACAATATGGATGCTCATGATGTGGGTGTTCTCGAAAGAGAAGGATATCACCTCGAAAACATGTCCTTGTGGATCCTTCACAATACCGAAGCACAAGCATGTACGATGTAGAATCGTCGTGGTAGAAGGTGGTTCGCTCTCAAGAGCTCGAATTGTCAAATCACGTGACGTGGAAGTTGACACGAAGTCCAAGTTTCCTACACATGCACACAACAAAACAAAGAACGTATGCGCAGGGTAGATAAACACATCATCCATCATGATAGTTCTCTTCTCTTGCACATAACCATTAGAAGCAAAAGTGCATGAATAGTATGATGCAACAATGGCTATACTCATGGCACTAGGCATATGGTGCAAAGAAGGAAGACAAGCATGATTCACAAGAATTATGTTAAAATCTCCAAGTATATGCAAGAATGCTATGGGGGCAATCTCATGAGCATGATTAAGAGTATTTTTGCACTCAATACAAGGAAAATCATCTAGCATGAGAGAGGCAACATATGGAGACATATGACAACATGTAATAGAAATCATGTGCAAAGCATTAAAATGGATGTCATCAACCGCATGAAACGAGCAAGTATGAATCATCGGTGATGCAACATAGGTAAGCATAGCAATCATAGCATGCAAACTAGTAGCGCGAAGATGCAACATACTAGAGGAATCCATTAAAGGAACATGGCAATAACAAGCAATATCTCCACCAAGCTTGCAAATACACATACAAGTATGAGAATCAAGTGTCATGTGAGATGCAAGGCATGGGTCACAAATGCATGGCAAAGGCATGGGAATGAGCATATCATGCAAAGTGAAAATGGCAATATGGGCATAAAGTGAGAAGTGGTATATAACCCATAACCATGTGAGGGCCATGTAGAAGAAATGCGCGAAGTCTTTGCGTGAAGGGAGTTATGGGAATGAAAATCCACGGGATCCCAAATCATTATTGCTCTCTAGAGCTCGTTTTGTCAACTCGTGGGATTGCGAGGTTGACGAGTATGCATGGGTACCTACACAAAGAGACACAAACCAAAGAAAGTGTGTGCGTGGTAAATGTACACATCATCCATCATGATGTGTATGTGCACGTGTGAGTTAGCACAAGATAAGCATCGCTCAAAGAAATTTGATGCATGGTATAAGAACATGTCATCCATTATGAAAGAATAGTTATTGTGTATAACACGATGGGGACACAAATTGAGAATGCAATTATATGGCACATCAATAGCATTGTTATTCATGGGAAGCATATTGTGCACACAATCAAGGGAATCATGCAATTCATAAGATGGGTCAAAATCTCCTAACATATATGAGGAAACTATGAGGGTCTCCTCATGAGCAATAGTGGAAACATCATATGGACAATATTGACAACATGGCAAACAATGCATGTCCGAAGCTAGGTGGTCATGGCATGGCATATGGGATAAATGATGCAAAGGGAGCATATCAATATCATCACAAGAAAAACAAATGCCAATAACCATGGGCTCGTCATCTATGCCATATGTGCAAATTGGGTTCATTTTAATGGCGTATGCATAGTCACTACGATGAGATTGCAAATATGACATATGGGTGATTTCATGCATAGCATATGACAAATCAAGCGGATTATCGAACATGATGTGACCAAGAGAATTATCACAAGAAATCCTATGTAACATGGCATCACAACTAATAGACTCCACACGGAAATCATCAAACTCATCATAAATGGGTAAATCATCGCATGGGGAAATCATACTAGCATGAAGCATGGTAATAGGTGGATCAACATCATGCAAGCAATCAATATCAAGAATGTCCACTAGTGGGACAAAAGCATCACCTTTACCTATGTTACCTTTCTCACTCCACTCATGTGGTGTAGGTGAGGTAGTAAGAATGAACTCGTGGTCATCGTCATCATCATGATGGAACCATGTGGGGGGTGCATCATAGTCCACCATGGCCATCGTCTTGTCCAAAGTAAGGATGAAGTAGTCGAGGATCAGCGTGTCATCATATATGGGACCTAGCACCAAATGAGAAGACACAATAGAGGTAGAGGGTAAGTCGTTAGAAATCGGAATGGCCTCACACTCCCTATCAACTACCTCACTCTCTCTATGTGGTGGTGGCTCACTCACTCCCTCAAGGTCGGTGCACTCAATGTCACATATGGTAGAGTCACTCAAGTGGTGGTGGTGGTGGTGGCTCTCCTCACATGGGAATTGGGGCAGCTCATCATATGTGGGACTAGTGGTGAAGTCACTCTCACTCTCAATAGGGTGGCAAAAGTCACTCAAGTCATCATACGTCGCCGTGGTCGAAGGGAAAATCCCATGCTCGATCGTCTCGTAGTCGTCGCCGTGGATGAAGGCTGAAGATGGCACATCATCACTCTCGCCATGGATGAAGGCCGAAGATGGCACATCATCACTCTCGCCTCCAAAGATGGAAGCATCATCCTTGCTCTCCACCATGCCAAATCTTGATCCTTGAGTTGCTCCGTAGTCGTACTTGTCGCCACATCGTCTTGAAAAAGAGTCGTGGTAGACTCGGCATCGTCATTGCCACAAAGAGGGATGGCGGTGAAGTCGAACTTGGGAACATCATCTTGGAGCTCGTCAGGCCTGGACATCTCGGTGGTACTAGCCTCATGCTCGCCTTCTTGGAGTGTGGTCGTCATGAAGTGAGCTCGGTGTCGAGTAGACTTGTCCTTCTTGAGTTCTTGTTCCGCCTTGAGAGCACCAATGTAGTTGTCATCGAGGGACTTGTAGTTCTTGAGGAAGATTGTCTTGGAGATGTCGTTGTTCAATCCCATCATGAAGTAGAACTTCATCCAAATGGGGTCGTCCACACCGGCTCGTTGTAAGGCTTTCTTCATGTTCTTGAAGTACTCATCGAGGGACTTGGATCCTTGTATGGTGTTCTCCAATTGGCGTTGAAGATGTTCCGTGTAGGTGGAAGGCACAAATTCTCGCCTCATCGCTTTCTTCATCGTGGGCCAAGTCATGGTGAACCTTGTAGAAGGTCTATGAAGCCACCATGTCGATGCGTAGTCGTGGAAGGTACTTGTGGCGCACTTCACTTGATTTGCGGAGGGGACTTGGTGTAGCTTGAGGTAGTCGTCCATCTTGCGCTCCCACTCGAGGTACTCTTCGGGGTCATGAGTCCCAAAGAATGGAATCTCATCGTCATCGGTAAAGTCGTAGTAGCTCGTGGAAGTAGTGTACGTGAGCTCGTGGAGTAGGCGAAGATGCCGTATGTCCGAAGGCGAAGATGCCTTGAAGTCACTTGGCGAAGATGCTAATGTTGTTGAAGAAGCCGTAGTGTCGAGGTTGAAGTCGTGGCTCTGTATAGCCCATGCGCACGGGGGTGTAGAAGGCCGTGTGCACGGGGTCCCGTGTGCACGGGGGTCGAAGGCCCGTGTGCACGGGGTTGGCAGAGAAGCCAACATGCTTTCGGAAGGCTGCTCTTCCATTATTTTTGTACGCCCTTGATGGCCTTGAGCTTCGTGGTCTTGTCGGTGTCGATGCTTGTGTGTACTTGCCAGAGATGGTAGCTTGGGAGCTTATGCACTTGAGCATCTTCTTGAAGATGAGGAAGACCGCTTGTGGTTGTTGATGAGGACCTTGAGCTCCTCCATGTGCTTGTCCATCTTGGCGTCAATGAAGTTCTTCATGGCATCAAACTCGTCGTCATGGTTGTAGACCAGAGATGATGTGATTTGCCTATCCATCACAAGACTCGAGCAAAGGTGAGTAGGAAATGAGATAAACAATACCAAGCTACCTTTTCCCAAAGTTGAGGATGTATCTCGTGTCAGTCAATGTGAAATGAAAGAATTGTGGAATTGGTACCGGACTTGTTCACTCACACCTACAAAGTAAAGCTTATCGAGTGGCTTGGTTAGGACAAGTGGCACAAATTCATGCAAATTGAAGACCAAGATATTGTAAATGTTGAAATAAATCCAAAGGACTCAAAATGCAAAGCAAGTGATCACAAATATAGAGGAGGGCCATAAAGAAACACACATGGTGGGATAATGGGGCTTGTGCAACTATAGGGATGAGCAATACAAAATTGCCTAACGAAGACTAAGCTCGTGTTGCACAAACACTAGGAGAGCACTAGCTTGATTGCACACTTGGGCATGATTCACCACTTGGCACCTATATGTATGCAACAAGAACGTGTCCTATTCCATGTATCCTCATGCACAAGTATCTCTTTTCATGCTCAACTCTCTTTTGCTTATAAGCTTATGATCTTTCTTTTCTTGCTTAAAAGCTTTTTTTTTGCTCTTCTCTTCCTTTCCACTTTTCTTATTGAGCCTCAACCAATCACATGAGATAAGTATCACAAGATATGCACGCGCGGGAGCAAGCAATTCTACTATATGATATATCAAATGATGCAACAATATGATATCGTATCACTATGGTGCACAAGTTCTCGCGAAGCCCAGCAATACTCGGATAGCTAGTCTCAATAGGTATGAAGGTATTCGCAAAGATGGTGGGGCTATCAAGATGTAATGGCAAGGAAGGAAAAGTTTATGATGGAATGGATACCTTCGTCACACTTAACCTTTCACGAAGTTGGGGGTAACCGACCTTGCTTCCGGTTGAAGATGGTCTCAAAGGATGGATGGTCGTCGTCGATGCAGAATGTCATGGTGGATGTAGTCGATGGAACGATATAAGTCGCCGGTGGTTGATGAAGATGTAACCATCCCTAAGTAGCTGAAACACCTTAGGAGACTCAAATCACAACTCAAACAACCACAAATACCAAAGGAACCAAAATGGGTTAGTTTGCGGAAGTTTTATGCGGTGGTGCAGAAGTTATGGCGGAAAGCCTATGCAAAATATGCAAAAATGCAAAAAAAATTGATTGAATCAAATGGTGGTAAAACCAAGATGAGCAGCTCGGGCACGTCGCTAGCTTTTCAACGAGCCAAAGAATACCCAAATCGGAGTTCGGGAGTGGGAGTTATGGCCGAAAACGTGAAGCGTGCGCGGCTGATTCTTGGAGGGCCGTGCGCACGAGGTCAAAGGCCCGTGGACATGGGGTCCCGTGCGCATGGTACAAGGCCGTGGACACAGGGTCTCTAGGGACGTTTTGGGGGCCCGTGCGCACGGGGTCTGGGGCCCGTGGGCACGGGGTGGGCGGAAATTTCGCGATTTCAAAGTTAGATTTGAGAGGGATAAAGAAAAATTAGGGTATGGGGACGCAATAGGAGGTGGATCTACTTGCTAGGCACCAGATCCATGGATTGAAATCAACAAAAACTCACAAGAAGCACCAACTAACAAAAAATTTGGTATGGCTCTTTTTGTGGGGATTTTTGAAATTGGGCAAGAACAAGCAAAATTAGGCTAGAAAACAAGGAGGGGGGCTCCAATTTCGTGAGTAACCATGGCTCATGATACCATAATGGTGTAGGGTGGAACCCTAGATGGAGATCTTTCATGAATTGGAGGGGAATTCCCAAGAACAAGAGGAACACAAAGGAGAAAACACAAGAGAACACTCAAGAACAAGTCAAATCACACATCCACTAGACTCAAATCCACACAAGATCCACAAAGGTACATAAACAACAAGAGGAACATGGGTACATGGTAAAGTTCATCTCAAATCCAAAGGAGATGAGGTCTTGGTGATCTAGGTAGATCCTTCCCTCAACGGGGCCTTGAATCCCTAGGGATCTTCTCCAAAGGAGGCCTTGAACTCCAATGGAGTGTCTCTCTCTCTCTCAAGAGGAGGAATCCCACAAGGGGAGGTACATGAGCTAAGCTCTAATGTCTAGATCTATTCTTAGCTAAGTCCAAATTGAGGAGGAAGAGGAGTATATATAGGTCCAGGGGATGAAGGGGTAAGCAGGGGCGAAATGGGGATTACATGGGCAAAGCCCGCAGCAACAATCAGGGGGGCCCGTGTGCACGGGGTAAGTGGAGCCCGTGCGCACGGCGTCTCCAAAGACCTGACGCATTAGCCCATGCGCACGGGGTCTGTGAGGCCCGTGGACACGGGGGTCCCGTGGGCATGGTACACGCCCGTGCGTAGGGGGTCTTCAGGACCGTCCAGCCTGGGAGGCCCATGGGCACGGGGTTGGGGAGGTCCGTGCGCATGGGGTCGCCTTAGAGCTTCTGCCTTCTTCTTGGTCGGTTCCTTCTCCGCTTCTAGGCTTCCCTCCAAGATGGTGTAGTTGTACTCTTCCGCAGGAACTCCTCCTCGCTATGTGTGAAGCTCCGACAATACCTATGAATGCACACGGAAGGAATGTCAAGTAGTATACCATCCTTGAAGGTGTCAAGTGAACACGTGTAAAGGAGATGATTCACCTTTATGTATGTGAAGTAGATGTGGCACGTGTCACTTGCCAAACGAACTCTTGACATGGTGATGTTCGTAGGATGCTTCGCATCACCCAGCCTTGGGTGGAACACTTCGAGCGGCCCCACCGTGGGCGATGGTTCGATCAGCACTAGTGTTCACAAAAAGCTAAGTACAACCACTTTACGCGGTGCGCCGCTGTTGTTGGAACTCCTCCTTCACGCAACCTTGGCAAGGCATGTTGCCTCTTTTTCGTGTGAGTCACTTGCGCGTCGAAAGGGGGGCCCCAGATCATTGCGTATTAGGGGTTCTCACTAGCCCTCGATGCCTCTCACCCCCTGGCCTTGTTCCAGGCATCGCAATCTGACATTCCAGTGGCGGCTGAGGCCTGCATGAGGGCCGGGCCCTGAAGACGTAGAGCATTTTTGGCAAGCAATAAAAAGAGGGGCGAGCCCCGTGAGGGAACATGGGGAGGAGGTACATGGTTTAAATCACGAAGGCATTAGTTGAGGTGGAAAGGGCATCAATTTTTCACGTACCCCTCGCGGGTCTTACATTGATCTATCGCAGATAGAAGGCGGACAGAGAAGCAACTTCGGAGGAACGCGTCCTGGCGTCGCGTGAATTTCCCACGAGCCGCGGCCACTTCGCGTTGTGCCTCGAAATGCTAAGTTAACCACCCCACGCGGCTCAGATGCCTTTGGTAGCGTTCCCTCTCTTCGTGACCTCGTCGATGGCGGAATCCTCTTCTCTCGCATGAGCCGCTTGCACGTCAAGGGGGACCTCCTAAGCATCACGCCTCAGGAGCTCTTACAGGACCTCGGGCCCCTCACCTCCTATCCTTGACCTAGGCATCGCGACCTGACATACCAGCGATGGCTAAGGCTTGAACGGGGCTTGGTCCAAGTGACGTAGAGCGTTAAGGTGATCATGAAGAGGAGGGCAAGCCTAACGAGGGGCGCCGAGATTGAACTTAATTTCGGACTACAAAAGTGTAAAATTAAAGGCGCAAGTGCCACGGTTTCTTACACGCCCCCACAGGGCCCATGTTATTCTGATGTAGGGAAAAAGAAAAACAAACAAAAGGAAACCTCCTCGCGAAGGCCGCTACTCCCAGGATGCCGGCTCAGGCACCGACCATGCCCTAGTCAAAGTCCTCGTCCTCGCTTTTGATGCCGGAGGAGCCGTCGCTGCTTCCTCTTCTGTCGGAGGGGGACGTGTCGCCGGGGTTGTCGCTGTCATCGCTCTCCATGCAGCACTTCAGGCGGCAGCCGATGACCCCGAAGATCTTCATGAAGAGCGTGGTGGCCCCATCGTACTTGAAGTGGAGGACGTGCCCGTCCTTCAAGCCGCGAGCGAGGGCAAACGACTTCCACCCCCACCTCAGGAACATGAAGTCGTAGGGGGTGAAGTACGTCGCCACCCAGGAAGGGCTGGTGTAGTGCCATTCGGCTGTAGCCGCAGGCCCAGAGGCGCGCGCTCTGCCATCTCCTCCGCGAAGGTGTCGGGGAGCCGAAGCCAGGAGCCAGGATCGCGGTGCATGCTCACGATGAAAACCCGTGCCGCGTCGGCGGAGTGGCTCCACGACCGGGGCGGTCGGGCGGCTGCACCGCTCCGCCCACCCCGGTCGCGGCCACCTCGCCCCCCGTGTCCGCGCCCATGGGTGGAGCATCCTCCGCGCCTGCCGGAGCCAACTTAGGGCATCACGAAGGGCGCCCACGTCCCCGAGGAGGCGCCCTGGGCGTGGCGACGGTTGTGTGAGGGTGGCCCCGCCCCTTCGCTGGCTTCGACAGCTCCACCTCTTCCAGCACCGCCTTCCCCTTCTCGGCGATGGAAAACCTCCTTAAGGCCGCCATGGCTCCAGTGACGGCGGGTGGAACTCGAGAGGCGTGAGCGAAGAAGATGAGCCAAGGGGTCCATCCCCTTGACTTATATAGCATTCGATGGGGGCCGATCCGCACCCCTTCGCCTTCTGAGGATGAATACAGAAGGAGAGCAATGATGGTCCTGCGTGGCGCCCGCCAGGCTTTATGTCAGCCTGGGCAGTTGCCGAGGCATCGTGGAGGAAGGAGGGGAGTCCGGTGCCCCGTCATGCGCCACGCGCCGAGCCTGACCCGCAGGCGGTCAGGGCCCACGCTGTTTCGCCCCCTCCCCTCACGGGCAGAGTCGTGCATGCCGCGGGCCCGAGGGCTACTATTGGGACAATGGGACTGGGGGTACCCAGGCCTGTCTGCCTACGGCCCAGTGCGTGGCGCCACCAGAAGGCCCAAGGCTAGCCCACCACTAGTGCTTCACGAGCAGGACCCTCGCGAGGGCCTCACCTCGCGAGGCATGCATCATCAAGAGTCATCGAGGGCATCGCGAGGCCCTCGCATGAGGCGGCTTCCCGAGGCCATCTCCCGAGGCCCTTCGCGGAGGCGTACTAATCAAGGACTAGGCAACTGAGCTGCACGGTCCTGCGTCTTCACATGGGTGACACGCGTGGCGATGAGCGGAGCCAGAAGGGTGCCAGCGGGCGCGGACAAGGAAGCATTCCTCTTTCATGCTAAGGGAGCAAGGGCAACACGACGGTTCCCAAAGCAATCCCCAAATGTTGGCATTTTGGTTCAAGAAGACCAGGACGGCGGGCTCACCAGGACGGAGGTCACCACCGAGCCCACCAGCGCGTCATGGCAGGAGGCTTTCATAGGCGAAGACCACCTTTAGTCAGGATAAGCTGTACTCCTATCCCCCTTCAAAATTGGCTGTTGTGCCAACCCTTCCCGCCTTGTGTTTTCAAGGGAAGAGGACCAAGGCCAGTATAAGTAGAGACAGGGTGCCACCGTAGAAGGGACAGATTCTTGGACTCTCCCAAGGCTGCTCACTTCCCTTGTACTCTCATACTCATCCTCCCTCGCGAGGCAATCCAAACACAAAGCAGGAGTAGGGTCTTACACCGCAAGGTGGCCCGGACCTGGGTAAACTGTCGTGTCCCCTGTTCATCTTTCCTCTCGCTTGAGCATGCCGGAGCATCGCCGTGGGATAGTGGGTCGTGAGACAGGGCTTAGCAAAGTTCGGCGAGTGCACCCGAGAGTTCGAACCTTTCTTGGGTCCCCGAAGCCCTGATTCCGACAGATGGGGACCCCATGATGGGATCCGCCTCTTGGCGCTTCTCCTCTTGGTGGCCCTCTCCCATCTCCTTGTCGAATTCAGGCCGAGGAACCTCGGTGCTAACACCAGATGGCTGGGCCAGTGGGGCGTCCCTGTGCATGGGGCTAGACTGGGGGCTGGCGATTGTGGTGTCGGCCGCTAGCGTTCCTTGTCCGACGCCTGCCGGATAGCCTCGATCCTCGGAGGTCTTGGCACGCTTCGCCCGCTGCGCCAGCGGTTCTTCGTCCCTGAAAGACAAGAGAAGTCAAAACAGGATAACAGTTGGATAAGTTAAAGCTTGGCTGGAAAAGCGACAAAGATTCACTTACTCCTCATCCGATTCAAGGAGGGCATTAATGTCATATTTGGGAGGCGGACGGGTCTCCCTGGCCCTCTTAATGGCCGACGGCAGCGGCGACAGATGCGATTTCGATGGAAGGAAGAAGATGGGGCAAAGGAGAGCGAGGGCAAATGAGCAAGGCCCCTTCGCAGTTACCTTTTTATGGGGAAAATGCAAGGGAGTGGCTCTTCGCTGTTCTCCCTAGCCGCGCCTCTCACAGGCGCACCGTGATGGGTAACTACAGCAGCAACCCACGTTTCCACGCCCCACATTTAAGGCACGGATTGGATGTGCGTCAGCGGGAATCATCATGATTACAAGATTACAGCGGAAGATTATGGCAGCCGTCCTCCGCCACGTGTGTCCGTGCATGTTTTTGGGCCTAGCCCAATGACGCGTCGGATGTGCGTGTCACACAGGCCCGGGGGCTCCTGTCGGTGCACTAAGAACGGAGTCCTTAGTACCCCGGACTCATGCACGGATGGTGGCAGCATTCCCGGCAAGGGGTCTTGAAGGAGGAACCGTTCTTTGAGAGATCAAGAAGTGCATCAAGAAGACCAAGAGCAATTCGAGCATCAAAACAATCCCTGCCGGCAATGCCGGGACGGCAAGGTGAAGACTCAGCAAGCCTCACGGCAAGCAAAACCCCGCCAAACCACCAGTGCTCCACCTCACCAGCCAGCTAGTAGCCGTTTGGTGAGGTGTCGAGCCCGCAAGCGGTGCGGTGGAGTGGATTACCTTTATCGACCCCCGCCCTAATGGCGTGTCAAGCTAATAGGAGGTAGTTGGGCAAGCGGTGCCTCATCCTTGTCGGGGCTTCTCCTCACGACACCTAGTGATACATTTAATTCATTTTTGTCCAAACTAGCAGAGTTAGGTATGATAGCACTATTTCTATCTAATAATCATGTAATGACCCTTTTGCCACTGTGGTAACCCCTTGTGCTATAAAACGAGGGCCAGGGCAAGGGTTCGAACCCATAGCAACTCCAAGCATACGTATCCGTGTAGCTGCCCTCCCCTTGCGACTTTCTGGGGGTGAGCGCTCCGTGTACTTGTGCACACACCCATTCAATACACCAAAGCAGGAGTAGAGTTTTACGCTTCTCAGCGGCCCAAACCTGGGTAAAAACCGCAGCGCCTCTTGTTGTTCTTGCTCTTTGTGTTGAGTGCACCCCCCTTGCCGAACTAGAAAGGGGCAGGATTGTCGCATAGATCGCCAGCTCCACGCCGACACCAGGAAATGTAACCATGCCTACGGACAACATCGATCAATTTTATATTTTTGTTTACTTGTACACCCTCTCACAACTTTGTCTTCAGTTGTGACGCAAATATTGGCGCTGATCTGTGAATCATTGAGGTCCATTAGCAGCCATGGTAGTTTCATTTGTATTTGATGGAATGTTGTAACGAGTCAACCTTGAGGCAAGAGGAAACCTTTTTTTTGCGGGAACCAAAGTTGAAACATTCATAGCATTACAATACAATTTCATTATGCTAGAAAAGTATGCGTACATATAAACAAATCATGAAAGCTTGATAGAAAGCCAGAAACCATTGAACTACATTTCGCTGAGATGTGGGACATCCTACATCCGGGTCCACCTGCCATGCACCAATATTGAGTGCACAGCTGTAGGGGAGATTCACCCTGGTCGTAGTGCCACAGTAATAATGACTAGCGAGTAGTCAAATCACAAAGCCCTAGCTTTGCTACAGTAAGTTGCTTGGACGAAGCAACCATCATTTCACTCTTCATTGAATCCGCTCGTGCTCCAATATTCCCAGAGTAAGTTGCTCAGACGAAGCAACCATCACTTCACCTTTCCCACATTAAGCACTTCTTTTTTTTATTCTAGAAACCACCACACACGAATATTGGATGGTAGCGGCACAGCATCAACTGTATGGGACTCAATTCAAAAACCAAAACCAACCAATGAACTACTAGATGGCGAGTGTAGGGAAACGCAGCAGAAAACAAAAAATTTCCGCCCTACGCACCAGCCCAGGACCACTATGGAGACTGCATACAAGGTTTTGATCATTTCGTTACCGACTCGTAGCGCAGCGGAAGTAGAGTCGATGACGATCGTCGGTGCAGATCCCCGCAGCTAGGATTTACAACCTCCCAACCGCGAGGATGTATACCCTCATCCGCCACCCGGACAGCCCTCCGGGAGGCGGTCGGACAGTCCCCGGACAGTGTCGCGGACAGCCCTTCGGGAGGACTCACAGAACTCGGACCGTCACATGGACAGCCCTTCGGGAGGCACTCACGAACAGCCCCACGGGCACTAAGATCGAAACTACGACCTCTCTACAGAGTTGCACACATACGGTGTCATCTATCCGGTAGGGCTTCGCCGTCCAGAACTAGTTCCCACCGGAACCCAGACAGCCTTTCGGCTCTACGAAACTCTTTTCGTGGGAGGGAGAGAGAAGCCAGATAATTGCATGGCATGAGTATGAGAGCAAGGGGATGAAGGAGATGGCAGCCCCAACACCTCCTTTTATAGGCCAAGGCAAGGGGTGGGGTGGGATGTTGAAATACCAAAATACCCAAGCTTCATGTCACACATGAAAGGGCATAATGGTAACACAAGGGGGGCACCAAGGGGACACCACCATGGCAGCCCTTGGGCCGGCCCACATCTTGTCCCCCCCCCATGGGGGGCCCCCCCAACAAGCCACCAACATGTCTCCATGAAACATGCATGCTCCCTAGACAAAAAGCCACCAAACATGCAACCCACGATTCGTGGGATCTTGTCCCCTCACGCTGAGACAAGATGTTTTCCGCGAAACTTTTTCTGAAAAATTCCAGAAGGTCCCAGAACATTTCTAGCACCCTCTAAAATTATTCTGGGCACGATCCGAAACATTTTCGGTGCGGTGGTTTTTATCAGCGGAAAGCATCAACAGCGATTACGGCAGTTTCGGAACATTTCCGGTTTTTCTCTCTGAAAATTCCCAGAAGTTCCCAGACCAATTCTGGCATCCTCTGAAAATTTCCAGGCGGTGCCGAAACCCTTTTTGACCAAATAATATATTCCAAAACAACTTTTTGGTTTTACCGAAACTCTTTCGGTGTTCTCTCTCTCGGAACTCTTCCGTTGTCTCCGAAACATTTTCGGCGACTTTCTCTCAGACTCCCTGTCTAGCGTTCAACAGATAGATGACCCTTAAGCGTGTGACCCTATAGGTTCGGTGAAGTATAGACATGACCGGAACACTTTCCGATCAATGATCAGCATCGGAGCCGTGGACACCCATATTGACCCCTATACCCACACGAATAAATATTCGAGTGAACCTCCAGTTGCCGTGTGCTATTCCTGTTGCTTCGCGATATGTTACAAATACCCGAGGTGAGACATGTTGGCATTCCCGTGGATCAACAAATTGTCCACTATGCTAGTTACCTCGTTACCGGTATTGTTCTCTTTTCTCGTTACCGTGTTCCGGCATCCCCGTGATCAAATCACAAAGTGTCTGGCCAGACGATGATGGATACCATAACACCGAGAGGGCCCAGAGATATCTCTCCATCGTCGGAGGAGCAAATCCCAATCTCGAGCTATCAAGTTACTTCACACACTTTTCCATGAACCCGTAAGCCGCCGTAATAGCCACCCATTTACGGATGACGTTTAACAAACCCCAAAGTTCATGAAGCAAGCATGAAGAAACCCGATACTCTCATGGTCTAAGGAATCATGCAAACGTTAACCATCTCTGTGTTATTAACCATTAACTTGTGACGAATGTATCTCATAGCATAACATCAATTCGGGTCGATTCAACACAAATGTTCTTCTAACATTGTGCCCTCAAAGTTGCTGGCATAGACATGCCCATGATCAGGAAAACAGAACCATCATGCAATACTTGAGCCAGTCATAGAGGCTTGACTAGGAATACATTTTATCGTTTATTATCCCACACGTGCATATGAGTCTTCCTCCAAGCCTTGTTTTATTGCAGACCCGAGAACCATAGCAGTTATAGCATGGAACATAAACCTAATTATGAACAGGGAGATAATTAATAACATTTATTATTGCCTCTAGGGCATATCTCCTACAGACTCCCACTTGCACTAGAGTCAATAATCTAGTTAATGCTAATGCACTTCACACCTGTGGCACACCGGTGTAAATATGCTTCGCTTGTGGTATAGCCGGATGTCCAACGGATCTGACAACTTCAGATCCGTGTGTATCTTTGCATATCCTCGTGTTTTCACGCTTTCACAAAGTTCATATTTTGTGTGGACTTGGCTTTGTAGGTATGTGAATCACAGGTCGAACCTGGATTCCTCAGACTGAGTTATGGAGCAACTACCTGCAGTAGTGTCCCATTGACCAAAGCCTTCTTGGAACCATACTAAGTTCATGAAAGAACTATATGATTCAGCATCTTGTTTGTCGCTTTTAAAAGCGGCAACATACTTCGCCTCTGTTATAGAATCCGCCACAGTAACTTGTTTGGAACAATTTCCAACTACCGTGCCACCATATTGTGTGTTACACAAAACCCTCAATTTAACTCGAAAATCGCTTGGAGCATGGATGAAGATTGTATCGATGTAACCTTTTACAACGAACTCTTCATGATCTCCGCTTGCGAGAAAACATGTCATCGGTGCTACTATAGTACTCAATGACCCTTTTTCACTGTTGTCCCATGATCAGAACTTTTGATCACTTTGGTATCTATACTCACAACAACTTTGGAGTATTGAACATATCTGGTTGTTTTACATACCATGGAATACATGATTAATCCAAACACAAGAGTGTGTGGAATCTCCATCATGTATTTTGCTCATCAGTGTTTTGGGACACCGAGTCTTGCAAAAACTCTTTCCATGTGACTTCGGCAAGAATCACTCCTTGACGTTTTTAATGCTAAAAGGTTTTAGCATTTTGTCAATATGTATCTTTGCTCAACCCCATTAGGCAAATCTATCTCCATAGATCATCATGCCTAATATAAAGGCTATTTAACCCAAGCACTTCATCGAAAAACTATTTTCAAATGAAGTCCTAATTCATGTCAAGAAATTTATTTCCAATTAACAATGTGTTAAGCACACAATGTTAGAAATTTTATTATGCTCCCACTTACTTTCTTGAATCATAAGCATCTTCGTTACCCATTGATGAAGTCAAACCCCTTTGACCATTTCATCAAAACACGAAGATTCCAACTCCATTTTGCTCTCTTCTATCCATTGCTGGAACTCTGAAGTTTGCATACTTACTAGCATCCTCTGGAATGACAAAATACCTTGGACTGTAACACATGCAAGTCCTTGGTTTCATTTCCATCATATGGAAATCCTATTGTCATCCATGTTTCATATCTCATGATTGAAATATGTATTAATTGCTAGTTCAACCCAAACCGACTTTAAGCATCGCTACAGTGAAACAACCTCATCGTAGTCAACTCCTTGAACTTGTTATTTCAACAAGTCGAGCTTTATGGATAAAACATTTTTATCTGTATCAGTTTTAAGTTCCATAAATATTCGTTAGACTCTAAGTCTTTCGAAAGGTGTATCAAGATTTTAATCTTGAAACATTTATATGGAAACTATCTCGGATTGTATTGGCATTTAGCCAATTCCGGAGTCAGGGCCCATCAACGCTTCCTTGTGTATCGTAGGTATACTGTTGTCCAACAACAATATCTCGTCTGCGCACCTGATAGGTTTGCACGAGCTTTGCCTACGTGGTTCAGCTGCAAGTTCGACCGAAGTCCATACATTTTATTGTAGAGACTTCCGTATCAGTCGTAGTAGGAAACTCTGGAATTACTTCCAAGGTCTCTTTCCTTTGACCTGGTGACGGAGATACTGGTTATCTCGTCGAGTTGCATTATTCTCCCACTCACCTTTTTGAAAGAACCATTTTCTTCAAAAAGCATACCGTTCTTTGTGGAAAACCTATTTGCCTCGGTATAGTGAGGGAGGAATACCCAATTGCTTGGGATAACCTACAAAGTAGCACTTGTCTGATTTGGAATAGGTTTGTAACCTTTTACACAAGCCCCATATTCCAAATGTTTAAGAAAAGATATAACATGGTTGGGCGTACCATACCATGGCGTCATTTCAACAGACCTGATGGAGCTCTTTTCAGTGTAAAAGCCGCAGTCTCTAAAGCATCACTTTCAAAAGGAATAATGGCAAATTTATTTATGTCATCTTTGATCTTACCATGTCATAATTGGTTCAATTACATCTTCACAGACTTTCCACATGCAGTGGTGTTCCGGGAGGTGTAAGTTATGAAACCCCTTTCACAACTCATCAGACATTCGCTAAACTTGTAACTCAAATATTCCTTTCTGCAATCGAATTGTAGAAACATAATTTTCTTGTTACAATAACTTCTACTTCATTCTTGAAAACCTTTTGAATAAATTCAAAAGATCTAGACTTACGTCTCATCAAGTAAATATCCATATATCTACTTGAGTCATTTTTGAAGGTAGACAAATCCACTGTTTGCAACAATATTTATCGGACTACATACATCAAAATGTATGATCACCAATAAGTTCTTTGCTCGTTCCTTATGGCCTGTGAACGGTATTTCAGGCACTTCACTTTTCGGAGGAAATTTGCAAGTGTCAGATGATTCAAAATCAAAGGACTTCAAAAATCCATCATAATGGAATTTATCCATGCGGGTTTCTCCAATGTGACCAAATGTAGTGCCACACTTGTGTGGTATTCTCTTAGTCTTACGACATTTAGCGTCAGTATTATGGATGTATCATAATACTATCAATATTCATAACATACATCCCACCTTGGATGGAAGTATGGCCCTTCATGTTATTCATAATACTGAACAACAATTGTTGTTTTTATGAACAACTCTTTTGCAACAAACATTTTGCAACAAACATTTTGCAATGGGCTAGAGTGTGTGAAACTCTAAAATGAATTATGAAAGTAAACACAAAGGTAATATATTATTATCAATATTCATAACATACATCTCATTCATAATGAAAGTATGGCCCTTATGTTATTCATAACATCGAACATCAAAAGTTCTCTTATGAACAACCTTCTTGCAACATACCTTATGCAAAGGGCTAGAGTTTGTGAAAACTCTAAATGAATTATGAAAATAAATACAGACGGTAATACACTGATGGAAGGTATAGTAACATTTACTATGTTCCGTGTGTATACCTAAACCTCATTCCTGGCTAGTCTTTCAGACCATAGTAGTTCTTACATCGAGTTGCAACAGAAAGCAATCGAGCGGGTATCTTTGTGATTAACTCACAATACCCAAGAATTAGTGATTAACAATTTAATCATAATTCCCAAGAACTATATCTTTGACCAGCCTTCTATACATCAAAAACTTGTATGACATTCATACATGAGCTGGATATTCCATTCTTCTTTCTTTTTGCCTTTATACTTCTAACAGTTTAACTTTTAGTATTTCTCCTACTTCCAGAAGAAGCACCCAACTTAAGAGTGGCGTTAGCCCCGGACTTCCTAGGCATGAAAGTTTCACTAACACCCTTCGGACACTTCCTTTCTCTTTAAGTTGTTGTTTTATTCACCTTTCATCATATGACAGGCGTTCTTCTGGATCCCTCTCTTATCAGTCTAATGCATAGTAAACTCCTTTACTAATAGTTTGCAAACAAACACTGCTTTGGATATCTCATATCTTTTAGCCTTTGCCTGTCTCTGAAAATGATTTTCAGATTCCATGAATATCACATAACTATCCAAACTTTTGAAGTTCGGGTCTCATGGAATCAAACATATTGCACTTGACTGAAACGGAATTCTAGCTTTTGGATCGAAGGACGAGAGTCACATGATCCATAGCATAAGCGAGAGAATACCGAAAGTATGCGATGGGACAAAGTCCTTCTCGGCACTCTTGAGGACAATCCTCACATTACGTTACCAACCGTAAAGTTTTAACCAGATATTTAACAGCTATTCAATTTTAACAGGGAAGGTGGAAACGCGAGCCATTATTCTACAACTATTATGCAAAATACACTTAGACAGTGTTCAAAATTAATTGCACTGAGAATTAAACAAGTTAATTCATCAGTGCGCTCCCACTCAAATCAATATCTCTCATAATTGATTGTGAGTGATTCAAGATCTGCATATCAATTCAACGCCATTGACGGGTTCATCACTGATGACGTGAATTTCAATCGGTAGGCCAACTTGCCAATCACATCTCTATGTGACTCTTGTCCATCTTTCGATGCGTGTGTTCCGAGCTCAGGACTGTCCTGCCTGAACGTCAAGACAACCAAGTGATCACGCAGTGAGGTCTGACCTTCACCCGCCTTACACCTCTCTAATCGTTCGTGCTCATGTGTACATGGCGCACCCCGAAAAGATACGTGTTGTAGACGGTGCTACACTTGGGAGAACACTAACTACTTGATATTTTTGTGAGAGATCACCCTAATAAAAGCAACTACCACGCAATCAAGAAGGGTGCACCATAAGGGATAAACATCTCAGGTAATTCATAATAGCATGATATGGTATAGCCCTTTTTGATGGAGAAGTCTTTCAATTCTTCGTCTTCGGCATTCGCGTCGATGTTCACCTTCGCGAAGATTGCCACCACCTTGTCGATGCACCAGATAATATTGCTATCTCTATAGCTAATAAAATAATGCATTACACAAGATTGACACACAGGTCATTTAGAGTGCAATCATATGGCTCCAGCCATCATGCCAAATCATGACACGCAGGTCATGTTAATCAATTTACATCATATAGACATCTCATACATAATCAAATTATTATGAGCACTGCTATACCACATCATATGCACATGCAAACCCTCCTGCAAAACCAAGTTAGACGCCTCTAATCGGTTCATGCAAAAACTTGGTTTCCGTGGCTTCTAAGGTTTCGAAACAAACCAAAGCTACCAACATTCATCATCAAGTATGATTATTCAAGTCGCTAGATTAACTTTCCAGGGTGTATGAAAACCGAGATAATAAAATCTCGAGCCCCATACTAAACTTCGTCATACGCATGACCCCCGTGCAGATCATATCTGCATTGCCCTTTCGTCTGCGAAACATCCATCTTTCATTGACTAAAGTGGAACCCAAAGAACTGTTAGCACTTCGTTGATCTGTCAATCAGCATACTCAGGAGCAGCATGAAAGGATCGCGGATTGCCAGAACTTTGTCAGATTCCACAATGCTGTCAAGATCAGGACTACGCAAATTCGAGGGAAGCAACAAGAACATCGGGTAACAGATTTCATCTGCTACCCGCACAAATAATTTTCAGTAATAGAACTCATCTACTACATAATTATATTGTGCAACACCCATACATCTCCATGTATTCTAGATCGCAACCTGCATCTACGCATAGCACGGCTCATGATGCCACTGTAGGGAAACGCAGCAGAAAACAAAAATTTTCCGCCCTACGCACCAGCCCAGGACCACTATGGAGACTGCATACAAGGTTTTGATCATTTCGTTATCGACTCGTAGCACAGCGGAAGTAGAGTCGATGACGATCATCGGTGCAGATCCCCGCAGCTAGGATTTACAACCTCCCAACCGCGAGGATGTATACCCTCATCCGCCACCCGGACAGCCCTCCGGGAGGCGGTCGGACAGTCCCCGGACGGTGTCGCGGACAGCCCTTCGGGAGGACTCACAGAACTCGGACCGTCACATGGACAGCCCTTCGGGAGGACTCACAGAACTCGGACCGTCACATGGACAGCCCTTCGGGAGGCACTCATGACCAGCCCCACGGGCACTAAGATCGAAACTACGACCTCTCTACAGAGTTGCACACATACGGTGTCATCTATCCGGCAGGGCTTCGCCGTCCAGAACTAGTTCCCACCGGAACCCAGACAGCCTTTCGGCTCTACGAAACTCTTTTCGTGGGAGGGAGAGAGAAGCCAGATAATTGCATGGCATGAGTATGAGAGCAAGGGGATGAAGGAGATGGCAGCCCCAACTCCTCCTTTTATAGGCCAAGGCAAGGGGTGGGGTGGGATGTTGAAATACCAAAATACCCAAGCTTCATGTCACACATGAAAGGGCATAATGGTAACACAAGGGGGGCACCAAGGGGACACCACCATGGCAGCCCTTGGGCCGGCCCACATCTTGTCCCCCCCCCATGGGGGGGCCCCCCCAACAAGCCACCAACATGTCTCCATGAAACATGCATGCTCCCTAGACAAAAAGCCACCAAACATGCAACCCCCGATTCGTGGGATCTTGTCCCCTCACGCTGAGACAAGATGTTTTCCGCGAAACTTTTTCTGAAAAATTCCAGAAGGTCCCAGAACATTTCTAGCACCCTCTAAAATTATTCTGGGCATGATCCGAAACATTTTTGGTGCGGTGGTTTTCATCAGCGGAAAGCATCAACAGCGGTTACGGCAGTTTCGGAACATTTCCGGTTTTTCTCTCTGAAAATTCCCAGAAGTTCCCAGACCAATTCTGGCATCCTCTGAAAATTTCCAGGCGGTGTCGAAACCCTTTTGGACCAAATAATATATTCTGAAACAACTTTTCGGTTTTACCGAAACTCTTTTGGTGTTCTCTCTCTCGGAACTCTTCCGTTGTCTCCGAAACATTTTCGGTGACTTTCTCTCAGACTCCCTGTCTAGCGTTCAACAGATAGATGACCCTTAAGCGTGTGACCCTATAGGTTCGGTGAAGTATAGACATGACCGGAACACTTTCCGATCAATGATCAGCATCGGAGCCGTGGACACCCATATTGACCCCTATACCCACACGAATAAATATTCGAGTGAACCTCCAGTTGCCGTGTGCTATTCCTGTTGCTTCGCGATATGTTACAAATACCCGAGGTGAGACATGTTGGCATTCCCGTGGATCAACAAATTGTCCACTATGCTAGTTACCTCGTTACCGGTATTGTTCTCTTTTCTCGTTACCGTGTTCCGGCATCCCCGTGATCAAATCACAAAGTGTCTGGCCAGACGATGATGGATACCATAACACCGAGAGGGCCCAGAGATATCTCTCCATCGTCGGAGGAGCAAATCCCAATCTCGAGCTATCAAGTTACTTCACACACTTTTCCATGAACCCGTAAGCCGCCGTAATAGCCACCCATTTACGGATGACGTTTAACAAACCCCAAAGTTCATGAAGCAAGCATGAAGAAACCCGATACTCTCATGGTCTAAGGAATCATGCAAACATTAACCATCTCTGTGTTATTAACCATTAACTTGTGACGAATGTATCTCATAGCATAACATCAATTCGGGTCAATTCAACACAAATGTTCTTCTAACATTGTGCCCTCAAAGTTGCTGGCATAGACATGCCCATGATCAGGAAAACAGAACCATCATGCAACACTTGAGCCAGTCATAGAGGCTTGACTAGGAATACATTTTATCGTTTATTATCCCACACGTGCATATGAGTCTTCCTCCAAGCCTCGTTTTATTGCAGACCCGAGAACCATAGCAGTTATAGCATGGAACATAAACCTAATTATGAACAGGGAGATAATTAATAACATTTATTATTGCCTCTAGGGCATATCTCCTACAGCGAGCATTACTAGTAGTAGTATTTTATATTCAGTGATATAAAATCAACCCAATCTTCTCCACATCCAGTAGACCGGAAGAGTCCGAAACACGGCAGCCCGGTGTAGTTACATCATCATGGCCCACCTCACGGTATCACGATATTTCTTGGCCTCTGTGCGACACCTATCCACCATCCCGCATCGCTTTCTCGCTCCTTGTCTCTCTCAAAGTGCGACAGGCTGGCGGTTTTGCCGTCTATTGAGGTTGGTTTACTCACACTCCCTCCCACATGTTAAGAGTGTGGTTAATAGTATAGACAACTACTGGCTATATGGTCTTGCCACATCATCTATAGCCAAGCTTATAGCCAACAAGTACAATTGTTGCATATAAATATGTACTAATTTTTTGATACATGGCCCACCTCACTCTCTCACAACATGCCTAGGAGCACGTGATGTAGCCAGCTGCTAATAGTAGCCCACTTCCCTTCTCTCTCCTCCTCTCTCTCCTCCAACTCATCCAAAATATAATATTTAAAGGCTTACATCCCGCCTACGTCATCCTATTGTACTTACTCTAAGAGCATTCTAAAAAAAATAATCTAGTGATATGCCAAGAGGAAGCCCTTTGACCGACGGACCAAATGAGAGGGCGTTCTTGGTCATTGTACTCCTCACACATGCATGCGTTGCGACATGAGATACTACTACGAATCAAAGAAAAGAAATGGAGGGAGTACGATGATGTGCCACCAGAATAGATCTAGCAGCCAGCTATACTAGTGAGTAGGTGACCTTGCGCTTGGCTCTTCGCCTCTTCCTAAAGTCGAAAATGATGATGGTACTATAGTACTATATACTTCTGGCAATCAGACACCAAAAGAACTTCTACACGACCACCGCCTATATAAGCGCACTATTATAAAGCAAAAGCTTCTCCTCATCATGCGAGCAACCGTGCACGCGTGGGGGAGGGAGAGGTCGTAGTAAGCAAGCTTCTCCTCATTCTGTGAGTTGACGGGACACATCAAAGTAGTGTAGTCTCCAAAAAGGGTCGACCATGTCCATGGCTACCATCCCATGCTCCGTCATTGAGTGCGTGCATGATTCACGTTGTCGGTGTGGATCGACTATCTATGGGGTGTTCTAGCCCCTTTTGGTTTGTGAGGGGATTGCACAAAACGCAACGTGCAGGAATAGTAGAAAGCGCAAGGATTTTACCTAGGTTCAGGCCACCTTTGAGGTGTAACACCCTACTCCTGCTTTTGGTGTATTGAGAATGTGGAGCACAAGTACATGGAGCGCTCTCCCCCAGCAAGGTGCTAGGAGAAGGCAGCTACATGAGCAAACGTGCGTGGAGTTTGAATGGGTTCGAACCCTTGTAAAGGTTGCCCTGGCCCTCCTTTTACAACCCAAGGTGTTACCACAGAGTCAAAAGGGTAATTACACAACGATTAGATAGCATACAACGCTATCATTCCTAACTCTTCTAGTTAGGATAAAAAGCATTTAATGCATCGCTAGGTATCAGGAGGAGGAGAAGCCCCGGCAAGGATGCAGCACCGCTTGCCCAGCTAACTCCTATTAGCTTCACACGCCATTTGGACGGGTGTCAATAAAGGTAATCTTCTCTCCAGCGTGCCGACACATACCGGCGAACTCCACCTTGCTACCTGCGGGCTCGACACCTCACTAATTGGCGACCAGCTGGCTGGTGAGGTGGAGCGGTGGTAGTTGGCGGGGGTCTGCTAGCCACGGGTCTTGCTGGGTCTTCACCTTGCCGGCTCGATCCTGCCAACAAAGGTTGCTTCCAGTGATTTGCCTTTATGCTTGTCTTGTTCTGTTCCTTGGTCTTCTTGATGTGCGTCATGATCTTTCAAGGAGCAGTTTCTTTGATCCAAGAACCTTCACGGAGACTAACGTTTGGCGGGGAAGCTGCCACTTGTCTATTCATTGGTTAGGGTATTACACACCCATGTTTAATACGCCGATAGGAGCCCCTGGGCCTAGGCCACACGTGCTGCCTGGCATCGTTGGGCAAGGCCCAAACAATGCACAGACAGGTAGTGTTGATTTTATAGGAATGATGTTTGTGTCTTGAGATCTTCTTTTGCTTCTTCATTAATCTGACTTTGAGCTAGCCCCCAGCCTTCCTCTAGTATTCTTATCGTATAGGTGGCTTTCACCACTCGCGCTAGAAACCAAGGGCACGTACATATGCGGGTCGCCACCAGGCTCAGCCTGGGCAAGCCCACGATCGCGCATGGCTTGAGGTAACTGCCATTTCTGTCATCACTCACTCCTTTTACTACAGCCCCTCCCATGATACGGATTAGGCGTGAGATGTGGGATTGGTGCAGAAGGGCGGTTGTGGCGATAGTGCTTTGATCAGATAAGCCAGGACGCCTGATTGGCGAGACTGGGCGGTTGATGGAGTAAAGCGCCTGCTAGAAATGCAGGACGTGGGATTGGTGGAGCGAGGCGGTTGCCCTAGGGTAGTGGAGAGCCAGCCCCCATGCCTTTCCCTATAAAAGGAGGGGGTCATGGGAGGCGATGCTCATCCACCTCTCCCTTCTCCATTCTTCTTGCGTCTGCCACCACCATGGTGAGAAGAATAGGTCAGGCTCATGCTTCCGCTGCGGTAGCGAGAGCTTCTCCTCGGCAACACGCCCTCGCTTCGGCAGCGGCTACGGAGGCTGGATCCAGTGCGCGGGGCGGGGCCATAGGTCGAGGTCGAGGATGACGAGGCGCTCATGGTCGAGGAGGCCGGACTGGAGCGCTAGTTGTTCCGCCTCCAGCCGCTCCACGCCCGGCGGAAGGCCACAAGGGGTACACCATGCTCGAGTTCATCGTGGAGCTACGTGATCCACCGCGAAGCCGGCTGCGACTTCTTCGTCCGTTTGCGAGGGTAATGGAGATTGACCAGCCACTCGGTTTGTGGCTACGCGTGAACGGTTGCTGCAATGGCGCCGTTTGGGTGAATGTTGAGTTCCTCGCCAGCGGCATCATGTACCTCACCTAAGGGTGGAAATCCTTCGCTCATGCCCGCTATCTAGCGGAGGGGTACATCCTCCACTTCAAGGTGGTGGAGTCTGATACGCTCTCTGTGAAGCTCTTCGAGGCTTCAGGCGCTCGTATGGAGTGTTGCGCGGAGAGCTCAAGCAACAGCGAAAGCTCCTCCTTGAGCGACAGTGACGAGGAGGAGGCGGATGGTGAAGACGACGGTGGAGAGTCTCCGGTCATCAAGTCTGAAGACAATGACTCGGACTCCAGCTGAACGTCGGCAGCACCATCATCACCAGCTGAGCACCGGCAGTACCATCATCTGTAGCTGGACACCGGCAGAAAGGTCTGTTGGGAGCTCTTTGCCTAGGCGCCCCTTTTGCCCTGGGTTGCACTCGATGTAAACCCTACAAGGAAAGGGCTAGAGAAAACATTAACGATCATTTTCTTTTTTAACCAATATGTAACATTTGTCGTGCTCGAATAAAGATGTACTATTTCCCTTATCCATGCTTATCTCTATATGAATTGGATCCGATACCCTACATAGTTTGGAAACTCGTCGGAACACATACTTGCCGCGAGCGCTTTGAAGGACTGGTCCTAAGCGGCCTACTGGAAGTAAGGTATCCGGCAAGGTGACTTGCCATCTCTCAATGCAGCTGCAAATTACCCTGTCGAATAGACTTGAGGCAAGGATAAGAGCGCGAACGAAACATGGCAAGATTCCTTCGCATGCAGGTTTCTCATACATGTGTAAACTCGAAAAAAAGAAAAATTACGAATGTAACAAAGAAATTTTTAGTTGCTTTTCAACTTATCTTTCTTTCATGTACTTCTTGTCGTGTGAAATGAAATGAACGCCAAACGCCGCCACCTGGAATGGTACTCCATCGTCCCCCCCCCCCCCCCCCCCCCCGAGAAACATGAATGCGAGGAATCCTTCTGCCTTTCTGAAAAAGAAAGAGGAGGAAAGGGAAGTGTGGAGATCTTGGCGGTATGTCAGACATTTCATGCAAACAAAGTGTAATCACATCATATTATGCACTAGTACATAAGTAAATATGCATAAAAAGTTGCAGAACACTTAGCTTTATTCACATATGCATAGGGTCTGTGCCTGGCTTTATACAAAGGGTTACAAGTCTTTGAGACTAGGCTTGTACAAAAGGGGTTGCCGAGGCAAGGCCCGGCAACTATGCCTCATGGGTAGAACTTGCGAAGATGCTTGATGTTCCATGAGTTTTGCACACGAATGCCATCTTCGGTCTCCAGACGGACTGCGCCAGGTCTGGTGACTTGTACTACCCGATAAGGGCCTTCCCACTTTGGCGTCAACTTGTTTGATCCCTAGGTGGATTGAACGCGCCGAAGGACAAGGTCGCCTTCCTCAGGGCTTCAAGCATGAACTTTGTGGCTATGATAGCAGCGCAAGGCTTGCTGGTAGCGTGCAGGTCGCACAACTACCCAAAGATGATCTTCCTCAAGGAGCACGACATCGTCTGCCGGAGTTGCTCTTGCTCTACCTCGTCATAGGCAGGCACTCGAGGTGACCCATATATCAGTCTGTGGGTAACAGCGCTTCTGCACCATAAACTAGGAAGAAGGGTGTTTGGCCAGTAGCTCGATGTGGTGTCGTTCTGAGTGACCAAAGAACCATCGGCAATTCATCAATCCAGTGTCTCCCGCACTTGTGCGGCCTATCAAATGTTCTCATCTTGAGACCGCGCAACACTTCAACATTCATCCTTTCTGCTTGTCCATTGCTTCTCGGATGAGCAATAGAAGCAAAGCAAACCTTGCTCCCAAGGCTCTGGATATACTGCATGAAGGTGCGGCTCATGAACTGTGTGTCGTTGTCGGTGATGACTCTATTTGGGACTCCAAAATAGCAAACTAGTCCTTTAAAGAACTTGATGGCTGACTGTGTTGTTACCTTTCTCACTGGTTCTACTTCATGCCACTTTGTGAACTAGTCGAGCCCCCGGTAGCACGGGGGAAGGGGCCAAAGATATCGAGCCCCCGGACCGAAAGGGGCCAGGAGGAAGGATTGTTTGAAGAACTTGGGCTGGCTGATGTTAGCTATCATTTTGGAGGAAAAGGTGTCCCGTCTTTCGGTGAGATGGTAGCTATCATTTTGGAGGAAGTCGACTTTGACGATCCGACTACGAACGTATGAAGACGTCGCGCCTTAGCAATCGCTAAACCAAATTCAAGAGGTTATTGACCACGCCGGAGCAGGATCAACCTGACCACGAGGGTCTGTTTCCTGTAGGCAAACAAAGAACAAGCAAGAAACTGAGATTGCAATCTAGATATTGCGAATTTAAGAGGAAAGCTTTATTGATCAAAGTGGGGTTCTGTGACATCTTTGTCTGGTCGTTGAACACAAACGAAGTACACGACTTGCAGCTATGGCAAACTTTAATCTAAACAAAGCCCAAAGACTAAACGGTGCCTTAAGAGCTGTATTTGTAGGGGGAAAGAGAGGGGATTTCGTCCCCCCTTGGAAAGGTGGGACTAAAACAACTCCTCAGTCATTTCCCCTACAATACAGACTCTAAAAAACATCCTATAAGTAATATTTCAAAATTACATGGGCCTAGCCCAAAACTAAGGTGGCGTAGCACCTATATTAAGCTTATGGACAAAATTTATGAAAGGACTTCTTGTATATTTTGTCCATGTCCTTGTACTTCACCATGGTGGCTCCAAAGAGCTGAAAACTCCAACAGAAACTCGGTTCTTGCTCCCCTTCCGCACGCCATCTTCTCCATGCTTGATCATGCTCCAATGTTCATTGTTCTTGTCCATGCTTGGCCCTTCATTTATAAGCAAAACAAATGTATCCAATTTAGGCAACATCATATTGTCATGAACATTGGAATCATTACCAAGAAACAAAAGTACCTAGCAATTTAATTGGCGTGTGCGAGCTCTAGTAGTTGGTCCAGTATATGTAGCCGTAGGGGCTGTGGGTGTAACTTTGTTAGTGATGTCCTCGTCATCCCCCCATTCTTGAATTGAAGTCGTCCTCGACGGAAGCTCATCTTTCTCACCCAAGCAAGGCTTCAAATCTGCAATGTTAAAAGTGGGACTAACCCCAAAATCTGAAGGTAGCTCAAGTTTATATGCATTATCATTTATTTTCTCTAACACCTTAAAAGGACTATCAGCACGTGGCATTAGCTTTGACTTGTGCAAATCAGAAAACCTATCCTTAGGCAAATGTAACCAAACAAGATATGCAGGTGCAAAGACAACACATTTTCTACCCTTACTCCGACAAGTTTATATTTAGCATTCATGCGCTCAATATTTTCCTTAGTTAACTCATGCGTTTTGAAGATCAATTTAGCACGTTGTTTAGCATCAATATTAACCTTCTCCGAAGATGGAAGAGGCAACAAATCAATGGGTGCACGAGGTAGGAAACCATACACAATCTCAAAAGGGCACATCTTAGTAGTAGAATGCACCAAAGGATTATAAGCAAATTCAATATGAGGCAAGCATTCTTCCCACATTTTAAGGTTATTCTTCAAAACAGCCCTAAGCATAGTAGACAATGTTCTATTAACTACTCCAGTTTGTCCATAAGTTTGGGGGTGACATGTAGTACTAAAATGCAATTTAGTCCCCAACTTAGCCCATAAACATCTCCAAAAATGGCTAATAAATTTATTATCACGATCTGAAACAATTGTATTTGGCACACCATGAAAGTGAGTAATTTCATGAAAGAACAAATCAGCAACATTAGCAGCAACATCACTTTTATGACATGGTATAAAGTGTGCCATTTTCGAGAATCTATCCACGACAACAAATATGCTATCCCTCCCCTTCTTTGTTCGAGGTAAACCCAAAACAAAGTACATAGATATATCCTCCCATGGAACACTAGGTACAGGCAAAGGCATATATAAACCATGAGGATTGAGTCGTGACTTAGCTTTTTGACATGTAGTGCAGCGAGCAACAAAACGCTCAACATCCAGTCTCATCTTTGGCCAAAAGGAATGTGTCACAGGTATGTCCTCCGTTTTCTTCACGCCAAAATGTCCCATTAATCCTCCTCCATGCGCCTCCTGCAACAACAAAAGATGAACGGAGCTAGCTGGAATGCATAGCTTGTTAGCACGAAACACAAATCCATCATTAATGGCAAGCTTATTCCATGTTCTTCCTTCTTTACAATTCTGCATCACATCTTTTCAGCATCATGCACATATTAATCTTTGATGGCATCCAAACTAAATATTTTAAAGTCAAGTTGTGCAAGCATAGTATAACGACGAGACAATGCATCAGCAATAACATTTTCTTTAACCTTCTTATGTTTAATGACATAAGGGAAAGTCTCAATGAATTCAACCCATTTCGCATGTCTACGGTTCAGTTTAGCTTGACTTTTAATATGTTTCAAAGATTCTCTGGGCCATAAATAATTTTGCCATGTTTCAAAAGTCCGAACAAGAGCATATAATTCCTTAGCATAAGTAGAACAATTCAGACTAGGCACACTCAATTTTTCAGAGAAGTATGCAAAAGGTTTACCATCTTGTAATAACACACCTCCTAATCCAATTCCACTATGTCGGTGTACTAGAATAGGGGTACCCTAGTACCCCGTACTTGTGCACGGGCAGTAGTAGCATCCCGCGGCCAGGCTTGCGGGAGGACAGCCAGAGAGAAGCTCAAGATTATTAAGCCATTCAAGAACAAAGTATACAAAGCAAGAGTTAAGGCCCCGGCAAGAGGAGCTTGCCGGGAGGGACAGCTGAAGCCCAGCCTGGGCATTGCTGTAGCAGAGTACTTGCCGCGGCAAGGTACTTGCCCCAGCAAGTCATTGGCTGCGGCAAGATAGCGGCTGCGGCAAGGTACTTGCCCTGGCAAGTTACCTTGCGCGGCAAACTATGGGTTGCGGCAAGCTGTCAGGTGCGGCAAGGTCTTGCCGCGGCAAGCGTTACTGTACCACTGTGCTACTGTGCTGCTCCGGTGCCTCTGCCAGCGTGGCGCTCTGGGTCCTTCCAAGCGTGCGTGGCAGGGCACTGGGTAGACGGCGGTGCACTGTAGCTAGCGGTGCAGGAGCAGGTGGGATAGGCTTTTCCCACGTCCAAGACGTCCGGGTACATGTATGTGGACAGCAAAGGCATGGGCATTTAATGCCCTTGTCCCCTGCCGTCAGTGGTAGGTAGGACATGTCATCCTGGTAATAGTGGCCTTACTGTAGCAACTTTCCACCTCTACCTTTACTGTTTGCCACCTGTTGGTGACCCCTTTGTGCGTATAAAAGGAGGCCCATAGGCAACGTGGAGGGGAAAAAGGAGGAACTGGGAGATGGAGAACTCCAGTATTGTACGCAGCTACTCGGTACTGTAGCGCTCCTGGAGCTAGAACAATCATACAGATAATAAACCAAAAAGCAGGAGTAGGGTTTTACGCATCCGTGCGGCCCGAACCTGGGTAAATCTCTCTCGTGCACTGTCGTGTTCTTCGCTAGATTTGCTCTTCGTGCGACCGTCTCTCCCTGCCGAACGTAAAGGGGTCCTTCCCTGGGTCCCATAGGTGATCGCGGATTCGTCCCCGACATCTTTGGCGCGCCAGGTAGGGGGAAGGAGGCTGTGTGAACCTAATCTAGCGATTTGCGCGTTAGTTTTTGGGCCATCCTCCGTCTTATGGCTCCAAAAAAGAAGACTTCAGCCATCGGTGCGTCTACGTCCAACCCGCCTGCTCCCATGCAGGAGGGTGCCGACGTGATTGCGGCTGCTGGGGGGACTGGAGAGCGAGAGCTCCTATTACCTCCACCTGTCCAAAACCGGGCCAGCAACGCCAATCTTGGCGCTGCTGGGTCTGGGAACGCAGCGCTGCTCGCTGCTGCTGGCCCTGCAAGCTCCAGAAACGGTGCTGCGTGTTCTGGAACGCCTGCGCCGGTTCAGACGCCGCGGCCTTCGCAAGAAGCCCGTGACAGGCAGCGTCCTGACGCCCCAGGTGCCAGGCGCTCCCTGGATAATGAACTTGCGCATCGATCTCGAGATGCGCGGGGTCACCATACGCAACAACACGTTGGCGGGGTCGAGGTGCGGTCGCCTGGGCGTGGAGATGCTCCTTCTAACACTGTTAGGAGTAAGAGCATCCCACAGTCCTCACGCCACTCGATACCTCCCTCACCAGCAGAAGCGTTGGCGCATGCGCAGCTGCTCCTGAACTTCCCTCCACCAGCAGATAAGCTTGACGAGTGGAGGGCAACCATTCAGAGCCTTCTCAGCTTCGCTGATGCCGACCCGGTGCGCGCGGCCGACAAGAGAACTGGTGACAATGCTGTCACCAACAAGAACGGCGAGGGGGCGACAACCGTACACTCCCCACCCAGACGGCCTCGGTCGCCGACACGTCAAAACGACGCCCATGGCGATGATTCCACGGCGTCGTCTGACCCGCGAGCTCGTCGTGACCAGCGCCTCGTTCTTCAGGAACGCAGAGGAGAAGACGCTCGTACCACTATCGAGCGAAGGAGAGAAGCGCATCGTCAGTCCGACAGACGCGCAGGGCCCGCTGTTGACATGCATGCGCCAGGGGATCCTGGCGACTTGCCGTACGCGGTAAGTTGTCCAGCGTTCACCCGTGAGCTGCGGCAGGTCCAGTGGCCCAATCGCAAGGCTTTCAAGCCTGACGTGCCGGAGAAGTATGATGGCAAGACACACCCGTCGGAGTTCCTCAGCATTTACACCATTGCGGTGCAAGCTGCCGGGGGACGAGACGACAAGATTCTTGCTAACTACTTCCCGCTCGTGTTAAAGCGCAACGTCGTCTCATGGCTCATGCACTTGCCGGAGAACTCCATTTCTTCATGGGCGGACCTGTGCCATCAGTTTGTTGGTGCCTTTACTGGCGGTCATCAACCTCATGGCCAGGAGAGTGATCTTCATCTCATCCCCCAGAAGGAAGGAGAGCCCCTGCGCAAATACATTCAAAGGTTCAGCCGCGTACAGTACAACATCCCAGATGTTCACCCCGCTGCGGTTATTAGCGCGTTCCATCAGAACGTGCGTAACCGCAAGATGCGGGAGGAAATGGCGATGACCAAGGTCAGAGACATTGGCCAGCTATATGCTCTCGCCGACAAGTGTGCGCGCGCTGAAGAGGGAAGGAAACTTCCCGGTGAAGGTGTTGGCGCAGGGGGGAGCTCTGATAGCGAAGGTACCGCCCCGGCAAAGAAGGGCCGGCGGCGGAACAACAGGAAGAAAAAGGGCAAAGCTGTGCTTGCCGTCGAGCAGTCCAGCGGCAACGGCAGCGCCGACAAGGCCAAAGTCGAGGGCTCCGGCAAGGAGATTGCCGCGTGCGCCAACTGTCAGGCCTTGGCGGCTGCCGACAAGCAGGACGGCTCCGACAAGCAATATTGCAAGATCCACCGCACCAAGGGACACGATCTCCAGAACTGTCGACGAGTCGAGCAGCTGGTCGAACAGCAGAAAGCTGAGTATGAGAGGCGCGACAAGGAGAAGGCCCCAGAAGGTGCTGGCGGGTCCGGCAAGAAGCGCACTGCCCGAGGAGGGCGTCGCGGCAAGGCCAAGCAGCAGCAGAGAGACAGGCCTCCTCGTGGCCGCGACAAAGATGATGATGATGATGATCTAGATGATGAAGAATCCAGTGAGCACGAATTTCAGAAAGCCGCAGAAGTCTTGTGTGTTGACGGTGGTGCTTCGTTGCATTCTTCTCACCGCCAACTTAAACAGTGGGCGCGAGAGATCAATGCGGCGGAACCATCTGTTGACGCCAGAAAGCTTCTGAAGTGGTCCGACACGCCTATCGTCTTTGACATTGAGGACCACCCTGACCGCACAACGGCGGTCGGGTGCTTGCCGATGTTGGTTTCACCAACGATCCGCAACCTCAAGGTCACGAAGATGTTAGTTGACGGTGGGGCCGGCTTGAATCTGATTTCGCCCGCTGTGCTCCGGAAACTTGAAATCTCTGACGGCGAGCTTGAGGAAACTGGTACTTTCCAAGGAGTTAATCCAGGAAGGAGCAAGCTGAAAGGGAAGATCACGCTGCCAGTGACATTTGGCGGCGAGTTGAACTACCGGACCGAGAAGGTCACCTTTGATGTTGCCGATATTCCATTGCCTTATAATGGGATACTTGGCCGTCCAGCGCTCGCCAAGTTCATGGCAGCCTCTCATTATGCCTACAACGTGTTGAAGATGCCAGGTCCAGTAGGTGTTATCACAGTTCCCTGCGACAAGAAGGATGCGCTTATTTGCGCCGACAAGATCTACCGGGAAGCAGCTGCCGCAACTGCCGCCAAGGCACTTGCCGCTGAAGCTCTCGGGGGGGAGAACAAGAGGAAGTCCGGCAAGAGCTCCTGTGCCCACTCCGGCAAGCGCACCTCTTCGGAGTGCTGCGCTGCCGTTGAGGACGCACCAGAGAGCTCCACCGGCGACAAAGAAGGTGGCCGCCAAGGAGGACGGCACTGGTGGTTCCTTCACCATCCGTGCCACACTTGACAACAAATAGGAAAACGCGCTCGTTGCTTTCCTGCGCACGAATGTCAACGTATTTGCATGGCAACCCTCCGACATCCCCGGTGTTCCCAGGAAAGTAATTGAGCACCACCTTGCCGTTTGTCCCCACGCGAGGCCCGTCAAACAGAAAGCCAGAAAGAAAGCTGTGGAGCGGCAAGAGTTTATTGCGGAAGAAATCAAGAAGTTGGAAGCAGCAGGCCTCGTCAGAGGAGTGCTCCATCCTACGTGGTTGGCCAATCCTGTTGTCGTGCGCAAAGCGAATGGAAAATGGAGGCTTTGTATTGATTTCACTGATGTCAATAAAGCTTGTCCCAAAGACCCATTTCCTTTGCCCCGCATAGACCAGATTGTTGACTCCACGGCAGGATGTGATTTGCTTTCATTTCTTGACGCATATTCAGGGTATCATCAAATCTTCATGGCTGAGGAAGATGAGGAAAAGACCGCATTTATCACACCCTGTGGCACATACTGTTTCGTACGTATGCCATTTGGTTTGAAAAATGCTGGTTCGACATTTGCAAGAGCCGTCCAGATTGCTTTTGAGCCTCAGCTGCACAGAAATGTGGAAGCCTATATGGATGATATAGTGGTCAAAAGCAAAGACAGGGCTACTTTGGTTCAAGATCTAGAAGAAACTTTTGTAAATCTGCGCAAGATCAACCTGAAGCTCAACCCCGAGAAGTGCGTGTTTGGAGTTCCCTCCGGCAAGCTTCTCGGGTTCTTTGTGTCTCAACGTGGAATTGAAGCCAATCCTGACAAGATCAAAGCCATTGAGCAAATTGAAGCACCGAAGCGCGTCAAGGATGTACGACGACTTGCCGGCTGTGTTGCTGCCCTCAGTAGGTTTATCTCCAAGTTAGCTGAGCGCGCCCTGCCATTTTTCAAAATCTTAAAAAAGGTAGGTCCATTGAAATGGACTCCGGAGGCGGAGGCAGCGCTGCAAGACTTGAAGAGATACCTCTCCTCTCCTCCAATACTTGTCGCACCTAAACCACAAGAGAAGTTGTTGCTGTATCTAGAGGCAACCAATCAAGTGGTTAGTGCTGCGCTGGTAGCGGAGAGAGAGGTGGATGAGGAGGCAGTAACTGCGGCAAGCACGACCAGCGACAAGCTGGGGGCTCCCCCGGCAAGTTTTGCTGCCGACAAGGATTCGTCTGCGCAGTCAGGCGAAGTGATACAAAAGAAGAAAATGGTGCAGCGCCCGGTCTACTTTGTGAGCTCTCTTCTGCAGGGAGCTAGGTCAAGGTATTCTGGTGTGCAGAAGCTGCTTTTCGGCCTTCTCATGGCCTCGAGAAAGCTGCGCCATTACTTTCAAGCACATGAAGTTACCGTCGTCACTCGCTTCCCGCTGAAAAGGATTTTGCAAAATCCAGAAGCGATAGGCAGGATTGTCGAGTGGGCGTTGGAGTTGTCAAGCTTTGGTCTCAAGTTTGAGAGTACATCAACCATACAGAGCCGAGTTTTGGCAGAGTTTGTCGCAGAATGGACACCAACGCCAGACGAAGAAATCCTAGAGACGACTCTCCCCGGCAAGGAGACAAGCAAAGAGTGGCTTATGTACTTTGATGGTGCCTTTTCACTGCAAGGCGCCGGTGCTGGCGTACTGCTTGTCGCACCCACCGGAGAGCACCTCAAGTACGTGGTCCAAATGCACTTTCCCAAGGAACAGGCGACGAACAATACTGCAGAATATGAGGGGTTGCTTGCCGGTCTCAGGATCGCGGCAGACCTTGGGATCAAGAAGCTTATTGTCAAGGGAGATTCGCAGCTTGTCGTCAGGCAAGTGAACAAGAACTACCAATGCCCATTGATGGAAGCTTATGTAGATGAGGTGAGGAAGTTGGAGGAACGCTTTGACGGCCTACAAATGGAGCACGTCCCACGTGCTGAAAATGCCATTGCCGATGGTTTGTCAAAGCGCGCCGCACTCAAATTGCCTGTGGAACCAGGCACTTTTGTGCTCCAACTAACTCAGCCATCCGTGACGCCATCAGTAGGGCAAGGCAGGAAGAGGAAGTTGGCTTCTGGCGACTACTTCCCGGCAGAGCTCCCCGAAGCCGCCGGCAAGAAGGCTGCCAAAGCCAGCGCCAAAGATGCAGAGGGGCAACTTGCTCCGACAAGGCCTCACGCTCTTGTCGTTGAAGCGGGTACTCCTAGGCAAGAGGCAAAGGGGCAACTTGCTCCGACAAGACTTCGGGTCCTTGTCGTTGAAGCAGGCGCTCCTGATTGAAGCGCTGAGGAGCAAGATGCTCCGATGAGGCCTTGGGCTTCCGTCGTTGAAGCAACCGCTCCCGACGAGCTTGTTGAAGGACAGCACGCTCCAGCAGGGCCCCAGGCTCTTGTCATTGAAGCGGCTGTTCCCGCCAAGCTCGTCGGGGAACGGCCGGCTCTGGTAGAGTGACGAGCTCTTGCCGTAGGGCCTGATGTTCCCGCAGCAGAAGAAATGCCTTTAGTCCTCGTTGTCGAGCCACAGGCTCCAGCGTGGGCGCAGCAGATCGTCCGTTTCCTTCAGACAGGAGAACTTCCCGAAGAGCAGGAAGAAGCGGAGAAAGTAGCCCGACGGTCCAATATGTATCAATTTGTCGATGACATGCTGTGCAGAAAAAGACCAAACGGTGTGAAATTGAAGTGTATTCCCCAGGAAGAAGGACAGGAGCTATTGGCGGAGATTCATGGAGGCATATGTGGTCACCACATAGGGTCAAGAGCCCTTGCTGGAAAGGCTTTCCGGCAAGGTTTTTTTGGCCCACCGCCCTCCAGGATGCAACTGCACTAGTAACCAAGTGTGAAGCGTGCCAGTTTCATTCCAAGCAGATTCATCAGCCAGCTCAAGCTCTCCAGACAATCCCTCTCTCCTGGCCATTTTCGGTCTGGGGGCTCGACATCCTCGGCCCCTTTCCCCGTGCCACCGGGGGCTTCGAGTACTTGTATGTGGCCATCGACAAGTTTACGAAGTGGCCAGAAGTGGAAGCAGTGAGGAAGGTGACAGCACAATCAGCCATCAAGTTCTTCAAGGGAATTGTTTGTCGCTTTGGTGTTCCTAACAGGATCATCACCGACAACGGTACCCAGTTCACGAGCCACGCCTTCATGCAGTATGTCGAAGACCTTGGCGCCAAGGTCTGTTTCGCTTCTGTTGCTCACCCCCGAAGCAACGGTCAAGCTAAAAGGGCAAATGCTGAAGTGCTGCGTGGGCTCAAGACGAGAACTTTTGACAGGCTGCGCAAGTGCGGCAAGAACTGGATCGAGGAGCTGCCAGTGGTTCTTTGGTCGATCAGGACGACGCCAAATCGAGCTACTAGCCAGACGCCTTTTGCTCTAGTTTATGGAGCAGAGGCAGTTCTCCCCACGGAACTCGTATACGGGTCACCTCGAGTGCTCGCTTACGATGAGCTTGAGCAAGAGCAACTGCGGCAAGATGACGCTGTGCTCCTCGAGGAGGATCGTCTTCAGGCTGCTGTGAGAGCTGCTCGCTACCAGCAAGCTTTGCGTCGCTACCATAGCCGCAAAGTTAATGCCAGAAGTCTCGAGGAAGGCGAGCTTGTTCTTCGGCGCGTTCAGTCAGCCAAGAATTCAAACAAGTTGACGCCGAAGTGGGAAGGCCCTTATCGGGTGAAACGAGTCACCAGGCCCGGCGCTGTCCGCCTGGAGACCAAGGATGGCATTCCAGTGATCAATTCCTGGAACATTGAGCATCTTCGTAAGTTTTTTCCATAAGGCGCGATTGCCGGGCCCTTCCCCGGCAACCACCTTTTGTACAAATATTGCCGCTGTTGCATGTAATCCTTTGTACAAAGCCAGGCGCAGACCCTGTGCATAAATAAAGCTTTTGTATTTCGCAGTTTTTGACGATTTCATGTTTACTTTTATTTTGCATGATTATCTGACATACTGTGCAGTATAGCCTCCCCGGTAAGCATTAACGAGCCGCCAAGCTCCTATATCTGTATTTTCTCTTCTTTCTTTTTCTCAAAGAGACAGAAGCTTCCCTCGCGCACAAGTTTGCCGGGGGGGGTGGGATAATGATATGGACCAGGCGTGGACCAGGCGTCGTTCAAAGAAACTTTGCCTTGCCGGGAAGAAGGCAGCGGCAAGCAGTGACAAGACCTTGCCGCGGAGAGATCAGCGACAAAGCTAAGTGCCAAAGTTTGAATAATCAAATTCTTTTTTATTTTCAAGGTTATTTTCCTTGAACGATACTACTCTTTGTATGGAAAACCTGTGCGCGACGGAACCTAAGCGTAATCGGTCGCGCCCTTACCTTGTTTCGAGTACGCTCAACAACCTAAGTGGCTGCACTGAGCGCGACAAGGTTGCTTGCCGGCAGCGGCACCGCCAGCAGGCTGCTGGAGTCCCGCACCCAGCGCTCGCGGCGATGGTGCGCGCACCGGCAAGTTCCCTATAAGCGTAGGGCAAGTACACACAAAGAAAGAAATTGCTCAAGGGAGATGACATGCATTAAATTCAAAATATTGCAAGTTATATTACAAGATAAGTTGCCGCGGCTTAAACAGATTGTTCTTTAACATGTCTAGCGGCGGCAAGGTGGGAGAAGAATGGGCTCTCTAATTGCGGTGCTCGCCTTCGACTCTCTGGATTTGGTCCACCCTCTCCACGATGGGCGCGACAAGGGCCTCTAGTGGCGCGGGGTCGTATCCCTTCGGCAAGCTTTTGAAGATGTTGCTGAAGTCGACGCCCGGGTTTCTGTATGCTATCTTCACCAACAACCTCCGGAGAACTCCCCGGCAAAGCCTGCGTGACTCATCGGCCAGTTGAGCCTTGTGATTGACTTGGAGCTGTTGGAGTGCTTCTACTACTCCGTCGAAGAACTCGGCTAGCTTGACGCTAGTTTGCGTGTTCTTGTCGGTGGAGTACCCAAAGTCCGGCACCTTCAGGGCAGTCAGCTCCTTGTCGATGTCCTCGGCGGCGCTAGCAAGCCTGTCTGTGAAGATCCCCACGTTATCCCTGAACTTCTTGTGGGTTGCAATAGCGTCTTGAAGCAGACCCTTTTCCTTCTGGAGCTCTGTCATTAGAAGCCCTTCGCGCTTTCTGGTGGTGTTGAGCGTCTCCTTCAGCGTGGTCAGCTTCAGCTTCAGGTCTGCTCTGGAGTCGTTGGCGGCGGCAAGTAGATTGTTCTTCTTGGCTATGGTAACTTGCATCTCCGCCAAAGTGTGGGTCACCTTTGCCCTCTCACTTTCAAGCGTTGAGAGCTTGTCACCGTTTGCCTTGAGGGCGGCCTCTAGTCTTGCCACTTTCTCCTCCGTTTCCTTCCTGTTCACTTCTGCAGCAGCGACAGCGTTGGTGGCCTCCACCAACTTGCTGGCGTACTCTTGGGCCAAGGCTTCGATTTCCTTCTGGTGTTTTTGTGCCTGCCCCTGGGTCCGCTCTGCGACAAGTCTTGCCACCTCCTCGTCTTTCTGTCGGAGGGTTTCGGTAAGTTTCCTCTTGCGCTCGGCAAGTTCTTCTTTGTGGGCATCAAGGTCCACTTTCCGTTGGTTCAGATCACCGGCCTGAGCAGACAACTCCTTGGCGGTCTCCTCCTGTTTTTGTTCAATGTCTTGCTTCATCAGGAGGAGGGCCTGCCGTTCTTCGGCCAGCTGTGCCCGCTTGACCTCTAACGCATTAAGAGATCGCGCGCGGACGTCTGCCAAGATCTCCGCGCGCCTCAACATGTCAGCTTCGGCCTTCTCGATGAGCGCCTCCCTGGAAGCTAGCTTCTCCCGTCGGGCGCGATGAAGATTCAGCAGCTTTTGAAGCAGTTGCTCCTCTTCAGACGTGCTGCAGCTGCTGGCGCCTGGCGCATCCACAAGCTGGTGCCCGGCAGCGGCAAGGATCTCCTCGTCCACAACATCCTCCTCGGTTGGCGCTCTGGAGCCCACCGTCCAGGGGAGGCTGACGTAGACGTTCTCGCCGACCCGGATGTATTTGCTTGGCGGAGGCGAGTTGGGCGCTGCCGCCTCGTCAGTGGTTGAGGGACCCGTGGTCGAAGTAGCGCCTGGCGCTCCTGTGGCCTCAGGGCCGGCAGTACGACCACCGGCTCCCTCGCCGGCTTCCTCAGCAGCCTTCTGGGCGGCCTCAGCTTCAGCAGCCTTGGCGGCTTCATCGGTGGGCGCCTTGGCGGTATTATCCTCGGCGGCCTTGCCGGCCTCTTCGACAGCATTGGCAGTTTCTTCGTCGGCAAGCTTGTCGGCTGCCAGCTTGTCGGCCTTGGCAGCGGCGGCCTTGGCGGCCTCGTCGTCGACGGCCCCTGTGGTGTTCTCCTCGGCAGAAGAGTCAATGTTCATTGGCTCCATCGAGGAGGGCTCTGCCAACCCGAGAAGTAAGGCAAAAAGAGCTTCAGGAAGAAATTCAAGAAGACAAAAGAAAGAAAGCAGAAAGAGTTTTGCGGCAAGTGGGTTTACCCGTGTTGAGCTCAGGAGCGGTGGGCTCCCCTCCCCCGTCAACGTTTGTCATTGGGGTGGGGTCGCCAGCGCTGGTGCTTGGCACTTCGACGCTTGTCGGCTCCTCTTCGTAGCTCGGCTCGCTAGTGGGAGCCCTTACCGGAGATCTTCTCCTTGGCGGTGTGGTCGAGGGGGGTGGTACTTCTGGAGCACCTTCAGATGGCTCCACTTGCTGCTCCTCTCCTACACGCCCAAAGATGTCAGTGACAAAATGCTTGTTCCTCAGCGACCGCCAGCGAAAGGTAGTTGAAATACTTACGCTGGGGGCTGCGCTGGGGGCTGCGACGAGGGCTGGGCTCCGAGCTGGTCGGCATGGTCTCAGACGCTCTCCCGGTGGTTGCCGTGGGCTCATCTTTGACGACCACCACGGTCTTGCTCGTCGAGACCTTAGCTCTCTTCCTTGTCCTCTCCGCCAAGGTTTCCTCCCTGCGGAAGCAAGGCCGGAGCATGACAAGTGAGGACAGAAACAAAACCTTACAAAGATTGAGGGTCACGGCAAGGGAACTTACTCTTCCTCGTCGTCCTCTTCGCTGAGAGCGGAAAAATCAAAGTCCGCCTCCGTGTGAGGAGGGGGAGGAGGGGGAGCTGGACTCCTTGGCCGCATGGCGGGGGTAGTAGCAGCGGTCTTTGATGACCCTGCTCTAGTTGCCGGGGCCGCGTGAGACGCTCCCGCAGCACCAGCCCTTGCCGCGGTCGAGCGCGTCGAACGGCGCTCCGGCGGTTGTTGAACCTCTTGCCGCTCAGCCACTTTGCCAAGCCTGCGAAGGCGTTTCCTCCTCCGAGGGGCTGGGGACTCTGACTGCGGTGGGCTTTCGGTGCCCTCCTCGGAAGAGGAGCCCTCATCCTCCGAGCTGCCTGACTCGTCGGCAGGCTGGCTTGGCCCGACATCCTTGCCGGGTGCGGCGAGCTCGCCCTTCCCGGCAAGCATCCCCTGCTCGGCAAGGATCTCCTTTTGTGCCTCGTCGAGCTCCGCCAAAGTATAACCAAAATCGCCAGCTTCCCTGGCGAGCCTGTCCTCCTCCACTCTTCGAGCAATGAATTCTATTTCTTGCTCAGTGGTGTTGCGGACGAGCCACTCCTCCTCCCGGACCTGCTTTTCGACCGTGGAGTCAAAGAATCGCCGCACGTCTTCTTCGAGCGGCACGTCCCAAGTTGCTTCAACGCTGTGCGCATTGCAGAGCGGCATCATAGCGATGATTGCACTCAATGCGGAGTTGTTGCAAAGGGGCACGATGTGCTTCGGCAGCGTGAACGCCTTGTCGCGTTCCTCTGGATCTGTCTCTTGCTTGAACAGTTCTCGCATGAAAAAGTCGTGCTGCAGAACTGTGAAGTTGTTGATCAGTCCAGGGCGCAGCCGCATGATATCGGCTGGGTTCTTCCAATCAGAGGCCGGCCTTCCTCTCTGCTGCAGAGGAGCAATGCGGCGGCGGAGGAAGTCTGCGCCAACCATCCCTATGGTGAGCCCGGCCTCCCTGAGCCGTATGATCCTGGTAGCGGCAATCTCCAGCTTTTTGTCCTGGGGATCCAGATCGCTCCAGTCTGTGCCACGCGCTGCTGGGGTCTTGCGAAGCGCACAGTATGGTGGCGGCTCGTCGTCAATGATCCAACACCATTCAGACCGGATTTCTCCCCATCTTGGGCGGAGATCCCCCTTCAGATAATGCTCCTTGGCGCCCAATCTTGAAACGAACGAGACGCCAACAGTGAGAGGCTCCCCCTTTTCAGCACGGGGAGTGAAGTAATGCCTGAACAGCGCAGTGTTGGGTGCGACGCCGACGAAGTTCTCGCACAGATGCGCAAATATTGCCATGGTGGATACGGCATTCGGTGTGAGATCCAGCAGACGGAGGTTGAAGGTGTACATGACGTCGCTAAAGAAATCCGAGTACGGTGGGCAGAGCCCGCACCAAAAGTAGCAAGCGAAGAAGGGGTACTTGCTCACTTCGCTCTCGTTGGTGGCTGGGCGAACACGGGTGGCCGGATGCGCCTTGGTCCTCGCGGCCCACATGCCTTGGAACTTGGCCTTCAGATCCGCCCCCGTGAGCGTCGGAGCGAAGAGCGCGTACTTCTGCCTCTTCAACTGCGCCTGGGTCTCCGTCCTTGAGGACTTCCCCGTCTTCCCCTTTTCTCCTTTGGAAGGCATGGCGAAGGCAGAGCTGAGGACCGAGGGAGATGCAGACGCGCGCGGTGGCGGAGGATTGGGAAACCGCTTTTTTTTAGAGCAGAGCAAGAAGAAGGCGGAGATTTGGAGATCGAGAACGGTGAGAGGGGTGTGTGAGTGCTTCTGCAGGTCCCTCCTTTTATGGGGAAAGATGCGGAACCATCCGCCCCTTCGTCATTCGAGATAGCTGCGCACGCTTCCCACGCTCCGCATTCAACGCGTGGGAGAGCGTGCAATTAAACAGCATAGGGACGTTTCGGCTTATCCCAGCCACGCGTGCCCGTGCACTGTTTGGGCCTGGCCCAACAACGCCCGGCACCTTGTGTGGCCCAGGCCCGGGGGCTCCTGTCGGTGTACTAGAATAGGGGTACCCTAGTACCCCGTACTTGTGCACGGGCAGTAGTAGCATCCCGCGGCCAGGCTTGCGGGAGGACAGCCAGAGAGAAGCTCAAGATTATTAAGCCATTCAAGAACAAAGTATACAAAGCAAGAGTTAAGGCCCCGGCAAGAGGAGCTTGCCGGGAGGGACAGCTGAAGCCCAGCCTGGCCATTGCTGTAGCAGAGTACTTGCCGCGGCAAGGTACTTGCCCCGGCAAGTCATTGGCTGCGGCAAGGTATTGGCTGCGGCAAGATAGCGGCTGCGGCAAGGTACTTGCCCTAGCAAGTTACCTTGCGCAGCAAACTATGGGTTGCGGCAAGCTGTCAGGTGCGGCAAGGTCTTGCCGCGGCAAGCGTTACTGTACCACTGTGCTACTGTGCTGCTCCGGTGCCTCTGCCAGCGTGGCGCTCTGGGTCCTTCCAAGCGTGCGTGGCAGGGCACTGGGTAGACGGCGGTGCACTGTAGCTAGCGGTGCAGGAGCAGGTGGGATAGGCTTTTCCCACGTCCAAGACGTCCGGGTACATGTATGTGGACAGCAAAGGCATGGGCATTTAATGCCCTTGTCCCCTGCCGTCAGTGGTAGGTAGGACATGTCATCCTGGTAATAGTGGCCTTACTGTAGCAACTTTCCACCTCTACCTTTACTGTTTGCCACCTGTTGGTGACCCCTTTGTGCGTATAAAAGGAGGCCCATAGGCAACGTGGAGGGGAAAAAAGAGGAACTGGGAGATGGAGAACTCCAGTATTGTACGCAACTACTCGGTACTGTAGCGCTCCTGGAGCTAGAACAATCATACAGATAATAAACCAAAAAGCAGGAGTAGGGTTTTACGCATCCGTGCGGCCCGAACCTGGGTAAATCTCTCTCGTGCACTGTCGTGTTCTTCGCTAGATTTGCTCTTCGTGCGACCGTCTCTCCCTGCCGAACGTAAAGGGGTCCTTCCCTGGGTCCCATAGGTGATCGCGGATTCGTCCCCGACACACTAGCATCACATTCAAGCTCAAAAGTCTTATTAAAATCAGGAAGTTGGAGTAAAGGAGCATCCGTTAACTTATCTTTGAATACCGTTAAGGCTTCTTCCTGTGTGGTACCCGGCACATCCCTCTTTGTAAGCTCATTGAGAGGTGCAGCAATGGTGCTGAAATCTCTCACAAAATGCCTATAGAAACCAGAGAGTCCAAGAAAACACCTCACTTGTGTGACCATTTTGGGCTGCGGCCAACTCTCAATAGCTTCAATCTTGGCTTTATCAACATCAATTCCCTGTGGAGTAACAACATAGCCAAGAAAGGACACTTGGTTGATGCAAAAGGTGCACTTCCCAAGGTTACCAAACAAAGATGCATCAAGTAGAGCAATAAAAAAATGTAAATGTTCCAAATGTTCCTGCAAAGAACTGCTATAAATCAGTATATCATCAAAATAGACTACCACAAATCATCCAATGAGAGCACGTAAAACTTCGTTCATTAATCTCATGAAAGTACTAGGTGCATTAGTTAACCCAAACGTCATGACTAAACACTCATATAAACCAATCTTAGTTTTAAATGTTGTTTTCCATTCATCTCCCAATTTCATACAAATTTGATGGTAGCCACGGTGCAAATCAACTTTGGAGAATATTATAGGTCCACTCAACTCTTCAAGCATATCATATAGCCTAGGAATAGGATGACGATAACGAACAGTAATATTATTAATGGATCTACATCAACACACGTACATGATGTACCATCATTTTTTGGCACTAGAATAATAGGAACAGCACAAGGACTAAGGGATTCACATATATAACCTTTGTCGAGCAGCTCCTGTACTTGACGCATAATCTCCTTCGTCTCCTCTGGATTGGTACGGTATGGCGCACGGTGGGAAGTGAAGCACCGCGAAATAAGTCAATCTGATGCTCAATCCCTCGAATAGGTGGTAATCCCTGTGGCACATCTTGTGGAAAAACATCAGTGAACTCCTGCAAAATGTTAGTGATAGTAGGAGGCAAAGAGGAAGACACGTCCTCGAATGAAAATAATGTCTCTTTGCACACAAAAGCATAGCAAACAGATTTGCTGAAATCTAGATCATCAATATTAGATTTGGTGGCCAATAAACATCCACTTTTCAATTTAATTTCAGAGGCAAAATGTTATTAGGTTTCATTTTTTGCTCAAATTCTTTTGCCACAATTTGATTTTCACTCTTGTTTTGCTCCTATTTTGCTTCACTAGCTCTAGTAAGATCATCTTTCAAAATGTGTTCAGGAGACATAGGAAGCAAAGTAATAAGTTTATCCGTATGAACAAATGTGTACTGATTGTTTCTACCATAGTGTACATAATTTTTATCGAATTGCCATGGCCTACCAAGTAATAAAGAGCTTGCTCTCATGGGTACCACATCACAATCAACATAATCAGCATATGTAGTGATACTAAAATGCACACGCAAAGTACCTATTACCTTAATCTTACCGTTGTTGTTGAACCATTGTATGTAGTAAGGATGCGGATGCGGTCTCATGGTGAGAGACAGCTTCTCCACCATTTCCAAGCTAGCCAAGTTGTTGCAACTCCCTCCATCTGTGATGACATAGACAGAACATTCCTTCATAACTCCCTTTGTATGGAACAAATTGTGCCACTGATTTTGCTCAGCTTGTGTTACCTGCACACTCAAAACACGTTGATCAACTAAATTTTCACACCTGTGAGCGTCTTCAATAGCCATGTATTGCGTCTCCTATGCAGAATCATGTCCACCCTGCTCTTCACTAGCAATAAGAGCCAAAGTCTCCTCATCATACTCACTAGCAGACTCATGCCCACCATCCTCAGTAACAATCATCACATGTGGAGATGGGCATTTTCTCGCATAGTGACCTCCACCCTTGCAACAATGACATATAACATCATGTGTTTGCCCTGTTAATGCCATGAATGAAGAAGAGCTCGGTGCAAGACCAGAAGGTGTGCTCTTGGCAGATTGTGGTGGTGGTGCATGTCTTCTTGTATCTCAGTTGGAGTTGGTGGATGAAGTATGCGGTGCTGTAGTAGGACGTGTGGGAGTAGAAGATGTACGCGGTGTCCATGATGAAGATCAACTTGCAGAAAAATTAGTTCGCGCCAATGACTGTCGATCCTGCACTTCATGTTCAGCTTTGCAAGCAAGATGGAATAAACGAGTGATATTGTTATAATCCTTATACTCCAAAATGGTACGAATCTCTCTATTTAATCCACCCATAAAACGTGCAAGCATAGCTTCATTATCCTCAACAATACCACATCTAATCATGCCAGTTTATAATTCCTGATAATATTCCTCTACAAAATTTTTTCCTTGTCTTAAGCACTGCAATTTTTGAAGTAATTCACGTTGATAATATGTTGGAACCCAACGAGCACGCATAGCAATTTTCAAAGCAGCCCAAGTAGTTGGGATATTATCCTGATATAATTGTAGGAACGAAATATGATGAGGACATCAATACCATTGTTACAGCCACATCCCCTGTTGCTATACATACTGGACCAATTACTAGAGCTCGCGCACGCCAATTGAATTACCAGGTACTTTTGTTTCTTGGTAACAATTCTAATGTTCATGAGAATATGATGCTGCCTAAATTGGATACATTTGTGTTGATTACTAGTGAAGGGCCTAGCATGGACAAGAGCGATGAACACTGGAGCAGGATCAAGCATGGAGATGAAAGCGCGCGCAAAGGGAACCAGAATGGCGTTTCTAGTGCATATTTCAGAACTTTGAAGCCTCTGTGATGACATACAAGGACATGGACGAAATATACAAGATGCCCCTTCATAAATTTCGTCCATAGCTTATTTTAGGTGTTGCACCACCTTATTTTTGGGCCAGGCCCATGTAATTTCGAAATACAACTTCCTAGGCTGTTTTTAGAGTCCGTATGTGTGGGGAAACAAAGTTAGGGTTGGTTTTGGACCCCTCCTACAAGGGGTCACGAAATTCCCCCTAGTCCTCCATATATACAGCCCTTAGGGCATCGTTTAGACTTTGGCTTTTGTTTAGATTAAAAGTTCACCTTAGCAGCAACTTCGTGTACTTCGTGTGTCTTGAATGACCAAAACAAGACATCACAGAACCCCACTTTCATCAATAAAGTTTCCTCTTATATTCGCAATATCCAGATTGCAATTTCAGTTTCTTGCTTGTTCTTCGTTTGCACGCAGGAAATAGACCCTCGTGGTCAGGTTGATCGTGCTCCGGCGTGGTCAATAACCCATCGGAAGTTGGTTTAGCGATTGCTAAGGCGCGATGTCTTCGCACGTTCGTAGTCGGATCATCAAAGTCGACTCCCACAGAAAACGATAGCTATCTCATCGAAACATCGGGACACCTTCGCCTCTATCAAGTGGTATCAGATTTCTAGGTTGCTCAGTGAGATTTTACAGTTTTTCGGAGTTTAGATCGAGTCTGTTCTTCATAACTACAGTCCACGAAAAAGCCAAAAAAATTAGGGTTAGTTCATCATATCCAAACCAATCTGAGCCATTGCAAAATCTTTTCTGTATTTGCTTTGTTGAATTTGCGGTTGCATCATCGTGTCACGTTGCTGGTCTTAGAGTCTAGTCCGTTAGAGTTTCGAGTTCTGTTCACAGGTTGTTACGCCGCCGCCGCATCATCACCGCTACCATATACCAGCATCATCATCACCGCTACCATATACCACCACCGTCGTCACCGCTGCCATATATACCACCATCGTCATCACCACTGCCATATACCACATATCCACCGCCATCACGCTAATCCGAGTCCACCTTCATCATAGATTCGCCACCTGTCCGTGTTCCACTGCCCTACATATATCCACTACCAGTCCGAGTTTCCACCAGATTCATCTCCACCACCAGTCCTAGTCCGAGTCCAGTATTTTTTCTTTGTTTTCAATTTCCACATCATGTCATACTCCGAGTCGTGACCAAGTCGGACTCCCCAACTTTCGTGCCATCCACAGAAGAAAAATATTTCCAGTTTAAAAAAAAATAGGAAAAAAAGTGCAAAAAAAAGTGAAAAAAATTCAGAGTGTGCTCCTCCCTTGTTTACGTGTCGCGCTGTGATTTTGTTAGTGTTCTAGGCTCGCGTCTCTAGTACGGTCTAGCCTAGGACTAGCACAGTACCGTCGTTGAGCATTTATTCAACTTTGCATCTCTGAATTGATTATTGATGACCCTTTTTGCTACCATATTATAAGCCTTCCCAGCTCCACATACATCTACGTCGTGCGTTTGACTCTCCCTGGTAATCGCTCTATCCAAGCTGTGAGAGTTTTGACTACAACGGTTGCCGATCACCACCTACTGCTTGGTAAGAACTGGTAAGAATTTGAGATTCGCTTGACGGATTGTGACTTTCCACAATACCACCGCCACTTCCTACCAGTCTGTAGGATCATATTCTTGTGTTTTTCTCTTGCTGCTAACCATGCCAAGATCACAAGCGGATGAGCTGGACTGGGAGAACATGACAAACAAGGAGCTCCATGATAAATTCCAGGAAATTTTGGGTCAACAGGTAGAAGACGTGATGCCCAATTTTGGCAAGGCATCAGCGAGGATTGATGACATTGAGAAAACAATTGACAACAAGTTGGATGCCAAGTTCGCTGAAGTGCTTGCGCGTCTACATCCACCTACTGCCTCTGCTACACCATTGCAACAACATCATCAACAACAACAACCACCTCCACATCGCGAAACAGCGCTCCACCGAGCGAGTCGTGTTCCTCTTGAGCCTGGCCAAACTTCTGGTGCCGCTGCTACTGCTGTCGATGCTTCTGTGGCTCCTGGTGCTGCTACGAAGGAGGACGATTACACTAGCGATTATGAGGATGAGGTTGATCAAACTCAGAACTACGTGCAACCACCAGAACCACCACCAGGTCGTCCACATGCAAATAATCGCAATGGTAGGCCTGCACCACCACCTCAGGTACGAGATCATGACCATCTTCCTAAACTAAAATTGAATATTCCACCATTCAAGGGTAGATATGTTCCTGCTATATATCTTACTTGGGAGTTATAAACTGAACAATGTTTTACATGTTTACAATATCCCGAGGAAAGACGTGTTGCTGGTGTTGTTTGTGCTTTCACTAGTTTTGCATGTGTTTGGTGGTCTGAACATTGTAGATTATATCCTATTCCAGCTACTTGGGCTGCTTTGAAAACTGCTAAACGTACTCGTTGGGTTCCACCATATTATCAACGTGAATTACTTCAGAAATTGCAGCGTTTAAGACAAGGAAAAAATTCTATAGAGGAATATTATGAGGAATTGCAAACTGGCATGATTAGATGTGGTATTGTTGAGGATAATGAAGCTATGCTTGCACGTTTTATGGGTGGATTAAATAGAGTGATTCAGACCATTTTAGAGTATAAGGAGTATAATAATATCACTCGTTTATTCCATCTTGCTTGCAAAGCTGAACGTGAAGTGTAGGATCGACAGGCATTGGCGCGGACTAACTTTTCTGCAAGTCGACCTTCATCGTGGACACCGCGTGCATCTTCTACTTCCACACATTCTGCTGCACCGGCACCTCCGTCAGCTACCACCTCCAGCTGTGATACAAGAAAGCAGGCACAACCACCACTATCTGCCAAGAGCACACCTGTCGGGCCTGCACAGAGCTCTTCTTCATCCATGGCATCAACAGGGCACAGACATGGTATTATTTGTCATCGTTGTAAGGGTAGAGGTCATTATGTGAGAGAATGCCAATCTCTGCGTGCTATGATTGCTACTGAGGATGGTGGGTATGAGTCCGCTAGTGACTATGATGAGGAGACTTTGGCTCTTATTACAAGTGAAGAACACGGTGGAGATGATTCTGATCATGAGACACAATACATGGCTGTTGAAGATGCTGACATGTATGAAAGTTTAGTTACTCAACGTGTTTTGAGTGTGTAGGTCACACAAGCTGAGCAAAATCATAGGCATAATTGTTCCATACAAAGGGAGTTGTGAAGGAACGTTCTGTTCGTGTCATCATAGATGGAGGGAGCTGCAACAACTTGGCTAGCATGGAGATGGTGGAGAAGCTATCTCTCACCACAAGACCATATCCACATCCTTACTATATCCAATGGTTCAACAACAGCGGCAAGGTTAAGGTAACACGTACTATTTGTGTGCATTTTAGTATCTCTAAATATGTTGATTATGTTGATTGTGATGTGGTACCCATGCAAGCATGTTCCTTATTACTTGGTAGACCATGGCAATTTGATAAAAATTCTGTACAACATGGTAGAAACAATCAGTATACTCTTGTTCATAAGGATAAACATATTACTTTGCTTCCTATGTCTCTTGATTCCATTTTGAAAGATGATATTAATAGAGCTAATAAAGCAAAAAAGAAGAAAAATAAGAGTGAAAATCAGATTGTGGCAAAAGAATTTGAGCAACAAATGAAGCCTAATAATAAACCATCTAGTGTTGCTTCTGAAATTAAATTGAAAAGTGGATGTTTACTTGCCACCAAATCTGATATTGATGATCTAGATGTCAGCAAATCTGTTTGCTATGCTTTTGTATGCAAAGAGGCATTATTTTCATTCGAGGACGTGCCTTCCTCTTTGCCTCCTGCTGTCACTAACATTTTGCAGGAGTTCGCTGACGTCTTTCCACAAGACGTGCCACCGGGATTACCACCTATTCGAGGGATTGAGCATCAGATTGACTTAATTCCCGGTGCTTCATTGCCTAACCGTGCGCCATACCGTACCAATCCAGAGGAGACTAAGGAGATTATGCGTCAAGTACAGGAGCTACTCGACAAAGGTTATATACGCGAATCTCTTAGTCCTTGTGATGTTCCTATTATCCTTATGCCAAAAAAGGATGGTACGTCGCGTATGTGTGTTGAATGTAGAGGCATTAATAATATTATTATTCATTATCGTCATCCTATTCCTAGGCTAGATGATATGCTTGATGAATTGGGTGGTTCTAAAACATTCTCCAAAGTTGATTTGCGTAGTGGATACCATCAAATTCGTATGAAATTGGGAGATGAACGGAAAACAGCATTTAAAACTAAGTTTAGATTATATGAGTGGTTAGTCATGCCTTTTGGGTTAACTAATGCACCTAGTACTTTCTTGAGATTAATGAATGAAGTTTTACGTGCTTTTATTGGACAATTTGTGGTAGTTTACTTTCATGATATATTGATTTATAGCAGATCTTTGGAGGAACATTTGGAACATTTATGTGATGTTTTTATTGCTCTACGTGATGCACGTTTGTTTGGTAACCTTGGGAAGTGCACCTTTTGCACCGACCAAGTATCTTTTCTTGGCTATGTTGTTACTCCACAGGGAATTGAAGTTGATAAAGCCAAGATTGAAGCTATTGAGAGTTGGCCGCAGCCCAAAACGGTCACACAAGTGAGGAGTTTCCTTGGCCTTGCTGGATTCTATAGGCGTTTTGTGAGAGATTTCAGCACCATTGTTGCACCTCTCAATGAGCTTACAAAGAAGGAAGTGCCTTTTGTTTGGGGTACCGCACAGGAAGAAGCCTTCACGGTATTGAAAGATAAGTTGACCCATGCTCCATTGATCCAACTTCTTGATTTTAATAAGACTTTTGAGCTTGAATGTGATGCTAGTGGAATTGGATTAGGAGGTGTGTTATTACAAGATGGCAAGCTTGTTGCATATTTTTCTGAAAAATTGAGTGGGCCTAGTCTGAACTATTCTACTTATGATAAAGAATTATATGCTTTTGTTCGGACTTTAGAAACATGGCAACATTATTTATGGCCCAAAGAATTTGTTATACATTCTGATCATGAATCTTGGGAACATATTAAAAGTCAAGCCAAACTGAATCGTAGACATGCTAAATGGGTTGAATTCATTGAGACTTTCCCTTATGTCATTAAACACAAGAAGGGTAAAGAAAATGTTATTGTTGATGCATTGTCTCGTCGTTATACTATGCTTCACAACATGACTTTAAAATATTTGGTTTGGAGACCATCAAATATCAATATGTGCATGATGTTGAATTTAAAGATGTATTGCAAAATTTTAAAGAAGGGAGAACATGGAACAAGTTTGTTGTTAACGATGGATTTGTGTTTCATGCTAACAAGCTATGCATTCCAGCTAGCTCCGTTTTTCTTTTGTTGTTGCAGGAGGTGCATGGAGGAGGATTAATGGGACACTTTGGCATCAAGAAGACGGAGGATGTACTTACTACACATTTCCTTTGGCCAAAGATGACACGGGGTGTTGAGCATTTTGTTGCTCGCTCCACTACATGTCAGAAAGCTAAGTCATGACTCAATCCTCATGGTTTATATATGCCTTTGCCTATACCTAGTGTTCCTTCGGAGGATATATCTATGGACTTTGTTTTAGGTTTACCTCGAACAAAGAAGGGGAGGGATAGCATATTTGTTGTCGTGGATAGATTCTAGAAAATGGCACACTTTATAAAAAGCGATGATGCTGCTAATGTTGCTGATTTGTTCTTTCGTGAAATTATTCGCTTGCATGGTGTGCCAAATACAATTGTTTCAGATTGTGATACTAATTTTCTTAGCCACTTTTGGAGATGTTTATGGGCTAAGCTGGGACTAAACTGCATTCTACTACTAAGATGGGCCCTTTTGAGATCGTGTATGGTTTCCTACCTCATGCACCTATTGATTTGTTACCGCTTTTATCTTCGGAGAAGGTTAATTTTGATGCTAACAACGTGCTGAATTGATCTTAAAAATGCATGAGTTAACTAAGGAGAACATTGAGCATATGAATGCTAAATATAAACTTGCTGGAGATAAGGGTCGAAAACATGTTGTGTTTGCACCTGGAGATCTTGTTTGGTTACATTTGCGTAAGGATAGATTTCCTGATTTGCGCAAATCAAAGCTAACGCCACGTGTTGATGGTCCTTTTAAAGTGTTAGGGAAAATAAATGATAATGCATATAAACTTGAGCTGCCTACAGATTTTGGGGTTACTCCCACTTTTAACATTACATATTTGAAGCCTTATTTGGGTGAGGATGATGAGCTTCCGTCGAGGACGACTTCATTTCAAAAAGGGGAGGATGATGAGGACATCAATACCATTGTTACACCCACAGCCCCTGTTGCTATACATACTGGACCAATTACTAGAGCTCGCGCACGCCAATTGAATTACCAGGTACTTTTGTTTCTTGGTAACAATTCTAATGTTCATGAGAATATGATGCTGCCTAAATTGGATACATTTGTGTTGATTACTAATGAAGGGCCTAGCATGGACAAGAGCGATGAACACTGGAGCATGATTAAGCATGGAGATGAAAGCGCGCGTGAAGGGAACTAGAATGGCGTTTCTAGTGCATATTTGTTGGAGGGATTCACCACGGGTAGCCTCATCAACACCCCATAGCATTTCAAGGCATCGGGGCCAGCAAAGCCCCTCGCACCTTCCGGATGCGTGGTCGGCTCCTTGGGCCGGCTGGCCCAAGAGGCCGGCTCCCAGATGGCGGCGCGCTCTCAGAAGGCGGCTTCGGGGAGGCCGGATCCTAGCAGACGGCCCCTCCTCCACTCGGAGTCTGCACCCATTCATTATGGTAAGATAGTTGGCATGGCTACAGGGCCAACTGTACCCCCAAATCCCGGAGGAGCGTGGCTACAGTGCGGGCTGACCAAGCGAACACCCCTCTGCCAGGCGCTCACTGTAGCCACGCGGCACATGACGTAGCCCTCATCAGCAGGGGCTATGCTCCCACGACGGGCGGTCGGTATGGCCCGTAGGTGGTGGGCCCTACCTGTCCGTGAGCAACCAGAAGACGGCGCTGCCCAAGAAGGCGGCTTCGATGGCGGACCGGCTCCCAGTAGCCGGCCCCCCTCTCCCCTCGGAGTCAACGCGCCGCTACTCTGACGAGACGGAGCGTGGCTATAGTAAGCGCACGCCAGGCGGCGGGACTGTAGCCATGCCTCCCCCGATAAGGCCCCCGTCATCAAGGGCGAGGCTACAGCAAAAGGCAATCAGCTTGGCCCTCAAGCGGCGGGCCCTACCTATCGGCTGAATCCTCGGCAGCCGGTGGGGCCCACCAGGCGGCAGGCCACAGCAGCCGGCGGAGAACCCGGCGACCATAGACACTGACATCCGGGTCCTACACCCGACCCTATTACCGTTGTACCCCTGGGGGGTAGGCCTATATAAACCCCCCAGGCTCACCCATGCAAAGGGTTCAGCACCCACGCCATTCACACACCCATAGCTAGGAGAAGTAAGAGAGCTAGCCTTGCCCTTCTTCTTCCTCTAGCATACAGCTCAAGGAGCATGATTGTAGCCACTATATGATCATAGTCATCATGCGGAGACCCCGCAGAACAGGACTAGGGGTGTTATCTCCTCGGAGAGCCCCGAACCTGGGTAAGACTCACGTGCATTCGAGCTCTCGCCCATTCCCGCTTCCAGGGCCCGACGACGTCGTCCTGTCCCCATCCATGATAAGGCACCCCCTGGCATCTGTCGCGAGAACACCCCGACAATATTTCATAACTTTGAAGCCTCTGTGATGACATACAAGGACATGGACGAAATATACAAGATGCCCCGTCATAAATTTCTTCCATAGCTTATTTTAGGTGCTGCGCCACCTTATTTTTGGGCCAGGCCCATGTAATTTTGAAATACAACTTCTGAGGCCATTTTTAGAGTCCGTATGTGTGGGGAAACAAAGTTAGGGTTGGTTTTGGACCCCTCCTACAAGGGGTCACGAAATTCCCCCCTACTCCTGCATATATACAGCCCTAAGGGCGTCGTTTAGACTTTGGGTTTTGTTTAGATTAAAAGTTCGCCATAGCAGCAACTTCGCGTACTTCATTTGTGTTCAACGACCAGACCAAGACGTCAGAGGACCCCACTTTCATCAATAAAGCTTTCCTCTTATAGTCGCAATAACCAGATTGCAATTTCAGTTTCTTGCTTGTTCTTCATTTGCTCGCAGGAAATAGACCCTCGTGGTCAGGTTGATCGTGCTCCGGCGTGGTCAATAACCCCTCGGAAGTTGGTTTAGCGATTGCTAAGGCGCGAAGTCTTCGCACATTCATAGTCGGATCGTCAAAATCGACTCCCACAGAAAAATATAGCTATCTCATCGAAACATCGGGACACCTTCGCCTCTATCATAGTATGTCTACCAGAGGGGGGGTGAATGAGAGTTTTAAATTTTCTTCGGAAAACTTAAATCTCTCAGAACCCAGCAGCGGAATGAAAGAAAAGTAAGCTGTAGTGAACTAGAACAGAGCATCGAAAGAGAACTAGGACATGCATCAAAGTAAATCATACGAATGAAGGTGCATCGAAGGTAATCATGAGTGACAGAGATCACCGAAGATGCTCGATGGCGACAAGGAATTTGTTCGACCAATTCATCCTTCTGCACAAGGACTACGTCTGTTTGGAGGGGATGTGACTTAACCCGGAAGATAAACTCTCTTCACCCTATTCTCCTCGACAATCGATTCGTCAACCGATGCCGATCACTCATGGTAGATACTTGAAGGCGATCTCCGAACCTTTACAGACTTCTTCTTAGAGAACCACAATCACTCTTGGTCTCTGAAGAAATTGACACCTAACCATCTAGAGACTTTGCAGCTCTCAAGAGTAATAGGCGGAGCGTACTAAACTTAGATTCCAGTTATGCTAAACCACTATCTAATTCTTCGGCTCTAGGGTTTTTCTCTCAATGGATTCTAAACTCAAATCGCTCAGAGAGTGGGTTGCTCAACAATCTTCTCATAATCAAACGGAGCAGCCACCGGACAAAGCCGGCGTGGGGTGGCTATTTATAGCCGCAGCCTTCCCTGACGGGAAATGACCATTTTGGACACGAGGTCCAGCCAATGGCCAACCGACACGTTCACAACGGTCGGATTTTGGAGCAATGATAACATTACTTGAGGAACAAGTAATGCTAACTCCTCGGTCCAAGTCAAATCTCTCGCAGCAAAGAAGATCACAGTCTCTTGCTGGCAAGTATTTGCTCGGAACACAAAGAGATTTCTCTCACATCTTTCATAGGATTTGGATTTAGCATCAGAGAATCAAAGCGTTGAACGCTACAGCCCTCTTAATAGTACGGTGGTCCTATGACTCAATGAAAGAAGAAGAATAACGAAACAAATGCTACGTCTTTACTTCGTCTTCATTCTTCCTCGAACGCAGTCATATTGTTCGAGCGGACACTAAACCAATTGCTTGAGCTTCAGCAATTTTTAGGGGTCACTCTTGTTGGCTTTATCTTCGGTGATAACCGTCGCTACCACTCAGGGAGATTATCTTCGGCATTTGCATCAAACTCCTTGATACTTCAGGGACCTGTTACTCTGTGTGCACTGGCAAACACATAAGTCCCATACTGTTTATGTCAACAAACTCCAAAACATAAGGGGACTATCATTGCACCAACAATCTCCCCCTTTTTGGAGGGTTGTTGGCAAAACAGATAATCGTCAAAGTGAAGATAGATAAGTGAATGTAAATCGAACAAGAGTGAACTTGCGTTACTTGACTTGATGATGAAATATACTCCCCCTTGATGTATGCAGGGTTAATTGATATAAAATGAAATTCCTTGCAATTCATTTACTTATAAGGAGGATTTTTCAATCAAGCAAGGTAATGATTCGCACTGATGATAATTAATCCATCGAGAATATAGTGCAATCATTTATGACTTCTGACAATAATTCCACCTGCAAAACAAATACTTCGAGAGAGAATAGTGCAGCAGGTGGGGTCATTAATATTACAGCTCATATCAGAAGTTTTACATCAGAGCACATCAAGTGGCATGAAAGGTCTTTGAAACATACAGCACAAAAGACTCATAAACCAGAGCAAATAAACATGGAGACCAAATTCAACAGAGCAAATCTATCGAAACTCTCAATGTAATTCTCCCCCTTTTGTCAGCTAGTGTCAAAAAGGTGATGAAAAACATAAGTGCGAGAATAGGTGAATGTGATTCACTCTGAGGCATCACCCAAAGAACTTCCCGACGACATTTCTGATTCAGAGGTGGCTGGTAAATCTTCATCGTCATCAGCAGCGGAAGATCCTTCAAGACTGGCGTGGTGCTGAGAGGACAAAGGCAAATTGGGATCAGCCTATTGGGACTTGCAAGACAGAATATTTTCTTCAGCAGGTTTCTCAGTGGGCGAAGTGGCTTCTGACTCGTCAAGCAATTTGCGCAGCTGAATCCGAAGTAAATTTGTTGTTGGTTCACGAGCTGGCAAAGGCGGGGTAATGCAGTCTTGAAAATCTTTAGCAGTAAACCCTTGATCAATATACTCATAGAGTTCTTTGAGATGCGAGTGGCTCAACTGCTTCTTTGAGAAAAATTTCCGAAGCAATTTCCATAAACGCTTCTTGTTTTCTGCTTTGATCATGTGCACAACTATTGTTCGGTTGCGAAGTACATTAAGTTCAGCAGCTAGATGTTCTTTCTCTTGACGGTCTTCGGCCATATGCTTCAGCAGTAGCTGTTGAGTGCGCATGCTCACTTCAAGATGTGACGGAAGTTGAGTGTTCGAAAGACGATCATGCTTAGGTAGCTTTGGTCCATTGAAGGTGTTATGATAATCAGGAGGGCTTGACACTAGTGCTTTCTCGAAGAAAAATCTTCCATTACTTATAGCGTATCACGCACAGGAGGAATGAACCTTTTGTGACTGACTTTGGCAAGATATTCGGTTTTCATTGCATAGTTAACCACTTTCTGAATCCAGGGCAAATACCTTGATAGTTTTTGGGCACTGAGCTGAATCCATTAGTATGCGCAGGAACATGTCTTCAACATCGAAGATATAACCTTGTGAGATGGCATGGATGGTGTTGCGAAGAACATCAGATATCACGTTGTATGTATTCATCTCAGCCAGCGGACAGAGGGTGTAAGTGAGGATATGGTATAAAGTTTGATTGTTGAAAGTCAAGTGCTCAGGTAGAGGAGGACCATTGTAGTCACGAATTTTATCTCATCCATTGTGCATCAGAAGTCTTCATCAGTGATTGCATCAATGTTATGAACCCGAATCTCAGTCTTGCCATGTTTAAACCGAGGGAAATGAAAATGAGATACAAAGTCCATGGCAGAGCATTTTATTCTCTTTCCTTTGGTCATCCATTCCATGATCCACTTTGTGTTATCTGATTCATCATCGGAGATATATAATGTTGCATAAAATTGAAGAATAATCTCCTTGTTCCATGGATGCTGATAGCCACAGACATGTGTGAGACCAAAGTCTTCGATGTCTTGAAGTATTTGGTTGAAACAGCCGATGTTCTTCATAGCAGCAATGTCTGCGAACTCATGAGGGAAAATCTTGAGGCTGTCATAAAGAATCCATGAATAGTATATTGCATGTTACTGAGTCCAGAACCGAGGAGATTCAGACACACGGGGCTTGCTGTATGGACTCTCTTGAAAGAAAAGCGGATGAGTGTTCTGATTGAAAAGAGGCCCTTTGACGCCAACGCCAATGGAAAACAACGGCAGTCACTCGCGAGGATAAGGGTACTTGAGTTCATCTTCAACAAAGATCACTTCATCGCCAGAAATTACTGAGTCTGAGTGATGAACAGAGGCAGATTTTGTTGCAGAGGGATCAACATCTGAGGTTCGTCGTGCAGCATTGAGTGAAATTCTCAGAGGAGATGGATCAGACACTTTGTCAGGAACTGAGCCTTTATCGGGTACTGAATCTTTATTGGCCACAGGAGATAGGTGAAGACTTGCTTCAGAAGTCGTTGGAGGAGCAGAGGGAGGAACCGAATCATTTGGTTCAACACGGGCTGGAGAAGCCTGGTGTGCAGACTGAGCAATTTCACCTTCTTCGAAAACATTTGGCTGAGCCGGATTTTCTTCATGAACTAGTGAAGCCACAGGCACTGATTCAGTTAGCCTTGGCGAAGTAGTTGCATCTGCAGCTGGTTCAAGAGTTGGCGAAGGAATAGCTCATTCCGAAGACTTTTCCTTCTGTGGCTCAGCGACTGGAGGAGGAGGAGGAGGAACATTCTTCTTTGCTATCTTTTTCATCTTCTTTTGCTTCAATGGATTGATGTGCCCTTTGACAAGATCATTGTAGCCAGTCACTTGGGCTTGATGATCGAGGCAAATTTTGCGAACGATTTGATCCAAGTCTGAGTAAAATCCCAATCTTCTGTGCCGAAGGATAGTCAGAGCCTTATTGACATCCACATAAGATTCTTCAAGTTGCTTCATGACAAACTTGGATTTCGTATTTTGCATACGGTAGTTAAGCTCCTGGAGTTGGGCAGTGAGGTCATTGATCTCAACCGAGTCATTTCTCATGTCGTTGATCAGATCAGAAGCTTGAGTAATTACTATAGGGGGAATGGGCAAAGATGCCACTTCTCCATCAAACAGGTTTTCCACAAATCTGTCAAGCTGTTCCATGATGAACAGTTGATTGGAATAGTGTGGTGTAGCAGAATCATCTTGAGGTTGTGCAGCAGGAGCATCTTGTGCTACATTCTATTCGGCCGGAGGCACGGAAGCCAAAAGTTGTGTCAGCTTAGGAGCAAACTGCGCAGCCTTTTCCTTCACAACATCAACACTGGGAACATTTTTCTTAGCAGTAGGGGCTTTGATTTACTTCGCTTTCTGCGTCGGGAGCTTTTCTTCTGGCTTAGCTGTGCCAACTAGGGCAACAACTACCAAATCTTGCAAGTTTATTGCATCAGGATGAGGATCTCTATTCACTTTGTCAACCATTGTGACAGTGGTAGGACGGGTCTTTCTTTTCAAGGGGTTCTTCTTCGGAGGTGCAATTGGAACTACACTTGCTCAAAGATCAGGCAAAATAGTGGAAGTGGTGATATTCACTTGTTCAGAGAGAGTTGCATCCATTTCTTCTCTGGTGAGTGGAGGATCATCTTGATCGGAAGAATCACTTTCAGATCCAGCTGGCTTAGCAGGTCTTTTCCTCGGTGCGCTCTTTTTCTTCAGAGCAGCAGATTTTAGATCATGTTTGTTCTTCGTGCGGCGTTCTGCTTTTCCTTCAGCCTTCTTCTTCTTGACATCTGATTTGATAAGAAGGCGATTTGCTTCTTCTCTTGCCTGCTCCTTTTCAGCCTTCTTGGCTCTCTTTTCAGCATTCTTGAGGCACTTGGCCTTTTCTTCGGGGTAGGAGTCAGGTGTCTTGAGAGATGACTCATGAGCTTCTAGAGGTGGTTGAGGCCTTTCCTGGGGCTCACCTGCCCTGATGAGTCCAATTTCACGGCAATCACCCCACGGGGGATGGAAGGCAAAGTTCTTGGCATAACGAGGATGAACCATTTTGTAGTTAAACCACTTTCGAACCCAGTGATGCCGAATCTTTTGCACGCACCTTTTTCTCTGAGTCGAATCTTCTCCAGGTACTATGTTGTAATCATCATGCGAAATATACTATGCTGAATTTGCGAGAGGTCGCCTACCACCTTTCCTTTTCTTCGGGAGCATCTGCTTCTTGCTCATTTGCATTTGGTTCAGATCTTTTTCGTTTGCTGGTAGATGGGCCTACCGTTGGGCCCTTTGCATTCGGTGCTTTGGATTCATCAGCTGTTCCCATGAATACATTTTCATCATCAACGATATTGTGCGGTCTAGTAGAATCCTCAACAGAGTGCATACACCTGTGAATCAGAATAGGTACGAGGGAAAATGGGGACAGGGTTACAAATGCTCACAGTGAATACTTTTCCAAATGAAAACATTTTGAGGCAGAAATAGATACAGACTTTGAGAAATGTTTCGAATGAATGAAACATATAGATCGAGCTAGTAGATCCGAAGAAAATACTAGACAGTGAACTAGGCATATCATTCGAGCGAAGCATAACACAAACCCTAGACCTGATAGATTTGGATGCGAGGAACAACTACAAACCACATCCACACTAGAAGGGTAAAAACCTAGATCTAAGATATGCGGTAAAATCATAGATTAATAATTGCGGATGAACTCGACTCGAAAAGGAAGGAGACCAGAGTTCGAATCACACATACCCTAGCTTGGTGACATGCGACAGCTACAGAGGCACGGGGAAGAAGATGTCCCGCGGCGGCGTGGAAGGACTCCGGTGACCTCTTTTCGGCAATTAAGCGGCGAAGGGGTCGTTGGCGTCGAGCTCAAGGAGGAGCACTACGGCAAGGGTTTCGTTAGAGTGGTGGCGAGGAGAAGAGGGGTAAGGTGGAAGAAGGGAGTGATACGGTTTATATAGAGGTGAATGGAAATAACCGTACGCAGAGGATTTTGATCGAACGACCTCAAGGTAGAGACGATTGCGATTCAAAGGTTAGGATGAACTGACAGTTGATGAGCAGCACGTGGCAACCGTCAAAAGATCGTGGTCCTGACTTGGGCGGGAAACCCCAAATTTTGGACAGCTTTCGCCAAAACAGATTAATGTTCGGACCGAATCTTAATCGTGGTCAAGGACACCAGATAAAGTTTCGTTCCAGTCAAAAATTGAGCATATGTAACGGATCAGCATAGACTGGAAGAGATAGAGTAGAGGGATAACAGGGTCCTAGGCATTTCACTCAGTCAAAAACATAAACACTCGAGCAAATAGCTATGAATGAAATGCATTCGGACAAAGTCAAAAACTGTCGATCGAAGAGAAATCCAATGAAGGAAACTTGTGGTTGTGTTACCCACCGTATAAGAACTGTATGACCCCAAGCATTGCACAATTATCGTGGCACCCGGTTAGTCTAGTTCTTCGTTAATGTATTCACTCTCAGAAAGAAAATTTCACTTTGTCAAAATTTTCAAACTCTTTGAGTGTTATGCACCCATTCCTTTATAGATGTGGAAGTGTTAGCACGGGTGCCGAGTCCAACTTACTGCATGTTTGCGAAGTCTAGGATATTTAGCTCACACCGTTATCCATAGAATCTTTTCTCATCGAGAGGCTTGGTGAAAATATCTGCAAGATTGTCTTCGGTCTTGACGTGATTGATAACAATATCCTCTCGAGCAACATGATCACGAATAAAATGATGTCAGATGGCAATGTGCTTCGTGCGAGAATGCTGCACAGGATTGTGTGCAATTTTGATGGCACTCTCATTATCACAATACAGAGGAATATGCTTGACCTTGTTGCCATAATCTTTCAATGTCTGCTTCATCCACAATAACTGAGTGCAACAAGGGCCAGCAGCAATATATTCAGCCTCAGCTGTGGAGAGGGATACACAATTCTGCTTCCTTGATGACAAATGACATGTCCCCGAAGTAGATTTCCTATCAACCAAGTCACCAGCCCAATCTGAGTTTGAATATCCAACGAGATCAAACTGTACTCCCTTAGGATACCATAAACCTAAGGTGGGCGTGTGAGCCAAATATCTCAGAATGCGCTTGACCGCTTGGTGATGCGATTCTTTCGGTGCAGCTTGATAGCGGGCACACATGCAAACACTCAACATAATGTCAGGTCTGGATGCACATAGATAAAGAAGAGATCCAATCATCGAACGATAAGCTTTCTGATCATAATCCTTACCATCACATCTGCATCCAGCTTACCATTTGTGGGCATAGGAGTTTTATAGCCCTTCATTTTGGAATCTTGCATTTTGAACTTCTTCAGGCACTCTTTTAGATATTTTTCTTGAGGGATGAAAATGCCATTTGCTTGTTGACGAATTTGCAGTCCGAGAAAGAACTTGAGTTCACCCATCATGGACATTTGATATTTATCGGACATCATTTTCCCGAACTCTAAGCTGCAAGCATTGTTAGTACAGCCAAAGATAATATCATCCACATAGATTTGACAAACGCATAAATCATTGTCAACAGCACGAGTGAAAAGTGTGGGATCAATGGATCCTGGCTTGAACCATTTATCGAGAAGAAACTTCTTCAGAGTGTCATACCAAGCTCGAGGGGCTTGTTTTAGCCCATATAAAGCTTTCGTCAACCTGAAAACTTTGTTAAGAAACTCAGGATGTTCAAAGCCAGGTGGCTGTCTAACATAAACTTCCTCACCAATTTCACCATTGAGGAAAGCACTTTTCACATCCATTTGATAAAGCAAGATATTATTGTAGTTTGCATAAGCGAGAAGAATACGAATTGCCTCAAGGCGTGCAACAGGAGCATATGTTTCACCAAAATCAATACCTTCTACCTATGTGTACCCTTGAGCAACAAGTCATGCTTTGTTTCTCACCGCAATGCCATTCTCATCTTGCTTATTCCGGAAAATCCATTGTGTGCCGATGATTTTGTGCTTCTTGGGATTCAGTTTGTCAACCAATTCCCACACATCATTTAATTCAAATTGCACCAACTCCTCTTGCATGGCATTCATCCAATCTAGATCATTCATGGCTTCCTCATACTTGGTAGGTTCTACCAATGAAACAAAGGAGAAACTTCCACAATAGTTAGCCAAACGAGTGCATGAGCGAGTTGTGAGTCGATAACCTGGATTCTCAATTTCATCGAGAATTAGTGAAGGATCAACTCGATTTGCCACACGAGGATGAGCATTTTCTTCGTGATGATCATTGTCATTCTCATCAGCATCAGTATTCGTATCATTGTTCCCTTCAGGGTTGCCATTTTGATCGGCATTTGCATTTTGATTGCCATTTCCATTCGGAAGAGCATTTGCTTCGGCAGTGGCTTGACGAGTTCTGCTTCGAGTCATAGGAGCATCATCATCAGAGGACTCGGGTGCATTTCCTTCAATAGGCTTGATGCTCCCAATGGCCATTTTCCGAATAGCATCCGATATCAATGGTTCATCTATCACATTTGGCAGGTGCTCCTTTTGGGAGCCGTTAGATTCATGAAACCGCACATTTACCGTTTCCATAACTTTCATGTGGTGAGAGTTATAGACGCGATACGTATGCGAGTTTGAGCCATAACCAAAAAGAAAACCTTCATGTGCCTTGGGTGCAAACTTGGAAGAATGATTCATATCAATAATGTAACAAGGTGCACCGAAAACACGCAGATAAGAAACATTCGGTTTCTTGCCAGTGATAAGCTCATATGAAGTTTTCTTAAGGAACTTGTGAAGATAAACACGATTGATAACATGACAAGCAGTGTTAATAGCATCAACCCAGAAACGAATGGGACTTTTATACTCACTGAGCATTGTTCTTGCCATTTCAATGAGAGTTCTGTTCTTTCGTTCAACAACTCCATTTTGTTGGGGAGTGTATGCAGCAGAGAACTCATGAGTAACACCATGTTCATCGAGAAATTCAGCAATATGAGTATTTTTTAACTCAGTTCCATTGTCACTTCTGACATGCTTAATTCGCACATCATATTCATTATGGGCCTTCTTAGCGAAACTTTTGAAGATATCTTGAGTACATGTCTTGTCTTCGAGAAAGAGTACCCAAGTGTATCAAGAGAAATCATCAACAATAACTAGACCATAATGACTTCCACTGAAGCTTGCATAATTTTGAGGACCGAATAAATCCATATGAAGAATTTCCAGTGGTCTTGTTGTGGTCATAACTGTCTTGGATGAATGATGCCTCTTAGCCAATTTGCCAGCCTCACAAGCAGCATAGAGACGATTCTTGTCGAATTTTACATCAGGAATGCCGCGAAGATGATTTTTCTTCACCAGGTTCTGCAAATTTCTGATACCTGCATGACCAAGTCTTCGGTTGCCTTTGCAAGCAAACAAGTTTGGACTAAGGGACCCTCAGAGAAATCCACAATATACAGATCACCCTTTCTAATTCCCTCAAAGACGAAGCAATTGTCAGAGGCCATGAAGACAATGCATTTGGATAAAGAGAATAAGACTAGCATGCCTAAATCACATAGCTTACCAACTGACATAAGACTGAATCCGAGAGATTGAACAAGTAACACATCATCAATGGACTTATCTTTGGATATGGCAATTTTACCTAGCCCAATTACCTTTCCTTTGTTGTTGTCGCCAAAAGTGATATACTTCAGAGGAGAAGCAGTTAAGTTGGGGTTGACAAACAACAACTTGTCTGCGGTCATATGACTAGTGCACCCACTATCCATAATACATTCAGTGCACCCGGAGACATAGTCCTGCAGAAGAATTAGGCTTTCTTAACCACCCACATCTTTGCAGGTGGCTTCGAAACAACTGAACGAGCAAGATATTAGTTCTTTCGATAAACATAGTTGTTACTCGATGAGGTGAGAGTGTAATTGAAAGAGTAAGCATTGAAATTCTTTCCAGATGAATGAGCATAGTGATTGTATGCAGTATGCATATACTCATTCTGTCGAATTCTTTGTGTCTGCATGGTTAGACGAGCAGAAATGGGCAAAGCATCAACAGTTTTCTTAGGCACCCAAATAGCTTTCTTTGGGGAGCCATTTCTACTGTTAGGTCCAACATAGCGAGCCACAGTCTCACCATGTTGATTTTTAAACAACTTATAATTGTCCATGGCATCATCATCAGCATATTCAAGAATAGGAGAGTTGTATCCCGAAAGTAATGATGGATCGAGCGTTTTGCTCTTTGCAGGAACCCGCACAGTTTGAGGATATTGATGTGGTTCCCAGTAAGAACCATCTTCATTTAGTTTCCTTTCGAAACCGATGCCTTCCTTTCTGGGATTCTTGTGAAAAATAGATTTCTTCAGAACATCACAAAGGGTTTGGTGTCCTTTGAGAGATTTGAACATTCCTGTCTGAAGAAGATCCTTCAACCTAGCATTTTTCATCAGAAACATAACCACTTTCCTCAATCGAGGGGTTAGCATTCACAGATGATTCAGCATTTGATTCAGCATTGGTTCGTTCAAGGCACTTTAGACACGGTGGCTCAAACACCACAGGTTTATCCTTGAGTTGTTGGGTGAGAAGAGAATTTTCTCTGATCAAATCCTCATGAGCCTCTCTCAGCGACTCGAGTTCCTGTTTCCTTTTCAGGTAATCGTAGGTCAATCTTTCATGGTCTGCTGAGAGAAAATCATGACGAGTTGAGAGTTCATCCATTCATGGCTTGAGAGTGGAATACTCTTCGGTCAACGACTGATTTTTCTCCATCTCCTCAACCAACAACCCTTCAGATTTTCTGAGGATTTTCTCAATTTTCTCAAGAGAGTTTTGTTGTATGTTGGCTATTCTGACCAACTTAGCATGGTCATCCTCATCAGAAGAAAATTGATCACTAGAGTGAACCTTGTGATGTTTGGAGGATACCTTTTCTTTCGAAGCTTTGGCCATGAAGCAGTAAGCAGGAAATTCATCATTGCTTGACAGATTCCCGAAGAAGTTTGTCGTGGCAAAGGAGGCACATGCTATGCTAGCCATGCCCGAGTCGGAATCCTCATCGGATTCATCAGCTTCTTTAGAGGCAGATGATTCTTCTTCTTCAGAATCCATCTCTTTGCCAATGTACGCCTTGGCCTTGCGAGAAGTATTCTTGTGGTTGGAGGAGGACTTGGAGGGGTTCCTTGATGAAGATCTTCACGAAGATTTTGAAGTGGAGTTGTCCTTCTTATTGAAGAATTTCTTCGTTTTCTTATCTTCATCGGAGTCCTGGTTCTTGCTCTTGCTCTTGCTTTTGCTTCGATAGTTGCCCGAATCATATCTCCCACTGGCATGGATTTCAGCTTCCCAGAGAGGGCAGTCTGAAATGAAGTGTCCAGGCTTTTTGCACTTGAAACATGTGTATTCTCCAGCAGGTTTTGATGAAGATTTTGAACCCCCAGAGTTGCTTGAACTTCTTTTCTAGAACTGGCTCTTCTTGTGAAAGCATTGGAATCTTTTTGTGATCAGTGCGAGGTCTTTGCTGAGTCTTTCTAGGTCATCAAAATATTCTTCAGCATTTCCATTGGAGGAGGAGTCAGCCACAGCCTTGAGAGCATGATTTATGTGTAAACTTGAGCCATACAGATCTCTTTTCTCTTCTTCCTGTTCCCCGTGAGTGTTTAGTCTCTCCATGATATCAGCAGAGTCAAGGTGCTTGAAGTCCGGTCGTTCATGTATCATCAGAACAAGTGTGTCAAAAGAACTGTCAAGAGATCGAAGCAGTTTCTTCACGACTTCATGGTCAGTGATGTCTTTGGCGCCGAGACCTTGAAGTTCATTTGCGATATCACTCAGGCGATCGAAGGTTTGTTGGCAGGTTTCATTTCCAATGCGCTTGAAGTGATTGAACTTGGCTCAAAGAGTGTCAATTCTAGCTTCTTTCTGGATTGAGACTCCTTCATTGATCTTTTCGAGGATGTCCCACAGTTCCTTCATAGTTTCACACTCGCGGTAGCGAAGAAATTGTGCCCGATTGAGATGGCCACCAATTTCATCTTTGGCCTGAGCATCCAGCTGAATGATCTTCTTCACTTCATCGGAAGGGGCTTGAGGCACAACAATGTTGAGTCCGAATTGCACCACATTCCACATATCGTCATCTATTGCTCGGAGACGGATCTTCATCTTCTCCTTCCAGAAGGGGTAGTCCATCCCATCGAATATGGGAATCTTGAGATGCGACTTATAGTTCACTGTAGACATACTTGAACTCCAAAGTCGTTAGACTAAAATGAGCAGAGTCAAGGAGTACCTTGCTCTGATACCAATTGTAGGGACTAAGTATGTCTACCAGAGGGGGGTGAATGGGAGTTTTAAATTTTCTTCGGAAAACTTAAATCTCTCAGAACCCAGCAGTGGAATGAAAGAAAAGTAAACTATAGTGAACTAGAACAGAGCATCGAAAGAGAACTAAGACATGCATCAAAGTAAATCATACGAATGAAAGTGCATCTAAGGTAATCATGAGTGACAGAGATCACCGAAGATGCTCGATGGCGACAAGGAATTTGTTTGACCAGTTCATCCTTCTGCACAAGGACTACGTCTGGTTGGAGGGGCTGTGACTTAACACGGAAGATAAATTCTCTTCACCCTATTCTCCTCGACAATCGATTCGTCAACCGATGCCGATCACTCATGGTAGATACTTGAAGGTGATCTCCGAACCTTTACAGACTTCTTCTTCGAGAACCACAATCACTCTTGGTCTCTGAAGAAATTGACACCTAACCGTCTAGAGAGATTGCAGCTCTCAAGAGTAATAGGTGGAGCGTACTAAACTTAGATTCTAGTGATGCTAAACCACTACCTAATTCTTTGGCTCTAGGGTTTTTCTCTCAGTGGATTTTAAACTCAAATCACTCAGAGAGTGGGTTGCTCAACAATCTTCTCAGAAAATGGAGCAGCCACCGGACAAAGCCGGCATGGGTGGCTATTTATAGCCGCAGCCTTCCCTGACGGGAAATGGACACGAGGTCCAGCCAACCGACACGTTCACAACGGTTGGATTTCGGAGCAACGGTAACATTACTTGAGGAACAAGTAATGCTAACTCCTCGGTCCGAGTCAAATCTCTCGCGGCAAAGAAGATCATAGTCTCTTACTGGCAAGTATTTGCTCGGAACACAAAGAGATTTCTCTCACATCTTTCACAGGATTTGGATTTAGCATCAGAGAATCAAAACGTCAAACGCTACACCCCTCTTAATAGTATGGTGGTCCTATGACTCAATGAAAGAAGAAGAATACCAAAACAAATGCTACGTCTTTACTTCATCTTCATTCTTCCTCGAACGCAGTCATATTCTTCGAACACACACAGAACCAATTGCTTGAGCTTCAGCAATTTTTAGGGGTCACTCTTGTTGGCTTTATCTTCGGTGATAACCTTCGCTGCCACGTAGGGAGATTATCTTCGTCGTTTGCATCAAACTCCTCGATACTTCAGGGACCTGTTACTCTGTGTGCACTAGCAAACACATAAGTCCCATACTGTTTATGTCAACAAACTCCAAAACATAAGGCGACTGTCATTGCACCAACAATAATCTACAATGTTCAGACCACCACACACAAGCAAAACTAGTGAATGCACAAACAACAACAACAACATGCACTACAAAAAAAATACACATCCTTGACATTTTGGCCCGAACGAAAAAAAATTGTCATGCTTATGACACTTCTATGACGATAATTGTGATAAAACCATGTATCATCATAGATGTGGTGGGCTCCTACTTCTATGACAAAAAATCATAACAGAAAATGGGCTTTTCGTCCTGGGCGGGCCGGGGACGCACCTGCATGACATTCTTTGGGCCGTCCATGACGGAAAAAATCATGGTAGAAGCAAGGGCGAGGAAAATTTTGGGGAGTTCCCGGTTACGATGGGTGGTCGGGGCCGAGCGATGCACGGAGGTTTGCGCATTTCTCTCGTACACATACGCGCGTGTGTGCGAGGTGTTGGGCTCTATCTGAACCTGAGCGAGGCGTTTGCTTACTGAACCCGAGCGATTGCACTAGCTACATTACTGAACCCAAGCGATCGATCCCTTGGTTGTTAACCGAACCCGAGCGATTCCTTCGCTACTGCTGCTAACTGAAGCCGATCGAACCTGCCTCTTGATGAACAGTGATCATTGTTGGTGGTTGGATGAACAGTTCCTGATGGGGGTTGGATGAGCAGGACACCGTGGTAGTAGGCCGTTGTCGCTGGATGAACAGGACCCCGATCGAGGAGGCCGCCACACCCGAGCCGGTTGGGGGTGGATGAATAGGACCCCATGGAGGGCTGGTTGAACAGTAGCCGGTGGAGGCTGGATGAACAGTAGCCCATGGATGAACAGTAGCTGGTGGAGGCAGGAGGAAGATGCGATGGATGAACAGTAGCAGGTGGAGGCTGGAGGAAGTCAACGGTGGATGAACAGTAGCCCGTGGAGGCTGGAGCGAGCCCGTGGAGTCCCGTTTTGCGGTAGCACACCCCTCCCGATGAACAGGACGCTGTTTCGACTGTAGGAGCTCGAACACAAGTCTGTTTCCTTTGTTTTGCGGTACGCCAGACCCCTCTCGATGAACAAGATCCCATTTCGACCATAGCCGGTCGAACAGAAGGTTGTTTCCCCCGTAGTGCAGTACGCCAGACCCTGTTTCGGCTGTTCCATCCAAGCCGGTTGGCTCCCGATGAACACGATGCATTTCGTTGCCTCCCGATAAACATGACATAGTTTCTCCATTCCGACCAGCCGGTTGGCTTCTGATGAACAGGACACCATTGTTGTCGTCCGTTGCCTCTCCATGTACACGAGCCCTGGCCGTACGTATGCGTGAGCAGGCGTTCGAGACCCCGCCCGTATGTACGTATGTGGCCGTATTTTTTGGCATCTGGCTGGACATACGTGTGCACGGTTTAGAAGGGACTGCCTGAACTGCTATGTCGGGGGCTCTACTACTACACGTGCCGCTGCTTGCTCAGCCACGGTTCATCGTTGCAGAGAAACCGATCGACCAGTATGTACGTACATGTTCGTGACCAGAATGACAACGCTACTTACGCTTCGACCGGATGGGTCCCAGCTGTCAGGGAGGATAAGGAGGCACTTCCTTACATGCAAAGTTATTGATGGTGGGTCCGAGCTGTCAGGGGGAGGATTCTTTTTTTGCGCGTAATAAGCAGGCACTTCCTTGCGTGTGAAGATGTAGCTAGTGGGTCCAGCTGTCAGCCTCACCGCGTAAAGTCCTCTTCTGATGGTTGCTGTTGGTTGACCATGTTAACCACGCCGCGTGGACAGCACCTAGGTGGTGGACGACGGTGAGGCAGGGAATGACGCGGAGCCTGGGAACATGCAGAGGGTAGTACGAGGGTTGACTGGTTCGGCTATGGTGTGAGGCTATCGTCGCCGCAGAATAACAGGGGGTGTGGGTGAGTAGAGGGATGGCCTAGCCAGCAGTGGGAGTAGGAGGGGGCGGTGAGGCCTGCGCGGTAGCAGAGCCGGCCACGGGAGGCAGGAGCACGCGGTGGTTTGGACGGCTAGAGCAAGAAAATCAGAGGTTGAAGAAGCAGAAAGACTGTGGGATGTTAATGATCCAACGGTCACTGGTGATAGAATCGTTTGTTGACTAAGTTGACAAAGCCCTGCGTATGCGTCAACTTAGTGGGGCCACAAGTCAGCCTCCAAATCTGGTGGGCCCCAGCTTTCATGGGGAGCAATCAATATTTTTCGCTTAATAAGGAGGCACTTCCTTCCGTGTGAAGATATAGCTGGTGGGTCCTAGCTGTCATAGGGAGGATTCTTTTTTTTCTGGCGTAATAAGGAGGTACTCGCTTGCGCGCGGCCATGGACCATGTGGGTCCCAATTGTCAGCCTCTCCGCGTACATCCCTCTTCCGATGATGTCGTTTGTTGACAACGTTGACCATGCCATGCCGAGAACACCAACGCGGTGGATGACGACAAGACCTAAGAAGGGAATGACCCGGAGGCGGCAAAGCCACAACAGTGGAGGGATGTGGGTGAGCAGAGGGATGGCCTGGCCAGCAGTTTGAGTAGTAGGGGCGGTGAGGCCTGCGCGGTAGCACAGCCGGCCACGGGAGGCGGGAGCAGGCAGTCCCACCAGCGCTGGATTTGGCGGCAGGAGCAAGAAGATTAGAGATTGAAGAAGCACGACGGCCGTTGGATTGAAATCCAACAGTCACTTCTGCTAGAATCGTTTGTTGACGTATATAATAAGTGAAAAAATCTTGCATACGCGTCAACTTAATAGGCCCACAAGTCAGCCCATTTCCTATTTTTTTAATAATTCACAGCTCATTTGCAACTTCTTATGCAATTTATTGCAGTCCGTTTTCTTTTTGTTGGCCAGGGCCAGGGTTAAAAATTTAAACAAAATTTCACATATTTCGGTGGGGTCCAAACTATTTTTAATACCAAAATGTCGAGCCAGATTTAAAGTACTTTGAAGATATATTTAAATTAGGTTAAAGCCCAATGAAATTGGAATCTGAAAATGTGAAAAAATTCAGAAATTTGAAACTAATTGCCAATTTGTCGTGTGTGTTTTATATTTACAGCCCATTTCATATTACTTTTAAGATTTGTAACCGTCTTGAAAGAGTTGCAGCCCAGTAGGGCAGAGAAAAATAAGTAGCCCTTGATGAGGACATCAATACCATTGTTACACCCACAACCCCTGCTGCTATACAAACTGGACCAATTACTAGAGCTCGTGCACGCCAATTGAATTACCAGGTACTTTCGTTTCTTGGTGACAATTCTAATGTTCATGAGAATATGATGCTGCCTAAATTGAATACATTTGTGTTGATTACTAATGAAGGGCCTAGCATGGACAAGAGGGATGAACACTGGAGAAGGATCAAGCATGGAGCTGAAGGCGCGCGCGAAGGGATCCAGAATGGCATTTCTAGTGCATATTTGAGCACTTTGAAGCCTCTGTGATGACCTACAAGGACATGGATGAAATATACAAGATGTCCCTTCATAAATTTCGTTCATTTCTTATTTTAGGTGCTGTGCCACCTTATTTTTGGGCTAGGCCCATGTAATTTCGAAATACTTAAGTATAGGCTGTTTTTAGAGTCCGTATGTGTGGGAAAACAAAGTTAGGGTTGGTTTTGGACCCCTCCTACAAGGGGTCACGAAATTCCCCCCTACTCCTCCATATATACAGCCCTTAGGGCGTCGTTTAGACTTTGGGTTTTGTTTAGATTAAAAGTTCGCCATAGCTGCAACTTCGCGTACTTCGTTTCTGTTCAACGACCAGTCCAAGACGTCACAGAACCCCACTTTCATCAATAAAGCTTTCCTCTTATATTCGCAATATCCAGATTGCAATCTCAGTTTCTTGCTTGTTCTTCGTTTGCTCACAGGAAATAGACCCTCGTGGTCAGGTTGATTGTGCTCCAGCGTGGTCAATAACCCCTCGAAAGTTGGTTTAGCGATTGCTAAGGCGCGATGTCTTCGCGCGTTCGTAGTCGGCTCGTCAAAGTCGACTCCCACAGAAAACGATAGCTATCTCATCGAAACATCGGGACAGCTTCGCCTCTATCAAGTGATATAAGATTTCCAGGTTGCTCGGTGAGATCTTCCAGTTTTTCATAGTTTAGATCGAGTCTGTTCTTCATTGTCGGTGTACTAAGTATTGCGCCATTAGTACCCCGTACTTGTGCACGGGCAGTTGTAGCCATACTCACGGCAAGGCTTCTCAGGAAACAGTTCGAGGTTGACTCAGGCTATCGAAGAAGTACTCAAGTCAAAGATCTGAGGATCAGCAGATAGGAAGAGCTGGAATCCGAAAGCCAGTCTCCCCGGCAAGATCTTGCCGGGGTGGCCTGTGAAGCCCGGCAAGATTTCACGCCCAACAAGATTCGGCGCATGGCAAGATTCGGCGCCCGGCAAGATTCTGCTACTGTGCCACCGCTTCGATACAGTAACAAGCCCAACATTCTGGGTCCTTCTCTGGATGCGTGGCAACGCGCCAGTGGAGGAGAGCTTAAGCGGTGCTGATGGGATGGCCCCTTTTTCCATCCCCAAGAAAGTGAGGACACCTAAACGGACACCTCACGGTGCATTAAATGCGTTCGTCCTAATCCGTCAGTGGTTAGGTATGATAACCCTGTAGCTACTTTACACCTCAATGTATGTACATTTTGCCACTGTGATGACCCCTTTGAGCGTGTAAAAGGAGGCCCAAGCAACTGCTACAGAGAGGGAGGATCTTCTGGCCCATTCTGCATGCGTAGCTGCTCTTTGAACATACTGTTCATCGCAAGCGCTCCTGGAGCCTGGGCTCAAGAACACTCATAATAAAACAAGGCAGGAGTAGGGTTGTACGCTGATTAGCGGCCCGAACCTGGGTAAAATCGCCCCGCGTCGATCGTTGGTTATGCTCTTTGTGCATACCTCTCTCCCTGCCGAATCGTAAAGGGGTCCCTTGGGGTCCCATAGGTGTCGCACGCCGACATTCATACCTATAGTCCACGAAAAAGCCAAAAAGAAAATTAGGGTTAGTTCATCATATCCGAACCAATCTAAGCCTTTGCATAATCTTTCTAGAGTTTTGCTTTGTTGAATTTGCGGTTGCATCATCGTGTCGAGTTGCAGGTCTTAGTGTTTAGTTACCTTAGAGTTTCGAGTTCTGGTCATAGGTTTTCACGTCGCCGCCACACCATCGTCATCGCCGCCGCCATATACCATCACCAAATATCCGCTGCCAATCCGAGTTCATATACATCCACCGCATATCCGCCACCAATCCGAGCCATATACATCCATCAGGTCACCATCACGCCAATCTGAGTCCACCTCCATCACTGATTCGCCACCAGTCCGTGTTCCACCGCCCTACATATATTCGCCAGCAGTCCGATTTCCACCAGATTCATCTCCGCCAGCAGTCCTAGTCCGAGTCTAGTATTTGTTACTCTATTTTAGATTTCTAGATCACTCCATACTACGTGTCGTGATAGAGTAGGACTCCCCAACTTCCGTGCCACCCGCAGAAGAAAAATAGTTCCAGTTTCAAAAAAAAGAGAAAAAAAGTGAATAAAAAAGTGAAAAAAAAAATCAGAGTGTGCTCCTCCCTTGTTTACGTGCCGCACCATGATTTTGTTAGTGTTCTAGGCTCGTGTCTCTAGTACGGTCTAGCCTAAGACCAGCACAATACCATCGTTGAGCGTCTATTCAACTTTGCATCTCTGAATTGATTATTGTTGACATTTTTTGCCACCATATCATAAGCCTTCCCAGCTCTACATACATCTACATCATGCGTTTGACACCACCTGGCAATCACTCTGTCCAAGCTTTGCGAGTTTTGACGACAACGGTTGCTGATCACCACCTGCTGCTGGGTAAGAACTGGTAAGAATTTGAGATTTGCTTGACGGATTTGTGACACCCCACCACCACCACTTTTTAATAGTTTGTAGGATCATATTCTTGTGTGTTTCTATTGCTGCTAACCATGGCAGGACCACAAGCTGATGAGATTGACTGGGAGAACATGACGAAGAAGGAGCTTCATGATAAATTTCAGCAAATGTTGAGTCAACAGGTGGAAGACATGATGGACAACTTTGGAAAGGCACTGGAGAGGATTCATGACATTGAGAAGACAATTGACACCAAGTTGGACGCCAAGTTCGAAAAGTACTCACGCATCTTCCAAAACCACCACTCGCATCTGCTGCACCATTGCAACAACATCAACAACCACCTCCACGCCGCGATCCAGCAGGGCGAGCGCAGCGTGTTCCTCTTGAGCCAGGACAAACTTCTGGTGCCGCTGCTACTGCTATTGATGCTTTTGTAGCTCCTGCTGCTACTGCAGAGGTGGAGGACTATTACGAGGATGAGGTTGATCAAAATTAGAACTACGTGCAACCACTAGCACCACCACTAGCAGGTCGACCTGATGTATATAATCGCAACAGTAGGGCTGCAGCACCACCTCAGGTACGAGATTATGACCATATTCCTAAACTAAAATTGAATATTCCACCGTTTGAGGGTAGATACATTCCTGATGTATATCTTACTTGGGAGTGAGAAACTGAACAACGTTTCACATGCATACAATATCCTGAGGATAGACGTGTTGCTGCTGTTGTTTGTGAACTCACTAGTTTTGCTTCTGTTTCGTGGTCTGAACATTGTAGATTATATCATGATAATATCCCTACTACTTGGGCTCCTTTGAAAGCTGCTAAAAGTACTCGTTGGGTTCCACCATATTATCAACGTGAATTACTTCAAAAACTGTAGCATTTGAGGCAAGGAAAAAATTCTGTAGAGGTGTATTATCAGGAATTACAAACTGGCATGATTAGATGTGGTATTGTTGAGGATAATGAAGCTATGCTTGCATGTTTTTTGGGTGGATTAAATAGAGAGATTCAGAATATTTTAGAGTATAAGGAGTATAACAAGATCACTTGTTTATTCCATCTTGCTTGCAAAGCTGAACATGAAGTGCAGGATCGACAGGCATTGGCGCGACTAATTTTTCTGTAGGTCGACCTTCATCATGGACACCGTGTGCATCTTCTACTTCAACATGTTCTGCTACACCAGCACCTCCGTCATCTGCCTCCTCCAGCCGTGATACAAGAAAGCAGGCACTACCACCACTATCTGCCAAGAGCACACCTACCGGGCCTGCACAGAGCTCTTCTTCATCCATGGCATCAACAGGGCACACACATGATATTATTTGTCGTCGTTGTAAGGGTAGAGGTCATTATGCGAGAGAATGCCAATCTTCGCGTGTTATGATTGCTTCTGAGGATGGTGGGTATGAGTCCGCTAGTGACTATGATGAGGAGACTTTGGCTCTTATTACAAGTGAAGAACACGGTGGAGATGATTCTGATCATGAGACGCAATACATGGCTGCTGAAGATGCTGACAAGTATGAAAGATTAGTTGCTCAACGTGTTTTGAGTGTGCAGGTCACACAAGCTAAGCAAAATCAGAGGCATAATTTGTTCCATACAAAGGGAGTTGTGAAGGAACATACTGTTCGCGTCATCATAGATGGAGGGAGCTGCAACAACTTGGCTAGCATGGAGATGGTGCAGAAGCTATCTCTCACCACAAGACCACATCCACATCCTTACTACATCCAATGGTTCAACAATAGCGGCAAGGTTAAGGTAACACGTACTGTTCATCTGCATTTTAGTATCTCTACATATGCTGATTATGTTGATTGTGATGTGGTACCAATGCAAGCATGTTCCTTATTACTTGGTAAACCATGGAAATTTGATAAAAAAAATTCTATACACCATGGTAGAAACAATCAGTATACTCTTGTTCATAAGGATAAACATATTACTTTGCTTCCTATGACTCCTGATTCCATTTTGAAAGATGATATTAATAGAGCTAATAAAGCAAAACAGGAGAAAAATAAGAGTGAAAATCAGATTGTGGCAAAAGCATTTGATCAACAAATGAAGCCTAATAATAAACCGTCTAGTGTTGCTTCTGAAATTAAATTGAAAAGTGCATGTTTACTTGCCACCAAATCTGATATTGATGATCTAGATTTCAGTAAATCTGTTTGCTATGCTTCTGTGTGCAAAGAGGCATTATTTTCATTCGAGGATGTGCCTTCCTCTTTGCCTCCTGCTGTCACTAACATTTTGCAAGAGTTCGTTGACGTCTTTCCACAAGATATGCCACCGGGATTACCACCTATTCGAGGGATTGAGCATCAGATTGACTTAATTCCCGATGCTTCGCTGCCAAACCATGCGCCATACCGTACCAATCCAGAGGAGACGAAGGAGATTATGCGTCAAGTATAGGAGCTGCTCGACAAAGGTTATATACGCAAATCTCTTAGTCCTTTTGTTGTTCCTATTATACTATGCCAAAAAAGGATAGTACATCGTGTATGTGTGTTGATTGTAGAGGCATTAATAATATTACTATTCATTATCATCATCCTATTCCAAGGCTAGATGATATGCTTGATGAATTGAGTGGTTCTACAATATTCTCCAAAGTTGATTTGCGTAGTGGATACCATCAAATTCATATGAAATTGGGAGATGAATGGAAAACAGCATTTAAAACTAAGTTTGGTTTGTATGAGTGGTTAGTCATGCCTTTTGGGTTAACTAATGCACCTAGTACTTTCATGAGATTAATGAACGAAATTTTACATGCTTTCATTGGACAATTTTTGGTTGTCTATTTTGTTGATATACTGATTTATAGCAAATCTTTGGAAGAACATTTGGAACATTTACGTGTTGTTTTTATTGCTCTACGTGATGCACGTTTGTTTGGTAACCTTGGGAAGTGCACCTTTTGCACCGACCGAGTATCTTTTCTTGGCTATGTTGTTACTCCACAGGAAACTGAAGTTGATAAAGCCAAGATTGAAGCTATTGAGAGTTGGCCGCAGCCCAAAATGGTCACACAAGTGAGGAGTTTCTTGGACTCGCTGGTTTCTATAGGCGCTTTGTGAGAGATTTTAGCAACATTGCTGCACCTCTCAATGAGCTTACAAAGAAGGATGTGCCTTTTGTTTGGGGTACCACACAGGAAGAAGCCTTCACAGTATTGAAAGATAAGTTGACGCATGCTCCTTTACTCCAACTTCCTGATTTTAACAAGACTTTTGAGCTTGAATGTGATGCTAGTGGAATTGGATTAGTAGGTGTGTTATTACAAGATGGCAAACTTGTTGCGTACTTTTCTGACAAATTGAGTGGGCCTAGTCTGAACTATTCTACTTATGATAAAGAATTATATGCTCTTGTTTGGACCTTAGAAACATGGCAACATTATTTATGGCCCAAAGAATTTGTTATACATTCTGAACATGAATCTTTGAAACACATTAAAAGTCAAGCAAAACTGAACCGTAGGCATGCTAAATGGGTTGAATTCATTGAGACTTTCCCTTATGTCATTAAACACAAGAAGGATAAAGAAAATGTTATTGCTGATGCATTGTCTCGTCGTTATACTATGCTTTCACAACTTGACTTTAAAAAATTTGGTTTGGAGACCATCAAAGATCAATATGTGCATGATGCTGAGTTTAAAGTTTTATTTCAGAATTGTAAAGAAGGGAGAACTTGGAACAAGTTCGTCGTTAATGATGGATTTGTGTCTCGTGCTAACAAGCTATGCATTCCAGCTAGCTCCGTTCGTCTTTTGTTGTTGCAGGAGGCGCATGGAGGAGGATTAATGGGACACTTTGGCGTGAAGAAGATGGAGGATATACTTGCTACACATTTCTTTTGGCCAAAGATGAGACGGGATGTTGAGCGTTTTGGTGATCGCTGCACTACATGTCAAAAAGCTAAGTCATGACTCAATCCTCATGGTTTATATATGCCTTTGCCTGTACCTAGTGTTCCTTGGTGTCGGTGTACTAAGTATTGGGCCACTAGTACCCCGTACTTGTGCACGGGCAGTTGTAGCCATCCTCGCGGCAAGGCTTGCCGGGAACAGCGCGAGGTTGATTCAAGCCCTCAAGGAAATCATCAAGTCAGAGATCTGAGGATCAACAGATAAGCAAAGCTGGAATCCGAAGGCCAGCTTCCCCGGCAAGATCCTTGCCGGTATGTCCTGTGGAGCCCGGCAAGGATTGGCGCCCAGCGAGGCTTGGCGTCCGGCAAGGCTTGGCGCCCGGCAAGGCTTGGTACCCGGCAAGATTCGGCGCCTGGCGAGATTCTTCCACTGTGCCACCGCTACGGCATAGTAACAAGTCTGACATTCTGGGTCCTTCTCTGGATGCGTGGCAACGCGCCAGTGGAGGAGAGCTTAAGCGGTGCTGATGGGATGGCCCCTTTTTCCATCCCCAAGAAAGTGAGGACACCTAAACGGACACCTCACAGTGCATTAAATGCACTTGTCCTAATCCGTTAGGGGTTAGGTATGATACCCTGTAGCTACTTTACACCTCAATGTATGTACATTTTGCCACTATGGAGACCCCTTTGAGCATATAAAAGGAGGCCCAAGGCAACTGCTACAGAGGAGGAGAACTTTTGGCCCATTCTGCATGGGTAGCTGCTCTTTGAACGTACTGTTCATTGCAAGCGCTCCTGGAGCCTGGGCTCAAGAACATTAATAAGAACACAAAGCAGGAGTAGGGTATTACGCTGAACAGCGGCCCGAACCTTGGTAAAATCTTCCCGCGTCGATTGTTGGTTCTGCTCTTTGCGTATACCTCTCCCCCCGCCGAATCGTAAAGGGGTCCCTTTGGATCCCATAGGTGTCGTACCCCCCGACATCTTTGGCGCGCCAGGTAGGGGGATTGAAGGTTGCGTGAACTTGATCTAGTGATCGGTGCCTTAGTTTCTTCATCATCTTCATCGTCATGCCACCCAAGAAGAAGAGCGCTGCGACGGCGCAACCGTCCACGTCCGTTTTGCCTACACCTTCGCGTACGGGCGACGGCGTGGGTGCAGAAGGAAGAGGACTAGAACCCCTGCGGCGTTCTGGAGATCCGAGCCAAGCGAGCGGTATCGTTCACAGTGGCAGTGGTAACCTGCACGCCGCTGGATCTAGAGATGGCACTGTGTTGCCTACGGGTGGCACAACGAACTCGAGAGATTGGAGGGCGCCTGCTGGAGCTCCCGCGCCGGCGCAAGCCTCACGACCTACCCAGGTCGTGTATGATGAGCGACGTCATGGCGCTGGTGGTTCAGGGCGTCCCCATGAAAAGGTTTCTACGCATCGATCCCAAGATGCGCGGGACCAGCATGCACACCGAGCTGCTGGCAGAGGTGGCGCGCGGTCGCGTGACCGTGGTGGTGCTCCTTCTAACATGGTTAGGAGTCAGAGCACCTCACGTACCTCTCACCTGTCGCCACCGCCTACGCCGGCAGAAGCCTTGGCACGTGCGCAGCTGCTCCTCGATTTTCCTCCTGCCCCGGAGAAGATGGAGGAGTGGCGAGCTACTATCCAGAGCCTTATCAACTTCGCCAACAAGGATGGACCGCAAGAGGCAGGGCCCTCGCAGCGGAGGCCCATCGATCCGGCGCGAGCCGATGTGGAGAAAACCGGAGGTGGTGCAACCACAGTGCACTCCCCTCCGCGACACCAGCGGCGGCCGACAACCCAACAAGTCGACCGCCATGAAGAAGTTTCCACGGCGTCATCCGATCCACGGATGCGCCGCGATCAGCGTCAAGTTCTCCAGGAACAAGGCAAGGAGGACGCTCGAACTACCATCGAGCGGCGACGGGAAGCGCGCTATCAGTCTGATAAGCGCACGGGGCCGGCTGTCGACGAGCCTGCGCCAGGGGACGTAGGAGACTTCCCTTATGAGGTAGGGACTCCAGCGTTTACCCATGAGCTGCGGCAAGTCCGGTGGCCCAATTCCAGAACCTTCAAGCCGGAGGTCCCGGAGAAATATGATGGTAAGACCCATCCCTCGGAGTTCCTGAGCATCTACACCATTGCAGTGCAGGCTGCCGGGGGCCGAGATGACAAGATACTTGCCAACTACTTCCCGTTGGTACTCAAACCCAATGTCAGGTCGTGGTTGATGCATCTGCCGGAGAATTCTATTTCTTCCTGGTCAGATCTGTGCCATCAGTTTGTTGGCGCCTTTGTTGGAGGCCACCAAGCTCCTGGCCAAGAGAGCGATTTACATATCATCCCTCAGAAGGAGGGCGAGTCCCTGCGCAAGTTTATCCAGAGATTTAGCCGGGTGCAGTACAATATTCCTAACGTTCACCCTGCCGCTGTCGTTAGCGCGTTCCACCAGAACGTGCGTAACCGCAAAATGCGGGAAGAGCTGGCAATGAACAAAGTCAGGAGTATTGCCGAGCTTTACGCTCTGGCCGACAAGTGCGCTCGAGCTGAAGAGGGGAGGAAACTCCCTGGCGAGGCTGTTGGTGCGGCGGGTGAGTCCGAAGATGGAGACGCCGCGGCCCCGTCAAGGAAAGGCCGGCGGCGGAACAGGAAGCGCGGAGGCAAGGCCGTGCTTGCTATCGAGGAATCCGACAACCCCAGCGCCGCCAAGAAGGCCAAGGTTGGTGACCCCGGCAAGGATCTTGCCGGGTGCCCTTCCTGTCAGGCCTTAGCGGCTGCCGACAAGTCGGAGAACTCCGGCAAGCAATATTGCAAGATCCATCACACCAAGGGCCACGATCTCCAGAACTGCCAGCAAGTTGAGCAGCTTGCCGAGAAGCAGAGAGCCGAATACGAGAGGTGGGATAAGGAGAAGGCCCAAGATGGTGCTGATGGGTCTGGCAAGAAGCGCGGTGGCCGAGGGGGTCGCTGTGGCAAGGCCAAGCAGCAAAAGGATCGGCCCGCTCGGGGCCGAGACAAAGAAGGAGATGATGAATCCAGTGAGCAAGAATTCCAGAAGGCTACGGAGGCCATGTGTATCGATGGGGGTGCCTCGCTGCATTCTTCCCACTGCCAACTCAAACAGTGGGTGCGGGAGGTCAATGCGGCAGAGCCATCCCCAGATGCATGTAGACCCCTGAAGTAGTCCAGCACGCCTATCATTTTCGACACCGAGGATCACCCTGATCGCACAACTGCGGTCGGGTGCTTGACATTGTTGGTCTCGCCAACGATTCGCAACCTCAAGGTGACGAAAATGTTAGTTGACGGCGGGGCCGGCCTAAACTTAATCTCACCAGATGTGCTCAGAAAGCTCCAGATTCCCGACGAGGACCTCGAAGAAACGGGTACGTTTCAAGGGGTCAATCCGGGAAGAACTCAGCCTAAGGGCAAAATTACGCTGCCGGTAACATTTGGCAGCGAGCTCAACTTCAGGACTGAGAAGGTGGTGTTTGATGTCGCCAACATCCCCATGTCATACAATGGGATCCTTGGTCGGCCAGCGCTGGCTAAGTTCATGGCGGCATCACACTATGCGTACAACGTCTTGAAGATGCTTGGGCCGTTGGGCGTCATCACTATCCATTCCGATAAGAAGGATGCGCTCATCTGCGTCGACCAACTTTACCGGGAAGCAGTTGCAGCACCTGCCATCAAGGCACCTGCTCCTGCCGCTGGAACTCCTTGGGGGAAGAAGAAGACCGGCAAGAACCTTGGCGCGAACTCCGGCAAGCGCACCTCCTCGGAGTGCTGCGCTTCCGTCGAGGACGTATCAGAGAGTTCCACCGGCAAGAACAAGAAGTCCAAGGCTGCTCCGCCGGAGACCAAGAAGGTGCCTGTCAGAGAGGACAGAACGGGGGGAACTTTCACCATAAGTTCCACCCTAGATGACAAATAGGAAAGCGCGCTCGTTGCTTTCCTGCGGGCGAATGTCGACGTGTTTGCATGGCAACCGTCTGACATCCCCGGTGTTCACAGGAAGGTAATTGAGCACCACCTTGCTGTCTGTCCTCATGCGCGGCCTGTCAAGCAAAGGGTCAGGAAGCAAGCCTTGGAGCGGCAAGAATTCATTGCTCAAGAAATCAGAAAGCTGGAGGCGGCAGGACTGGTCAAAGGAGTGCTTCATCGAACCTGGTTAGCCAATCCGGTTGTAGTGCGGAAAGCGAATGGGAAATGGAGGCTTTGTATCAATTATACAGATATCAATAAAGCTTGTCCAAAAGATCCCTTTCCCTTGCCGCGCATCGACCAGATTGTGGATGCCACTGCTGGTTGTGATCTCCTGTCCTTCCTTGATGCCTATTCAGGGTATCATCAGATTTTTATGGCAAAAGAAGATGAAGAGAAGACCGCATTTATCACCCCATGTGGTACGTATTGTTTTATACGAATGCCTTTCGGGTTGAAAAGTGCTGGTTCAACATTTGCCAGAGCAATCCAGATTGGTTTTGAGCCTCAACTCCATAGAAATATGGAGGCGTATATGGATGATATAGTGGTCAAAACCAAGGACAAAGCAACGCTCATTCAAGATTTAGAAGAAACATTTGCAAATCTGCGCAAGATCAACTTGAAGCTCAATCTTGAGAAGTGCGTGTTCGGTGTTCCTTCCGGCAAGCTCCTCGGATTTTTTGTATCTTGCCGGGGAATCGAAGCGAACCCCGACAAGATCAAAGCTATTGAGCAAATTGAAGCGCCGAGACGCATCAAGGATGTGCGTCGTCTTGCTGGCTGTGTTGCTGCTCTAAGCAGGTTTATTTCCAAATCTGCTGAGCGCGCCCTGCCCTTCTTCAAAATTTTGAAGAAGGCAGGTCCGATGAAATGGACTCCGGAGGCAGAGGCTGCGCTACAAGATTTGAAGAAATACCTTTCCTCTCCGCCGACGCTAGTCGCCCCTAAACCACAAGAGCCGTTGCTGCTGTATCTGGCGGCAACAAATCAAGTGGTTAGTGCTGCGCTAGTGGCGCAGAGAGAAGTTGATGAGGAAGCAACACCAGCGGCAGGACCGCCAGATGACGCGGCAAGATCTTCCCCGGCAAGGGTTGATCCCGGCAAGACAGGATCTGCGCAAACGGAAGAACCCGTGCAGAAGAAGAAGGTGGTGCAGCGCCCAGTTTATTTTGTTAGCTCTCTTTTACAAGGAGCTAGGTCAAGATATTCTGGTGTGCAGAAGTTGCTTTTCGGCCTCCTTATGGCCTCAAGGAAGCTGCGCCATTACTTTCAGGCACATGAAATCACCGTCGTCACTCGCTTTCCGTTGCAACGGATTTTGCAAAATCCAGAGGCAACCGGCAGGATCGTGGAGTGGGCGTTGGAGTTGTCCAGCTTTGGCCTTAAGTTTGAAAGAACTTCGACGAATCAAAGCAGGGCCTTGGCAGAATTCATTGCAGAATGGACCCCAATGCCAGACGAAGAAGTTCAAGAAACAACTCTTCCCGGCAAGGAAATCGATCAGCAATGGGTTATGTACTTTGACGGGGCTTTCTCGCTGCAAGGCGCCAGTGCTGGCGTGCTGCTTGTCGCACCCACCGGAGAGCACCTCAAGTATGTAGTCCAAATGCACTTTCCTCGGGAGAGTTCGACCAACAACACTACGGAATACGAGGGTTTGCTTGCCGGTCTCAGGATCGCGGCAGACCTTGGTATCAAAAAGCTCGTCATCAAGGGCGATTCGCAACTTGTCGTCAGGCAAGTTAACAAGAGTTATCAAAGTCCATTGATGCAAGCCTACGTAGATGAAGTGAGGAAAATGGAAGAACGTTTTGACGGTCTGCAGATGGAGCACGTTCCTCGTGCCGAGAACAGTATTGCTGACGACCTGTCAAAGCGTGCCGCCCTCAAGTTGCCTATGGAACCAGGAACTTTTGTGCTCCAATTGACTCAACCATCCGTGGCGCCATCGATGCGGCAAGAAAAGAGAAGAAAGTTGAACTCTGGCCAGTACTTCCCGACAGAGCTCCCCGGAGCCGCCGGCAAGGAAGTTGCCGGGATCGACATGCCTGCCGGGGAACAACAGGCTCCGGCAGGGCCTCACGCCCTTGCTGTCGAGACGAACGTTCCCCCGGCAGAGGAAATGCCTTTAGTCCTAGCTGTCGAACCTCAGGCTCCAGCATGGGCGCAGCACGTTGTTCATTTCCTTCAGACAGGTGAACTCCCTGAGGAGCAGGAAGAAGCAGAGAGAGTAGCTCGTCGGTCTATTATGTACAAGTTCGTCGATGACGTCCTGTACAGAAAGAGACCAAACGGTGTGAAATTGAAGTGCATTCCTCGGGAGGATGGACTAGAGCTGTTGGCGGAGATACATGGGGGCATATGTGGCTCTCTCATAGGGTCAAGAGCGCTTGCCGGGAAAGCATTCCGGCAAGGTTTCTTTTGGCCCACTGCTCTCCAGGATGCGACTGCACTAGTAACCAAGTGTGAAGCGTGCCAGTTTCATTCGAAGAAATTACATCAACCAGCTCAAGCTCTTCAGACAATCCCTCTCTCCTGGCCATTTTCGGTCTGGGGGCTCAATATACTGGGTCCTTTTCCCCGTGCTACCGGGGGCTTTGAGTACTTGTACGTTGCTATCGACAAGTTCACAAAGTGGCCGGAGGTGGAAGCAGTGAGGAAGGTGACAGCACAATCGGCCGTCAAGTTCTTCAAGGGAATTGTTTGCCGTTTCAGTGTGCCCAACAGGATCATCACCGACAATGGCACGCAGTTCACAAGTCGCACCTTCATGCAGTACGTCCAAGACCTTGGCGGCAAGATTTGTTTTGCCTCTGTTGCTCACCCGAGAAGCAACGGCCAAGCGGAGAGGGCCAATGCTGAAGTGTTGCGCGGTCTCAGGACCAGAACCTTTGACAGGCTGAAAAAGTGCGGAAGACGCTGGATTGATGAGTTGCCGGCGGTTCTTTGGTCAATCAGAACGACACCAAATCGAGCCACCGGCCAGATGCCCTTCGCTCTGGTCTACGGAGGAGAAGCAGTTCTCCCCACGGAACTCATATACGGATCTCCTCGAGTGCTCACTTATGATGAGCTTGAGCAAGAGCAACTGCGGCAAGATGATGCTGTGCTCCTTGAGGAGAATCGTCTTCAGGCTGCTGTGCGAGCTGCACGCTACCAGCAAGCTTTGTGCCGCTATCAGAGCCGCAAAGTTCATGCCTGAAGCCTTGAGGAAGGTGACCTTGTTCTTCGGCGGATTCAGTCCGCCAAGAATTCAAACAAGTTGACGCCAAAGTGGGAAGGCCCTTATCGGGTAGTAAGAGTCATCAGGCCTGGCGCTGTCCGCCTGGAGACCGAAGATGGCGTTCCAGTGAGCAATTCCTGGAATATCGAACATCTTCGCAAGTTCTACCCATAAGGCGCGGTTGCCAGGGGCTCCCGGCAACCACCCTTTTGTACAAGTCTTGCCGGCAAGGCATGTGATCCTTTGTACAAAGCCAGGCGCAGACCCTGAGCGCAGATGAATAAATTTAAGTGTTGTACATTCCCTTATTGATTCCCATGTTCATATTTATATATATACATGTTTGTCTATGATGTTGTATGACACCTAGTCCCGATAAGTTCTAACGAACCGCCAAGGTTTCATGTCTTTATTTTCTCTTCTTTCTTTTTCTCGAAAGATAGAAGGATTCCTCGCGTGCACATTTGACGGGGGGGTGTGGGAGAGGGAGATATGAATACCAGTTGGCGACGTTCGCAATCGACGCTTGCCGGAGGAAGGACAGTGATAGGAAGATAAGTTCTAAAAACTCAGAGCAAGTTTTTCTTTTATTACAAAGTTATTTCCTTGGACGATTCCGATTCTTGTATGGAAAATCTGCACGCGAAGGAACCCTTGTTGTAATCGGTCACGCCCTTATTTTGTTTCCAGCCTGCTCAGTGATTTAAGTGGCTGCACTGAGAACACCAAGGAGTCTTGCCGGCCGCTGCGCCTCCAGCAGGCTGCTGAAGTTCCGCACCCAGCGCTCGCGGCAGGTTGCGCGCCGGCAAGTTTTTCAGTAAGCGTAGGGTGAACTCCATACATAAGGGAATCAGACAAGGAAAATAGCAAGCATAAACCTAAACATAGGCAAATTATATTACATCCATGAGTTGCCGCAATTCTAACTTGACACTTAATTGTCTTTTACATGGAATGACGACGGCAAGAAAAAGGGGAGCACTCAATCCCTGCGCTGGCCTTCGATCCTTTTGATGGAGTCCACCTTCTCAAGGATAGGCGCGATGCACTCTTCAAGCGCCTCAACATTTGCGTCCCTTGGCAGATGGCCGAGCGCGTTGGAGAGGTCGATGCCGGGATTGCTGTGCACCACCTTGATGAGCACCTTGCGGAGGATGGCCCGGCAAAGCCGGCGAGTCTCGTTGGCCAATTGGGTCGCCCGGCTAGACTGGAGCACCCTCAACGCGTTGATGATGCTTTCAAAGAACATCGTCAACCTGGCACTTGGAGATATTCTTTCCTCGGAAGAATACTTGAAGTTCGACAGGCCCATGGTTGACAGTTCTGCGGTAAGCTTCTCCGCGGTGGCGATGAGACATCCAGTCCAGATCTCCACTCCCTTCTCGTACTCGGTTTGGGCGGCGGCGGCACTCTTGAGCAGGTTCCTCTCTCCTTGGAGATCCTTGAGTAGAGCCTTCTCACGGGCCCTGCCGGCCTCGAGAGACTTCTGCAGCGTGGTCAGCTTCAACTCCAAAACCGCAATGTTATCAGCCGCAGAGGAGAGCTGCTTGGTTTTGTCGGACAGGGCAAATTGCATCTCCGCCAAGGAGTGAAGGGTTTTTTCCCTGTCGCCCTTGAGCGTCGAGAGCTCCTTGCCGTGCTCTTCGAGATCTGTTTCCAGCCTCTTCACCTTGTCGCTCAGCTCGTTCTTGGCGGCCTCTGCAGCTTCGGCAGCATCGACGGCCTCCTTGAGCTTGCCGGAGTGACTTGCAGTCAGAGCTTCGAGCGCCTCCTTATGTTTTTGCTCCAGCTCCTGGGTCCGCCGCGCGACAAGATTCTCGATATCTTCATCTTTGCTGTGAAGCTTGGCGGCGAGCGCCTGCTCACGTGCGGTGAGATCTTCCTCATGAGCATCAAGAGCAACGCGGCGCCCCGTCAGGAGGGCATCTTCGGCAGCAATCCTTTGAGCAGCTTCATCATGCGCCTTCTCCATATCGGATTGCTTCAGGAGGATTTCAGTCCACTGCTGGCTCACTTGTTCCCGGCCGGCAACCAACTCTTGGAGGGCCTCGGCGTGCCTGATCTGCATTTGTGCGACGCGCCTTTGAAAATCTGCTTCGGCCGCCTCGACAACTGCCATTCTGGAGTCCGCTTTGTCTTTCCGGGCGCGATGGAGAACCTGGAGCTTGCGGAAATTCTCGCCCATGACCTGAAGGAACTGATCCTCTTCAGATTTGCCGCTGCTAGTGCAGGGGTCGTTAACAACTTCGAGCCTGGCAGCAGCAATGATTTCTTCAAAAACTTCTCCTTTGGCTGGTGCCCCAGTGCTTGCCGTCCCCGGCAAGTTGACGAACAGGTTCTCGCCAACCTTGAGGTATTTGCTGGATGAGGGGCCTTCGGATGTTGATGGCTGGTCTTCAGTGGCCGCCTCACCAGTGGCAGGGGGCTTTGTGGCCGGTGCAGCGCCTGGCGCTCCTGCGGCAGGAATGCCGTCAGTGTGGTCCTCAGCCTCCCTGTCGCCCCCTTCAGTAGGTTCTTCGGCGGGTTCCTCTTGTGCAGTCTTGGCGGCCTCCCCATCAAGAGCACCACCAGCCTCGACAGTGTCATCCTTGGTGGCTTCGCTGGCAGCGATCCTGTCTGGTTTGGCAGCAGCGTCCCTGGCGGTCTCCTCGATGACAACATCGACGTCCATGTGTTCCATCACAGGGAACTCTGAAGGACGAAGGAGGAAAACAGAATAAGATCGAGGTTGAAGTTTGAAGTGACTAAAGATAGAGAGATAAGGGAAAAAGAGTAACAAGCACTCTGAGGCAACCGAGTACCTGCGTCGGGCTCCGCGCCTGCCGGCTCCTCCTCAATTAGGATGGGCTCGTCGGCAGGATCTCTTGCCGGGGACGTGCTTGTGGGCGGAGCGGTCGATGAAGGAGGCACAATGGGGATGTTTTCCGACAGCTCTCCTTGTTGCCGTTCTTCTCTTGCGAACCCAAAGATATCAGCGGCAAGAATGAAAGCCTCGGCACCCGCCAGCGGAAAAAGAACAGTGAACTTACGCTGGGGGCTGTGCTGGGAGCTGTGCTGGGGGCTGCGCTGGAGGTTGCGTTGAGGACTGGACTCCGGGCTGACAACGACGGTTTCTGGCACGCTCGTGGATCCTGTCGGGGGCTCGTCACCCGTAGAAGTCCTTGACCTCTTCGCCATCCTCTCCAGCAATGTTTCTGTGTCACTGCAGAGACAATACGAGCAACTTAGTAAGATTGATCCAGGATTGGAATATAAAGGCTGTGGCAAAGTACTCACTCTTCTTCCTCTCGCTCCGGACTAAAGCCGGAGATGTCGAAGTCGACCTCCGCTGCGATGTCTGAGTGGGGAGGCGGAGGAGGAGTCCTGGGCCGCTTGGCTGTGGCAGGCACCGGGGCAGCTTCCGGTGCGGTAGTACGAGACCCTCCTGCCGCCCCAGTAGTGGCCACTGGTGTGGGTCTCGCGCGCCGCGCAGGCTGTTGACGAGCCCCCTGCCGCGGTCCAGTCTTGCCGGCCACTTTCTTGCCGGGAGCTTCACCGCTCGAAGAAGGCTGGCTTGCCGGGATGCCAGATGCAGCCTTCCGAAGAACACGCTTCGTCTTCTTCGGGGGTAGGAGCTCTTCTCGCGTTTCTTCTTCGGCCATGTCCTCGCCGGACGAGCTCTCAGTGACTGCGTTGCTCTGTTCCCCGGCAACTTTGTCCTCCCCGGCAGGTTTTACTTCCACTACCACCTCTGCGTCGCTAGCTTCCCACTCTTTGAAGCCGACGCTGCCGGCCTCCGCGGCAAGATTTGCCTCCTCCACCCTAGTAGCAATGTAAGCTACTTCTTGATCGGTGGTGGCTCGGATGAAATCTGACTCTTGCCGGACAGGTCTCTCCGTCAAGTTGTCAAAAAACTTCTGTGCTTCCTCCTCGGTTGGCTCGGCCCAGGTCGGGTCAAGACCGTGGGCGTTGAACATCGGCAAGAAGGCAATGATTGACCCCAAGGCAGAATTGTTGCACAAGGGAACAATCCTTGCCGGCAGCCGGTGCTTGTCTTCGCGCTGGACTAATTTTTGACGGAGAGCGCCAAGCTGCATAGCGGTCAGATTGTTGTTCAGCCCGGGGCACAATCTCATAATGTCTGCCGCGTTTTTGTATTCCCAAGCTGGCCTTCCCCTGTTCTGCAGAGGGGCGATGCGGCGGCGGAGAAAGTCGAAGCCGATCATTTCCATCGTCAGTCCGGCAGCCTTCAGGCAAAGGATCCTGGTGGTGGCGATTGTGAGCCTCTCGTCCTCCACAGCGGGATCGCTCCAATCCTTGCCACGGACCACCTTCTGTTGCCGGGGATGACAAAACGGATGGGGATCTGCTTCCTGGATCCAGCACCATTCAGCCCGCCACTCGTCCCACTTTTTGCGGTAAACTCCTTCTGGGTATATTTCCTTATTCCAAGCCCTTGGAATCCAGGCGATAGAACCAGAGAGGGCCTCTCCTTTTTGGATGCGAGGGAAGAAGTAATGGCGAAAAAGAGCAGAATTGGGAATCACGCCGACAAAGTTTTCACAGAGATGGGCAAAGATGGACATGCAAAGTACTGCATTCGGCGTGAAATCGAGAAGAAGAAAGCCGTATGTGTACATGATATCATTGAAGAAGTCGGAAAAGGGGGGACAGAGCCCGCAATAGAAATATGCAGTGAAGAAAGGGTATCTGTCCGATCCACCTTTGGAGCAGGCACCTGGGATTACGCGTGTGGCGGGGTGAGCTTGCGTCCCTTTCGCCCACAAGCACTGGTATCACCCCTTCAGAGCTTCAGCATTGAGCGATGGAGGGAAGACGACAAGCCTCTTCCGCATCTTCGCCAGTTCGCTCTCCGGGACGTCGGCTTTCGCCTCCTTGCCCTTGCCTTTGCTGGCCTTGGGCGGCATGGCGGCTATGAGGACGGAAGCTGGGGGTGGAGCAAGTGTGGAAGTAGCGGGCGGAAGAGGAAAAAGCTTCGCTCTGAGCTCGAGAGGAGGAAGGCGATGGCGATGGCCAGATTGAGAAGAAGAGGGGGGTAAATAGGCTTGTGCCTCTGCGGCTTCTCCTTTTTATGGGGAAGGAGCGGGGCCGCCTCTTTTATTCCCCAATGTGAATGCGCCTCTATAGGCGCGAGGCAGTTGCAGCCTTTTTGGCACGCTTTCCATGTCGCGCGCTCGGTGCGTGTAGTGGGGGGCACAGTAAAACGAGATATTTACGAGCAGTTAATTCCCTGCCACGTGTGCCCATGCACTATTTGGGCCTAGCCCAACAACGCCTCGCACTCGTGTATGGCCTAGGCCCAGGGGCTCCTGTCGGTGTACTAAGTATTGGGCCACTAGTACCCTGTACTTGTGCACGGGCAGTTGTAGCCATCCTCGCGGCAAGGCTTGCCGGGAACAGCTCGAGGTCGATTCAAGCCCTCAAGGAAATCATCAAGTCAGAGATATGAGGATCAGCAGATAAGCAAAGCTGGAATCCGAAGGCCAGCTTCCCCAACAAGATCCTTGCCGGGATGGCCTGTGGAGCCCGGCAAGGCTTGGCGCCCGGCAAGGCTTGGCGTCCGGCAAGTCTTGGCGCCCAGTGAGGCTTGGCGTCCGGCAAGGCTTGGCGCCCGGCAAGGCTTGGTGCCCGGCAAGATTCGGCGCCTGGCGAGATTCTGCCACCGTGCCACCGCTTCGGCACAGTAACAAGTCTGACATTCTGGGTCCTTCTCTGGATGCGTGGCAACGCGCCAGTGGAGGAGAGCTTAAGCGGTGCTGATGGGATGGCCCCTTTTTCCATCCCCAAGAAAGTGAGGACACCTAAATGGACACCTCACGGTGCATTAAATGCGGTTGTCCTAATCCGTCAGGGGTTAGGTATGATACCCTGTAGCTACTTTACACCTCAATGTATGTACATTTTGCCACTGTGGAGACCCCTTTGAGCATATAAAAGGAGGCCCAAGGCAACTGCTACGAAGGAGGAGAACTTCTGGCCCATTTTGCATGCGTAGCTGCTCTTTGAACGTACTGTTCCTTGCAAGCGCTCCTGGAGCCTGGGCTCAAGAACATTAATAAGAACACAAAGTAGGAGTAGGGTTTTACGCTGATCCGCGGCCTGAACCTGGGTAAAATCTTCCCGCGTCGATCGTTGGTTCTGCTCTTTGCGTATACCTCTCCCCCCGCTGAATCGTAAAGGGGTCCCTTTGGATCCCATAGGTGTCGTACCCCGACACTTGGGAGGATATATCTATGGATCTTGTTTTAGGATTACCTTGAACAAAGAAGGGGAGGGATAGCATATTTGTTGTCATGGATAGATTTTCGAAAATGGCACACTTCATACCATGTCATAAAAGCGATGATGCTGCTAATGTTGCTGATTTGTTCTTTCGTGAAATTATTCGCTTGCATGGTGTGCCAAATACTATTGTTTCAGATCGTGATACTAAATTTCTTAGCCACTTTTGGAGATGTTTATGGGCTAAGTTGGGGACTAAACTGCTTTTTAGTACTACTTGTCACCCCCAAACTGATGGACAACCTAAAGTAGTCAATAGAACATTGTCTACTATGCTTAGGGTTGTTTTGATGAATAACAAGAAAATGTGGGAAGAATGCTTGCCTCATATTGAATTTGCTTATAATCGTTCGTTGCATTCTACTACTAAGATGTGCCCTTTTGAAATTGTGTATGGTTTCCTACCTCGTGCACCTATTGATTTGTTGCCTCTTCCATCTTCGGAGAAGGTTAATTTTGATGCTAAACAACATGCTGAATTGATCTTAAAAATGCATGAGTTAACTAAGGAGAACATTGAGCGTATGAATGCTAAATGTAAACTTACTGGAGATAAGGGTAGAAAACGTGTTGTGTTTGCACCTGGGGATCTTGTTTGGTTACATTTGTGTAAGGATAGATTTCCTGATTTGCACAAATCAAAGCTAATGCCACGTGTTGATGGTCCTTTTAAGGTATTAGAGAAAATAAATGATAGTGCATATAAACTTGAGCTGCCTGCAGATTTTGGGGTTAGTCCCACTTTTAACATTGTAGATTTGAAGCCTTATTTGGGTGAGGAAGATGAGCTTCTGTCGAGGACGACTTCATTTCAAGAAGGGGAGGTTGATGAGGACATCAATACCATTGTTACACCCACAGCCCCTGCTGCTATACATACTGGACCAATTACTAGAGCTCGTGCATGCCAATTGAATTACCAGGTACTTTTGTTTCTTGGTGACAATTCTAATGTTCATGAGAATTTGATGCTGCCTAAATTGGATACATGTGTGTTGATTACTAATGAAGGGCCTAGCATGGACAAGAGGGATGAACACTGGAGCGGGATCAAGCATGGAGATGAAGGCGCGCGCGAAGGGATCCAGAATGGCGTTTCTAGTGCATATTTGAGCACTTGGAAGCCTCTATGATGACCTACAAGGACATGGACGAAATATACACGATGCCCCTTCATAAATTTCATCCATAGCCTCTATGATGACCTACAAGATGCCGCACCACGTTGTTTTTGGGCCAGGCCCATGTAATTTCGAAATACTTAAGTATAGGCTGTTTTTTAGAGTCCGTGTGTGTGGGGAAAGAAAGTTAGGGTTGGTTTCGGACCCCTCCTACAAGGGGTCACGAAATTCCCCCCTACTCCTCCATATATACAGCCCTTAGGGCGTCGTTTTGACTTTGGGTTTTGTTTAGATTAAAAGTTCGCCATAGCTGCAACTTCACGTACTTCGTTTGTGTTCAACGACCAGACCAAGACATCACAGAACCCCACTTTCATCAATAAAGCTTTCCTCTTATATTCACAATATACAGATTGCAATCTTAGTTTCTTGCTTGTTCTTTGTTTCCTCGCAGGAAATAGACCCTCGTGGTCAGGTTGATCGTGCTCCGGCGTGGTAAATAATCCCTCGGAAGTTGGTTTAGCGATTGCTATGGCGCGACATCTTCGCACGTTCATAGTCGGATCGTCAAAGTCGACTCCCACAGAAAACGATAGCTATCTCATCGAAACATCGGGACACCTTCGGCTCTATCAGGCATGGATTGGTATTCTTCAGAAAAAATAAACTGGGCTAGCTATTTTCACAAAGAAAAAATAGCTGGGCTGGTCATGTGGTGAACGTAAAATAGAAGCCTGGGCTAGACGGGCCACAGCCCAGTTGAAACCCTGCTCCGTCTCAACAATAACAAAAAAATACTGCTCGAGCAGCTACGTCCCATGTGTCAGCCGCTCTTGTGTTGTTCTCTTGTCTATTGACTATCTGCTGACGATGTCGTGGGTCCCATATGTCAGCAAACCACTAGGAGGAAGCATTTTATTTTTCTATATGCTGACAATGGAGTATATAACAAAAAATGGGGAATTTGCTTGTGTACGACCATGGACATGGTGGGTCCCTACTGCATCCTCTCCAAGTACAGTCCTTTCCCAATTCCTCTTGTTTGTTGACCATGTTGACAACACGAGAGGGCAGCGGTGCGGCGAGCGCACCAAAGCACGCGGAGGACGACGGCGAGGCCTCGGACGGGAACAAACAGACGCCAGGGAAGATGCGGCGGTGAAGTCCTGGGCGAAGGGGAGTACAAGGGTTAACTGGTTCGGGTGCGGGGTGGGGCTGACGTCGGTGTTAACGATTTAGGAGATGGTGGGGTGGCGATGCTTGCGCTGAGGCGCAGCCAGCCGTGGGAGGCAGGAGCAGGCGGCCCCGCCGGTGCTGGTTTGGTTTTGGCGGCTCGAGGAAGATGAGACTAAAGAAACATGATAGACTGTAAAAGCAACAGGAGTACTTAACAACTTTAACTGAAAGAAGCAGGGGCACTTAACAACCATAGCTGAAAGCAATATGAGTACTTATACAGGTTCAACCGTACAAAGCACGCCTCGAACAGTGCTACTTTGCCTACAGTTAACCAAGGGTGAGGCCACCAAGCCCCAGGACAAGGCCTAGGTGCCACCTCGCGCATCCACAACCTTCTGAAAGCGGCTTCATGTCGCAATGTGGTCAATAAATAGGATATTCGCTTCAGAGCCATGGAAAAGCATGAGCATAACCTTCTGTCCTATTCTCCAAGATGGACGGGCCTTCATTATTTGAGACCACCCATGAATAAGTATATTTTCACCTCCAAGGGAAATGGAGTAGGTCGGCATAAACATCATGTTGTGACCAAGTGCAAGTCTGACCCAACCATGGTCAGGCATCTTTATAGGAACAATAAAACTGGGCAGTTTCTGTTTCAAGAAGATCACAGCTGTAAAACTGTGTATAAGCAAGATTTTATGAACAACATATATAACAGAAAATAGCTCGTACCATAAGTTTCTTGACACAGTTGGACCTATTCAACGTCTGCACCAGTGGCACACATATCCCACATGGCCTTCCACCATTGAAACGCCCCACAAGGACCTCAAGACGATCAATAAAGTGCAGGAACTGGTGGATGTCATCCCAGTCAATTTCAGTGCCATTAGTAATAGTCGAGTTCTTATCAAATAACAAATTAGTATTGTCTTGAACTTTGTAATAACCTACATGTGCCACCAATTATAAGAAATATTAGTTAGAAGTAGCATCTTCGTGAGAGAACGGAATCACAAATTGTTGCTACTTGTAAAGCTAAAATTGTGATTAGTTAGACAGAATAGGTGGATTAAGAAGTAATCGAGGCAACATGCAAGAACCAGATACAAAACTAACATGGATGAACTACTGGAACGACATCGGGGTGGAAGGTCACAGTGAAGATGAGACCAGGTCCTGCTATTTCCATCAACATTCGTGTGCCAACTTTCAGTCCGTAACACTTGAGAAAGTTTATCCAAGTTCGGCCATAAAAAAAGCAGCGATCTTCTTGGTTCATGAACCCAATTGGGAACTTATATCCATGGTGTGTCTTCAACGTGACCATTAAACTGGTGTATTCAGTTAAGGCAAGGCCGACCATCTCGACTACATGTGTTCTGGCAGAGCAAGGGATGCACTGCAGGAAAAATAATATGAGAACACAATTTATTTGCTATCCAAATCTAGAAATAATTTCCTCTTTCAGGTCAGTGTTGACCATGGTACTAGTACCTTTTATCCAAATATAGCAATCCAAATTTCGAAATTAGTCGACAGCATGTTCAAAAACCCCGACCCTCCCGGATAGAAAAGAGGATTGTAGGAACATACTGTGCACATTTTAAAATCATGTGTTAGGATGAGAAGGAACAAATGTGGCGTCTTGCCAAGGGCGCAGAAACCTGTAGGGTACTTGCACTTTGGGCATTGCAAATGAAACTCACTAGATTCAGTAGGAAGAAAAATGCATCAACGGCGGCGGCTGCCATCCTAGGATTATAGGCGACCAAGGGACTAGGATTTATCAGGGATGGATGAAGAATTCGTACCTGGTTCTCCATGAGAAAACCTTAAGCAATCGCCGAGAGGAGGTTTTCTCTGAACAAGCAGACAAGGGAGAAGGGGATTCAAGCCCAGTGAAATATTGCTACTTCGTCCGTCCAGCTTACTGCTACTGCTGGAAAGGTGGGGTTTTTGTGATTTGACGGCTCATTGGGCATTAATGCGGCGCTACGACCGGGGTGAGTCTGTCGTGCAGTTGTGCACTCTAATTTGGTGCATGGCACATGGACCCCATTGCCGGATGCCCCGCATATCAGCGAAAGTAAGTACAAAGGAAGGAGTAACTAGTTACACATAAATATATTTTTGATAGATAGATACTACTTCTGTAAAGAAATATAAAAATCTTTTATATCACAACTTTCTACATAAGAAAAATCAAGGGAAATATATATAACATAATATGGGGTTCAGATGAGAAAAAAATACTCAGATAGGCTGACGGGTCTGGAGTTTGGCCCACAGGCCAATGGGCCTGCATGTTTGGGGGCCCATGTGTTCTAACTCAGCGCATTTCATCCGGTAAATATTGCAAGCGATCGGTACGGCGCTGGTTTTAGATGTTGTCGCAAGGCGAATACAGAAAATTAAATAAAGCACGTTAGCTGTTAGAATGAAATCGAACGACAATTCCTAAACAGTAATCAGAGTTGCAATTCTTTCACGATATCATACATGATAAATAATACTGTCATACTACTTATACACATAGGACACTTGTTTCACCATGCCATATTATTACATCAAAACCTGTCGGAGGATAGATCAGTTTGGAAGTTGCGTGCTGCTACTGAAGAATTCCAAAGTTGATTAGGACCAGCTCTCCTTGCCGAGAAAGTTCGATTTTGACATCATCCCCAACCGCAAGATTTGATAGAGTTTTGAACCTTGACCATCCTTTAGTATCAATCATCATGCGACCATCCTTTGTACTTACGGTATATTGAGCAGGTTCATTCACACCAAGGCTGAGCATGGTAAGAGAAACTTGGCCATGGTCGCCCGGATTATTGAACAACTCCCCCGTTGCTCTAGGAATTCTCTGTTTGCAAACAAGAAGACATACACAAACAGTTAGATCAACATAGTGAATCATGTGAAACAACATGGAAAGAAAAAAGAATGAAGCACTTAGGCTGCCAATGCTTACCAAGAAGGTGGAGATGTCAGGTTTTGTAAGGACTTTGGTATATGCAGTGCGAACTACAGCCCAATCTGTTGCCTGTGCAAGTGTTCATTCCGTTGCCGCTGCACGGGCCAGAGCAGATGCAAGTGCAACTTCAAGTGTTGGTGCAGGTGTCGGAGCCGTTGCTGGTGCCCCTGCCGCTGCTGCTGCTGCCGGAGATGATGCTCCTTGTGGAGCTGGTGCCGGTGTCAGAGCAGGTGCCCGTGTCGGTGCCCGATCCTCCGGTAGATCAGCTTGATCCGCTGACGCGGTAGGTGCCGAATCCTCTGGTGGATCAGACTGAGCTGCTGCCGCTGTAAATGCTAGAGCCAGGGCCGTCGGAGGAGGTGCCGATGCTCGATCTGATGCTGAAGGTGGTACCAATGTGCGAGACAGCAACGATCGTCTCTGGTCTGCTATGCTTTCATACTTCAGCTCTCTAACTTTGCTAGGCTCTGTGACCTGGATCCAGTCTTTTTCTTCACTTCTTTTAAACGCGAGAAGGACTAATTGTGGCGTGTTTGTTAAAACAAACTGCAGTTCATCACAGGGCTTCAGATTGTACTCAGACAACAGACTGATCCAATTGTGTCCAATAATATAAGTGATGGACAGTGCCTTCATCACTGACACGTCATAAGAAGTGAAACCTGCTAAAATAACCATCATAGAGGAAACCAAACGGTTTATTCTATAACCAATGTGACATGACAAAACCTACATCGTAAAATTGCAGCAAAATTAAGAAAACATGATAGTAAATCAGTAAGATTTACTTGATGTGAGACGAGTGAATCCTTACCAGGATATCACTATATTCAAGTTCTAAGTAGAAGGTTAATCGTCCAATTACGGGTGGCATGCAGGGCCCCCACTTACTCCCACAAGCAGGACAGTCCAAAGGTCGTGACAACTCGTTTGGAGCGAACATCCATGGGACTGGAAATCCTGGTGGGTGCGATAAACCCTGCAATTCATACAGATATTGGAGTGTAACCATAATTGATAAACCGTCCTCACAAAAAAGATGATCTGGATACTTAAAAATATACAGACTGAATTGAGTGGACAAACATTAACATAGACTGTTCTCAGGACTCACCACACAACAAAAGCGGCAGTACTAAACAATACAGGGTTCACACACACAAATCAAGTACTGAACAATAGTACTTACTACAGACAAGCAAAGTTGCACTAATTAAACTATGCAGACTATTTCTTGCCACCGACCTACGGGATGTACCCCAGATAACTGACTAGGCCATGGACTTCATGAGAGATGTCTACCGGCTCCTTCGCCATCTCGTCATCCTTGGAGAACCTAACATAGTGGTCTGTCCACTCATAAACATGACGATGAAGACAGTCCGCATCATATTTGTTGGGAAGCTTCACAAGAACCACTCCCTTCATAATTGAAGGCACAACTAGGAAATCGTTATGGTAAAGTACACCCTCGAGAACACGCCTAACAACAATGCTACAGGAAAGCACTTGTTCACGACACATGGCGACAAGGACACATCAGCTGGATAGTTTAGTAGTAGAACACATCCTCAGGTCTTCCAGTTCACACGGCATGATTTTGAGAACTTCATGTTTAAGCAGGCCGTTAGTGGGCTGGCCCACTAGTATCTGAGTAAATCATACGGGCCTTTGACTGGGCAGGCCTTTTTAACCTATATGGGCCTCTGTTGGGCCCTGCCACATGTCAACATATCATAGGCAAGTCTCCTCCATTGGATGGACTACATCTGGCCCACCGCAGAGCCGACACGTGTTTCCTCCAGCCAATGATAATTTTCCATGTGGAAAATCCCCATTGGTCCGGGCTGTTAACGGGTTATCTGATCCAAACCAGAACCCGATATCTTAACAGCTACCCATTATGGTGGATGCCATGTGTCAGTTACCCTTGACGAAAGCACTTCCATGACGCGCCATTTATCGTCATGGAAGTGGACACTTCTGTGATGATAATTTTAGTATTGTCAGGGAACACTTCTACGACAGCACAGGTATGACTATCTTGATTCTGTCATAAAATCGTCATGGATGTACATGCATGATAGAAAATGTGACCTACTGCGACAAACACGTATCATCACGAAAGTCTTTTTTTTTAGTGACGTCTCTCCTCGGGATATTGTAAACATGTAAAACGTTGTTCAGTTTCTAACTCCTAAGTAAGATATATATCAGGAACATAGCTAACCTCAAATGGTGGAATATTCAATTTTAGTTTAGGAAGATGGTCATGATCTCGTACCTGAGGTGGGGGTGCAGCCCTATCATTGCGATTATTTGCATGTGGACGACCTAGTGGTGATGCTGGTGGTTGCACGTAGTTTTGATTTTGATCAACCTCATCCTCATAATCGCCCTGGTAATCATCCTCCTCCTCGGCGGCAGCAGGAGCAGGCGCCATAGAAGCATCAACAGTAGGTGCAGCAGCACCAGAAGTTTGGCCGGGCTCAAGGGGAACGTGCATTGCTCGTCCCACTTGATTTGGAAGGCAACATTGTTGTTGTTGTTGTTGTTGTTGTAGAGGTGCGACAGGTGCAGCCGGTGGTGGTTGTGGAAGATGTATGAGCAGTTCATTAAACTTGTTATCGAGCTTTGTTTCGAACATCTTCTCAATGCCATCTATCTTCTCAATGGCCTCTTCAAATCTATTTAGCACATCTTGCACCTGTCCACTCATCATTTGCTGAAATTTACCATGTGGCTCTTTGTTCGTCATGTTCTCCCAATCAGTCTTGTCGGCTTGTGATCCTGTCATGGTTAGCCTCAATAGAAACATACAAAAATATGATCATGCAGATTACTAGGAAGTGGTGGTGGTGGTGTGTCACAAATCCGTCAAGCAAATCTCAAATTCTTACCAGTTCTTACCAAGCAGCAGGCGGTGATCGGTGACGGTTGTAGTCAAAATGCCTCAAAGCTTGGATAGAGCGATTGCCAGGTGGTGTAAAATGCATGATGTAGATGCATGTGGAGCTAGGAAGGCTTATGATATGGTAGCAAAAATGTCAGCAATAATCAATTCGGAGATGCAAAGTTGAATATACGCTCAACGATGGTACTGTGCTGGTCCTAGGCTAGACCGTACTAGAGACGCGAGCCTAGAACACTAACAAAATCATGGCGCAGCATGTAACAAGGGCGAAGCACACTCTGAATCTCTTTTTTTTCTCTTTTCCCATCTTTTTTCACTTTTTTTTGCTCCGAAACAAAATTTTTCGAAAAAGTCTACAAATGGTCTAAAAACTGCCTAGCCAGAATTTTCCAGACTTAGTTTTTTTATGGCTATTTTTCTTCTACGGGTGGCACGAAAGTTGGGGAGTCCAACGTGGTCATGACACAGAGTATGGCATGATCTAGAAGTTGAAAACAAAGAAACAAATACTGGACTCGGACTGATGGCGGGGATGAATCTGGTGGAACTCGGACTAGTGGCGGATATATGTAGGGGCGGTGTGTGGCACTCCGAGCCGCCTGGAGTAGGGGGCCTTCGCACGTCAGCTCAGGATAACACCTGACGCACGACAGGTACATGGTACAACATTCCAAGCACAAAATATATATCATTTACATGACATACAGTATTACATCATTGATGAATACAATGGATGGCATAGCTCTAAGGCTATCTAAATGGCAGCGGAAGTCTTAGTTTAGCGGCACGTCGATTCTGGCTGGGCTCCACAACTCACAGGACTGTCAAGCTTACGGTCTAGCACGACAAGTCTTCTCCGGCAATCTAGCCACGTGCAAGGCCAGGTGAGTACTTTGAATGTACTCGCAAGACAACCAAACACATAGCATCCAAACAAGCAGAAGACAAAGCAAGTCCCATGCTCATACATGAATTTACCTCGTGGCAATAGATAAGCATGGCATGATATTAACAAGGAACATGGATCAAGCAAAGTTTTAACATATTATAGCATAGCATGGCATAGCATAGCATACCATGGCATATCAAGGCATATCATGGCATGCCATAGTTGTATCTACAGGACATGGATATATGCATGAAACTATGGTGGAAAGTAAACTACTCATACCTCCCGTGGAGAGTTGAAGTAATAACATTTGCATCAATCACTTTCACTACCACTGCCCCTCTGGGTCAACTCATGACTCACCGAGATCTCATCTCATGATCATGTTAGAACAACGTTGTGACTTCTCACGACTATCTCATAGTCCAAGCCACCACTTACTTTGTAGGACATTCTTTATCACATGTTCATTATATAGGGTTTATCCTCCATGTCGACAAAGACCCGATAGTGTGACCTAGTACGAACTGTGTCCATATCCGAGGACGCTGCTATCAATAGATTATACACTCTGCAGAGATTAGCACACTGTACCCACACCACGGAACTCATGGCCTCGTGCTCCCATTCGGGTGGACCAACAACATTCCGACAAAACCGATCTATTGCATGACACTCTCCTGGCCACTCCGACAAACTCCCCTTTGGGCTATGTCATGGGTGGCCCCGATGTCACCGTGTGACATCCGCCATCTTCGTGGCCGGCCACCATTGTGGCAAAACAAAAATGGTCCCAAACGGGGACATGAGCTCAATACCAAACATGGGCACACAAGGTTATCGCCGCCTACCAAGCCAAGGTAGCGCGAGCAAATAACCTTCCCAAGTAGGAGGCACCGGCGAGAGGCATGACAATAGACCGAATTAGGGCCTCCCCATAAAGGCAAATGTGGCTGCGCTGAAAAGCTCGGTTCGATGGCACTATGACTTGATCCCATCGATGACGGAGGAGGTTTGTTATTATTAAGTCATTTTCTTATCCTCTCCATCATCTTACCATATCATCAACATCATAAGCATGATTATCATGAATGCATTAATGAGCATGTAAAATACAAATGCATTAATGAGCAAATAATACCAAGCTTCTCAAGTGAACAGTTATGACATATGAGGCAAGGCAATACATGGTACAAACATATCAACAATGTAACATAATCATGCTAATATTGATAACCATGGCATGGGATTAAATCAAAGTATCAACATGACATTATCAATAAAAGTATTATTGCTAACATGACAAAAGATAGTATGAAGTCAAGTCATGGCAAGCAATATGAACATACAGATTGTATAAATGCAGACGAAAACATAATATGAATATACTGTAGCTACACACACACAGGGTGCAAGCAAAGTCAACATGCAAGTCTGGGGCTCATGATAAGAGGTTGGCTTGCCTTGGGGTGGACGAATGCACCAGATGCGACTGTGATGATCCGCGGGATACGACTCGTCGGAACCGGCGTTCTCGGGAGGGCCTAGAATAGAAGAAGGGAAAAGATGGCATTTTCAACATGTGACAACATTATGAAAATGGCACCATCGGAACGGGCTCGAAGAACTAAGAACGTGGACTTTGGAATTACCTCAATCGGAGTTACGGTCGCGGAGTTATGGCCGTTCGTTCGGTAGGCAGAAAAACAGACAAAACTTGTCCGTTTCTGTCCTTATCGGGCAACGTTCACAAATTAACTGGTTTTGCAGTGGCTAGGCAGAAAACGCATTTATGAGAATAAGCCTTCGTGCAGAGAAAGTGTATTTCAGCGCGAGGTCGTGGCAGAGTACACCTTCCTTAGCTGAAAACGTATTTCGTGGAAATACGTATCCACTTAATCCAGTCAATGAGCCCGCCAGGTCAGTGCTGAGATATTGACATGCGGGGCCCATGCCATCTCCTCTCTCTCCTCCTCCTGGTGTTCGTTGATGCAACAAGAGCACAGGGGTGGGCCAGCCGCTGCCCTGGACGTCGCCTCGCCGCCTGAGGGGGCTGGCCGACGAGCGCAGGGGCTCCGCTGTACCACGCCGCGCCCGTGGGTAGCCTCGGGGCAGCCTGCAGCACCGGGGCCATGGAGGTCTGCGGCGGCCGAAGAGCTCGAAGGGAGGGCCCGCGCTGGCAGAGCTGCTCCACCGGGGAGGAGGCGGTGGCGGCGCACTAACATCCAAGGGAGGGCTAGGGAGCAAAAATGGTGGAGGGAGAAGGGCCACGAGCCAAAGATGGCCGAGGGGAATCAGCAATGATGGTCAGGCAATGGAGGGGACAGGAGGAGCTCCGAGGGCTTGGGGAGAACTGTGGGTGATGAGGGAGAGCTCGGGGCACTCCTAAATATCCGCGGGGAAGGCTCGAGAAGAGGAAAGAGGTGGCAACACGGTGTGGCAACGTGACAGTTCTCCGGTGACGGACGCGGTGTCGGCACGCACGGTCAAGGGCTATGGGATGAGGAGGGCAGGGGAGCAGGTGACGTGGGCGAGGCCGTGGCGCGTCGAGGCGAGCTGGGCGGTCGTGTGGACCTCCCAATGGGTCCAGATGCACAGAGTACTGCTTCTGCATGTGATGCTCGTGCTCTACGCATGGTCACCGCATGAATGTGGTGTTGCCACACGCTCCGTGTGGTCTAGGCATGTCTGGCGGGTAGATCACTCCCCCAGTAGGTGTCGAGTGCAAAGAGACAACATCCAGGGCGCACGATGTGACAGCACGGTGCACACATCCAAATTAGCAGCAAAGTGTTTGATGGAAAGATTACGTAGTGCATAGCTCCATTTAGGCTGAAACTTGGGGAAGGGTAGTCATCTACTAGGGTGACGACTATGCCAAAATATCATCCCAAAAAGATGAGGCTAGCTGGTACGTCCTGTGCAAAGTGCCCAACTGTCCAGAAATGCAAATGAGGATGCTGGGGAATATTGGCTGGGTAGAATGAGCTGATTTCTGGTTTGCATAAGTGATATATCAATATGAAAAACCCTGAAAAATTTCAGCTCAAGTGGATCAAGGAATCAAGCACTTCCTTTACAATGTTTTGGACAAGGCAGAAACTTGCATTGGATCGGATGCTCAAATTATGAACTGTGGAGCATGGGTTTGGATGGAAATGGTGAAGATATAGCTAGGAGAAGCTCCACAAATTATTTAGGAATTTTCCTGGCTACCAAAATGGAAGTTCCTTTGGGAAGTGGCAGAGAGGCAATATTGACCTTGTCAAGAAAAAAGTAAATTTTCCTTATTTGACTTTGGCCAATATTTTTACGAGAGCTTGAGTAGGCATAAAGATCATCTCCACAAATTTTCATGAAATTTAGGGATGTCTAGCTATGCCTTTGAATTTAATTCCTCAGAAAGACAAGAAAAGGAATTAATCCCAGATGAAAAATATTGCATATCACTTGGCAATATTTTTGTATATCCAGGGTTTGTAGGTGTGTGAGGATCTCTGGGAGTTTAAGGAGGGTTAACAGAGCAAAGGAAATGACGGCTCCTTTGTAATCACAAAGGCAAGATTCCACATTCCAAATTATGGAATTATGGTTTTGAAGGGTTTGGGTGACACAGATGAGGTCTTGCCCAACATCAAAGGAAGGAGCAAGATTTTGAAAGGTTGAAAATTGCCTGGATTCTCAGGATTATCCAGCAAACTCTAGAGAAAGATTTGGAAAAAGAAGCTGGGAAGAAATAACAGCACAAAAATTGATAACCCAATTTTTGGGGTGCTACATGGTGGAACGCGGACTGGAGGCGAATCTGCAATAGAGGTGGACTCAGATTGGCGTGATGGTGGTGAATATGTTTTGGAGGTGGGCTCTGATTGGTGGGATGGCGGCGGATATGTGGTGGTGTATATGGACTCAGATTGGTAGAGGATATGTGGTGATGCTATATGGCAGTGGTGATGAAGATGGTGCGGCGGCGGCATGAAAACCTGTGACCAGAACTCAAACTCTAAGGGAACTAGACACTAAGACCAACAACTCCATGCGATGATGCAATCGCAAATTCAACAAAAAGCAAACACAGAAAAGATTATGCAATGGCTCAGATTGGTTTGGATATGATGAACTAACCCTAATTTTTGTGTGGCTTTTTCGTGGACTATAGGTATGAAGAATAGATGCGATCTAAACTACGAAAAACTGGAAAATCTCATCGAGCAACCTAGAAATCTGATACCACTTGATAGAGGCAAAGGTGTCCCGTCTTTCAAGGAGATGGTAGCTCTCGTTTTGGAGGAAGTCGACTTTGACGTTCCGACTATGAACGTGCAAAGACGTCGTGCCTTAGCAATCACTAAACCAACTTCGAGAGTTTATTGACCACGATGGAGCAGGATCAACCTGACCACGAGGGTCTATTTCCTGTAGGCAAACAAAGAATAAGCAAGAAACTGAGATTGCAATCTGGATATTGCGAATTTAAGAGGAAAGCTTTATTGATCAAAGTGGGGTTCTGTGACATCTTTATGTGGTCGTTGAACACAAACGAGTACGCGAGTTGCAGCTATGGCAAACTTTAATCTAAACAAAACCCAAAGACTAAACGGTGCCTTAAGGGTTGTATTTGTAGGGGGGAAGAGAGGGGATTTCGTCCCCCCCCCGGCAAGGTCGGACTAAAGCACCTCCTGAGTCGTTTCCCCTACAATACGTACTCTTAAAAATAGCCTATAAGTAGTATTTCGAAATTACATGGGCCTGGCCCAAAACTAGCGCAGCACCTATATTAAGCTTATGGACGAAATTTATGAAAGGCCTTCTTGTATATTCCGTCCATGTCCTTGTACTTGACCATGGTGGCTCCAAAGTGCTAAAAACTCCACCAGAAACTCTCTTCTTGCTCCCCTTGCGCGCGCCATCTTCTCCATGCTTGATCATGCTCCAATGTTCATCGTTCTTGTCCATGCTTGGCCCTTCATTTATAAGCAAAACAAATGTATCCAATTTAGGCAGCATCATATTCTCATGAACATTAGAATCATTACCAAGAAACAAAAGTACCTGGTAATTTAATTGGCGTGCGTGAGCTCTAGTAATTGTCCAGTATATGTAGCAGTAGGGGCTGTGGGTGTAACTTTGTTAGTGATGTCCTCATCAGTTCCCCTCGATCATCTATCCTCAGATAGGAGAACTCTCGGTAGCAAACTCATACACCATTGTAACCCCTCGCACGAGGTATCCCTCCATTATGAATCATCAAAACCAGAAGGGTGTAGGGTATTACTCTCTGGAGGCCCGAAACTAGATAACCCCCTCGTGTGACCCCCGATCCATGACTTCCAGCTGCGCTTGGACCCCTACCAAGGGATCTGACGTGAATTCGCTCTGTCATGGAAACCCCTTATTAGCCGCGTGCAAACTTGCTTTCCAGCCGCATTCGAGGCGGATGTCGCCAGTACGGCGCTGCTGGTAATGCCCCTTTAGCCGCGTGTGTCGTGCATGCAACTAGTGGTGCATGTTTAGCAGCATGTGCAATGCACATGGCTGCTAGGCCATGTTTAGCAGTGTGCGTAGTGCACGTGGCTAGTCTGGTGATAACCAGCAACTCTCTCACCCTACACATGCTGATAGTCTGTCAGACTCTGGAAGTGTTCGATTATGCTAAATGCGGCTGGTGTCAGAGCTAACCTCCAGTGTTCGGTCCACCCAAACGCTGCTAGGCTGTTATACTGTTAGCAACATTGCTTAATTAATTGCTGCTAGTTTGTTTTGCAACAGGGCAAATAAAAATACTACCATGATGACATTTTTTGCTTGTAGTATTTCCACATTTCATACATATTAAAATACTCTTGCAATTAAATAATGAATGAATGTTATTTTGTAATACATTTGACATGAATTCAAGTTGCAACATATGCATATACACGTTTGGTTGACACAACACATTTATATTGTTGAATTACAAGCATATGCATTTCACATGCAAAATTTGTAAAAGAATTGTGCAATTCACAGCAGCGGGTTGGTCATGGTGCGACGGCTCCGAAATGTTGAAGTTGCGGTCAATGAATCATTTGAAAAGAACAATGTGAGCATGCATAGGTAGCAAATTATATATGAAGATTACATAGCAAAAGATGGCATCATTTACGAACCAAATTAAGGGCTAATTTTGTTGTCCTGCTAGAGTCATCATGTCTCGATACAGGCAATAAGTTCTAATGTTACAGACTTAAGGACTTAATTAAGTTCTGAATGACACAAAAGTTATAGTACGGCTACCCAGTCTTGTTTAGAACAACATTTTCAACACGACAACTATGCCTGTGTTGCACCGTGGTTTCCCATTTTTCTTGCATACCTCGGAGGTGCCAGGTTCACCACTACGGTTTCTCTTCTGAGCTAGCTAGTTGTCCTCTCCAACGCAAAATTGAGTCATGAGCTATGTGAGGGCTGCCATTGTTCGCGACTTATCTTGTCCTAGCTCTCTAGCAAGCCATTCCTCGTGGATGTTATTTTTGAATGCGGCTATCACCTCGACGGCCGAGCAGTCCACTATATGTTTTTTCTTGGTTAAAAATCGATTCCAGAATTTACGGGCTGACTACCTCGGCTTTTGCATGACATGAGCGAGGTCATCGACATCCGGGGGTCAGACATAAGTGCCTTGGAAATTTGCTCGGTATGCATCCTCGAGATCTTCCCAGACTCCAATTGAGTCCTCGGGGAGGTTGTTAAGCCAGTGAGAAACCGATCCTTTGAGCTTCAAGGGCAGGTATTTGATGGCATGTAGATCATCACCGCCTTCCATATGTACGTGCATGAGGAAATCCTCAATCCATACAGCTGGGTCCATCGTACTGTTGTATTGCTCAATATTTATGGGTATAAAGCCCTCCGGGAACTTGTGCTGCATGACCTCGTCGGTGAAGCGGATGAGGTGAGCAGCTCCTCGGACCCTGGCGGTAACTTGACGTACGTCGGACATGGTCACGTTACAGTCGCGTGTGTAATTATGCAAGTCACTGTTCTTGGCTAACCAAGCTAGGTATGACGCCTGTCCAGCATGTGGGCGTTCCCTAGATTTGTAGATCGACCGAGGTGGGGCCTCGGACCTTAACAACCTTTTAGGCTTCGGGCCATACCTCGATGGTACCCTTGTTGGATTGTCTCCACCCCTCGCCTAGGGGCCTCAAGAATATAGTTATTCCACCTGCCGGCTTGTCTCACCCCGAGGAGGGCGGTTGGGCACCTCAACCCACTCGCTCTTAGATAGCACGCTGCCCTTGGCCTATTCGTTGAGCTCGAGCAGTAGATTCTTGCGAGGGAAAAATTGTTTAGCCCCGATTTTCTGAAGTTTGTCCTCAAGTATCTGCCCGGCTTTGAGGAGCTCAACCCATCTATTGTTTAGTTCATCTTGTTCGGTTCTAAGCCGTTGGGACTTTTGCTTGATGATTTTGGCCATGCTGGCTAATCTCTTGCGGAATGCATTGAGCTGAGGTACCTCGAGGGACTCCTCAATGACATCGTACTCGTCGGTCCGAGGTTTCTATCTTCGTCGGACTCCGGATATTAATCGCCATGGTCCAGGTCATCTTTGTCCCCGTTGATCATCTCATCGCCATTTTTATTGCCAGTGGCGATGTCATTGCCAGCGTTCTGGTTGTCAACGCCGTCGTGAGCAGCATTGTGTATCATTGTTTCAAGTGCCACCATTGATCGCATCACCATTGCCAGTGCCTCCATTACGACAGCCCCTATGTTGGCACTTGGAGGGTTTTCCACTGCCTCCTACTCCATCTTTGGGGGTATCTGCCATGTAGACATCGTAGGTGGAGGTAACCCACTTGCCGGTATGAGTGACGACAGGCGGTGAGATAGAGTCTGACATCTCATCGAAATCTTCCTCTATGTAGGTTGCCTCCTCGGAGGCGTATGTTAGGACGTCGGTTAAATCTTCGACGGTAGCGACTAGGTGTGTGGAGGGTGGGTTTAAAATTCAAACCTCTCTATATTTTTTCCAGATCCGATTTTAATGAGGTTTGATTGTCTGAGATTGCAAGGCTCTGATTCTGATCTAACATCTCATTCGGAAGCACCTTGTTGGCCTCGCTCATATCTTGATTGAAAATCGGGCTTAGCTGAAGGTTGATCGAGATCCCATCTGATGCGGCCTCGAGAATTTGGCCGGTCAAACTTGACATTTGAACTACCGGGGTAATGCTCGGCTCTGTGCTTGCAGCTAGATCCGAGGTGTGGTCCACGCGGTGGTCCTAATCCAAGATTGAGTCTGAGATCAGTATAAAAGAGTCGGAGAAGTCTTTGGATTGTTCTGACACCCAACCCGAAAACGCAAGCTCCCTGTGGGCATCCACTGCGTACTTCATTGCATAACTATTGACTTCCGTGCTTGCCTAGGGAATCACAAACCTTAACACCAATATTCTTACTAAAGCATAATTACTCACCAACATGACTCACATATTACTATATCCATATCGCAAAACTATAGCAAGGAATCAAGTTTATAATATCCAATGATCTTCATGAAAGTTTTTATTATATCACTCTTGGATATCTATCACTTTGGGACCAAATTCACATCTTGTGTGATAGAGGCAAGGGTCCTGATCTTTCGATGAGATGATAACTATCGATTTGGTGGAGCCAACTTTGACGATCCGACTACAAACGTGCACGACGTTGCACCTTAGCAATCGCTAAACCAACTCCGAGAGGTTATTGACCATGCCGGTGCACGATCAACCTGACCATGAAGGTCTATTACTGCAAGCAATCGAAGAACGAGCAAGAATATGATAAAGCAATCTGAATATTGCGAATATATTATGAAGTATGGATAAAAGTGGGGTTCTAAAACGGTCTTGGCCTGGTTGTTGGAACATGTCGGGGTACGACACCTATGGGATCCCGAGAGACCCCTTTACGATTCGGCGGGGGGAGAGGTATACGCAAAGAGCAGAACCAATGATCGACGCGGGAAGTTTTTACCCAGGTTCGGGCCGCTGATCAGCGTAAAACCCTACTCCTGCTTTGTGTTCTTATTGATGTTCTTGAGCCCAGCCTTCAGGAGCGCTCACAATGAACAGTACGTTCAAAGAGCAGCTACGCATGCAGAATGGGCCAGAAGTTCCCCTCCTCCGTAGCAGTTGCCTTGGGCCTCCTTTTATATGCTCAAAGGGGTCACCACAGTGGCACAATGTACATACATTGCGGTGTAAAGTAGCTACAGGGTATCATACCTAACCCCTGACGGATTAGGACAAGCGCATTTAATTCACCATGAGGTGTCCATTTAGGTGTCCTCACTTTCTTGGGGATGGAAAAAGGGGCCATCCCATCAGCACCGCTTAAGCTCTCCTCCACTGGCGCGTCGCCACGCATCCAGAGAAGGACCCAGAATGTCAGACTTGTTACTGTGCCGAAGCGGTGGCACAGTGGCAGAATCTCGCCAAGCGCCGAATCTTGCCGGGCTCCACAGGCCATCCCGGCAAGGATCTTGCCGGGGAAGCTGGCCTTCGGATCCCAGCTTTGCTTATCCGCTGATCCTCAGATCTCTGACTTGATGATTTCCTTGGTGACTTGAATCGACCTCGAGCTGTTCCCGGCAAACCTTGCCGCGAGGATGGCTACAACTGCCCGTGTACAAGTACGGGGTACTAGTGGCCCACTACTTAGTACACCGACAGGAGCCCCCGGGCCTAGGCCATACACGAGTGCGAGGCGTTGTTGGGGTAGGCCCAAACAGTGCATGGGCATGCGTGGCAGGGAATTAACTACTCATAAATATCTCGTTTTACTGTGCCCCCCCCCCACTACGCGCACGGAGCGCGCGACGTGGGAAGCGTGCCAAAAAGGCTGCAACTGCCTCGTGCCTATAGAGGCGCATTCACATTGGGGAATAAAAGAGGCGGCCCCGCTCCTTCCCCATAAAAAGGAGAAGTCGCAGAGGCACAAACCTATTTACCCCCCCCCCTCTTCTTCTCAATCTGGCCATCGCCATCGCCTTCCTCCTCTCGAGCTCAGAGCGAAGCCTTTTCCTCTTCCGCCCACTGCTTCCACGCTCGCCCCACTCCCAGCTCCCGTCCTCACAGTCGCCATGCCGCCCAAGGCCAGCAAAGGCAAGGGCAAGGAGGCAAAAGCCGACGTTCCGGAGAGCGAACTGGCGAAGATGCGGAAGAGGCTCGTCGTCTTCCCTCCAACGCTCGATGCTGAAGCTCTGAAGGGGCGATACCAATGCATGTGGGCGAAAGGGACGCAAGCTCACCCCGCCACATGCGTAATCCCAGGTGCTTGTTCCAAAGGCGGATCGGACAGATACCCTTTCTTCACTGCATATTTCTATTGCGGGCTCTGTCCCCCCTTTTTCGACTTCTTCAATGATATCATGTACACATATGGCTTTCGTCTTCTCGATTTCACGCCGAATGCGGTACTTTGCATGTCTATCTTTGCCCATCTCTGTGAAAACTTTGTTGGCGTGATCCCCAATTCTACTCTTTTTCGCCATTATTTCTTCCCTCGCATCCAAAAAGGAGAGGCCCTCTCTGGTTCTATTGCCTGGATCCCAAGGGCTTGGAATAAGGAAATATACCCAGAGGGAGTTTACCGCGAAAAGTGCGACGAGTGGCGGGCTGAATGGTGCTGGATCCAGGAAGCAGATCCCGATCCATTTTGTCATCCCCGGCAACAGAAGGTGGTCTGCGGCAAGGATTGGAGCGACCCCGCAGCAGAGGACGAGAGGCTCACAATCGCCACCACCAGGATCCTTCGCCTGAAGGCTGCCGGACTGACGATGGAGATGATCGGCTTCGACTTTCTCCGCCGCATCGCCCCTCTGCAGAACAGGGGAAGGCCAGCTTGGGAATACAAGAACGTGGTAGATATCATGAGATTGCGCCCCGGGCTGAACAACAATCTGACCGCTATGCAGCTTGGCGCTCTCCGTAAAAAATTATTCCAGCGCGAAGACAAGCACCGGCTGCCGGCAAGGATTGTCCCCTTGTGCAACAATTCTGCCTTGGGGTCAATCATTGCCTTCATGCCGATGTTCAATGCCCATGGCCTTGACCCGACCCGGGTCGAGCCAAGCGAGGAGGAAGCTCAGAAGTTTTTTGACAACTTGACGGAGAAGCCCGTCCGGCAAGAGTCAGATTTCATCCGAGCCACCACTGATCAAGAAGTAGCTTACATTGCTACTAGAGTGGAGGAGGCAAATCTTGCCGCGGAGGCCGACAGCGCCGGCTTCACAGAGTGGGAAGCCAGCGATGCAGAGGTGGTAGTGGAGGTAAAGCCTGCCGAGGAAGACAAGGTTGCCGGGGAAGAGAGCAGCACAGCCGCTGAGAACTCGTCCGGCGAGGACACGGCCGAAGAAGAGACGCGAGAAGAGCCCCCACCCCCGAAGAAGACGAAGCGTGTTCTTTGGAAGGCTGCATCTGGCATCCCGGCAAGCCAGCCTTCTTCGAGCGGCGAAGCCCCCGGCAAGAAAGTGGCTGGCAAGACTGGACCGCGGCAGGGGGCTCGTCAACAGCCTGCGCGGCGCGCGAGACCCACACCAGCGACCACTGCTGGGGCGGCAGGAGGGTCTCGTACTACTGCACCGGAAGCTGCCCCGGCGCCTGCCACAGCCAAGCGGCCTAGGACTCCTCCTCCGCCTCCCGACTCAGACATCGCAACGGAGGTCAACTTCGACATCTCCGGCTTTAGTCCGAAGCGAGAGGAAGAAGAGTGAGTACTTTGCCACAACTTTTACCTTCCAATCCTGGATCAATCTTACTGACTTGCTTGTATCGTTTTTGCAGTGACACAGAAACCTTGCTGGAGAGGATGGCGAAGAGGTCAAGGACTTCTACGGGTGACAAGCCTCCGGCAGGCTCCACGAGCGTGCCAGAAACCGTTGTTGTCAGCCCGGAGTCCAGTCCTCAACGCAGCCCCCAGCGCAGCCCCCAGCACAGCCCCCAGCGTAAGTTCATTGTCCTTTTTCCGCTGACTGGTGCCGAGGCTTTCATTCTTGCCGCTGATATCTTTGGGTTCATAGGAGAAGAACGGCAACAAGGAGAAGACATCCCCATTGTGCCTCCTTCATCGACCGCTCCGCCCACAAGCACGTCCCCGGCAAGAGATCCTGCCGACGAGCCCATCCGAATTGAGGAGGAGCCGGCAAGCGCGGACTCCGGCAACATGCCCCCGGCAATCGGAGTTGCCAGGAGGGACGAAGCCACCTCCCGACAGCCCGACGCAGGTACTCGATTGCCTCAGAGTGCTTGTTACTCTTTTTCTCTTATCTCTCTGTCTTTAGTCACGTCAAACTTCAAACTTCAACCTCGATCTCATTCTTTTTTTTCCTCCTTCGTCCTTCAGAGTTCCCTGTGATGGAACACATGGACGTCGACATTGTCATCGAGGAGACCGCCAGGGACGCCGCTGCCGAAGCAGACAGGATCGCTGCCAGCGAAGCCACCAAGGATGACACTATCGAGGCTGGTGGTGCTCTTGACGGGGAGGCTGGCAAGACAGCACGAAAGGAAACCGCCGAAGAACCTGCTGAAGGGGGCGACAGGGAGGCTGAGGACCGCACTTACAGCATTCCTGCCGCAGGAGCGCCAGGTGCTGCACCGGCCACAGAGCCCCCTGCCACTGGTGAGGCGGCCACTGAAGACCAGCCATCAACATCTGAAGGCCCCTCATCCAGCAAGTACCTCAAGGTTGGCGAGAACCCATTCGTCAACTTGCCGGGGACGGCAAGCACTGGGGCACCAGCCGAAGGAGAAGTTTTTGAAGAAATCATTGCTGCTGCCGGGCTCGAGGTTGTTGACGCCCCCAGCACTAGCAGCGGCAAATCTGAAGAGGATCAGCTCCTTCAGGCGATGGGCGAGAATTTTCGCAAGCTCCAGGCTCTCCATCGCGCCCGGAAAGAGAAGGCGGACTCCAGAATGGCAGTTGTCGAGGCGGTCGAAGCAGATTTTCAAAGGCGCGTCGCACAAATGCAGATCTGGCACGCCGAGGCCCTCCAAGAGTTGGTTGCCGGCCGGGAACAAGTGAGCCAGCAGTGGAATGAGATCCTCCTGAAGCAATTCGATATGGAGAAGGCGCATGATGAAGCTGCTCAAAGGATTGCTGCCGAAGATGCCCTCCTGACGGGGCGCCGCATTGCTCTTGATGCTCATGAAGAAGATCTCACCGCACGTCAGCAGGCGCTCACCGTCAAGCTTCGTAGCAAGGATGAGGATATCGAGAATCTTGTCGCGCGACGGACCCAGGAGCTGGAGCAAAAACATAAGGAGGCGCTCGAAGCTCTGACTACAAGTCACGCCGGCAAGCTCAAGGAGGCCGTTGATGCTGCCGAAGCTGCAGAGGCCGCCAAGAACGAGCTGAGCGACAAAGTGAAGAGGCTGGAAACAGATCTCGAAGAGCACGGCAAGGAGCTCTCGACGCTCAAGGGGGACAGGGAAAAAACCCTCCACTCCTTGGCGGAGATGCAAGTTACCATGTCCGACAAGACCAAGCAGCTCTCCTCTGCGGCTGATAATATTGCGGTTCTGGAGCTGAAGCTGACCACGCTGCAGAAATCTCTCGAGACCGGCAGGGCCCGTGAGAAGGCTCTACTCAAGAATCTCCAAGGAGAGAGGAACCTGCTCAAGAGTGCCGCCGCCGCCCAAACCGAGTACGAGAAGGGAGTGGAGATCTGGACTGGACGTCTCATCGCCACCGCGGAGAAGCTTACCGCAAAACTGTCAACCATGGGCCTGTCGAACTTCAAGTATTCTTCCGAGGAAAGAATATCTCCAAGTGCCAGGTTGACGACGTTCTTTGAAAGCATCATCAACGCGTTGAGGGTGCTCCAGTCTAACCGGGCGACCCAACTGGCCAACGAGACTCGCCGGCTTTGCCGGGCCGTCCTTCTCAAAGTGCTCATCAAGGTGGTGCACAGCAATCCCGGCATCGACCTCTCCAACGCGCTCGGCCATCTGCCAAGGGATGCAAATGTTGAGGCGCTTGAAGAGTGCATCGCGCCTATCCTTGAGAAGGTGGACTCCATCAAAAGGATCGAAGGCCAGCGCAGGGATTGAGTGCTTCCCTTTTTTTTTTCTTGCCGTCATCATCTCATGTAAAAGACAATTAAGTCTCAAGTTAGAATTGCGGCAACTCATGAATGTAATACAATTTGCCTATGTTTAGGTTCATGCTTGCTACTTTCCTTGTCCGATTCCTTTATGCATGGAGTTCATTCGACGCTTATTGAAAAACTTGCTGGCGCGCAACCTGCCGCGAGGGCTGGGTGCGGGACTTCAGCAGCCTGCTGGAGGCGCAGCGGCCGGCAAGACTCCTTGGTGTTCTCAGTGCAGCCACTTAAATCGCTGAGCGGGCTCGAAACAAAATAAGGGCGCGACCGATTACAACAAGGGTTCCTTCGCGTGCAGATTTTCCATACAAGAGTCGGAATCGTCCAAGGAAATAACTTCGTAATAAAAGAGAAACTTGCTCTGAGTTTTTAGGACTTAGCTTTCTATCACTGTCCTTCCTCCGGCAAGCGTCGATTCCGAACATCGCCAACTGGTATTCATATCTTCCTTCCCCCCCGGCAAATGTGCACGCGAGGAATCCTTCTGTCTTTTTGAAAAAGAAAGAAGAGAAAATAAAGACATGAAACCTTGGCGGTTCGTTAGAACTTACCGGGATTAGGTGTCATACAACATCTTAGACAAACATGCATATATATAAATATGAACATGAGAATCAATAAGGGAATGTACAACACTTAAATTTATTCATCTGTGCTCAGGGTCTGCGCCTGGCTTTGTACAAAGGATCACATGCCTTGCCGGCAAGACTTGTACAAAAGGGTGGTTTCGGGAGCCCCCGGCAACCGCGCCTTATTGATAGAACTTGCGAAGATGTTCGATATTCCAGGAATTGCTCACTGGAACGCCATCTTCGGTCTCCAGGCGGACAGCGCCGGGCCTGGTGACTCGTACTACCCGATAAGGGCCTTCCCACTTTGGCGTCAACTTGTTTGAATTCTTGGCGGACTGAATCCGCCGAAGAACAAGGTCGCCTTCCTCAAGGCTTCGGGCATGAACTTTGCGGCTATGATAGCGGCGCAAAGCTTGCTGGTAGCGTGCAGCTCGCACAGCAGCCTGAAGACGATTCTCCTCAAGGAGCACAGCTTCATCTTGCCGCAGTTGCTCTTGCTCGAGCTCATCATAAGCGAGCACTCGAGGAGATCCGTATATGAGTTCCGTGGGGAGAACTGCTTCCGCTCCGTAGACCAGAGCGAAGGGCGTCTGGCCGGTGGCTCGATTTGGTGTCGTTCTGATTGACCAAAGAACCGCCGGCAACTCATCAATCCAGCGTCTTCCGCACTTTTGCAGCCTGTCAAAGGTTCTGGTCCTGAGACCGCGCAACACTTCAGCATTGGCCCTCTCTGCTTGGCTGTTGCTTCTCGGGTGAGCAACAGAGGCAAAACAAATCTTGCCGCCAAGGTCTTGGACGTATTGCATGAAGGTGCGACTTGTGAACTGCGTGCCGTTGTCGGTGATGATCCTGTTGGGCACACCGAAATGGCAAACAATTCCCTTGAAGAACTTGACAGCTGATTGCGCTGTCACCTTCCTCACTGCTTCCACCTCCGGCCACTTTGTGAACTTGTCGATAGCAACGTACAAGTACTCAAAACCCCCGGTAGCACGGGGGAAGGGGCCCAGTATGTCGAGCCCCCAGACCGAAAATGGCCAGGAGAGAGGGATTGTCTGAAGAGCTTGAGCTGGCTGATGTAATTTCTTCGAATGAAACTGGCACGCTTCACACTTGGTTACTAGTGCAGTCGCATCCTGGAGAGCGGTAGGCCAAAAGAAACCTTGCCGGAATGCTTTCCCGGCAAGCGCTCTTGACCCTATGTGAGAACCACATATGCCCGCATGTATCTCCGCCAACAGCTCTAGTCCATCCTCCCGAGGAATGCACTTCAATTTCACACCGTTTGGTCTCTTTCTGTACAGGATGTCATCGACGAACTTGTACATAACAGACCGACGGGCTACTCTCTCTGCCTCTTCCTGCTCCTCAGGGAGTTCACCTGTCTGAACGAAATGAACAATGTGTTGCGCCCATGCTGGAGCCTGAGGCTCGACAGCTAGGACTAAAGGCATCTCCTCTGCCGGGGGAACGTTCGTCTCGACAGCAAGGGCGTGAGGCCCTGCCGGAGCCTGTTGTTCCCCGGCAGGCATGTCGATCCCGGCAACTTCCTTGCTGGCGGCTCCGGGGAGCTCTGCCGGGAAGTACTGGCCAGAGTTCAACTTTCTTCTCTTTTCTTGCCGCATCGATGGCGCCATGGATGGTTGAGTCAATTGGAGCACAAAAGTTCCTGGTTCCACAGGCAACTTGAGGGCGGCACGCTTTGACAGGTCGTCAGCAATATTGTTCTCGGCACAAGGAACGTGCTCCATTTGGAGACCGTCAAAGCCCTCTTCCAATTTCCTCACTTCATCTACATAGGCCTGCATCAATGGACTTTGATAACTCTTGTTAACTTGCCTGACGACAAGTTGTGAATCACCTTTGATGACAAGCTTTTTGATACCAAGGTCCGCCGCGATCCTGAGACCGGCAAGCAAACCCTCGTATTCTGCAGTGTTGTTGGTCGAACTCTCCCGGGGAAAGTGCATTTGGACTACGTACTTGAGGTGCTCTCTGGTGGGTGCGACAAGCAGCACGCCAGCACCGGCGCCTTGCAGCGAGAAAGCCCCGTCAAAGTACATAACCCATTGCTGATCGATTTCCTTGCCGGGGAGAGTTGTTTCTTGAACTTCTTCGTCTGGCGTTGGGGTCCATTCTGCAATGAACTCCGCCAAGACCCTGCTCTGGATCGTCGAAGTGCTTTCAAACTTAAGGCCAAAGCTGGACAACTCCAACGCCCACTCCACGATCCTGCCGGTTGCCTCCGGATTTTGCAAAATCCGTTGCAACGGAAAGCGAGTGACGACGGTGATCTCATGTGCTTGAAAATAATGGCGCAGCTTCCTCGAGACCATAAGGAGGCCGAAAAGCAACTTCTGCACACCCGAATATCTTGACCTAGCTCCTTGTAAAAGAGAGCTAACAAAATAAACTGGGCGCTGCACCACCTTCTTCTTCTGCACGGGTTCTTCTGTTTGCGCAGATCCTATCTTGCCGGGATCAACCCTTGCCGGGGAAGATCTTGCCGTGTCTTCTGGCGGTCCTGCCACTGGTGTTGTTTCCTCATCAGCTTCTCTCTGCGCCACTAGCGCAGCGCTAACCACTTGATTTGTTGCTGCCAGATACAGCAGCAACGGCTCTTGTGGTTTAGGCGCGACTAGCGTCGGCGGAGAGGAAAGGTATTTCTTCAAATCTTGCAACGCAGCCTCCGCCTCCGGAGTCCATTTCATCGGACCTGCCTTCTTCAAAATTTTGAAGAAGGGCAGGGCGCGCTCAGCAGATTTGGAAATAAACCTGCTTAGAGCAGCAACACAACCGGCAAGACGACGCACATCCTTGACGTGTCTTGGCGCTTCAATTTGCTCAATAGCTTTGATCTTGTCGGGGTTCGCTTCGATTCCCCGGCAAGATACAAAGAATCCGAGGAGCTTGCCGGAAGGAACACCGAACATGCACTTCTCAGGATTGAGCTTCAAGTTGATCTTGCGCAAGTTTGCAAATGTTTCTTCTAAGTCTTGAATGAGCGTTGCTTTGTCTTTGGTTTTGACCACTATATCATCCATATATGCCTCCATATTTCTATGGAGTTGTGGCTCAAAACCAATCTGGATTGCTCTGGCAAATGTTGAACCAGCACTTTTCAACCCGAAAGGCATTCGTATAAAACAATATGTACCACATGGGGTGATAAAGGCGGTCTTCTCTTCATCTTCCTTTGCCATAAAATCTGATGATACCCTGAATAGGCATCAAGGAAGGACTGGAGATCACAACCAGCGGTGGCATCCACAATCTGGTCGATGCGCGGCAAGGGAAAGGGATCTTTTGGACAAGCTTTATTGATATCTGTATAATCGATACAAAGCCTCCATTTCCCATTCGCTTTCCGCACTACGACCGGATTAGCCAACCAGGTTGGATGAAGCACTCCTTTGGCCAGTCCTGCCGCCTCCAGCTTTTTAATCTCTTTGGCAATGAATTCTTGCCGCTCCAAGGCCTGCTTCCTGACCCTTTGCTTGATGGGCCGCGCATGAGGACAGACAGCAAGGTGGTGCTCAATTACCTTCCTGGGAACACCGGGGATGTCAGACGGTTGCCATGCAAACACGTCGACATTCGCCCGCAGGAAAGCAACGAGCGCGCTTTCCTATTTGTCATCTAGGGTGGAACTTATGGTGAAAGTTCCCCCTGTTCCATCCTCTCTGACAGGCACCTTCTTGGTTTCCGGCGGAGCAGCCTTGGACTTCTTGTTCTTGCCGATGGAACTCTCTGGTACGTCCTCGACGGAAGCGCAGCACTCCGAGGAGGTGCGCTTGCCGGAGTTCGCGCCAAGGTTCCTGCCGGTCTTCTTCTTCTCCCTGGGAGTTCCAGCGGTAGGAGCAAGTGCCTTGATGGCAGGTGCTGCAACTGCTTCCCGGTAAAGTTGGTCGGCACAGATGAGCGCATCCCTCTTATCGGAATGGATAGTGATGACGCCCAACGGCCCAAGCATCTTCAAGACATTGTACGCGTAGTGTGATGCCGCCATAAACTTAGCCAGCGCTGGCCGACCAAGGATCCCATTGTATGACATGGGGATCTTGGCGACATCAAACACCACCTTCTCGGTCCTGAAGTTGAGCTCGCTGCCAAATGTTACTGGCAGCGTAATCTTGCCCTTAGGCTGGGTTCTTCCCAGATTGACCCCTTGAAACGTACCCGTTTCCTCGAGGTCCTCATCGGGAATCTGGAGCTTTCTGAGCACATCCGATGAGATTAAGTTTAGGCCGGCCCCGCCGTCAACTAACATTTTCGTCACCTTGAGGTTACGAATTGTTGGGGTGACCAACAATGGCAAGCACCCGACCGCAGTTGTGCGATCGGGGTGATCCTCGGCGTCGAAAATGATAGGCATGCTGGACCACTTCAGGGGCCTACATGCATCTGGGGACGGCTCTGCTGCATTGACCTCCCGCACCCATTGTTTGAGTTGGCGGTGGGAAGAATGCAGCGAGGCACCCCCATTGATGCACATGGCCTCCGTAGCCTTCTGGAATTCTTGCTCACTGGATTCATCATCTTCCTCATCATCATCTCCTTCTTTGTCTCGGCCCCGAGCGGGCCGATCCTTTTGCTGCTTGGCCTTGCCGCGGCGACCCCCTCGGCCACCGCGCTTCTTGCCGGACCCCTCAGCACCATCTTGGGCCTTCTCCTTGTCTCGCCTCTCGTATTCGGCCCTCTGCTTCTCGGCAAGCTGCTCAACTTGCCGGCAGTTCTGGAGATCGTGGCCCTTGGTGCGATGGATCTTGCAATACTGCTTGCCGGAGTTCTCCGACTTGTCGGCAGCCGCCAAGGCCTGACAGGAAGGGCACCCGGCAAGATCCTTGCCGGAGTCGCCAACCTTGGCCTTCTTGGCGGCGTCGGGGTTGTCAGATTCCTCGACAGCAAGCACGGCCTTGCCTCCACGCTTCCTGTTCCGCCGCCGGCCTTTCCTTGACGGGGCCGCGGCGTCTTCATCTTCGGACTCGCCCGCCGCGCCAACAGCCTCACCAGGGAGTTTCCTCCCCTCTTCAACTCGAGCGCACTTGTCGGCCAGAGCGTAAAGCTCGGCAATACTCCTGACTTTGTTCATTGCCAGCTCTTCCCGCATTCTGCGGTTACGCACGTTCTGGTGAAACGCGCTAATGACAGCGGCAGGATGAACGTCGGGAATATTGTACTGCACTCGGCTGAACCTCTGCATAAACTTGCGCAGGGACTCGCCCTCCTTCTGAGGGATGATGTGCAAATCGCTCTCTTGGCCAGGAGCTTGGTGGCCTCCAACAAAGGCGCCAACAAGCTGATGGCACAGATCTGACTAGGAAGAAATGGAATTCTCCGGCAGATGCATCAACCACGACCTGACATTGGGTTTGAGCACCAACGGGAAGTAGTTGGCAAGTATTTTGTCATCTCGGCCCCCGGCAGCCTGCACCGCAATGGTGTAGATGCTCAGGAACTCCGAGGGATGGGTCTTACCGTCGTATTTCTCCGGGACCTCCGGCTTGAAGGTTCGGGAATTGGGCCACCGGACTTGCCGCAACTCACGGGTAAACGCTGGAGTCCCTACCTCATAAGGCAAGTCTCCTACGTCCCCTGGCGCAGGCTCGTCGACAGCCGACCCCGCGCGCTTATCAGACTGATAGCACGCTTCCCGTCGCCGCTCGATGGTTGTTCGAGCGTCCTCCTTGCCTCGTTCTTGGAGAACTTGACGCTGATCACGGCGCATCCGTGGATCGGACGACGCCATGGAAACTTCTTCATGGCGGTCGACTTGCTGAGTTGTCGGCCGCCGCTGGTGCCGCGGAGGGGAGTGCATTGTGGTTGCACCACCTCCGGTTTTCTCTACATCGGCTCGCGCCAGATCGATGGGCCTCCGCTGCGAGGGCCCTGCCTCTTGCGGTCCATCCTTGTTGGCGAAGCCGATAAGGCTTTGGATAGTAGCCCGCCACTCCTCCATCTTCTCTGGGGCGGGAGGAAAATCGAGGAGCAGCTACGCACGTGCCAAGGCTTCCGCTGGCGTAGGTGGCGGCGACAAGTGCGAGGTACGTGAGGTGCTCTGACTCCTAACCATGTTAGAAGGAGCACCACCACGGTCACGCGACCGTGCGCCACCTCCGCCGGCAGCTTGGTGTGCATGCTGGCCCCGCGCATCTTGGGATCGATGCGCAGAAACCTTTTCATGGGGACGCCCTGAACCACCAGCGCCATGACGTCGCTCATCATGCATGACCTGGGTAGGTCGTGAGGCTTGCGCCGGCGCGGGATTTCCAACAGGCGCCCTCCGATCTCTCGAGTTCGTTGTGCCACCCGTAGGCAACACAGCGCCATCTCTAGATCCAGCGGCATGCAGGGTACCACTGCCACTGCGAATGATACCGCTCGCTTGGCTTGGATCACCAGAACGCCGTGGGGGTTCTAGTCCTCTTCCTTCTGCACCCACGCCGTCGCCTGTACGCGAAGGTGTAGGCAAAACGGACGTGGACGGTTGCGCCGTCGCAGCGCTCTTATTCTTGGGCGGCATGATGAAGATGATGAAGAAACTAAGGCGCCGAGCACTAGATCAGGTTCACGCAACCTTCAATCCCCCTACCTGGCGCGCCAAAGATGTCGGGGTACGACACCTATGGGATCCTGAGAGACCCCTTTACGATTCGGCGGGGGGAGAGGTATACGCAAAGAGCAGAACCAATGATTGACGCGGGAAGTTTTTACCCAGGTTCGGGCCGCTGATCAGCGTAAAACCCTACTCCTGCTTTGTGTTCTTATTGATGTTCTTGAGCCCAGCCTTCAGGAGCGCTCGCAATGAACAGTACGTTCAAAGAGCAGCTACTCATGCAGAATGGGCCAGAAGTTCCCCTCCTCCGTAGCAGTTGCCTTGGGCCTCCTTTTATACGCTCAAAGGGGTCACCACAGTGGCACAATATACATACATTGCGGTGTAAAGTAGCTACAGGGTATCATACCTAACCCCTGATGGATTAGGACAAGCGCATTTAATGCACCGTGAGGTGTCCGTTTAGGTGTCCTCACTTTCTTGGGGATGGAAAAAGGGGCCATCCCATCAGCACTGCTTAAGCTCTCCTCCACTAGCGCATCGCCACGCATCCAGAGAAGGACCCAGAATGTCAGACTTGTTACTGTGCCAAAGCGGTGGCAGAGTGGCAGAATCTCGCCAAGCACCGAATCTTGCCGGGCGCCAAGCCTTGCCGGGGATCTTGCCGGGGAAGCTGGCCTTCGGATCCCAGCTTTGCTTATCCGCTGATCCTCAGATCTCTGACTTGATGATTTCCTTGGTGACTTGAATCGACCTCGAGTTGTTCCCGGCAAACCTTGCCGCGAGGATGGCTACAACTGCCCGTGTACAAGTACGGGGTACTAGTGGCCCAATACTTAGTACACCGACAGAACACAAACGAAGTATACGAAGTTGCAGCAGTGGCTAACTTTTAACTAATTAAAACCCAAGTCTAAATGGTGCCTTAAGGGCTGTATTTACAGGGGAAAAGAGAAGGGATTTCGTCCACCCTTGGCAAGGTGGGACTAAAACACCACCTAAATCGTTTCCCCTACAATACGGACTCTAAAAATAGCCTAATGAGAGGTATTTCGAAATTACATGGGCCTGGACCAAAAATAAGGTGGCGCAGCACCTACAATAAGCTACAGATGAATTTTATGAACGTGCATCTTGTATATTTCGTCCATCTTCTTGTATGTCATCATGGTGGCTACAAAATGCGGAAATCTTCACTAGAAACTCTGTTCTTGTTCCCTTCACACGTGCCTTCATCTCCATGCTTGATCATGCTCCAATGTTCATCCTTCTTGTCCATGCTAGGCCCTTCAACTATAATCAACACAAATGTATCCAAGTTAGGCAGTATCACATTCTTATGAACATTAGAAACATTACCAAGAAACGAAAGTACCTGATAATTTAACTGGTGTGCGCGAGCTCTAGTAATTGATCCAATAGGTATAGTAGCAGGGGTTGTGGGTGTAACTGTGGTAGCCATGTCCTCATCATTGTGCAAATTACCATTACTATTCTTAACTCTCAAAAAGATTTAAGTGAAGCATGAGAGCATAAATATTTCTTCAAAATTTTCAACTCCCAAAATAATATAAGTGAAGCATGAGAGTGCATTTCTTCAAAATTTACCAACTCTCAAAATGATATAAGTGAAGCATGAGAGTATATTTCTTCAAAATATAACCACCGCCATGCTCAAAAAGATATAAGTGAAGTACTACAGCAACTGCCTAGATCAAAATGTTTAAGTGAAGCACATAGAGTATTCTAGCAAATCATGATATGCGTGTGGCTCTCTCAAACAAGTATGTTCAGCAAGGATGATTGTGACAAACTAAAATGCAAACAAAGCATAGACTCATATAATACAAGACGCTCCAAGCAAAACTCATGATATGTGATGAATAAAAATATAGCTCCAAGTAAAATTAACGATGGCCGTTAGAAGAAAGAGGGGATGCCTTTCGGGGCATCCCCAAGCTTAGTTCCTTGGGAGTCCTTGAATATTACCTTGGGGTGCCTCGGGCATCCCCAAGATTAGGATCTTTCCACAACTTATTCCTTCATCCATCGTGATCTCACACAAAACTTGAAAACTTCAATCACACAAAACTTAACAAAACTTTCGTGAGATTCGTTAGTATAAGAAAACAATTTACTACTTTAAGTACTGTTGCAAACCCATTCATATTTTGTTATTGCATTATACCTACTGTATTCTAACTTTACCATGGCTTATACCCCCCTCCCCCCCCCGATACAATCCATAGATTCATCAAAATAAGCACACAATGCAACGAAAACAGAATATGTCAAAAATAGAATAGTCTGTAGAAAAATGAATTAAGCACATACTTCTGTAACTCCAAAAATTCTGAAACATAAGGAAGACGTGGGAAATTTTTATATCTATCATGTGTAAAAAATTCAGAATTTTTCCACATTCCAGCAAATTTTGATAATTCTTCTACTGGATGCAAAACCTTTTGTTTTCTAACAGAATCAAGTCAACTATCACCCAAACCACTCTAAAGGCTTTACTTGGCACAGACACTAATTAAAATACTAAAACACAATCATATCACTAGCATAATTGTATAAACACATAAAAACAGAAAAGAAAAATAATGGGTTGTCTCCCAACAAGCGCTTTTCTTTAAAGCCATTTAGCTAGGCATTGATAATTTTAATGATGCTCGCATGAAACACAAGAATTGAAACACAAAGAGAGCATCATGAAACATGTCACAAACACATTTAAGTCTAACTCTCTTCCTATGCATAGGCATTTTATAAGCAAACAAATTATCAAGACACGAAATATCTAGTATATGCAAGTAAGAAGAAATAAATAATAACAATCTCAACATGAAGAGAGGTAATTTAGTAACATGAAGATTTCTACAACCATATTTTCCTCTCTCATAATAATTACACGTAGCATCATAATCAAATTCAATAATATAGTTGTCATATAAAATTTTATCTCCATGATCCACATGCATAAAAAAATTACAATCTTCCAAGGCAGTGGGATTAACATCAACTAAAGTCATGACCTCTCCAAACCCACTTTTATCAAAAATTTCATAAGATTGAACACTCTCCACATATGTGGGATTATTTTTACCTAAAGTTGACACTCTTCCAAACCCACTTTCAATATTACTGTAAACATTATTATCAATATCATATTCATTATGAGGCTTAAATAAATTTTCAAGATCATAAGAAACATTATCACCCCAATCATGATCATTGCAATAAGTAGTGGACATAACAAAATCATCATCCCCAAGCTTGGGGTTTTGCATATTATTAGCACAATTGGCATTAATAGAATTTATAATAACATTATTGCAATCATGCTTTTTATTCAAGGAGCTATCATGAATCTTATAAATTTCTTCTTCTAACACTTCATCACAATTTTCAGATTCATGATTTTCAAGCAAAACTCCATAGATATAATCAAGTGCACTCAACTCACTAGCAATTGGTTCATCATAATTTGTTCTTTTGAAAACATTAGCAAGTGGATGAGGATCCATATCAATAAAATTTTAGCAAGCGAAGATGCAAGCAAATAGAAGGCACATGGTAACACAAGCAAAGATAGCAAACAAGCAAAAGGCAAACGGAAAATATTTTTGTATTTTTGTAAAAACTTTTTAGAAGTGGGGGAGATGAAAACAAGAGGCAAATTGCAAATAAAGTAAATGCAAGGAGATGAAAGTTTATGCGCAGGTACTTGATAGATGTTGATGATGTCTCCCCGGCAACGGCACCAGAAATTCTTCCTGCTACTTGTGAGCTGCGTTGGGATTTCGCCGAAGAGGAGGGGATGATGCAGTACAGTAGAGCTAAGTATTTCCCTCAGTTATAAAACCAAGGTTATCAATCCAGTAGGAGAACCAAGCAACACTATGTAAACAGCACCTGCACACAAACAACAAATAGTCGCAACCCAAAGCGTAAAGGGGTTGTCAATCCCTCAACGGTCAAGAGAAAGATTAAATTGTAAAGGTTTTGATAAATAGATCTAAAAAAACACAAAATAAAATAAATAAAAGAAACTTGCAGCAAGGTATTTTTGGTTTTAATATATGATAGAAAATAGACCCGGGGGCCATAGTTTTCACTAGAGGCTTCTTCGAGAAAATAGCATATGGTGGGTACACAAATTACTGTTGGGTAATTGACAGAAAAGCAAATAATTATGACGATATCCAAGGCAATGATCATGTATATAGGCATCACGTCCAAGATTAGTAGACCGAAGTGATTCTGCATCTACTACTATTACTCCACACATCGACCGCTATCCAGCATGCATCTAGTGTATTAAGTTCATGGAAAAATGGAGTAATGCTTTAAGCAAGATGACATGATGTAGACAAGATAAACTCAAGTATGAAATAAATCCCACATTTTTACCCTTAATAGCAACAAGCCAATGATACATGTGTGTCATGTCTCTTTCTGTCACTGAGATTGAGCACCACAAGATCGAACCCATCACAAAGCACCTCTTCCCACAGCAAGATAAATCAATCTAGTTGGCCAAACCAAACCAATAAATCGGAGAAGAAATACGAGGCTATAACAATCATGCATAAAAGAGTTCAGTGAAAACCCAAATAATATTCATGGATAGATCTGATCATAAACTCACAATTCATCAGATCCCAACAAACACACCGCAAAAAGTCACTACATCGAATAGATCTCCAAGAACATCGAGGAGAACATCGTATTGAAGATCAAAAAAAGAGAAGAATCCATCTAGCTACTAACTACGCACCCGTACTTCTGTGGTAAACTACTCACGCATCATTGGAGGGGCAGCAAGGAGGATGAAGAACCCCTCCGTGATTGTTGCCCCCTCCGGCAGAGTGCCGGAAAAGGCCTCTAGATTGGGTCTCGTGGTTTTGTAACTTGCGGCGGCAGAAAAAGTATTTCATCAACTCCCGTGAGGGTTTTGGGATTTTAGAGTATTTATAGAGGCGGAGGTAGGTCAAACGGAGCCACGTGGGCCCCACTACCCAACAGAGCGCGCCAGAGGTCCCTGGCGCGTCCTGGTGCCTAGTGGCCCACTGGCCCATCTTCTCATGGCCTCCAGAAGCTTCCAGGGTCTCTTATTGCCAGAAAAAAATCTCCAAAAAGTTCTGTGGAATTTGGACTTCTTTTGGTATTGATATTCTGCATAGTAAAAAACAAGCAAAAAACAGCAACTGGCACTGGGCACTAAGTTAATAGGTTAGTCCCAAAAATAATATAAAGTCGCTAGTAAATGTATATAAAACATCCAAGATTGATAATATAATAGCATGGAACAATAAAAAAATTATAGATACGTTGGAGATGTCTCAGAGTGAAATGAAGGACCTCCAAATCGTGTCTCCAGGCACCTTGCTCCCAATAGAGGGATGACGTCGAGGATGTTGCCCTCGTGCCGATCCTGCAAATCTGGGATTTTGCCTGGAGATAACTACCAACGCCAAGCAAGGGAGGAAGATGGCTGCACGCCTTGGCGACCCCTCCAAGGAGGGGAAAGCACTCGCGGGTGCCATCACCACCGGCCCGGCAAAAACATGATAAGACTTTCATTCGTATCACCGCACATCTCCACACCTCCAAGGTTTGGGTAGCACCATGCTTGTAGCCTCACACTGCTGCCACCTAACCACCTTGTCGTTGAAGCTACGTAGCCATGGTCCATCGACACCATGCATAGCAGTGAGAAACACGGCACAAATATCCACCATCAACCTCGGTTGGCAGCCTCCCATCACCTCGGGCAAGGACCATACATACCGCGATGGTTATCACCTGCTCCAGGGGACATCCATGCAACATGATAGAGTCAAAGGTGTCCCGTCTGTTGATGAGATGGTGGCTATCGTTTTTGGTGGAGTGGAATTTGACTATCCGACTATGAACGTGCGCGGACGTTGCGCCTTAGCAATCGATGAACCAATTCCGAGAGGTTATTGACCATGCCGGAGCATGATCAACCTGGCGACAAACGTCTGTTTCATGCAGGCAAATGAAGAACAAGCAAGAAACTAAGATTGCAATCTGGATATTGTGAATTTAATAGGAAAGCTTTATTGATCAAAGTGGGGTTCTATGACGTCTTTGTCTGGCCGTTGAACTCAAACGAAGTACGCGAAGTTGCAGCTATGGCGACCTTTAATCTAAACAAAACCCAAAGTCTAAACGACGCCATAAGGGCTGTATATATGTAGGATGAGGGGGGAATTTCGTGACCCCTTGGAGGAGGGGTCCGAAACCAACCCTAACTCTGTTTTCCCACAAATACGGACTCTAAAAACAACCTATATTGAAGTATTTCGAAATTACATGGGCCTGGCCCAATAATAAGGTGACGCAGCACCTATAATAGCCTCTGGACGAAATTCATGAAGTGGCTTCTTGTATATTTTGTCCAAGCCTTCATGCACTCATTATGGAGGCTTCAAAGTCCTGAAATCATCACTTGAAACTCTGTTCTTGTTCCCCTTGCGCATGCCATCATCTCCATGCTTGATTTTGCTCCAATGTTCATCCTTCTTGTCCAAGCTAGGCCCTTCATTTGTAAGCAAAACAAATGTATCCAATTTAGGCAGCATCATATTTTAAACGAAAGTACCTGGTAATTTAATTGGCGTGCGCAAGCTCTAGTAATTGGTCTAGTATGTATAGAAGCAGGGGTTGTGGGTGTAACAATGGTATTGATGTCCTCATCATCCTCCCCTTCTTGAAATGAAGTCATCCTCAATGGAAGCTCATCTTCCTCACCCAAATAAGGCTTCAAATCTGCAATGTTAAAAGTGGGACTAACCCCAAAATCTGTAGGCAGCTCAAGTTTATATGCATTATCATTTATTTTCACTAACACCTTAAAAGGACCATCAGCACATGGCATTAGCTTTGATTTGTGCAAATCAGGAAACCTATCCTTACGCAAATGTAACCAAACAAGATCTTCAGGTGCAAAGACAACATGGTTTCTACCTTTATCTCCAGCAAGTTTATATTTAGCATTCATACGCTCAATGTTTTGTTTAGCATCAAAATGAACCTTCTCCGAAGATGGAAGAGGCAACAAATCAATGGTTGCATGAGGTAGGAAACCATACACAATCTCAAAAGGGCACATCTTAGTAGTATAATGCAGCGAACGATTATAAGCAAATTCAATATGAGGCAAGCATCCGTCCCACATTTTCTTGTTGTTCTTCAAAACAGCCCGAAGCATAGTAGACAATGTTCTATTGACTACTTCAGTTTGTCCATCAGTTTGGGGTGACATGTAGTACTAAAAAGCAGTTTATTACACAACTTAGCCCATAAAATTCTCCAAAAGTGGCTAAGTAATTTAGTATCATGATCTGAAACAATAGTATTTGGCACACCATGCAAGCGAATAATTTCACGAAAGAACAAATCAGCAACATTAGCAACATCATCGCTTTTGTGACATGGTATGAAGTGTGCCATTTTCAAAAATCTATCCACGACAACAAATATGCTATCCCTCCCCTTCTTTGTTCGAGGTAATCCTAAAACAAAATCCATAGATATGTCCTCCCATGGAACACTAGGTACAGGCAAAGGCATATATATAAACCATGAGGATTAAGTCGTGACTTATTTTTTTGACATGTAGTGCAGCGAGCAACAAAACGCTCAACATCCCGTGATGCGGAGCATCCTTCCGTGATCCCCGTGGACTCTACACCAACACATCAAGCACCACGTGGACCTATGACAAGAGCCCGAGCATGCGCCATTGAAACCGAGGTGAACTCACTCCTACTCGAGATTGATATGGATATAAATAGATCTTCGATGCTACCTCACCAAAAAATGCTATGTGTCATTAGGTACAAAGACCAACGCCACCAAGCAGCTAAGGGACACCCCAAAGGAGGAGGAGAAGCACCCCAAGGCCACGAGGAAGGAGAAGGAGCGAAAGAAGATGAAGACATCACCTCCCAGGAGACCCCGTCCACACGGGTCCTCTAGACCCCGTGCCCACGGGCTAGCCAGAGAGCTGTTGTAGCTGAGATGCGCACCCCCGTGCGCATGGCCTCAGGCCCCTGTGTGCATGGGCCCTCACCGCAATAGCACCCGATGTGCACGGGCGTGTACCGTGCGCACGGGCCCAACTTACCCCATGCGCACGTGCCTCCCAGGTTTCGACCGTGGCTGCCCTTCATTGCCTCCCAAGTCGTCCCCTTCCTCCCACTAGCTATATATTTCGGGTCTATGTCATTTGTTAGGGTTAGCAAAGTATATGTGAGACATTGATAGAGCTTTGCTCCTTCTACAACTCCTCTTGGAGATCAAGACTTCTTAGAAGAGGATCCCAAGTGGATTTCAAGACCTCCTTTTGGAGAAGGTTATCATCAATACCTCACCTCCTTAGGAGTGGGGAGAACTTTACCTTGTGCTTGTTTCCTTGGATTGTGCTTGTATTCTTGTGGATTTATGTGTTTTGCATTCTAGTGGATGTGTGATTGGGTTTTGTTGGAGTAAATTCCTCTTTGTGTTCTTGATGTTCATCTTTTTCCCCCTACAAGTGTGAAAAGATCTCCACTTAGGATTCCACCCTACAACATCTTGGTATCATGAGCCATGGTTGATTCACATCTTGGAGTCTCTACCCCTCATATTCTAGCCTAATTTTGTTGCTTTTTGTCCCAATTCGAAAATCCCCACCAAAAATAGCCACAAAATTTTTCTTGCAATTTGTTGGATCTTGTGAGATTTTATTGATTTGGTCCACGAATTTCGTGTTTGCGAAGTGGATCTACCCCTTACCACCATCCCCCATCCACCACACCGTCGATTTTGGCTGAAATTTTGCAAATACCCACGGATTTGAAGGTGTTCTTGCACACGGGCACAACTTACCCGTGCGCACGAGCCATATAGAGACTTCGGCCACTCCCCATTTTTCCTGTTTTTGCCATTCCACCACCACCATTCGCTTTTCGCACTATTTCCCGTTGGTGTTTGAGTTTTTGTGTTGCGGTTTCACCGTGTCCTAAGGTGTTTCGGCTACTTAGGCATGGTTCAACTTCGACATCACCGCCACTCGTCATCGACTCGGACTCCACATCGACATCGACCACTTCGTCTTCATACTAACCGTAAGCAAGGACGGTAACCTCGACGAAAACTTATACTCATACTTGCCATTACGTTGATAGCCTTGAGCCATTTTGCATCACTTTCCCATCGAGACTAGCGAGTTGAGTATTGCCGGACCATGCTCTTTGTGCACCTTTAGTGATAAGATTATCCCGCATAGCTACATTTAGCGTGCAATCATCGTGCTATCATACTTGTGCCATAAGTATCTCCCGTGCATACCATACTTGTTGTCTCATACTCCGGCTCAAATATCAAGCATTATGGCATAATAAAAAAAAGCTTTTAAGCAAAAGAAAAGAGAAACAAAGAGCTTGTAAGCAATAGTATTGAGCCATTTTCCTTAGTTCCATCATCTTGGTCAATACATACATACACATACTTGGGATTGTAGACGGCCTGTTTCTCTCATAGGTTGGTGCACAAGCGTATCTAGCCCATTTGAGCAATCGAGCTAGCATCTCTCTAGCATCCGGACAACAAGAACATTTTCCGTGGTTCCCCATTTTGAGCTCACTCCTTGGTTGTGCGGATCCCATTTATCTCTCATGTGTTCCTAGCAATATCTTGGGCTTGATCTATTTGTCTTACTTCGGAATTTGAGTATCTTTTCAACATTTTCGACATATTGACTAACACTTGCTTGAATTATTGTGCCACTTCCTAACCAAGATACTCCATAAGCCTTTTACTTGTAGGTGTGAGAAAACAAAACCCGGTACCAATTCTCCTATTATAGCGTTCCATTGAGTGATACTCGATACATCCACAATCTTCAAAAAAGGTAACTTTGGTATTGTTCTCTCATTTTCCTACTCACCACCACTTGGTTACAATGGATAGGCCAAGTTCTTCGGTCAACCCACTCTTCGAGGAGCAAGATGACGAACGCGACTACATCACCAAGAACCACTTCTTCGTCGCCCAACGAGCTCTCCATCTCGAAAGTGAAGCTTTGGGTGATCGCATTGAGCAACTCGCCACTGACCTACGCTAATCAGAAGAAAGACAACAGGACTACCTCAACACCAAGCTCACCACACAAATGGAAGAATTCCACAACATGATCATGATCCGTGCGTCTTCCACCACTTCTTCACCAAGACGGCTCCACTCAAGTCGCCACTCTTCGACCTACTCTTCCTCCGATGCAAGTCCTCCTCGAGCTCGTTCTCATCGATGTGACAACCCTCAAGATCACCAAGCTCAAGAAAATCCATTCCATGGCAATGGTTTACAAGACCGAGTCCGCGCATGTGAACGAGCGAGACACCAAGCACAAGACGCCGAGGACCAAGAACAACCTCCACAACATCCACGTCAAGTACCTCCAGATGGTGACGCAATTCGACAAGAACAAAGACGTCGTGAGGAACAAGCCCCCAAAGCACAACGCGCACTCCGCGAGGCCACTAGAGCAGTCGCCAACCGCAACCATCAAGTACGTGAACAAGAAGAAGAACTTCACCAATAATGACAAGATGAAGCCGCTCGACGTGAAGAGCAACAAGAAAGAAGAAACCGGGCACACATGCCTCGACCTCATCGGCGAGTCCTTCAAGAGGAGAATGACAATGAAGAACCTCCTCCACACCAAGTGCGACAACACAATCGTCCACATGATGAAGAACTACGCTACGGCAAGCTCAAGTTCACCATGCCCAAGTTCTCCGGAAGCACCGATCCCGAGGGATATCTCTCATGGGCATTGAAGGTCGACAAGATATTCCGTCTTCACAACTATGAAGAGGAGAAGAAAATCTCCATGGCCTCCCTCGAGTTTCAAGAGAATGTTCTCATTTGGCGGGAAAAAGTGCTCGCAAGACGACAGGAGAGAGGCGAACCTCCAATCACGACTTGGACACAAATGAAGGATGTCATGAGAGCTCGCTTCGTGCCTACACATTACACCCGCGATCTCTTCAAGAAGTTGCAACTTCTCAAGCAAGGCACGAAGACGGTGGAAGAATACTACCAAGAGATAAAGATTGCCATGATATGGGCCAATGTCAAGGAAGATGACGAGCAAAGTATGGCACGATTCTTGAACGGCCTCAATCACCCAATAAAGAAGATCGCCGACTTCCAACAGTACTCCAACCTCCTCGAGCTGGTTCATCAAGCGACTAAGGCCAGGCGACAAGCACAAGATGACTTCAAATACGCCAAGTACTCTTCCAAGACCTACGGCTCATATACTCAAGCTCCAACGACTTTGGCACCTCCTACCTCAACTAGAGCATCACCAAGCACCGGTGACAAGTCAAGTTACAAGAAACCTTCGACATTTTCAACTCGTCCCCCTACAATAAGCAACTTCAAGCCGAGAGCTTCATCATCTACTCCAACGGATGAGATACGAGTTACATCAAATGCTTCACGTGTCAAGGCCGCGGCCACAAGACATTTGAGTGCCCCACTAGGCGCACCATGATCGCCAACAACGACGGCACCAATGACTTAATGAGTGAAGAAGAAATGGAATCCCTTGAGCATGTGGCCATGCACCGGCGCATGAATCAAGAGGAAGATGAGCAAGTCTTTTGTGACAATGATTCAAGTCCCGCCCTTGTTGTCTCCAAGGTCTTGACGCTTCAACACCAACAAGACGAAGACCAACATTGCCACATCTTCCACACCAAAGCGGGCATCAACGGACGTTCCGTGAAGGTCATCATCGATGGAGGAAGTTGCCACAATTTGGCTACAATTGGTCAAGATGAAGCATCCTCGCCCCTACAAGGTCCAATGGCTTAGCGACTCCGGCACCATTCAAGTGGAGCATACCGTGCAAGTTTCCTTCAAGATCGGCGCATATGAAGACACCTTGGAGTGTGATGTGGTCCCTATGTCCATGTGCCATATCCTCTTGGGAAGACCTTGGCAATTCGACTGTGGCGTTATCCACAATGGACGTACCAACCACTATAGTTTCAAGATGAAGGGAAAAGAGCACGTGCTACGACCTATGTCACCAAGCCAAGTGATCGCCGACAAGCAAGAATCCACCCATCATGGAGAGAATAGTGAGAGAGTGGACCGCCAAAACGAGAGTGAGCGCCACAAGCCTAAAATGAGTGCCTCCACGATGAGCGACAAGAAAAACTTAGTGCTTTTAGCTACCAAATGAGACATCAGAAAAGTGTGTGAGAACCCATCTAGTGTCATACACTATGTCCTAATGTGCAAAGATGAAGCGACAAGGACTAACACTTCTAACCATCTTCCCCTATTGTTATCTAATTTGTTGCAGGAGTTCGCGGATGTTTTTCCCAATGAGCTACCTCCCGGCCTACCTCCTATACGCGGCGTCGAGCACCGGATCGACCTCATCCCCGGCGCACCCCTACCAAACAAGGCTCCATACCACGTCAATCCCAAAGAAACTAAGGAGATACAAAGGCAAGTACAACACCTCATTGATAATGGGCATGTGTACGTGAAAGCTTGAGTCCTTGTGCCATTCCGGTTATTCTTGTGCCTAAGAAAGATGGCAGTTTTTGCATGTGCTCTGATTGTCATCCCATAAATGCTATCACCGTTTGATATAGACATCCCATTCCACGCCTTGACAATATGCTAGATGAGCTTAGCGGCGCCACCATTTTCTCCAAAATTGATCTTAAAAGTGGCTATTATCAAATTCACATCCAACAAGGTGATGAGTGGAAAACCGCTTTTAAAAATAAATTTGGCTTATACGAGTGGTTAGTCATGCCTATGGGCTTATTGGAAGCACCCGGTACTTTCATGCGTGTCATGCATTATGTTCTTCGCCCCTACATCGGCATATTTGTTGTGGTCTACTTTAATGATATGCTTGTGTTTAGCAAATCTCTCAAATACCATGTCACTCATCTTAGGACCGTTTTACAAACTCTTAGAAAAGAGCGTCTTTATGCTAATATGGAGAAATGCACATTTGGTGTTGAGAAGCTTGTTTTCTTGGGCTTTGTTGTGTCTTCTAAGGGTGTTCACATAGATGAAGCTAAAATTGATGCTATTAAAACTTGGCCACAACCAACCAACTTGCAACAAGTGCGTAGCTTCCTTGGCTTAGCTGGATTCTATCGTCATTTCGTTAAGGACTTTAGCACTATTGCATCACCTTTGCATGCCTTGAGTAAGAAGAATGCACCTTTTGTTTGGGGACCATCCCAAGATACCGCATTTCATGAGCTTAAGAATTTGCTTACACATGCTCCATTGCTTGCTTTACCCAATTTTGATAAAACTTTCGAAGTCCATTGTGATGCTAGTGGTAATAGTATCGGTGGAGTTTTGATACAAGAAAAGTGACCCATTGCATATTTTAGCGAAAAACTTTCCGGCGCTCAACTTAACTATCCCATCTATGACAAAGAATTATATGCTTTAGTGCGAGTATTGCATGTTTGGGAGCGTTACCTTCGCCCACATGAATTGGTCATACATACCGATCATGAAACACTTAAGTATCTTAAAGGTCAAACCAAGTTGAACAAACAGCATGCTAAATGGAGTGAATTTATTGAATCTTTTCCTTATGTGATCAGGTACATTAAGGGTAAAGAGAATGTTGTGGCGGATGCCTTTTCTCGCAAGTTCATGTTAGTTACTCAACTTGAAGTGAATGTCATTGGCTTTGAGCATGTTAAAGATCTATATGCACATGATCCCTCATTTGCGATTCCTTATGCCAAATGTCTTGCTAATACTTGTTGGGAGCACTATTACCTCAAGAGTGGCTATCTTATGCACGCTAACAAACTTTGTATACCTGAGTCGTCTCTTCGTTTGTTACTTTTGCAAGAAGCTCACGGCAGAGGACTTATGGGACATTTCGGGTGCGACAGGACCTTCGCCACACTCTCCTTCAAGTTCTTTTGGCCAAAGATGTTCCGTGATCTTGCACACTTCACCAATTGATGTTCTACATGCCGCACAGCAAAGTCCAAAGCTCAATCTCATGGCCTACATATGCCACTTCCTATTACATATCACCCATGGGAAGATATTAGTATGGATTTTGTGCTTGGACTAGAACTCAAAATGAAAGGATTCGGTATTTGTTGTTGTGGACCGATTCTCAAAAATGGCACCTTTCATCCCATGCAATAAGATAGACGATGCTTCACATGTTGCAAATCTTTTTTGTAGGGAAATCTTGAGGCTACATGGAGTGCCAAGGGCAATTGTGTTGAACCGCGACGTTAAGTTCCTAAGCTACTTTTGGAAGACACTATGCGCCAAGCTCGACATCAAGCTACTATTCTTGACGGCCTACCATCCTCAAACCGACGTCCAAACCGAAGCCACCAACTGGACGCTATCCACTCTCCTACGTGTGTTGATCAAAAAGAACATCAAGGAGTGGGAGGAGTGCTTACCCATCGCCGAGTATGCCTCCAACCGAGCAATACACTCTACTACCGCCAAGTCCCCCTTCGAGGTCGTCTACGGCTTCAACCCTTTGTCGCCCTTGGACATCCTCCCTCTACCGCTACAAGAACGAGCGAACATGGACGCAAGTGCAAGAGCAAGTTATCTCAAGAAGATACATGAAGATACAAGGTCTACGATCTAGCGTCAAGTACACAGCATTGCCACCAAGCTCAACATCAACAAGACTCCAATAGTCTTCAAACCGGGCGATCTTGTATGGCTTTATCTCCGCAAGGACCGCTTTCCCAACGAGCGCAAGTCCAAGCTACTACCACGAGCCGATGGACCCTTCAAGGTGCTAGCATGCTACAACGACAACGCCTACCAGATCGACATCCCACGTGACAAGTACAATGTAAGCGACACATTCAACGTCAAGGACTTGACCCCATACCATGGTGATGAAGATCACGATCCAAAGACAGATCTCACCCAAGGGGGGGAGATGATGCGGATCATCCTTCCGTCATCCCCATGGACTCTACACTAACACATCAAGCACCATGTGGACCTATGACAAGAGCCCGAGCACGTGCCATTGAAACTGAGGTGAACTCGCTCCTACTCGAGATTGATATGGATATAATTGGAACTTGGATGCTACCTCACCAAAACATGCTATGTGTCATTAGGTGATAGAGGCAAAGGTGTCCTGTCTTTCGATGAGATGGTGGTTATCATTTCGAAGGAGTAGGCTTTGACGATCCGACTACGAACGTGCGAGGACGTCGCGCCTTAGCAATCACTAAACCAACTCCGAGAGGTTATTGACCACGCCGGAGCATGATCACCCTGACCACGAAGGTCTATTTCCCGCAAGCAAATGAAGAACAAGCAAGAAACTAAGATTGCAATCAGGATATTGTGAATATAAGATGAAAGCTTTATTGATCAAGGTGGGGTTCTGTGACATCTTGGTCTGGTCGTTGAACACAAACGAAGTACGCGAAGTTGCAGCTATGGCGAACTTTTAATCTAAACAAAACCTGAAGTCTAAACGATGCCCTAAGGGCTGTATATATGGAGGAAGAGGGGGAAATTTCGTGACCCTTGAAGGAGGGGTCTGAAACCAACCCTAACTCTTGTTTCCCCACACATACAGACTCTAAAAACAGCCTATACTCAAGTATTTCGAAATTACATGGGCCTGGCCCAAAAATAAGGTGGCGCATCACCTATAATAGCCTCTGGACGAAATTTAGGGAGTGGCATCTTGTATATTTCGTCCAAGCCTTCATTCACTCATTATGGTAGCTTCAAAGTCCTGAAATCATCACTTGAAACTCCAGTTTTGTTCCCCTTGCGCATGCCATCATCTCCATGCTTGATCTTGCTCCAGTGTTCATCCCTCTTGTCCATGCTAGGCCCTTCATTTGTAAGCAAAACAAATGTATCCAATTTAGGCAGCATCATATTCTCATGAACATTAGAATCATTACTAAGAAATGAAAGTACCTGATAATTTAATTGGCGTGCGCGAGCTCTAATAACTGGTCCAGTATATGTAGCAGTAGGGGCTGTGGGTGTAACAATGGTATTAATGTCCTCATCATCCTCCCCTTCTTGAAATGAAGTCATCCTCGACGGAAGCTCATTTTCCTGACCCAAATAAGGCTTCAAATCTGCAATGTTAAAAGTGGGACTAACCCCAAAATCTGCAGGCAACTCAAGTTTGTATGCATTATCATTTATTTTCTCTAACACCTTAAAAGGACCATCAGCACGTGCATTAGCTTTGACTTGTGCAAATCAAGAAATCTATCCTTACGCAAATGTAACCAAACAAGATCTCCAGGTGCAAAGACAACACGTTTTCTACCCTTATCTCCAGCAAGTTTATATTTAGCATTCATACGCTCAATATTTTCCTTAGTTAACTCATGCATTTTTAAGATCAATTCAACATGTTGTTTAGCATCAAAATTAACCTTCTCCAAAGATGGAAGAGGCAACAAATCAATGGGTGCACGAGGTAGGAAACCATACACAATCTCAAAAGGCCAGATCTTAGTAGTAGAATGCAGCGAACGATTATAAGCAAATTCAATATGAGGCAAGCATTCTTCCCACATTTTAAGGTTAGTCTTCAAAATAGCCCTAAGCATAGTAGACAATGTTCTATTGACTACTTCAGTTTGTCCATCAGTTTGGGGGTGACATGTAGAACTAAAATGCAGTTTAGTCCCCAACTTAGCCCATAAACAACTCCAAAATTGGCTAAGAAATTTAGTATCATGATCTGAAACAATTGTACTTGGCACATCATGCAAGAAAATAATTTCATGAAAGAGCAAATCAGCAACATTAGCAGCATCATCGCTTTTATGACATGGTATAAAGTGTGCCATTTTCGAGAATCTATCCACGACAACAAATATGTTATCCCTCCCCTTCTTTGTTCGAGGTAAACCCAAAAAAAAGTCCATTGATATATCCTCCCATGGAACACTAGGTACAGGCAAAGGCATATATAAACCATGAGGATTGAGTCGTGACTTAGCTTTTTGACATGTAGTGCAGCGAGCAACAAAACGCTCAACATCCCGTCTCATCTTTGGCCAAAAGAAATGTGTAGCAAGTACATCCTTTGTCTTCTTCACGCCAAAGTGTCCCATTAATCCTCCTCCATGCGCCTCCTGCAACAACAAAAGACGAACGGAGCTAGCTGGAATGCATGGCTTGTTAGCACGAAACACAAATCCATCATTAATGACGAACTTGTTCCATGTTCTCCCTTCTTTATAATTCTGCAATACATTTTTAAATTTAGCATCATGCACATATTGATCTTTGATGGTCTCCAAACCAAATATTTTAAAGTCAAGTTGTGAAAGCATAGTATAACGACGAGACAATGCATCAGCAATAACATTTTCTTTACCCTTCTTGTGTTTACTAACATAAGGGAAAGTCTCAATGAATTCAACCCTTTTAGCATGTCTATGGTTCAGTTTTGCTTGACTTTTAATATGTTTCAAAGATTCATGATCAGAATGAATAACAATTCTTTCGGCCATAAATAATGTTGCCATGTTTCCAAAGTCCGAACAAGAGCATATAATTCCTTATCATAAGTATAATAATTCAGACTAGGCCCACTCAATTTTTCAGAAAAATATGCAACAGGTTTGCCATCTTGTAATAACACACCCCCTAATCCAATTCCACTAGCATCACATTCAAGCTCAAAAGTCTTATTAAAATCAGGAAGTTGGAGTAATGGAGCATGTGTCAACTTATCTTTCAATACCGTGAAGGCTTCTCCCTGTGCAGTACCCCAAACAAAAGGCACATCCTTCTTTGTAAGCTCATTGAGAGGTGCAGCAATGGTGCTGAAATCTCTCACAAAATGCCTATAGAACCCAGCGAGGCCAAGAAAACTCCTCACTTGTGTGACCATTTTGGGCTCGGCCAACTCTCAATAGCTTCAATCTTGGCTTTATCAACTTCAATTCCCTGTGGAGTAACAACATAGCCAAGAAAAGATACTCGATCGGTGCAAAAGGTGCACTTCCCAAGGTTACCAAACAAACGTGCATCACGTAGAGCAATAAAAACAACACGTAAATGTTCCAAATGTTCCTCCAAAGATCTGCTATAAATTAGTATATCATCAAAGTATACTACCACAAATCATCCAATGAAAGCACATAAAACTTCGTTCATTAATCTCATGAAAGTACTAAGTGCATTAGTTAACCCAAAAGGCATGACTAACCACTCATATAATCCAAACTTAGTTTTAAATGCTATTTTCCATTCATCTCCCAGTTTCATACGAATTTGATGGTATCCACTACGCAAATCAACTTTGGAGAATATTGTAGAGCCACTCAATTCATCAAGCATAGCATCTAGCCTAGGAATAGGATGACGATAACGAATAGTAGTACTATTAATGCCTCTACAATCAACACACATACGCGATGTACCATCCTATTTTGGCACTAGTATAATAGGAACAACACAAGGACTAAGAGATTCACGTACATAACCTTTGTCAAGCAGCTCTTGTACTTGACGCATTATCTCCTTTGTCTCCTCTGGATATGTACGGTATGGCACACGGTTTGGCAGCGAAGCACCAGGAATTAAGTCAATCTGATGCTCAATCCCTCGAATAGGTGGTAATCCCGTTGGCACGTCTTGTGGAAAGACGACAGCGAACTCCTGCAAAATGTTAGTGACAGCAGGAGGCAAAGAGGAAGGCACGTCCTCGAATGAAAATAATACATGTTTGCACACAAAAGATAGCAAACATATTTTATGAAATCTAGATCATCAATATCAAATTTGGTGGCAAGTAAACATCCACTTTTCAATTTAATTTCAGAAGCAACACTAGATGGTTTATTATTAGGCTTCATTTGTTGCTCAAATTCTTTTGCCACAATCTGATTTTTCACTCTTATTTTGCTCATGTTTTGCTTTACTGGCTCTAGTAATATCATCTTTCAAAATGGAATCAGGAGACATAGGAAGCAAAGTAAGATGTTTATCCTTATGAACAAGAGTATACTGATTGTTTCTACCATGGTGTGTAGAATTTTAATCAAATTGCCATGGTCTACCAAGTAAGAAGGAACATGCTTACATGGGTACCACATCACAATCAACATAATCAGCATATGTAGCTATACTAAAATGCACATGAATAGTATGTGTTACCTTAACCTTGCTGCTGTTCTTAAACCGTTGGATGTAGTAAGGATGCAGATGTGGTCTTGTGGTGAGAGACAGCTTCTCCACCATCTCCATGCTAGCCAAGTTGTTGCAGCTCCCTCCATTAATGATGACGCGGACAAAACGTTCCTTCACAACTCCCTTTGAATGGAACAAATTGTGCCTCTGATTTTGCTCAGCTTGTGTTACCTACACACTCAATACACGTTGAGCAACTAAACTCTCATACCTGTCAGTATCTTTAGCAGCCATGTATTGTGTCTCATGTTCAGAATCATCTCCATCGTGTTCTTCACTTGTAATAAGAGCCAAAGTCTCCTCGTCATAGTCACTAGCGGACTCATACCCACCATCCTGAGTAGCAATCATCACACGCTTAGATGGGCATTCTCTCGCATAATGACCTCCACCCTTGCAACGACGGCAAATAATATCATGTGTTTGCCCTGTTGATGCCATGGATGAAGAAGAATTCTGTGCAGGCTTGGACGGTGTGCTCTTGGCAGATAGTGGCGATTGTGCCTGCTTTCTTGTATCACGGTTGGAGGTGGCAGCTGACGGAGGTGCCAGTGCAGCAGAACGTGTGGAAGTAGAGGATGAACGCGGTATCCATGATGATGATGGACCTGCAGAAAAATTAGTTTGCGCCAATGCCTGTCGATCCTGCACTTCACGTTCAGCTTTGCAAGCAAGATGGAATAAACGAGTGATATTGTTATATTCCTTATACTCTAAGATGGTCTGAATCTCTCTATTTAACCCACCCATGAAACGTGCAAGCATAGCTTCATTATCCTCAACAATACCATACCTAATCATGCCAGTTTATAATTCCTGATAATATTATTCTATAGAATTTTTTTGCTTGTCTTAAAAGCTGCAATTTTTGAAGTAATTCACATTGATAATATGGTGCAACCCAACGAGTACGCATAGCATTTTTCAAAGAAGCCCAGGTAGCTGGAATATGATATAATCTACAATGTTTAGACCACCATACACAAGCAAAACTAGTGAAAGCAACAACAGCAGCAGCAACACGTCTATCCTCAAGATATTGTAAGCATGTAAACTATTGTTCAGTTTCTAATTCCCAAGTAAGATATATATCAGGAACGTATCTACCCACAAATGGCAGAATATTCAATTTTAGTTTAGGAACATGGTCATGATCTCATACCTGAGGTGGTGGTGCAGCCCTACCATTGCGATTATTTGCATGTGGATGACCTGGTGGTGGTGCTGGTGGTTGCACGTAGTTCTGATTTTGATCAACCTCATCCTCGTAATCGTCCTCCCCCTCGGCAGCAGGAGCAGCCGCAGCGGCACCAGAATTTTGGCCTTCCTCAAGAGGAACACACCATGCTCGGTAGAGGGCTGGATCACGACGTGGAGGTGGTTGTTGTTGGTGGTGGTGGTGGTGTTGTTGTTGTTGCTGTTGCTGCTGCAGCGATGCGGCAGATGCAGTAGATGGAGGTAGACGCGCAAGTATTTCAGCGAACTTGGCATCCAACTTGGTGTTAATAGTCTTCTTAATGTCATATATCCTCACTAGTGCCTTGCCAAAGCTGGTCATCACGTCTTCCACCTGTTGACCCAACATTTGCTGAAATTTATCATGAAGCTCCTTCTTCGTCATGTTCTCCCAGTCAGCCTCATCAGCTTGTGATCCTGCCATGGTTAGCAGCAATAGAAACACACAATAATATGATCCTGTAGACTACTAGAAAGTGGTGGTGATGGGGTGTCACAAATCCGTCAAGCAAATCTCAAATTCTTACCAGTTCTTACCCAGCAGCAGGTGGTGATCGACAACCGTTGTAGTCAAAACTCTCAAAGCTTAGATAAAGCGATTGTAGGTGGTGTCAAACGCATGAAGTAGTAGTATGTGGAGCTGGGAAGGCTTATGATATGGTAGCAAAAATGTCCGCAAAAATCAATTCAGAGATGCAAAGTTGAATAAACGCTTAACAACGGTACTGTGCTGGTCCTAGGCTAGACCGTGCTAGAGACGCGAGCGAGCCTCGAACACTAACAAAATCACGGTGTTGCGTAAACAAGGGAGGAACACACTCTGAATCTCTTTTTTTTTCACTTTTTTCCTCTTCTTTTTTGCTCCGCAACAATTTTTTTTCGAAAAAGTCTACAAATGGTCTAAAAACTGCCTAGCCAGAATTTCCCAGACTTAGTTTTTTTAAAACTGGAACTATTTTTCTTCTACGGGTGGCACGGAAATTGGGGAGTCCAACTTGGTCACGACACGTACTTGGGCGTGATCTGGAAATCAAAAACAAAGAAACGAATACTGGACTCAGACTAGGATTGGTGGCGAAGATGAATCTAGTGGAAACTCAGACTAGTGGCAGATATGTATCGGGTGGAACTCGGACTGGTGGTGGATATATGTTGGAGGTGGACTCGGATTGGCGTGATGGTGGCGTATATGGACTCGGATTGGCGGTGGATATGTGGTGGTGGTATATGGCAGCAGCGATGAAGTTGGTGCGGTGGTGGTATATGGCAACGGCGATGAAGATGATGCAGTGGTGGTATATGGCAGCAGCGATGAAGATGGTGCGGCGGCGTGACAACCTGTGAACAGAACTCGAAACTCTAAAGGACTAGACGTTAAGACCAGCAACTTGACACGACGATGCAACCGCAAATTCAACAAAGCAAACACAGAAAAGATTATGCAATGGCTCGGATCGTTTTGGATATGTTGAACTAACCCTAATTTTTTGGGGCTTTTTTGTGGACTGTAGGTATGAAGAACTGATACGTTTCCAACGTATCTATAATTTTTTATTGTTCCATGCTATTATATTATCTGTTTTGGATGTTTTATATGCATTAATATGCTATTTTGTATTATTTTTGGGACTAACCTATTAACCTAGAGCCCAGTGCCAGTTTCTGTTTTTTCCTTGTTTTTTAGCTTCGTGGAAAAAGAATACCAAGCGGAGTCCAAACGGAATAAAATCTTCGCGATGATTTTTCTTGGACCAGAAGACATCCAGGAGACTTGGAGATGAAGTCGGAGGAGCCACGAGGCGGCCACAAGGGTGGAGGGCACGCCCAGGGGGGTAGGGCGCGCCCCCTGCCTTGTGGGCCCCCCGTGACCCTCCTGGCCTAATTCTTTCGCCTATTTATTCACATATGTTCCCAAACCACCAGAAGCATCCACGAAAACACTTTTCCACCGCCGCAACCTTCTGTACCCATGAGATCCCATCTAGGGACCTTTTCCAGCACCTAGCCGGAGGGGGATTCGATCACGGAGGGCTTCTACATCAACCCTATTGCCCTTCCGATGAAGCATGAGTAGGTTACCTCAGACCTACGGGTCCATAGCTAGTAGCTAGATGGCTTCTTCTCTCTCTTTGATTCTCAATACCATGTTCTCCTTGATGTTCTTGGAGATCTATTCGATGTAATACTTTTTTGCGGCGTGTTTGCCGAGATCCGATGAATTGTGGATTTATGATCAGATTATCTATGAATATTATTTGAATCTTCTCTGAATTCTTTTATTCATGATTTGATATCTTTTTAATTCTCTTCGAACTATCGGTTTGGTTTGGCCAACTAGATTGGTTTTTCTTGCAATGGGAGAAGTGCTTTGCTTTGGGTTCAATCTTGCGGTGTCCTTTCCCAGTGACAGTAGGGGCAGCAAGGCACGTATTGTATTGTTGCCATCGAGGATAAAAAGATGGGGTTTCCATCATATTGCTTGAGTTTATTCCTCTACATCATGTCATCTTACTTAATGTGTTACTCTGTTCTTCATGAACTTAATACTCTAGATGCAGGCAGGAGTCGGTCGATGTGTGGAGTAATAGTAGTAGATGCAGAATCGTTTTGGTCTACTTGACACGGACGTGATGCCTATATTCATGATCATTGCCTTAGATATCATCATAACTTTGCACTTTTCTATCAATTGCTCGGCAGTAATTTGTTCACCCACCGTATTATTTGCTATCTTGAGAGAAACCTCTAGTGAAACCTATGGCCCTCGGGTCTATTTTCCATCATATAAGTTTCCGATCTACTATTTTGCAATCTTTTACTTTCTGATCTATAAACCAAAAATACCAAAAATATTTACTTTACCTTTTATTTAGTTTCATCTATATCTATCATATCTCACTTTTGCAAGTAACCGTGAAGGGATTGACAACCCCTTTATCGCGTTGGGTGCAAGTTGTTTGATTGTTTGTGCAGGTATTCGGTAATTTGTGCTTTGTATCCTACTGGATTGATACCTTGGTTCTCAAACTGAGGGAAATACTTATCTCTACTTTGCTGCATCACCCTTTCCTCTTCAAGGGAAAAACCAACGCAAGCTCAAGAAGTAGCAGGAAGAATCTCTGGCGCCGTTGCCGAGGAGATCTACGCCAAGTCAAGACATACCAAGTACCCATCATAAAACTCTCATCTCTTGCATTATATTATTTGTCATTCGCCTCTCGTTTTCCTCTCCCCCACTTCTAAAATGATTTTCGAAAAGATTTGCCTTTTTATTCGCCCTTCTTCCGTTCGTATTTTCGTTTGCCTTTATGTCTTACTTGGTTTGTTTGCCCGTTCACTTGGTATAATTGTGTGTTTATTGAAAATCAAGAACCAAAAGGTTTATGGATCCTCATCCACTTGCTAATCTTTTTAAGAGATCCAATTTTGATGAACCAATTGCTAGTGAGTTGAGTGCACTAGATTATCTTTACGAGGTTTTTCTTGAAATTCGTGAACCTGAAATTTGTGATGAAGTGTTGAAAGAAGAAAATTATAAAGTGATTCACGATAGCTCCTTGAATGAAAAGCATGATTGAAATTATGTTATTATAAATTTTATTAATGTCAATTGTATTAATGATATGCAAAACCCTAAGCTTGGGGATGCTAATTTTGCTATGTCTACTACTTGTTGTAATGATCATGATTGGGGTGATTCTTCTTATGATCTTAAAAATTTATTTAAGCCCCATGATGAATATGAGATTGATAATAATGTTTGCAATAATATTGAAAGTGGGTTTGGAAGAGTGTCAACTTTAGATCCCACATATTTGCAGAATGTTCAATCTTATAATTTTTTTGATAAAAGTGGGTTTGGAGAGGTCATGACTTTAGTTAATGTTAATCCCACTATTTTGGAAGAGTGTCAACTTCGCATGCATGTGGATCGTGTTGAGAATATGTTATGTGATAGCTATATTATTGAATTTGCTCATGATCCTACATGTAATTATTATCAGAGATGAAAATATGGTTGTAGAAATTTTCATGTTACTAAATTACCTCTCTTCATGTTGAGATTGCTATCGTCTCTTTCTTCTTCCTTGCATATGCTAGTTTTTGCTTGCACTGATAATTTGTTTGCTTATAAAATGCCTATGCATAGGAAGTATGTTAGACTTAGATGTGTTTGTCACGTGTTTTATGATGCTCTCTTTGTGCTTCAATTCTTCTCTTTTATGTGAGTATCATTGAAATTATCAATGTCCAGCTAAAAGGCTTTAAAGAAAAGCGCTTGTTGGGAGGCAACCCAATTTTATTTTTGTTCTTTGTTTTTTGCTCCTCTTTTGCTTTGAATAATTAATCTAGCCTCTGGTCCGATGTGGTTTTGTCTTTTAATTAGTGTTTGTGCCAAGTAAAACCTTTGGGATGGCTTACGGTGATAGTTGTTTTGATCTTGCTGAAAAACAGAAACTTTTGCGTCTAGTCACAGAATTTTAATAATTCACTGGAGCGTTGAAATATCCTGAATTTTTTATACGAGATTTATATACAAATTTACTATGTTTTCCTAATTTTTCAGAATTTTTAGAGTTACATAAGTATTAGAACAATTCGGATCTTCGCAGACTATTCTGTTTTTGACAGATTCTGTTTTCTTTGTGTTGTTTGCTTATTTTGATGAATCTATGGGTAGTATTGGGGGGTATGAACCATGGAAAAGTTGGAATATAGTATATATTAAATCAATATAAATAAATAATGAGTTCACAACAGTACCAAAAGTGGTGATTTATTTTCTTATACTAACGGAGCTTATGAGATTTTCTGTTGAGTTTTGTGTTGTGAAGTTTTCAAGTTTTGGGTAAGGATTTGATGGACTATGGAATAAGGAGTGGCAAGAGCCTAAGCTTGGGTATGCCCAAGGCACACCAAGGTAATATTCAAGTACAACCAAGAGCCTAAGCTTGGGGATGCCCCGGAAGGCATCCCCTCTTTCGTCTTCATCTATCGGTAACTTTACTTGAGGCTCTATTTTTATTCGCCACATGATATGTGTTTTGCTTGGAGCGTCTTGTATGATTTGAGTCTTTGATTTTTAGTTTGCCACAATCATCCTTTCTGTACACACATTTTTAGAGGGACACGCATGAATCGTGATTTATTAGAATACTCTATGTGCTTCACTTATATCTTTTGAGCTAGGCAATTTTGCTCTAGTGCTTCACTTGTATCTTTTTAGAGCACGGCGGTGGTTTTATTTTATAGAAATTTTTGAACTCTCATGCTTCACTTATATTATTTTGAGAGTCTTTAAACAGCATGGTAATTGGCTTTGGTTATAAATTTAGTACTAATATGATAGGCATCCAAGAGGGATATAATAAAAACTTTCATATGAAGTGCATTGAATACTATGAGAAGTTTGATTCATTATGATTATTTTGAGATATAGAGATGGTAATATTAGAGTCATGCTAGTGAGTAATTGTGAATTTGAGAAATACTTGTGTTAAAGTTTGTGATTCCCGTAGCATGCACGTATGGTGAACCGTTATGTGATGAAGTCGGAGCATGATTTATTTATTGATTGTCTTCCTTATGAGTGGCGGTCAGGGACGAGCGATGGTCTTTTCCTACCAATCTATCCCCCTAGGAGCATGCGCGTAGTACTTCATTTCAATAACTAATAGATTTTTTCAATAAGTATGTGAGTTCTTTATGACTAATGTTGAGTCCATGGATTATACGCACTCTCACCCTTCCACCATTGCTAGCCTCTCTAGTGCCGCGCAACTTTCGCCTGTACCATATACCCACCATATACCTTTCTCAAAACAGCCACCATACCTACCTATTATGGCATTTCCATAGCCGTTCCGAGATATATTGCCATGCAACTTTCCACCGTTCCATTTATTATGACACGCTTCATCATTGTCATATTGCTTTGCATGATCATGTAGTTGACATCGTATTTGTGGCAAAGCCACCGTTCATAATTCTTTCATACATGTCACTCTTGATTCATTGCACATCCCGGTACACCACCGGAGGCATTCATATAGAGTCATATTTTGTCCTAAGTATCGAGTTGTAATTTTTGAGTTGTAAGTAAATAAAAGTGTGATGATCTTCATTATTAGAGCATTGTCCCATGTGAGGAAAGGATGATGGAGACTATGATTCCCCCACAAGTCGGGATGAGACTCCGAAAAAAAAAAGAGAGAGGCCAAAAAAATGAGAAGGCCCAAATAGAAAAAATGAGAGAAAAGAGAGAAGGGACAATGTTACTATCCTTTTACCACACTTCTGCTTCAAAGTAGCACCATGATCTTCATGATAGAGAGTCTCCTATGTTGTCACTTCCATATACTAGTGGGAATTTTTCATTATAGAACTTGGCTTGTATATTCCAATGATGGGCTTCCTCAAATTTCCCTAGGTCTTCTTGAGCAAGCGAGTTGGATGCACACCCACTTAGTTTTCTTTTGAGCTTTCATAAACTTATAGCTCTAGTGCATCCGTTGTATGGCAATCCCTACTCACTCACATTGATATCTATTGATGGGCATCTCCATAGCCCGTTGATACGCCTAGTTGACGTGAGACTATCTCCTTCTTTTTGTCTTCTCCACAACCACCATATTCTATTCCACCTATAGTGCTATGTCCATGGCTCACGCTCATGTATTGCATGAAAGTTGAAAAAGTTTGAGAACATCAAAAGTATGAAACAATTGCTTGGCTTGTCATCGAGGTTGTGCATGATTTGAATATTTTGTGTGATGAAGATGGAGCATAGCTAGACTATATGATTTTGTAGGGATAGGCTTTCTTTGGCCATGTTATTTTGAGAAGGCATAATTGCCTTGTTAGTATGCTTGAAGTATTATTGTTTTTATGTCAATACTAAACTTTTGTTTTGAATCTTATGGATCTGAACATTCATGCCACAATAAAGAAAATTACATGGATAAATATGTTAGGTAGCATTCCACATCAAAAATTCTGTTTTTATCATTCACCTACTCGAGAACGAGCAGGAATTAAGCTTGGGGATGCTTGATACGTCTCCAACGTATCTATAATTTTTTATTGTTCCATGCTATTATATTATCTGTTTTGGATGTTTTATATGCATTAATATGCCATTTTATATTATTTTTGGGACTAACCTATTAACCTAGAGCCCAGTGCCAGTTTCTGTTTTTTCCTTGTTTTTTAGCTTCGTGGAAAAGGAATACCAAACGGAGTCCAAACGGAATAAAATCTTTGCGATGGATTTTCTTGGACCAGAAGACACCCAGGAGACTTGGAGATGAAGTCGGAGGAGCCACGAGGCAGCCACAAGGGTGGAGGGCGCGCCCAGGGGTAGGGCGCCCCCTACCTTGTGGGTCCCCCGTGACCCTCCTGACCTAATTCTTTCACCTATATATTCACATATGTTCCCAAACCACCAGAAGCATCCACGAAAACACTTTTCCACCGCCGCAACCTTCTGTACTCGTGAGATCCCATCTAGGGACCTTTTCCGGCACCCTGCAGGAGGGGGAATCGATCACAGAGGGCTTCTAGATCAACCCTATTGCCCTTCTGATGAAGCGTGAGTAGTTTACCCTAGACCTACGGGTCCATAGCTAGTAGCTAGATGGCTTCTTCTCTCTCTTTGATTCTCAATACCATGGTCTCCTCGATGTTCTTGGAGATCTATTCGATGTAATACTTTTTTGCGATGTGTTTGCCGAGAGCCGATGAATTGTGGATTTATGATCAGATTATCTATGAATATTATTTGAATCTTCTCTGAATTCTTTTATGCATGATTTGATATCTTTGTAATTCTCTTCGAACTATCGGTTTGGTTTGGCCAACTAGATTGGTTTTTCTTGCAATGGGAGAAGTGCTTACATTTGGGTTTAATCTTACGGTGTCCTTTCCCAGTGACAGTAGGGGCAGCAAGGCACGTATTGTATTGTTGCCATCAAGGATAAAAAGATGGGGTTTACATCATATTGCTTGAGTTTATTCCTATACATCATGTCATCTTACTTAATGCGTTACTCTGTTCTTCATGAACTTAATACTCTAGATGCAGGTAGGAGTCGGTCGATGTGTGGAGTAATAGTAGTAGATGCAGAATCGTTTTGGTCTACTTGACACGAACGTGATGCCTATATTCATGATCATTGCCTTAGATATCGTCATAACTTTGCGCTTTTCTATCAATTGCTCGGCAGTAATTTGTTCACCCACCGTATTATTTGCTATCGTGAGAGAAGCCTCTAGTGAAACCTATGGCCCCCGGGTCTATTTTCCATCATATAAGTTTCCGATCTACTATTTTGCAATCTTTTACTTTCCGATCTATAAACCAAAAATACCAAAAATATTTACTTTACCTTTTATTTAGTTTCATCTATATCTATCAGATCTCACTTTTGCAAGTAACCGTGAAGGGATTGACAACCCCTTTATCGCGTTGGGTGCAAGTTGTTTGATTGTTTGTGCAGGTATTCGGTGATTTGTGCGTTGTCTCCTACTGGATTGATACCTTGGTTCTCAAACTGAGGGAAATACTTATATCTACTTTGCTACATTACCCTTTACTCTTCAAGGGAAAAACCAACACAAGACCAAGAAGTAGCAAGAACAGATGCGATCTAAACTACGAAAAAAACTGGAAAATCTCATCGAACATCCTGGAAATCTAATACCACTTGATAGAGGCAAAGGTGGCCCGTCTTTCGATGAGATGGTGGCTATATTTTTGGTGGAGTAGACTTCGATGATCCGACTATGAACGTATGAGGATGTCGCGCCTTAGCAATTACTAAACCAACTCTGAGAGGTTATTGACCACGCCGGAGAACGATCAGCCTGACCACGAAGGTCTGTTTCCTGTAGGCAAATGAAGAACAAGCAAGAAACTGAGATTGCAATCTGGATATTGCGAATTTAAGAGGAAAGCTTTATTGATCAAAGTGGGGTTTTGTGACATCTTTGTCTGGTCATTGAACACAAATGAAGTACGCGAAGTTGCAGCTATGGCGAACTTTAATATAAACAAAACCCAAAGTCTAAATGACGCCCTAAGGGCTGTATATATGGAGGAAGAGGGGGAAATTTCATGAACACTTGGAGGAGGGGTCCGAAACCAACCCTAACTCTGTTTTCCCACACATACGGACTCTAAAAATAGCCTATCTTAAAGTATTTCAAAATTACATGGTCCTGGCCCAATAATAAGGTGACGCAGTACCTATAATAGCCTCTGGAGGCTTCAAAGTCCTGAAATCATCACTTGAAACTCTGTTCTTGTTCCCTTGCACATACCATCATCTCCATGCTTGATCTTGCTCCAATGTTCATCCTTCTTGTCCAAGCTAGTTCCTTCATTTGTTAGCAAAACAAATGTATCCAATTTAGGCAGCATCATATTCTAATAGAGGCGGGGGCTGATCTTTTGATGAGATGATAACTATCAATTTGGTGGAGTCGACTTTGACGATCCGACTACAAACGTGCAACGACATTGCGCCTTAGCAATCGCTAAACCTATCTCCTGAGGTTACTGACAATGCCGGAAGCACGATCAACCTGACCATGAAGGTCTATTCCTGCATGCAATCGAAGAACAAGCAAGAATATGATAATGCAATCTGAATATTGTGATTATAGATGAAGTATTGATAAAGGTGGGGATCCGAAAGCGGTCTTGGTCTGGTCATTGGACAGAAACGAAGTACATGAAGTTGGAATGGCTAACATTTAACTAAACAAATCCCAAGCAAAAAGCTACTAGATTGATCTACTTAAATAGGAGCAAGAGGTGGCGGCCAAGGAGGTGGGAGGACGTCCCGAGGCAGCCTAAAACTAACCCTTGGTCGTACAAGGCTCATGGGCCTAAGTAGAGGTGATGCAACACCTTTGGACTTGTAGTTTGACTCGGATTCTGCTGCAATGCCAGATTGTTTTGTCAATATATCAATGCTCCGGATGAATTTGAAGGTGAATCCAATTGGATTGGAAACTGCATGAAATAAACTTTTCAACAAAAAAAGAATCACCCAATTCGGAGTGTGGATGAATGAGATCTTGGCGTTTTGAGTCAGTATGTCTGTGCAGTCCGAATCTGAGTCCAGAACATGTGGGACTTGGACTCTATTTTCTTTGGCCCAAAAGTGACGTGAGAGGACTTTTTGAACAGCACCTAAACGTCTCTTTTTCCCTTATCTTCATATGTGGATTGTACAAATGGCCCATACACCTGCAATTAGACATGACACAGAAGTTTGTGAAGTATTTTTGTCTTGGATAACATAAATAAATTATTGCATAGTTTGCATTAGAAATCTCCTCACAAATATGCATGTATGCAATATTTTTGGTCGTATCCAAGGTAGTCATGTCCTCATCATCCTCCCCTTCTTGAAAACAAATCCGTCCTCGGCGTTGCATAATCTGAAATGTGGCTAACAAAAGAGACAAGGTGTACATGTTGTATATGTATATGTCATCCATTTTTACTTCTCTTGGTTTTTGCACATATGACACATGTATACATGAGTAACTTTCATAGTTCATAAAATATAAAGCCAAAATATTATCACAAGAAGTAGAAGGCATGAAAATATTGCAACTCAGTTTGCACATATAAGTGAAGCTCTTATTCATATCAAAAGATTGACAATGTTCATCATTAAACCATCCCAACATTGGTGAATAAACCTTACTTGCATCAAATTTACATGCTACCACATGCTTAAATAAGCAAACAAGCAATAAGTCATTTGACAAAGAATGATCACCAAGATTAGAGGTCATATCAAAATGATTAAACATTGGCACAATTATTTTCAAATCTTTTTGATCCAAATCTGATTTATTCCCTGATTCGCATGGTTCTTTTGCATCAACAGTTAATTCAATGGGCGCACTCAAAATGGTTGGTATTTCAGTTGTTTGATCACATGACGCATTCATGATATTAACACGATTCTCTAAAAGAGGTGGTGTGCTCAAATCAACAGGTAACTCAAGACATGATGTATTCAAGTTAACTAGGCATGCATCATTCTCATGTGAAGTTATATCATCAATACCTTTATTGTTGCCTTGTCGCAAAGAGGTAGCTGATGTAGGTACGGACGATGACAATGTACCATACACTTGAGATGATGTCGCGCTCACAATCCGAGGTGTGGCTGCTCTAGTAGGTGCAACGGTGGAGGAACAAACCGGTGGTGGTGAGCATGAACTGGAATAGTACTTGCTGTAGTCACCCAATGCATCTTCTTGTATCCATCTCTCAAAGGTACAAGCGCGAACATACATACCAGTAATGCAACAAGGAATATACTGAAATCTTGCATGAATATCATGGTTCAAACCATCAAAAAAATCTATTCATTGTATCATCCTCAGATTCTTCTATGTCACAATGATGCATATAAGATTAGAACTCTTGGTAGTAAGCATGACAGTGTTATTGCCTTGTTTTAATTGTTCCAATTTGCGAAGCAATTCACGACGATAGTAAGCAGGAACAAATTGATGTCTTGTTATAGCTTTCAAATCTTTCCAAGTTGTGCGTTGGTTATCAATGTTTTTCTCACAATGCACACTCCACCAACAGAAGCAAAACCAGTAAATGCTCCAGTGGCAGCTCATACTCTCTCAAGTTCAGAAAAATCATGGTGACTAAAAACTTGTTCTACTTCAAGCTCCCAAGCTAGATAAATAGCAGGATTAAATCTACCCTCAAATGACGGTAAAGAGATAACCTGACCATGTGCTTGTGTGTGTTATCCCACCTCTCGTGATGGTGAAGATGTATCTGTCATCCAAGAATTTCTATCTCTGGAACCTATCATGATTAGTAAAAACAAGATACAAAATTCAAGATTAATGTTCCTATGAACTACTAGGGTGTGGTGGTAAAGTGCTCACAGTAAAGCAAATATCAATATCTTACAAGTTCTTACCATGCAACAGGTGGTGACAGGCAACCAGCGGTGTCAAATAACTCTGAAGATTGAGTAAAGCGATTGCCAAGGGAATGTATGTGTACACGGTATGGAAATATGTAGATCTTGGAAGGCTTGAATTTTTTGGTAGAAAAAGATTAGCAATAATCAATTCAGAGATGCAATGTTGAATAAATGCTCAACAATGGTACTGTCCTGGTCCTAGGATAGACCGGATTAGAGACGTGAGCCTAGAATACTAATGAGCTCACGGCGTAACACAACTAGCATCAATAAAGGATATGAAGTAGCTCTGGACAGCAAGATATAAGTAAAGATCACAATGGCAGTAAAGATAATGATGAGAAACAACTGCCAAGCAGGATATACCAACAACTCTCTCTCTCTCTCCAACTTTCCTCTAGAAAAGTTTGTGCCAATTTTTTGATATTTTTTCTACAGAATGCTACTGACTCAAGCTTTCCAACGCAAAGAGAATCACTCAGTTCCGAGTTGATATGAGGAGTCAAAATATTCTAAAACCGGTCTAAAAAAGTTGAACAAGCTGTGTTCGCGAACTTCGGAGGGCAAAAAGACCTATTTAGAAGCCGATTTTGAGGTGTCAAATATTGAACTTACTGTTGCAACTATTCAGATGCGGCTCGTCGCTAGCTTTAATTTGAGTACTTGTGGAGCCAAAACGGACTTCGTATGAAAAATATATGTTTGTTTTACTGAACACTACGTAAAACAGATTCCAATCTGAAATTCAGGTACGAGATTGAGTCTAGGTAGATCCAAAATTTGTTTTTTTTCTCACACTTTTCTTTTCTTTTTCTTTCTCTCCTTTTTTTCTCTGACTTTTTTTTCTTTTTTTCTCTGTCTTTTTTTCTCTCTCCCTCTTTCCAAAACAAACTAGATAAGCTACAGATTAGATCAAGCGAAGATGTGAACGACCTCAACTATGATTATGACAATGAACAATGGGTAGCATGTGGTGGAAATTGATGAATGAGGTGGTGGACAACGGATGGGATAATGATGCAGTGGCGGCGTGACTAATGTGAACAGAACTCGAAACTCTAAAGGAACTAGACACTAAGACCAGCAACTCGACACGACGATGCAACCGATAATTCAACTATGCAAGCAATGAAAAGAAAATTGAAAAGGCTCAGACTGGCTTGGACAAAGGATGAACAAATCAAACTTTTTATGACTTTTTATTGGATAGTAGGTAAGAAAATAAATCTAATCTAGAGATAACTGGAAATTCTCACCGAGCAACTTGAAAACTGATACCACTTAACAGAGGCGGGGGCAATCTTTCGATGAGATGATAACTATCAATTTGGTGGAGTCGACTTTGACGATCCAACTACAAACATGCAACGTCGTTGCGCCTTAGCAATCACTAAACCAATCTCCTGAGGTTACTGACGATGTCGGAAGCACGATCAGCCTGACCATGAAGGTCTATTCCTGCATGCAATCGAAGAACAAGGAAGAATATGATAATGCAATCTGAATATTGTGATATAGATGAAGTATTGATAAAGGTGGGGATCCGAAAGTGGTCTTGGTCTAGTCGTTGGACACAAACGAAGTACACGAAGTTGCAATGGCTAACTTTTAACTAAACAAATCCCAAGCAAAAAGCTACTAGAATGATCTACTTAAATAGGAGCAAGGGGTGGCGGCCAAGGAGGTGGGAGGATGTCCCAAGGCAGCCTAAAACTAACCATAGGTCGTACAAGGCTCATGGGCCCAAGTAGAGGTGATGCAACACCTTTGGACTTGTAGTTTGACTCGGATTCTGCTGCAGCGTCAGATTGTTTCGTCAATATCTCAATGCTCTGGATGAATTTGAAGGTGAATCCAATTGGGTTGGAAAGTGCATGAAATAAAATTTCCAATAAAAAAGAATCACCCAATTCAGAGTTCGGGTGAAAGAGATCTTAGCATTTTGAGTAAGGTATGTATGTGCAGTCCGAATCTGAGTCTAGAATGTGTGGGACTTGGACTCTATTTTCTCTTGGCCCAAAAGTGACGTGAGAGGACTTTTTGAACAGCACCTAAACGTCTCTTTTTCCCTTATCTTCATATGTGGATTGTACAAATGTCCCATACACCTGCAATTAGACATGGCACAGAAGTCTGTGAAGTATTTTTGTCCTGGATAACATAAATAAATTATTGCATAGTTTGCATTAGAAATCACCTCAGAAGTATGCATTTATGCAATATTTTTGGTCGTATCCAAGGTAGTCATGTCCTCATCATTAGTCATGTCCTCATCACATTCTCATGAACATTAGAATCGTTGCCATGAAATGAAAGTACATGGTAATTTAATTGGCATGCGCGAGCTCTAGTAATTGGTCCAGTATGTATAGCAGTAGGGGTTGTGGGTGTAATAATGGTATTGATGTCCTCATCACAACGGCCCCATCCCCAGTCTCAGCTCGAACCCGAGCCTGTCATAGATCTGATCCACCCCTCCGCTCTCCACTCTGCCGGCAACACCACCGCGCACCCCAAATGCAGAGGAAGCCGACCGCCCGCTGCTCACCAGGAGCCCCTTCCTGGCAGAGCCTCCACAGCGTCGCCGCCTCTATGATTGAGAATTCATGTCACCGGATCCAGGTTGCGCGGATGCGCCACCCAACTCCACCTCCGCCACTGCCTCTCCACCATAGTCGGCTGCTCCACCACGAGCCACACCGTGCACCGGTGTAGCCCGCCACTGCCTCATGTCGCCGGCCATCCACAACCAACCCCTCCTCGGGGACGGCCCACCTCCTTGCAAAGGCTACCCGTTAGGGAGAGCCTCCACCACCTACCACCTTTGACGGTCGGGTGTGTCCGCCACCGCGGCGCTGACAGCGACAGCGACCAGAGAAGGAAGATCTGGTCGCCTCTTTGCCTAGGGTTTAGGGTCTATCAGTGGTAAAACCGACAGACCTCAGGGTAGGGTGTCGGTGTCAAAACCGGCGGATCTCGGGTAGGGGGTCCCGAGCTGTGGATCTAGGATCAATGGGGAACAAGGGACGAAGAACATGGTGTTTACCCAGGTTCGGGCCCTCTCTAAGAGGTAAAACCCTATGTCATGATTGATTGTATTTGATGTGTATGGTATTGTTACAGAGTTGATCTACCTCGAGATTAGGCGAGCTAAACCCTAGGTTGATGGGGTGTTGGATGTTGCTCTAGCCCTAAAGACTAAAACCCTTTGGTTTATATAGACACCGGTAGGGTTAGGGTTACAGGTGATCGGTTATAATGAAGGAAAGATCATGCCTAATCTTGACTTGGAGGACACACCACGGCTCCGAAGATCTTCTATTGGTCACAGGTCTGCGCTCCATCTGGGCTCCACAGTAGCCCACCAATCCGGCCCATAAGCAATAGGCCGGCGGCCCGGGGACCCCTTAATCCAGGACTCCCTTAGTAGCCCCCGAACTAGCCTCCATTGCCAGGGCTTGTGTCCGGCATCCGCATATCCAATGGTCTTCGGCTTGCGAGGTGAGTTTTCCATCCTGTCCTGCGCATGCTCAGAGTTGAGTGGTGTCCGGAATCCAAAGCGTTTGTTTTACTTAGCCTCGAAGGCCAAAGTGCTCAAGTGTGAACAGTGCACTCGTATGACAACTTTTTGGTGAAGGGTCACGTCCGGTCATAACACCGAACGGCTGGAAGTTCTCGATACGCGGATCGAGGCCGCCCGTCTATTGGCACGTCTCATCAAGGCAGAGATCGTACCCCATTTTTTAGGGGATATGATCAATGATTCTGATTCCCCCACCTGCGCATAACATCGCGAGCATATCGGGAAGTGGAGAGGCCCGCGACGTGAAAAGAGGAAACCTCGGCTCCTCCGCGTCCCATAAAAAGGGGAATAGCCGTAGTTACCAGCCTACGCCTTCTTCCACCTCTCGATGTTGCTTTTACAATCTCCAGAGCTCCAGCGCCCTGCTCTTCTTTTCCGCAGAAGGTCTCCTTCCCAGCTTCTCCCTAGCTTCGGCCATGGCCGGATCCGGTGCCAATGGCAAGTGGGAGGCCTCCATCGTCACCAACAGTGATATCGAGGAGCTGAAGCGAGCTGGCTACTTGCTGGCCGATGTCGCTCACCAGGCCCGTCCGGGCCCTCCCAGCCAACCGCACCTGAGCCCCCAAGGCCCTCACAGGTGCTGGTCCCGCCTTCCAACAGAGGGGGGGTTGAGGTCCCGCCGCCCGTGCCGAACACCAACAGCCAATCGGTGGCAGGCTAGCCGAACGCGGTGGAGGAGTTGGTGAGCAGCTCCATTATCGTCGACGAGCACCGCGCCCTTATGGGTGCGGTTCTACGGGGTGTTCGGTCCGTCCATACCGAACTGAACGATGCCATCTAGGGCCTTTTGACGGGCTTCGATGTGAGTCAAGTAATTCTCTTTTCCCCTCAAAGCGGATTTAACTTTTTTAGCCAAAGCTTAAGCAGGCCGTATGTATAACAGCCCCCGAGACTCTATAAGGATTGCAAAAACCTTAGAGAGGGTCGAATATCCGTAGGCCAGTATTTAAAGTGTCATGATTGATTTGATATCGTAGGCATCATCCTTGGCCACGGCTGCTAATGCCGCTGCCTTGGAGGAGGTGGATTGGAAGCTTAAACGCTCCGGTGAAGAGCTTGACCTCGTCAACAAACGGCTTGATGAGGCGCAAGGTAAGCCCCTATCGAAATGCATAGTGAACACCACCGGACACCTATGTTCCAGATTGTATGCTGAGCACATGGTGTTTGGTGACTGCAGCTACCGCCGCGGAGGTCGAGGGCCTCATGGCTGCGCTGAAGAAGGTCGAGGCCAACGCGGCCGAAAAGAAAGCGGGTGCCGAAAAGGTGGTGGCCGAACTTGAGATGGTGAAGACCGCCGGCGAGAAGCACGAGGCTCGAGTGGCCGAAGTGCAGGTGGAGCTCAAGGATGCCATCACAAAATGTGAGGCCCTTGAGCAGAAGCAGAAAGAGTAATCCTCTGAGCTATCCAAGGTGGACAAAGAGCTCCCGGGAGGCCAGAACGGAAGTGCAGGGTACCCGGGAGGAGCTTCGCTAAGTGAAGCAAATCGCAGATGGTAAGAAATACTTACTGCAGAGTGTTTTTGGTGGCAACAGATTTGCCTTGCTAACGTGGGTCTGGAGCACTATGCCACGCGGGAGGACTCCGAACAGCGGCTTTTCTGGTCGCAGTTCCAGGCGCTCGAGCACCCTCCCCTCCTCAGCAACCAGATGAAGCAGCTGATGGAGCTGCATCGGATGGCCGAGTCGGCCCTGAAGGATCTTTGCGTCTGGCTGTGGCCCACAGAGCCTATTCTGGACAGCTACTTCGGCCTAGTGCAGAAGTTGTGTGATGCGTCGCCCCGGATTGATACCGCGAAGCGTTCTATGTGCCTTGAAGGAGCTAGGCTAGCCTTTGTGAAGACCATGGTTCATTGGCCTAAGATCAAGCCAATGGACATGGCCACTGGTCCCCCGCCTGTTGGAAAGGAGCATCGCCGCCCTGAACTATATTTCGCACAAGTTACGGATGGTGCTCGGGCGATAGAAGGCCAGTGCTCAAAAGATGTAATCATTGACTGATTGTATTAAGTTGTCAACTGGACCCTGTGCCTTATAATGCGGCCCGCTTGCATGTTTTAAACTATGATGATTTTATTTTGACTCATGTGCGGTCGTTTGTTTATTCTGAAAGTTACCAGTAGTTGGCTTGAGCCCCCAAGTGAATAATACGAGGGGTGTTTCGTCTCCGCACTATTGCCCTTAGCCGATGTCTCGGTGCCCGAAGGTGGTAGTGCGTGAGAGAGACTAGGCAATCAGACTATGCGGCTTTATTGCTTTCACTTAGCCATAGGAGCTTGACTGCGGGAGCTAATGACTAGCCCCCAATGATTTGTGATGTACGGGGTAGCCGTGGCATGCCTTTGTAATCACATGGTTTGTGCTAGGACTAACTCTGCGTATGACACGGATAAATCGCCAACAATTTTTTAAGTTTAACACTTTGTCATCGGATCGCCAACCAGTTCACGCTTACTATGACAGTCAGTTTTCGGCTTTCTCCCCTGAGGTGCTTAACTGGGCTAGCCAGAAGTACAATCGCAGGGTTCTCCCTTTACCTTCTTAGCCGAACATGGGGAATGTAAGAAGGTAAGCACAGGAGCCGGGCAACCCAACTATTGACCCAAGACATAGTTCGAAACTGATGCATATAGTGCAATATCCGAGAGGCCGAACACATAGCAAAGAGCGGTGCCAGACTTGGTACATGGAACTGATGAAGAGATCAAGCTCCTAGTCAATTAACCAATTTGTATTTGTTACACAATGTGTGCATGCCCAGCTGTTCAAAGAGCAGGAAAAAGAGAAAGAGAAAAAAGAGGGCTAGATAATGTGGATGCCCGAACACCGTAAAAGATGCTTTTATTTTCCATAAGCTCTGGACGTCTATCCGTACAATTCGAACTGCCGAGGCATTTATGATATGTAAGAAAGGAAAATTTTATAGAGAAAGGTTTACACAGGGCCTTGATTCGTGGGTCGAAGCCTCAACTGTGCCCTGCTGCACGTTTGCACCTTTGCTTCTGCTGGGTAAGGGAATCGTCCATGTAGAAAAATGCATGCCGGCTAGGGGGGCCTTGAATAGGAACCCTGATGGGTGGCCGTGTTGACACAGCTTGATGCTGGGTGAGTCCGGAGTCGTCCCCTTGTCATCCGAAGACATGGTAATTGCTTAGTTCGGTGAGTATAATATGCATGTGCTTGCTGCCCCTACGTGCAATTATTATGAGAGAGGAACTACATCTCCGCCTCTCTATGTTTCCAATACGATAAAATTGTAAGAAACTGTTTATACTATGAATTAGCCTTTACTTGATGTGCATGAATGTTCTTTTATGACATGCGATGCATAGGAAGAGAGTTAGACTTCGTCATTGCATGATATATGTTGCTTTGTGCTCACTACTAAATTGCAAGTCATTGTTAATTAAAATTGGCTTTGATATACCTTGCGATCTGGGTGGATCAATTACTTAAGCACTATATGCCTAGCTTAATGGTTTTAAAGAAAGCGCTGCCAGGGAGACAACCCAGAAGTTTTTTTAGAGTCATTTGTTTCTGTTGTGTGCTTTTAAAAAAATTTAAAAACAAAAACAAAATATAGAGGGGAACCTAAAACTTTTCAAAAAGAAAAGTGAAAGTAAAAAAGACAAACACCGTTGAAGTAGGGGATATCCTTGAACTTGTTCATTCCTATGGAGACTTTGTGAATCTTGAATCACAGAAACTTTTCAAAAAAAATAATTATCCCCTTGTACAAATCCATTTTATTATAAAAATAATGTGCCAAGATTTTCCTTTAGATGTTTAGATTGGTTGTTTGGTATGTGCACTGCAAAAACAGAAACTTTTGCTGTAGTGCGTGAATTTACATTTTTTTACTGGAACATGAAAAATTCTGAAATTTTTACACAGTACTGCTATACAGATTGATTATTTTGTCCTAATGTTTCAGAATTTTTTGAGTTACAGAAGTATATATAATATTTGCATCTTTATAGGCTGTCCTATTTTTGCAGATTGCTGTTATAGTTTTGTTATTTGCTTATGTTTGAAATCTTGTTGAGCCCCATTGACTCGGGAGCCATAGAATTGTGATAGCATACAGTGTCTAATGTTTGATTATAATTATACAATAATATTACAGCAGGACATGATGGGATTTGATGTTATATGTACTAACCCTTCTAATAAAAAGTTCGGTTAAGTTTTGTGTGGATGAAGTGTTCAAAGATCGAGGAGGCATTGGTATGAGAAGAATGAGGAGAGGAAAGAGCTCAAGCTTGGGGATACCCAAGGCACCCCAAGTAAATATTCCAGGAGACTCAAGTGTCTAAGCTTGGGGATGCACCGGAAGGCATCCCATCTTTATTCGACAATTATCAGTATGTCTCTATTTTTGTTTTGTTCATGTGATATGCGTAAATTCTTGGAGCGTCGTGTGTCTTTTATTTTTCTTTTAATAATGCACCATGCTGGTATGATATAGTCCTTCGTTGATTTATAGAATGCTCTTTGCAGTTCACTTATATCTTTTGAGTATGGCTTTATAGAATGCTTCATGTGCTTCACTTATATCATTTGAAGTTTGGATGCATGTTTCTCTACATAGAAAACCGCCATTTGTAGAATGCTCTTTTTCTTCACTTATATTTGTTAGAGCATGGGCACACTTTTGTAGAAAGAATTAAACTCTCATGCTTCACTTATATCTATTTAGAGAGTCAACAGGAATTGGTCATTCACATGGTTAGTCATAACATCCTACATAAAACTTGTAGATCACCGAATATGATATGTTTGATTCCATACAATAGTTTTGCGATATAGAGATGGTAATATGTGGGAGGTACTAGTGAATGATTGTGGTTTAGTAAGAATATTGGTGTTAAGGTTTGTGATTCCTGAGGCATGCATGTATAGTCTCTCGTTACGCTAAAAAGTTGCAGCATGATTTATTATTGATTGTCTTCCTTATGAGTGGCGGTCAGGGACGAGCGATGGTCTTTTAATACCAATCTATCCCCCTAGGGGCATGCGTAGTAGTACTTCTGAAAGTGCAACTAATCCCCGGGTGGTTTTGGTAATTCATAACAACATATATCTCATTGAACTAATGTCCACTCAAGATAAATATTTTAGGATGTTCAATGATTGTCATGGCATGGAATAGAGATGTGGACCCCTCAAAATGATAAGGACAAGGATTAGCAAAAGCTCAAGACTCTACATTTTTGTTTAAGTGATCCAACATCACATTGAGTCCATAGGAAAGCCAATACTATTAAAAGGGGATGAGGTGTTGCTTAATGACCTACTTGCTCAACGTGCTTAGTAATGTTGCTCCAAAACCCTCAGCCACTCTCTCTATCCAAATATGTCCAAAACCTAATTTCCAACTCGGTCGCACCGATATTTCCTATCCGAAGCCACCAAGTTCATCTTGACATAGCCACTGCCAAAACCCTAACAGTTCGGTAACACCGATACGGATCTCGGTCCCACCGAGATGGCCTTGCCAACTCTCTGTTGCTTGTTGCAATTATTTCTGTTCCATCGAGATGTTGCAATCGGTTTGACCGAGATGGCTTGACTGATTCTCTGTTGCCTTATTGCTTCACTTCGGTCCCACCGAGATGATGCAATTGGTGCCACCAGGATGAGGTTTTCCCTAAGCCCTAGCACATCAGTCCCACTGAGTTGTTCCCGTCGGCCCACCGAGATTCCCAACGTTCATATTTTTGTACAGATCGGTGCCACCGAGTTTTCTGATCGGTGCCATCGAGATGGGTCAAAAGTGTGTAACGGTTGGATTTTATGTGGAGGCTATATATACCCCGCCACCCCTTCTTCCTCATTGAGGAGAGCCATCAGAACGTGCCTACACTTCCACCATTCATTTTCCGAGAGAGAACCACCTACTCATGTGTTGAGATCAAGAGATTCCATTCCTACCATTTGAACCTTGATTTCTAGCCTTTCCCAAGTTGCTTTCCACTCAAATCCTTCTTCCACCATAGCCAAATCCATGAGAGAGGGTTGAGTGTTGGGGAGACTATCATTTGAAGCACAAGAGCAAGGAGTTCATCATCAACACACCGTCTATTACCTTTTGGAGAGTGGTGTCTCCTAGATTTGTTAGGGTGTCGCTTGGGAGCCTCCGACATGATTTGGACTTGAACCGAGAAGTTTGTAAGGGCAAGGAGATTGCGTACCTCATGAAGATCTACCCGAGTGAGGCAAGTCCTTCGTGGGCGATGGCCATGGTGGGATAGACAAGGTTGCTTCTTCGTGGACCCTTCGTGGGTGGAGCCCTCCGTGAACTCGCGCAGCCGTTACCCTTCGTGGGTTGAAGTCTCCATCAATGTGGACGTATGATAGCACCACCTATCGGAACCACGCCAAAAATCTTCGTGTATCCATTGCGTTTGCCTTCTCCAAACCCTTCCCTTTACCTTCATATGCAATGTTTTATATTCCGCTGCTATATTCTTAGAATTGCATGTGTAGGTTGATTGCATGACTGGTCATAATTGCTAAAATCTGCCCACAACTAAAATTGGGAAAAGTAAAGATTTTTATTTGGTCAAGTAGTATAATCACACCCCCCCCCCCCCCCCCCCCTAGACATACTTTGGATCCTACAAGTGGTATCATAGCTTTAGCCTCCATTAGCCTTGATTTTCCTAGCTTTGGTGATCATAGCCTTTGTTTCACAACCTAGGAGAGTATGGCGTCTAGCGAGGGTAACTATCACTGTAGAGGTCCTTATTTTGATGGTACAAATTTTGCTAGTTCGAAGCATAAGATGAAAATGCATATTCTTGGTCATAACCCCGCAGTTTGGGCTGTCATTCATATTGGCTTGCAAGGTGAATTCTTTGAAGATGGTAGATAACCAGATCGTGAAGCGACCGCGGAAGAATTGAAGATGTTGCAATACAATGCTCAAGCTTGTGATTTTCTCTTCAATGGATTGTGCCCCGAAGAATTCAACAAAATCAGCCGCCTTGAGAATGCAAAGGAAATTTAGGATACTTTGGTTGATATGCACGAAGGTACCGAGTTCGTCAAGGAATCCAAGTTGGATGTGCTTCAAAGTCAACTTGACAAATTCAAGATGAAGAATGGTGAAGGAGTCGCTGAAATGTACTCTAGGCTTGCTCTCATCACAAATGAGATTGTCGGCTTAGGAAGTGAAGAGATGACTGGCAAATTCATCATCAAGAAGATCCTTCGAGCCTTGGATGGAATATATGATACGTGTGCACATTGTTCCAAATGATGCCTAACTACAAAGGTCTCAAGCCCAGGGAAGTCATTGGTAGAATTGTTGCTCATGAGATGTCACTCAAGGATAAGGAAGAGCTCCACAAAAAGTCAAGTGGTGCATACAAAGCTTCAAGTGATGCTCCTACAACATCAAGTGACAAGCTAGTCTCCAATGAAGAATTGAGCTTAATGGTGAAGAACTTCAACAAATTCTACAGGAGTAGAAGCAAAGAGAGAAGCTCCAAGTCAAGGTCCTATAATGAAAAAATATCTTCTAGTCATGCTCGAAATTGCTACAATTGTGGAAGACCCAGACACTATTCCAATGAGTGTACGGCTCCCTACAAGAAAAGAGAACACTCACCAAAAAGGAGGAGTAGAAGAGATGAATCACCTCCAAGAGAGAGAAGGAGTAGAGATGATTGTTATGAACGAAGACCCTCTCGAAGAAGCAAGGATTCGGAAAGGAAGGTCAAGTCATCAAAGAGCTACACAAGATGAAGACATCAAGCTCATGTTGGTGAATGGGTTTCCTCCGACAACTTCTCCGAGAGAAGCTATCACTCCGACTCCGAATATACTCAAGATGAAGGTGTTGCCGGTCTTGCTCTAGTGTCGTTCAACACCCACGAGATATTTGATTCACCAAATGAAGCAATTGGAAGATGCTTCATGGCTAAAGGCCCCAAGGTATCACACCCCGAGTATCTTGATTTCAATAGTGATGGGGATGATTTGCTAGGTGATGATGATTTACTTTTTGATAAAACTAGTTATGTGAGCTATAATGAACTTGCTAGTAATCATGCTAATCAAGATGAAACGAATGACAATGCTAAGAAGGACATTGAGCGTCTAACTAAAGAACTAAACACTCTTAAGTTAGCACATGAAACAACTCAAGGGGATCATAGAGAGCTCCTAAGAACTACTGAGAAGCTAAATTTAGAGCAAGAGCATGAGTTCCTAAAAGCAATCAATGATGATCTTCGAAAGAAGAGTTCTTCTTACATTGCCAAATGTCTCCTCTTGTCTACTTATATGCCACAAGTAAAATCTACACTACAAAAAAAAGACACATCCGTGACATTTTGGGCCGAACGAAAAAAAAATTGTCATGCTTATGACACTTCTATGACGATAATTATGACAAAACCCGATATCATCATAGATGTGGTGGGCTCCTACTTCTATGACAAAAAAATCATGACAGAAAATAGGCTTTTCGTCCTGGGCGGGCCGGAGACGCAGCTGCATGACATTCTTTGGGCCGTCCATGATGGAAAAAATCGTGGTAGAAGCAAGGGCGAGGAAAATATCGGGGTGTTCCCGGTTACGGTGGGTGGTCGGGGCCGAGCGATGCACGGAGGTTTCCACGTTTCTCTCGTGTACGCGCGTATGTGCGAGACGTTGGCTAACTGAACCCGAGCGATCGCACATTACTGAACCCGAGCGATCGATCCCTTGGCTGTTAACTGAACCCGAGCGATTCATTCGCTGCTGACTGAACCCGAGCGATTCCTTCGCTACTGCTGCCAACCCGAGCGCTCGATCACTACTGCTGCTTACTGAAGCCGATCGATCCCCCGTGCGAGACGTAGCCAGTCGGTGTTGGGTTGCCTCTTGATGAACAGTGACCATTGCTACCATGCGCGCGGTACATAGAACGAGTCGAGACGTGGTGAGTCGAGCCGGTTGGTTAGCTGTGGATGAACAGTTCCCGGTGGGGGTTGGATGAACAGGACCCCGTGATAGTAGGTCGTTGCCGCTGGATGAACAGGACCCCGAGGAGGCCGCCGCACCCCAGCCGGTTGGGGGTGGATGAATAGAACCCCGTGGAGGCTCTATGAACAGCAGCCAGTGGAGGCTGGATGAACAGTAGCCCGTGGAGGCTAGAGCAAGGCAGTAGACGGTGGATGAACATGACCCTGTTTCAACCGTAGGTGCTCCAACACAAGTCCGTTTCCTCCGTTTTGCGGTACGCCACACCCCTCCCGATCAACATGACCCCGTTTCGACCGTAGACGCTCCAACACAAGTCTGTTTCCTCCGTTTTGCGGTACGCCAGACCCTTCCCGATGAACAGGACCCTGTTTCGACCGTACGCGGTCGAATAGAAGGCCTGTTTCCTCCGTTCTGCGGTATGCCAGACCTCGTTTCGGCTGTTCCGTCCAAGCCGGTTGGCTCCCGATGAACACGATGCCATTGCTGCCGTCTGCTGCCTCTCCATGTACACGAGCCCTGGTCGTACGTATGCGCGAGTAGGCGTTCGAGACCCCGCCCGTATGTACGTATGTGGCCGTATTTTTTTGCATCTGGCTGTACGTACGTGTACACAGTTTAGAAGGGACTGCCTGAACTGCTACATCGGGGGCATGCCGAGTCTTCCTCCACCGCCAACTCGACGTCGTCTACTACTACACGTCCCGCTGCTTGCTCGGCCACGGTTCATCGTTGCAGAGAGACCGATCGACCAGTATGTACGTACACATTCACAAGAACGCTACGTATGCTTTAACCGGGTGGGTCCCAGCTGTCAGGGAGGATAAGGATGCACTTCCTTGCGTGCGAAGATATAGCTGGTGGGTCCCAGCTGTCAGAAGGAGGAATCATTTTTATTTTGCGAGTAATAAGGAGGCACTTCCTTGGTTTCGAAGATGTAGCTGGTGGGTCCAGCTGTCAGCCTCACAGCCTAAAGTCCACTTCCGATGGCTGTCGTTCATTGACCTCGTTGACCATGAGGCGCCGAGAGCATCAAGGCGGTGGATGACAGCGAGTCCTAGGAAGGGAACAACGAGGAACCAGAGAAGACGAGGCGGGTGCATGCCCACGTGGAGGGGAGTACGAGGGTTCACTAGTTCGGCTGCGGCGTAAGTCCGCCGTCGTCGGCGAATAATAGGGGGTGTGTGTGAGTAGAGGGAAGGTCTGGCCAGTCATAGTATGGTCGGTCCGTGAGGCCTGCGCGGCAGCACAGCCAGCCACGGGAGGCTGGAGCAGGCAGTACGGTGGGCCTGGTTTGGGCGGCTGGAGCAAGAAGACCAAAGGTTGAAGACATAGCACGGCTGTTGATTTAACATCCAACGGTCAGTGCAGCTAGAATTGTTTTGACTAAGTTGACAAAGCCCGTACGCGTTAACTTAGTTGGCCCACAAGTCAGCCTCCAAATCTGGTGGTCCAAGCTAGCAGGGGGAATCATTTTTTTGCTTGTAATAAGGTGGCACTTCCTTGCGTGCGAAGATGTTTTCTGGGTTTTTAATTTCTTCTTTTTCGAGTTAGAATAAAAAGAAAACAATTTAGCATCTTTGGTACAATCTATATTTTCGTGAAATGGATCATAATAAAGCTGGTGGGTCCTAGCTGTCAGGGAGAGGTAACTTTTTTTCCACGTAATAAAGGAAACACTTCCCTGCGTGCGAAGATGTAGCTGGTGGCTCAAACCTGTTAGGGGGAGAAATCATTTGTTTTCGCATAATAAGGAGGGACTTGCTCGCGTGCGGCCATGGGCCATGCGGGTCCCTACTGTCAGCCACTCCACGTTCATGCCTCTTCCGATGGCTGTCGTTTGTTGACAAAGTTGACCACGCCGCGTCGAGAGAACCAATGCGGTGGACGATGGTGAGGCCTAGGAAGGGAACGACCCGGAGCCGGTGAAGTCACAGCAGTGGATGCCCACGCGGAGGGGAGTACAAGGGTTCACTGGTTCGGCTGCGGTGTGAGGCTGTCATCGCCGGAGAATGACAGGAGGTGTTGGTGAGTAGAGGAATGGCCTGGACGGCGATGGGAGTAGGATGGGCCGGTGAGGCCTGCGCGGCAGCACAGCCGGCCATGGGAGGCGGTAGCAGGCGGTACCACCGGCGGTGGTTTGGGCGGCTGAAGCATGAATATCTGAGATTGAAGAAGCACCACAGCCATTAGATGGACATCCAACGGCCATAGCTAATAGAATCGTGTGTTGACTATAAGTTGACAAAGCCTTGCGTACGCGTCAACTTAGTAGGCCCACAAGTGACCATCACATCTGTGGCAGAGAACATATAGCCCATTTATGATTTGTTATAATGTACAGCCTATTTTTTAATTCTAATGGAATTTACTCAACCCATTTACTGTTTGTTAAAATTACAGCCCATTTTCTAGCCAGGACTTTGTTAATAATTTCAGCCAACCGCCCAAAAAAAATTCAACAAAATTTCCAACATTTTGATGGGATCCGAAATATTATTTAACCCGAAATTTAGAGTCAGATTAAATATAATTTCAAAATAAATTTGTATTAGGTAAAAATCCAATGAAATTTTGCGCGCGCAACAAGTAATAAAATTAAAAAATATACCTTTTTTTGAGAAGAATTAAAAAATGTACCTGTTCGGTGCGTTTTTTATATTTACAGCCAATTTTTTTAATTACAGCCCATTTATTATTTCTTAAAGCCCATTTTCTTGGCAAGTCTAATGCGGCCCGGAGAATAACAAGTTGACCTGGGTTGGGTATTTTGCAAAAAAAAGAATAGCTGGGCTAGCCATTTTCACATTTAAATATTAATATCTGGGCTGGATATTTGGTCGACATAAAATAATAGCCTAGACCAGACGGGCCACAGCCCGCCCAGTTGATACCTTGCTCCTCTGAACAACAGAAGAAAACATCGCTCAAGAAAAACTCTGCTCACACCTCAAAAACACAAATACTGCTCGAGCTGCTGTGTCCCAGTTGTCGGCCGCTCCTTGTGCAATTCTCTTGTTTATTGACTATATAGGTTGACAATGGTGTGGGACCGTGATGTCAGGAAACCAGGAGGAAGCAAAAAAATTAGTTGTATATACTAATAAGGAGGCACTTGCATATGTGTGGCTATGGCCCTGGTGGGATCCACTGTCATCCTCTTCAATTAAAGTCATCTCCTGATTCCTCATGTTCGTTGACCATGTTGACAAAGCGAGACGGCGGCGCCACGGCGAGCGCAGCAACTCGAAGGATGACGGAGAGGGCCTCGCGGGCCCTATGGATGGTCTGATATAGCGCCCGCTGCTCATTCAGGAAGCCAGGATCATAGGGCCACATGTCCGCGACGGCATTGTCGTTCGCTTGTTCGTCGGTGATTCGTCCTTCCGCGAGCCAGTGCTCGTTGAGGAGACAGAGGTTGCAACACATGTCCTCCTATGCTGGTAGCTCTTCTGCCATTAGGGAGTCGAAGTGCGGCCGCACCTGTTCTATGGTGAACACGGCATGAACCGGCTTGGGCGGTGGCGCTGGCTCCTGGTCGGAAGCCATGTCCATCGTCTGATTATCATCGCTCATCTCGGCGAGCTCGCTCGCGAGCCAGCATGTCCGCCTGCTGGACCGGACCGCTGCCAAGCACGAGTCTGACCGCCCTGGACCACCCAGACCGCCTCCCTCGCCCGCGCGCGCTTTCTGCCCTAAACGGTCAGCGCCACCAGCGCCGCTTCCCGGTGCACGTGATTGCTCCGCGTTCAAACGACACAAGTGTCGTCCGTCCGTCCATTAGTCACCCACATTAATGATACGCGATTACCGAGGTGGCTACTCCGGCGCCACCCGTCCATCCCTCTGCCGCCCACCATTGCTATATAAACTGCTGCGCCAGCCATAGCCGCAGTCATCCACCTTCGTTCCCTTTCTCCTGTCCACACCACTACTACCCACCATGGCTTCCTCGTGCTCCAGTGCTCTTCAGGACGGGCGGACGACGGACCAGAAGGAGATGGCCGCCATTGCTGCCGACTGGCTGACCGGCAGGCAGCCGGAGGACGACGACGTCCCAAGGGAGAACGTGGTAGTCGATGATCCGGCGCCAACCCCCTCCTCTGCGCCATCCTCGCCGGTGCATTGCACCATGACCATCAGCGAGGCCCGTGCCCAATACATGGACACGGTGATAGAGACGAGGGTGTCCCGATCTTTCGATGAGATGATAACTATCGGTTTGGTGGAGCCGACTTTGACGATCCGACTACAAACATGCACGACGTTGCGCCTTAGCAATCGCTAAACCAAGCTCCTGAGGTTACTGACGATGCCGGAAGCACGGTCAGCCTAACCACGAAGGTCTATTCCTGCAAGCAATCCAAGAATGAGCAAGAATATGATAAAGCAATCTGAATATTGCAAATATATATGAAGTATTGATAATGGTGGGGATCCGTAAGCGGTCTTGGTCTGGTCGTTGGACACAAACGAAGTACACGAAGTTGCAATGGCTAACTTTTAACTAAACAAATCCCAAAGTCTAAACGGTGCCCTAAGGGTTGTATATATGGAGGAAGAGGGGGGGATTTTGTGGCCCTTGAAGGAGGGGTCCGAAACCAACCCTATCTCTTGTGTCCCCACACATACGGACTCTAAAAACAGCCTATACTCAAGTATTTCGAAATTACATGGGCCTGGCCTAATAATAAGGTGACGCAGCACCTATAATAGCCTCTGGACAAAATTTATGAAGTGGCATCTTGTATATTTCATCCAAGGCTTCCTGCACTCATTATGGTGGCTTCAAAGTCCTGAAATCATCACTTGTAACTCCGTTCTTGTTCCCCTTGCGCATGCCATCATCTCCATGCTTGAACTTGCTCCAAGGTTCCTATTTCTTGTCCAAGCTAGGCCTTCATTTGTAAGTAAAACAAATGTATCCAATTTAGGCAGCATCATATTCTCATGAACATTAGACTCATTACCAAGAAACGAAAGTACCTGATAATTTAATTGGCGTGCGCGAGCTCTAGTAATTGGTCCAGTATGTATAGCAGCAGGGGCTGTGGGTGTAACAATGGTATTGATGTCCTCATCACACGGTGAGGCAGAAGCATGAGGAGCAGTTCCGGGAGGCGCAGGCCAACGCCGCCTACAACCACCATCTCCTCCAGGAGCACCTGCAGGCGGAGGAGCAGATCGCCACGGAGCGGGCGGAGCAGGAGGCGTTGCTCGAGTCATACCGCTCCGCCCGCGAGAGCCGCCTCGCGCGTTGGCGGTACCGCATGCGGGTGGCGGAGGTTGCGGCCACCTACAAAGAGGATGATGAAGCGGGCGAGGCGCTGTTTGGCGAGATCGACGAGGCCCCGCCCCGCCAACAACGAGGCAGAGGACATTGCCGGCTCCGCCGAGGCCCTGCCCCGCCGGCACCGAGGCGGACGACTTCGCCGGCTTCGGCGAGGCCCTGCTCCGCCGAGGCCCCGCCCCGCCAACAATGAGGCAGAGGACATCGCCGGCTCCGCCGAGGCCCCGCCCTGCCAACAACGAGGGGGAGGATTCCCCCCGCTCCGTCGAGGCGCTGCCCCGCCAGCAACGAGACAGAGGACATCGCCGGCTCCGTCGAGGCCCCGCCCCGCTGCCAACGAGGCCGCGCCACATAGAAAACGAGGAAGAGTAGAACACGGTTGGTCACCGCCGCTCGGGTCCAAGTAAGGCCACCGCTGCTACCCTCCGGTTGAAGCCAAGCTTGGTGGGTTGACCATTGACGGCCGATTAGCTTCTTGGCGGTGACGTGGAGTCGGAGAGCTGTGCTGGAGAAGAAGCTTCTGTTCGGCTCAGCCGGACACGGGTGGGTAGCTTCGGTTAATTAATTATACCTCCAGCGCACCCCTTTTTAGTTGAAGAATGTATGAAATGTAATGAAATCCGGCATGTTTATATGAAATCCGGTCATGTATGAATGAATTTAGTTTGATTAGTTCGAATTCTTGTATCACTGGCATTGGATGAACACGCAAAACAATACGTACTAGCATTATTCCCAGGGTGATCACCTCGTTTGCAGCAGTTTCACACGTACTCCCTCCGGTCCTTTTTAGTCTGCATATAAGTTTTGTCTGAAGTCAAAGTATCTCTACTTTGACCTATCTTATAGAAAAAAGTATCAACATTCACAATGTAAAATCAACTGACTTGAAAGAAATCTAATAAGTTTGAGCAGCTTTTTAGCATTCCTGAATATTGCAATCAAACACACAGGCCTGGCAATTCATAGAGAACATTCAAAACAATCGATGATTATGCATCTCAGCGATTCATATGTCAGAGCCAATATTTACTTCACAACTAAAAAATAAAGAAAAATCGATCGATGCTGCTGACAGCAAAGGGCGTCCCATTCGAAAATATCAAACGCATGTCTTCTTGCTAACATCAATGAGCAAAATTTGACAAGGTTGTCCCATTCCAAAATGTCAAATGCGTGTTGTTTTGCGTACATCAATGAGCAAACTTTGACAAGGTTTTCCCATTCCAAAATATCAAATGCGTACGATTGTGGAATGGGCAGGGTTTGCCATCAGTTCGGACATTGACATTGCACCTCGTGCTAAATAAACCAGCTGTTCTTTTTGTGCAGTTCCACCAAAATCAACCAAATTCGCGCGTAGCTTGTATGATTTCGCCTTTATATGTTGCAACGCCTTGAACATATCGGTGCCTCCTTTCTTGTGGTGGAAATGAATGATTCAAGAATATTCGATGTATTCGAGAACATTTTGTGCAGTTCCCATTGAAATCAAGCTGAGCACCCCTGTTTGCATAAATACAAAAAAAGTGATTAGTATAAAGCAAACTGTACTATGAATTGACAGTTTAGACAGGCAACCTACATGATCCATGCAGAGCACACATTTAAAAAAATGGAACTCACCGGAAAGAATCCTAAAACAACATTGTATTGGCCATCACAACAACAAAGATGGAGATCCGTGAGTCCTTCTGAGCTGAAGTTAGTTTGTTCTTGTGGGCAGTAATGTAACCATCCTTCAACTGCTTCCTTCTGATATGAAGAGGATGATCCTGTTGTGCAAAGGCAAGAGAACAACTAAATGCTGCATCCCTGTTTGCTCAAAAAAAAGGAAAGGAAATAATTAAAACAACACAGATGAAGCACTTCTTGAGGACAATACCACTTTCTCATGACAGTATCTAAATAGTAGCACAACACCAATAGAGATGACAAAGCTCAATCATATGGATGAAATCCGTGGGCCAGTACCAACCTTTGTCAGGAGGCTTATTGTGTAGAGCATACAGATGAAGCACTTCTCGGGAACCATCTGTTTTTATCTACTATGGTTGCCATGCTTACTATATACTCCTCGATTAGTTTAATGTTTCCAACATCTTCTTGTGCAGTTCCACTAAAATATATGTTATCTTCAAAGAAGATCCCTGTTTGCACAAGTAGAGATAATTACATAGTATTACATTAAGAGTGGCATCAAATTAGTGGCAAAACAATTGCTCGTTCCAGCCATAGCAATAAATTAAGATGCAAAACTATATCATTACTTGTGTCATCATAGTTCTAGTGCTTCATTACAGCACCGGAAGTTGATTTTTGTTTTTGTTCCGCTTGTTCTTCCCCTTCATTGCTTGGTTCAATAACAGACAAGCTTCACCTTCAATGTAAGATTTGGCATGTCAATTAGGGAGCACAAGTATAGCACTAAACAACGACATTAATTTTCTAATGACAGTAGCAAAATGCAGGCCAACAGTTGTGAAATATCATTATCTTATCTCAATGGGATATTATGGTGCACATACAGATTGGAAGTCTTGTCTCCATTTGTGCAGTTCACTAAAATCAAGCAACATTACCGTATAAGTAGCACAACATATGAAAGCACACTGCACAATCATGTGAAAGAAGGCTAGTACTGACCTCTCATGACACGGAATTCAAACAACTCACAAGAAGAAGATCTGAAACAAATTTGCCAACACGGATAGGAAGTCAGATCTCCTCTTGTACAGTTCCACTAAGATCAAGCAATCAAGCAACATTGTCGGTGTGACATTTTGGTTGAACTGCACAAAACACTCTTAAAACAAAAGTGTTTTGTGCAGTGCAACAAAAGGTCGCAATTGCAACGAGGTGAAGTAGATAACCCTGTTTACACAGAGGTGCAAAGGAAACAACTACTAGTCAATAACGGTGGATGACACAGAAGCCCACAAAAAGAAGCATCTAACTTATCTAAATGGAAAAGAAAGCAAGACAGTAGCATTTCTCAAACAGTGGCATTGATTCATATTAACAGAGATTATATTAACAATAAAATTCGTTAAACATGTAATTTGCTTTTAACTGTGGCATTGCTTCAATTTTCCAGCGGCATTATTAGATTAACAACAGCTAAAGAGTTGTATGGGACAGTGGACGCACCAGCACCATATGCATCTACCGATGTATAAAGGGGTGATGCACAGTTTGTTGCAACAAAGAACAAACAACCAAGGAGCATATTTGTGTTGGTCCCAGTTTTGTTATCTTTAGACACCTTTCCCTATGTGAGGGCAGCAAATCTAGTCCTGCTCAAACTCTACAGCCTTGTCCCCCACAAACAGAAAGATTAGTTCGTTACAGATGTGCGTACTGCGTTTGTCATTGTTTTCCCTTTTCGACCAACGTAGGTGCTGGATAGCCAGTCTGTTCTACTTTCCCCCCTTCCTTTCCTCTTTGAACCACGTCCTAGATTCATGCTATACAACTTTCCCCACTACATTCATGTTTGATCTAACACCTAGATTCGAGTGCAGAAGCGGAAAAAATCCACATGCAGCTAGAGCAATGCATGTGGAATAAGTAAATTATACCTTAAGGTTCTCGGGGTGTGGCTCAGTGGGCGGCCGGAGGCCGATCTGCCCACACTATGTATGGCAGAAAGGAAGAAGGGGTCGGAGGCCCTCCCGTGCCGCCGCTGGGTGAAAGAGAACAGTTGCGCCGGTAGTGGATTCCCTCCCTCGCCGACGGCGACAGCGTTAAACCTCCTTCCCTTCCCGGCGGACGGATCCTGCCGGCTCTTTGACCAGCAGTGAGGGGAGAGAGAGAGAGAGAGGCCAACGAAGTCTTGTTTAGATCTGGAGATGGTGAGAGAGTGTGAAGAGAGAAACTACAAGCGCTGAGGCTCTAGTGTGTATATATATAGTGGAGAGAGAGTGTGAAGAGCGCAAACCCTAGAAAACAAGCGTCGAGCCTGCAGCGTATATAGATGGAGTGGTTTTCTTTTTCTCTACATAAAAATCATTTTAAATTGTGCACGAAATGGAACTCTTTATTTAACGTAGTGAAGAAAAATACTAGGGGCAATGCTAATACGTGAAGAAAATTTAACGCTCGAAGGAGTCAACTCGCAATTAACACTGCACCCCTCCCGGTCGCGCTTACTAATGTTCACGTGTGGTACACGACCCTCCGAAGTGAACAACAACTGAACCACACACGGTCAAAATATCGGAAAGGTGGGCTGCACCATCCTCCAATTTTAAATATTTTGGGCACTTGTATTCGGCCTAAGTCAGTGTGCCACCGTATGTACTAAGGGTTACAACGGGTGCTAAGAAACTAGGGCGTATTGAGAGTAATTGCCATGCCATTTATTTGTAGGGTCGCTTGCAAACTGTGAAACTCTATTCTCCTCTTATTTAGTGGATGAGGCAAATCTTTTGCCTCCGTTTCAAAAAAAATTGAGAAATTCAATTTTAATTATTTAGTTTGTACACTTTGCTCTCTTCCAATAATTTTGGGCACTTGTATTCGACCTAAGTCAGTGTGCCACCATATCTCGTACTACTCCCTCCGTCTAGGTGTATAAGTCACGTTAGAAGGTGCAGCAGGACCAAGGTGCAAGCAGATTGGAGGAGAAGGAGAAACTTGACCGGTCCTTCCTCCAATCAAAGCCCTGATTTCTCTCTCTAAACGCAACAATTAATCACAACAATTAAGAGATGCCGTTTTAGCTACCATGCAGGTCCACGTATTAACTCGCATGCAAGCCGACTTTGATTCCTTGACTGATCAACGCATAGTTGCGTTCCATGCATTGGGTTTCCGGGGGAGATAACAAGGCAGAGTAAGTAACGCTTGCTAGCAACGAGGCTAGGAGGGGATTGAGATGCGAAGTTAATGGACGATGCCTAAACATTTTGGGAATATCTGATTTTCGTAAGATGACTTAACACCTAGACGGAGGGAGTACTACTACTCAGTCCAGGTTTGATGGAATATTCGTCACCTCTTCTCTTCTTGTACGTACTCCATTTATCTCACTTCCTGTGGCTTCCCACTCGCACAATATTCCTATTCTATGAACCTGTGTGTGTGCGTGTGTGTGTGTGTGTGTGTGTGTGTGTGTGTGTGTGTGTGTGTGTGTGTTTTAACAGCGTGTGTGTGTTAGAGAGAGCGACACATCGACCTACTCCTACAGAGAGATGGTGTGTAGTGTATGATTTAGCAGCGAGAGTAGGTGCATCCTCTCATTTTCGGGCGTCCGGTCAGGACAGCTGCCACGCCCGCTCCTGACCAGCCTGGCCCACCCAAAGCCCCTCCATCGCCCGCGTGCAATTCCCGCCCGAAACGGTCAGCGCTGCTCCAGAGAATAGGTGCCGCATTCATGCCCGGGCAGAGCGGACGCGACCTCTCACTGGCGCCTGCGTTGAAGGGAGAAGCAGATTCAAGAGTGATGGTTGCTTCGTCCTTCCAACTTACTGCTGGGTCTATGTGATTTGATGGCACATTGGTCATTATTACTGAGGTGGTACGACTGCTGGATGTCCCACATTTCGGTGAAAGGAGGTAGATTACAATTTTCTCCATTCTTATAGTGGAGGAGTGTGAAAGTAGTGAAAACATGCAAGCTCAGTGATTACATGGCCCACCTCACACTATCACCATATTTTCTGAACACCGTGCGACACCTAACTCTTTACATAGTACTACGTACTGTAATTTCTCAGCAAGATAAATTTGTACAATGCTATGAAGCTTCCAGCTTCTGTTTCATGTATCTTGCGTCCAAGGTTGCCCCGTTGCAACATTTCATCAAATACAAAGGAGACTAACATGCATGATATTGCATCTCAATGATTGACAGATCATAGCCAATATGTACTCCCTCCGTTCCAAAATAAGTGTCTCAACTTTATGCAAACTTTAGTACAAAGTTGTACTACTACTAAAGTTGACACTTATTTTGGAACAGAGAACTAAAGAAAAAAATGATCCATGCAGTCCCTAGCCCTTGAACCCTAAACCCTAACCAGGCTTTAATTTGCTGGTGACGTTGAACCTTCCGAAGAAATGAAGTTTGCAACCCTTTAACCATCGAATCATTTTGTGCAGTTTCACTAAAATCAAGATGAGCATCCCTGTGGCAAAGAAATTGAAGAAGCGTGATTAGAATAAGATTACTGAGACTAGTTGATGAGACATAAACTCATCACAAATACAGTAGAAGCCAGTAGAGGTACGTGCAGGGCAAAGAAGTAGAGAAATATCCACATGGAGCGATGTGGGCAGCTGGGGCAGTGGTGCAAGCCGGCTGTAAAGGAAGTTGTACCTGAGGGATGTCGGGATGTAGCTCAACCTAGAGGAGGGCGGCGGGAGGCGGCAACTGCCCACGTCGCGGCAGTGAGCAAGGGACGAAGGCAACTGCACCAGCTTTGTGAGAGAGAACGGTGGGGACCCCTGATCGGGACGTGCCGACAGTGGGTTTTCGCCGTCGGCGACGGCGACCGCATCTACACAAAGCATCCACCCCTTCCCCCGGCGGACGTGATCCGCCCGGATGTTAGAGATGTGGCCACAGTCATTTTGTGCGAGAGAGTGTGAAGAGAGCAACCCCAGCAAGCAACCGTGTAGGCTCGTCCTGGCTATGTATATAGTGGAGCGGTTTCTTTTTCTCTCCATATGAACCTATTTATATTGCGTACGTGCCACTGAAGAAAAAAACTTTATTTATAAATGACGCGGCACCGTTCATGCGTGGTTCCCGACCCTCCATTATTTATAAGTGAGTAACTACTACTAGACGCGTCAAATTATCACGTGGGTTGCATCATCATACATAAATGAGCTCCACCGTGTCACGTGTGTGGTTGGGGAAGACGCAAAGAGTGCTACTAGTACTACGTGCGTGGGTGCGTGCACCTCTTCTCTTCGAGCATGGTTATTAAATGTATAGCCCGCTACTCTACCACGTGGTTATTATATGGGCAAAGAGCATAGGCAGTAATAATGACTAATAAGCCGTCAAATCACGAGGCCCACCTTTCTCTATGTTTGACCGAGGAAGCAGCCATTGTTTCACTCCTCATTGAATATCCATCCACTGCTACCTCCGCAAATAAATAAAAATCCGCTTCTACCTCCGCAGCATGGTTAATAATATAGCTATGTCAATCACGACATAGAAATATCATTCATTGATACAATAGGGCTGGCTCTAAGGCTAGTGATTTTTTTTTTACTTTGTCTCGATCTCTTTTTGTCTCATTTACTCATTTTACATAGGAGCACGTGTAGAGGATGGATATTCCTTTTGATGGGACTTCTTCATGGGGTTTAAGACTAAGCGGCTCCGAATTATTCCAGCTGCCCACCACTCTGAATCGTGCCATCTATGATAGTACTCCCATTGCAACAATGAGGTCCACTAGGTCTAGCACGTCCTGTAAGAAGAGACTATCACGCAAAACATACATCTTGTTGCCTTCTTCCTCATACAGTATGTACCACTGGTATGTACTACTAGTACTACTACTACTCGTTCTCCTATAAACCTTGCACTTGGCATCTCAAAAATATTAACTTTGCGCTTGGCTCTTCGCCTCTTCGGGAAGTCGAGCAATAATGGTACTACAGTATATCGTTCTGGCTATCTGAGACCGAATGAATTGCTGCACGTCCACCACGTGGGTGAGGGTCGAGCGAGGATCGAGGGGCGAGGGGTGAGGGAGAGTGCGTACTAGTACATCCATTTCAATATGGACTACATACAGAGCAAAATGAGTGAATCTACACTCTAAAATACGTCTATATACATCAGTGTTTGGAGTATGTACTAGTAGTTCATATTGAAATCTACTAAAAGACATATATTTCAAACAATATGATAATCTCTCTAACCAAGGTAGGGACGAGGAGTAACGGAGGGAGTAGTAAAATTTTCTCCTCGTCCTGCGAGCCACCGCGCGCGTGGGTGAGGGAGCGGGCGTAGGCGTAGTAAGCAAGCTTCTCCTCGTCCTGCGACTCTGCGAGCCACCGCGCCCGTGGGCGAGGGAGACGGTGTACTAAGCAAGCTTCTCCTCGTTCTACGAGTTGACGGGACACATCAAAAGTAATACGTACAGAGCATCTCCAGTGTATAGAGCCTTGCCTCTAAGGTAGGCCCCACATGGTTTGCCTCTTTTTTTAAATAACGCGTCAAGTCACAATTTGTTTGTTCACCCGTGGTACATGATCCTCCATCAAGTGGACAACTAGTACACGTGTCAAATTACCACGTGGGCTGCCTTTTCGTACAGAAATGAGCTCCACCATGTACCCGCGCGGGTGTGGTTGGGAAAGAGATGGGAGTACGTGTGCCGTGCGTGCACCTCTTCTCTTCGTGCACGTCCCCCACCTACGTGGGTGTGTGTGAGAGAGATACAAACCTAGACAGATGGTGTGTGCGTTCGTGAGTGTTTTTTGTTGGGGGGGTGATTTCGTGAATGTATTTGTGGGAATATGTGTCGATGATATCTCAAAAAAAAATTGACACATGCAATGTGTGTGCAATAGAGGCCTATCTATATCATATATAGAGGGGGCGATCCACAAGAAGAGAGGGAGGGGTCATAGATATCGATAGAGTCGAAGAGAGGATCAAGTGGGTGGGTGCGAGATCGATGAAGAGAGCCATCGAAATTGTGTGTGTGCAAGTCAAAGATATAGGGCGACTAACCTACCAGAACATCAGAGGGCACAGGGAAAGTTTGTGTGTGGCAGGGAGACATGACTAGAGCACTCGATGTATCAGTGTGTGGGGGGGGGGGAGGGGCGAGGCAGAGACCTAACTAGAGAGGTAGATCGACTCGTATATGTGTTGAGAAGGAGAGACCAAGCTATGTCTTGAGGGAGATCGGTCGACATCCATACATAAGTGAAGGACGGGAAATAGGTTGGGAGAGAGAGAGAGAGGGAGAGAGAGAGGGGTAGAGTGCTGGAGGGGTGGTGGAGTTGCTTCTCGAAGATGGTGAGAGAGGCCTACTATATTATCAAGAAGAGTGGGGATGTGTTTCTGTGTGTGCGTGTGCGTGATAGATGTGTCGGGAGGCATGCATGGATGATGAAGGGGGACCATGTGTTTGGTAAGCAGACCTAACTAGATTGGTAGATCAATTGTTGTGTGTCGGAGGAAGGGAGAGACATTACTAATGAGGTAGATCGATCGACGCGTGGGGAAAACGAGTTATAACGACCTAGCTAGCTATATGTATAGCGGGAGATCGGTCGGTGTACATCCATTTGTTAGAGGCAAATAAGGCCCAGAGAGACGGATAGACAGAGAGAATGGAGCTAGGAGGTGGTGCGAGAGGCCTACTAGCTAGATAGGGGGAGGAGTGTGCGATTGTGAGATCGATGAAAAGAGGGGCGAGAGTTTACACGTGTGTGGGACCGTATGAGAGACACGAGACATGGACACAGAAAGGAGGAGATGGAAGGTCCGTGTGTATGTGGTAGGCAGACATCGCTGGAGAGGTTTTATCGATCGGTGTGTGTCGGAAAGGAGTTGTGGAGACCGTGGGAGAATGACCTAAAGAAAAAAATGAATGTGCGCGATGGATAGAATGCTGAGGGAGGGGAGGGCGAGGAGGGCGTGTGCATGCACGAGAGAAAGTTAGTGCTAGCTACAAAGGTTAGAGGATTGTGTGGGTGTAAGAGACTAACAAAGATCATAATTCGATATGAAAGTGGATTCATATATTTGAATAGGAGATCATAGTGTTATAAACATATGCATGCATGAATATAGCGGTGATACGCGTGGTGTGGTTTTGGACATGTTATACCATAATGTGATAATGCGTGGCGTTTGCAACTCACAGCTAAATATCAAACAATCTAAACCATACTACACATCGAACAATCTCACATTTTATTTGAATTTGTGATAATGTGTGGCGTTTGCAGCTCACAACTAAATATCGAACAATCTAAACCATACTATATATCGAACAATCTCACATTTTATTTGAATTTGTGATAATGTGTGGCGTTTGCAACTCACATCTAAATACTTGTAGGCGTAGGGGGCGGGGCACCATACATTATGTGATAAACACATTATACATATGAGACATGGTTTAGATTATGAAGATCTAGCTAGAGCTTGAAATGTACTGTGATTTGAAATCAACATAAAGTGGATTCAAAAAATTGAGTTCGAGTTCATATAGTACACATAGTTCATATCTAACTCGACAGTAATCATGTGGTGTGCTGTGAAGATAATATACAAACAATGGTTTAACTTGACAATAATGATGATTGTAGATCTTATTAAAATAGGGAAATGAATTCAAATGGTTTAACTTGACAACAATCATGATTGTAGATATTATTCAAATAGAGAAATGAATTCAAATTTAGTTCATATTGAAGCGGTAGTATATATGTTTGGAATGCACTAAAACGTTCATTTGAATAGCAGGTTGCATGCATTATACACGTAGTGAAATATTTTAATTGAACATAACATGGAATCAAAGTTTTGAATGGCATTTGTAGTGCGAATTGATTTGGTACAGTACATGGGACTAGACTCTCTTGTGTGGTAAGAATTGATTTCTTTTTGTTTTTTCGTCGAGGGAAGTGTGAATTGATTTGGTACAGTACACGTTAGGCTTGTCCGGAAATTTCAACCCGCGCCTTGTTACCCCGAAATTTTAAGATATATCTTTGTCTCGTTGTGCTCCGAAAACTCCCTACATCTCAACCCGCACCTTGCTATCCCAAAATTACAATGCGCGCGAAAACTCCCACCTCCTGCGAAATCCCGACACGCGAAATGCCCGTGATACCCCTGAACCGAAAGAACCACCTAGCTCAAATCGGTGGGGGTAATTTTGTAACTTACCCCACATTTCGGACAAGCGCGTCCCTAAGCCATGGTTTCCCCCTCCCATCCCATCCGCCCACCCATTCGTACACCGAGGTCACGAAAACCCGTGAAGCCGCACACCCTCCTCCGTCCGCCACCCAGCCGGAGCCTCTTCCCCGACGACGTCGTCCACAGCAACACCTCAACGTCCCTCATCCACGGCACCGGATGAGGATCCGTCGTCGATCTCATCATCCCGCCGGTTCAGCCACCCCGTCCTCCACCTCCAAGGAGCTGCCCCGATGTTCCCCTCGTCTTTCGCGCCACCTCCATTCCCACACCGTCGTCTTCACCTGCACCACCGGAAGAGCAGCATCATCACCGATTCCTCGGATGAAGCTGAGGCCTAATCGGCGCCACCAAAGAGGTTCTACACTAATCGCCACATTTTCTTCTTGATTCGATCTCACGGTGCTGTCGTCGCTCGGTCCCGAGCCGACATGGCGTGGCTCCATCCACGGCGGCGTCGCTGGCCACTTCCTCCACGGCATCGCTTCCTCGGCGCCGACGTCCACATCAGTAGGAGCTGTTGCTGCTTTGGCTCTCGCTCGCACTGCTGCTCTGCTCTTGCTCTCGGTCCCCTGCCTGGTCTGCTCTTACTCTTGCTCGCGCTCGTGCTGCTGCTCTCGCTCTTGCTCTCGCTTGCGCTGCTGCTCTCGCTCCTTCTCTTGCTCTTGCTTGCGCTGCTGCTCTACTCTTGCGCGTGTTGCTGCTGCACGAGCAGTAGATCCTGCTCTCGCTCGAGCCCCTGCAGCTGCTACCCGAGATGCTGCTACATGATCAGCTGCCCCAGCTCTCGCACGCGCTGCTGCTGCTGCTACTACTACTTTTCTGATACTAGTGCATTCAGTTTTGACAGTAAAATTTAGTTTCGATAGCAAAATTCAGTTTCGACAGTTAAATTCAGTTTCGACAGTTAAGTTCATAGATGAGCGGCTAATGTATTTTACATCTAGCACTTTGTGGTTATGTATTTTACGTCATCTATTGGAGATGCTATTAGAATTCCACTCAGGTTAACATTGTCGCTCTTGTCCTGCTTCAGCCTCGCCGTCGTACAACTCACCGGAGCTGCTCCAATGACGAAACCCTCCATCACAGCGGAGCAGTACCCCCGGCTCCATCTCCAGACGCCTAAGATCTTCTTCCCCTCCTCCGACAGCCAAATCAGCCGGAGCATTCTCACCGACCAACCCAATCACGCTGAGATCAACATGGCTTCGCCAAAGAGGTTGTACACTTGTTGCATCGCTTTTTTACTCTACATGTTATATATATTGTCCACTGAGCACACGTAGTAACGTGAAATACGATTAGTTTCTCCTACTATATGACAAGAAGTGAGGTACCAGGCAACTTAGCTATCCTTGATGGACTCTCTTGAACGCCATCATTATTTATTTCTGCACGTTTGAGCTGTGCATTTGTAGATGGGCCTGGGAGTTGAGCTAGTAGGGTAGTGGCCTGGGTCCAAAGTAGTAGAAGTAGCACAAAAACATTTTTTAAGTGTAGGCTTTTCCTTTCAAGCTTGCCTACTAGAATTGCCAGTGGTTGAAAGGAAAAGTGAAGGAAAAACATAGGAATTGGAAAGTTGCCTATGGTACTACTATTAATGCATTTGGTTCAAAGGAATGGAGCAAAGGAAAACTGTAGGATTTGTTCCTTAGTGTCTCTTTCAAAGAAAAACCGTAGGAATTTGAATATCCACTTGGCCCTCCTTTTCAAATTCCTATTCATGAAGAACAAGACTAAGTGATAGTAGCATAATAGCATTATAACTGTACATTTTCTTGTGGTTTGACTTAATTTGACCATGCTTCTTTGCATTCCTGTGACCTTCCAATTCCTGTGAACCAAACACCCAGATTGACAGAAATCCTGTGATTTTAAATTCTTTGCACATGCATTCCTATCCTATTACTATGTATTTCCTATCCCTGCATTGTTAGAATCCTCCAATTCAAACGAGCCCTTACAGAATTACTTCTCTTACAGATAGTTGTCAAAGAAAACCTTGTGTGGTTTGTCCCGCTCCTGCTGCGCCGTCGTCCACCCCAGCTCAGCTGTTCCAACGATAGAACGGTCCGCCACAGCAGGGATCCGGCCTCCAGACTGTCTTTTGCCGCCTCAGATATTCTTCCCCGCCGCCGGCAGCCACGACAACTGCATTACCATCATCAACCGAGCAGATGACCTTGAGGACTACACGGGTCCGCAAGAGAGGTCGCACTCTTTCGTGTCTGCTTATGTTATGCATTGCTTAATATTACATGCTACTTTATCATCCTGTTCACTGATTAGACTCTGAGTCAGCTCCAAACTAATGCTCAAACTTGAGTTTTTAAATGGTTGTGGGGTACATATCGGGGCCACAATCAATAGTATCTATCTACTATCTGGTTAATCTCGGGTGTCTACTATGAGTTTCATGTTGGGTGGGAAACAAACAGTAAAGAAGCCATTATCTGTATTTTTTAGCTGAAGCCATTATCTGCCTGCTATCATTGGTTTTGGGTCTATCCACAGGTTGCTACCATCACTCTAGATTTCTGCATGCACTCCTTACATAATCTCACTATGTTTTATTCCTATGCATGTCAGTTATTGTACACAATGGAACTGAGCATGTAGAGCAAAAGAGACGAGCCTTGCGTGGCAATAAAATTTCATGCAGACGTCGCTCCATGGTGGGCGCAAAGGCAGCCCTCCTCCACCCATTTCAGATTGTAATCAAGAGGAAGATAACTGTTCTGAGGGGGATTCAGAAGGAGAAGACCACTCCTATTTACCCCCTGAGGTCTTCGCTCTAACTTGGCATGCTGATGTTGGTAATATCATGCATATGGTGCCTTGCATTGCTTACTTTATACATCAAATATGTCATCTGCTTAGTTTAGACATGCTTTGTGTGAATGCCATCTGTTTAGTTTCTTTATCGTATATGTGAATTATGCAACGCCATCTTGTTTAGCCAGGCATCATATATGTGAATTTTTCAATGCCATCCTGCTTAGCCAGTCATATTATATGTGAATTATATCATGCCATCCTTTTTTTCATTACGTATTACATTTGTCAACAATGTTAGTACATTCAACTACTCTTCATGTGCATCAGCCATTTGACACGGTGATAGAAAATTCTGGAGTGAAAACAAGGTCTTCAGAGCAGACTATGCTATCTGACGAAGCGCATATCTCGCTGGTTATGGATACCTCCTCAGAGGAGGATTCAGAGATAGATGACCAGTCCTATTTCCCCCCCCCCCCCCCCCGAGGTGTATGCTCTAACTTGGCAGGGTTATGTTCCTCATATCGTGCGTATGGTGTCTTGCATTGCTATGTCATTTGCTTAGTTTAGACATGCTTTGTGTGAATGCCACCCGTTTAGTGTCTAATTACCATATATGTGAATTATGCAATGCCATCTTGTTGCAAGACATTATATATGTGAATTATGCAATGCTATCTTATTGCAAGGCATTATATATGTGAATTATGCAATGCCATGCTGTTTAGCCAATCATCATATATGTGAATTATATCATGCTATCCTTTTTTTTGTATTACGTGTTCCATTTGTCGACAACATTTGTATATTCAACTACTCTTCCTGTGCATCATCCATTTGAAGTGGTGATGGAAGTATCTGGAGTGAAAACAAGGTATTCAGAGCAGACAATGCTACCTGCTGAAGCAGACATCTTGCTGGTTACAGATAGCTCCTTAGAGGAGGATTCAGAGACAGATGACCAGTCCTATTTCCCCCCTGAGGTCTATGCTCAAACTTGGCAGCGTTATATTACTCATGTCATGCATGTTGTCTTGCATTGCTTAGTTTTTACATCATATATGCGATTGCCATCTGCTTACTTGCTTAGTATATAAATCATATATTTGAATTATATCATGCCATCATGTTTACATAGACAGCATCTATCTGAATTATGGCATGCCAACCCATTTAATAAAGACATCATATAGTTATATCATCTCATCCTGTTTAGTGTTTACAGTCATCATATTTTGAATTATGTCATTCTATCCGTGAGTTATATCATGCTATCATGTTTCCATAGGCGTCATGTATGTGAATTATGGCATGCCAACCTATTTAATAAAAACATTATATAGTTATATCATGTCATCCTGTTTACATAGTCATCATATTTTGAACTATGTCTTTCCATCCTTTTTAGTTAGCCATCATATATGTGAAATTGTGTCATGCTATCCTGTTTAGTTAGCCATCATATATGTGAAATTGTGTCATGCTATCCTGTTTGGTTAGATAACATAAATGTGAATTATTTCATGCCCTCTTTTATTCCCCACTATCCATTGCACCTGTCTATCATACAGTGTCTGTACATTCAATTACTTTTCTTGTTTATCAGCCATTTGAATTGGAGAGGGTGATGGCAGTATCTAAGGGAGTAACAACACGGTCTTCAGAAAAGATAGTGCTACCAGTCGATGCAGATAGAACCACGGTTGTACTTGCCCAAGAACCAGCCCCACCACACATAACCCAGACACTCGCAGATTGTACTCCTACCCAGTTGGACAGAGAACCAGCTACACCCCTTCTAACCCCAACCCCAGCAGATAGTAACCTAGTTCCAGTTGACACAGCACTGTCTCCATCGCAAAGCACCCAAACATGAGCAGTTAGTAAGGGCACTGCAGTGCCCAAAGCACGAGGACCACCACTCCGAACCCCAACTCAACGCTTAAAGCTGAAGAAGAATTGTTCTCAGGTCAGGTTCTGTAGCTATGGTTCATACTCCTTTGCTCTTGCATCACTGTATTTACTCATACCAACTATTTTCAAATTTGAAGGATGGAATTGAAACTCCAATGGCGCAACAGGTATGTTTTAAACCTGTTTCTTTAATTGGTTTGTTGTTGTAACTTGCTCTATGTTGATTTTAGTTTCAATTGAATAAACAGTTATGTTCTCATGTCATGCACATTACAAGTGTTGTTATTGCTCTGTAGTTTCCCACACTTATATTATGTCTATTCTGCTTTGTCTTAAACAGATACTATTTGAACTGTGTCTCTATCTTGATTTGGCAACAAAAACTAGAATGATATAGACCATATAGTGACCATGGTACATAGATATATGTTTGTTTCATGTTGTTATCCTGTCCACTTTACTACTGAACTGATTTACCAAAATGAGTTTCATATATAACATGGTAAACCTGTGATGTGTCTTCTTGTTTCTCTTTTAGAATGCGGACAAAATATGGAGAAGAGTACCCCATTATGCAATGGTAAAGGAAGTAATGCAGATAAGGTTCAAGATAGTTAGACATCCCTATTGGTCTCCAAGAAAGCTGATAAAAACTATCTTGACGACAGTGAGACAACCCAAAAGTCCTGTCTTGATGTAGTGTTTGAGTTACTGGCCACTACTGCTAGCACAAGCTCTTCAAACTCGCTGCCTGAATCAGTTCGTCTTCTTGAGTCTCAACTTCAAGTTGAAAGACATCGATCAGATGTGCTGTGACACGAAGCCGAAGGACTGAGGAAGTCCCTGCAGAATTCAGATGCATACTTTCTGGTGCAACAGCAAGCACTGGAGTATTTAAGCGCCAAACAAGAGAAAGTTAATAAGCTTGCTAACCATCTTGCCAGCATTATGGGTACCCAGGATATTGTTTCTTGAGCTCTTCTGAAGTGGTTTCAGTTCTGGACTTGGTTTGTTGTGGCGTTTATTTGCACTGGTCGCCAACTTTGACAACCAGTGTATGTGATATGCTGCTTCGTTCCCTATATTTGCACTGGTGGTCAACTTTGATGCCTAGTGGATGTAATATGTGTAATAGCCGTGATAGCCTAGCGTAAGTTGCTTGCTTATTTATTTCCTTGTTTTCTTGTTTATTTGTTTGCTTGTAGTCAGTGCAGTTCTTTTTCCGCGGTTTGCTAGTGGCCGCAATAACCTATTTTTTAAAACTAGGCCACAATAACCATGGGCCTCCTACGGGCCGTAGAAACAATGGGCCTTCTACGGGCCGTAGAAACAATGGGCCTTCTACAGGACGTAGAAACAATGGGCCTTCTACGGGTCGTAGCATCAATGGGCCTTCTAGGGGCTGTATGATCGATTGGCCAAACATGGGCCAATAACAGACCGCATTATGGGCCATAAACGGGCTAGAGTTGGAATCGTCCTTTCATGGGCCGACCATAACGGGCCGTCATTAATCGGCCGTATTTGATGACGCTATGAAAACGGCCCAACGGATTAACAAGCCACAAACGGGCCCACTGTAACCACGGGCTGAATTTGGCCCACAAGCAGAAAAGGCCAGTAACGGGTCATAAGTAACCGAATGCTGGAAAAGAGCCCAAGAATAAATGGGCCCTAAGACGGCCGAAAGATAACACGGGTTGGAAATGGCCCAATGGAATAATGGGCCGTTAATGGGTATAAAGCGGTACACTGTTCATTACGGGCCAGTTTCACCACGGGTCGTTAATGGGCCAAGAGTTACAAAGGGCCTCATATGGGCCGAAAGATGTCATGGGCCATACATGGGCCGGAAGTTACAACGGGCTGGAATCATATTGGACGGCCCAGATGACGCTACTGGGCTTAATTCGGATAGGCCATAACGGGCCCTGAGTTAGTGGGCCGTAAATGGGCTATATACGAACTGGCCGTTAACAGACTTTCTGTGGGCCGGCCCGCTACCTTTTGACCAAGTCAAATGGGCCGGCCTTTTCACCGGAATGGGCCTCTGTTGGGCCGTGCCACATGTCGACATATCATAGGCGCCTCCTGTCCAATGAGTGAATGACATCTGTCCCAACGGTGAGCCGACACGTGGGTCCTCTGGCCATTGAGAATTTTACACATGGAAAATCCCCATTGGTTCGGGCTATTAACGGGTTATCGGATCCAAAACCGGACCCGATAGCTTAACGGTGACCCGTTACGGTGGATGCCATGTGTCGGTTACCCTTGACGAAAGCACTTCCATGACGCGCCATTTATCGTCATGGAAGTGTACACTTCCGTGATGATAATTTTGGTAATGTCATGGAACACTTCTACGACAGCACAGGTATGACTAGCTTGATTCTGTCATAAAATCGTCATGGATGTACATGCATAACAGAAAACGTGACCTACTATGACAAACACGTATCATCACGGAAGTGTATTTTTTTGTAGTGCTAGCAACAAGAGTAAGAAATATTCTTCTTCTAGTAGTAACAATAACCATGCAAAATCCAATATTATTGCTTCTAGTAATTCTCTTGATTCCACTAATGATTCTCTTAGCCAAGTTACACTTGAGCAAGAAAATAGCTTATTGAAGGGAATTATAGAGAAAGGTGTTTACAAGAGTCTTGCCGGGAGTAAGCAATTTGAGGAAATTGTACGCAAGCAAGGAAGACAACGAAAGAATCAAGGTGTTGGTTTTGAACGAAAGTTCAATGCCAATGGAGTTGAATGGGAAGAAGATCAATATCCCAAGACGAAGTTTGTTCCTCAACAAGAGAAGTATGACCCCACTTCTTTTGAGGGAACACAAGCTCAAGATGATCTTCCACCACAAGACCACAAGCTAAAGGGAAATGACAAGCTTCAAGAAGAGATTGACTCATTTGAAGAAGCTCCTAAGGCCATGGTCAAGTGGGTTCCCAAGACTACGTCAAGCTCTACTTCATCAAGTTCAACTACAACTCCAAGGATTCCCATCAAGTTGATGTGGGTCCCAAAGAAGAAGAACTAGAGTGTTCTTGAGGCTGACTCCACCAACATACTTCACTCATATTCATTTTGGTAAGGACTTGTGCAATCAACTTTCATATCTTGCACTAGTTCATGTAGTCACAAACCCTCTTGTTGGTAAGACAAGGGACAAGGTAACCTAATGCTTTCATGGACATCACCATATGTGCAATTCACTCTATGTCTATGGATATCCTTGTATGTTCCTTGTGGGACTAACCACTACTACAGGATGCTGCTAACGTGACACTACAATCAGAGACCCTTCGACAAAACTGTGTGCGATGCATTAATCGCAAACGGTGATGTAAAAACAGTCAAAAAAGATGCAAAACGTTTGTGATGGCGGATACATCAAACACGGTTCACATTATAGTTGCGTGTTGCAATGTGTGACATCTGTTCACTCCAATGAACTGTTTGTGATGAGGCAGAACAACAGAAACGGGTAGCCTGATGAAGGTGTGTGCGATATACGGCATACAGTTTACTCGGATAAACTATTTGTGATGAGGCGGAACAACAAAAATGGGTAGCCAGATGAAGGTGTGTGTGATATACGGCATACAGTTCACTCGGATGAACTATTTGTGATTAGGCAACACAAAAGAAACGGTCAGCCAGATCAAGGTGTGTGCGATAGAGGGCAAACAGTTCACTCGGATGAACTATTTGCATTGAGCCAAGAGAACAGAAACGGTTCAACTTAACAAGATGTGTGTGATACGCGACAAACAGGTCTGTAATGAAAAATGTGTGCGAAGACCGATAATAACACAGATGATTGCTGCCAATAAGACGTGTGTGTTGTGCGATGTGATTGCATACATAACAACAACATATATATACACACACTTATAAGGACATGGTTGCATAACCAAATTAAGCATCCAATTACATAGGTGGCTACTACACACATGACATTTGCACACACCAAAGTAAACTATTACATGCATAATTACATAGGTGGCTACTACACACATGACATTTCCACACACCAAAGTAAACTATATATTACATGCATAATTAACTAGGATAAACGATCATATGATCATCATCTACTTCTTGTGACGCTTGCCACTACTGCTCTACTTGTGGCTCGATCCGGCCTCGTCGATTTTGGGAAGGAGGCACTTCCTCATGTCAACGATCCGCCTGTGCATCTCGTAGCATGTGTAAATGCTCTTGGCCGAGAACCTGAGGTGAGGTTCATCCAGTTGCCACATCCAGGCCCTGTGCTAGGATACTGGACGTGTTGTGTTGGCATCCTGCTTCATCTTTTCATAGTAGGGGTCGATGATGGCCGAGGTGAGTTCAACCAGGGAGTCCTTCTTCGTGCTGCACCAGACCCTATAGTTGGCACGGATTTAGACAAGGTTCTTGTAGGCCAAGCCCGTAACCATGAGCGCTTTTACATCGTCGAAGGTTTCCACCGTAGCGAACTTGTAGTCGGTGCTGTTGACAAACCTGGCGAAACAGTCGCAAGGCTCTGTGGCCATGCAGTAGTGGTAGAGGAGGACATGATGGCACACGCACAACTGGGCAACGGCAACCTTCTGATCTTTGCCGGGATGACCGCCGATGTACTGGAGGTCGATGCTGACCACCTTGTACTTGTCTCAAGCAAGCAACTGCTCCACGGTGTTGATGTAGTCCTCCACCACGGCCGGGTCAATGGTGTACACCACCGAGAGATCTGTCTCCCTCACGTGGGTCTCCACTTTATGCTCGTTGAACTCCATTGGAGCGCCGCTAGATATCCTGTTTTTATGTGTCGTCGTGGGTGTGCTTGTTGTCTTGTGGGGCGCGATCGAAAGGTTGAAGAGACTAAGGTTATAATGGCCGCAGGAATTAATGGGGAAGCCGGACGGCCTAGCATATCGGCACGCCCGGATGGCAGTTCTAATTGCAGCGCGTAACTCCATCGTGTCGCACGTAACTGCATTGTGGCGACACGCGCGGTGCAACCGCATGCATATGGGGGGCCCAACGTGATCGTGCGCCGACCCCAACCACTGGCAGAGCGCGCGCAGAGGGACGCGAGCAGAGCGCTCTGTAGCCGCCTCAATGGTGAGCAACCATATGTATGCATATAGCAGTTGAACACGCAAGGAAAAGCTATCCACAAGCCGAGCGCGTGTAGGTACGCGAGCAGAGCACGCTGAGGGACGCGAGCTGAGGCCGGCACAGTGATACGTGGCAAATAAGACGAACTGCGCGAGCGATGGTGGAGACATCAAGCACGATTCAGATTAGAGTTGCGTGTGTGATACGTGGCATACAGTTGATCCATCCGAGGTGTTTGTGATAGAAAAAGTCGTGTGTGTTGTGGGCAAACGCTTGCTGGTGTACAACCATCTGCGATTGATGAATTCATCACCGACGGGTTCCCTATTATGGTCTACGTGCGATGTGATATGCTCTGTTTGCACAACATCTATGCTTTGTCTACAGAAGAACAACATACTCCAATTACAAATACCATAAATATACTTATAACCGGACATGATTGCAAAACCAAATTAAACATCCAATTATGTTATATAACAAATACCATAAATATTGCAAGGTTCAAATTCCAGTATTACAAGGCCCAAATTCAAAGATTACAAGGTTCAAACTATTCTGGCAAAAAAATTCATCCTCTTCAGAATCTTTTTCATGCATTATTTCTGCGAAAGGATCAGCCACCAAGAAGTCATATAGCGGCTTGATACAGTGACTTCCGAATAATCTGTCATATGAAGTTACAAACTGAAATTCAGCTTCTGCAGAGCCTTTTCCATTAAGCTGTAGACGCCTACGCTCTTTAGCAATCCATTCACTTCTGGGCAAACCTCATTACCTTGAGCAACCTTGCCTTCTCAACAAAGAACCTGGCGAATTTAATTTCTGGTGTGGTGCCTCGGTACTCGTTAAAAGTAATTTATGTGAGATGAAGATCAAGGCATTCAATGGGATTGTTATATTCCCCAACATTTTCTACTTTCAGTCCTGCTAGTATCTGCAACGAAGACGACGTATTAGTGCCTAGCTATAGATTTGAACACTCCGGGCCTCTTTGATTTGCAGGATTTCTAAAATATACGAAAAGAGTGAAATGCCACCTTCAATCTTTCATGATTAACATCTCAAAAAATATATGTATTGAAATCCTCCAAATTTCCTTTAGAAATCATTCTACATTTGTCATTGCAATCATGGGTAAAAGTAACAAAAAAATTGAGCTTCGTTGTGGTTAACAATTAATAGGAAAGGAGCATCACCTCAATGTATAGCTTTTCCATGCAAGGAAAGCATCTAAGGAATCTAACAACTTCATCCAGATCGGGGCTGATAGATTGTAGTGCCAAGATCTTCACTGTGCGCAGAGGCCGGGTCAAGCTTGTGGGAATCATTTTCTGGATGACAGGCGAACATATAGATCAACAAAAATTAGATAAAATGTGATGTCCAATGATATATAAGGAGAAGAACAAGACTGTTGTACCTGAACGGATAATGATCCAGTAACAAGTTCGTTGAATTCAACACACGAATAGCCTAACACTGTCAATTTCAGTGCGTGGATGACCCTGATTCTTGCTGGACCTAATTTATCAAGTACATACAATCTCTCGAGGAAAGGCGCATTCTCAATGACCATATCGTGAAACACCTCAACTGACAGCCTTGGGCGGTGCCAGCAATGCACATAAATTGTACGGACATTCGTCGAGGTGATGTGGAGGCTAGTGAACCCATCTATCGCCTGAAGACGAAGGTACTCAAGCATTGTACAGCCGACGAGCAGGTGCTCCAAATCCTCCTTCGAGATGCAGACGGCCATGAGCTCGAGGTGCTTAATTTTAGGGAGATGAAGAGTGTGCGCGGCATCAATCCGGGGGGAAATGCACTGCCTGAATGTAGCGCGGCGCAGCATGGGCGTGAGGCGGAGCGCGAACGGTGGCAGCGAACGCGGACGTCGAGCATGAAAGCTAAGATCCTTGAGCTGATCTAGGGCTGGGGATAGGAACCAGTAGTGAAACCTGGGTTCGTCCTTACAGTGGGGGCAGAACCTGCTGATAGAAAGGCGTCTGACCGGCCCAGGGTGCGTGGCAAGGATGTGGGACAATGCGTCCAGGCGTTGCCGCTCCCCGCTGCAAAACTCATCATCGACAATGAGATCCGGGAGTGGAGTGCCAGAGGGGGTGCCACCACCGCAAGAGGACAGTGGTCCGCATGCCAGATTTGATGGGGAGGTGGGATATGATGGTTACCAACATCTCGTCAGGGAAGCTGCTGATGAAGTCCACGTTCACCGGAGGCTCTTGCGGTTCTGGCTCGACCCGCCCCCGCTTGTTGGACGGCTCGTCCTCCATCTCGCAGCAGGCGGCGATCCTCGGTGGCGGTGCTTGTAGATGAGAACAGATGACTGTTCTATGTACCTTCCCGAGGTGGCCGAAACAAAAGTCCAAAACCAGCAATAAATTGCAGCGCTCGCAGCTCGCTTCCCGGTATGGTGAGCGTGCACGGCGGACTGCTCGTAGTCGTCCCGTCTAATCAAACAGCTGACCGCGGTAGTAAATGGTTAGTTGAACGCCCACGGTTGGACTAATACAACTGTTTGCGATAATAACATGGTGGCTATTTGTTAAAAAAAATGCCTAGGAAAATCAATGTATAAAAAGGCGAAACGAACCCTGAATAATTTCATATTTTTAGCATAGTTGCATGTTGCCTCTGTAAAATAAATCAAGGCGGGAACAGACAGCGTATGTCGTTTCGCACACAGATCAGGTAACCAAGTTCCCTCTCGGAACCATGAGGCTTCTTGATAGAAGCTCCGGTTTGTATGAAACTGTAAAAAATATGGGTCAAAGCCTAGTTGAAAAGGGCAGCAATATCTAACTCCAGCTTACAAAAGGTACAAAAGCACGATGATTAATTGTTCATCAGGTTTACACAAAATCCAGATTGAACAGGACAATAACATCTAACTCAACCAAAGTTTTCGGCAGTCACAATCAAATGGATCGGCCTGATCCATAAAATCAAGATCCTAGGCCAGAAAATCTACTGGTGCATGAAGACAAGTTGTTGTAAATAGAAGCCGAGCATGTTCAGAAGCCCTTTTGTCCACCTCAAACTTCTTTTTATGTTGTTCAATGTGTCCATTCATGAGAAAGTTTTTGTTAAAAAACTTAATCCTTACGGATAATAGTACTCTCGCATTCAACAGGAAGAATGTGACAAAGCTAGTGTTTGCATGGTTGGATGCATATCCTTCCAGCGTTATTGTCCTCAAACGAATGTCATGAGAATTGAGAAAATCCCAGTGCTTCTTATGCCACTGATTGGATATACCTTTTTGTCCATGTCCTTTTGCCTAAATAGACATGAAGACTGAAACAGTTAATGTCTAAAAAAAGAGTATGTTGAAAGAGCGACAGCTGAACGGTTAATTCTAGTAAATTATATCAATGTGCTTGATATCATCACCTCTATATACAAATTCTCCAGACATGGAAAGCATCGCAACAAGCCGATAATCATGTTCAGATCAAAACACCGCATACTGATATGTAAGGTCTTGACAGAATCCAGCACCATTGATAGGGTATCCATGGAAAAACTCTTCATTCAGCATAGAACATTATATTAGTACCAAAATTGTACTCCAAGATTATATAAAACTTATGCGCACAAATGAAAAATGCAGCTTATGATTACAAAAGTGTTGATGATATAAAACTTACGCACACAAATGAAAAATGCAGCTTATGATTACAAAAGTGTTGATGATAATATACAATACATGAATAAGTGTGGAGCCAACCACCATCTTGTAACCTTCAAACGGATCAGGAATTACACACAAGGTCTCCAGTTTAGGCGCAGAGACCATAGTTATTTGCGATGGTGCATAATGATAATCAAGGAGCAGCCTTTGGAGTGAAGGGGCGTCTTTGATGATGAGCTCCTCTCCTTTAAAGAAAATTCCAATGCTTACAAGGTGAGGCGACTGTATTTGGAGACAATGGATGCGGATTTTTTTTCCAAAAACAAGCAGCAAGCGCTCCAGGGCAGGGCAGCAGGAGCGGATGATGCTGTGCAGTGAGGCCTCTAACAGATCGACCACCACAAGCGCGAGTTTTTTTAGAAGTGGGAGTCAAAGCATTTGTACCAGATTGTCTGCTAGATGGCACTGGGCCAAGGTGGCGGTGTGGAGAGAGGAGGAAAACCATGAGATGGACATCGGTGGTGAGGGCACAGCTACAACGCTTGGTGGGAAGCTATTTGCATAGTAATGGTAGAACTCAAGATGCTGGAGTTTTTTGAATTGACGGGATGTCAGCCATGCGTCCACCGTGCAGGGTATGTGTAGCAGGCAGCATGCCAGGATGCATAGGCGTTGAACGGAGCCCTGGTGGGAGGAGATGATGGCTCCGTGGAGTTCAAAATCATGAACGACAGATAGCCGGCGACAGTCGAGATTAAGAGGCGTGTCGCGCCACAGAGTGCGCCACCGAGATGCGAGGACCTGTGTGCGGCAGCCATCCTTGGTGGGGAGAAGGAAGATGATCTCCCCAAGGATGGCATCCGGGAGATTGCTGATGCGGTCCGCCCGATATTCTATGGGTACCTCGGATCCAGGGGCGTGGCCGCTTCTGCCCATGTTGCCGGGTGCAGGATCTACAACCGGCGGCGCCTCTGGCCGGAGCCTCATATGTGTACATACCAATCTGAAAAAAGGCAGAAACATACATGTAGGACATTCAAAATCAATTCTCAAGATCCGGAAGAAAAAAAGGCACAAACATATATGTAGGACATTCAAAATCAATTCTCAAGATCTAACTACGAATTATTAGCACGCACACTAACCCTGGTCAGATTATTAGCAAAAAAAATCATTTGTACAGAACAAACAATTAATCACTAACCATAGATACCATTCAAACAATCAATACACTACACGGATCTAATGAATCTTACTCTGATTTCATGGACTGGGTGAACATAACCATAGGATTTCTATTCCCAACAAAACAAAGGAGGCGGGACTAAGCGGTTTTCCGTCGGAGTCATTGCCGGAGTAGCTGTGGACTTCCGGCTTCGGCTCGGGAGGCACGACGACGATGAAGTCAAGGTCGCGCTGCTGCCCGTGCGAGACCTCGGCGGCGGCGACAGCAACCTCTATGCCCAGCTTCATGCATTGTGCGGGTGCTTCACCAGCACCGGCGTTGCCACTCCCTCCGATGATGCGCTTCGGCAAAATCCTAATACACTCCATGTAGCGGTGACAACTATGGACGGGGGGTGCGGCCGCCTATTATGACCAACGGATCGGGCGCGCCATTAATATGGAGTGTTGGGGAACGTAGTAATTTCAAAAAATTCCTACGCACACACAGGATCATGGTAATGCATAGCAACGAGAGGGGAGAGTGTGTCCACGTACCCTCGTAGACCGAAAGCGGAAGCGTTAGCACAACGCGGTTGATGTAGTCGTACGTCTTCACGATCCGACCGATCCAAGTACCGAACGCACGGCACCTCCGAGTTCAGCACACGTTCAACAGGATGACATCCCGCGAGCTCCAATCCAGCAAAGCTTCACAGGAGAGTTTCATCAGCACGACGGCGTGGTGACGGTGATGATGATGCTACCGACGCAGGGCTTCGCCTAAGCACCGCTACGATATGATCGAGGTGGATTATGGTGGAGGGGGGGCACCGCACACGGCTAAGAGATCAATGATCAATTGTTGTGTCTATGGGGTGCCTCCTGGCCATGTATATAAAGGATGGAGGGAGGAGGAGGCCGGCCCTCACAGGGCGCGCCCAAGGTGTGGAGTCCTACTAGGACTCCCTAGTCCTAGTAGGATTCCACCTCCCACATGGAATAGGAAAAGGGGAAGGGAGAAGGAGAAGGAAGGAAGGGGGCGCCCCCTTTCCCTAGTCCAATTCGGACCAGTCCATGGGGAAGGGGCGCAGCCACCCTTGAGGCCTGTCTCTCCTTTCCCGTATGGCCCATTAAGGCCCAATACGAATTCCCGTAACTCTCCGGTACTCCGAAAAATACCCGAATCACTCGGAACCTTTCCGATGTCCGAATATAGCCTTCCAATATATCGATCTTTACCTCTCGACCATTTCGAGACTCCTCGTCATGTCCCCGATCTCATCCGGGACTCCGAACAAACTTCAGTCATCAAATCACATAAACTCATAATACCGATCGTCACCGAACTTTAAGCGTGCAGACCCTACGGGTTCGAGAACTATGTAGACATGACCGAGACATGTCTCCGGTCAATAACCAATAGCGGAAACTGGATGCTCATATTGGCTCCCACATATTCTACGAAGATCTTTATCGGTCAAACCGCATAACAACATACGTTGTTCCCTTTGTCATCGGTATGTTACTTGCCCGAGATTCGATCGTCGGTATCTCAATACCTAGTTCAATCTCGTTACCGGCAAGTCTCTTTACTCGTTCCGTAATACATCATCCCGCAACCAAGGCTTATAGTGATGTGCATTACCGAGTGAGCCCAGAGATACCTCTCCGACAATCGGAGTGACAAATCCTAATCTCAAAATACGCTAACTCAACAAGTACCTTCGGAGACACCTGTAGAGCACCTTTATAACCACCCAGTTACGTTGTGACATTTGGTAGCACACAAAGTGTTCCTCCGGTAAACGGGAGTTGCATAATCTCATAGTCATAGGAACATGTATAAGTCGTGAAGAAAGCAATAGCAACATACTAAACGATCAAGTGCTAAGCTAACGGAATGGGTCAAGTCAATCACATCATTCTCCTAATGATGTGATCCCGTTAATCAAATGACAGCTCATGTCTATGGTTAGGAAACATAACCATCTTTGATTAACGAGCTAGTCAAGTAGAGGCATACTAGTGACACTCTATTTTGTCCATGTATTCACACATGTATCAAGTTTCCGGTTAATACAATTCTAGCATGAATAATAAACATTTATCATGACATAAGGAAATAAAATAATAACTTTATTATTGCCTCTAGGGCATATTTTCTTCAGTCTCCCACTTGCACTAGAGTCAATAATCTAGTTCACATCGCCATGTGATTTAACACCAATAGTTCACATCACCATGTGATTAACACCCATAGTTCACATCGCTATGTGACCAACACTCAAAGGGTTTACTAGAGTCAATAATCTAGTTCACATCGCCATGTGTTTAACACCCAAAGAGTACTAAGGTGTGATCAAGTTTTGCTTGTGAGAGAAGTTTAGTCAACGGGTCTGCCACATTCAGATCCGTATGTATTTTGCAAATTTCTATGTTTACAATGCTCTGCACGGAGCTACTCTAGCTAATTGCTCCCACTTTCAATATGTATCCAGATTGAGACTCTGAGTCATATGGATCGGTGTAAAAGCTTGCATCGACGTAACCTTTTACGACGAACTCTTTTATCACCTCCATAACCGAGAAATATTTCCTTAGTCCTCTTAGGTAACTAAGGATAACTTTGACCGCTATCCAGTGATCTATCCCTAGATCACTATCGTACCTCCTTGCTAAACTCATAGCAAGGCACACAACTGGTCTGGTACATAGCATGGCATACTTTATAGAACCTATGGCTGAGGCATAGGGAATTACTTTCATTCTCTCTCTATCACCTGCCGTGGTCTTGCTTTGAGTCTTACTCAACTTTATACCTTGAATACAGGTAAGAACTCTTTCTTTGACTGATACTTTTTGAACTCCTTCAAAACTTTGTCAAGGTATGTGCTTTGTGAAAGTCTTATTAAGCGTCTCGATCTATCCCTATAGATCTTGATGCTCAATACTTAAGCAGCTTCACCGAGGTCTTTTATTGAAAAATTCTTATTCAAGTATCCTTCTATGCTATCCAGAAATTCTATATCATTTCCAATCAGCAATATGTCATCCACATATAATATCAGAAATGCTACAGAGCTCCCACTCACTTTCTTGTAAATACAGGCTTCACCATAAGTCTGTATAAAACCATATGCTTTGATCACCTTATCAAAGCGTATATTCCAACTCCGAGATGCTTGCACCAGTCCATAGATGGATCACTGGAGCTTGCACACTTTGTTAGAACCTTTAGGATTGACAAAACCTTCTGGTTGCATCATATACAACTCTTCTTTAATAAATCCATTAAAGAAATGTAGTTTTGACATCCATTTGCCAGATTTCATAAAATGCGGCAATTGCTAACATGATTTGGACAGACTTAAGCATCGATACGAGTGAGAAAATCTCATCGTAGTCAACACCTTGAACTTGTCGAAAACCTTTTGCGACAATTCGAGCTTTGTAGATAGAAACACTACTATCAGCGTCTGTCTTCCTCTTGAAGATCCATTTATTCTCAATGACTTGCCGATCATCGGGCAAGTCAACCAAAGTCCATACTTTGTTCTCATACATGGATCCCATCTCAGATTTCATGGCCTCAAGCCATTTCGCGGAATCTGGGCTCATCATTGCTTCCTCATAGTTAGTAGGTTCGTCATGGTCTAGTAACATGACTTCCAGAACAGGATTACCATACCACTCTGGAGCAGAACGTACTCTGGTTGACCTACGAGGTTCTGTAGTAACTTGATCTGAAGTTTCATGATCATCATCATTAGCTTCCTCACTAATTGGTGTAGGCATCACTGGAACTGATTTCTGTGATGAACTACTTTCCAATTCAAGAGAAGGTACCACTACCTCATCAAGTTCTACTTTCCTCTCACTCACTTCTTTCGAGAGAAACTCCTTCTCTAGAAAGGATCCATTCTTAGCAACAAATATCTTGCCTTCGGGTCTGTGATAGAAGGTGTACCCAATAGTTTCTTTTGGGTATCCTATGAAGACGCACTTCTCCAATTTAGGTTCGAGCTTATCAGGCTGAAGCTTTTCACATAAGCATCACAGCCCCAAACTTTAAGAAACGACGCTTAGGTTTCTTACCAAACCACAGTTCATACGGTGTCATCTCAACGGATTTAGATGGTGCCCTATTAAACGTGAATGCATCTGTCTCTAATGCATAACCCCAAAACAATAGTGGTAAATCGGTAAGAGACATCATAGATCGCACCATATCTAATAAAGTACAGTTACGACGTTCGGACACACCATTACGCTGTGGTGTTCCAGGTGGCGTGAGTTGCGAAACTATTCCACATTTTTTAAATGAAGATCAAACTCGTAACTCAAATATTTGCCTCCGCGATCAGATCGTAGAAACTTTATTTTCTTGTTATGATGATTTTCTACTTCACTCTGAAATTCTTTGGACTTTTCAAACGTTTCAGACTTGTGTTTCATTAAGTAGATATACCCATATCTGCTCAAATCATCTGTGAAGGTCAAAAAATAACGATACCCGCCGCGAGCCTCAATACTCATCGGACCGCATACATCGGTATGTATTATTTCCAATAAGTCCGTAGCTCGCTCCATTGTTCCGGCGAACGGAGTTTTAGTCATCTTGCCCATGAGGCATGGTTCGCAAGCATCAAATGATTCATAATCAAGTGATTCCAAAAGTCCATCAGTATGGAGTTTCTTCATGCGCTTTACACCAATATGACCTAAACGGTAGTGCCACAAATAAGTTGCACTATCATTACTAACTTTGCATCTTTTGGCTTCAATATTATGAATATGTGTATCACTACGATCGAGATTCAATAAACCATTTACATTGGGTGTATGACCATAGAAGGTTTTTATTCATGTAAACAGAACAACAATTATTCTCTGACTTAAATGAATAACCGTATTGCAATAAACATGATCCAATCATATTCATGATCAACGCAAGCACCAAATAACATTTATTTTGCAATAAACATGATCCAATCATATTCACGCTCAACGCAAACACCAAATAACATTTATTTAGGTTCAACACTAATCCCGAAAATAGAGGGAGTGTGCGATGGTGATCTTATCAACCTTGGAATCTCTTCCAACACACATCGTCACCTCGTCCTCAACTAGTCTCTGTTCATTTTGCAACACCTGTTTCGAGTTACTAATCATAGCAACTGAACCGGTATCAAATACCCAGGGGCTACTATGAACACTAGTAAAATACACATCAATAACATGTATATCAAATATACCTTTGTTCACTTTGCCATCCCTCTTATCCACCAAATACTTGGGGCAGTTCCGCTTCCAATGACCAGCCCCTTTGCAGTAGAAGCACTCAGTTTCAGGCTTAGGTCCAGACTTGGGCTTCTTCCCGGGAGTAGCAACTTGCTTGCTATTCTTCTTGAAGTTCCCCTTCTTCCCTTTGCCCTTTTTCTTGAAACTAGTGGTCTTGTTAACCATCAACACTTGATGCTCTTTCTTGATTTCTACCTTCGTTGATTTCAGCATCACGAAGAGCTCGGGAATCATTTTTTTCATCCCTTGCATATTATAGTTCATCACAAAGTTCCAGTAACTTGGTGATAGTGACTAGAGAATTCTATCAATTACTATCTTATCTGGAAGATTAAGTCCCACTTGATTCAAGCAACTGTAGTACTCAGACATTCTGAGCACATGCTCACTGGTTGAGCTATTCTCCTCCATCTTGTAGGCAAAGTATTTGTCAGAGGTCTCATACCTCTCGACACGGGCATGAGTCTGAAATACCGATTTCAGCTCTTGGAACATCTCATATGCTCCGTGGCGTTCAAAACGTTTCTGAAGTCCCGATTCTAAGCCGTAAATCATGGTGCACTAAACTATCAAGTAGTCATCATATCGAGCTTGCTAAACGTTCATAACGTTTGCATCTGCTCCTGCAATAGGTCTGTCACCTAGCGGTGCATCAAGGACATAATTCTTCTGTGCAGCAATGAGGATAATCCTCAGATCACGGAACTAGTCCGCATCATTGCTACTATCATCTTTCAACTTAGTTTTCTCTAGGAACATATCAAAATTCAAAGGAACAGTAGCATGGGCCATTGATCTACAACAACATAGACATGCAAAATACTATCAGGTACTAAGTTCATGATAAATTTAAGTTCAATTAATCATATTACTCAAGAACTCCCACTTAGATAGACATCTCTCTAATCATCTAAGTGATCACGTGATCCAAATCAACTAAACCATAACCGATCATCACGTGAAATGGAATAGTTTTCAATGGTGAACATCACTATGTTGATCATATCTACTATATGATTCACGCTCGACCTTTCGGTCTTAGTGTTCCGAGGCCATATTTGCATATGCTAGGCTTGCCAAGTTTAACCCGAGTATTCTGCGTGTGCAAAACTGGCTTGCACCCGTTGTAGATGAACGTTGAGCTTATCACACCCGATCATCACGTGGTGTCTCGGCACGACAAACTTTGGCAACGGTGCATACTCAGGGAGAACACTTTTACCTTGAAATTTAGTGAGATATTATCTTATAATGCTACCGTCAAACAAAGCAAAATAAGATGCATAAAGGATAAACATCACATGCAATCAATATAAGTGATATGATATGGCCATCATCATCTTGTGCTTGTGATCTCCATCTCCGAAGCACCGTCATGATCACCATCGTTACTGGCGCGACACCTTGATCTCCATTGTAGCATCGTTGTCGTCTCGCCAACTATTGCTTCTACGACTATCGCTACCGCTTAGTGATAAAGTAAAGCAATTACAGGGCGATTGCATTGCATACAATAAAGCGACAACCACATGGCTCCTGCCAGTTGCCGATAACTCAGTTACAAAACATGCTCATCTCATACAATAAAATATAGCATCATGTCTTGACCATATCACATCACAACATGCCCTGCAAAAACAAGTTAGACGTCCTCTACTTTGTTGTTGCAAGTTTTACGTGGCTGCTACGGGCTGAGCAAGAACCGTTCTTACCTACGCATCAAAACCACAATGATAGTTCGTCAAGTTAGTGCTGTTTTAACCTTCACAAGGACCGGGCGTAGCCACACTCGGTTCAACTAAAGTTGGAGAAACTGACACCCGCTAGTCACCTGTGTGCAAAGCACGGCAGTAAAACCAGTCTCGCGTAAGCGTACGCGTAATGTCGGTCCGGCCCGCTTCATCCAACAATACCGCCGAACCAAAGTGTGACATGCTGGTAAGCAGTATGACTTGTATCGCCCACAACTCACTTGTGTTCTACTCGTGCATATAACATCTACGCATAAAACCAGGCTCGGATGCCACTGTTGGGGAACGTAGTAATTTCAAAAAATTCCTACGCACACACAGGATCATGGTGATGCATAGCAACGAGAGGGGAGAGTGTGTCCACGTACCCTCGTAGACCGAAAGCGGAAGCGTTAGCACAACGCGGTTGATGTAGTCGTACGTCTTCACGATCCGACCGATCCAAGTACCGAACGCACGGCACCTCCGAGTTCAGCACACGTTCAACTCGATGACGTCCCGCGAGCTCCGATCCAGCAAAGCTTCACAGGAGAGTTTCATCAGCACGACGGTGTCGGGGTACGACACCTATGGGATCCCGAGAGACCCCTTTACGATTCGGCGGGGGGAGAGGTATACGCAAAGAGCAGAACCAACGATCGACGCGGGAAGTTTTTACCCAGGTTCGGGCCGCTGATCAGCGTAAAACCCTACTCCTGCTTTGTGTTCTTATTAATGTTCTTGAGCCCAGCCTTCAGGAGCGCTCGCTATGAACAGTGTGTTCAAAGAGAAGCTACGCATGCAGAATGGGCCAGAAGTTCTCCTCCTCTGTAGCAGTCGCCTTGGGCCTCCTTTTATATGCTCAAAGGGGTCTCCACAGTGGCAAAATGTACATACATTGAGGTGTAAAGTAGCTACAGGGTATCATACCTAACCCCTGACGGATTAGGACAAACGCATTTAATGCACCATGAGGTGTCCGTTTAGGTGTCCTCACTTTCTTGGGGATGGAAAAAGGGGCCATCCCATCAGCACCGCTTAAGCTCTCCTCCACTGGCGCGTTGCCACGCATCCAGAGAAGGACCCAGAATGTCAGACTTGTTACTGTGCCGAAGCGGTGGCACAGTGGCAGAATCTCGCCAGGCGTCGAATCTTGCCGGGCACCAAGCCTTGCCGGGCACCAAGCCTTGCCGGACGCAAAGCCTTGCCGGGCTCCACAGGCCATCCCGGCAAGGATCTTGCCGGGGAAGCTGGCCTTCAGATTCCAGCTTTGCTTATCTGCTGATCCTCAGATCTCTGACTTGATGACTTCCTTGATGGCTTGAATCGACCTCGAGCTGTTCCCGGCAAGCCTTGCCGCGAGGATGGCTACAACTGCCCATGCACAAGTACGGGGTACTAGTGGCCCAATACTTAGTACACCGACAGGAGCCCCCGGGCCTAGGCCATACACGAGTGCGAGGCGTTGTTGGGCTAGGCCCAAACAGTGCACGGGCACGCGTGGCAGGGAATTAACTGCTCGTAAATATCTCGTTTTACTGTGCCCCCCACTACACGCATCGAGCGTGCGACGTGGGAAGCGTGCCCCAAAGGCTGCAACTGCAACGCGCCAATAGAGGCGCTTTCACATTGGGGAATAAAAGAGGCGGCCCCGCTCCTTCCCCATAAAAAGAAGAAGCCGCAGAGGCACAACCCTATTTACCCCCCCCCCCCTTCTTCTCAATCTGGCCGTCGCCATCGCCTTCCTCTTCTCGAGCTCAGAGCGAAGCTTTTTCTTCTTCCGCACGCTGCTTCCACGCTCGCTCCACTCCCGGCTTCCGCCCTCACAGCCGCCATGCCGCCCAAGGCCAGCAAAGGCAAGGGCAAGGAAGCGAAAGCCGACGTCCCGGAGAGCGAACTGGCGAAGATGCGGAAGAGGCTTGTCGTCTTCCCCCCATCGCTCGATGCTGAAGCTCTGAAGGGGCGGTACCAGTGCATGTGGGCGAAGGAGACGCAAGCTCACCACGCCACACGCGTAATCTCAGGTGCTTGTTCCAAAGGTGGATCGGACAGATACCCTTTCTTCACTGCATATTTCTATTGCGGGCTCTGTCCCCCCTTTTCCGACTTTTTCAATGATATCATGTACACATACGGCTTTCGTCTTCTCGATTTCACGCCGAATGCGGTACTTTGCATGTCTATCTTTGCCCATCTCTGTGAAAACTTTGTCGGCGTGATTCCCAATTCTGCTCTTTTCCGCCATTACTTCTTCCCTCGCATCCAAAAAGGAGAGGCCCTCTCTGGTTCTATCGCCTGGATTCCAAGGGCTTGGAATAAGGAAATATACCCTGAAGGAGTTTATCACGAAAAGTGGGACGAGTGGCGGGTTGAATGGTACTGGATCCAGGAAGCAGATCCCCATCCGTTTTGTCATCCCCGGCAACAGAAGGTGGTCCGCGGCAAGGATTGGAGCGATCCCGCTGTGGAGGACGAGAGGCTCACAGTCGCCACCACCAGGATTTTTTGCCTGAAGGCTGCCGGGCTGACGATGGAGATGATCGGCTTCGACTTTCTCCGCCGCCGCATCGCCCCTCTGCAGAACAGGGGAAGGCCAACTTGGGAATACAAGAACGCGGCAGATGTCATGAGATTGCGCCCCAGGCTGAACAACAATCTGACCGCTATGCAGCTTGGCGCTCTCTGTCAAAAATTATTCCAGCGCAAAGACAAGCACCGGCTGCCGGCAAGGATTGTTCCCTTGTGCAACAATTCTGCCTTGGGGTCAATCATTGCCTTCCTGCCGATGTTCAACGCCCACGGTCTTGACCCGACCTGGGCCGAGCCAACCGAGGAGGAAGCGCAGAAGTTTTTTGACAACTTGACGGAGAGGCCTGTTCGGCAAGAGTCAGATTTCATCCGAGCCACCACCGATCAAGAAGTAGCTTACATTGCTACTAGAGTGGAGGAGGTAAATCTTGCCGCGGAGGCCGGCAGCGTCGGCTTCACAGAGTGGGAGGCTAGCGACGCAGAGGTGGTAGTGGAAGTAAAGCCTGCCGGGGAGGACAAAGTTGCCGGGGAACAGAGCAGCGCAGCCGCCGAGAGCTCGTCCGGCGAGGACACGGCCGAAGAAGAAACGCGAGAAGAGCTCCCACCACCGAAGAAGACGAAGCGTGTTCTTCGGAAGGCTGCATCTGGCATCCCGGCAAGCCAGCCTTCTTCGAGCGGCGAAGCTCCCGGCAAGAAAGTGGCCAGCAAGACTGGACCGAGGCAGGGGGCTCGTCAACAGCCTGCGCGGCACGCGAGACCCACACCAGCGGCCACTGCTGGGGCGGCAGAGGGGTCTCGAACTACCGCACCGGAAGCTGCCCCGGCGCCCGCCACAGCCAAGCGGCCTAGGACTCCTCCTCCGCCTCCCCACTCAGACATCGCAGCGGAGGTCGACTTCGACATCTCCGGCTTTAGTCCGGAGCGAGAGGAAGAAGAGTGAGTACTTTGCCACAGCTTTTATATCCCAATCTTGGATCGATCTTACTAAGTTGCTCGTATTGTCTCTGCAGTGACACAGAAACATTGCTGGAGAGGATGGCGAAGAGGTCAAGGACTTCTACGGGTGACGAGCCCCTGGCAGGCTCCATGAGCATGCCAGAAACCATCGGTGTCAGCCCGGAGTCCAGTCCTCAACGCAGCCCCCAGCGCAGCCCCCAGCACAGCCCCCAGCGTAAGTTCACTGTTCTTTTTCCGCTGGCGGGTGCCAAGGCTTTCATTCTTGCCGCTGATATCTTTGGGTTCACAGGAGAAGAGCGACAACAAGGAGCGCTATCAGAAGACATCCCCATTGTGCCTCCTTCATCGACCGCTCCGCCCACAAGCACGTCCCCGGCAAGAGATCCTGCCGATGAGCCCATCCTAATTGAGGAGGAGCCGGTAGGCGCGGACTCCGGCAACCCACCCCCGGCAACCGGAGTTGCCGGGAGGGGCGAAGCCACCTCCAAACAGCTCGACGCAGGTACTCGATTGCCTCAGAGTGCTTGTTACTCTTTTTCCCTTATCTCTCTGTCTTTAGTCACTTCAAACTTCAACCTCGATCTTATTATGTTTTCCTCCTTCGTCCTTCAGAGTTCCCTGTGATGGAACACATGGACGTCGACGTTGTCATCGAGGAGACCACCAGGGACGCTGCTGCCGAAGCAGACAGGATCGCTGCCAGCGAAGCCACCAAGGATGACACTGTTGAGGCTGGTGGTGCTCTTGACGGGGAGGCCGCCAAGATTGCCCAAGAGGAACCCGCCGAAGAACCTGCTGAAGGGGGCGACAGGGAGGCTGAGGACCACACTGACGGCATTCCTGCCGCAGGAGCGCCAGACGCTGCACCGGCCACAGAGCCCCCTGCCACTGGTGAGGCGGCCACTGAAGACCAGCCATCAACATCTGAAGGCCCCTCATCCAGCAAATACCTCAAGGTTGGCGAGAACCTGTTCGTCAACTTGCCGGGGACGGCAAGCACTGAGGCACTAGCCGAAGGAGAAGTTTTTGAAGAATTCATCGCTGCTGCCGGGCTCGAAGTTGTTGATGATCCCAGCGCTAGCAGCGGCAAATCTGAAGAGGATCAGCTCCTTCAGGCCATGGGCGAGAATTTTCGCAAGCTCCAGGCTCTCCATCGCGCCCGGAAAGACAAGGCGGACTCCAGAATGGCAGTTGTCGAGGCGGCCGAAGCAGATTTTCAAAGGCGCGTCACACAAATGCAGATCTGGCATGCCGAGGCCCTCCAAGAGTTGGTTGCCGGCCGGGAACAAGTGAGCCAGCAGTGGACCGAGATCCTCCTGAAGCAATCTGATATGGAGAAGGCGCATGATGAAGCTGCTCAAAGGATTGCTGCCGAAGATGCCCTCCTGACGGGGCGCCGCATTGCTCTTAATGCTCATGAGGAAGATCTCACCGCACGTGAGCAGGCGCTCGCCGCCAAGCTTCACAGCAAAGATGAAGATATCGAGAATCTTGTCGCGCGGCGGACCCAGGAGCTGGAGCAAAAACATAAGGAGGCGCTCGAAGCTCTGACTGTAAGTCACGCCGGCAAGCTCAAGGAGGCCGTCGATGCTGCCGAAGTTGCAGAGGCCGCCAAGAACGAGCTGAGCGACAAGGTGAAGAGGCTGGAAACAGATCTCGAAGAGCACGGCAAGGAGCTCTCGACGCTCAAGGGTGACAGGGAAAAAACCCTCCACTCATTGGCGGAGATGCAAGTTGCCCTGTCCGACAAAACCAAGCAGCTCTCCTCTGCGGCTGATAACATTGCAGTTCTGGAGTTGAAGCTGACCACGCTGCAGAAGTCTCTCGAGGCCGGCAGGGCCCATGAGAAGGCTCTACTCAAGGATCTCCAAGGAGAGAGGAACCTGCTCAAGAGTGCCACCGCCGCCCAAACCGAGTACGAGAAGGGAGTGGAGATCTGGACTGGATGTCTCATCGCCACCGCGGAGAAGCTTACCGCAGAACTGTCAACCATGGGCCTGTCGAACTTCAAGTATTCTTCCGAGGAAAGAATATCTCCAAGTGCCAGGTTGACGATGTTCTTTGAAAGCATCATCAACGCCTTGAGGGTGCTCCAGTCTAGCCGGGCGACCCAATTGGCCAACGAGACTCGCCGGCTTTGCCGGGCCGTCATCCGCAAGGTGCTCATCAAGGTGGTGCACAGCAATCCCGGCATCGACCTCTCCAACGCGCTCGGCCATCTGCCAAGGGACGCAAATGTTGAGGCGCTTGAAGAGTGCATCACGCCTATCCTTGAGAAGGTGGACTCCATCAAAAGGATCGAAGGCCAGTGCAGGGATTGAGTGCTCCCCTTTTTCTTGCCGTCGTCATTCCATGTAAAAGACAATTAAGTCTCAAGTTAGAATTGCGGCAACTCATGGATGTAATATAATTCGCCTATGTTTAGGTTCATGCTTGCTATTTTCCTTGTCTGATTCCCTTATGTATGGAGTTCACCCTACGCTTACTGAAAAACTTGCCGGCGCGCAACCTTTCGCGAGCGCTGGGTGCGGGACTTCAGCAGCCTGGTGGAGGCGCAGCGGCCGACAAGACTCCTTGGTGTTCTCAGTGCAGCCACTTAAATTGCTGAGCGGGCTCGAAACAAAATAAGGGCGCGACCGATTACAACAAGGGTTCCTTCGCGTGCAGATTTTCCATACAAGAGTCGGAATCGTCCAAGGAAATAACCTTGTAATAAAAGAAAAACTTGCTCTGAGTTTTTAGGACTTAGCTTTCTATCACTGTCCTTCCTCCGGCAAGCGTCGATTTCGAACGTCGCCAACTGGTATTCATATCTCCCTTTGTTTTTCCCCCCCCCCCCCCCCCCCGGGAAATGTGCACGCGAGGAATCCTTCTGTCTTTTGAGAAAAAGAAAGAAGAGAAAATAAAGACCTGAAACCATGGCGGTTCATTAGAACTTACCGGGAGTAGGTGTCGTACAACATCTTAGACAAGCATGCATATATAAATATGAACATGAGAATCAATAAGGTAATGTACAACACTTAAATTTATTCATCTGCGCTCAGGGTCTGCGCCTGGCTTTGTACAAAGGATCACATGCCTTGCCGGCAAGACTTGTACAAAAGGGTGGTTGCCGGGAGCCCCCGGCAACCGCGCCTTATGGGTAGAACTTGCGAAGATGTTCGATATTCCAGGAATTGCTCACTGGAACGCCATCTTCGGTCTCCAGGCGGACAGCGCCAGGCCTGGTGACTCGTACTACCCGATAAGGGCCTTCCCACTTTGGCGTCAACTTGTTTGAATTCTTGGCGGACTGAATCCGCCGAAGAACAAGGTCGCCTTCCTCAAGGCTTCGGGCATGAACTTTGCGGCTATGATAGCGACGCAAAGGTTGCTGGTAGCGTGCAGCTCACACAGCAGCCTGAAGACGATTCTCCTCAAGGAGCACAGCGTCATCTTGCCGCAGTTGCTCTTGCTCAAGCTCATCATAAGCGAGCACTTGAGGAGATCCGTATATGAGTTCCGTGGGGAGAACTGCCTCCGCTCCGTAGACCAGACCGAAGGGCGTCTGGCTGGTGGCTCGATTTGGTGTCGTTCTGATTGACCAACGAACCGCCAGCAACTCATCAATCCAGCGTCTTCCGCACTTTTTCAGCCTATCAAAGGTTCTGGTCCTGAGACCGCGTAGTACTTCAGCATTGGCCCTCTCCGCTTGGCCGTTGCTTCTCGGGTGAGCAACAGAGGCAAAAAAAATCTTGCCGCCAAGGTCTTGGACGTACTGCATGAAGGTGCGACTTGTGAACTGCGTGCCGTTGTCGGTGATGATCCTGTTGGGCATACCGAAACGGCAAACAATTCCCTTGAAGAACTTGACGGCCGATTGTGCTGTCACCTTCCTCACTGCTGTCACCTCCGGCCACTTTGTGAACTTGTCGATAGCAACGTACAAGTACTCAAAGCCCCCGGTAGCACGGGGGAACGGGCCCAGTATGTCGAGCCCACAGACCGAAAATGGCCAAGAGAGAGGGATTGTCTGAAGAGCTTGAGCTGGCTGATGTAATTTCTTTGAATGAAACTGGCACGCTTCACACTTGGTTACTAGTGCAGTCGCATCCTGGAGAGCGGTGGGCCAAAAGAAACCTTGCCGGAATGCTTTCCCGGCAAGCGCTCTTGACCCTATGTGAGAGCCACATATGCCCCCATGTATCTCCGCCAACAGCTCTAGTCCATCCTCCCGAGGAATGCACTTCAATTTCACACCGTTTGGTCTCTTTCTGTACAGGACGTCATCGACGAACTTGTACATGACAGACCGATGGGCTACTCTCTCTGCTTCTTCCTGTTCCTCAGGGAGTTCACCTATCTGAAGGAAATGGACAATGTGCTGCGCCCATGCTGGAGCCTGAGGCTCGACAGCTAGGACTAAAGGCATCTCCTCCGTCGGGGGAACGTTCGTCTTGACAGCAAGGGCCTGAGGCCCTGCCGGAGCCTGTTGTTCCCCGGCAGGCATGTCGATCCCGGCAACTTCCTTGTCGGCGGCTCCGGGGAGCTCTGCCGGGAAGTACTGGCTAGAGTTCAACTTTCTTCTCTTTTCTTGCCGCATCAATGGCGCCACGGATGGTTGAGTCAATTGGAGCACAAAAGTTCCTGGTTCCACAGGCAACTTGAGGGCGGCACGCTTTGACAGGTCGTCAGCAACACTGTTCTCGGCACGAGGAACGTGCTCCATTTGCAGACCATCAAAGCGCTCTTCCAATTTCCTCACTTCATCTACGTAGGCTTGCATCAATGGACTTTGATAACTCTTGTTAACTTGCCTGACGACAAGTTGTGAATCGCCTTTGATGATGAGCTTTTTGATACCAAGGTCCGCCGCGATCCTGAGACCGGCAAGCAAACCCTCGTATTCTGTAGTGTTGTTGGTCGAACTCTCCCAAGGAAAGTGCATTTGGACTACGTACTTGAGGTGCTCTCCGGTGGGTGCGACAAGCAGCACGCCAGCACCGGCGCCTTGCAGCGAGAAAGCTCCATCAAAGTACATAACCCATTGCTGATCGATTTCCTTGCCAGGCAGAGTTGTTTCCTGAGCTTCCTCGTCTGGCATTGGGGTCCACTCTGCAATGAACTCTGCCAAGGCCCTGCTCTGAATCGTCAAAGTGCTTTCAAACTTGAGGCCAAAGCTGGACAACTCCAACGCACACTCCACGATCCTGCCGGTTGCTTCTGGATTTTGCAAAATCCATTGCAACGGAAAGCGAGTGACGACGGTGATTTCATGTGCTTGAAAATAATGGCGCGGCTTCCTCGAGGCCATAAGGAGGCCGAAAAGCAACTTCTGCACACCAGAATATCTTGACCTAGCTCCTTGTAAAAGAGAGCTAACAAAATAGACTGGGCGCTGCACCACCTTCTTCTTCTGCACGGGTTCTTCTGTTTGCGCAGATCCTGTCTTGCCAGGATCAACCCTTGCCGGGGAAGATCTTGCCGCGTCATCTGGCGGTCCTGCCGCTGGTGTTGCTTCCTCATCAGCTTCTCTCTGCGCCACTAGCGCAGCATTAACCACTTGATTTGTTGCTGCCGGATACAGCAGCAACGGCTCTTATGGTTTAGGCGTGACTAGCGTCGGCGGAGAGAAAAGGTATTTCTTCAAATCTTGCAGCGCAGCCTCCGCCTCCGGAGTCCATTTCATCGGACCTGCCTTCTTCAAAAAATTTTGAAGAAGGGCAGGGCGCGCTCAGCAGATTTGGAAATAAACCTGCTTAGAGCAGCAACACAGCCGGCAAGACGACACACATCCTTGACGCGCTTCGGCGCTTCAATTTGCTCAATAGCTTTGATCTTGTCGGGGTTCGCTTCGATTCCCCGGCAAGATACAAAAAATTCGAGGAGCTTGCCGGAAGGAACACCGAACACGCACTTCTCAGGATTGAGCTTCAAGTTGATCTTGCGCAGATTTGCAAATGTTTCTTCTAAATCTTGAATGAGCGTTGCTTTGTCTTTGGTTTTGACCACTATATCATCCATATACGCCTCCATATTTCTATGGAGTTGTGGCTCAAAACCAATCTGGATTGCTCTGGCAAATGTTGAACCAGCACTTTTCAACCCGAAAGGCATTCGTATAAAACAATACGTACCACATGGGGTGATAAAGGCGGTATTCTCTTCATCTTCTTTTGCCATAAAAATCTGATGATACCCTGAATAGGCATCAAGGAAGGATAGGAGATCACAACCAGCGGTGGCATCCACAATCTGGTCGATGCGCGGCAAGGGAAAGGGATCTTTTGGACAAGCTTTATTGATATCTGTATAATCGAAACAAAGCCTCCATTTCCCATTCGCTTTCCGCACTACAACCGGGTTGGCCAACCAGGTTGGATGAAGCACTCCTTTGACCAGTCCTGCCGCCTCCAGCTTTTTGATTTCTTCGGCAATGAATTCTTGCCGCTCCAAGGCTTGCTTCCTGACCCTTTGCTTGACGGGCCGCGCATGAGGACAGACAGCAAGGTGGTGCTCAATTACCTTCCTGGGAACACCGGGGATGTCAGACGGTTGCCATGCAAACACGTTGACATTCGCCCGCAGGAAAGCAACGAGCGTGCTTTCCTATTTGTCATCTAGGGTGGAACTTATGGTGAAAGTTCCCCCCGTTTCGTCCTCTCTGACAGGCACCTTCTTGGTCTCCGGCGGAGCAGCCTTGGACTTCTTGTTCTTGCCGGTGGAACTCTCTGGTACGTCCTCGACGGAAGCGCAGCGCTCCGAGGAGGTGCGCTTGCCGGAGTTCGCACCAAGGTTCTTGCCGGTCTTCTTCTTCCCCCCGGGAGTTCCAGCGGCAGGAGCAAGTGCCTTGATGGCAGGTGCTGCAACTGCTTCCCAGTAAAGTTGGTCGGCACGGATGAGCGCATCCTTCTTATCGGAATGGATAGTGATGACGCCCAACGGCCCAGGCATCTTCAAGACATTGTACGCGTAGTGTGATGCCGCCATAAACTTAGCCAGCGCTGGCCGACCAAGGATCCCATTGTATGACATGGGGATCTTGGCGACATCAAACACCACCTTTTCGGTCCTGAAGTTGAGCTCGCTGCCAAATGTTACCGGCAGCGTAATCTTGCCCTTAGGCTGGGTTCTTCCCAGAATGACCCCTTGAAACGTACCCGTTTCTTTGAGGTCCTCGTCGGGAATCTGGAGTTTTCTGAGCACATCCGGTGAGATTAAGTTTAGGCCGGCCCCGCCGTCAACTAACATTTTCGTCACCTTGAGGTTGCGAATCGTTGGCGAGACCAACAATGGCAAGCACCCGACCGCAGTTGTGCAATCAGGGTGATCCTCGGCGTCGAAAATCATAGGCGTGCTGGACCACTTCAGGGGCCTACATGCATCTAGGGATGGCTCTGCCGCATTGACCTCCCGCACCCACTGTTTGAGTTGGCGGTGGGAAGAATGCAGCGAGGCACCCCCATCGATACACATGGCCTCCGTAGCCTTCTGGAATTCTTGCTCACTGGATTGATCATCCTCCTCATCATCATCTTCTTCTTTATCTCGGCCCCGAGCGGGCCTATCCTTTTGTTGCTTGGCCTTGCCGCGGCGACCCCCTCGGCCACCGCGCTTCTTGCCGGACCCATCAGCACCATCTTGGGCCTTCTCCTTATCTCGCCTCTCGTATTCGACTCTCTGCTTCTCGGCAAGTTGCTCAACTTGCCGGCAGTTCTGGAGATCATGGCCCTTGGTGCGATGGATCTTGCAATACTGCTTGCCGGAGTTCTCCGACTTGTCGGCAGCCGCCAAGGCCTGACAGGAAGGGCATCCAGCAAGATCCTTGCCGGGGTCACCAACCTTGGCCTTCTTGGCGGTGCCGGGGTTGTCGGATTCCTCGACAGCAAGCACGGCCTTGCCTCCGTGCTTCCTGTTTCGCCGCCGGCCTTTCCTTGACGGGGCCGCGGCATCTTCATCTTCTGATTCGCCCCCGGCGCCAACAGCCTCGCCAGGGAGTTTCCTCCCCTCTTCAGCTTGAGCACATTTGTCGGCCAAAGCGTAAAGCTCGGCAATACTCCTGACTTTGTTCATTGCCAGCTCTTCCCGCATTTTGCGGTTACGCACGTTCTGGTGGAACGCGCTAACGACAGCGGCAGGATGAACATCAGGAATATTGTACTGCACCCCGCTAAATCTCTGGATAAACTTGCGTAGGGACTCGCCCTCCTTCTGAGGGATGATATGTAAATCGCTCTCTTGGCCAGGAGCTTGGTGGCCTCCAACGAAGGCGCCAACAAACTGATGGCACAAATCTGACCAGGAAGAAATAGAATTCTCCGGCAGATGCATCAACCACGACCTGACGTTGGGTTTGAGCACCAACGGGAAGTAGTTGGCAAGTATCTTGTCATCTCGGCCCCCGGCAGCCTGCACCGCAATGGTGTAGATGCTCAGGAACTCCGAGGGATGGGTCTTACTGTCATACTTCTCCGGGACCTCCGGCTTAAAGGTCCGGGAATTGGGCCACCGGACTTGCCGCAGCTCACGGGTAAACACCGGAGTCCCTACCTCATAAGGCAAGTCTCCTACGTCCCCTGGCACAGGCTCGTCAACAGCCAGCCCCGCGCGCTTATCAGACTGATAGCGCGCTTCCCGTTGCCGCTCGATGGTAGTTCGAGCGTCCTCCTTGCCTCATTCCTGGAGAACTTGACGCTGATCGCGGCGCATCCGTGGATCGGATGACGCCGTGGAAACTTCTTCATGGCGGTCGACTTGCTGGGTTGTCGGCCGCCGCTGGTGCCGCGGAGGGGAGTGCACTGTGGTTGCACCACCTTCGGTTTTCTCTACATCGGCTCGCGCCGGATCGATGGGCCTCCGCTGCGAGGGCCCTGCCTCTTGCGGCCCATCTTTGTTGGCGAAGCCGATAAGGCTCTGGATAGTAGCTCGCCACTCCTCCATCTTCTTCGAAGCAGGAGGAAAATCGAGGAGCAGCTGCACACATGCCAAGGCTTCTGCTGGCGTAGGCGGCGGCGACAGGTGAGAGGTACGTGAGGTGCTCTGACTCCAAACCATGTTAGAAGGAGCACCACCACGGTCACGCAACCGCGCGCCACCTCCGCCAGCAGCTCGGTGTGCATGCTGGTCCCGCGCATCTTGGGATCGATGCGCAGAAACCTTTTCATGGGGACGCCCTGAACCCCCAGCGCCATGACATCGCTCATCATGCACGACCTGGGCAGGTCGTGAGGCTTGCGCCGGCGCGGGAGCTCCAGCAGGCGCCCTCCGATCTCTCGAGTTCGTCGTGCCACCCGTAGGCAACACAGCGCCATCTCTAGATCCAGCGGCGTGCAGGTTACCACTGCCACTGCGAACGATGCCGCTCGCCTGGCTCGGATCCCCAGAACACCGTGGGGGTTCTAATCCCCTTCCTTCTGCACCCACACCGTCGCCCGTACGCGAAGGTGTAGGCAAAACAGACGTGGACTAGTGGCCCAATACTTAGTGCACCGACAGGAGCCCCCGGGCTTAGGCCATACACGAGTGCGAGGCGTTGTTGGGCTAGGCCCAAACAGTGCACGGGCACGCGTGGCAGGGAATTAACTTTTCGTAAATATCTCGTTTTACTGTGCCCCCCACTACACGCATCGAGCGCGCGATGTGGGAAGCGTGCCCCAAAGGCTGCAACTACAACGCGCCAGTAGAGGCGCTTTCACACTGGGGAATAAAAGAGGCGGCCCCGCTCCTTCCCCATAAAAAGAAGAAGCCGCAGAGGCACAAGCCTATTTACCCCCCCCCCCCCTTCTTCTCAATCTGGCCGTCGCCATCGCCTTCCTCTTCTCGAGCTCAGAGCGAAGCTTTTTCTTCTTCCGCATGCCGCTTCCACGCTCGCTCCACTCCCGGCTTCCGCCCTCACAGCCGCCAGGCCGCCCAAGGCTAGCAAAGGCAAGGGCAAGGAAGCGAAAGCCGACGTCCCGGAGAGCGAACTGGCGAAGATGCGGAAGAGGCTTGTCGTCTTCCCCCCAACGCTCGATGCTGAAGCTCTGAAGGGGCAGTACCAGTGCATGTGGGCAAAGGAGACGCAAGCTCACCCCGCCACACACGTAATCCCAGGTGCTTGTTCCAAAGGTGGATCGGACAGATACCCTTTCTTCACTGCATATTTCTATTGCGGGCTCTGTCCCCCCTTTTCCGACTTCTTCAATGATATCATGTACACATACGGCTTTCGTCTTCTCGATTTCATGCCGAATGTGGTACTTTGCATGTCTATCTTTGCCCATCTCTGTGAAAACTTTGTCGGCGTGATTCCCAATTCTGCTCTTTTCCACCATTACTTCTTCCCTCGCATCCAAAAAGGAGAGGCCCTCTCTGGTTCTATCGCCTGGATTCCAAGGGCTTGGAATAAGGAAATATACCCAGAAGGAGTTTATCACAAAAAGTGGGACGAGTGGCAGGCTGAATGGTGCTGGATCCAGGAAGCAGATCCCCATCCGTTTTGTCATCCCCGGCAACAGAAGGTGGTCCGCGGCAAGGATTGGAGCGATCCCGCTGCGGAGGACGAGAGGCTCACAATCGCCACCACCAGGATTCTTCGCCTGAAGGCTGCCGGGCTGACGATGGAGATGATCGGCTTCGACTTTCTTCGCCGCCACATCGCCCCTCTGTAGAACAGGGGAAGGCCAGCTTGGGAATACAAGAACGCGGCAGATGTCATGAGATTGCGCCCCGGGCTGAACAACAATCTGACCGCTATGCAGCTTGGTGCTCTTCGTAAAAAATTATTCCAGCGCGAAGACAAGCACCGGCTGCCGGCAAGGATTGTTCCCTTGTGCAACAATTCTGCCTTGGAGTCAATCATTGCCTTCCTACCGATGTTCAACGCCCACGGTCTTGACCCGACCTGGGCCGAGCCAACCGAGGAGGAAGCGCATAAGTTTTTTGACAACTTGACGGAGAGGCCTGTCCGGCAAGAGTCAGATTTCATCCGAGCCACCACCGATCAAGAAGTAGCTTACATTGCTACTAGAGTGGAGGAGGCAAATCTTGCCGCGGAGGCCGGCAGCGTCGGCTTCACAGAGTGGGAAGCTAGCGACGCAGAGGTGGTAGTGGAAGTAAAGCCTGCCGGGGAGGACAAAGTTGCCGGGGAACAGAGCAGCGCAGCCGCCGAGAGCTCGTCCGGCGAGGACACGGCCGAAGAAGAAACGCGAGAAGAGCTCCCACCCCCGAAGAAGATGAAGCGTGTTCTTCGGAAGGCTGCATCTGGCATCCCGGCAAGCCAGCCTTCTTCGAGCGGCGAAGCTCCCGGCAAGAAAGTGGCCGGCAAGACTGGACCGCGGCAGGGGGCTCGTCAACAGCCTGCGCGGCGCGCGAGACCCACACCAGCGGCCACTGCTGGGGCGGCAGAGGGGTCTCGAACTACCGCACCGGAAGCTGCCCCGGCGCCCGCCACAGCCAAGCAGCCTAGGACTCCTCTTCCACCTCCCCACTCAGACATCGCAGCGGAGGTCGACTTCGACATCTCTGGCTTTAGTCGGGAGCGAGAGGAAGAAGAGTGAGTACTTTGCCACAGCTTTTATATCCCAATCTTGGATCGATCTTACTAAGTTGCTCGTATTGTCTCTGCAGTGACACAGAAACATTGCTGGAGAGGATGGCGAAGAGGTCAAGGACTTCTACGGGTGACGAGCCCCCGGCAGGCTCCATGAGCGTGCCAGAAACCGTCGTTGTCAGCCCGGAGTCCAGTCCTCAACGCAGCCCCCAGCGCAGCCCCCAGCGTAAGTTCACTGTTCTTTTTCCGCTGGCGGGTGCCGAGGCTTTCATTCTTGCCGCTGATATCTTTGGGTTCGCAGGAGAAGAGCGGCAACAAGGAGTGATGTCGGAAGACATCCCCATTGTGCCTCCTTCATCGATCGCTCCGCCCACAAGCACGTCCCCAGCAAGAGATCCTGCCGACGAGCCCATCCTAATTGAGGAGGAGCCGGCAGGCGCGGACTCCGGCAACCCACCCCCGGCAACCGGAGTTGCCGGGAGGGGCGAAGCCACCTCCCAATAGCTCGACGCAGGTACTCGATTGCCTTAGAGTGCTTGTTACTCTTTTTCCCTTATCTCTCTGTCTTTAGTCACTTCAAACTTCAACCTCGATCTTATTCTGTTTTCCTCCTTCGTCCTTCAGAGTTCCCTGTGATGGAACACATGGACGTCGACGTTGTCATCGAGGAGACCGCCAGGGACGCTGCTGCCGAAGCAGACAGGATCGCTTCCAGCGAAGCCACCAAGGATGACACTGTCGAGGCTGGTGGTGCTCTTGACGGGGAGGCCGCCAAGACTGCACAAGAGGAACCCGCCGAAGAACCTGCTGAAGGGGACGACAGGGAGGCTGAGGACCGCACTGACGGCATTCCTGCCGCAGGAGCGCCAGGCGCTGGACCGGCCACAGAGCCCCCTGCCACTGGTGAGGCGGCCACTGAAGACCAGCCATCAACATCTGAAGGCCCCTCATCCAGCAAATACCTCAAGGTTGGCGAGAACCTGTTCGTCAACTTGCCGGGGACGGCAAGCACTGGGGCACCAGCCGAAGGAGAAGTTTTTGAAGAAATCATCGCTGCTGCCGGGCTCGAAGTTGTTGACGATCCCAGCGCTAGCAGTGGCAAATCTGAAGAGGATCAGCTCCTTCAGGCCATGGGCGAGAATTTTCGCAATCTCCAGGCTCTCCATCGCGCCCGGAAAGACAAGGCGGACTCCAGAATGGCAGTTGTCGAGGCGGCCGAAGCAGATTTTCAAAGGCACGTCGCACAAATGCAGATCTGGCACGCCGAGGCCCTCCAAGAGTTGGTTGCCGGCCGGGAACAAGTGAGCCAGCAGTGGACCGAGATCCTCCTGAAGCAATCTGATATGGAGAAGGCGCATGATGAAGCAGCTCAAAGGATTGCTGCCGAAGATGCCCTCCTGACGAGGTGCCGCGTTGCTCTTGATGCTCATGAGGAAGATCTCACCGCACGTGAGCAGGCGCTCGCCGCCAAGCTTCGCAGCAAAGATGAAGATATCGAGAATCTTGTCGGGCGGTGGACCCAGGAGCTGGAGCAAAAACATAAGGAGGCGCTCGAAGCTCTGACTGTAAGTCACGCCGGCAAGCTCAAGGAGGCCGTCGATGCTGCCGAAGCTGCAGAGGCCGCCAAGAACGAGCTGAGCGACAAGGTGAAGAGGCTGGAAACAGATCTCGAAGAGCACGGCAAGGAGCTCTCGACGCTCAAGGGCGACAGGGAAAAAACACTACACTCCTTGGCGGAGATGCAAGTTGCCCTGTCCGACAAAACCAAGCAGCTCTCCTCTGCGGCTGATAACATTGCAGTTCTGGAGTTGAAGCTGACCACGCTGCAGAAGTCTCTCGAGGCCGGTAGGGCCCGTGAGAAGGCTCTACTCAAGGATCTCCAAGGAGAGAGGAACCTGCTCAAGAGTGTCGCTGCCGCCCAAACCGAGTACGAGAAGGGAGTGGAGATCTGGACTGGACGTCTCATCGCCACCGCGGAGAAGCTTACCGCAGAACTGTCAACCATGGGCCTGTCGAACTTCAAGTATTCTTCCGAGGAAAGAATATCTCCAAGTGCCAGGTTGACGATGTTCTTTGAAAGCATCATCAACGCCTTGAGGGTGCTCCAGTCTAGCCGGGCGACCCAATTGGCCAACGAGACTCGCCGGCTTTGCCGGGCCGTCCTCCGCAAGGTGCTCATCAAGGTGGTGCACAGCAATCCCGGCATCGACCTCTCCAACGCGCTCGGCCATCTACCAAGGGACGCAAATGTTGAGGCGCTTGAAGAGTGCATCGCGCCTATCCTTGAGAAGGTGGACTCCATCAAAAGGATCGAAGGCCAGCGCAGGGATTGAGTGCTCCCCTTTTTCTTGCCGTCGCCATTCCATGTAAAAGACAATTAAGTCTCAAGTTAGAATTGCGGCAACTCATGGATGTAATATAATTTGCCTATGTTTAGGTTCATGCTTGCTATTTTCCTTGTCTGATTCCCTTATGTATGGAGTTCACCCTACGCTTACTGAAAAACTTGCCGGCGCGCAACCTGCCGCGAGCGCTGGGTGCGGGACTTCAGTAGCCTGCTGGAGGCGCAGCGGCCGACAAGACTCCTTGGTGTTCTCAGTGCAGCCACTTAAATTGCTGAGCGGGCTCGAAACAAAATAAGGGCGCGACCGATTACAACAAGGGTTCCTTCGCGTGCAGATTTTCCATACAAGAGTCGGAATCGTCCAAGGAAATAACCTTGTAATAAAAGAAAAACTTGCTCTGAGTTTTTAGGACTTAGCTTTTTATCACTGTCCTTCCTCCGGCAAGCGTCGATTTCGAACGTCGCCAACTGGTATTCATATCTCCTTCCCCACCCCCTCCCCCGGCCAAAGTGCACGCGAGGAATCCTTCTGTCTTTTGAGAAAAAGAAAGATGAGAAAATAAAGACCTGAAAACTTGGCGGTTCATTAGAACTTACCGGGAGTAGGTGTCGTACAACATCTTAGACAAGCATGCATATATAAATATGAACATGAGAATCAATAAGGTAATGTACAACACTTAAATTTATTCATCTGCGCTCAGGGTCTGCACCTGGCTTTGTACAAAGGATCACATGCCTTGCCGGCAAGACTTGTACAAAAGGGTGGTTGCCGGGAGCCCCCGGCAACCGCGCCTTATGGGTTGAACTTGCGAAGATGTTCGATATTCCAGGAATTGCTCACTAGAACGCCATCTTCGGTCTCCAGGCGGACAGCGCCAGGCCTGGTGACTCGTACTACCCGATAAGGGCCTTCCCACTTTGGCGTCAACTTGTTTGAATTCTTGGCGGACTGAATCCACCGAAGAACAAGGTCGCCTTCCTCAAGGCTTCGGGCATGAACTTTGCGGCTATGATAGCGACGCAAAGCTTGTTGGTAGCGTGCAGCTCGCACAGCAGCCTGAAGACGATTCTCCTCAAGGAGCACAGCGTCATCTTGCCGCAGTTGCTCTTGCTCAAGCTCATCATAAGCGAGCACTCGAGGAGATCCGTATATGAGTTCCGTGGGGAGAACTGCCTCCGCTCCGTAGACCAGAGCGAAGGGCGTCTGGCCAGTGGCTCGATTTGGTGTCGTTCTGATTGACCAAAGAACCGCCGGCAACTCATCAATCCAGCGTCTTCCGCACTTTTTCAGCCTATCAAAGGTTCTGGTCCTGAGACCGCGCAGTACTTCAGCATTGGCCCTCTCCGCTTGGTCGTTGCTTCTCGGGTGAGCAACAGAGGCAAAACAAATCTTGCCGCCAAGGTCTTGGACGTACTGCATGAAGGTGCGACTTGTGAACTGCGTGCCGTTGTCAGTGATGATCCTGTTGGGCACACCAAAACGGCAAATAATTCCCTTGAAGAACTTGACGGCCGATTGTGCTGTCACCTTCCTCACTGCTTCCACCTCCGGCCACTTTGTGAACTTGTCGATAGCAACGTACAAGTACTCAAAGCCCCCGGTAGCACGGGGGAAAGGGCCCAGTATGTCGAGCCCCCAGACCGAAAATGGCCAGGAGAGAGGGATTGTCTGAAGAGCTTGAGTTGGCTGATGTAATTTCTTCGAATGAAACTAGCACGCTTCACACTTGGTTACTAGTGCAGTCGCATCCTGGAGAGCGGTGGGCCAAAAGAAACCTTGCCGGAATGCTTTCCCGGCAAGCGCTCTTGACCCTATGTGAGAGCCACATATGCCCCCATGTATCTCCGCCAACAGCTCTAGTCCATCCTCCCGAGGAATGCACTTCAATTTCACACCGTTTGGTCTCTTTCTATACAGGAAGTCATCGACGAACTTGTACATGACAGACCGACGGGCTACTCTCTCTGCTTCTTCCTGTTCCTCAGGGAGTTCACCTGTCTGAAGGAAATGGACACCTATGGGATCCCGAGAGACCCCTTTACGATTCGGCGGGGGGAGAGGTATACGCAAAGAGCAGAACCAACGATCGACGCGGGAAGTTTTTACCCAGGTTCGGGCCGCTGATCAGCGTAAAACCCTACTCCTGCTTTGTGTTCTTGTTAATGTTCTTGAGCCCAGCCTTCAGGAGCGCTCGCTATGAACAGTATGTTCAAAGAGCAGCTACGCATGCAGAATGGGCCAGAAGTTCTCCTCCTCTATAGCAGTCGCCTTGGGCCTCCTTTTATATGCTCAAAGGGGTCTCCACAGTGGCAAAATGTACATACATTGAGGTATAAAGTAGCTACAGGGTATCATACCTAAGCCCTTACGGATTAGGACAAATGCATTTAATGCACCGTGAGGTGTCCGTTTAGGTGTCCTCACTTTCTTGGGGATGGAAAAAGGGGCCATCCCATCAGCACCGCTTAAGCTCTCCTCCACTGGCGCGTTGTCACGCATCCAGAGAAGGACCCAGAATGTCAGACTTGTTACTGTGCCGAAGCGGTGGCACAGTGGCAGAATCTCGCCAGGCGCCGAATCTTGCCGGGCACCAAGCCTTGCCGGGCGCCAAGCCTTGCCGGACGCCAAGCCTTGCCGGGCTCCACAGGCCATCCCGGCAAGGATCTTGCCGGGGAAGCTGGCCTTCGGATTCCAGCTTTGCTTATCTGCTGATCCTCAGATCTCTGACTTGATGACTTCCTTGATAGCTTGAATCGACCTCGAGCTGTTCCCGGCAAGCCTTGCCGCAAGGATGGCTACAACTGCCCGTGCACAAGTACGGGGTACTAGTGGCCCAATACTTAGTACACCGACAGACGGCATGGTGACGGTGATGATGATGCTACCGACGCAGGGCTTCGCCTAAGCACCGCTACGATATGATCGAGGTGGATTATGGTGGAGGAGGGGCACCGCACACGGCTAAGAGATCAATGATCAATTGTTGTGTCTATGGGGTGCCCCCTGGCCACGTATATAAAGGATGGAGGGAGGAGGAGGCCGGCCCTCACAGGGCGCGCCCAAGATGTGGAGTCCTACTAGGACTCCCTAGTCCTAGTAGGATTCCACCTCCCACATGGAATAGGAAAAGGGGAAGGGAGAAGGAGAAGGAAGGAAGGGGGCGCCCCCTTTCCCTAGTCCAATTCGGACCAGTCCATGGGGAAGGGGCGCAGCCACCCTTGAGGCCTTTCTCTCCTTTCCCGTATGGCCCATTAAGGCCCAATACGAATTCCCGTAACTCTCCGGTACTCCGAAAAATACCTGAATCACTTGGAACCTTTCCGATGTCCGAATATAGCCTTCCAATATATCGATCTTTACCTCTCGACCATTTCGAGACTCCTCGTCATGTCCCCAATCTCATCCGGGACTCCGAACAAACTTCGGTCATCAAATCACATAAACTCATAATACCGATCGTCACCGAACTTTAAGCGTGCGGACCCTACGGGTTCGAGAACTATGTAGACATGACCGAGACACGTCTCCGGTCAATAACCAATAGCGGAACCTGGATGCTCATATTGGCTCCCACATATTCTACGAAGATGTTTATCGGTCAAACCGCATAACAACATACGTTGTTCCCTTTATCATCGGTATGTTACTTGCCCGAGATTCAATCGTCGGTATCTCAATACCTAGTTCAATCTCGTTACCGGCAAGTCTCTTTACTCGTTCCGTAATACATCATCCCGCAACTAACTCATTAGTTACAATGCTTGCAAGGCTTATAGTGATGTGCATTACCGAGTAGGCCCAGAGATACCTCTCCGACAATCGGAGTGACAAATCCTAATCTCGAAATACGCCAACTCAACAAGTACCTTCTGAGACACCTGTAGAGCACCTTTATAACCACCCAGTTACGTTGTGACGTTTGGTAGCACACAAAGTGTTCCTCCGGTAAACGGGAGTTGCATAATCTCATAGTCATAGGAACATGTATAAGTCGTGAAGAAAGCAATAGCAACATACTAAACGATCAAGTGCTAAGCTAACGGAATGGGTCAAGTCAATCACATCATTCTCCTAATGATGTGATCCCGTTAATCAAATGACAGCTCATGTCTATGGTTAGGAAACATAACCATCTTTGATTAACGAGCTAGTCAAGTAGAGGCATACTAGTGACACTCTATTTTGTCCATGTATTCACACATGTATCAAGTTTCCGGTTAATACAATTCTAGCATGAATAATAAACATTTATCATGACATAAGGAAATAAAATAATAACTTTATTATTGCCTCTAGGGCATATTTTCTTCAGTCTCCCACTTGCACTAGAGTCAATAATCTAGTTCACATCGCCATGTGATTTAACACCAATAGTTCACATCACCATGTGATTAACACCCATAGTTCACATCGCTATGTGACCAACACTCAAAGGGTTTACTAGAGTCAATAATCTAGTTCACATCGCCATGTGTTTAACACCCAAAGAGTACTAAGGTGTGATCAAGTTTTGCTTGTGAGAGAAGTTTAGTCAACGGGTCTGCCACATTCAGATCCGTATGTATTTTGCAAATTTCTATGTTTACAATGCTCTGCACGGAGCTACTCTAGCTAATTGCTCCCACTTTCAATATGTATCCAGATTGAGACTCTGAGTCATATGGATCGGTGTAAAAGCTTGCATCGACGTAACCTTTTACGACGAACTCTTTTATCACCTCCATAACCGAGAAATATTTCCTTAGTCCTCTTAGGTAACTAAGGATAACTTTGACCGCTATCCAGTGATCTATCCCTAGATCACTATCGTACCTCCTTGCTAAACTCATAGCAAGGCACACAACTGGTCTGGTACATAGCATGGCATACTTTATAGAACCTATGGCTGAGGCATAGGGAATTACTTTCATTCTCTCTCTATCACCTGCCGTGGTCTTGCTTTGAGTCTTACTCAACTTTATACCTTGAATACAGGCAAGAACTCTTTCTTTGACTGATACTTTTTGAACTCCTTCAAAACTTTGTCAAGGTATGTGCTTTGTGAAAGTCTTATTAAGCGTCTCGATCTATCCCTATAGATCTTGATGCTCAATACTTAAGCAGCTTCACCGAGGTCTTTTATTGAAAAATTCTTATTCAAGTATCCTTCTATGCTATCCAGAAATTCTATATCATTTCCAATCAGCAATATGTCATCCACATATAATATCAGAAATGCTACAGAGCTCCCACTCACTTTCTTGTAAATACAGGCTTCACCATAAGTCTGTATAAAACCATATGCTTTGATCACCTTATCAAAGCGTATATTCCAACTCTGAGATGCTTGCACCAGTCCATAGACGGATCGCTGGAGCTTGCACACTTTGTTAGCACCTTTAGGATTGACAAAACCTTCTGGTTGCATCATATACAACTCTTCTTTAATAAATCCATTAAAGAAATGTAGTTTTGACATCCATTTGCCAGATTTCATAAAATGCGGCAATTGCTAACATGATTCGGACAGACTTAAGCATCGATACGAGTGAGAAAATCTCATCGTAGTCAACACCTTGAACTTGTCGAAAACCTTTTGCGACAATTCGAGCTTTGTAGATAGAAGCACTACTATCAGCGTCTGTCTTCCTCTTGAAGATCCATTTATTCTCAATGACTTGCCGATCATCGGGCAAGTCAACCAAAGTCCATACTTTGTTCTCATACATGGATCCCATCTCAGATTTCATGGCCTCAAGCCATTTCGCGGAATCTGGGCTCATCATCGCTTCCTCATAGTTCGTAGGTTCATCATGGTCTAGTAACATGACTTCCAGAACAGGATTACCGTACCACTCTGGAGCGGAACGTACTCTGGTTGACCTACGAGGTTCTGTAGTAACTTGATCTAAAGTTTCATGATCATCATCATTAGCTTCCTCACTAATTGGTGTAGGCATCACTGGAACTGATTTCTGTGATGAACTACTTTCCAATTCAAGAGAAGGTACCACTACCTCATCAAGTTCTACTTTCCTCCCACTCACTTCTTTCGAGAGAAACTCCTTCTCTAGAAAGGATCCATTCTTAGCAACAAATATCTTGCCTTCGGATCTGTGATAGAAGGTGTACCCAACAGTTTCTTTTGGGTATCCTATGAAGACGCACTTATCCGATTTGGGTTCGAGCTTATCAGGCTGAAGCTTTTTCACATAAGCATCGCAGCCCCAAACTTTAAGAAATGACGCTTAGGTTTCTTGCCAAACCACAGTTCATACGGTGTCGTCTCAACGGATTTAGATGGTGCCCTATTAAACGTGAATGCAGCTGTCTCTAATGCATAACCCCAAAACAATAGTGGTAAATCGGTAAGAGACATCATAGATCGCACCATATCTAATAAAGTACGGTTACGACGTTCGGACACACCATTACGCTGTGGTGTTCCAGGTGGCGTGAGTTGCGAAACTATTCCACATTTTTTAAATGAAGACCAAACTCGTAACTCAAATATTTGCCTCCGCGATCAGATCGTAGAAACTTTATTTTCTTGTTACGATGATTTTCTACTTCACTCTGAAATTCTTTGGACTTTTCAAACGTTTCAGACTTGTGTTTCATTAAGTAGATATACCCATATCTGCTCAAATCATCTGTGAAGGTCAGAAAATAACGATACCCGCCGCGAGCCTCAATACTCATCGGACCGCATACATCGGTATGTATTATTTCCAATAAGTCCGTAGCTCGCTCCATTGTTCCGGCGAACGGAGTTTTAGTCATCTTGCCCATGAGGCATGGTTCGCAAGCATCAAATGATTCATAATCAAGTGATTCCAAAAGTCCATCAGTATGGAGTTTCTTCATGCGCTTTACACCAATATGACCTAAACGGCAGTGCCACAAATAAGTTGCACTATCATTACTAACTTTGCATCTTTTGGCTTCAGTATTATGAATATGTGTATCACTACGATCGAGATTCAATAAACCATTTACATTGGGTGTATGACCATAGAAGGTTTTTATTCATGTAAACAGAACAACAATTATTCTCTGACTTAAATGAATAACCGTATTGCAATAAACATGATCCAATCATATTCATGCTCAACGCAAACACCAAATAACATTTATTTTGCAATAAACATGATCCAATCATATTCATGCTCAACGCAAACACCAAATAACATTTATTTAGGTTCAACACTAATCCCGAAAATAGAGGGAGTGTGCGATGGTGATCTTATCAACCTTGGAATCTCTTCCAACACACATCGTCACCTCGTCCTCAACTAGTCTCTGTTCATTTTGCAACACCTGTTTCGAGTTACTAATCATAGCACCTGAACCGGTATCAAATACCCAGGGGCTACTATGAACACTAGTAAAATACACATCAATAACATGTATATCAAATATACCTTTGTTCACTTTGCCATCCCTCTTATCCGCCAAATACTTGGGGCAGTTCCGCTTCCAGTGACCAGTCCCTTTGCAGTAGAAGCACTCAGTTTCAGGCTTAGGTCCAGACTTGGGCTTCTTCCCGGGAGTAGCAACTTGCTTGCTATTCTTCTTGAAGTTCCCCTTCTTCCCTTTGCCCTTTTTCTTGAAACTAGTGGTCTTGTTAACCATCAACACTTGATGCTCTTTCTTGATTTCTACCTTCGTTGATTTCAGCATCACGAAGAGCTCGGGAATCGTTTTTTCATCCCTTGCATATTATAGTTCATCACAAAGTTCCAGTAACTTGGTGATAGTGACTAGAGAATTCTGTCAATTACTATCTTATCTGGAAGATTAACTCCCACTTGATTCAAGCAACTGTAGTACTCAGACATTCTGAGCACATGCTCACTGGTTGAGCTATTCTCCTCCATCTTGTAGGCAAAGTATTTGTCAGAGGTCTCATACCTCTCGACACGGGCATGAGTCTGAAATACCGATTTCAGCTCTTGGAACATCTCATATGCTCCGTGGCGTTCAAAATGTTTCTGAAGTCCCGATTCTAAGCCGTAAATCATGGCACACTAAACTATCAAGTAGTCATCATATCGAGCTTGCTAAATGTTCATAACGTTTGCATCTGCTCCTGCAATAGGTCTGTCACCTAGCGGTGCATCAAGGACATAATTCTTCTGTGCAGCAATGAGGATAATCCTCAGATCACGGAACTAGTCCGCATCATTGCTACTATCATCTTTCAACTTAGTTTTCTCTGGGAACATATCAAAATTCAAAGGAACAGTAGCACGGGCCATTGATCTACAACAACATAGACATGCAAAATACTATCAGGTACTAGGTTCATGATAAATTTAAGTTCAATTAATCATATTACTCAAGAACTCCCACTTAGATAGACATCTCTCTAATCATCTAAGTGATCACGTGATCCAAATCAACTAAACCATAACCGATCATCACGTGAAATGGAATAGTTTTCAATGGTGAACATCACTATGTTGATCATATCTACTATATGATTCACGCTCGACCTTTCGGTCTCAGTGTTCCGAGGCCATATCTGCATATGCTAGGCTAGTCAAGTTTAACCCGAGTATTCTGCGTGTGCAAAACTGGCTTGCACCCGTTGTAGATGAACGTTGAGCTTATCACACCCGATCATCATGTGGTGTCTCGGCACGACAAACTTTGGAAACGGTGCATACTCAGGGAGAACAGTTTTACCTTGAAATTTAGTGAGAGATTATCTTATAATGCTACCGTCAAACAAAGCAAAATAAGATGCATAAAGGATAAACATCACATGCAATCAATATAAGTGATATGATATGGCCATCATCATCTTGTGCTTGTGATCTCCATCTCCGAAGCACCGTCATGATCACCATCGTTACTGGCGCGACACCTTGATCTCCATCATAGCATCGTTGTCGTATCGCCAACTATTGCTTCTACGACTATCGCTACCGCTTAGTGATAAAGTAAAGCAATTACATTGCGATTGCATTGCATACAATAAAGCGACAACCATATGGCTCCTGCCAGTTGCCGATAACTCAGTTACAAAACATGATCATCTCATACAATAAAATATAGCATCATGTCTTGACCATATCACATCACAACATGCCCTACAAAAACAAGTTAGACGTCCTCTACTTTGTTGTTGCAAGTTTTACGTGGCTGCTACGGGCTGAGCAAGAACCGTTCTTACCTACGCATCAAAACCACAATGATAGTTCGTCAAGTTAGTGTTGTTTTAACCTTCACAAGGATCGGGCGTAGCCACACTCGGTTCAACTAAAGTTGGAGAAACTGACACCCGCTAGTCACCTTTGTGCAAAGCACGGCGGTAAAACCAGTCTTGCGTAAGCGTACGCGTAATGTCGGTCCGGGCCGCTTCATCCAACAATACCGCCGAACCAAAGTGTGACATGCTGGTAAGCAGTATGACTTGTATCGCCCACAACTCACTTGTGTTCTACTCGTGCATATAACATCTACGCATAAAACCAGGCTCGGATGCCACTGTTGGGGAACGTAGTAATTTCAAAAATTTCCTACGCACACACAGGATCATGGTGATGCATAGCAACGAGAGGGGAGAGTGTGTCCACGTACCCTCGTAGACTGAAAGCGAAAGCGTTAGCACAACGCGGTTGATGTAGTCATACGTCTTCACGATCCGACCGATCCAAGTACCGAACGCGCGGCACCTCCGAGTTCAGCACACGTTCAACTCGATGACGTCCCGCGAGCTCCGATCCATCAAAGCTTCACAGGAGAGTTTCATAAGCACGATAGCGTGGTGACGGTGATGATGATGCTACCGATGCAGGGCTTCGCCTAAGCACCGCTACGATATGATCGAGGTGGATTATGGTGGAGGGGGGGCACCGCACACGGCTAAGAGATCAATGATCAATTGTTGTGTCTATGGGGTGCCCCCTGGCCACGTATATAAAGGATGGAGGGAGGAGGAGGCCGGCCCTCACAGGGTGCGCCCAAGGTGTGGAGTCCTACTAGGACTCCCTAGTCCTAGTAGGATTCCACCTCCCACATGGAATAGGAAAAGGGGAAGGGAGAAGGAGAAGGAAGGAAGGGGGCGCCCCCTTTCCCTAGTCCAATTCGGACCAGTCCATGGGGAAGGGGCGCAGCCACCCTTGAGGCCTTTCTCTCCTTTCCCGTATGGCCCATTAAGGCCCAATACGAATTCCCGTAACTCTCCGGTACTTCGAAAAATACCCGAATCACTCGGAACCTTTCCGATGTCCGAATATAGCCTTCCAATATATCGATCTTTACCTCTCGACCATTTCGAGACTCCTCGTCATGTCCCCGATCTCATCCAGGACTCCGAACAAACTTAGGTCATCAAATCACATAAACTCATAATACCGATCGTCACCGAACTTTAAGCGTGCGGACCCTACGGATTCGAGAACTATGTAGACATGACCGAGACACGTCTCCGGTCAATAACCAATAGCAGAACCTGGATGTTCATATTGGCTCCCACATATTCTACGAAAATCTTTATCGGTCAAACCGCATAACAACATACGTTGTTCCCTTTGTCATCGGTATGTTACTTGCCCGAGATTCGATCGTCGGTATCTCAATACCTAGTTCAATCTCGTTACCGGCAAGTCTCTTTACTCGTTCCGTAATACATCATCCCGCAACTAACTCATTAGTTACAATGCTTGCAAGGCTTATAGTGATGTGCATTACCGAGTGGGCCCAGAGATACCTATCCGACAATCGGAGTGACAAATCCTAATCTCGAAATACGCCAACTCAACAAGTACCTTCGGAGACACCTGTAGAGCACCTTTATAACCACCCAGTTACGTTGTGACGTTTCGTAGCACACAAAGTGTTCCTCCGGTAAACGGGAGTTGCATAATCTCATAGTCATAGGAACATGTATAAGTCATGAAGAAAGCAATAGCAACATACTAAACGATCAAGTGCTAAGCTAACGGAATGGGTCAAGTCAATCACATCATTCTCCTAATGATGTGATCCCGTTAATCAAATGACAACTCATGTCTATGGTTAGGAAACATAACCATCTTTGATTAACGAGCTAGTCAAGTAGAGGCATACTAGTGACACTCTATTTTGTCTATGTATTCACACATGTATCAAGTTTCCGGTTAATACAATTCTAGCATGAATAATAAAAATTTATCATGACATAAGGAAATAAAATAATAACTTTATTATTGCCTCTAGGGCATATTTCCTTCATGGAGTAGTGGGAGCGAGGTGGGCGGCGGTCAAAGGGCTGGCTCGCCTCCCGGTGAGCCTGCGCAGCGGACTACTGCATACCTACCATCATTTCACACAACTACTAACACGCCCCCCGCTGACACTGCGTAGCGAACACGCGCATACCTCGGCCTCCCGGTCTGCCTGCGTGGCGGACTGCTAGCATGCGTCTCGTCACCTCACGCATGCTTGTACGGCACACGGGACGCATGGTGGCACGTATTATATTGATTTTTTCCTTTTTGATGATTAATTCTGCCGCTTTATTGTCTAAACGAAGCACGGCACGTACATTGTTGGTCTAATGCACACGGTTCAAATAAAGAGTCCATTTGCGATATTGGTTGCTAATTATTGATAATTTCCTATCTGTAAGAAGATTATATCAAAACTTGTCTCAAATTTGAAAAAAAAAATATCACAGTCTATTGGTGTCCATATGACACCACGATAAGTTTCATTAATTTCAAGTTAGTTTTGGATTTACTGGATTTTAAAATCAAGATTCTCGATGTTAGAAATTTATTGCATGGGGACTAAACATGCACCAAGGGACACGTACACATATGATTTTCCAATCCATTTCGGTGCACTATCACGGGTCTCATGTAGCTCAAATTTGATTTTTGCACATTAAATCCCTGGGAAATCAATCAATGTATAAAAACGGACAAATGTTATCTATTTTTTTTCAATTTTTAACACTAAACTCCTTTGGTCGCATGCTCGCTGCAGAAAAAGTTTGACATGCATCTTTGGGCCACATGCACGTGGTGGTCCTAGGACACTCACTCGCGTGTGACTCTCTCTATGGGCCCGCGAGGTCGTTGTCCAACACTATGACCTGCGGTGAGAGAGGTTAATTTGACCAACAAGGATGATCATTTTTTGGTTTTTGTTATGTACGGTAGGAGTATATATAGTACACGTCGAAGAGGGTGGGGACAACATATACTACGCGTCATATAGGACAGTCACTCACGTGCGATGCTTCCATTCGTGGGCCCGCGAGGTTGTCCTGCATCAGTTTGACCCAACGAGAGAGGTTAATTTGACCAACAAGGAGGTTTCTTTTGGGTTGTGTTGCGGTAGGAGTATATAGTACGCGTCGAAGAGGGGAGGAGGGGGGCAGCACATACTACACACATGTCATGACTGATCTCGCTCTGTGTGGGGACTTTTCAGTTTCCGAGGCAGGTGCCACAAAGAAGTTGTTCATATTGGGTATTAAAAACATCACCAACACCTTTGGCCACGTGCAGACAATGGTTGTCACTCACTCGCCTGCGATGCTTCCCTCCATCGGCCCACGAGGTCATCGTCCATCTAATATATGACAGAACGAGAAAGGTAATTTGACAAACAAGGAGGATTATTTTCGGTTTGTGTTACGGTACGTAGGAGTATATATTACGCATCGAACAGGGGAGGGGGCCAGTATACTGCGCATCATGAACCTCGCTTCATGTGGGGGACTTAAAGGTTTCCGAGGCAGGTGCCACATCAAAGTTCTACGTATATATTAGGCATTCAAACATCTCAACCACACATCTCCATACATGTGTTTGGCCCACATGCAAGCGATGGCGTTTGTCCTCTAGCACTCACTCATGGGGTTATCGGCGAGATGCTTCGTCCATCTGTGTGTGCCCGCTTGGTCAATCACTTTGACCGACAGCGATACAGGTTAATTTCACTTATAATTAAGAGGGGATTAAATTTTGGTTCATCTTATACGGTATGGTACATGCATGTCATGATGTGAGATAACATATTATACTTTGAGCGCATGTGTATGCATGAATCCCTCCCACCAGATCGAAGTGGGGGGCGAGCACGCGACGCGTCATGAACCTCTCTCTGTGTGGAGACTGTGCGATTTTCGACGCATGCATGCGCCACATCAAAATGTTGTGCTTTTGGTATTCAAACATATATGCATGCATCACGCATGTCCATACATATGTTTGGGTCACATGCATGCAGTGGTTGTCTTTGGACACTCTCCCTTGCTTGGTTATCATCGACGGCCTATATATTCGTGGGCCCGCATGGACGTCCATCACTTCGACCAACAACGAGAAAGGTTACCAGGGTGGATTCTTCTTCTCTTGGTTCGCGTTACCGTACAGTCGTACGTCGATCATGGTGAGATTCGAGACCTAAGTTTGAGGGCATGCATACACATCAATCCCTATATATATATATATATATATAGTATACGCGTCGTGAACCCTCGCTCCGTGTGGGGGCTTTTCGGTTCCAAAAGCATGGCGCCACGTCAAAGTTGTGCATTGGATATATTCAAACACCACATAACACTTCATACATATGTTTGGGCCACATGAACGTGGTGGTTGTCTTCCGGCACTCCATCGCGTGGTTATCGGCGACAAGCTAGCCTATTTGTGGGGCCGCGTGTGGACGTCCATGCATGACTTTGACCCAACAACGAGAGAGGTTATACGACCAAGGTGGTTATTCTTCTTGGTCAGTGTTACAATACGCCTTGGTGAGATGCCCCTCCCACCGACTCAAAGTGTGTGTGGGGGGGCATGGTGCTACTTCGCACTAGATGAACCTCCGTGGGGTCGGGGATGTCCGGTTAATTTGTGATACACATGTGCCACATCAAATTTGTGATTTGGTTATTTAAATATCACACCACACCATTTTCACACACACACACACACACACACACACACACACATATATATATATATATATATATATATATTGGGCCACACGCAGGTGTGGTTCGTATGTGGTATCACCCATCTCACGCCACAAGCACACATCTGTGGGCCCATACACGGTCCACATTTGACCGGAAGTAAAAGGGGGGGTTGACCATGATGTACTCCTTTCGGTTTTGTGTTACGGTAGGGTGAGATGTCAGACCTAGCTATTTGGGGGCATGCGTTCATAGCTAGGATTCCCCTCCCACCAACACGAAGTGTGTGTGGGGGGCTAGCAATAATAACGTGTGCTTTGTGCGACAGGTGCCACATCAAAGTTGTGCATTGGGTATTTGAACATCAAACCACTCTTTTCATACATATATTTGGTCCACATGCAACTGTGTTCGTGTTCTGACCCTTTCCCGCATTTTTTTGCCAAATTTATAAACATCAGATGAGTCGGACGTAGCAACCGTCAGCGATCAGGTACGCAACAGACATGATTCCCTAGGACAACCCGTGTGCCACGCCCTGCCCCTATCACCCACATCATCACAGTAGATTGGGCTCCACGAGGCTTCCCTCCCGCTCTCGAAAATATCTACTCCCTCGCAATCTCAAAAATACCTACCCACCTAGAGGGTTTTTCTGTTTGATAGCACACGATTAGTATGTGTGGACCGTGTGAGATGTATGTTACTCCCGCTCTGCTTCAATCAATAGATCCAAATTTTCAGTAGCTCCGGCATTTTACTCCCGCCTACATCCCTCGCAATCTCAAAAATATCTGCTCGGCTGGAGTGTTTTTCTGTTTGATAGCACACGATTATTATGTTTCAACCGTGTGTGATGTTTGTTACTCCCGCCCCGCTCTGCTTCAATCCCTTGATCCAAATTTTTGGTAGCCCCGCCATTTTACTCCCGCCTAGTAAAATTTTCAGTACCCGCGACATTTCCTCAAACACCACCTTGGACCCCCTCCACACATACACCCCAAATCCTTTGCTCACCCCAAATCCCCCGCTCACACACATAAACACCACTCCTCCCTCGCCTGAAACCTAGCTACGTCGGTGAGGTGGCCACCGAGGAAGCTGACAACGATGACTGGACGCAGCCTTTCAATCAGTGGGCTAGAGTATTCTGGCATGTCGCGGACGCCGGCTACCACATCGAGGTCATCGACAGCGACGGCTTGACGCGGGCTGTGTCATAGGTTAAGTTGCCCACCCCCAACCCCTCGGGTTTGACATCCGTCGATCTCATCGATGGCCCTGCCGCTAATCTCCTGTGGCTCGTTATGAATAATTTGCCATCCTTCATCGCCATGGAGCCCCTTTTGTCATTTTTAAAGACGTTCTGCGACGTTGGCTTGGGATCCTCAGCTGCCAAGTCAGACCTCATCGACAGCGACCACGAGGAGGAGCCAATCTGTGACAAGTGAGGAAACCCATGATTTGTTTTGCCATGCCTCTTCACCGGGGGAATCCCATGATTTGTTTTCTCAAACCCCTTTTGTAGTGAGAACCTGTACAGTATTTATTGCTATATTTGGTTGTTTGCATTACGCCTTGTTTATTTCTACGATTTTTGGTTCTTCGGTTGTTTGTAGTTAGCATATATCTAGTTTCAATTGCCATCTTTGGTTGTTCGTTGTATGCTTTGTTTATTTCAGTTATTCAGAATGTGTTGTTCTATATGTGCCAGTATAAACTGTGCAGTTCAATTTCATCAATACTAATTTTAACAATAGCTCTATGAATGACTATATTTGGTTGTTGTTAATCATGTTGTACTCCCTCCGGTCCTTTTTAGTTCGCATATAAGATTTGTCTAAAGTCAAGCCTCGTAAAGTTTGACCAACTTTACAGAATAAAATACCAACATTCACAACATGAAATCAATATCAGTAGATGTGTCATGACTTAAATTTTCATATTGTATAACTTTAGCATGGTAGATGTTGATATTTTTTCATATAAATATGGTCAAACTTTATGAAGTTTGACTTCAGACAATTCTTATATGCAGAGTAAAAAGGACCGAAGGGAGTATTTAACACACCTTTCCATTTGATTTAACAATAACTAGTGTACTTAGACCTGCACAATACAAGTTTGAATGACTATGTTTGCTTGTTTTTAAATATTAGGCATGTTGCAGTTAATAACACGCCTTTCCACTTCTTGTTTTTCTTAACTAGCATGCTTAAACCTTCACCCTGAAGCTATCATTTGGAGATTATGTTCTCTATCATGGATATATTTGGTTGATGTTTAGCCTGTTGTGCTTAACATGCCTTTAGATGTACTTACACAGGACAATATTGGGAACATCTGTTGTTTACCATCGAGGTTAGTTTCATCCCATGGCTTATATATACTCACTGTTCAGGATATCGATAGCTGGTACCATATGGGCCGGGGGCTGATAAGGGATTAATCATTGAATCGGACATTTAACTGAATATATCTGTAACCCATTTATCGGTAGGTTAACTAGGGTCATATCTAACATATCTGAGGCTACATAGCAAGATGCATTGTACTGAATGACTAAATATGCAATCCTAGGCCACACAGCAACAAGGGTTGTTTGGTTCTTTGCCATACAATGTTGCCAAACTTGCCAAAGGGTTAGTTCTTCAAAACGAGAGCCACAATTTGGCACGCCTAAAAGAATCTTGCCACACTTTTTGAGTGTATGTGATGTGGGACCATAGTGTGGCTTGCCTAAGATGTGGCTTGAACCAAACACACACCTAACCTTAGGTGTGGCAACCTTTGGCAAACGAAGTCTCAAACAAAGAGTTTTACCTTAATGTTCTGATGATGTCTAGATATACATAGAAGAGCAGCAAGAACACCAACAACACATCAGCAGTTAACTGCAGTTAATTGGCTGATATTTGTACAAATGTAATAAACTCCCTCCACCCCATAATATAAGGTGTTTATTCATCCACACCGTGAATATATTGGATGCTATAAGATCTTGTATAATGGGATGGAAGGAGTGTTGTACTACATCATATTGCAATTGCGGTTTAGCTTCTAATGTTAACTTGGTGCTTTTAGGTACATGTCATTGGTAAAGATCCGTGCTTCGACCCTTTCTGCGTATGGGGTAATGAGATATTGATGAACTAGCATCAAGTGAGGAAACTGATAAAGATTGTTACTAAAATGGGTCAAAAGATGGCAATTAAACTATTTGTTTACACTTTATCCAAGACAACAGTGAACTGCGGCATCGTAAGTAAGAACTCTGCAGCCTTCTTTTTATTGCCCATAATGAGTTGTGTTAGATACAATGTCTGAATATTTTTCCTTTGCAGTGGTTCTTGAAGCAGTTTACTCAAGACTACCTCTCAAACTACATGATTGGTGGGCATGCAAAGGTTAAAGTATTTCTACCATAACACAATGACTATCTAGATGCCCTCATGAGTCATGAAGACAGTGAAGGATGGGCGGCCGACCATCACAAGGGGTTGGACTGAGTCGTGAGTGCCTTCTACATGGAGGAGAGCACAATACAGGCATTCCGCTTCACCTAGTTCAGCAACCAGAATATCTTTTTCATCTTTCTTTACCGTGTTTAATGGTACAAGTATACAACCCTGGTTCATCATTCTTTATTTGGTGCTTATGTAATTCTTGAACATTTGTATCTGTGAATCGAATAATGCATTGGTTTTTTAACCTGATGGATATGAATAAAGTTATAGCCAACTTTCAAATTCAAATTTGGTACAATTTTAAATAGCAGTGATTTAATTAGGGTCGAAATAAGCTTTGCAGGTCGTTACGGCTCACATGGTCTGTAAAGCACAAACGTGTGTGATGTACATGTACTTCCGACACGGTTTGCGGAGAGGAAACGTGTGCGACCATGAATACAGTTGTCGCTTGCTAAGCGTGTGTGATGTCAGACAATATCACAAATGGTGCGGGCAAACTAACTGTTTGTGATAGTCGCCTTATCGTACACCGTTTACAATCATGAACTGTTTCGGATGTCGTAGGCATCGTAAACGTTGCACCACATAATAGTGTGTGCGATAGTTATCCTGTACGACACTGGTACGATGGTCTGATGTTTCGTAATCCTATCCGACACTCGTACGATGATTAGGTAATCTTCTTAATTAAAGATCGCATATGGTTCGGGAGAAGTGAATGTGTGTGATAGTCTCCTGATCGCACACGCTTGGCAATCATGAACTGTTTGTGATGGAGTGCGCATCATAAACGTTGCACCACATAATAGCATGTGCAATGGTAATGCCAGTGCACACGAGTAGCAAAGATGGAGCATTTGGGATATTCGATATATCACAAACAGTTGTGTGAAGAATCGCATTTGGGATAGATGCCCGCATTGCATACGTTTAGTTATGCAAAACGTATGCATTCCTACTACCTATCCTTGACGGTTTTTGGGTCGTGTGGGAAAGACCCCCCTATCGCCCACACTCACTAGGCGACGGTTTAAAATGCCATCGCGGAAAGGGGTTAAAAACTGTTTGTATAGCAGCTCGTTGTACCAGTGAACCCATGTAGGTATTGAAAGTGCAAAACTCCAAAGGATTGCTCCCAACTCTTGATGGACTACATCAACATTGAGCATCCACATCTTCACTACCTACATGAAGTCATCATTGACAAAACCCAAGGTTAGTTTATCCCTCTTTGGGGGGATATCACATCTAGGGGGAGCTTTGTTCTAAAAATTGAGCTAAAGCAACTCTAATGGTGTGAACACATTAATGCTTTATGTAAAAGTGGCAACCCCACTTGTGCTTAAACGATGAGTATGACCTATGATCAAATGTTCTCATTTGACTCCTAAGTCAATATACTCAAATTTAGATGACCTAGTCATCGCCAATTGCTTCATAGATGCTAGAATTGGTTGTGCATGTTTGACACATATTTCACTTGCTATTATTATTATGTGAGCATGTTGGTTGCATATTTACTCCATTCGAGGACATCCATTTGTTGTTTTGATTTTCTTGGTTTTTCTGACCAAGTGGATGTACAAGAATGCCTAAGAACCTTCTCTATCTATCTATGATTTTCTTGTCTCAAACTCTTTTCATGCTATATCACAAAAAAAGAACAAGTCTTTTTCAGACCCTCCGGGTGAGGAGCACTCGGAGCCACCGATCCGACAAGGGCTGACCTCCAAAACCTTCTTCATGTATTTCGGTCAGACCAACACACTCAAACTCGGCTGAACCGAAATCATTTAGATTGATCTAGGTTTTCATCTCGGTGCTACCGATTAGACCATCTCGGCGTCACTGATTTGCTGTAACTGCAAGCAGTTGCACGTCTCGGTGCCACCAATTTGTTCCACTCGGTGCCACTGATAGCATACGGGTATATATACTCAGCGCGACCGTATGTTGAAATTTCTTCAAATGCTACGACTCCGCACCCCATTGTTGTCGCCTCCCTGGTCTCTGGATCGTCTCCTTCGTCTCCAGCTCGCCTTCGCCGCCATCAACGGCAATCTGCCCCGCTGTTGCCGCCGTAGAGGATCTCCACCAAGTTAGGGTGAGATTTGACCCCCTTGTGCTTCACTTTTCCGATTCAATGCACAGGGGTTTTTGCCATGTATCTTGCCACGAATGAGATTCTTCTATCCACCAAATTAGTTCCATAGAATAGATTCGAGCAAAGATTTTAGGTTTAGGTTTCCGCCGAACGCATCTCAGACCGACCGATTAGGAATTTTCGGTTCCACTGATTTGGCACTGGCCATTGCACTAGTACATCTCGGTTCCACCGAAACGTACTAATCGGTGAGACCGAAAGTAAAGTTTCAGTGAAACCCTAGCAACTCGGAGACACCGAACCACATCTCGGTATCACCAAAATGACCAACTCGGTAGCTCCGAAATGCATTCTGTGAAATCTTAGAACTAAGATTTGAACTCAATTTTTGGAAAAACATCTGCTTTTTGTGATAACTCATCTACTCTGCCCATGCCTATCTATTCACAGGGTCTATTTGCAAGATGTCAAGTGCAAGTAATAGTCAGAATGAGTCAGATCAGAATGTTGATCTTAGTGAAGGGTCTAGTACAGTAGAGAGCTATGATGAAGGCAGCAGGAGCACTCCTAGCAATCTGCCTAAGGCTGCCAAAAGGACTAGGAAGAACAAGGGCTCAGACAAAAAGGATGAGGACTTCTAGCCTAAGGAAGAGACCTCAAAGAAGACAATGGTTCCTACGGGCTATGGCACAGCAGCCACCACAAAACTATCTGCCCGCACCAAGGAGAGATCTGCTGTAAGGAAAGTCCCTCTGTCAAAGGCAGACAAAGCCTCAGCTCCCAAAGAGACCATGACATTCACACTTGAGGAGCCAAGTGATGCAGAGGCTACTGCAACAAAGAAGAAGAGGGTGAGGAAGACAATTGCTCGAGTTATTGGCAGACCCTCCATGATGATTGATGATGATTAGGAGGAGGAACCTACTGCAGATGCACCTCCAGCAGAGACTCAGAAGCTAATGTCAGATGCTATGAAGTCAGGTGCTCCCTCCAAGCCCAAGTCCAAACCCAAAGCACCAGCTCCTAAGAGGTCAACCAGAAACATCTCCGCTGCTAAGAAGAACAAGGCCCCAGTGCCTGAGGTTGAGATGGATGATGAGCCACTAGTGCTCAGGAAGCTAAAGCCCAAGATTCTAGACCATGCCAATGCTCATCCAGTAGTCGAGAACATGATGCTCAGGAAAGACAAAGGTCTGCATGAGTGGAGGAAGATTGATCCATATTCTGTCAGGAGGAGGACTGCTTGTGACTATCGCTTTCACACCAGAGAGCAACACGATTTCTATGAGACATGAAGTGGGTGGACTGGAAATACATTGATGCCAATGAAGACTATTTCCCCCATGTTCATGAGAGTTTCAAGCTTGCAGGAGTGGATTCCTTTGTTGGTCAGAAGCTCACCAAGTGGAATGACGAGATGATCATGCAATTCTACTCCACATCTCATTTCTATCCAGATGGGAGGATTGCATGGATGACTGAGGGTTCCAAGTACCAGTCAACTATCTCTGAGTGGGTTGAACTTCTTGATGCTCCTGAGGAAGAAGAAAATGACATTGACGTGTACAGGAAACCCAGGATGGACCACAACTCTATGGCAAACATGTACAAGGAAACCCCTGCTAAGGATGTTGAGAGTCATAAGCTTGGCTCTGTAAAGAATTTGCTTGCTGGTTTGGCCACTACAAATACTATCTTGAAGCATACTCTTTTGCCCCAAGTCCATAGGTGACAAGATGATCCGTGGCCACTCCATCAACTTGCTACATCTGTTTGACACCCCTCAGAAGTTCAAAGTCATGAGTTTGATAGTAGAGACAATCAAAAGGACAGATGCTGATCAGAAGAGATCTTGTGGATATGCTCCACATATTCATATGCTCATCAACTCCAAGGTTGGAATGAGAACTTATCTACTTGATCATGAGCACCTTCCACTTCAGCCTGAGTTTGAAGATAATGTGGTGGTGATGGATGCTTCACACCCTACATATGTTGAGGCTCAAGAGAAGATCCAGGCAACTGTTGCAACAAGAGCCGCTCAAGAGGCCACATCACCCAATTCTCCCATAGCCAACCTCAAGTACAAGAATGACTAGATGACATATCTGTTAGAGGCACCCCTGAGGATTGAGAAGAGTTTGGCCAACATTTCCAAGAACCACGAGAGCCTAGAGCGGATAGTCGAGACTAAGGTTAATGATCTTGATGTAAAGATCACAAAGGTTCAGACTATTGTGGAGAAGCTCAGAGATGATGTCGAGGCAGCTAGAGCCGCTGCAGAGGACAGTGGAGATGAGCGACCTACCACTGAGAGGTTTCAGGCAGTGCCTAGGGCACCTAGATCTTCAGCCGTGCCAGTTGCAGATATGAGGACCACTCACTCTGCACCTATTGCTACTACTCCAGTGCCACCTCCAGTATCTACTCCACCAGCCCAGCAGACATCAGCTAAAGCATTTGTGGACGCACTCATCTCAACACCATCTATGCACACCGAAGCCACCAGCCAGAAGTCACCTTCAGGAGCTGCCGAGGATCGTGCCTAAAGAGACACATAGCTCTATACCTTTTCGAACTTTTTGGTACTTGTTGCTTAAGGGGGAGAAATTGTATAGATCATTAGGCTACGAGAGAGAGTGTCTCGCTTTTACTCATTGGTTTTTCTCGAATTCTTGCTAGTTTGTCTGTTTGATTTGTGCTACTTTGGTTGTTATGCTTGAGAGATACTACGTTTGTCTTGTGTGATTGATCATATTATGCTTCATGTGTGCTTAATGCTTATCTCTATGATTATTTGTGTATGATCATGCACTTATGTTTTTGGTGATGCGTGCATATTATTTCACTCATATCATTTTGTTTGCTCCACCAAGATGTATGTGACATGGAAGAGTGACCCATGATCCTAATAGATTCTGCATTTGCATTCAAATGCAATTTTTTTAATTATGCACAAATTCAGGGGGAGCTCTTGCTTATCACATACTTCTCAAAGCGACGATGTATTTCATTCATTTAATCATTTGTCAAAGCTTTGATCTATATGTTGTCATCAATTGCCAAAAAGGGGGAGATTGAAAGTGCAACTAATCCTCGGGTGGTTTTGGTAGTTCATAACAACATATATCTCATTGAACTAATGTCCATTCAAGATAAATATTTCAGGATGTTCAATGATTGGCATGGCATGGAATAGAGATTTGGACCCCTCAAAATGATAAGGACAAGGATTGGCAAAAGCTCAAGACTCTACATTTTTGTTTAAGTGATCCAAGATCACATTGAGTCCATAGGAAAGCCAATACTATTAAAAGGGGATGAGGTGTTGCTTAATGACCTACTTGCTCAAAGTGCTTAGTAATATTGCTCCAAAACCCTCAGCCACTCTCTCTCTCCAAATATGTCCAAAACCTAATTCCAACTCGGCCCCACGGATATTTCCTATTAGGAGCCACCAAGTTCATCTTGACATAGCCACTACCAAAACCCTAACAATTCGGTCACACCGATACGGATCTCGGTCCCACCAAGATGGCCTTGCCAACTCTATGTTGCTTGTTGCAATTATTTTGGTTCCACCGAGATGTTGCAATCGGTCTCACCGAGCTGGCTTGACTAAGTGTTGCCTTATTGCTTCACTTCGGTCCCACCGAGTTGTTCCCGTCGGTCCCACCGAGATTCCCAACGTTCATATTTTTGTACAGATCGGTGCCATCGAGTTTTCTGATCGGTGCCACCGAGATGGGTCAAAAGTGTGTAACGGTTGGATTTTGTGTGGAGGATATATATAGCCCTCCACCCCTTCTTCCTCATTGAGGAGAGCCATCAGAACGTGCCTACACTTCCACCATTCATTTTCTGAGAGAGAACCACCTACTCATGTGTTGAGATTAAGAGATTCCATTCCTACCATTTGAACCTTGATTTCTAGCCTTTCCTAAGTTGCTTTCCACTCAAATCCTTCTTCCACCATAGCCAAATCTATGAGAGAGAGTTGAGTGTTGGGGAGACTATCATTTGAAGCACAAGAGCAAGGAGTTCATCATCAACACACCATCTATTACCTTTTGGAGAGTGGTGTCTCCTGGATTGGTTAGGTGTCGCTTGGGAGCCTCCGACGTGATGTGGAGCTGAACCAAGAAGTTTGTAAGGGCAAGGAGATCGCCTACTTCGTGAAGATCTATCCGAGTGAGGCAAGTCCTTTGTGGGTGATGGCCATGGTGGGATAAACAAGGTTGCTTCTTCGTGGACCCTTCGTGGGTGGAGCCCTCCGTGGACTCGTGCAGCCGTTACCCTTCGTGGGTTGAAGACTCCATCAACATGGACGTATGATAGCACCACCTATCGAAACCATGCCAAAAATCTTCGTGTCTCCATTGTGTTTACCTTCTCCAAACCCTTCCCTTTACCTTCAAATGCAATGTTTTACATTCCGTTGCTATACTCTTAGAATTGCATGTGTAGGTTGATTGCTTGACTTATCATAATTGCTAAAATCTACCCACAACTAAAATTGGGAAAAGGAAAGATTTTTATTTGATCAAGTAGTCTAATCACCCCCCTCTAGACATACTTTCGATCCTACAACTTTGCTTCGAGGGCTAATAAACTTTCGCAATAAGTATGTGAGTTCTTTATGACTAATGTGAGTCCATGGATTATACGCACTCTCACCTTTCCACAATTTGCTAGCCTCTTCGGTACCGTGCATTGCCCTTTCTCACCTCGAGAGTCGGTGCAAATTTCACCGGTGCATTCAAACCCCGTGATATGATACGCTCTATCACACATAAGCATCCCTATAACTTCCTCAAAATAGCCACCATACCTACAAATCATGGCATTTTCATAGCCATTCCGAGATATATTGCCATGCGACTTCCATCATCATCATATACATGACTTGAGCATTCATTGTCATATTGCTTTGCATGATCATATAGCTGACATAGTATTTGTGGCTCAGCTACCGTTCATCATTTTTTATGCATGTTACGCTAGATCATAGCACATCTTGGTACACCGCTAGAGGCATTCATATACAGTCATATTGTTCTAGTATCGAGTTGTAATTTTTTATTTCTTTTGAGTTGTAAGTAAATAGAAGTGTGATGATCATCATATTCATTATTAGAGCATTGTCCCAAGTGAGGAAAGGATGATGGAGGCTATGATTCCCCCACAAGCCGGGATGAGACTTCGGACGAAAAAAAGGAAAAAAGAAGAAGAAGAAAAATGAGAGAAAAAGAGAGAAGGGGCAATCTTATTATCCTTTCCACACTTGTGCTTCAAAGTAGCACCATGTTTTTTCATGTAGAGAGTCTCCTGTGTAGTCACTTTCATATACTAGTGGGAATTTTTCATTATAGAACTTGGCTTGTATATTTCGATGATGGGCTTCTCAAATGCCCGAGGTTTTCATGAGCAAGCAATTTGGATGCACACCCACTTAGTTTTCATATTGAGATTTCATACACTTATAGCTCTAAGTGCATCCATTGCATGGCAATCCCTACTCCTCGCGTTGACATCAATGGATGGGCATCTCCATAGCCCGTTGATTAGCCGCATCAATGTGAGACTTTCTTTCTATTTTTTGTCTTCTCCATATTTACCCCTATCATCATACTCTATTCCACCCATAGTGTTATGTCCATGGCTTGCGCTCATGTATTGCGTGGGGGTTGAAAAAGCTGAAGCGCGTTAAAAAGTACGAACCAATTGCTCGGCTTGTCATCGGGGTTGTGCATGATAAATATTTTCACTGGTACAGCGAGGTGCTATACAAACGGTTTTTAACCCCTTTCCGCGGTGGCATTTGGAACCGTCGCCAAGTGAGTGTGGGCGATAGGGGGGTCCTTCCCACACGACCCAGAAACCGTCGGGGATAGGGAGCCTTGATGCATATACAGTAGTCGCTACTCGTTTGTGCTCGCATTGCCATCGCAGTCGGTATTCTGTGGTGCTACATTTACGATGTGCGGCCCATCACAAACGGTTCACTATTATAGAACGTGTATGATAAACAGATAATCACACACATTCGCTTTTCCCAAACCGTATGCGATAACTAATTAAAAAGATTAGCTAATCGTCGTACGAGTGTCGGACAGGATTACGAAACGTCAGACCGTCGTAACATCATCGTACACGACAACTACCGCACACGCTATTCTGTGGTGCAAAGTTTACGATGCATACCACATCAAAAATAGTTCATGGTTGTGAATCATGTACGATAAGGCAACTATCACAAATGTTTAGTTTGCCCGCACTGTTTGTGATTTTGTCTGACATCGCACACGCTTTGCAAACGGCAAGTGTGTGCATGCTTGCACACGTTTCCTCTCTGTGAACCGTGTCGGATTATGGTGTATATCGCAAACGTTTGTGTTTTACCAACCGTGTGTGACGTAATGACCTGCAGAGCGTAATTTCACTTTAATTTAATTGCTGGTATTTCAAATTGTATCGGATTTGAATTTGAATGTATGTTATAGCTTTATTCATATCCATCAGGTTCAAACAACCAATGCATTATTCGATTCATAGGTACATATGTTCAAGAATTACATAAGAACCAAATAAAGAATGATGAACGACAGTTGTATACTTGTACTATTAAAGACGGTAAAGAAAGAGGCGAAATACATTCTGGTTGCTGAACAAGGTGAAGCGGAATGCCCATATTGTGCCCTCCTCCATGCAGAAGGCACGCACGACTCTAGTCCAACCCCTTGTGATGGCCGATCGCCCATCCTTCACGGTCTTCATGAAAACATCCAGATAATCATCGTGTTCTGGTAGAAATACTTTAACCTTTGCATGCCCACCAATCATTTAGTTTGAGAGGTAATCTTGAGTAAACTGCTTTGGGAACCACTGCAAAGGAAAAAGATTCAGACATTGTCATCTAACACAACTCATTATGGGCAGTAAAAAGAAGGCTGCAGAGTTCTTACTTACCATCCTGCAGTTCACTGTTGTCTTGGATAAAGTGTAAACAAATAGTTTAATTGCCATCTTTTGACCCATTTTACTAACAATCTTTATCAGCTTCCTCACTTGATGCTGGTTCATCGATATCTCATTGCCCCATACGCAGAAAGGGTCGAAGCGTGGATCTTTACCAATGACATATGTACCTAAAAGCACCAAGTTAATATTAGAAGCTAAACAGCAATTGCACAATGATGTAGTACAACACTCTTTTATAATATCTTATAACATCCAATATACTCACATATTAGATGAATTAACATTTATATTATGGGCCAGAAGGAGTTTATTGCATTCTTACAAATTATCGGCTGATTAACTGCTGTTGTATCCATGGGTTAGAGTTAGTTTGAGCTAGTTCGGGCTCAAATAGCCCTAAAGTATATCCAAACATGAGGGCTAGTTTGAGATAGTTGCATCTAACCCACCCAAAAAAACTATCCAGCCCAAGAGGTGCTAATTGGAGCTAGTTCTCCTAGTGCATTTATTATCAATCTAACCCTGTCATCCAAACACCTCTTTGGATGGAGTTAGTTCAGGGTTAGTCATGAGCTAGAAACTAACTCTAACCTCTAGCTAAGTTGAGTATCCAAACAGGGCTGTGTTGTTGTTGTTGCTGCTGCTCTTCTACGTATATCTAGACATCATCAGAACATTAAGGTAACACTCTTCCTTGTTGCTATGTAGCCTAGGATTGCATATTTAGACATTAAGTACAGTGCATGTTGCTATGTAGCCTCAGATATATTACATATGGCCCTAGTTAACCTAATGATAAATGGGTTACAGATATATTCAGTTAAAAGTCCGATTCACCGATTAGTCCCTTATCAGCCCCCGGCCTATATGGTACCAGCTACCGATATCCTGAACGGTGAGTATATATAAGCCATGGGATGAAACTAACCTCGATGGAAAACATCAGTCGTTCCCAAAATTGTCCTGTGTAGGTACATCGAGAGGCATGTTAAGCACAACAGGCTAAACATCAACCAAATATATCAATGGCAGACAAAATAATCTCCAAAAGATAGTTTCAGTGTGCAGGTTTAAGCACGCTAGTAAAGCAAAACAAGTGGAAAGGTGTGTTAAGTGCAACAGGCCTAACATTTAACAGCAAGCAAACATAGTCATTCAAACTGGTATTGTGCCGGTCTAAGTACACTGGTTATTGTTAAATTAAATGGAAAGGCGTGTTAACTACAAGATGCAGCAACCAAATGTAGTCATTCATAGTGGTATTGTTGAAACTGGTATTGATGAAATTGAACTGCACAGTTCATACTTGCACATATAGATCATCACGTTGTGAATAACTGGAATAAACAAGGCATACTACGAACAAACAAAGATAGCATTTAAAACTGTACATATGCTAACTACAAACAATAGAACAATCAAAAAACTTTAAAAGAGGCATATGCTAGCTATAACAGGCTTAACAGCAAGCAAATATATGCATTCCTATCGGTATGTTTAAACCTGGATTGATGAAATGTACCGCACAGTAAATAATTGCACATATAGAGCATCGCATTGTGAACAACTGAAATAAACAAGGCATACTGCAAACAACCAAATATAGCAATTAAAACTGGACATATTCTCACTACAGTACAAAAGGGACTCGACAAAACAAATCATGGGTTCCCCCCTGTGAAGAGGCACGGCAAAAGAAATCATGGGTTTCCTCACTTGTCACAGATGGGCTCGTTCCCGTGGGAAGAGCACAGACCCTGGATGCGCTCCATGTTGTCGCAGATGGGCTCCTTCCCCTTGGAAGAGCACAGTTGTAGGGTGCCCTCCCTGATGTCGCAGACAGGCTCTTTCCACTTGGAAGAGCAGATGGGCTCTTTCCCCTTGGAAGAGCCGGAGAGGGTGCCCTCCTCGTGGTCGCCATCGATGAGGTCTGACTTGGAAGCTGTGGATCCCAAGCCAGCATCGCAAAACGTGTCCTTCAGAAATGACAAAAGGGGCTCGATGGCGATGTAGGATGGCAAATTCTTGACAGCAAGCCAGAGGAGATCAGCGGCGGGGCCATGGATGAGATCGACGGCGGTTGAACCCGAGGGGTTGGGGGTGGGCCACTTAACCTGTGACATAGCCCGCCTCAGGTCATCATTGTCGATGACTCGATGTCGTAGCCGGCGTCCACGACATGCCCGCATACTCTAGCTCGCTGATTGAGTGCCTGCGTCCAGTAATGGCCGTCAGCTTCCTCGGCGACGTCGGGTGAAGAGACCGCGATACACCTCTTTTGGGCCAGTCGCTCCTCGAGCTCCACGGGAAGCGTAGCCGGGCTTAGGCTGCGATGCTCTGGAGTGGGGGATGGGGATCTGTGGGAAAGGGGGCATTTGGCAGGCGTCATCTAAGAAACTCAGGGCGGCCTGGGTATGGGATCGGTGGGTAAGCTGCATGGGCAAACCGGCAGATGTTGACAATGGAGGCCTTACAGTGGCGGTGGCGGTGACCTTGCTAGGGTTTCGAGCGAGGGAGGGTGTGTGTGTGTGCGCGTGCACACGCGCCCGAGGAGGTTTTGGCGTGTGTGTGTGTGGAGGGGGGCGGGGGCGTATTTGAGGAAATGACGCGGCTACTAAAAATTTTACTACGCGGGAGTCAAACGCGGGAGTGAAATGCCGGGGCTATTGAAAATTTGGATGATGGTGCATCGCACATGGTTCGGAGATAACAACCGTGTGTTATGAAACAGAAAAATCCTCGAGGCGGGCAGATATTTTTGAGGGATGTAGGCGGGAGCGGGAACAAGAAACATCACACACGGTCGAAACATAATAACCGTGTGTTATCAAACAAAAAAAGCTGCAGGCGGGTAGATATTTTTGAGAGGGGAAGCCTCGTGGAGCCCAATGTACTATGAGGATGTGCGTGACAGGGGCACCGGCGTGGCACACGGTTAGTGTGAGTGAACCGTGTCTGTTGCGTCATCTGACTTGTCTAATGTTCATACATTTGGCGAAAAATGACGCGGGAGAGGGTCAGAACACAAACACACTTGCATGTGGGCCAAATATATGTATGAAAAGGGTGGTTTGATGTTCAAATACCAAATGCAACTTCGATGTGGCACCTATCTCGCAAAGCGCACGGTATTGCTTCCCCCCCCCCCACCTCGTGTCGGCGGGAAGGGAATCCTAAGCTATGAATGCATGCCCCCCCCCCCCCCACGGAGGTTCACCTAGCAAAGTGCAAAGTAGCAGTCCCCCCCCCCCACACACACAACACCCCACTTTCAGTCGGCGGCCAGAGAGGCATCTCACCAGAATGGATCATAAAACGGACCAAGAATAATCCACCTTGGTCGTACAACCTCTCTCTTATTGTTGGTCAAAGTGAAGGCCGTCCATGCGACCCCGGAGATGGGCTAGCTCGCCAATAATCACACAAGTAGCTAGTCCCCGAAGACAACCACTGCCTGCGTGTGGCCCAAACATATGTATGGAGAGGTGTGTTTGAATACACAAAGGAACAACTTTGATGTGGCACCGTGCTTTCGAACCAGAAATCCCCACACTGAGTGAGGGTTAGTTGACGATGCATATGTATGTCACACCACACTTCAAGCCGATGACGGGGATTCATGCATGCATGCGTGCATAGTATGCGCTCAAACTTAATTAGGTCTGAATCTCACCATGACCTATACTACGATAACACGAACCAAAGGAAGAATCTGCCATGGTAACCTATCTTGTTGTCAGTCAAGGTGATCATGGATGTCCACGCGGGCCCACGAATATATAGGCTTGTCGCCGATAACCACGCGAGGGAGTGTACCGTTCGAAGACAACCACTACATGCATATGTATGGAGGTGATGCGTGCATGCATGTTTGAATACCATTTCATAACATTGATATGGCGCGTGCGTAAAAAATCGTACAGTCCCCACACAGAGCGAGATCGGTTCATGACGTGTCGTGGTACTAGCCACTTCGACTCGATGGGAGGGATTCATGCGTACACATGCATGTGTGTGCTCAAACTGTATCATGTCATCCCAGAGCATGACCTATATACATACCTTATTACAAACAAAAATATAATCCCCTCCTAAGTCAAATTAACCTCTCTGGTTATCAGGCAAAGTAGTGATGGACCAAGCGGGCCCACAGATGGAAAGCATCGATATCGCTGATAACCGCTTAAGTGGGTGCGAGAGGACAACCACCATCACTTTGCATGTGGGCCAAACATATGTTGAATACCCAAAATGCACAACTTTGATGTGGCACATGCCTCGAAAACCATAAAGTCCCCACACAGAGCGAGGTTCATGAAGCGTACTACATATGATGGTCCCCTTCCCCCTCTTCGACGCATACTATATGCTCCTACCGTAATACAGCCCAAAAAGAGTCCTCCTTGATGGTGAAATTAATTAACCTCTCCCGATGTAGGTCAAAGTGATGCATGCATCGACGATGGCCTCGTGGGCCCACAGATGGAAGCGTCACACGTGAGTGTCCTAGGATAACCACCGCCTGCATGCATGTGGCCCAAAGAGGTGTTGTGTGATGTTTGAATAGCCAATTTCACAACTTTGATGTGGCACGTGCCTCGGAAACCTAAAAGTCCCAACACTGAGTGAGGTGTACTTGTTCACGGACGCGTACGTATAGTATATATGCTAGTCCCCTCCCACCTCTTCAACGCGTACTATATATATACTCCCACCATAACACAAACAAAAAAGATTCTACCTTGCTGGTCAAATTAACCTCACTGCCGGCTGTTCGTCAAAGTGATGGACGATGACCTCGCAGGCCCACAGAAAGCGTCACACGTGAGTATCGAGTGTCGTGTAGGACAACCATCGACTGCATGTGGCCAAAACATGTATGTATGAAAGGGTTGTGTAATGTTTTAAATAACGAGTTCACGACGCTGATGTGGCACCTGCCTCACAAAACGGCCAACCCAGACGGTGGCTCAGGACTCGTAGTGTACTGCGAGCCACCCGCCACCCCCCAGACGCGCGCGCACACACACACACACACACACACACACACACACACACACCGCGAATCCACCGCAACTATGATGCATGTTAAATTATCCCGCGGTGAACATATGTTACCAAAGGAGGGACGTTTTAATTTTGAAAAAAAAACAGAGATCATTAAGACGTTTTAGTACATTGATTGATTTTCTAGGGGTATAATGTGCAAAAATCAAATTTGAGCTACATGCACACGTGACAGTGCACCTAAATGGATTGCAAAAACACATGTGTCTCACTGGGTGCATGTTTACTCCCCGTGTAAGAAATTTCAAACATTGAGAATCTTGATTTTTAAATTCTAGTACATCCAAAACTTATTTGAAATTCATGAAACTTATCGTGTTGTCATATGGACACCAATACAAAGTGGCATTGTACTTTTTTTTGTCAAATTTGAGACCAGTTTTGATGTAATCTTTATCTTCTTACAAACGGGAGATTGTTAATAATTGGAATCCAATATCCCAAACGAATTATTTATTCGAACCGTGAGCGTTAGACCAACAATGGATACGTACCATGCTTTGGTTAAGCAATAAAGCGGCATCATTAATCATCCAAATAGAAAAACAATATACGTGCCACCATGCGACCCGTGTGCCGTGCGAGCAGGCGTGAGTTGACGGGACGCATGCGAGTAGTCCATCGCGCAGGCAGACCGGGAGGCGTGCGTGCAGGTGTGTGAATTGACGGGAGGCATGCTCGCTATGCAGTGTCATCGGGAGGCATGCGAGTAGCTGTGTGAAATTACGGTAGGCATGCCAGCAGTCCGGTGCGCAGGCTCACCCGGAAGGCGAGCCAGCGGTTTGACCGCCGCCCGCCTCTCTCCCACTACTCCATATTAATGGCGTGCCCGAGCGGCCGCACCCCCCATCCTCACCACACACACAATCCTCTCTCTCCGCTTGCATCCTCGACGCCGCTCTCAGTCCTCAAAAGTCGTCAGTGTATGAGGATGCCGCCGAAGCGCCCCATCGGAGGGAGTGGCAACGCCGGGGCTGCTGAAGCACTGGAGCACGGCGTGGAGATGGAGACAGAGGTTGCCGTCACCGCCGGCGAGGTATCGCTGCACCCTGACGGCGTCGAGCTTCCACAGCCGGAGGCGGAGGTCTACACCGACTCCGGTGACGACTCAGGCGACGACCCCGGTGACGACTCCGACGACCAATCCGGCGACGACTCCGACTCCGACGGACAGTTGATTAGTCATCTATACCCATTTATGTGTCAAATATATCCTAGGGTTTCTCTGGTTACTCCTGCCTCCCCCTTTTTGGAATAGAAATCATATGGTTATTATCTCCCAATCCATGAAATCTGAGTAAGTTTCGTTAGATCCGTGTAGTGTATTGATTGTTTGAATGGTACAATTGATAAGTGATTAGTTGTTTCATCTGTGCAAATGATTTCTGCTAGTAATCCGACTAGGGTTAGTGTTCGTGCTAATAATTCCTAGCCAGGACTTGACAATTGATTTTGAATGACCTACATATATGTTTTTGCCATTATTTTCTTCAAGATTGGTCTGTACATAGACGACTGTGCTTAAAGATCGAACCATAATCTCCGGATATGTATAAAAAAATAGCCATAAATTCCTAATCCTACTTCACGGCATGTAAACACTGATTTGATGCCAAATTTTGGCAACTGCCAAATGTTCGCTAGAGATTAGTTTGTAAACATTAATTTGATGCCACATTTTTTTTACTATTTGTATAGGTGCTGTCTGACGATGCAGACAGCGAGGATGAAGATGGCCAGAGGAGGTACAAGAGGCAAATCCTGAGGGAGCTTTATGCAGGAATGCATAACAGGCATATTAGGACATGGGACGGCGGCTATCGATGCCCATTTTGCAACCACAAGCTTCATGACGTGTATCAAAGTGTTCTGGCGCATGCAAGAGGACGGGCCGTTGGCTCCTTCAAGCAGAAGTATTCTCGCAGGGTGGCGCACGGCGCGTACGCCGAGTACCTGGAGAAGCTTCAGGATCGTGCCGGCAGATGAGATGAGATGTGGGATCGAACTATGTATGGCTATGTAGTGTCTTAATGACAGTTGAACTATGTACTTATGGTTGAACTATGCTTGTGTATGCTTATTATATATGTCTTATTATATATGTCTGAGTATGTTTAATCTATGTTTACTTATGTCTAAATGTGGGATATGGATGCAATCAGTTCGGTTGATGGAATCTACCTCCGTCCTGGTTTATTGGTCCCCTTTGTAACTTGTGTTAAATTTTGACCAAAGATTTAACTGTCAAAATGTTAGTGCAGGTCAGCAAAAATTATAGCATTGGGTGTGTATTTGAACATAGTGTTCAATGATATAATTTTTGGTGACATTCATAAACATTTGTTAGTTAAATATTTGGTCAAAATTTGGTACAAATTACAAAGGGGACCAATAAACCAGGACGGAGGTAGTACGTCAATCACACACGGTTCCCAAAATTGGAACCGTGTGCAATGACTTTCATTTTGCCTCTTACGTCAATCACACACGGTTGGCTCTAGCAAACCGTTGCCTCCGAAACTCTTTGTGGGACAGAAAACCCTCCCCACCCAATTCAACAAAGAAAAAAGAAAACCCTCACCATCCCCACGTCACAAAAACCCTCACCCCGCCCGCCACCCCCTCCGGTCCCCATTCACACATGCACAAGCTCCTCCGCGTCTATGCCTGGCACCGCCTATCGCGGCGGCAACCACTTAGCTCAATGCCTGCCGCCGCCGCCAGGCTGCCGGCAAACCCCACCGCATTTCGCCACTTCCGCTTGCCGCCGCCTATCGCCATCGACTTTCTCGACGCTGCTCGCGGTCGACCCAGCTCCGCCCGGTTGGGGAATCCACCATATTGAGGGTTTTTTCTCATGGACAACAAGGTAACTAATTTAATGAGATATTATCTCATCTCTTATCTCAGTTCATCTGCCTCCTTTAATCACTCGGCCAAAATCGCCGTGAATTCATTTTTATTCGAGCTGATTTGAGGGTTTTCTTTCATTCAGAGAATGTACAGTGCGCGGACACATCAGGACTTTGTGGCCTCCGCCAGACATCCATGGAGTTCCATCTCACCGTACCAGATGATTTGAGGATGCGCGCGGTATGTTCAATCTCACCCTAAATTGGTTGGCATGGCCTACTTTCCTGAACATATACTAAATATTGCTACATTTGCATAAAAGGTGCCACATGCACCATATACGTCAAAGGGGATTTTTTTCCTCTTCTTTCTATATTAGGAAAATTAATGATGTATTATTCTTTCGATTACTCTCATATTTCCATGACATCATGTTTACCCTATCTGTTTAATTATAGATTTTTATCCTTCGATTTCAACCGTTGTACAGTTCTTTCAATTTGGGCCCATATTTAATTTGCATGTTACCATATTTTCTTTAACAATCCTACCATTTTCTGCAGCGCGTCCCTTGCTATGCAACAGAATCTGTAGTGCACAATCTTTCCCTTTACATAAATCAAGACTGCAGGGATGTCATACTGAACACAAACCATGGATTTACAATCGTTGCTACTGTAAGACTTGATGAACATGGTGAGTCCTATTTTGGCACTGGCCTTTGGAAAGAAATTTCTAAGTTTTATGTACTGAAAGCTGGCACTAAAATTGCACTGCACATAAAAGAGCCTGGTCATGAGATATATGCTAACTTCCCCGACGATATCATCCGTCCAGACTTTGTTCGAAGTAAGTTTTCTTTTCAAGTATCTGCATTTGACTTACCCAGCAATATCAAATGAATTGTGTAGTATTTAAGCAACCAATTGTTATTCCATTTTCTTACTATATTCCTACCTACTAACTTCTAGTTACCAATACACTTCTATTGCCCTGTTTTAACTAAATATTCCCTGTACTCCCACTTCTATCAGAAAGCATCGCTGACAAGGAGACTCTGGAGGTGGAGAACGAGGCTGTCAACAAGCGGAGGCGGGGCGAGCAAGAACCGCAAGAGACTCCAGTAGGCCTAGACTTCATCAACAGACTCCCCGATGATATGTTGACAGTCATCATCTCCCTCCTCACAATCAAATATGGGGCACGGACAACCGTCCTTTCCCGGCGGTGGCGCCCCCTATGGAACTCCACCCCTCTCGACCTCATCGACACCCACGAGCTCTGCCATGGCTATCGCAAAAGCTTGGATGCGTTCTCCAAGATACTCGGCAGTCACCCTGGCCCAACCAGAGGCCTTAGAATGGGCAAGTTCCGTTCCAACGGCAAGGACCGAGCCAAGCTTGATGACTGGTTCCGATCCCCCGCCCTAGATCAGCTCGAGGAGCTCACTTTTGATGATGGGCATATGCGCTCGCTGCCAACGTCCGCGCTCCACCTCGCACCCATGCTGCGCGTCGCCAAGTTCAGGAACTGCCATTCCCCCCCCCCCTTAATGACGCGCCCGCTCTTATTCTACCACGACGGAAGCACCTCGAGCTCTTTGCCGTCTGCCTCCCAATCGGTGACATGGAGCGCCTGCTCCGTGGCTATACTGCACTCGAGTACCTTCGTCTTCAGGCGATCAATGGGTTGAGTAGCTTCCACATCACCTCCATGACTCTCCGAACTATTTATGTGTGTTGCTGGTGCGGCAAGAAGACATCACAAGATGTGTACCACGGTATAGTCATTGAGGACACACCTTCACTTGAGAGATTACTTGTAGTTGATCAAGAAGGTCCAACAAGAATCAATGTCATTTCTGCGCCGAAATTGATAGTGGTGGGCTACTCGTCTGACAAATACTCCAAACTTGTTATTGGATCCACACCCGTTCAGGTACAACAGCCACCTTCTACCTCTCCTTCTAGAAATTAACATTATTTCTAATTTTGAAGATGTATGTTCGTCTGTCATCCAGAAAATGATTCTGACAAGCTTGACCCCGAAACTGCGCACAGTGATGGTCTTGGCACTAGAATCTATCGGCCCCAACCTGGAGCAAGTTGTCAGTTTCCTGAGATGCTTTCCGTGCCTGGAGAAGCTATATATCGAGGTGATGTTCCTTTCCTGTTAAATGTTAACCATAAGGGGGTTCAATTTGTGACACCTTTTTCCAAGTTTACAATGACAATGTACAACGATTTTTGAAGGATTTTTTGGAGGATTTCAGTACATACATGCCCCCCCCCCATATTGGTTGCTTGATCCATATGGTTACAATCCATAAGCATTTCTCCTTTGGATTCATCTGTACTAGTTTTCTTAGGGAACTTTTCATCCACTCCAACCTCTTGTGAAGAAGGCTGCATTTTTCTAGATTGTAATCAAATGCCCATGTTAATCATGTCGGATCGAAGATGGCATGTTACTGTATTTTACAAATCCTGCAAACCAAATAGGCTTGTAGTAGTGTTCAAAACTGCATGTAGGCACTAACACGTTTTCTTCTTTTGCAGATAAGATTAGGCCCGGTGGTGGATAATGTGATACAATATAACAATCACGTCGAATGTCTAGATCTGCATCTCTCAGAAATTACTTTGAACTCCTACCGAGGGACCTTACCGGAGATTATATTCGCCAGGTTGTTTGTTGTCAGAGCAAGGGTGCTGAAGGTAATGAGGTTTACCCTACATTTATTTCGCAAAAATGAATGGTTTGTTGATCAGCACCGGCGGCTGCGGCAGAATGGAATAGGCTCCAAAAATGCTAAATTTCATTTTGGAACTTCAGATGACAGAGTAATCGAAAGTCATCGTGTCAACCCCATACATGACTTCTCAGTGGCTGACCCCTTTGCAAAAATTGTGAGGTTTCGAAACCAGACTTAGGAGTGGTAATATTAGTTTGAACCTCTCTGATATCCATGTTCAGCGGATCAGCGCGAGCGTTTGCTGTTGATGAGCTGAATTTCATTTCTAATATCAGTTTAAACCTTGTAATCTTCGAATTTGAGCCATATAACTCTGGAATTTGAACCTTGTAATATTTTGAGCTTTTGTGGTACAATCGTTGAAATGGCATCGTATGAGACTCATATATTGGTAGCACTATTTTGACCTTAATATGCAATGGACTTAGATTTTATTAACCATTCTCGAATCTGTTTACCTTGTCGATCCCATAGCACACGATCTGTATAGCTAACTCGACTGCGATCTTCGACATTATTGCACATAGTTGGTTTCTTCAACCGTGTGCCCTGTAGAGCGCAGAATTAATTATCGCACTCGAGTGTCCATCATCACCCTTTTGTGTAACTTTGACTTCATCACCCACGGGTAAACTTATGACCGAAGTCATTCCACACACTTCGTTTTTACAAAGCTTTTTGCCAATAAACACCCACGATTTGTCCCTCTTCTAGCCGACGCATGGCCAAACTAGCCGGGCGGGAAGTTTGCGTGGTAAACTACGCGGTAGCGTGGGAACAGGCTCACCGACGATACATTTGGCGCCTCTTCGAGCCCACGCGTGGTCAAACGAAACACGTGTGGTGCGGTGTTGTCAAGCGTGCATTGGAATCCTCCGCTATGAACGCCGTGACAAGACGTGACGATTACAGGCCGGCTGGCCCCCATTTATTACAGCGGCCATTTAACCCTTGTGTCTCTTCAACATTTTGATCGCGCCCCACCATTGCAAGAAGCACACCCACCACGACAAATTCTTATAAGGTATCTTGCGCGGCTCCAATGGCGCTCCGAGCGGCTGCCAATGATGAGCAGCAGTTCACCATGCATGCCATGGTGGACACCCACAGAAGGTTCACGGAGCTCTCGGTGGTGTACACCGACAACCCGGTCTGGGTGGAGCACTCCATCCACATCATGGAGCTGTTGCTTGCCGAGGAGAAGTACAAGGTGGTCGGGTTCAACCTCGAGTACACCCGCGCTAGTGCCGGGTCTCGTCCCAAGGTCGCCGTCGCCCAGATGTGCATGCGCAACCACGTCTTCGTCTACCACTACTACCTGGCCACAAGGCCTTGCGAGCGTTTTGCTAGGTTTGTCAACAGCCCCCACTACATGTTCGCTACGGTGGACATCACCAATGATGTAAAGGTGCTCAAGAATTCGGGCATCGCCTGCCAGAATCTTGTCGACATCCAGGGCCAATACAAGACCTGGGGCAGCAAGGAGCATGAGAAGGACTCACTGGTTCACCTCACCGAGGCCATCATCGACCCCTACTACAGAGACATGAAGGATTCCTGCAACAAGGACAAGCGTGCCTGGCACTTGGCCTGGATGGAGAAACTCGACAAAGCTCATGTCGTGTACGCGGCCAAGGAGGCGTACATGAGCTACGACATGTACACGCAGATCATTGACATGAGGAAGTGCCTCCTTCCCCAAAACGGCCAGGGATCCAGCCGAAAGTAGAGCAATGGCAAGCATCGTCGCAACAATAAGTAGATGATTAGATCGTCGTTTCTCCTAGTTTAGTATGCATGTAATTGCTTACTTTGGTGTGTGGAAATGTTATGTGTGTAGTCACTTGTGTAATTGTATGCTTAATTTGGTTTTGCAATGCTATCTTTTTAAGTATATATGTTGATGCTCTGTAGACAGAGCAAATCACATCGCACACGAACTAAACAATGGAACACGTCGGTGATGATTTCATCAATCACTGACAATTGTATACCAGCAATCGTTTGCTCATAACACACACGGCTTGTTAATAGGAATTGTCTGTGTTGTTATCGGTCTTCCCACATGTTTCCGATTACAGACCTGTTTGCCACGTATCACACACATCTTGTTAAGTTGAACCGTTTCTGTTCTCTTGGCTCAACGCAAACAGTTCATCCGAGTGAACTGTATGCCGTATATCGCACACACCTTCATCTGGCCGCACGTTTTTGTTGTTCCGCCTCATCACAAACAGTTTATCCGAGTGAACTGCATGCCGTATATCGCACATGCCTTCATTTGGCTGCCCGTTTCTTTTGTTCTGCCTCATCGCAAACAGTTCATTGAACTGAACTGTATGCCCCGCATCGCACACGCAACTAAAATCTGAACCGTGTTTGATGTATCCTTCATCGCAAACATTTTGCATCTTTTTGACAGTTATTTTACATCACCATTTGCGATTAATGCATTGCACACAGTTTCGTCAAAGGGTCTCTGATCATAGTGTCACGTTAGCAGCATCCTGCAGTAGTGTTTGTGTTAAGAAGATGGAGCATGACAAGGCTATATGACTTTGTAGGGATAACGTTCTTTAGCATTGATAGTTTGAAAGACATGGTTGTTTGTTGGGATGCCTGAGTATTAATGTGTTTATGTCAAACTATAGACTATTGCTTTGAATCACTCGTGTTTTAACATTCATGCCATGATTAGATTCTATGATCAAGATTACGCTAGGTAGCATTCCACATAAAAAATTATCTTTTTTATAATTTACCTACTCGAGGACGAGAAGGAATTAAGCTTGGGGATGCTGATACGTCTCCGTCGTATCTATAATTTTTTATTATTTCATGCCAATATTTGACAACTTCCATATACTTTTGGCAATATTTTATATTATTTTTGGGACTAACATATTGATCCAGTGCCTAGTGTTAGTTCCTATTTTTTGCATGTTTTTTGTCTCACAGAATTTCCATATCAAACAAAGTCCAAACGCGATAAAAATTTATGGAGATTTATTTTGGAATATTTGTGATTTTTGGGGAAAATCAGCGCGAGATGATGCCCGAGGGGCCCACAAGCTCGAGGGGCACGCCCCCTACCAAGGGAGTGCCAGGCAGGCTTGTGGGGCCCCTGTAAGGCAGTTGGTGCCCTTCTTTCGCCGCAATAAATATAATATCCGGAGGAAAACCGTGTTAAAATTTTAGCCCAATTGGAATTACAGATCTTTGAGAATTTAAGAAACGATGAAGGGCCAAAAAAAGGGAACGCGAAACAGAAGAGAACAGAGCTCGCCCTCCGGGTGCCATGGAGGCCAAGGACCAGAGGGGAAAACCTCCTCCCATCTAGGGGGAGACAAAGCAAGAAGAAGGAGGGGGGGCTCTCTCCTCCTCTCTCCCGATGGCGCCAGAACGCCACCGGGGCAACCATCGTGACGGCGATCTACACCAACAACTTTGCCGCCGTCATCACCAACTCTCTCCCCCTCTATGCAGTGGTATAACACCTCTTCTCCCCACTGTAATCTCTACTTAAGCATGGTGCTTAATTCTACATATTATTATCCAATGATATGTTGCCATCCTATGATGTTTGAGTAGATTCGTTTTGTCCTATGGGTTGATTGATGATCGTGATTGGTTTGAGTTGTATGTTTTATTTTGGTGTTGTCGCCCTCCATGTCGCGCAAGCGTGAGGGATTCCCGCTGTAGGGTGTTGTAATACGTTCATGATTCTGTCGGGGTACGACACCTATGGGATCCCGAGAGACCCCTTTACGATTCAGCGGGGGGAGAGGTACACGCAAAGAGTAGAACCGATGATCGACGCGGGAAGCTTTTACCCAGGTTCGGGCCGCTGATCAGCGTAAAACCCTACTCCTGCTTTGTGTTCTTATTGATGTTCTTGAGCCCAGCCTTCAGGAGCGCTCGCAATGAACAGTACGTTCAAAGAGCAGCTACGCATGCAGAATGGGCCAGAAGTTTTTCTCCCCTGTAGCAGTTGCCTTGGGCCTCCTTTTATACGCTCAAAGGGGTCTCCACAGTGGCAAAATGTACATACATTGAGGTGTAAAGTAGCTACAGGGTATCATACCTAACCCCTGACGGATTAGGACAAGCGCATTTAATGCACCGTGAGGTGTCCGTTTAGGTGTCCTCACTTTCTTGGGGATGGAAAAAGGGGCCATCCCATCAGCACCGCTTAAGCTCTCCTCCACTGACGCGCTGCCATGCATCCAGAGAAGGACCCAGAATGTCAGGCTTTGTCGCTGTGCTGGAGCGGTGGCATAGTGGCAGAATCCCGCCAGGCGCCGATCCTCGCCGGGCACCAAACCTTGCCGGGCGCCAGGCCTTGCCGGGCGCCAAGCCTTGCTGGGAACCAAGTCTTGCCGGGCGCCGAGCCTTGCCGGGCTCCATGGCCATCCCTGCAAGGATCTTGCCGGGGAAGCTGGCCTTCGATTTCCAGCTTTGCTTATCTGCTGATTCTCAGATCTCTTCCTTGATGACTTGAATCGACCTCGAGCTGATCCCAGCAAGCCTTGCCGCGAGGACGGCTACAACTGCCCGTGCACAAGTAAGGGGTACTAGTGGCCCAATACTTAGTACACCGACAGGAGCCCCCGGGCCTAGGCCATACACGAGTGCGAGGCGTTGTTGGGCTAGGCCCAAACAGTGCACGGGCACGCGTGTCAGGGAATTAACTGCTCGTAAATATCTCGTTTTACTGTGCCCCCCACTACGCGCACGGAGCGCGCGACGTGGGAAGTATGCCAAAAAGGCTGCAAACTGTTTCGCGCCCATAGAGGCGCATTCATATTGGGGGATAAACAAGGTGGCCCCGCTCCTTCCCCATAAAAAGGAGAAGTCGTGGAGGCGCAAACCTATTCACCCCCCTCTTCTTCCCAATCTGGCCATCGCCATCGCCTTCCTCTGCTCGAGCTCAGAGCGAAACCTTTCTTCTCTTCTGCCCATTGCTTCCGCGCTCGCTCCGCCCTCCGGCTTCCATCTCCACAGTCGCCATGCCGCCCAAGGCCAGCAAAGGCAAGGGCACGGACAAGGAGGCGAAGGCTGAAGTTCCGGAGAGCGAACTGGTGAAGAAGAGGCTCGTTGTCTTCCCTCCGACGCTCGACGCCGAAACTTTGAAGGGGCGATACCAATGCATGTGGGCGAAGGGAACGCAAGCTCACCCCGCCACACGCATAATCCCAGGTGCTTGTTCCAAAGGCGGATCGGACAGATACCCCTTCTTCACTGCGTATTTTTATTGCGGGCTCTGTCCACCCTTTTCCGATTTCTTCAACGACATCATGTATACATACGGCTTCCGCCTTCTTGATTTCACGCCGAATGCCGTATTTTGCATGTCGATCTTTGCCCACCTTTGTGAGAATTTCGCTGGCGTGATCCCCAATTCTGCTCTTTTCCGCCACTATTTCTATCCTCAAATCCAAAAAGGAGAGGCTCTCTCTGGATCGATTGCTTGGATTCCAAGGGCCTGGAACAAAGAGATATACCTAGATGGAGTTTACCGCGAAAAGTGGGAAGAGTGGCGGGCCGAATGGTGCTGGATCCAGGAAGCAGACCCTCATCCTTTTTGTCATCCCCGGCGACAGAAGGTGGTCCGCGGCAAGGATTGGGGCGATCTCGCCGCAGAAGACGAGAAGCTCACAATTGCCACTACCAGGATCCTCCGCTTGAAGGCTGCCGGGCTGACAATGGAGATGATCGGCTTCGACTTCCTCCGCCGCCGCATCGCCCCTCTGCAGAATAGGGGGAGGCCAGCCTGGGAATATAAGAACGCAGCGGATGTCATGAGGCTGCGCCCCAGGCTGAACAATAATCTGACCGCTATGCAGCTTGGCGCTCTCCGCCAGAAGTTATTCCAGCGCAAAGACAAGCACCGGTTGCCGGCAAGGATCGTCCCCTTGTGCAACAACTCTGCATTGGGGTCGATCATTGCCTTCTTGCCGATGTTTAATGCCAACGGCCTTGACCCGACCTGGGTAGAGCCAAGCGAGGAAGAAGCACAGAAGTTCTTCAACAATCTGACGGAGAAGCCTGTCCGGCAAGAGTCAGACCTTATTCGCGCCACCACAGATCAGGAGGTAGCATACATCGCTACCAGAGTGGAGGAAGCGAATCTTGCCGCGGAGGCCGGCGGCGTTGGCTTCACAGAGTGGGAAGCCAGCGATGCAGAGGTGGTAGTGGAGGCAAAACCTGCCGAGGAGAGCAAGGTTGCCGGGGAAGAAGGCGGCGCAGTCGCTGAAAACTCATCTGGCGAAGACACGACCGAAGAGGAGACGCGAGAAGAGCCCTTGCCCCCGAAGAAGACAAAGCGTGTCCTTCGGAAAGCCGCATCAGGCGTCCCGGCAAGCCAGCCTACATCGAGCGGCGACTCCCCCGGCAAGAAAGTGGCCGGCAAGACCGGACCGCGGCAGGGGGCCCGTCAACAGCCCGCGCGGCGCGCGAGACCCACACCAGCGAGCACCGCCGGAGCGGCAGGAGGGTCTCGTACAACCGTGCCGGAGGTTGCTCCGGCGCCTGCCACAGCCAAGCGGCCCAGGACCCCTCCTCCGCCTCCCCACTCAGACATTGCAACGGAGGTCGACTTCGACATCTCCGGCTTTAGTCCAGAGCGGGAGGAAGAAGAGTGAATATCTGCCACAACTTCCACCTTCCAATCTGCATCAATCTTACTGACTTGCTTACATTGTTTCTGCAGTGACACAGAAACCTTGCTAGAGAGGATGGTGTCGGGGACGAATCCGTGAACACCTATGGGACCCAGGGAAGGACCCCTTTACGTTCGGCAGGGAGAGACGGTCGCACGAAGAGCCAATCTAGCGAAGAACACGACAGTGCACGAGAGAGATTTACCCAGGTTCGGGCCGCACGGATGCGTAAAACCCTACTCCTGCTTTTTTTTGGTTTATTATCTGTATGATTGTTCTAGCTCCAGGAGCGCTACAGTACCGAGTAGCTGCGTACAATACTGGAGTTCTCCCTTTTCCAGTTCCTCCCCCCCTTCGTTGCCTATGGGCCTCCTTTTATACGCACAAAGGGGTCACCAACAGGTGGCAAACAGTAAAGGTAGAGGTGGAAAGCTGCTACAGTAAGGCCACTATTACCAGGATGACATGTCCTACCTACCACTGACGGCAGGGGACAAGGGCATTAAATGCCCATGCCTTTGCTGTCCAGATACATGTACCCGGACGTCTTGGACGTGGGAAAAGCCTATCCCACCTGCTCCTGCACCGCTAGCTACAGTGCACCGCCGTCTACACAGTGCCCTGCCACACACGCTTGGAAGGACCCAGAGCGCCACGCTGGCAGAGGCACTGGAGCAGCAGCACAGTAGCACAGTGGTACAGTAACGCTTGCCGCGGCAAGACCTTGCCGCACCTGACAGCTTGCCGCAGCCCATAGTTTGCCGCGCAAGGTAACTTGCCGGGGCAAGTACCTTGCCGCAGCTGCTATCTTGCCGTAGCCAATACCTTGTCGCAGCCAATGACTTGCCGGGGCAAGTACCTTGCCGCGGCAAGTACTCTGCTACAGCATTTACATGCTTATCACTTACGGGTCAGGACAAGCGCATTAAATGCTCTGTCTAGGTGTCCCTTAGCTTCTTGGGGATGGGAAAAGGGGCCATCCTATCAGCGCCGCTTGGCACAGTGCTCTGCCACGCATGCCTGGAGAAGGGTCCAGAGTGCCATGCTGGCGGCCGCACTGGAGCAGCAGCATAGTGGCATAACCTTGCCGGGCAGGAACCTTGCCGGGCTCAGCTGGTCATCCCGGCAAGAACCTTGTCGGGGCCTTGTCTCCAGTCTAGCTGTCCCCCGGCAAGCCTTGCCGGGTTCAGCTGGTCATCCCGGCAAGAACCTTGCCGGGGCCTTATCTTTAGTCTTGTCGAGTCCTGAGCTTGCCGGCCCTGATCTCGCCGGCAGTAGTAGACTTGATCTTCTGGTCGATCCGCCTGGAGTCTTGTCTTGCCAGCTCTGCCTTGCCGGCGTTGCGCGGACCCATTCCCGGCAAGTAGACCTTGCCGGGAACCGGGCTTCGAATGTACTCTTGGGTGGATTCCTCCTCTGCCATGTCCTTCCCGCCTGGAGGCTGCGACTTGCCGGTGCGTGTCCAGGGGTAGTGAACACCCCCCTGTTTATTACACCGACAGGAGCCCCCGGGCCTGGGCCGGACAGGCGTGCACAGTGGTTGTCCGGGCTAGGCCCAATGACGCACACCGGCAACATGTAGATCTGTTCCCTGCCGTTCCTCCTGCCTGGAGGTCGCAACCCTGTTGCCACAATGGCACGCATAAAGAAACAATTTACCTTGATTAGGCCAAGCTTTATGGCACAAGAGATATTCCTTCATGCTAAATGAATGCATGCTTCCCCCTTGATTGATTCCGTCCTTGCACGTATCTTGTACCCTACGCTGTCTGGAAACCCTGCCGGTGTGCACGCTTGCCGCGAGCGCTAGGTGCGGGTCTTTAGCAGCCTGCTGGAAACGCCGCCACCGGCAAGGCGACTTGCCGGGCCAGAACGCAGCTGCTAAGTTTGCCGAGCGGACTCGAGGCGAAACCAGAGCGCGGACTAACCACGGCAAGGTCCTTTCGCGTGCAGGTCGATATACGAGAACGAGGAATCAATCAAGACGACCCACGCTTGCTGGAAAGCTTTCCGGTGCGCACGCTCCAGGCAGCGGCGCTTGGGGATCGGGTCCTTAGCAGCTCGCCGGGAACGCCGCCTCCCGGAAAGGTTTACCTTCCCGGTTCTGGTGCAGCTGCTCACATCGCCGAGCGGACTCGAGGCGACCAGGAGCACAACTAGCCCTGAGAAGGCTCCTTCGCGTGTAGGTGTAAGAAGCGAGTGAGGACAGTAAAATGAATGCAATTGCCAAAAAAATCTGTGCTACTTAGCTTTTTCTGCTAGGGCGCCGCTAGCCCCCGAGCTTGTTTCTTGCTCAAAGAGTGGTTGTCGGAGCCCCCGGCAAGGGAGGCTCTTAACTCTGGCGGAGAACTTTGACGTTCTCGACGCCAGCTTCCGGCAAGGGGTTGCCGGGAAGGCTCTTGACTCTGGCGGAGAACCTTGACGTTCTCAACGCCAGCTTCCGGCAAGCTTGTTGCCGGGGAGGCTCTTGACTCTGACGGAGAACCTTGACGTTCTCAACGCCAGCTTCCGGCAAGCTTGTTGCCGGGGAGGCTCTTCAGGGGATTACTCTCTGGGGCGCTGCCAGCCCCCGAGCTCGCCTTCCATGCGTGTTCCTGCAACACTGACTGGGCATGAAATGCCACAACAGCGTTTGAGCACAACAAGTTGATTAGCTTCTGGTTAATGTCGGATTCGCTGCAATCTTGACTCCTGCTGAATATTCCCTTGCTTGCCGGAACACTTTCCGGTGCGCACGATCCAGTCAGCAGCGCTTTGAGGAACGGATCCTTAGCAGCATGCCGGGAACGCCGCCTCCCGAAAAGGTTTACCTTCCCGGCTCTGGCGCAGCTGCTCAGGTTGCCGAGCGGACTCGAGGCAACTAGGAGCGCGACTAGCCCTGGGAAGGCTCCTCAGCATACGGGTTTACGCAGGAACCTTAGAATAAAACTCGCTAAGTCCTTCTCCTTAAACGACTGCATTTTTGCACAGTGAGCCCCCCACGCTTGCCGGAATACTCCCCGAATGCGCACGTTCCGGTCGATGGCGCTTAGGACCGGGTCCTGTTCAGCAGCCTATCGAGAACGCCGCCTCTTCGGGAGCTTAACGCCTTAGAAACAATCGCAGCTGCGTCTGCATTGTTGGGCGGACCCAAAACAACCAGGAGCACAGAATGTTTCAGGAGCGCTCCTTCGCGCACAGGTTATGCACAAAAAAATCGTCCAGGATAAGACTTAACAGCAGAAAGTAATTAAAGCTTTAAAACTTAGCTTTTTGCGAAGGTTCAGGCCCTTCTTCTTGGACGCTATGGCGGTGAAGATGATGAAGAAACTGCCGCGCTGATCGCCAGATCAGGTTCGCGCAGCCCCTCACCCCCTATCTGGCGCGCCAAAGATGTCGGGGACGAATCCGCGAACACCTATGGGACCCAGGGAAGGACCCCTTTACGTTCGGCAGGGAGAGACGGTCGCACGAAGAGCCAATCTAGCGAAGAACACGACAGTGCACGAGAGAGATTTACCCAGGTTCGGGCCGCACGGATGCGTAAAACCCTACTCCTGCTTTTTTTTGGTTTATTATCTGTATGATTGTTCTAGCTCCAGGAGCGCTACAGTACCGAGTAGCTGCGTACAATACTAGAGTTCTCCCTTTTCCAGTTCCTCCCCCCCCCCTTTGTTGCCTATGGGCCTCCTTTTATACGCACAAAGGGGTCACCAACAGGTGGCAAACAGTAAAGGTAGAGGTGGAAAGCTGCTACAGTAAGGCCACTATTACCAGGATGACATGTCCTACCTACCACTGACGGCAGGGGACAAGGGCATTAAATGCCCATGCCTTTGCTGTCCAGATACATGTACCCGGACGTCTTGGACGTGGGAAAAGCCTATCCCACCTGCTCCTGCACCGCTAGCTACAGTGCACCGCCGTCTACACAGTGCCCTACCACACACGCTTGGAAGGACCCAGAGCGCCACGCTGGCAGAGGCACTGGAGCAGCAGCACAGTAGCACAGTGGTACAGTAACGCTTGCCGCGGCAAGACCTTGCCGCACCTGACAGCTTGCCGCAGCCCATAGTTTACCGCGCAAGGTAACTTGCCGGGGCAAGTACCTTGCCGCAGCTGCTATCTTGCCGTAGCCAATACCTTGTCGCAGCCAATGACTTGCCGGGGCAAGTACCTTGCCGCGGCAAGTACTCTGCTACAGCATTTACATGCTTATCACTTACGGGTCAGGACAAGCGCATTAAATGCTCTGTCTGGGTGTCCCTTAGCTTCTTGGGGATGGGAAAAGGGGCCATCCTATCAGCGCCGCTTGGCACAGTGCTCTGCCACGCATGCCTGGAGAAGGGTCCAGAGTGCCATGCTGGCGGCCGCATTGGAGCTGCAGCATAGTGGCATAACCTTGCCGGGCAGGAACCTTGCCGGGCTCAGCTGGTCATCCCGGCAAGAACCTTGCCGGGGCCTTGTCTCCAGTCTAGCTGTCCCCCGGCAAGCCTTGCCGGGTTCAGTTGGTCATCCCGGCAAGAACCTTGCCGGGGCCTTATCTTTAGTCTTGTCGAGTCCTGAGCTTGCCGGCCCTGATCTCGCCGGCAGTAGTAGACTTGATCTTCTGGTCGATCCGCCTGGAGTCTTGTCTTGCCAGCTCTGCCTTGCCGGCGTTGCGTGGACCCATTCCCGGCAAGTAGACCTTGCCGGGAACCGGGCTTCGAATGTACTCTTGGGTGGATTCCTCCTCTGCCATGTCCTTCCCGCCTGGAGGCTGCGACTTGCCGGTGCGTGTCCAGGGGTAGTGAACACCCCCCTGTTTATTACACCGACAGATGGCGAAGAGGTCAAGGACTTCTACGGGCGACGAGCCCCCGGCAGGCTCCACTAGCGTGCCAGAAACCGTCATTGTGAGCCCGGAGTCTAGTCCTCAACGCAGCCCCCAGTGCAGCCCCCAGCGTAAGTTCGTTGTCCCTTTTTCTGTTGGCTGGTGCCGAGGCTTTCATTCTTGTCGCTGATATCTTTGGGTTTGCAGGAGAAGAATGGCAACAAGGAGAAGATTGCCCCATTGTGCCTCCTTCATCGACCGCTCCGCCCACAAGCACATCCCCGGCAAGAGATCCTGCCGACGAGCCCGTCCGGATTGAGGAGGAGCCGACAAGCACGGACTCCGGCAACCCACCCCCGGCAACCAGAGTTGCTGGGAGAGGCGAAGCCACCTCTCGATAGCCCGACGCAGGTACTCGATCGCCTCAGAGTGCTAGTTATTATTTTCCTCTTACTTCTTTATCTTTAGTCACTTCAAAATCCAAAAACTCGATCTTATTCTGTCCTCCTCCTTCGCCCTTCAGAGTTCTCTGTGATGGAACACATGGATGTCGACGCCGTCATCGAGGAGACCGCCAGGGATGCTGCCGCCGAAGCGGACAGGATCACTGCCAGCGAGGCCACCAAGGATGATGTTGCCGGGGCTGGTGATGCTCTTGACGGGGAGGCTGCCAAGACAGCACAAAAGGAAATCGCGGAAGAACCTGCTGAAGAGGGCGACAGGGAGGCTGGGGACCATACTGACGGCATTCCCGCCGCAGGAGCGCCGGGCGCTGCATCGGCCACAGAGCCCCCTGTCACTGGTGAGGCGGCCACTGAAGACCAGCCATCAACTGACGAGCCCTCATCCAGCAAGTATCTCAAGGTTGGCGAAAACCTATTCATCAACTTGCCAGGGACAGCAATCACCGAGGCACCAGCCGAAGGAGAAATTTTTGAGGAAATTATTGCCGCTGCCGGGCTCGAAGTTGTTGACGATCCCAGTGCTAGCAGTGGCAAGTCTGAAGAGGATCAGCTCCTTCAGGCCATGGGCGAGAACTTCCGCAAGCTCCAAGCTCTCCATCGTGCCCGAAAGGAGAAGGCGGACTCCAGAATGGCAGTCGTCGAGGCAGCCGAAGCGGATTTTCAAAGGCGCGTCGCACAAATGCAAATCTGGCATGCCGAGGCCCTTCAAGAGCTGGTTGCCGGCCGAGAACAAGTGAGCCAGCAGTGGAATGAGGTCCTCCTGAAGCAATCAGATATGGAGAAGGCACATGATGAAGCTGTTCAGAGGATTGCTGCCGAAGATGCTCTCCTGACGGGGTGCCGCGTTGCTCTTGACGCTTACGAAGAAGATCTCACCACACGCGAGCAGGCGCTCGCCGCCAAGCTTCGTAGCAAGGATGAAGACATTGAAAATCTTGTCGCGCGGCGGACCCAGGAGCTGGAGCAAAAGCCCAAGGAGGCGCTCGAAGCTCTAACTGTCAGTCATGCCGGCAAGCTCAAGGAGGCCGTCGATGCTGCCGAAGCTGCAGAGGCTGCCAAGAACGAGCTGAGTGACAAAGTGAAGAGGCTGGAGACAGATCTCGACGAACATGGCAAGGAGCTCTCGACGCTCAAGGGGGACAGGGAAAAAACCCTCCACTCCTTGGCGGAGATGCAAGTCGCCCTGTCCGACAAGACCAAGCAGCTTTCCTCTGTGGCTGATGATATTGCTGTTCTGGAGCTGAAGCTGACCACACTGCAGAAGTCTCTCGAGGCCGGCAGGGCCCGTGAGAAGGCTCTACTCAAGGATCTCCAAGGAGAGAGGAACCTGCTTAAGAGCGCCGCCGCTGCCCAGAACGAGTACGAGAAGGGAGTGGAGATCTGGACTGGTCGTCTCATTGCTGCCGCGGAGAAGCTTACCGCAGAACTGTCAACCATGGGCTTGTCGAATTTCAGATATTCTTCCGAGGAAAGAATATCCCCAAGCGCCAGATTGACGATGTTCTTTGAAAGCATCATCAACGCGTTGAGGGCGCTCCAATCTAGCCGGGCGACCCAACTGGCGAATGAGACTCGCCGGCTTTGCCGGGCCGTCCTTCGCAAGGTGCTCCTCAAGGTGGTGCACAGCAATCCCGGCATCGACCTCTCCAGCGCACTCGGCCACCTGCCAAAGGATGCAAATGTTGAGGCGCTTGAGAAGTGCATCGCGCCAATCCTTGAGAAGGTGGACTCCATCAAAAGGATCGAAGGCCAGCGCAGGGATTGAGTGCTTCTCTTTTATTCTTGCCGCCATCATCCCATGTAAAAGACAATTAAGTCTCAAGTTAGAACTGCGGCAACTCATGGATGCAATATAATTTGACTATGTTTAGGCTCATGCTAGCTACTTTCCTTGTCTGATTCCTTTATGTATGAAGTTCATCCTACGCTTACTGAAAAACTTGCCGGCGCGCAACCTGCCGCGAGCGCTGGGTGCGGGACTTCAGCAGCCTGCTGGAGGCACAGCGGCCGGCAAGACTCCTTGGTGCCCTCAGTGCAGCCACTTAAATCGTTGAGCGGACTCGAAACAAAATAAGGGCGCAACTGATTACAACAAGGGTTCCTTCGCGTGCAGATTTTCCATACAAGAGTCGGAATCGTCCAAGGAAATAACTTGGTACTAAAAGAAAAAAAACTTGCTCTAAGCTTTTAGGACTTAGCTTTCTGGCTTTGTTCTTCCTCCGGCAAGCATACGATTCCGAACGTCACCAACTGGTATTCATGTCTCCCTTCCCCCTCGGCAAATGTGCATGCGAGGAATCCTTCTGTCTTTGAGAAAAAGAAAGAAGAGAAAATAAAGGGATGAAACCTTGGCGGTTCGTTAGAACTTACCGGGATCAGGTGTCATACAACATATTAGACAAACATGCATATATGAATGTGAACATGAGAATCAATAAGGGAATGTACAACACTTAAATTTATTCATCTGTGCTCAGGGTCTGCGCCTGGCTTTGTACAAAGGATCACATGCCTTGCCGGCAAGACTTGTACAAAAAGGTGGTTGCCGGGAGCCCCCGGCAACCGCGCCTTATGGATAGAACTTGCGAAGATGTTCGATATTCCAGGAATTACTCACTGGAACGCCATCTTCGGTCTCCCGGTGGACAGCGCCAGGCCTGGTGACTCGTACTACCCGATAAGGGCCTTCCCACTTTGGCGTCAACTTGTTTGAATTCTTGGCGGACTGAATCCGTCGAAGAACAAGGTCGCCTTCCTCAAGGCTTCGGGCATGAACTTTGCGGCTATGATAGCGGCGCAAAGCTTGCTAGTAGCGTGTAGCTCGCACAGCAGCCTGAAGATGATTCTCCTCAAGGAGCACAGCGTCATCTTGCCGCAGTTGCTCTTGCTCGAGCTCATCATAAGCGAGCACTCGAGGAGATCCGTATATGAGTTCCGTGGGGAGAACTGCTTCCGCTCCATAGACCAGAGCGAAGGGCGTCTGGCCGGTGGCTCGATTTGGTGTCGTTCTGATTGACCAAAGAACCGCCGGCAACTCATCAATCCAGCGTCTTCCGCACTTTTTCAGCCTGTCAAAAGTTCTGGTCCTGAGACCGTGCAACACTTCAGCATTGGCCCTCTCCGCTTGGCCGTTGCTTCTCGGGTGAGCAACAGAGGCAAAACAAATCTTGCGGCCAAGGTCTTGGACGTACTGCATGAAGGTGCGACTTGTGAACTGCGTGCCGTTGTCGGTGATGATCCTGTTAGGCACACCGAAACGGCAAACAATTCCTTTGAAGAACTTGACAGCCGACTGCGCTGTCACCTTCCTCACTGCTTCCACCTCCGGCCACTTTGTGAACTTGTCGATAGCAACATACAAGTACTCAAAGCCCCCGGTAGCACGGGGAAAGGGGCCCAGTATGTCGAGCCCCCAGACCGAAAATGGCCAGGAGAGAGGGATTGTTTGAAGAGCTTGAGCTGGCTGATGTAATTTCTTCGAATGAAACTGGCACGCTTCACATCTGGTTACTAGTGCCGTCGCATCCTGGAGGGCGGTAGGCCAAAAGAAACCTTGCCGGAATGCTTTTCCGGCAAGCGCTCTTGACCCTATGTGAGAGCCACACATGCCCCCATGTATCTCTGCCAACAGCTCTAGTCCATCCTCCCGAGGAATGCACTTCAATTTCACACTGTTCGGTCTCTTTCTGTACAGGACGTCATCGACGAACTTGTACATAACAGACCGACGGGCTACTCTTTCTGCTTCTTCTTGTTCCTCAGGGAGTTCACCTGTCTGAAGGAAGTGGACAATGTGCTGCGCCCATGCTGGAGCCTGAGGCTCGACAACTAGGACTAAAGGCATCTCCTCTGCCGGGGGAACGTTTGTCTCGACAACGAGGGCCTGAGGCCCTGTCGGAGCCTGTTGTTCCCCGGCAGGCGTGTTGATCCCGGCAACTTCCTTGCCGGTGGCTCCGGGGAGCTCTGTCGGGAAGTACTGGCCAGAGTTCAACTTTCTTCTCTTTTCTTGCCGCATCGATGGCGCCACGGATGGTTGAGTCAATTGGAGCACAAAAGTTCCTGGTTCCACAGGCAACTTGAGGGCAGCATGCTTTGACAGGTCGTCAGCAACGCTGTTCTCGGCACGAGGGACATGCTCCATTTGGAGATCGTCAAAGCGCTCTTCCAATTTCCTCACTTCATCTACGTAGGCTTGCATCAACAAGCTGTGAATCGCCTTTGATAATGAGCTTTGTGATACCAAGGTCTGCCGTGATCCTGAGACCGGCAAGCAAACCCTCGTATTCTGCAGTCTTGTTGGTTGAACTCTCCCGGGGAAAATGCATTTGGACTACGTACTTGAGGTGCTCCCCGGTGGGTGCGACAAGCAGCACACCAGCACCGGCGCCTTGCAGCGAAAAAGCCCCGTCAAAGTACATAACCCATTGCTGATCGGTTTCCTTGCCGGGGAGACCTGTTTCTTGAACTTCTTCGTCTGGCGTCGGGGTCCATTCTGCAATGAACTCCGCCAAGGCCCTGCTCTGAATTGTGGAAGTGCTTTCAAACTTAAGACCAAAGTTGGACAGTTCCAACGCCCACTCCACGATCCTGCCGGTTGCCTCCGGATTTTGCAAAATCCGTTGCAACTGAAAGCGAGTGACGATGGTGATCTCATGTGCTTGAAAATAATGGCGCAGCTTTCTTAAGGCCATAAGTAGGCCGAAAAGCAACTTCTGCACACCAGAATATCTTGATCTAGCTCCCTGCAAGAGGAAGCTAACAAAATAAACTGGGCGCTGCACCACCTTTTTCTTCTGCACAAGTTCTTCTGTTTGCGCAGATCCTGTCTTGCCGGGATCAACCCTTGCCGGGAAAGATCTTGCCGCGTCACTTGGCGGTCTTGCCGCTGATGTTGCCTCCTCATCAGCTTCTCTCTGCGCCACCAGCGCAGCACTAACCACTTGATTTGTTGCCGCCAGATACAGTAGCAACGGTTCTTGTGGTTTAGGTGCGACTAGCGTCGGCGGAGAAGAAAGGTATTTCTTCAAATCTTGCAGCGCTGCCTCCGCTTCCGGAGTCCATTTCATTGGACCTGCCTTCTTCAAAATTTTGAAGAAGGGCAGGGCGCGCTCAGCAGATTTGGAAATAAACCTGCTTAGAGCGGCAACACAGCCGGCAAGACGACGCACATCCCTGACGCCTCTCGGCGCTTCAATTTGCTCAATGGCTTTGATCTTGTCGGGGTTCGCTTCGATTCCCCGGCAAGATACAAAGAATCCGAGGAGCTTGCCGGAAGGAACACCGAACACGCACTTCTCAGGATTGAGCTTCAAGTTGATCTTGCGCAAGTTCACAAATGTTTCTTCTAGGTCTTGAATGAGCGTTGCTTTATCCTTAGTTTTGACCACTATATCATCCATATATGCCTCCATATTTCTATGGAGTTGTGGCTCAAAACCAATCTGGATTGCTCTGGCGAATGTTGAACCAGCACTTTTCAACCCAAAAGGCATCCGTATAAAGCAATACGTACCACATGGGGTGATAAAGGCGGTCTTCTCTTTATCTTCCTTCGCCATAAAAATCTGATGATACCCTGAATAGGCATCAAGGAAGGACAGGAGATCACAACCAGCGGTGGCATCCACAATCTGGTCGATGCGCGGCAAGGGAAAAGGATCTTTTGGACAAGCTTTATTGATATCTGTATAATCAATACACAGCCTCCATTTCCCATTCGCCTTGCGCACTACGACCGGATTGGCCAACCACGTTGGATGAAGCACTCCTTTGACCAGTCCTGCTGCCTCCAGCTTCTTAATTTCTTCGGCAATGAATTCTTGCCGCTCCAAAGCCTGTTTCCTCACCCTTTGCTTGACGGGCCGCGCATGAGGACAGACAGCAAGGTGGTGCTCAATCACTTTCCTGGGAACGCCAGGGATGTCAGACGGTTGCCATGCAAACACGTCGACATTCGCCCGCAGGAAAGCAACGAGCGCACTTTCCTATTTGTCATCTAGGGTGGAACTTATGGTAAAAGTTCCACCCGTTCCGTCCTCCCTGGCAGGCACCTTCTTGGTTTCCGGCGGGGCGGCCTTGGACTTCTTGTTCTTGCCGGTGGAACTCTCTGGTACGTCCTCAACGGAAGCGCAGCACTCCGAGGAGGCGCGCTTGCCGGAGTTCGCGCCAAGGTCCCTGCCGGTCTTCTTCTTCCCCCTGGGAGTTCCAGCGGCAGGAGCAGATGCCTTGATGGCAGGTGCTGCAACTGCTTCCCAGTAAAGTTGGTCGGCACAGATGAGTGCATCCTTCTTATCGGAATGGATAGTGATGACGCTCAATGGCCCAGGCATCTTCAAGACGTTGTACGCGTAGTGTGATGCCGCCATAAACTTAGCCAGCGCTGGCCGACCAAGGATCCCATTGTATGACATGGGGATCTTGGCGACATCAAACACCACCTTTTCGGTCCTGAAGTTAAGCTCGCTGCCAAATGTTACCGGCAGCGTGATCTTGCCCTTAGGCTGGGTTCTTCCCGGGTTGACCCCTTGAAACGTACCCGTTTCCTCGAGGTCTTTGTCGGGAATCTGAAGCTTTGTGAGCACATCTGGTGAGATTAAGTTTAGGCCGGCCCCGCCGTCAACTAACATCTTCGTCACCTTGAGGTTGTGAATTGTCGGGGAAACCAACAACGGCAAACACCCGACCGCAGTTGTGCGATCAGGGTGGTCCTCCGCGTCAAAGATGATAGGCGTGCAGGACCATTTTAGAGGCCTACATGCATCGGGAGATGGCTCTGCCGCATTAACCTCCCGCATCCACTGTTTAAGTTGGCGGTGGGAAGAATACAGCGAGGCACCCCCATCAATGCACATAGCCTCCGTAGCCTTCTGGAATTCCTGCTCACTGGATTCGTCATCTTCCTCATCATCATCTCCTTCTTTATCTCGGCCCCGAGCGGGCCGATCCTTCTGCTGCTTGGCCATGCCGCGGCGACCCCCTCGGCCACCGCGTTTCTTGCCGGACCCCTCAGCACCATCTTGGGCCTTCTCCTTGTCTCGCCTCTCGTATTCAGCCTTCTGCTTCTCGGCAAGCTGCTCAACTTGCCAGCAGTTCTGGAGATCGTGGCCCTTAGTGCGATGGATCTTGCAATACTGCTTGCCGGAGTTCTCTGACTTGTCGGCAGCCGCCAAGGCCTGACAGGAAGGGCACCCGGCAAGATCCTTGCCGGGGTCGCCAACCTTGGCCTTCTTGGCGGCGCCAGGATTGCCAGATTCCTCGACGGCAAGCACGGCCTTGCCTCCGCGCTTCCTGTTTCGCCGCCGACCTTTCCTTGATGGAGCTGCGGCATCTTCTTCTTCTGAGTCGCCTGCCGCACCAATAGCCTCACCGGGGAGTTTCCTCCCCTCTTCAGCTCGAGCGCACTTGTTGGCCAAAGTGTAAAGCTCGGCAATACTCCTGACTTTGTTCATTGCCAGCTCTTCCCGCATCCTGCGGTTACGCACGTTCTGATGGAACGCGCTAATGACAGCGGCAGGATGAATGTCAGGAATATTGTATTGCACCCGGCTGAATCTCTGCATAAACTTGCGCAGGGACTCGCCCTCCTTCTGAGGGATGATGTGCAAATCACTTTCTTGGCCAGGAGCTTGGTGGCCTCCAACAAAGGCGCCAACAAACTGATGGCACAGATCTGACCAGGAAGAAATAGAATCCTCCGGCAGGTGCATCAACCACGACCTGACGTTGGGTTTGAGCACCAACGGGAAGTAGTTGGCAAGTATCTTGTCATCTCGGCCCCCGGCAGCTTGCACCGCAATGGTGTAGATGCTCAGGAACTCCGAGGGATGGGTCTTGCCGTCATATTTCTCCGGGACCTCTGGCTTGAAGGTTCGGAGATTGGGCCACTGGACTTGCCGCAGCTCACGGGTAAACGCTGGAGGCCCTACCTCGTAAGGCAAGTCTCCTACGTTCCCTGGCGCAGGCTCGTCGACAACCGGCCCCGCGCTCTTATCGGACTGATAGTGCGCTTCCCGTCGCCGCTCGATGGTTGTTCGAGCGTCCTCCTTGCCTCGTTCCTGGAGAACCAGACGCTGATCACGGCGCATCCGTGGATCGGACGACGCCGTGGAAACTTCATCATGGCGGTCAACTTGCTGAGTCGTCGGCCGCTGCTGACGCCGCGGAGGAGAGTGCACTGTAGTTGCACCACCTCCAGTTTTCTCTGCACCGGCTCGCGTCGGATCGATGGGCCTCCGCTGAGAGGGCCCTGCCTCTTGCGGTCCATCCTTGTTAGCGAAGCCGATAAGGCTCTGGATAGTAGCTCGCCACTCCTCCATCTTCTCCGGGGCGGGAGGAAAATCAAGGAGCAGCTGTGCACGTGCCAAGGCTTCCGCTGGCGTAGGTGGCGGCGACAAGTGCGAGGTACGTGAGGTGCTCTGACTCCTAACTAAGTTAGAAGGAGCACCGCCACGGTCACGCGACCGTGCACCACCTTCGCCGGCAGCTCGGTGTGCATGCTGGTCTCGCGCATCTTGGGATCTATGCGCAGAAACCTTTTCGTGGGGACGCCCCGAACCACCAGTGCCATGATGTCGCTCATCTCGCACGACCTGGGTAGGTTGCGAGGCTCGCGCCGGCGTGGGAGCTCCAGCAGGCGCTCTTCGATCCCTAGAGTTAGTCGTGCCACCCGTAGGCAACACAACACCATCTCTAGATCCAGCGGCGCGCAAGTTACCACTGCCACTGCGAACGATACCACTCGCTTGGCTTGGGTCACCAGAACGCCGCGGGGGTTCTAGTCCTCTTCCTTCTGCACCCACACCATCGCCTGTCTGCGAAGGCACGGGCAAAACGGACCCGGACGGTTGTGCTGTCACAGCGTTCTTCTTCTTGGGTGGCATGATGATGAAGATGATGAAGGAACTAGGGCGTCGACCACCAGATCAGGTTCACGCAACCTTCAATCCCCCTTACCTGGCGCGCCAAAGATGTCGGGGTACGACACCTATGGGATCCCGAGAGACCCCTTTACGATTCGGCGGGGGGAGAGGTACACGCAAAGAGCAGAACCGATGATCGACGCGGGAAGCTTTTACCCAGGTTCGGGCCGCTGATCAGCGTAAAACCCTACTCCTGCTTTGTGTTCTTATTGATGTTCTTGAGCCCAGCCTTCAGGAGCGCTCGCAATGAACAGTACGTTCAAAGAGCAGCTACGCATGCAGAATGGGCCAGAAGTTTTTCTCCCCTGTAGCATTTGCCTTGGGCCTCCTTTTATACGCTCAAAGGGGTCTCCACAGTGGCAAAATGTACATACATTGAGGTGTAAAGTAGCTACAGGGTATCATACCTAACCCCTGACGGATTAGGACAAGCGCATTTAATGCACCGTGAGGTGTCCGTTTAGGTGTCCTCACTTTCTTGGGGATGGAAAAAGGGGGCCATCCCATCAGCACTGCTTAAGCTCTCCTCCACTGACGCGCTGCCACGCATCCAGAGAAGGACCCAGAATGTCAGGCTTTGTCGCTGTGCTGGAGCGGTGGCATAGTGGCAGAATCCCGCCAGGCACCGATCCTCGCCGGGCACCAAACCTTGCCGGGCGCCAGGCCTTGCCGGGCGCCAAGCCTTGCTGGGAACCAAGTCTTGCCGGGCGCCGAGCCTTGCCGGGCTCCACGGCCATCCCGGCAAGGATCTTGCCGGGGAAGCTGGCCTTCGATTTCCAGCATTGCTTATCTGCTGATTCTCAGATCTCTGACTTGATGACTTCCTTGATGACTTGAATCGACCTCGAGCTGATCCCGGCAAGCCTTGCCGCGAGGACGGCTATAACTGCCCGTGCACAAGTAAGGGGTACTAGTGGCCCAATACTTAGTACACCGACAGATTCGCTTATGGTGGGTGGCATGAGTGACGAAAACACATACCCGAGTAAGGGGGTTGTTGCGTATGGGAGTAAACAGGACTTGATACTTAATGCTATGGTTGGGTTTTACCTTAATGATCTTTGGTAGTTGCAGATGCTTGCTAGAGTTCCAATCATAAGTGTATATGATCCAAGTACAAAAAGTATGTTAGCTCATGCCTCTCGCTCATATAAAATTGCAATAATGATTACTGGTCTAGTTATCGATTGCCTAGGGACAAATAATTCTCTTGTGTTACAAAAAGCTTTCTACTAAACAACTAACTATTATTATCTTGCAAATTATTCGTAGTTTTATTCTAGCTAAGTACTTCTAGTTTTATTCTTGTAAACTTAACCCTACACCTACAAAATAGTTTCACACTTGTTCTAGGTAAAGGAACGTTAAGTGTGTGTAGAGTTGTATCGGTGGTCGATAGAACTTGAAGGGAATATAAATCCTACCTTTAGCTCCTCGTTGAGTTCGACACTCTTATTTATCAAAAAATCTACAATTAATCCCCTATACTTGTGGGTTATCAACAATATTTACCCAGGTTCGGGCCCTCTCAAAGAGGTAATACCCTGCGTCCTGCTTTGATTGTATTGATGATGATGTATCGAGTACAAGCTTGATCTACCTCGAAATCGTAAGGGGATATCTAACCCTAGGGCTATGTGAATGTAATGGTGATTGGATCCCTCCTACGTGCTAAACCCTCTGGCTTATATACACGCCAGGTAGGGCATCTACGGTTACATGGTCGGTATCTAGGGGTGCGCATGGAGGCGGCAGGGGATGTCTTGGAATATACGCCAAGTCTTCGGTAGATGCAGTCTTGATCACGTCCAGGCGTGTAGCTTTCAGAGTCCACCTGAATGAGAATGAGGGCCTACAAGGCCCAGCCCGAGGACTATGGGCCAACTAGGTTGGCACCCCCTAGTTCAGGACACTGTCAGTAGCCCCCGAACTGGTCTTCTACACCGAGGACGACCTCTTCAATTTTAACAACTTCAAATCCGAAGTCCTTGGCTCAATAGACAAGTTCCTCCTTTTTGATAATTCGAGATAATTTCCTTTATTCAAAGCCACCATGGATCACTCCTCGAAGGAATGGCGTCCCTTGAACAGGACCTAACCGAACCCACTCAGCGTCCGAAGATGTGGCGTCCCTTGAAGGCCTGCCGCGTAGGTGTGAACAGTGCTTCTAGCCTGAGAACTTTATCTATGCGACAGCACCCACAACTGGGCGAGCAGTTACTTCTCACTTGAATCGTGGCCCAAGGCAATCCACTTATTGGCACGTCCCATCGAAACGGAGATCGTGCCTGTTTTCTAAGGGATATCATTGAGATTTTGTTTCTCCCTATACGTATAATGGCATCTTTTTACGGGTAATGGCGATTTCAATGGCGCGGCCAGAGGGACTCTTGGCCTTTTTATTGGCCTATATAAGAGAAAAGGGATAGTGACGGGAAAAGTACGCTCCCCTTCCTTCCTGCCTGCTGCGTCTCGAGCTCCAGCGCCCAGACCCAATCCTGAACTCATTTTGATCCCACAACGCTTCTCCACCTCCATCCCCAGCAATGGCAGATGCGACCCTCAAGGGACACTGGTTCGGCTCCTCCGTCATAGAGGGCGCCATCTTAGAGCTGCGCAGTGCGGGGTATATCCCTACTGAGATCAACACTCGAGTGCCGGATCCGCACCAACGAATACCCGCTCCCCGTCCTGTGGAGAGGGTTGTCTTCATCCCCCACCTCATCGGAGGTCTAGGGTTCCCGCTGCACCCCTTCATGCGCGGGATCATGTTCTTCTACGGGCTAGACTTCCACCATCTAGCCCCGAATTCCATTCTTCAACTCGCCTCCTTCATCACTGTCTACGAGGCTTTCCTCCGCGTCGAGCCGCACTTCGGATTGTGGCTGAAGATCTTCAGCATCAAGCTGAAATCCAGCGGCTCCAAACTTGCAGAGTGCGGGGGCACGATGATTAGCAAGAATCAGAAGGTGGGCTGGTTCAAAGGCACCTTTATAGAGACCATCAAGGAGTGGCACCGCAAGTGGTTTTATATCACCAAGCCACTCGCTGCTGTCCAGGCCGAGGTTCCGGCATTCTCGGCTAGACCTCTGGAGAAGCTTGCATCCCGAAGGAGGAAGGGCATGGACTGGGGGAACCCCAAAGAGGTGACGGTGCTGTTCCAGAAGATCCAGTTCTGGACAGACAAGAAGGACCTCAAGCTGGTGGACGTGGTGAACGTCATGCTCCACTGCCGCGTCTTGTCACTCCAATCTCGGGCCACCCCGATGTGTGCGTATAAGCCCGAGGATGTGGTGCCCATCGACCAATTCTTCTGCTCCTCACCAGCCAGGATGTGGACGTTGTTGTTCAAGCCGTCCTAGAACAAGTTTCCTCCGGAAGGGAGGGACCTCGGCTTTGAAGCCGCCCACGCTGCCCCGGAGGTAATTTTCAATACACAGCTCTACACTCCGTGTTTCTTTGAACCTCATAGACTTCCGCTCACTAGTCGATTTTATATTTGTAGAAGTGGATCTCCAAGGCATAGCGAATGTTGTACCCGCCGCCGCTTCCCGAGGGGGAGAGGACTCCCCAACTCACGGCCCTCTTAACCGAGGAGCCGCATGTGGTGCCCCCCAAGGAGTCGAAGCCTCCGAGGGACGAGACGGGCCTCCGAGCACGGGAGACCTCAGTCACCCGATCTGAGGAGACCCACATCTCCTCCACCCATGAGGATGATGCGGAGGAGGACACAGGGGAAGGAAACCCTTTCCTCAAGGGGAAGAGCGCAGCGTCCGAGGGCACCAAGGAGGAAACGCGGCCGAAAGGCTCGAAGAGGCTGCGTAAGGCCTCCGCCGATCCTGCCGGCAAGCCTGCCCTACCGGAGAAGGCTAACTTCTCCAACGAGTCAGATGAGGACCTCCTCGAGCTGGGGAGGGAGAAGCCGGCACCTCGGAGGTACATTATTGTAACCAGATTTGGACTTCAAAAGCATGTTCATCAAATGAAACTTATAAAGGCATTTTTCCAGCCCGCCGAAGGTACGCCTCAGTGGCGACACATCGAGCGGGCTACCTCCGTCAGACAGCGGGATACCCGAGCCTACCATGACCCCTCCATCTCTCAAGGGGTTGGGGGAAGCATCATCCGGTCTGCCCCCCCCCCCCAGTCAACACAACTGGGGCTGAGGTACCGGTCATCATGGTTGTGGTTGACACCTCGGCCAAATAGATGCAACACTAAATGATGGTTTGTTATTAGGCTTATTGTGTTGCTCGAATTCTTTTGCCACAGTCTGATTTTTCACACTTGTTTTGCTCCTGTTTTGCTTTACTATCTCTAGTAATATCATCTTTCAAAATTTGTTCAGGAGACATAGGAAGCAAAGTAATATTTTTATCCTTATGAACAAGAGTATACTAATTTTTCATACCATGGTATACATAATTTTTATCAAATTCCCATGGTCTACCAAGTAAAAAGAAATATGCTTGCATGGGTGTCATATCACAATCAACATAATCAGCATACGCACCAATGCTAAAATGCACACGAACAGTACGTGTTACCTTAACCTTGCCACTGTTGTTAAACCATTGTATGTAGTAAGTATGAGGATGTGGTCTCCATGCTAGCCAAGTTGTTGCAATTCCCTCCATCGAGGATGACACAGACACAACGTTCCTTCACAACTCCCTTTGTATGGAACAAATTGTGCCTCTGATTTTGATCAACTTGTGTTACCTGCACACTCAAAACACATTGAGCAACTAAACTTTCATACCTTTTAGCGTCTTCAGTAGCCATGTATTGCGTCTCTTGTTCGGAATCATCGCCACCCTATTCTTCACTTGTAACAAGAGCTAGTGTCTCCTCATCATAGTCACTAGTGAACTCATACCCGCCATCCTCAGTAACAATCATCACACACTTGGATGGGCATTGGCTCGCATAATGACCTCCACCCTTGCAACGACAACATATAATATCATGTGTTTGCCCCGCTGATGCCAAGGATGAAGAAGAGCTCTATGCAGGATCCGAAGGTATGCTCTTGGCGGATGGTGGTGGTGGTGCCTGTTTTCTTGTATCATGGTTGGAGTTGGGGGCTGAAGCAGGCGGTGGTGCAGCAGAACGTGTGGCAGTAGAAGACGCATGCGGTGTCCATGATGAAGTTCGATGATGCGGAGCATCCTACGGACATCACCATGTCAAGAGTCCGTTTGGCAAGTGACACGTGCGACATCTACATCACATACACAAAGGTGAATCATCTCCTTTACACGTGTTCACTTGACCCCTTTGAGGATGGTATACTACTTGACACTTCTCCCATGTGGCATGCATAGGTATTGTCGGAACTTCGCGGATGTCGAGGAGGAGTGCAAGGGCAAGTGTACGTCGACACCATCCGTGAGGGAGGCATGAAGAGAAGACGGAAGAAGGAGAAGTGCAAGACTGCACTTGCCCGGATGATCTGGACCTCCTTCCGGACGATCCGGACAAGCCCGGATGATCCGGCTCCTAGCCCGAACGATCCGCATAATTGCGCCGACGACACCCGAAGGTTTTCCTCGAAGCCGGACGATCTGGACACGCACCCGGACGATCCGGACCCTGCCCAGATGATCCGGACCCCGACCCGGACATCCGGACCAGCCACGGCTACAGCGACCCGGTCGGACCATTCGGACGAAGACCCGGATCATCCGGACATGCCCGGATCATCCAGATCCCCATCCGGATCATCCGGCCTTGCCTGCGCGCATGACTTGGGCCGAGGCCCATTTACCCATTTCGCCCCCTCACTTACCCCTTTGTAGCTTAGACTATAAATAGACCACCCCCTCCTCATTTTTAGGGATAGCAAAGTGATAGCTCATTTGATAGAGAGTTTTGCTCCTTGTACCACTCCACTCTTGAGAGAGAGAGAGAGAGACTACCACTCCCATGGAGTTCAAGACCTCCATGTGAGAAGATCCCTAGTGGATGAAGGCCCCTCACGGGAAGATCCGTCTAGGATTCAAGGCCACCTCTTGGAGATGAACTTTACCTTATATCTTTTCCTTTGTTGTTCATGTACCTTATGGATCTATGTGTTTGTTAGTCTAGTGGATGGGTGATTGGACTTGTTCTTGAGTGTTCCTCTCGTGATTTCCCTCGTGTTTTCCCTCGTGTTCTTCGCGGGATCCCCTCCATTTCGTGAAAGATCGGCCCCTAGGGTTCCACCCTACATCATCTTGGTATCATGAGCCACGTTGATCACGAATTTGGAGTCCTTACCCATCATTTTCTAGCCTTGTTTTGCTTGATTTCATCCTAAATTCGAAAATTCCCACCAAAATAGCCCCAATTTTTTTTGTGATTTTGTTGGTTTGATGATGTTTTGTTGATTTTGATCCATGGATTCGTTGTGTTTCGAGTGGAACTAGCTTCTCCACAAGTTTCCCCACCTTCCATCCACGAAATCTCCCTAATTTTGACCCCAAAATCATCCATTTCCGCCCTAAAATCATCCATTTTCGCCCAAAAATCGCGTCCCCGAGAGGAAATCCCGAGCCGGTTGACCTGCCCGGATCATCCAGAAGTGCTCCTGGATCATCCGGATCCACCCGGATCAGCTGGGCCCTCTCCCGGACGTCCGGACACCCCACGCGCCAGAAAACCGGTTGACGAACCCGGATCATCCGGACCTACTCGCGGATGTCCGGGTAACCTTGAAACTGACCAGGCTGAAATTTTGTTTTGGCCATAACTAATTCATCCGGAGTCCGTTTTTTACGTTCTTTAGCTCGTTTTGAAGCTATTGACATCCCCATCTCAAAAAAATACTTGCAACATCATTTGAATTCATCAAATTTTTGTAACTTTGGCATCTTTGCCTAGGGCTTCCACTATATCATCCGCATTACCACCATCGACTTCCGCAACCTAACACATTTTGTTCCCCATTGCATTTGCGGTTGTTTGAGTTGTGACTTGAGTCTCCTAAGGTGTTTCGGCTACTTAGGGACGGTGACTTCACCTCCACTTCTATAATGCAAACTCCGGAGCCACCACCGCTTTCTGCTACCACCATTTGACATTTGCCTTTGGAGATTTTGAGTTTGTGGTTTTTCCGTTTCCTAGGGTGTTTCGGCTAACTAGGAACGGTTCGACATTGACAACACCACCGCCCAACTTCGTCAAGGATTCGACATTGACCACCTTCATCATTTTGACACCCTAACCGTAAGCAAGAACGGTAACCTCTATATCATCTTGATATTGTGGTATCCCATCATTGTATATTCCCTTGCCATTGTATTGATAACCCCTAGCCCATTTTGCGTCACTTGCCTATCGAGACTAGCCATTTGAGTATTGCTGGCAATGTTACTTGTGCACATTAGTGATCCGTACTTTCCATCGCATACATATCATATCATCCTGGTACACTCATCTTGGTATCATCATATCATCTCTTGTGTCGGTGTACTAAAGCTTGGGTCCTTTAGTACCCCATACTTGTGCACGGACAGTTGTAGCCATACCAGCGGCGAGGTCTGCCGGAGGACAGCTGGAAGCAAATGCAAGATCATCAAGGAAGTATTCAGGCCAATGATCAGAAGACAGAAGACTGAGGGCTTGGCTCCCGGCAAGATCCTTACCGGGATGGCCCGCGAAGACCCGGCAAGGTTCCGCCACCCTGCCACCGCTCCAGTGCAGTGACCAGCCTGTCATTTGGGTTTTGTCCTCCTGGATGTGTGGCATGGTTCTAGTGGTGAACGGGCTTAAGCGGTGCTGATGGGACGGCCCCTTTTTCCGTCCCCAAGAAAGTAAGGACACCTAAACGGACACCTAAATGGAGCATTTAATGCGTTTGTCCTAAATCATTTGTGATAAGTATGTAAACACTGTAGCTACTTTACACCTCATGTATGTACTGAACGCCACTGTTGGTGACCCCTTGGACGTATAAAAGGAGGCCCAAGGCGTAGCTACAGAGAGAGGACCTTCTGGCCCATTCTGCATGTGTAGCTGCTGCTTGAACGTACTGTTCATTGCAAGCGCTCCTGGAGCTTGGGCTTAAACATCCACAATAAACTAAAGCAGGAGTAGGGTATTACGCTTCTCAGCGGCATGAACCTGGGTAAAAATCCCCTTGCGTTGATTGTTGCATCTGCTCTTTGTGCATACCTCTCTCCCTGCCGAACCGTAAAAGGGATCCACGCGATCCCATAGGTGTCGTACGCCAACACTACAGAATACGAAGGGCTGCTTACCGGTCTCAGGATCGCAGCGGATCTTGGAATTAAGAAGCTCATCGTCAGAGGTGATTCACAGCTTGTCGTCAAGCAGGTGAATAAAGATTATCAGAGCCCATTGATGGAAGCATATGTAGATGAAGTGAGGAAATTGGAGGAGCGCTTTGACGGTCTGTAGATAGAGCATGTTCCTCGAGCGGAGAACGACATTACTGACGAACTGTCAAAGCGCGCTGCCCTTAAGTTACCTGTGGAACCAGGTACTTTTGTGCTCCGATTGACTCAGCCATCAGTAACACCATCAGCAGGGCAACATAAGCGAAGGAAGTTGAGTTCCGGACAGTACTTTCCTGCAGAGCTCCCAGGAGCCGCCGGCAAGGAAGTTGCCGGGAACTCCGCCAAGCTTGTCGGGGAGCAACAGGCTCCGGCAAGGCTTCAAGCCCTTACCATAGAGACAAACGCTCCCGTGACAGAGGATATGCCTTTAATCCTTGCTGTCGAGCCTCAAGCTCCAGCATGGGCACAACACATCGTCTAGTTCCTCCAAACAGGGGAACTCCCCAAAGAACAGGAAGAAGCGGAGAAAGTAGCCCGTCGGTCTAGTATGTACCAATTCGTGGACAATGTCCTGTACAGAAAGAGACCGAACGGCGTGAAATTGAAGTGCATTCCTCGGGAAGATGGACTGGAGCTGTTGACAGAGATACATGGAGGCATATGTGGCTCCCACATAGGTTCAAGGGCTCTTGTCGATAAGGCATTCCGGCAAGGTTTCTTTTGGCCCACTGCTCTCCAGGATGCAACTGCACTAGTAACCAAGTGTGAAGCATGCCAGTTCCATTCAAAGAAATTGCATCAGCCAGCTCAGGCTCTTCAGACAATCCCTCTTTCCTGGCCATTTTCGGTCTGGGGGCTCAACATATTGGGCCCTCTTCCCCGTGCTACCGGGGGCTTTGAGTACTTGTACGTCGCAATCGACAAGTTCACAAAATGGCCGGAAGTGGAAGCAGTGAGAAAGGTGACAGCACAATCAGCCGTCAAGTTCTTCAAAGGACTTGTTTGCCGTTTTGGTGTGCCAAACAGGATCATCACCGACAACGGCACACAGTTCACGAGCCACACCTTCATGCAATACGTCCAAGACCTTGGCAGCAAAATCTGTTTTGCTTCTGTTGCTCATCCGAGAAGCAACGGCCAAGCAGAAAGGGCAAATGCTGAAGTGTTGCGAGGGCTCAAGACAAGGACTTTTGACAAGCTGAAAAAGTGCGGAAGACACTGGATTGATGAGTTGCTGGCGGTTCTTTGGTCAATCCGAATGACACCAAATCGAGCCACTGGCCAGACACCCTTCTCCCTAGTGTACAGGGCAGAAGCAATTCTCCCCATGGAACTCATATACGGGTCACCTCGAGTGCTCGCTTATGATGAGCTTGAGCAAGAGCAGTTGCGGCAAGATGACGCCATGCTCCTTGAGGAGGATCGTCTTCAGGCTGCTGTGCGAGATGCACGCTACCAGCAAGCCTTGCGCCGCTACCATAGCCGCAAGGTTCACGCCCAAAGTCTTGAGGAAGGCGACCTTGTTCTTCGGCGCGTTCAGTCGGCCAAAAAATCCAACAAGTTGACGCCAAAGTGGGAAGGCCCTTATCGGGTAGTACGAGTCACCAGGCCTGGTGTTGTCCGCCTGGAGACCGAGGATGGCATTCCAGTGAGCAATTCCTGGAATATCGAACATCTTCGTAAGTTCTATCCATAAGGAGCGGTTGCCGGGCCTCCCGGCAACCCCTTTGGTACGAGTTTTGCCAGCAAGGCATGTGATCCTTTGTGCAAAGCCAGGCACAGACCCTGTGCATAGTTGAATAAGCTTAAGTGTTTTACAATTCCTGTTGATTTTCATATCTATATGCATGCTTGTCTGAGATATTGTATTACACTTGCTTCCGGTAAGTGTTAACGAACCGCCAAGGTTCCATATCTTTGTTTTCTCTTCTTTCTTTTTCTCAAAAGATGGAAGGTTCCCTCGCGTGCAAGTTTGCCGGGGGGATGATGGTATGGACACCGACAGGCTACGTTCAAAGTTGACATCTCGTAGGAAGGAGCACAGCAACAAAAAGCTAAGTTGCAGAACCTTAAGTGAATTTCTTTTTACTTAAAGGCCATTTTCCTTGAACGATTTCGGCTTTTGTATGGAAAACCTGCACGCGAAGGAACCTTGTCGTGATCGGTTGCGCCCTTACTCTGTTTCGAGTCCGCTCAACAGTTTAGGTGGCTGCACTGAAAACGTCAAGATATCTTGCCGGTAGCGACACCTCCAGCAGGCTGCTAAAGACCCGCATCTAGCGCTCGCGGCAGGACGCTCGCACCGGCAAGTTTCCAATAAGTGTATGGCATGTTCCATACAGAAAGAAATCAGACAAGGGAAATAGCGTGCATCCACCCAAACACAGCAGATTATATTACATTAATAGTTGTCGTGATCCTCACTTAAGATGAAATTGTCTTTGACATGGAATGGTGGCAGCAAAGATGAAGCGAAGTGGCTAGTCCCTGCGCTGGCCTTTGACCCTCTTGACTTGGCTAACCTTGTCGACGATGGGCGCGACAAGCTCTTTGAGTGCCTCAAGGTCGGCATCCCCCGGCAAGCTGTCGAGAACATTGGTGAGGTTGATGTCGGGGTTCTTGTGCACCACTTTGATGAGCACCTTGAGGAGGACGGCCCGGCAGAGTTTGCGGGATTCGCTGGCCAGATGGGTTGCTCATTCATAACGGAGCCACTTCAGGGCATCAACGACGCTCTCAAAGAACATGGTCAGCTTGGCGCTCGAGGACACCCTGTTGTCAAAAGAATAGTTGAAGTTCTGTAGGCCTATGGTGGACAACTCTGCTGCAATCCTTTTCGCGACGTCAACCAGGCACTCGGTCCAGATCTTCACACCTTTCTCAAAGTCATTATAAGAGGCGGCGGCGCTCTTGAGCAGGTCCTTCTCGTTCCGGAGGTCCTTGATCAAAGCCTTTTCTCGAGCCTTGCCATCCTCCAGAGACTTCTCCAGCGTGGTCAGCTTCAATTTCAGATCAGCGATGGATTCATTGGCTGCGGTGAGATTTTTGATCTTGTCGGACATGGAGGTTTGCATCTCCGCGAAGCTGTAGAGAGTCTTCTCTCTGTCGGCTTTGAGCGTCGAGAGCTCCTTGCCATGTTCCTCGAGGTCCGCCTCTAGCCCCTTTACTCTATCATCCAGCTTGATCTTGGCGGCCTCTGCAGCTTCAGCAGCATTGATGGCCTCCTTTAAATTGCCAGCATGATCTATAGTCAGAGCTTCGAGCATTTCCTTGTGTTTCTGCTCCAGCTCCTGGGTCCGCTGCGCGACAAGTTTTTCGATCTCCTCATCCTTGCTGCGGAGCTTGGCGGCAAGTGCCTCCTCGTGAGCGGCAAGGTCTTCTTCCTAAGCGTCAAGCCCGACACGGAGTTGTGTTAAGCGAGCTTCCTCTGCAGCGGCCCGCTGCACGGCCTCTTCATGTGCCTTCTCAGCGTCAGACTGCCTCAAGAGGAACTTGTTCCAACTCTGGCTCAGTTGTTCCCGGCCAGTCATCAGTTCCTGGAAGGCCTCGATATACCAGACTTGCGTTTCCGCAACGCGCTTCTGGAAATCTACTTCCGCTGCTTCAGTAACTGCTGCCCTGGAGTCCAGCTTCTCTTTCCAGGCGCGGTGAATGGCCTGGAGCTTCTGAAAGTTGTTGCTCATGGCTTGGAGGAGCTGTTCTTCCTTGGACCCGCTGCTGTTGGCACGTGGCTCGTCAACAATTTTGAGCCCGGCAGCGGTGATGACATCTTCATAAAAAAAATTCCCCTTCAGTTGGCACCCCAGTGCTTGCCATCCCTGGTATGCTGACGAACAGGTTGTCGCCAACCTTAAGGTATCTGCTTGACGGGGGGGCCTCGGATGTTGACGGTTGATCCTCGACAATTGTCTCACTGGCAAGTGGGGACTCCGTGACCAGTGTAGCGCCAGGCGCTCCTGTGGTAGGAATGCCATCAGTATGGTCACTGGTCTCCTTGCCGGTCCTCTCAGCAGATCTTTTGGCGGCTTCTTCCTGTGCGTCCTTGGCGGCTTCTTCAGCAGCGATCTTGTCGGCCTCGGCGGTAGCATCCTTGGCGTACTCCTCGATGACGATGTCAACATCCATTTGTTCCATCGAGGGAAGATCTGAAGACCAGGGAAAGGAACAAGATGAGATCGAGGTTGAAGTTCAAGAAGACAAAGATACATAAAGAATGACGAATATTCAGAGGCAAGTGGTTTACCTGTGTTAGGCTGTTGAGAGGTAGATTCTCCTTTCCCGACAACATTGGTTGCCGATGTAGGACTGCCGGTGCCCGTACTTGCCGGCTCCTCTTCGACACGGATGGGCTCGCCAGTGGAAGCCCTTGCCAGGGATTCACCTCTGAGCGGCGTGGTTGACGGAGGCGGCACGTCAGGGACGGCCTCCAATGGCTCTTCCTGTTGTCGTTCTTCTCCTGCAAGCCCGGTGATGTCAGTAGCAAAGATAAACATCTCCACGCCCGCCAGCGAAAAAAATGAGTAGTGGACTCATGCTGGGGGCTGGGTTGGGGGTTGCGAGGATGACTGAGCTTCGGGCTGATGACGATGAGCTCTGGCGCATCCACGGTGCTTGTCGAGGGCTCGTCACCCATTGAAGTCTTTGCCCTCTTCGCCATCCTTTGTGCTAAAGTTTCCGTATCGCTGCGGAGGCAGGTTGAAGCAAGATAGATGAGTTAAGCAAAATCAAAAACTCAGAAATTAAAAGATACGACGGGACCCTTACTCTTCTCTCTCCGGGCTAAAAGCGGAAAGGTCGAAGTCGACCTCCTCTACAGTGTCCGTGCGAGGAGGTGGAGAAGGGGGTCCTGGGTCGCTTGGCTATAGCAGAAATGGTAGGTTGATGTGGTTCTGATTCCCTGGCCACCGGTGCCGTCGTATGAGACGCCCCCGCCGCTCCAACTGTTGCGGTGGCCGTGCGTCCCATGCGCCACACCGGTTGCTGTTGAGCTTCTTGCCGCCGCACAGCCTTGCCGCCCGCCTTCTTGCCGGTAACCTCACCGCTCGAGGAGAGTTGATTTGTTGGGATGCCAAAGGCAGCTTTCCGAAGAACGCGTTTCTTCTTCTCTGGAGCTGGGGACTCCTCGTGCAGCTGTTCCTCAGCTGTGTCCTCGACAGAAGGACCCCCGGCAGCCGTGTCGCTCTGTTCCTCGGCAGCCTCATCCTGCCCGGCAAGGTCTTCTTCGGACATTATTTCTGCTTCACTATTTTCCTCTTCCGTGAAGCCAACGCTGCTGGCCTTCGCGACAAGATTTGCCTCTTCTGCCCTACTGGCAATGTACGCCACCTCTTCATCAGTGGTGGGGCGGATAAGGTTTGTCTCTTCCTGGATGGCTCTCTCCGACAGATTATCGAAGAACTCATGTGCATGCTCTGTAGATGGCTTGACCCAAGTTCCGTCAAGGCTGTGAGCATTGCACGCCGGCATCATGACGATGATTGAGGTCAGAGCGGAGTTGTTGCACAGAGGAATTATGTTCGCCGGCAACTTATATTTCCCGTCAAGCCTAAACAGTTTGTGGCAGAGAGCTGTGTGCTGCATAACCGTCAAGTTGTTGTTCAAACCTAGATGCAGCCTCATGATATCGGCCGCATTCCGAAATTCCCAGGCTGGTCTCCCTTTGTTATGCAGAGGGGCGATGCGGCGGCGAAGGAAATCAGCGCCAACCATTTCTATTGTCAGCCCGGCAGACTTGAGATGGTGGATTCAGTTAATTGCAATTGTGAGCTTCTCATCTTGAGGATCGAGGGAACTCCAGTTATTGCCGCGAACCACTTTTGTTCGTCGGGGCAGACAGAAAGGCTAGAAATCCTCCTCCTTGATCCAGCACCATTCGCCCCGCCATTCTTCCCACTTGCTACGGTAGAGCCCTTCTGGGTATATCTCCTTATTCCAAGCCCTTTGAATCCAGGTGATAGAACCGGAAAGGGCCTCTCCTTTCTCGATCCGGGGAACGAAATAGTGGCAGAAGAGGGCTGTGCTGGGGATTATTCCAGCAAAATTTTCACAGAGATGGGCAAAGACTGACATACATGTCACTGCATTCGGCGTGAAATCCAAGAGACGGAAACCGTATGTGTACATGATGTCATTGAAGAAATCAGAAAATGGAGGGCAGAGCCCACAATAGAAGTATGCGACAAAGAAATGAAATTTATCTGGGCCGCCCTTGGAGGAAGCAGGATTCACGCGAGTGGTGGGGTGAGCTTTCGTCTCCCTCCCCCACATGCACAGGTACTGGTCCTTCAGAGTGCTCACATCGAGCGTCGGGGCGAAGACGACGTGTTCCTTCTGCATCTTCACCAACTCGCTCTCCTCGATGGCTTTCACCTCTTTACTCTTGCTCGCTTTGGGCGGCATGGCGGCTGTGGAAGCAGAGACCGAGGACGATGAAGGCGTGGAGGCGGCGGATGGATGAGAGAGGTTCTTCTTTGAGTTTGAGGAAGAAAATGGCGGCGGTTTCCAGATTGGAAAGAATGGGAGGTAAATGAGCGGCGCCTCTACGAATTCCTTTTTATGGGGAAGGCGTGGGGCTGCCTCCTTTCTAATCAATGTAAATGCGCTTTTGCGAGCACACTGTTACTGCGGTCGTTCCACACGTTCCCACATCGCGCGTTTATTACGCGCCATGGGGAAGCGCGGTGAACAAGATAATAACAGCTAACTCCTGCCATGCATGCCCGTGCACTGTTTGGGCCTAGCCCAACAACGCCTCGCATCCGTGTATGGCCTAGGCCCGGGGGCTCCTGTCGGTGTACTAAAGCTTGGGTCCTTTAGTACCCCCATACTTGCGCACGGACAGTTGTAGCCATACCGGCGCGCGAGGTCTGCCGGAGGATAGCTGGAAGCAAATGCAAGATCATCAAGGAAGTATTCAGGCCAATGATCAGAAGACAGAAGACCGAGGGCTTGGCTCCCGGCAAGATCCTTGCCGGGATGGCCCGCGAAGACCCGGCAAGATCCGCACCCGGCAAGGTTCCGCCACCCTGCCACCGCTCCAGTGCAGTGACCAGCCTGTCATTTGGGTTTTGTCCTCCTGGATGCGTGGCATGGTTCTAGTGGTGAACGGGCTTAAGCGGTGCTGATGGGACGGCCCCTTTTTCCGTCCCCAAGAAAGTAAGGACACCTAAACGGAGCATTTAATGCATTTGTCCTAAATAGTTTGTGATAAGTATGTAAACACGGTAGCTACTTTACACCTCATGTATGTACTGAACGCCACTGTTGGTGACCCCTTGGACGTATAAAAGGAGGCCCAAGGCGTAGCTACAGAGAGAGAGGACCTTTTGGCCCATTCTTCATGTGTAGCTGCTGCTTGAACATACTGTTCATTGCAAGCGCTCCTGGAGCTTGGGCTTAAACATCCACAATAAACTAAAGCAGGAGTAGGGTATTACGCTTCTCAGCAGCCCGAACCTGGGTAAAAATCCCCTTGCGTTGATCGTTGGATCTGCTCTTTGTGCATACCTCTCTCCCTGCCGAACCGTAAAAGGGATCCACGCGATCCCATAGGTGTCGTACGCCGACATCTTGTGTCACAAGGTTGTTCCCGCATACACAATTGCTATCTTGGTTCGAGCATTTCGCATAAGTGGCCATATCAAAAAAAAAAAACTTTTAAGCAAAGAGAAAAACAAAGAGCTTGTAAGCAATAGCCATAGCATCGCCACATTGCATATCATACTACCATATTGATCATCTTGGATCATCGTGTGCGAAACACCGGAACATCATACATAATAGCATACTTGGGATAGGAAGTTGATACATTTTGCATCTTATAGGTTGTGTACAAGTTTCGTATCTGCCTATTGAGCAATCATGCCAGCGTCTCTCTTGAGTTGTGCAACATGAGTGTTTTTCGTGGATTCCACATTTTGTGCTCATTCCTTGGTTGCACGACCCCATTTATCTATCCGTGTGTGTGTTTCCGTGTGCCACATATTACTATTGGTCTACTTGTTTCACTTGCGAATTTGTGAATCTTTTTCAACATTATTGACTCTTGCTAACATTTTGCATCAAATTTTTGTGCCACTATCCTCACCAAGCTACTCCATAAGCTTTACTTTGTAGGTGTGATTGAGCAAGTCTGGTACCAATTCCACTATTCTTTCATTTCACATTGAGTGAAATAGGATACATCCTCAACTTTGGGAAAAGGTAGCTTGGTATTGTTTATCTCATTTCCTACTCACCTTTGCTCGAGTCTTGTGATGGATAGGCAAAGCACACCTCCTTCGGTCTACTACAACAACGACGAGTTCGATGCCACAAAAAACTTCATCGACGCCAAGATGGATGCTCAAATGGAGGAGATCAAAGCCCTCGTCAAGTCCTACAAGCGGTCTTCCTCATCTTCGAGAAGACGCACAAGTGCACATGCTTCCGAGCTACCATCTCCGGCAAGGTCACATTGGCATCGACACCAACACCGACGAGAATGTGAAGGTCATGAGCTCAACACCAACCACCACTCTACGACTTCACCATCTACCTTGGCATCTTTGCCAAGCGACTTCAAGGCATCTTCGCCTTTGTACATGTGGCATCTACGCCAACAAGCACCTCAAGAGAAGCTCCCCAAGCTCAAGTCCGCGACTTCCATGAGCTACTACGACCTCACACCGACCACGAGCTTCATTTCTATGGGACTCAAGACCCCGAGGAGTATCTCGAGTGGGAGCGCAAGATGGGCGACTACCTCAAGCTACATGAAGTCCCTTCCGAAGACCAAGTGAAGTGTGCCACAAGTAACTTCCACGACTACGCGTCGACATGGTGGCTTCATACACCTTTGAAGACCTTCGACATGAGTTGGCCCAAGACGAAGAAAGCTATGCGGCGAGAGTTTGTGCCTTCCACCTACACGAAACATCTTCTACGTCAATTAGAGAACACCATACAAGGATCCAAGTCCATCGACGAGTACTTTAAGGAGATGAATAAAGCCTTGCGATGAGCCGGCGTGCACGACCCCATTTGGATGAAGTTCCACTTCATGATGGGATTGAACAATGACAACTCCAAGACTATCTTCCACGAGAACTACAAGTCCCTCGACGACCTCTACATTGGTGCTCTCAAGGCGGAACAAGAACACATGAAGGCCAAGGCTTCTCCACCCCAAGCACACTTTGTGACGACCAAGCTCCACGACAACGAGCATGAGGATAGTACCAACAAGATGTCCAAGACCGACGAGCTCCAAGACGACACTCCCAAATTCGACTTCACCGCCATCCCTCTTTGTGGCATTGATGGTGCCGAGTCTACTTCGACTCTTTTTCAAGACGGTGTGGCGACGATTACGACTACGGAGTCTCTCAAGGATCATGCTTTGGAGGCGAGTGACATGGTGATGAGCAAGGATGATGCTTCCATCTTAGGAGGCGAGAGTGATGATGTGCCATCTTCGGCCTTCATCCACCACGACGGTGATGAGATGGTTGAGCACGGGATTTTCTCTTCAACCACGACGACGTATGACGACTTGAGTGACTTGTGCCACCATATTGAGAGTGAGAGCGAGTTCGCCACTAGCCCCATATCTGATGAGTTGCCCCAATTTCCATGTGAGGAGAGCCACAACCCCCACCACTTGAGTGAGATGAGTGACTCCACCATATGTGACTTTGAGTGCACCTATTTTGAGGGAGTGAGTGAGCCACCACATAGAGAGAGTGTGACAGTTGATAGGTCATGTGAGTACATTTTGAACTCTAACGACTTAACCTCTACCTCTATTGTGTCTTCTCATGTGGTGCTAGGTCCCATATACGATGACGCGCCGACCCTCAACGACTTCGTCCTTCCTTTGGACAAGACGATGGCCATGGTGGAATATGATGCACCCCCACATGGTTCCATCAAGTTGATGATGATGACCACCATTTGGTCTTTGCCACCTCACCTACAACACATGAGTGGAATGACAAAGGTAACATAGGTGACGGTGATGCTCTTGTCCCACTAGTGGACTATCTTGACATTGATTGCTTGCATGATGTTGATCCACCTATTGCCATGCTTCATGCTAGTGCGACTTTCCCATGCGATGATTTACCCATTTATGATGAGTTTGATGATTGCCATGTGGAGTCTATTAGTTGTGATGCCATGTTGCATAGGATTTCTTGTGATAATTCTCTTGGTCACATCATGTTTGACAATCCGCTTGACTTGTCATATGCTATGCATGAGATCAACCATATGTCATATTTGCAATCTCATCGTAGTAACTATGTATATGCCATTAAAATAAACCCAATTTGCACATATGGCATAGATGACAAGCCTATGGTTATTGGCATTTGTTTTTCTTGTGATGATATTGATATGCTCCCTTTGCATCATTTATCTCGTATGCCATGCCATGACCACCTAGCTTCGGACATGCATTGTTTGCCATGTTTTCAATATTGTCCATATTATGCTTCCGATATTGCTCATGAGGAGACCCCCATAGTTTCCTCATACATTTTAGGAGATTTTGATCACTCCCATCCATTGCATGATCCCAATACTTGTGTGCACCATATGCTCCCCATGAATAATAATGTTATTGATGTGCCATATAATTGCATGCTCAATTTGTGTCCCCATCGTGTCATACATAACAACTATTCTTTCATGATGGATGACATGTTCATATACCATGCTTCAAATTTCTTTGAGCATTGCTTATCTTGTGCTAACTCACACGTGCACATACACATCATGATGGATGATGTGTACATTTACCATGCACACACTTTCTTTGGTTTGTGTCTCTTTTGTGTAGGTACCCATGAATTCTTGTTAACCTCATAATCCCTTGAGTTGACGAAACGAGCTCTAGAGAGCACCGATGACTTGGGATTCCATGGATTGTTTTTCACACCGTCCCCATTGTGCAAGTACTTCGCGCATTTCTTCTACATGGCCCTCACATGGTTATGGGTTGTTGTATATTACATATTCTATGCCCATCTTGCCATGTTCACTTCGCATGATATGCTCATTTCCATTTGGATGACATGCTTTGGTGACCCATGCTTTGCATCTCACATGATCCATGATTCTAGTACTTGTATGTGTATTTGCAAGCTTGGTGGAGATATCACTTGCTATTGCCATATTCCATTTATGACCCATTCCTATTATGATACTATGATCTTGCTTTGTGTTCGTGCTTGCGATATGTCATGTGCATTGCCTATGCCTACTATTTGCTCACATGACATGATTGCCATGATTTCCTCTAGTGTGTTGCATCTTCGCTCCACTAGTTTCCACGACATGATTGACATGCTTGCTTATGTTGCATCACCCATGATTCATATTTGCTCATTCCATGCGGTTGATGACAACCATTGCCATGCTTTGCACATGATTGCTATTGCTTCTTGTCATATATCTCCATATGTTACCTCTCTCATGCTAGATTTGCCATGCATTGAGTGCAACAATGATTTTAGTCTTGCTAATGAAATTGCGCCCATAGCATTCGCACATATATTTGGAGATTTTGACATATTCCTTGTGAAGCATGCTTGTCTTACTTCTTTGCATCATATACCCAGTGCCATGAATATCGCCATTGTTGCATTATATTATTCGTGCACTTGTGCTTCTAATGATTATGTGCAAAAGAAGAGAACCATCATGATGGATGATGTGTTTATCTACCATGCACATATGTTGTTTGCTTTCTTTTGTGCATGTGTAGGATACTTTGACTTGGTGTCAACTTCCACTTCCCGTGAGTTGACCATTCAAGGTCTTGAGAGCGAACCACTTGCGACAGACTCATTTCTACATCGCACTTGCTTGTGCTTCGGCATTGTGAAGGATGCACAAGGACATGCTTTCAAGGTGATATCCTTCTCTTCTGGGAACCCCCAAACTATGAGCATGAATATTGTGGATCATACTTCATGTGTTGCTTGCACCTTGACATATTGCACACATGCTAGAGATCTTTCTTTGACTTATCATTGCTACATTGCCATGCCTCATGACATATATACCTTGTGTGTTGCATCCAATTCTTGGATTACTTGCTCCTATAATATGCTTGGTTGCAACAATGTCATCACTTCACATATGCCATGCCCCATTGATCGCTACATGCTTGACTTGATTGCCTCACACATGATGAACAATTGCTCTTTCTATTGTGTTGAGTGCCACACTATCTTCACTACACCCTATGCATGTTATGCTTGGATTGTCTCGCACTTGACCCATGTGTTTAAACACTTCATTTATTTTGGTGTTGTGAATGATTCTTATGCCTACCATCGACCATTTGTCGAGCGCTTTATGCATGATTGCTATGACCATGAGGTAGATGCTTATTCTCTTGCCACACATATTTGCATCACTACCTCGCATTTACATACTTGTTTCCATGATGACCTTGATTGTGCTCAATTCATATGCTTACATGCCATGTCACAATCCTTTGTCACACCATATGCTATGCTTGATGACGACACTTGTTGGGTGAATCACCGCTTGAATGCTTGGTTTTGCACTAATGCTAACCACATTTGTTTTTCCAAGTGTTTGTTGTCCTTGCTCCTTCTGAAGGAATCCCAAAATGGTGCGACATTGGAGAGTGCCCATTTCGAGCTTCAAGATGACGAGAACTTGGTGATCGACCACTTCTACACGGCGACGCCATCTCTTTCCCAAGGTGATTTGGTTTTTAATCCGAGGTCGGATCATTCCCAAGGGGGAGGGGATGATGCGGAGCATCCTACGGACATCACCATGTCAAGAGTCCGTTTGGCAAGTTACACATGCGACATCTACGTCACATACACAAAGGTGAATCATCTCCTTTACACGTGTTCACTTGACCCCTTTGAGGATGGTATACTACTTGACACTTCTCCCGTGTGCATGCATAGGTATTGTCGGAACTTCACGGATGTCGAGGAGGAGTGCAAGCGCAAGTGTACGTCTACACCATCCGCGAGGGAGGCATGGAAGAGAAGATGGAAGAAGGAGAAGTGCAAGACTGCACTTGCCCGAATGATCCGGACCTCCTTCCGAACAATTCGGACAAGCCCGGATGATCCGGCTCCCAGCCCGGACGATCCGGATAACTGTGCCGATGACACCCGAAGGTTTTCCTCGAAGCCGGACGTGCACCTAGACGATCCGGACCCCGACCCGGACATCCGGACCAGCCATGGCTACAACGACCCGGCCGGACCATCCGGACGAAGACCCGGATCATCCGGACATGCCCGGATCATCCGGGTCCCCATCCGGATCATCCGGCCTTGCCTACGCGCATGACTTGGGCCGAGGCCCATGTACCCATTTCGCCCCCTCACTTACCCCTTCGTGGCTTAGACTATAAATAGACCTCCCCCTCCTCATTTTTAGGGATAGCAAAGTGATAGCTCATTTGATAGAGAGCTTTGCTCCTTGTACCACTCCACTCTTGAGAGAGAGACTACCACTCCCATGGAGTTCAAGACCTCCATGTGAGAAGATCCCTAATGGATGAAGGCCCCTCACGGGAAGATCCATCTAGTATTCAAGGCCTCCTCTTGGAGATGAACTTTACCTTGTATCTTTCCCTTTGTTGTTCATGTACCTTGTGGATCTATGTGTTTGTTAGTCTAGTGGATGGGTGATTGGATTTGTTCTTGAGTGTTCCTCTCGTGATTTCCCTCGTGTTTCCCCTCGTGTTCTTCGTGTTCTTCGCGGGATCCCCTCCATTTCGTGAAAGATCGGCCCCTAGGGTTCCACCCTACATCATTCGACCTGCAGAAAAGTTAGTCCATGCCATGGCTGCCTATCGACCATGCACTTCACGTTCACCTTTGCAAGCAAGATGGAATAAGCGAGTGGCATTGTTATAGTCCTTATACTCTAATGTGGTTTAAATTTCTCTATTTAACCCACACATAAAACATGCAAGCATTGCTTCATTGTCCTCAACAATACCACATCGAATTAATCCAGTTTGTAATTCCTGATAATATTCCTCTACAGAATTTTTACCTTGTCGTAAACGCATCAATTTTTGAACACATTGATAATATGGTGGAACCGAACAAGTACACATAGCATCTTTTAAAGCAATCCAAGCAGTTTGAATATTATTATGATATAACTACAACGTTCTGACCACCAAACACAAGCAAAACCAGTGAAAGCACAAACAACAGCTTGAACACGTCTATCCTCGGGATTTTGCAAACATGTAAAATGTTGTTCAGTTTCTAACTCCTAAGTAAGATATATATTAGGAACGTACCTACCCTCAACTGGCAGAATATTTAATTTCAGTTTAGGGACATGTTCATCAGCTCGTACCTAGGGTGGTGGCGCGGGCCTTCTGTTTCGATTGTAGGCGTGTAGGTGACCGGGTAGTTGCATGTAGTTCTAATATGGATCAACCTGATCCTCATAGTCGTCGTACTGCTCGACAGTAGTAGCATGAGACGCAGAAGCATCAGCAGCAGTAGAAGCAGCACCAAAATGTTGGCCTTGCTCAAGGGGAACACGCTTCGCCCATCCTAATTGATCTGTAGCGGGAAGTGGAGGTTGTTGTTGTTGTTGTTGCGGCGGTGCAGCAGGTGCAACAACTGGTGGTGGTTGATACATCTCCAACGTATCTACTTTTTTTATTGTTTCATGCTATTATTTATCAATCTTGGATGCTTTATATGCTTTTATATACAATTTTATATTATTTTTGGGAACTAACCTATTAACTCAATGCCGAGTGCCAGTTCCTATTTTTTGCATGTTTTTTGTTTTTTGGGAAATCAATACCAAACAAAGTCCAAACACGATAAAACTTTACGGTGATTTTTTCTGGATAAGAAGGGACCCTAGAAGCTTCAGGAGGAGACCAGACAAGATACTAGAGAGCCACAAGCTCACATGGCACGGCCCCAGGGGGCGCCAACTGAGCTTGTGGGCCCCATGCAGCTCTGTTTGACCTAATTCCAAGCCTATAAATTCCCATAAATCCTGAAACTAACAGAAAGCCACCCGAAACAATTTTTCCGCCGCCGCAAGCTTCTATTCTTCTGCGATCCCATCTGGAGGCCTTTTCCGGTACTTTGCCAGAGGGGGAATCGATCGTGGAGGGAATCTACATCAACCTTGCTACCTTCCGATGATGTGTGAGTAGTTTACCACAAACCTACGGGTCCGTAGCTAGTAGCTAGATGGCTTCTTCTCTCTCTTTGATCTTCAATACAATGTTCTCCATGATCTTCATGGAGATCGATTCGATGTAATCTTCTTTTGCGGTGTGTTTGTTGGGATTCGATGAATTGTGGGTTTATGATCAAATTATTCATTGAAAGTAATAGAGTCTTTTCTGAACTTTTATTATGCATGATTGTTATAGCTTTGTATTTCTGTCCGATCTATCTGTTTGGTTTGGCCAACTAGATTGATTTACCTTCAGTGGAGGTGCTTTGTGATGGGTTCAATCTTGCGGTGTCCTCACCCAGTGACAGTAGGGGTATCAAGGCATGTATTGTATTATTGCCATTAAGGGTAAAACAACGGGGTTTAATCATATTGCTTGAGTTTATTCTATCTACATTATGTCATCTTGCTTAAGTCGTTACTCTGTTTGCCATGAACTTAATACCATCGATGCATGCTGGATAGCGGTCAATTGGTGGGGTAATACTAGTAGATGCAGAATCGTTTCGGTCTACTTGTCATGGACGTAATGCATATATACATGATCATTGCCATGAATAACATCAAAACTATGCGCTTTTCTATCAATTGCCCAACAGTAATTTGTCTACCCACCTTATGCTATGTTTGGAGAGAGAAGCCTCTAGTGAAAACTATGGCCCCCGGGTCTACTTTTATCATATTACAAAATCCAAAAATACCTTGCTGCAATTTACTTTATTTTATTTTACTTTTCAATTTATCTATCTACCACTACCAGTTTTGATGCTTGCAAGTAAGGAGTTCAAGGGGATTGACAACCCTCTTGCCCGTGTTGGGTGCAAGTATTTGCTCTTGTGTGTGCATGTCTGTTCACTAGGATTTGCGTGGTTCTCCTATTAGTTCGATAACCTTGGTTCTCACTGAGGGAAATACTGACCGCTACTATATTGCTTCACCCTCCCTCTTTGGGGAAAATCCCAACACAGCTCACAAGTAGCAGTGGTAGACGCGCGAGCACTTCATTAAACTTGGCCTCCAGCTTGGTGTCGACCGTCTTCTCAATGCCATCTATCCTCTCCATGGTCTGTCCAAAGCTGTTTAGCACGTCTTGCACCTGTTCACCCATCATTTGTTGAAACTTATCATGTAGCTCCTTATTCATCATGTTTTGCGAGTCCATCTCATCGACTTGTGATCCTGTCATGGTTAGCAGAAATAGAAACACACAAGAATATGGTCCTACAGACTACTAATAGGATGTGGTGTGGTAGAAAATCATAGTACGTCAAGCAAATTACAAATTCTTACCCGTTCTTACCAAGCAGTAGATGGTGATTGGCAACCGTTGTAGTCAAAACTCTCAAGCTTAGATAGAGCGATTGCCAGGTGGTGTCAAATACACGAAGTAGTTGTACGTGGAGCTGGGATACTTATAGTGTGTGTATGGTAGCAAAAAGGTCATCAATAATCAATTCAGAGATGTAAAGTTGAATAAATGCTCAATGACGGTATTATGCTGGTCCTATGCTAGACCGTACTAGAGAAGCAAGCCTGGAACACTAGCAAAATCACGGCGCGACACGTAAACAAGGGAGAAGCACACTCTGAATCGCTTTTTATTCGCTCTTTTTTCACTTTTTCTTCAATTTTTTTTCACTTTTTCCCATTTTTTGCTCACCAACAAATTTTTTCCAATTCTTTTACGAATGGTCTAAAAACTGCCTAGCCAGAATTTTCCATGCATAGTTTTTTTAGTTTGGAACCAGTTTTCTTCCACGGGCGGTACAACTCGGACTAGTATTGGTGGTGGAGATGTTATCTGGTGGAACTCAGACTGGTGGCGGAGATGAATCTAGTGGAACTCGGACTGGTGGCAGATATGCGTTGGAGCTAGACTCAGATTGGCATGATGGCGGCAGATATGTGTTGGAGGTGGACTCGGATTGGCATGATGGCGATGGATATGTGGTGGTGTATATGGACTTGCCATGGCAACAGATATGCGGTGGTGGTATATGGCAGCGGCGATGAAGATGGTGTGGCGGCGGCATGACAACCTATGAACAGAACTCGGAACTCTAAAGTACTAGACGCTAAGACCAGCAACTCGACACAACGATGCAACTGCAAATTCAACAAAGCAAAACACTCAAAAGATTATACAAAAGGGTTAGATTGGTTTGGATATGACGAACTAACCCTATTTACTGGTAAAATCTCACCGAGCAACTCAAAAATTTGATACCACTTGATAGAGGCGAAGGTGTCCCGGTGTTTCGATGGGAGGTAGCTATCGTTTTTGGTGGAAGTCAACTTTGATGATCCGACTATGAACGTGCGAAGACGTCGCCTCAGCAATCGCTAAACCAACTCCGAGTGGTTATTGACCACGCCGGAGCATGATCAACCTGACCACGAGGGTCTGTTTCCTGCACACAAACAAAGAACAAACAAGAAACTGAGATTGTAATCTGAATATTGTGAATTTAGGAGGAAAATTTTACTAATCAAAGTGGGGTTATGTGACGTCTTGGTGTGGTCATTGAACACAAACAAAGGACTGAACTTTAATATAAACAAAACCTAAGTCCAAAATGGTGCCATAAGGGCTGTATTTATAGGGAGACATAGGGGAATTTCATCCACCCTTAACAAGGTGAGATTAAATTATGTTCTAAGTCTTTTTCTCTATTAATACGGACTCTGAAAATGGCATTTTAAGTGTATTTTAAAATTACATGAATCTGGCCCAAACATAAGCGCAACACCTATAATAAGATATGGATGAAATTTACAACCCACAAGTATAGGAGATCAATTGTAGTCTTTCTCGATAAGTAAGAGTGTCGAACCCAACGAGGAGCTAAAGGTAGAATTTATATTCTCTTCAAGTTCTACCGACCACCGATACAACTCTACGCACACTTAACGTTTTCTTTACCTAGAACAAGTATGCAACTAGAAGTAGTTTGTAGATGTAGTGGGATAAGTTTGCAAGGATAAAACTAGATGTACTTAGCGAGAATAAAACTATGAGTAATTTGCAAGATAATAAAAGTTAGTTGTTTAGTAGAAAGCTTTTTGTAACACAAGAGAAGGATTTGTCCCTAGGCAATCGATAACTTGACCGGTAATCATTATTGTAAATTTATATGAGGGAGAGGCATGAGCTAACATACTTTCCGTACTTGGATCATATGCATTTATGATTGGAACTCTAGCAAGCATCCACAACTACTAAAGGTCATTAAGGTAAAACCCAACCATAGCATTAAGTAACAAGTCCTCTTTACTCCCATACGCAACAACCCCCTTACTCGGGTGTAAACTTCTGTCACTCTAGCCACCCACTATAAGCGAATTATGAATGTATTGCAACACCCTACAACGGTTATCCCACACACTTGCACGATACAGAGGACACCATAGGACAACACCAAAATAAAACATACAACTCAAACCAATCACGATCATCAATCAACCCATAAGACAAAACAAATCTACTCAAACATCATAGGATAGCCATACATCATTGGATAATAATATATAGCATTAAGCACCATTTTTAAGTAGAGATTAAAGCGGGGAGAAGAGGTGTTACACCGCTGCATAGAGGGGGAGAGAGTTGGTGATGACGGTGGTGAAGTTGTTGGTGTAGATCGCCATCACGATGGTTGCCCCGGCGGCGTTCCGGCGCCACCGGGTGAGAGGGGGAGAGAGCCCCCCTCCTTCTTCTTCTTGCTTGGTCTCCCATAGATGGGATGAGAGTTTCCCCTCTGGTCCATGGTCTCCATGGCTTCTGGAGGGCAGGAGCCCCTCCGAGATTGGATCTCTCTCTGTGTTCTCTTCTGTTTTGCGTTCCTGTTTTCTGGCCCTTCATCATTTCTTAAATTCCTGGAGATCCATGACTTCGATTCGGCTAAAATTTTGAGGGGATTTTTATCCATAAATTATCTTTTTTGTGGCAAAAGAAGGGCTGCAACCGCCTTACGAGGGAGTCACAAGGCAGCATGGAGCGACCCCCTGGCCACGCACTAGTGCCTTGTGACCACCTCGGGCACCGTCTTGCGTTGATTTTTCTTCCCAAGAATCACATATATTCCAAAATAATTTTCCATAAATTTTTGTCGTGTTTGGACTTCGTTTGATATGGATATTCTGCGAAACAAAAAAAATGCAACAAACAGGAACTGACACTAGGCACTGGATCAATATGTTAGTCCTAAAAATAATATAAAATATTGCCAAAAGTATATAAAAGTTGTAGAATATTGGCATAAAACAATAAAAAATTATATATACAACGGAGACGTATCAGCCATCTTGTATATTTCGTCCATGTCCTCGTATATCATTATGGTAACTTCAAAGTATTGAAAACTTCACTGGTAACTCCGTTCTTGTTCCCTTCGTGTGTGTTTGTCTATATGCTTGATCCTACTTCAATGTTCATCCTTCTTGTCCATGCGTCTCTATGCTTGGTCCTACTTCAATGTTCATCCTTCTTGTCCATGCGCATGCTCTAGTAATTGGAATGTATCCAATTTAGGCAGCATCGTATTCTCATGAACATCAGAATCATTACCAAGAAAAATACTTGGTAATTTAATTGGTATGCGCGAGCTCTAGTAATTGGTCCAGTATGTATAGAAGGCTAGCAGCATGGACTTTGGATGTAACTGCAGTAGTGATGTCATGTTTACTCAATTATGCTTAACTTTCCCATGTGCTCATTGTGTTCATCCTCAGACACATCTGGAATTCATGAAAATTGGACGCAATGGGGCTTGGTCCTGCATCAGTCCATGCTCAAGGGCGTGTTTGGTTACTTTCTTAGCCGGGCATGGCTGAGAGGAGAAAAAGGGACAGGTTGAGCATGGCCTGGTTTAGAAAATACATGGTAAAATATGACATTGGCGTGTTGTTTGGTTGCCTGCATATGGGGTCTTGTCATAGGAAAGCAATTTTCACCCGGTGTTTGGTTGCATACATGCATGATGATTAGGAGTTAACAACTACACTGAAGAGGAAGATTGCAGTATACGTGCAGGACAACTACGGCAGAGGGAGCCACGGCGTGAGCGCCGGCGCCGGTGTACCAGCAGCCAAAGTAGTCTTCCGGAAGCTCGGCGATGGCTCGAAAAGTGCCGAGCACGTCGACGACCTCGTTGGACTGCGGCATGTCATTTCCTCAAACATGTTGAGCGCACCTCCCGCCGAGGTGCCGTCCTACTTCCTCTGTCAGATCTTGCTGTAGCTCATGCGTGACCCGGTCACGCTGCCCCTGGCCCCGATGTCGAGGGGGAGGTGGCCGGCTAGGGCGCTCGAGCCCATTCCTAGAACCTTGGTTTCACCTTCAGGCACAGAAAAAAGGAAGTGAAAGTGGAAATTCGTTTTGTATTTGTGCAGCTCACCTCCTTCTCGTGGTTGGAATCTGGAGGAGCACCATGGGGAAATTATCCAGGACGCCGGCCTCGACGTCGTCTGAGCCTTTGCCGGTGGTGTTGGGCACGAGCTTGATTCCACTGAGCTCGATCCAAAAGCAGCCGAGGCAGAGGATGAACACGATGCATGCGTTGGTGAGGAACTACAGGGCCGGGCCGAGTTAGGCGGCGCGAGCGCGCATCCAGGACGAGTAGGCGACGACGAAGAGGCCCTCGACGGCCTCCATGTCGGGGAGCGCGGTGATGTGCTAGCCCTGGGCGTGCGCGGCAACGCCAACGGCAAGGAGGATCATGGAGAGGAGGAGGAGGCGCGGAGGAAGCCATAGAACCTGGTGCGCAGACGGGGCTCTTCCTAGGTGTCGCGTCGGCGTCGGTGCCGAAGTCGGTCCGGCCCGCCGCCATCCGCCTCTGCGCGGCGACCGCCATGGAGAGCGAGGCGGTGGCGGCTCCCGTGAGCTTCCCCGCGGCGCGATACGCCTTGAGGAGCAACACCCAGGTGATGTAGCGCGGCGGCGACGTGCGCCTTGGCCAGCTCGCACATAACAAGATTTGCAGCCGCGGCGGGCCCAGCGGCCGGATCTGGCACGCGCGCGGGCGAGTTTGACGTCCGGCGAGGCGGTGGCGGCCCACGTGAGCTTCCCCACGGCGCGATGCGCCGTGAGGAGCAGCACCCAGGTGATGTAGCGCGGTGGAGGCGGGCGCCTTGGCTAGCTCGTACGCAGCGAGCGTTGCGACCGTGGCAGCGAGGCGGGCCCAGCGGCCGGATTTGGGGCGCACGCAGGCGAGTTTGACGGCCGACGAGGCGGAGAAGGAGTGGTTCATGGGCTGGAAGTGAGGTAGATTGTGCGGTGCGGCCATAAAAGGAAGAAGGAAGAGGACGAGGGGCAAACATGATTAAGTTAGGGCATCTCCAACAGTTTGTATGTTAGCTTGTTGGTAAAATATGCCATGTCATCAACCAACGCCTTAACATACAACAACTTTAATGGGTTGTATCTAGTTTGCCTAATAGGATATGAGATAATAAATAAGGTGCTCTCTCATTCTACATTGGAGCTTGTGCAAGGGGTATTGGTTCATGTACATACAATCTTCCTTTCTTCCCTTATTTATTGTATGACACATCATAAAAAATCATATGTGGCAAAGTCTACCAACAACTATCTTACAACCATTGGAGATGCCCTTAGCACCAACAAAATAAGCACCTATGCATTGCGCACTTTAGTTGCTAAACTCTAATGCCTTTATCACCTCATCTTTTTTTAGAAGAACATGGAGGCTCCTCCCCGGTTCCATTACTCGAATGAAACCACACAAAGTCGTTTGCATACATCAGCTCACTGAGAGGAGTAGTTCAGAATGGACGAAAAGGAAATTACATCAAATTCTGGAAAAAGCTACAGCTATAGCATTGCCCGGAAGGCTACAGACGTCGACCCTAGACACAGAGCAGATCCTGGGAGGCCTTGCGAGTCTTCAACGGGGGTGCTGCCGCAGCTTGAGGCGACCAGGTTGCTGTCAGGGTCGAGATCGGGCTTGGGAACGCGGTTGCTCCGGTCTCCCGCTTCTTGGAAGGAGAGGCAAAGCCAGGGCTGTCGTCTGTGATCTTCAGCTTGTTCCACGGATCCACCGGGGGGCTTCATTGGGAAGCTCCATCCTCAGCCACTGATCATCAAGGGGCGTCTCACGAAGTTTGCAAGGTGTGTTGAGAAGGCCTCCAGCCTTTCTGTAATCTTGTCCGAGGATAGCACTGTCGAGTTCTTGATAGTCCTTAAGATCAGCATCAGCACCTGCTTAATTGAGATCCATAAGGTGTTATAGAGTTCCTATATTTCCAAGTACACCAAAGAACAACAACGCTGACAGAGTTGAGTGCTGAGTGTTTTTTATTAGAGATCCAAAATTTAGCTACTGATTCAAAGTCAGTCCTTATGTCCACCCCAAAATGACTTTTAATCAGTGGCCAAATCTGCTTAGCCACCACACATTCAAAGAATAAGTGGGCACTTGTTTTAGCCTCAAAGCAGAAAACACAATCCGGGGTTTGATAATCTGTCTTTTTCTGAGGTTATCTCTTGTCATCAACTTATTGTTAGCAAAAAGCTAAAGAAAATCATGAATTTTAGCACCTATCTAACCACCAATGCATTGGAAGTCGCCTAAGCCACCCATGTGCGCTACAAAGCATCGATTGGACCTGCCTTGTTGGAAACTTCCGATTCGAAAGTTTTGAGTGAGCCACCTCTATCTCACCAAACGCCAGGTGTACCCAAGCCCGGCCCTCAGTCGTCTGACTCGTCTCCACCTCTCCACCGGAAGAACCCGGCGAGGGCCCGCGCCGTACATATATCCCGACCTCAGCGGAACCCTACCTTTGAGAAACCCCTTCTCCGCCACTATCCAAGCTCTGCCTGCACCACCGCCATTACTACTAGAGGAAGCTTCAACTGTTGTGCTCTTGCTCTCTAGCTAGTAGTGGTTGCTATCGGTGCTACTACCGCCGCCGTCCAAACCCTAGCCCTGATGCCGCAGCAGGAGGTGCCCGACCAGATCGCCGCTGGGTGGTTCGCGGTGGAGGCGCCGGAGCGAACGGGGAGCCTCGAGAGGAGCGGTTCCAACAGCCGCCTCAACGCGCAGGCCCCAGAATTCGTGCCGCGGGTCGCGGCGGTGGCTCCACCGCCACAGCCACCGCTGATTCGTGTGTTTGCGGTGCCCTCGCCTCCACCTCGCGCGGCTTTCTTTGCGGCGCCCCCGCCTCCCCCGTCGTTGGAGTTCTTCGCGCCGGTGAGGGTTGGCGGTGCATTTCTGGCCGAGGAGCCAGACCCGGAGATGGAGCGCGCGACGCCAGCTGTTGCTGAGCCGGCGGTGGACGGGCTTACGGATGAGGTGGTGCAGAAGATCACCAAGCAGGTGGGTGTCTCTTGCCCGGTAGATGCTATTGGATTTAGATCGAACACATACATTAGGATCGAGTTGATGTTTATTAGGAGATCGTGTCTCAGTGGAATATCTTTGACTGAGATAGGTTTTTAGTCCAGTCAACTGCTGTGATGATGAAGTGTTAGTAGCAGCTAGTGGCTAGTTATCCATGGTGAATAATGTAGTTTTGGAGATTTGTTCTGGTCATGTTAGGGGATTAAATGGTACTATTATGCTATTGTACTGAGGTGAGTAATATACATACCTTCTGATTTTTTTTTTCCTGGGAGTGACTTTTTCGAGTAACGAGCGGGAGCTCTTCCTCTTCATTAAGTAGGAATTCGGGATTGACTTATTGGGACATTTCAGTGCATCAAAATGTCCCCTTTCTGATCAACTTATCTGTTCAAATTTCTTGGATTGGCTCCATTTTCGTACTTATTATGTATTTACTATTGGGTTACTCATTTCCATCTGTTTTCTTGGCAACTGTTTTAAATACATTGGTTGTATCTTTCTGATTGTTATTGCAGTAAAATATTTCTACTGCACAAAATAAAATGAAGACACGACAGTAGGAAAAAGGAAACAAAGCACATACACCCCTTTTATCCTAGAGGTTGTGTTTATATCCACCTGAGTCATATTTTTTTTGCATTCCGTGCTATCAATATGTGCTGTGAACCTCAATAACAGGATAATTATCTTGCTAAAGATAGACAGACTGCATAGCTCCAGGGGATTTAGGTAGACAAAGTTGAGGTGCATGAGGATATTTTGAAGACATTAAATTGATTCATCTTGCTTGCTTCAAAAACAGATAGTTGGCAATTGGCATCCAACATTGCAAATACGCTGGATTCATGGAAGGGAATGGGGGGATATATTGGCAGAACTCCAGAACCTTCCCCCTTTGCTAATTTCTACCAGTCTCTCAGACTATCACTGGTAGATATACAAAAGCAGGCCAGTGGGTGTGGTTGGTAGACAGCAGATTCTTCTTATAATTTTCAACCCCAGTTTTGTGCTAAATATTGACCATGCTCATCATTTTCATCTTTTGTGCACAATGTACTTAGGGATCTTTACCTACTTGCGATGGTTGATAATGATCTAGAGATTATTACCATGGGTGTTTTTTCATTTGTGCGGAATGGTTTCTGATTCATAGTTTGATGGGCTTGTCTACCTTGTCTTAGATTCTCATTATATATGGGCCCTATGTCTTTCTGCTTATCTCTTATCATAGATATGCTGTTATGTGGTGTAGTGTTGTACTGGAGATATTTTCATCCTGGTCGTATAGCAATATATGTTATTTGATGTAGGGCAAACCCCCGTAGACACTTCTGAGGTTAATGGCAATGAAGGTAAAGTTGTGGGATAAAACGTATACCTCGTAGACACTTCTGAGGTTATCGGCCTTGCTTCTGGTGAAGGTGTCAAACAGGATGTGTGTGTGTGTGTGTGTGCAGGGGGGGATGTAGAGATACTTGTCATGATTGTTGTAGGCGTCCGAGGTCCGAAGCCGGCGAAGATGGCCAACTACCACGTGATGTACTCGTAGCCACAAGTTTCTGTCAAGCCTGAAGGTTCTGGGAGGTAGAGGCTTTGAGGGTAGGGCCGGAGGCTTTAGGGCGCATTGACCTAGGTGACCTTGGTTGTTGATGGAGATGATGTAGAGATACCAAATGATAGAGGGCAAGCTGTCAGGGTGGCCCAACCTTCACTATTGGAGAGGGATTTGAGGAGGAACACGAAGAACAAGTGGGGAAACAAATGGAATCACAAGGGGAAACACACACAAGTAAGATCCACTACCAAGTATGCTCTCATATCAGAAGTCAATACAAGAGGAACCTCAAGATCCAACAAGGAAACAAAGAAAAGAAAATAACACTTGGATAGTTCATCCCCAAATCGAAAGGAAGAGTAGGTCTTGAATACCTTGGGAATCTTCTCCAATGGAGGTCTTGATCACTCCAATGGAGTCTTCTCCACAAGGAGGCCTTGGTTTCCATGGGGAGAGGGTATGTTGGGCAAAGTTCTCTCAAGCTCTTGTTGTATCCTTTGCTAACCCTAGATGTAAGGAGTACGGTTTATATAGTCTAGGTATGAAGAGGTAAGTAGGTGGGGAAAAAGGTACATGGGCGCATGCCCTTGCTCATTGCGCATAGGCAGGCTGGAGGGTCCGGCCTTAATAGAACGTGGGCAAAGCTGTGCGCCAGGGAGGCCAAAGGTTCCAAGGCTGTCCGAAGGCTTCGGGTCCAGGAGGTTCTGGGGTACTTTCGGGCTTAACAGATGTTGCATCGCAGTGCACAGGGTTCGGCGGCTTGAAGGTTCCATGGTTAGTAGGAGCTATCTTCTTGGTTCTCTTCAGAGATTCTCAGCTTCTTCTTCTTCAATTCCTTGTTCTATGGTTGTGGTTCTTCCTCGGTACTTCTTCTGTGTCATCATCATAGTACCTAAGCACACAGAGAGTTCCAGATTGAGGTAGTAGCCATGTCTCATTCAAATGCATAGGAAGCTCATGGAGGAGTGGAGTCACCTCTCTTTTGATAGCTCTTGCACGTGCTCTTGTCATGTGTTTACTTGGGCTTGGCGGTGATTCCATGGTGATGTCGGTGGGATGCTTCGCATCAAGGTGCGTGTTGTGATTATCTAATAGACGGCGAGGAAGCTGACTGTCCTAGGGAGAGAGGAGAGGGAGGTCTGGGAAGAAGGAGAAATGAGTCGGCACCGCCATGTGGCGATTTGTTTGCCAACTTGGCACTGATAGACTGACCGCACCAATCAGAAACTTTTCTCAATATGTCGTTAGACGACTATCAGTGCGATTCACAACGCTCTGCCCCTGAACCGCTAGTTTTTGGATAAAAAAATAATCTCAAAAGTGGTATTCCGTTAACCAAGCCCCAAATGTGGTAGTTTCATGTAATTTACTCAAGAACACAAGGGTAGCCATCAAATGGTAGTGTCCTCTTGGTGTTTTGTTTCCCAGTTATTATTGGTTGCCCACTCTAACCTTCATAGTTTGAAATTGTAGGTGGAGTACTATTTCAGTGATATAAACCTGGCCACTACGGAACATCTGATGAGATTTATTAGCAAGGATCCTCAGGGATATGGTGAGTTGCATATCTATACCTGGATCTACCTTTTTTTTTTTTGGTAACTTGGGATATATATTTAGATGGATCTGTTGATGTGTTTGTGTCAGTAGTCTGTTGCTTCAAATCCAGTCACAGTACTGGGAGTAGACATTTTGCATGCAAGGTTTACGACAACATTATATTCATCTTGCTGCTTCGCTTTGCCAGAAACAGAAGTCAACATGTTTCTTCTATGTAGACATGCTTTCTGTTAGATACGCTGATTCATATTGGCTGCACTATAACGATGTGTTTTTCATTTGCTTAACTTACTTGGTAAGCATAATTTGTCATAAGGTGTGTCTTGCATCTTTGGTCCAAATCATACGAATATGTTATTTAGGATCTTCCAACTGACATTATGGGGGAGATGGGGTGAGTAACATGTTCTTTCACTGAATGCAGTGCCAATATCAGTTATTGCTGGCTTCAAGAAAATAAAAGCTTTAGTGCATAATAACCCAATGCTTGCTGCAGCTCTCCGTACCTCGTCAAAACTTGTAAGTTTATCCAATCCCCATTCTACAAAGATACATACAGGTTGTTTTTAGCAATGTTTTCTCTTTCATTAGAGAAAGGAGTAAAATATCAGCAACTATCTACTTACTTCTTAGCATATAGTACATTCATGTAATTGCTTAAAACCTTTACATCGTAGGTTGTAAGTGGTGATGGAAAAAGAGTAAAACGCCGACATCCATTTACTGAATCCGATATGCAGGAGTTCCAGGTATTCATGGATGTTTCTGCATCATATGTTGTTCCATTTTGTAATATTAGATAATGGACGCCGAGTCATTTGGCTCACTCTCTCTTGTAGTCCCGAATTGTAGTGGCAGAAAATCTTCCTGGTGATCCTTCTTACCAGAATCTTATGAAGATCTTTTCAGCTGTTGGCAGGTATGTGTCATTACAACATGCAACCCCCATCCCCGCACCCTGAAAAAGAACAATAGAAATACTAACATATGTACTATGCAAAATTTTCATGTTTCAGTGTGAGAACAATTCGTACTTGCTATCCTCAGACTCCAAATGGTCCTGGTCCTGCTACTAATAGATCTGCCAAGTTAGATATGCTGTTTGCCAACAAGGTAATCTTGATTTCAGTGCTTCTTAATAATGTTGTGGGGAATCGAGCATTATTACCTTGCAGGTTCTTATGGAATTATTCCTAATGCATAAGCTTTGGTCTTCATTTCTGTTCTATAACTTCAGGTCCTGATTTAATACCAAATAATTAACACTCAAGTGTACATTAGGATGGAGATTTGACCCTTGCATCTAGGACTGTTCTAACCTTTTTTGCATTGGCTCCAAATCGTGTAACAGATGGATGTGCCTATGTTTTGGGAACGTCGCAAAGCTCTCAACATTGCTCATTGCAACCGTTTTGCTCTGTAGACGGGCCTACTGTAATGGCCAAAAATTAGTGTGACCTGAACTTGCCTTGTGGATCTGTGGAGCACAATAGTTACTGGATCATGTCTCCTTGTTGGCAGAGAGCTTATTAAAGGTTTTGAGGATTGCTGTGTCCACAGTAAAAACTGTGTTAGTACTAACATGATCATTGCAATCATTTTGAGAATTGATTATGAATCTTCTGGTGCTATATGTTATCCAACCCCTACTAACACCTTTGTTACCATCATACCATGAACATAACACCCTAGAACTCTGGGCGCTGTTGCTGCTATCAAAATGAGAATGATTACCCCTTTGATAAAACAAAGCAGGAATGCATCTAGGGAATAAACAAAATATAATTGATGCACAACAAGCACTGTCCTTGAAATGATAACACAATAAAGTCACAACTTTTTGTGTAAGCATGACACAATATCTCCAGTTCTTGTCTGAAGTACTAAGGCCGGTTTCAGCAGTCTTTAACACAAGAATTACGAGTCGACGAGTCGAGCTGAGGTTGAGACTCAGACTAATCGTGGCTACTCTAGACTACTGCTGGACTAGTCGACATGGTACTATAGTACTCAGCTTACAGTACTCAATTACTAAGGCCGGTTTCAGCTGTCTCCCTTATTATATTGTACGCCTTCGTCCCAAAATAAGTGTACAGTTGAGAAACTTATTTTGGGGCGGAGGGAGTACAATATAATAAAGGAGAGGAGCACAGCAGCAGAGAGGACAGCATGGGAAGGAGCACAACAGCAGTGGAGGACAGCAAGGGAGGAGCACAACAGCAGAGAGGCAGATCCAGGGGAGGTGTAGAACCAATGGAGGTAGAGGAGCGGAATGCTCCTGACCACCGCTGGCGGCGGCAGTGGGCGGCGGCGGGTCAGTGGGTGGTGGCGGTGGCCTGGTCCCAGGTGAGGTGGGCAGGCGGCTCGTTTTGGAGGAGCCTGGAAAGCTAGGGTTGCATTTTACCCCTCCTGTGGGCTGCTGACTTATTGAAAGTGCTAGTTATCGACTAGAGATTGTCTTCGAAACATGCAATGTCTTCGAAGATGTGAAAGCAAAACAGTAACTAAACAGGATACAACGAAAGATAAACTACACTAGGCATGTTGGCATGTCAACACAATTGAAGTGAGAAGCGTAGACAGACAGCAAACAAGGCAAGGCAGCACAAAACAGTAGATGAAGTTAATGTGAAGACAAAGATGTACACAGAGAGAATGTCTTCACACAATGTCTTCGAACAGAACGAGCATACAAAGGCTTCACGAAACTAAACGGTAAGGGAATGAAGTGATAGAACCAGTTGCTCGGAGAAGACACGTGATTTGTTTGACCAGTTCCAGCTGCCGTGACAGCTGTACGTCTGGTTAGGGAGGCTGAGATTGAACTCTGAAGACCTAGTCTTCACCTTATTCCCCTTGAGCTAAGATCCGCAAATCTCGCCAAATCACTCGAGTAAGTCTTCAAGGTAGACTTCCAAACCTTCACAGACTTCGTTCACCGGCAATCCAAAATGACTCTTGGATGCTCAGAACGCGACGCCTAACCGGCTGGAAGATCACAGTCTTAAAGTGTAACAAGTCTTCGGTTCACGCGGAACAGAAAGGCTTCCGTGATGCTCAATCACTTCGGGCTCTGGGTGTTTTGGGTTTATCCTCGCAAGGAACGTCTGTCGAAGGCTTCGGAGGTGGGTTGCTCACAAATGACAACAACCGTGTAATAACTCGGAGCAGCCACCAACTTATGGTGGAGGGGGTGGGCTATTTATAGCCAGGAGGCAACCCGACATGATATGACCGAAATGACCCTGGGTCATTGGCCAACCGACATGTGTCCCAACGGTCGGATTTCAAACACACGCGTTAGCTTTACTTGAGCTCCAAGTAAAGCTGACTCAACCAACTCTGGAAGAGGTTTTCTCTCATTGTCTTCACTGAAGACTTAGGATTTTAGGTTGAGCATCACGTCAGTTTCTGACTTTGTTTACCTCGACCCCACTTAACAGTACGGTGGTTTCTATGACTCGAGAAAGAAGAAAATGAAACTACCAAAAGACTGTCTTCGCGCTCCATTGTTTTCAAGTGAAAGTCTTTGCGTTCCGTTATCTTCAAACGAATGTCTTCGCGTACCACCATTATCTTCAATGTCTACATACATTTTTAGGGGTCATCTTTGATGGGCAAACCGAATCTCTAGGGACTTCTACCTGTGTTCTCCTGTGAATCTCACAAACTCATTAGTCCCTTAACCAAGTTTGTCGTCAATATTCCAAAACCAACAAAGGGTGGCACTAGATGCACTTACACTTATCCCTCCAAATTTGAGCCGATCGACTCAAAACACGTTGACAAGTCTGGACTAGTCCACGACTAGTCACTCCACCCCTGGACTCGCAGAGCTAGTGTACGCAAAGAACCTAGTCAACAATCAGATTGAGACTCTACTAGACTAGTCGTTCGACCCATAATCCTTTTAACATCTAAAACTTAAGCTGATATGGTGATGCCAAGTTCATACAACCAAAGTTCCCATCCGTGTGTGATGGCTACGCCCTTCGTGTATTACCTGACACTGAATACAGAAGGGTGCATAAATTTCATCAAGTAGCAACATTGTGAAAAGCTGAAAATGAAGCAACTTGAATAAGCAATTGCATTATACATATTGCAATTATCTAAGCTGTTAGTTTTATCAATCACCAATACATATACGTACTTGAAGCTTAGCTCTGTAATCACCTCCAAATCCTTATTTTTCTATATTGTACCTCCAAATCCTTCATCAGGACACGTCGTTTTCTTCTTCATAACTGTCTTTAAACATGTTCATATTGCATAATTCGTGTCAACGTATAAAACCTAGAAAAGAACCAAACAAGTACTCCCTCTGTCTGGGTTTATTGGGCCCGAGAGCCAAAGCACAAAGACCAAGGAAGAGCAATAAATCTCCTAAATTACCACCGTAATCGCCCTATTAATTAGGGCTGCTAACGACCCCAACGCATGCATTGGCTACAGCATGCATGTCCAATCAAATAGGACTGTGCCCTGCGTTCCATGGAGTGACTCGGGAAACCGGGGCATAACTGACGCGGTATTAATATTGGGGACTTAAAAATAGGGACAATCTTTGGTGGCTCTTGGGCCCAATAAACCCGGACGGAGGAAGTATGTGGTTTACAGTTAATACAGTTGGCACACACGAGTACAAAAAAAGACAGAATTGTTCTTGCAAACTAAGGAATCCCAGAACGCTCATGTTACATATTCTGATTTGTATCTCTTCCATGTGAGACCAGTGACCTCAGATCATCCCGGACTTATGTGCTGGAATAGCTTCGTTATGAGTTGAAGCAGCCGCAGCTACTATTCCTACTAAGGAGGAGTTGCCTTTTTCAGTTCCCTCCCTTTTGCAGGGCTTAAAAAAGAATGAGCTAGATCGCAGGTATTTGGATACGAGGTAGTAGTGGGGTCTAGTCGAAGCGGTGCGCAAAGTGTACAAAGGCGAGTCTCACTTTAATGAGCCAAATACGAGTTTAGGTACTATGAATATAAGTGTCTCTGAAACCCATGAAATTGCATAAGTTGTCAGATATGTTAAAATCCTAGATATCTCTCAGCAGATAGATCTGTAGTAAAAATGTTTAAAATGTCACTTAAACAGCCCTGATCAATCTAATCAAATGGACTAAAGACCTCCCTTTTGTTGTCAGGGATTGTTCTAGTGTGCATTTAGAACACTGGCCACAGAGTAATTATATTTCACTTGCATGGCTTCACAGATTCACAATACTAAGCCGTAAGATCTTCCAGTCCACCTAATGGGTCATACAGAATTTGACGTAGGCATCCAGAGGTCTCATTTGGTTGTTTCAATATAGTCAACGATTGAAAAAGGTGCAATATGTTTATTATTTGAAAATCTGTCATGTTTCCAATAGTTTTGTGTATACTTTTGCGTTTGCAGTAGTTCATATTCATTCCCTTGCTGACAAATTGTATTTTTCGTTGGAACTAGCTGCATGCTTTTGTGGAGTATGAGACTCATGAGGATGCTGAGAAGGCAGTATGTACTACATGATTTTGAATTCCGAAGCACAATGTTTGTACTGTGTTTTGCCTTGATGTTGGTTGATTTGATGCAGATTCTGGAGCTGAATGATGAAAGGAACTGGAGAAATGGGCTTAGATTACGGCTGCTGAATACTTGCATGGTAGACACACATACTGGGATCAGCTATTCGTATATTGTTTCTAGTTGAGCACTGTGATATATTTAATGTTGATATATGGCACCTATGTTTGTAAAGCGGTAAAGCGAAGCGAGGCGCTGGGGGGGCGCCTCACCGCTTAAGCGCTAAAGCGTAAAGCGAGGCGACGCTTTAGACTGATCTGAACCTAATGGGCAGTAGATTAGAGAACCATTTAGTGAGACATATATACCATAAGCTGCTGGTTGTAGAGCCCACATAACATCCATCCATTCCACCCTCTTTGCATTTGCTCTTCTCCCCAAAGAGAATGCAGAGGGAAGGAGCCATACCTTGTGCTACTGGTCTGGTGGAAGAGGGTTACACCAGAGGAGGGGGGAGGAGCTGCAGCTGGAGAGGAGGGGGAGGAGCTGTGGCCGGAGAGGAGGAAGCTGCTGCAGATCTGAGGAGGAAGCTGCCACCAGAGGAGAGAGGAGGGAGCAGAAAGCCTGGGCACGCTCTGTGGTTTTGATTCTCTCTCTTTCTTTCCCCTCCTGTAACTGTTGCACATGTGACCCAGTTTTCCCGCCCTTGTGTTCCCACCCAGTCCAGTTTTCCCGCCAGAAATTTCTGTGACCCTGCCTGGCTAGTCTAAAGCGTCTGCTCTGCACTAAAGCGCCAACCAGGACGCCTAAGCAGGCGCTTCAGACGCTCTAATGTCTAAGGCGGACGCCTTAGACACCTGCCTAAGGCGAGTTGGACGCCTTAAGCCTGGAGGGCGCTTTGACGCTTAAGCGTCGCTTAAGCGACGCTTTAGGGATGCTTTACAAACAGAGTATGGCACTTGTGTTTATCTGTCATATAATATAAAAGTGATAAGCTGATATACTCGGTTAAAAGCTTCTTTAGATTGTGTGTACTTGTTGTGCCCTAGTGCTTGTCTTCAAATCGGCCTCAGCAATTAGTTTTGCTTTTGCTGATATATATACACAAAACAATAGTTTTGCTCTGCTTGCCAATGACTTACTATTGTGTCAACAACCTTGTCATCATCTGTAATCAACTGTTACAATTTATGTTCTCTATTTGGGTATCAGTAGTGAACGTCAATATACTTGATGTTTGTTGTTTCACATAATCTATGTATTAACTGCTGCAAAAGAAGTATATCAAATGAATTATATGTATGTCAGTATGTCATGGATTGCTATCTATTCCCTCCGATCCATAATAAGTGTGGTTTTAGTTCAAATTTGAACTAAAACCACGACATGTGGGTTGCTATCTACTCCCTCAGATCCATAATAAGTGTCGTGGTTTTAGTTCAATTGAACTAAAACCACGACACTTATTATGGATCGGAGGGAGTAATTCCAATGTAACTTATAAATATGATGTTTCGGCATTCGGTATTAATATTTTTTGGTACGATTTGGGTGTAGGCAAAGGGTCCAGTAAAAGGGAAAACGGGAGGGCATGAAGGTGATGGAAATGGTGAGGAGGACGTCTCCACTTCAAACCAATCAAACGAGAGACAGCTTGAAGGATCCTTTCAACTGTCAGATGTATTGCCGGAGCTCCTGGTAAGAAATCTTGGTGTAATCTACTTGACACAGCACAGGCTTATTTAAAATTAAGTCTCACTTCGATGTGAAGTAAAAGTGTGATCATCTAAACCCCATAAATATTATTTTTCCAAACTAACTTAGCCGCCAGGAAGTCGGGATTATTGAATTTCAGTACCTTACCACCCTGATATTGTACAGTTTGATGAGAACAACAGTGACAAGCAAGATCCAAAGCGTGGCAAAGGTCGTGGGCGTTGCGGTAAAGGCCAAGGCCGTGGCTACCATCAACTGAACAACAATCATCACATTCACAATGGCAGCAACCATCACCAGGTTATCAACAGTCGTGGCAGCCATCCAGTCGGGACACCACCGAACAACCAGCTCATCATGGTCGAGCAGCTACTACCTGTGGCAAACAAACAGCCACCTGGCCCACGTATGCCTGATGGCACTCGTGGTTTCGCCATGGGCAGGGGGAAGCCATCATCAGCTTTGTGCGCCGTCGAGCTTTAAACCCGTTGCTGCGCTCTCATGTTGATATAGATGGTTTCGAACCAAACCTGTTTCTTGCATGGATGTGTGCTTTGGTATTTTTGGACTCCTCGTTGTGGACCAATGGTTGATCTCTTGTACGTGAAAACTGGAGGTGTGACGGTGTGTGTTACATGGTTATTGTAGTTCTACCTTTTAGGGATTTGCTATTTCGTTAGCAAGGCGGAAGAAAATGACTGAAAAAGAAGTTGAAGAGTGGAATTGTAGTGGTGTTTTCTCCATAATCCTTGTCGAGACTTTCGTGGTATCAGAACATATAAAAGATGAGCTAGTGCGCCCAACTAGCGGCACCGGCCACGTCTCCTTTTTTTGCGCCATGAACAGTGCCTCACGATTTACTGTAGCAGCACGGGGAGAGATAAGCCCCGAGCGCTCTCCTCTCCCTTTCCCCTCGCTCGGTGTAGAGCGGGCAACGGCAGGGAAGGAAAAAGGGGTCTTCCCCACGAACCCTAGCCGTCTCCTCCTCCATCCGCGCCCCCTCCCCCCCCCCTCTCCCCCGGCGCATCTCGTCCGCCCCGAGGTGCACGGGTGCGGAGGCGAGCCGCGGAGAGCTCCGCACGATGGGGTGGCCGGGGAGCACGCGGCCTCTGGATGGACAAGGCGGCTCCCAAGCAGAGGATCCAGCAATCCATCCCTCCTCATCCCGGATCCCGCGGATCTGATGGTGCGGGCACAGAGGCGTGCTTCTCCGGCAGCGGCCCCTGCAGGAAAAGTGTGACGGCGGCGGTGCTCGATTCAGTCTGTAGGAAAGAGAAGGAAAGAGAGGAGGGAGAAAGAGAGAGGAAAGAGGAGAGGGAGGTGCGGCAGCGGACGGGAGAGCGTCACCGGAAGGAGCGCCGTCGGCTCGTCGTCGTTCACACTGCGCTGGAGTAGAGGTGCCCCAGTACAGGTCGCTCCTCCCTCCTTCCAACTTGTCCCTGTTAGCTTTTGTTTTTGCAGATTACCGGTTGATATTTTGTGTTCAAACTTTTTTTTGTGTTCTTTTATTATCAATTGTAGGTGCTGCTTCTATCTTCTGGAAGTTAACAACATTTTTCCTTGTAAAATCCTCACACCAGACTGTCATTGACAAAGAAAGGAGAGGAGACTACTTGGGGAAAACCGTCCAGGTTTGTCGTCAGTATATAGTGTAGCTAGAGCATTCACGCTAAACACATATATATGACAAAGATTACTGGCCGTTAATTTATCTTCCTTTTCAGGTTGTGCCACGTATCACAGATGAAATTCAGGATTGGATCAAACGCGTGGCGATAAAGCCGGTTGACGGTAAAGAAGGGCCTCCTGATGTTTGTGTGATAGAACTCGGTGGAACTATAGATAAACAAAATAATTTAGGTCAGTAAAGATCAGCTCTTCCCTGAATGTCTATATCTATTTTGGCATTTGCTCGCGTTTACACATTTAGCTTCCTTATTCTGAGTTGTAGGACCTGGAAATTTCTGCCTGGTCCATGTCAGCCTTGTTCCAGTACTAAATGTAGTCGGTGAGCAGGTATGTTTTACTCATTTGAACAGTGAGCTAAGATAAGGAGAAGTTGCTGCAATGCTTGCAGTTCTATTGAGGTCCATGTCATGTAGTATTACTATATGCCAAATAGGCACTTTTTGCAAACAAATATAAGTACGTACTTGAAAAACCATTTTTCTGAATGATATGAACTATGAAAGTGTAATTGTACTTTGTAGTAGTTTCTGCTGAGAAGCACTTTGGCTTAAGCAAAGTGGCACCTTGTTATTATAGTAAAAATGGAAGGAGGTTACGAACATAGAAAATATTGAATTATTGACGGATCTCTCAAAACAGTCTCAGCTGGTTGTAGGTTGTTTGGTGAGGTTGGTCGTGTTTTTCTCTAATTTCTTTTATGGCCTTGTCATTGGCGGGTGTGGTGCTCATTGCAAATATTTGTAAACCTTGGCCGCTCACGCTTCTTTGGTGCTTTCTACTCAATGAAATGACATGCTTCTGGATGTGTTTGAGGAAAAAAAAACAGTTATCTGAGTTTATTGCATTCGATATTTTCTTGCAAATCATGATCTATCTTTCATTTATGCAGAAAACTAAGCCTACCCAACACAGTGTTTGTGGCCTAAGGGGAATTGGGTTGGCACCTGACATTTTGGCATGCCGCAGTACTGAGGTACGCAATAAGAATATAATAAATATACCTTATGTTATTAGTTCAACTCTCGGTCAACAACCAGGTCCTACCGTCAACTAACTAATAGCAGAGTCTAATTCTTCTCAAGTAGCGGTTGTTGATGGAGACTTGGACTAATAAGGAAGGGTGATAACGTCCGCAACCCATGAACGACTATTATTCTTGAGCAGGCTCGCAGAGTTGTGTTATACACTGAGGCTGACTCTGACCCGTATCATCAGAGCCCTCTTGTGAGCATCATATTCCATTCCAAAAGGTAAACACCGAGTAGTCTGACTCTGACCCATATCATTTTTACAGTGAGGAAAACACAAACACCCTTTTCACTGCTAGAGAGGATGGCCTGATATTCTGCAGTTTAAGGTAGCATAAACTCCACTGTAAACTATGTAATTAATAATTGAAATTATTTTTTGGACAAAACTACTCTTTGCCAGGCCATATCTGATACTGCATATATGGAGCTGTACTGAGGCTTGTTATACTTTGTAACATATCCTAAATAAACAACTTAGTTAAGATCCAAATGGCTGTAAGGTAGAGATGCATGGACTAATATCACCCAAAAAAAGAGGGAATAAAGGTTGCCTCATTAGGCATTTTTTCAGTTAGAAATTGAAGATATAACAGAATAACTGCCATAGTGGTCCGTTCCTATTTGAACTTCACGAAAAGTATGTTCAAATTCATACATGCAGTCAAATATCTATTGCCTGAAATCTGCATTCTACCTCTGGTTATTAAGTACATATACATATAAAGTGTCCTCTATTGCTTAACTAAATTCTAGACTTTAGGTCTGCTACCTGATGATGCACCCTCTGGTGATAAAAATAATATTGTGATGCACCACATACTGATTCACAAAGTTTAGGTCTGTTTCCTTGGAGATTCACAAAGAATGGATGTATAATTGATCTGAATTTTAAACAGATCTACACTTGAGTTTTTGACTGCATTTTTTGTATCTTACCCTTTTACAGGAATGCATCCATAATCTTGGTATAAAATTTGTTTGGATGGTTCAGAACCTTCAAATGTCATGGGCGAGACATAGTTTGTTTTATTCAGATCTTTTTATTGTCACAGGTTAGCAAATTTTGGTTCTACTGCCAGTGCATACTTTATGTTTCCATTTCCATCAATCCATCTTGTAGAATCTCTGTGACCCTTGACGCTTGTTTTGAAGTTCGGTTCAGTCATATCCTAATTTTTAGGATTTAATAACTGTGGCGTGCTATTAGTATGCAAGTGAAGAGACAAAATATTAGCACTACATTTCCTGTTTGATTTATTTGTTGTGATTAAGAGCTGAAGCTCTACTGATCTAGGACGAGGTCTATGATGAGGACAGTTAATGTAAAAAAACCAAATGGTTAACATCTGTTATCATGTCAATCTCTTTAAGCTTTTGAAACCTTCCACTTGGAGGTATGATCTTCTGCTTAAAACAAACATTTTATCGGTAAATGCTTGTGTTGTTGTTTGGTTTAGTAGATGAATCTTTCTTTCTTCTATCCCTGCCCTTTTTTCTCATAGGTTTGGATTGAGTCATGCCCTGTGTTGTTGGGACACCATGGGCTTCCCTCATGTGATGCATATTTCTCTCTCAGAAATCTTTTATCTTGGGCTGACATTGATTTAGGATAATGCCATGTGCGGCCACAGTTCATGTAATAGTTTGCTCTTGATTTTGTCATGAAGGCTTTTGATTTGCGCATTCATTAAGATTAAACCCCTTTTACTCTTACTATTTTCTGCATATTTGTGATTTGTCGTGTCGACGAGATGTTTGATGAAAAGCCAAGCAGCATGCATGTGAGTTAATCAATTGGGTGTGCATATCAATGATATTAATAGAACAAATTTCTAGGAGATGTTTGCGATTTAGTTTCTTTGGAGAGTGTCGGCTAGGAAATTAGGAGGGCCATATGTAGTATATAAGCATACAAAAGATTTTCCTCTTATCATTTTTGTTTACATGATAGGTTTTGCAGCTTGTATAGCCTGTGATTCAGTGCTCGATGGTTAATAGACATGCATAATACCAGTGATTCAATGCTTGATGGTTGATAGCCATGTAACTTATATTGCAGGAGGAAGATGTGGTAAGGTGAGTTATGTTTGCACTACATATATGCTATTTTATTTCTTAATCATTAGACTGAAAATTTATGTTTGTTAGGAACATATGTATCGTGACACATAAGACCAGTTTGAAGAAGCCAATCAATAACAAATTCTTGGAAAAGAGAGGCGTATTATTCCGCCCAGCAGTCGCGTCAGCATGGTCATCGAGTCTGCTATCATGTGTCCATTCCCGTTCACCGACGATCACATCAGGTCCATCCTCCCCTTCCTATTAGGGACTGTTAACTGGGAATGGGGTTGCCCATTTTAATTGCTAGCAGTAGTTACTCCTGCCTTCTGCCACTTATGAATAGAGCGCTGCTACAAGTACGATCAATAATCGTACGACCAATACGAAAATGATTGTTAAAATTGCATGTTCTATGACAATGGTGTAATATCATAATATTTACAAATTATATTTTGTTTCTGACTTTGCAACCGGAATGCGTTGCCTTTAGTAATATGTACACCCACTGTTTATTTCCAGCAAGACATGATAAGTATTGTTCTTCAGATTACTTCAGTGAACTGATAAATAGTGGACGAGGCTCAGTTCAAGACCTTGATTTAGAAGTAGAGTTTTTGAATCATAGACATGTTTCTTCCTAAAAAGGAATTCAAGCGCAGATACTGTTGACTCTAAAAAGGGATTTAAAATGTTTTCATTTATGAAAAAAGTTTTTGTTTATGAAAAATGTTTTCATTTATGAATTTTGATCTGAAGTTATCAACCTTAATCGAATTCTCTGAATTTAGGCTAAACTTAAGCATGAATTGTAGGTCATGAGAACAGGATCAAGCCGCGGATATTTACGGCACGACATGGAGTGTTTGGTGGAACTGGCTATGGAAGTGTGTCCCTCCATGTTGTACTCCATATCCAATGCAATATATTTTTGCTTTATTGAAGGGGACTAACTTGTGTTGGGAAATATTCCTGAAGGTGATGTCAGATCATTGGTTAATAACAAGGGATCCTTGGCACCTGTCATCCAGTAGTATTTGTGTGCGATAGGTATGCATTATGTCCAGCTAAGCAGAGTATTCCAGATTGAGTAATGCTAGAGATACAAACAGATTCTATATGCATTTTGATATTTTAGCTTCCATAGTGAGAGCAAGTTGCAAGACCAGATGCGGTCTTATGTTTAAGAGCTTTCTAAATTGATAACATTTACGGTCCAATCTGAAGTAGCAGTACAAATGTTTCATTAACTTTCACACTATGTCTGCTTCTTAGATTTATTACATTCAACTCATGAATGAATATTGATGGTGTTTTCTTTCTGGGGTTGAAGATTGGCAATGCCACAAGATCAAAATATGTTCCATTTATTAAGATACGACCCTGCACGAAACTGCTATGGTCGTCAAGTGCATATATAGTGGTATTCTTCTACAAGAACACTTAGTAGGTAAATGATCTTAGATTTTTTATCAGTATCGTCAGCTGCAGTGCTATTTTGTCCATATAATCACGAAGATAAAACTGATTTTAGTATGTTTTTCTCATCTGTATGCAGGGATCTAGGAGAGTTTTCTTTTGCCATGGTTTATTGTTGTGGAAACTACTCTATGTGAGTGTGTGTACCTCTCATGAGTGACTATAATGAACTGCAAGTAGCAACAAGGTATACCCAGTTTCTTTGCTCCCACTCACCTTCCTCCCTCCCTCTCTCTTTCTCATACACACTACCATCATCTATCTGTCATGAGCACATGTTCAGGGTTTTCTGTATGAATATGGGGTGGTTGCATCTGCTGTGAGGTGGGCTTGCCGCCTCTGTTTAGATGGCATTTTTTAAGTGGATGTTACGTGCCTAAACAGGACGTTCCTAAGCCAGTTTTTAGGTCGACCTTAGTGCTATATTAGGCCTGCTATGCCTCCTTGCCCGCGTGTTTGTTGGTGCCTGTATGTGCTAAGCAAATGTACAGTTTCCCATTTAATTGTTAGAACCACATTCTTTTATTTTCCATGCTATCTAAGAAATACTAATATTTAATTGTTCGAACCGCATTCTTTCTAATTTCCATGCTATCTAAGAAATACTAATACATTATATTTGTAGAGGAAAGCACAAGTCAGATCCTTTCATGGCTTCTCTTATAAGATGATATACAAGGAAGTCTACTGCTTAGTGTAATTAGACAAGTGCTTGGATTATTCTGTAGTGAAAATAATGTGATTTTCCATCTTCTTTCTGTTCTTAGATCAGCTCACCTTAGGCCTTAGCCATACAAAGTAATTTGTGAAGATATATGTTCCTTTTGATCCCACCTTCCCTGATTAAACATATGTCATTACTCGATTTGATTATTGTATTAGTGTCTCTTAAGTTTGCTGGAATCGCTTGGTGTTTCCTTTGAATTTAGAGGAAGAGATTCCAGCCATAAGATTCTTAAGTTCGTTGGCTCTGCGGCCGCTTCTTGGCAAGACGGCCACAAGGCAGTTGTTGCTTCCAGGCACACAAAGGCCACCGATTGGATCAACGCGAAGAAACCTGTTCGGATTGCCGCCGCCGCAAGCCTCGCCTCAGCAACAGATCAACCTCTGCACGTACATTCACTTTGACAGGCCGTCAGTCAAAGCAGGTCCATTTTACCCTCCTTCATGAAGATGAGTCTGATCAAGTTTATTTCAAACTCCAATCTAGAGTAGTTACACTTATTCGCCTCTGCCTACCCGCTTCTTCTAGCAGAGTTGCATTTCTCCAATTTTCAGAGCTTCAAATAACTACCTATGAATTGCGTACGCGATTCATCATCGTTCAATTACCCTGTACCCTATGTGAATTATATTGTACCCTATGTGAATTATATTCTGAAGTCCAAGGGTCCCTCGGCTACTTATGCTTTGCTAGACAATGAGAGTATGTAGATAGCATGTATGGTTTTTACATTGTTTTGCGCAGGTTGAGATGCATCACATGATGTTTTCCTTTTACATTTATAAGTATTACAGAGTCCTTTCTTTTTCCACAAGGGGCAGTAGTTGTGCCATTTGATTCAAAGGACAAAGAGTTGATCACAAAGGGGTAGCATTCAGGATATATACATAAAAGAGTATATAACCAAATTATATGATGTAATTGACTACTATTTCTATTAACTTCTCCTGTACACAATGTTCACGAGTTCATGTATTAAGTACATTTTATTGTGTCACTTGTGTTTACTCTTTTTTTAATGCAAGTTTACAGCTACTCGGAATTCCTAATTGTAGACTCAACTATCTTGACCTACCGATGATCTAATTTGTGGCATTATTACCTTAAGAAAATATTTACATTTAATTTCATTTATATATAGGGGTATAAGTTCTTACCAAATGTACTCAAATATATGGTTATTGAAAAAATGCAAATATTTTCAACACGAACATGGTTTTAAACGGGTCTTTGCGCCATTTGGCGCAACTGGTCATCTAGTGTCACTTAAAATTAGAGACGAAACATAGAAGGGAGACGCAAAGTATACACAAGATATATGATATAATTCATATCTTCCATGTAACTCTTCTCTTTATTATTTTTTTGAAAAAGAGCTAGTGCGTACCACACGCCTCTAAGCCAATAACCATGACTTAGAGACTAATAGGTCCACGTCCTTTATTTCAACCTGTCGTCTCATCTGTGTTGCTGTTTATTTTTCTTTCCATCCTGACGGTTGACGTCTCTCTCCGGGCATAAAATAAGCAATCTGATTTCTTTTTTCCCTGTGAAAGTTTTGCTAAGGCATGCATTTTGATTTTGATGACGTATTATCGGCGCCGGTACAAAATAAAGATGGATCGTGTGTTATTGATTAAAGTTACATCCTAAATAGCATTTAAAAATAATTAACATGTAAAATAACATCATACTCATGGCATCTCATCTGTGTTGACGTTTATCCTTCTTCCCACCTTGTCGACGGTGGCCTCAGTGCACGTACAACCACAATGCGTTTGAATGTGGTCAATCTAAGGCGTATCTCTTTGGGCATAAAATGAGCAATCTGATTCCCCCCCCCCCAGGTTTTGCCAAGGCATACATGTGTGGTTATCTCCATTCTGGTTTTGTTACGTATTCATTTGCAACCGGGATCGGCACCGGTACGAACCAAAGATGGATCGTGTGCTATTGATTAAAGCTACACCCTAAATAGCATTTAAAAAATCAACATGTAAAATAATATCATATTTAGACTCTACATATTTTTTAATCAAATTCCATGTGTAACGTGTTAAAATTGGCGCTAGGATTTAAAAGATATGGATATTTTTGAAAGCATTTGTTCTAGATGGATTGCGTGTTGATTAACCCAAATATCATCAGGGTTTCTCTATAATTCCTATCAATTAAAGGTGGATTGCGGGTAAAAGGCAAGGGGTTTTCTATGAAAATGTGAAAAAACGATTTGTCTTCTGTCACTTAAGGGTGAATTACGGGTTAATTACCAGAAAAGGTAATGCGAAAAATGATTCGTTTTCTATCACTAAAGGGTGGACGGCGGGTGATTACTTGAAAAGGCAGGGGGTTTTCTATAAAAATATGTGTCAGACGGGCAGAAGCTTTCCTTCCTTTATTAGTAGGTATTACTCCTATAAAGGATGCTCGAGTACCCACCTCCATGGGCTCTCCGCGGGCGAACAACGCCTCCTAGCTGTCCGTCGTCGGGTGGCGTGTTGCGGGAGCCTCTCAGGGCATTTCCGGGCCATCGGATCTGACCGGACGGTTCGAGCCTGGGCGACCTGGCTGGACGGTCCATGATGGGTGGACCGCCCAGCGCACCCGGGGCCACCATCATTGGGCGTCTTTGGGGGCGGACACGGGTAAGACGCCGTGCGTGACAGGTGAGCCAGACCCGCTTGTTAGCATCCTAGGCTTCCGGCTAGGCATCCTAGGGGTGAAGTGGCCCTCTAAGCCGTCCGTTGCCGGGTAGCTTGCCACAAGGCCCTCTCAGGGGCGATGTCAGCCGTCCGATCCGCCCAAACGGCTCGAGCCCGTGCGACCAGGATAGGCGGTTCATGACGGGTGGACCGTTGGGCGCGCCTGGGGCCACCTTCATTGTGCGGCGTCGGGAGAGCCTGCGGGTGAGGCCCCACGCGTTCTTTCGCGCGCGATGGGGAGGCCGGGCCCGCCTGGCGGCGTCCTTGCTGATGGTGCAAAAATACCGCCAGATCCCTAGGTAGGGTTCCTGATGTGGTCGGAAGTATCGGGACGCAGCCCGCACGCACGATGGGATACCTCGTGCGAGGGAATACAATGGAGTTGGGGGTTGCTACACGAGAGTTGTTCTTCTCTAGATTGGATGCCCTAGACGCTCCCCTACCTCCCCTTATATAAGCAGTGGAGGTTAGGCTTTTACAAGGAAGAGATGCAATCTAGGCCACGGTCCTTCGTGTTTTGGAGAGCAAGTCACCTGAAGGTCGATTCCCCCAAGCCCTGATCCATGCTTGGACTTGATCCGATCTGGTGAGCCACCCTCGGGCCGTGGCCCTGTCAGTAGGCGTGACCTTCTTTGGTTCTCGAGACTTCCTTGTTTTGAACCATCGGACCTCCCCGATTTTGGCACGCGCAGTTCGTGTCCTCCCTTCAAAACCGTTTTAACCGACCAGGCGAGGTTGCGCATGGGCCTTCCTATGCCCAAGATCTTGATGAAGAGGCCAAACACTGCCGCGATCCAGCCTACTGCTGGTACTCCACATGCCGTTACCATCATCGACAAGATTCATGAGTTTCTTCGCTATAAACCTGGAGCAGGAGGTGCTGCCTCGGCCGCCCGTTCTTCTTCCTTGAAACAGTTCTTCGCCTGCCACCACCAGATACAAAGGATCAAGCGAGAGGGGACCGAGATGGCTTCTGCTTTGATGCTGCCCCGCGAGCATCGGGAGCGCTCGGTAAGTCCGCCTCTGCCGCCCCAGCCATCCATGACCAATCCGCTAGAGTGGGTCAGCGACTGGAAAAGCTCCCCGATCTCTAAGGCTGATTTGGAGCAGTTGGTGGAAGTTGGGTGGCTATCGAAGCACACCTCCATGGCCTGGCTGGCGCCTCCTCGCAAGGACAAGGTCTATCGACCGTTGCTCTGGAATCTGGTGGTGCACTGATATGTCTCCAACGTATCTATAATTTTTTTATTGTTCCATGCTATTATAGTATCAAGCTTGGATGTTTTATATGCAATTATATATCATTTTTTGGGACTAATCTATTAACCTAGTGCCCAGTGCCAGCTGTTGTTTTTTTTGCTTGTTTTTGGCTTTTCAGAAAATCAGTACCAAACGGAGTCCAAACAGTATGAAACTTTTTGATGATTTTTTCTGGACCAGAAGGGACCCTAGAAGGTTCGGGAGAACACCAGGGGAGTCACGAGGAAGCGACAAGCCCGGGGGGCACTCTACAAGCTTGTGGGCCCCTCGTGGCACCTCTTGACCTAATTCCACCTCTATAAATTCCCAAATATTCCCAATACATCAGGGAGCCATCCAAAATACTTTTTCTGCTTCCACAAGTTTCTGTTCTTCCGCGATGCCATCTAGAGACCTGCTGGAGGGGGAACCGATCATGGAGGGCCTCTACATCAATCTTGCTGCCCTTCTGATGATGTGTGAGTAGTTTACCACAGACCTACGGGTCCATAGCTAGTAGCTAGATGGCTTCTTCTCTCTCTTTGATATTTAATACAATGTTCTCCTCGATGTTCTTGGAGATCTATTCGATGTAATCCTCTTTTGCGGTGTGTTTGTTGGGATCCGATGAATTGTGGGTTTATGATCAGATTATTCATGAATATTATTTGAGTCTTTTCTGAATTCTTATATGCATGATTGTTATAGCTTTGTATTTGATGTGGATTGGGGCCGATCTTTCACGATTTGGAGGGAATTCCCGACGAACACGATGAACACACGAAGAACACAAGAGGGGAAACGAGAGGAAACACTCAAATCAACTTGATTCGGTTACACATGCGCTAGATCCACATACACAAAGAGGTAACAAAGATCCAAATCCAACAAAGGACGATACAAACGGTAGCTAGCTCTTCCCAATCCGTGAGGAGTTGAGGTCTTGAATCCGAGATGGATCTTCCCTAGAGGGGGTCTTGAAGACTTGAATCCACTTGGGGGATCTTCTCCTAGGAGGACTTGGTCTCCAATGGAGTAGGGGTACAAGTGGATGAGCAAAGATCTATCTCCAGAATGAGCTATCACAATGCTAGCCCTAAAACGTAGGAGGAGGAGTATATATAGTCAAGGGGGCGAAGGGGTACATGGGCTTCGGCTCGTTACTATGCGCAGACAGGGGGGCCGGATGTTCGAGCGTCGGGCCGGATTTCCGGGCCTTCGTGGGGGTGCCGGATGTCCGTGCCATGGGGGCCGGTTGTCCGGGGCTGGCTTCGGCCGGCTTTGGATGCGTACTGGACAGGTCGGGCCGGATTTCCGGGGCTCGGCCGGATGTCTGGGCGGCTCGGGCCGGATGTCCGGGGCTAGGCCGGATGTCTGGGCGGCTCGGGCCGGATGTCCGGGGCTGGGCTGGATGTCCGGGCCCTGTAGCTTTAGGGCGGCTGGACTGCTGTTGCCGTTGACACCTTCAGGGGTCGGATGTCCGGGCCAGGGGCCGGATGTCCGGGTCCTGGGAACTTTTTTGGGTTCCTTTCGTCGGTCTTCTTCATCTGTGTACTTGGGGACTTTTCTGTCTTCACAAGCATCTCTGAGAGGGTCTTCTTGATACCTGATCACACATAGCATTTTAGACTTAGGTAGTAACCATGTCTCATGTGGATCGTACGGAAGCTCTTTAAGGAGAGATGTCACCTCGGTCTCGAGAGCTCTTGTACGTGCTCTTGTCATTGGTCCACTAGGCACTTGAGGAGGCGACGGTAGGTCCATGGGGATGACCGTAGGATGCTCCGCATCATCTCCCCCTGGGAAAGATCCGACCTTGGATCGAAAACCTCATCACCATGGTAGGGAGAGAGATCCTTGACGTTGAAGATATCACTCACGTTGTACTTGTCGCGTGTGTCGGCGTTCTGGGACCGGGGGTACCCAGACTTGCCTGCCTACGGCCCAGCGCGTGGCCCCGTCGACGGCCTGGTACGGCCCAGCTACAAGACTCTGTGAGCAAGACCCTCGTGAGGGCCGCCCGGCCTCGCGAGGCGAACGACACCAAGACCTCCCGAGGGGCAGCCGTCCAAGCCTGCCTCCCGAGGAGCAGAGATTTCTATGCAGGTACCCCGCCTCACGAGGCTCGCAGTGACGTGAGCCATGACAACCAAGGCCAGGTGGGCGCCAGCGGGCGCAGAGGAGGACAGTTTCCTCTTTGGTGCTAAGGAGGCAAGGACCAGCGCGGGTTCCCGAGGGATCCCCCAAAGGTTTCCATTCTGGTGCAACAAGACCAAGACCACGAGCTCGGCAGGACGGATGTCATCGTCGAGCCCACCACTGCGTCACGGCCAGAAGTTTTGCAGGCGAAGACCACCTTTCGTCAGGATAAGATGTACCTCTTATCCCCTTTCAAATTGGCCGTTGTGGAATCCCTTCCCGCCTAAGCTATGAGGGAAGAGGACCAAGGCCACTATAAATATAGGCTAGCCTCCACCGTAGAGGGGGATCCGATTCTGGTCCTCTAGAGAGAACCATCCTCACCCACCGAGCCCTCGCCAGGCAGCTCACCACTGTACTAGTTCATCCTCAACCTCCTCATGAGGCCAATCCACCACAAAGTAGGAGTAGGGTCTTACACTGCAAGGTGGCCCGAACCTGGGTAAACTGCTGTGTTCTTCCTTTCCCCGCTCGCACGAACTCGACGAGGCCAAGCCATGGAGTGATGAGCTTGAGGCTGCGGCTAGGTTAGATCTTCGCACACGCCCCAGAGTTCGAACCTTATTGGGTCTGCGGAGCCCCGATTCCGACAACGTGGTATGTCAATCTTGTATGCATTGTTGTTGTAGTGTGCGATCACCTTGAAGGGTCCGTTGACTCGAGGTAGAAGCTTGGACTTGCGTTCATTGGGGAAGCGGCCCTTGCAAAGGTGTAGCCACACAAGATCTCCAATGTTGAATATCATGGGTTGTTTTTTGATGTTGAGCTTTGTTGCGAGGTGGTGTACTTGGCGCTCGATTGCTTGTCTTGTATGTTCATGCACCTTCTTAAGATAGCTCGCGCGTGCACTCGCATCCATGTTGATGCGCTCTTATAGAGGTAGCAGTAGAATGTCCAATGGGGACAACAGATTGAAACCGTAGACGACCTCGAAGGGGGACTTGCCGGTAGTCGAATGTCTTGCTCGGTTGTAGGCGTACTCGGTGATGGGTAAGCATTCCTCCCACTCTTTGATGTTCTTCTTGATCAACACGCGGAGGAGAGTCGAGAGCGTCTGGTTTGTGACCTCCATTTGGCCGTCAGTTTGTGGGTGGTATGCCGAAGAGAATAGGAGCTTGATTCCGAGCTTGGCGCATAACGTCTTCCAAAAGTAGCTAAGGAACTTGACATCGCGGTCCGAGACGATAGTCTTGGGCACTCCATGTAGATGCAAGATTTCCCTACAAAAGAGATTTGCAACATGTGAAGCATCGTCTATCTTGTTGCATGGAATGAAATGTGCCATCTTAGAGAAACGGTCCACAACAACAAACACATAATCTTTGCCATTTGTGTTCGTGGCAAACCAAGCACAAAGTCCATACTAATATCTTCCCATGGGTGTTACGGAATAGGAAGTTGCATATAGAGACCATGGGATTGAGCTTTAGACTTATCTTTTGTGACATGTAGAGCATCATTTGGTGTAGCGGGAGACGTCGCAAAACATTTTTGGCCAAAAGTAGTTGTTGGAGAGCGTGGCATGTGTCTTGTTGTGGCCAAAATGTCCCATAAGTCCTCCACCATGAGCTTCCTGCAAAAGCAACATACAAAGAGAAGACTCGGGTATGCAAAGCTTGTTAGTCCGCATGAGGTAGCCATCTTTGAGATAATATCGATCCCAAAATGTTTTTGCTTGGCACTTAGTATAAGGTGTAGCAAATGAAACATCATGCGCATACAAGTCTTTTATGTGCTCAAATCCTATGACATTCAATTCAAGTTTAGTTACAAGCATGCACTTGCGGGATAGAGCTTCCGCCGCAACATTTTCCTTGCCTTTAATGTACTTGATGATATAAGGAAATGACTCAATGAACTCACTACATTTGGCATGCCGCTTATTCAATTTAGTTTGACCCTTAAGTGATGTAGGGTGGAACCCTAGGGGCCGATCTTTCATGATTTGGAGGGGGATTCCCGAAGAACATGATGAACACAAGAGAGGGGAAACACTCAAATCAACGAGATCCGATCACACATATGCTAAATCCACATACACATAGAGGGGAGCAAGGGTCCAAATACAACACAAGAAGATACAAAGGTAACTAGTTCATCCCAATCCTTGGAGGAGTTGAGGTCTTGAATCCTAGAAGGATCTTCCCATGAAGGGGTCTTGATATCCACTTGGGGGATCTTCTCCGAAGAGGTCTTGAATCCACTCATGGATCTTCTCCTAGGAGGAATCCCACAAGGGGAGGTACATGAGCTAAGCTCCAATGTGTAGTTCTAATATTAGCTAACCCTAGAAATGAGGTGGAGGAGGTCTATTTATAGTCTAAGCCATGAAGGGGTAAGTGTGACGCCTCCGATTCGACCGTACACTAATCATACACACAAAAGTGTACGATCAAGATCAGGGACTCACGGGAAGATATCACAACACCACTCTAGACACAAATAAAATAATACAAGCTTCATATTACAAGCCAGGGGCCTCGAGGGCTAATACACCAGAGTCAACGAAAGCAACAATATCTGAGTACGGACATAAGTTAGACAAGACTGCCTTAAGAAGGATAACACAAAAGCAACAACGATCGAAAAGGCAAGGCCTCCTGCCTAGGACCTCCTAACTACTCCTGGTCGTCGGCGGTCTCCACGTAGTAGTAGGCACCCTCGGGGTAGTAGTAGTCGACGGTAGTGGCATCTGGCTCCTGGGACCCGTCATCTGATCGCAACATCCAGAAAGAAGAAAGAAGGGGAAAAAGGGTAGCAAAGCAACCATGAGTACTCATCCAAAGTACTCGCAAGCATAAGATCTATACTAAGTATGCATTGGTATCAAAGGAAGGGATGTATCTGTGGACTATACTGCAAAATGCCAGAATAGAGGGGAAGGCCTAGCCTATCAAAGACTAGTATCTTCAAGCATCTTGCAGCATTCAGAAGAGTACAGAATATCATTTTATAATTAACAAGCATGTTGTAGTATTAGTGCCCAGAGATCCTGATGCGGAGCATCCTTCCATCATCCCCATGGACTCTACACCAACACATCAAGCACCACGTGGACCCATGACAAGAGCTAGAGCACGTGCAATGGAAACCGAGGTAAACTCCTTCCTAGTTGACATGCATATGGATACAAGTGGAACTTGGTTGCTACCTCACCAAAATACTCTATGCATCATTAGGTACGAAGAGGGACCCTTCCAAGTAGCTGAGGAGCACCACCAAGTCCAAGGAGAAGCACCCCAAGTCACCATGGAGCAAGAAGCGAACCAGCAGCAGCAGGGCAGAAGGTCCCAGGCGACCCTGTGTGCACGGGCCCCATGAACTATCGAGGGAGTTGGCGTTGTAGCACCCCGTGCGCACGAGCGTGTACCATGCACATGGGACCCCCGTGCGCACGGGCCCAACTTACCCCGTGCACACAGGCCCTACAGGATGGGCGGCTGAGATTGTGTTTTGGACCTCCTCTTCTTCCACTTCGACCCCAAGCCTATATATTCCGTACCTAGGATTATGTTTAGGGTTAGCAGAGTATATGTGAGATATTGAGAGAGCTTTGCTCATCTTCCTCCTCTTGGAGATTTAGGCCTCTTCTTGGAGAAGCTCCTCTTGGATATCAAGGCCTCCTCTTGGAGAAGATCCTATTGTGGATATCAAGCCCTCCTCTTGGAGAAGGATCCCCATCATAGGATCATCAAGACCTCATATCCATTGTGGATTTGGGAAGAACTTTACCTAGTGCTATTTTCCTTGGATTGATCTTGTATGCTTGTGGATCTCTTGTATGCTACTCTAGTGGATGTGTGATTGTGGTTTGTTTGAGTGTCTTCCCCCTCTTGTGTTCTTGTTCTTTTCCCCTCCTTGTGTGAAAACATCCTCCCCTAGGGTTTCACCCTACAACATCTTGGTATCATGAGCAAGGTTGATTCACATGTTGGAGTCCCTACCCCCATTTGCTAGCTTGATTTTTTTTCATCCTAATCCGAAAATCCCAACCAAAAATAGCCCAAATTTTTTTCTTGCAATTTGTTGGTTCTTGTGAGATTTGGTTGATTTGATCCACGAATTTGGTGTTTGGCAAGTGGATCTACCCCCCTATCATCTCCCCACCCTTCCATCCATCGAATTTGGCCACAAAATTGAAAATACCCATGGATCTGGAGCAGTTCGTCCGCTCACAGAGGACCCCGTGCACACGGGCCATCGGGACCCTGTGCACACGGGACCCCGTGCACACGGGACTCACTTACCCCGTGCACACGGACTATCCAGAGCACTTCGGCCATTTCCTGTTTTGCACTATTTCGACACCACACCACCACTTGTGTTCTTCCGCAATATTTCTCGTGGTTGTTTGAGTTTTGGGTCGCGGTTTCTCTCGTGTCCTAAGGTGTTTCGGCTACTTAGGCGCGATTCAACATCAACATCACCGCCACTCATCATCGACTCGACCCCCACATCGGCTTCGACAACTCCATCTTCATACCAACCGTAAGCAATGACGGTAACTTCGACGACACCATTGTATTCCCCTTGCCATTACCTTGATAGCCTTTAGCCGCATTTGCGTAGCTTACCCATCAAGACTAGCGAGTTGTGAATTGCCGGGCCACGTCTTAGTGCACCATTAGTGTTACGTCTCTCCCGTGCAAATCCCACTTGTTGTTTCACATCACCGGTTCGAATATCAAGCAATGTGGCATAGTCAAAAAAAAGAAGAGAAAAAGCTTTTAAGCAAACGAAAAAGGAAGAGAAGCAAGAGCTTGTAAGCAATAGCATCGGGCCTTATAGCATAGTTCATCATCTTGGTTTATACATACATAAGCATAATTGGGATAGAAGGCGACCCGTTTCTTTATTAGGTTGGTGCACTAGCGTATCTAGCCCATTAGAGCAATCGAGCTAGCGTCTCTCTAGCATCCGTACAACAAGATCATTTTCCGTGGTTACACATTTTGAGCTCACTCCTTGGTTGTGCGGATCCCATCTATCTTCCATGTGTGTGTTCCTAGTGATCTTCTTGGGCTTGATCTTTTTGCTTTACTTGCAATTTGTGAACCTTCTCAACCTTATCAATATCTTGACTAACATTTGCTTGAAATTTTGTGCCACTCATCCTAACCAAGCTCCTCCATAAGCTTTACGTGTGTAGGTGTGAGAAACAAACCCGGTACCAATTCTACTATTGTAGCATTACATTGAGTGATACTCGATACATCCTCAATCTTCGGAAAAGGTAACCTCGGTATTGTTCTCTCATTTTCCTACTCACCACCACTTGGTTATGATGGATAGGCCAACTTCTTCGGCGAACCCAAGGAGAAAGGTGACAATCGCGACTACGTCACCAAGAACCACTTCTTCGTCGCCCAACAAGCTCTCCATCAAGAAAGTGAAGCTTTGGGTGAACGCATTGAGCAACTCGCCACCGACCTTCGTCAATCGGAAGCAAGGAACCGCGACTACATCGACGCCAAGTTCACCACACAAATGGAAGAATTCCGCAACATGATCATGAGCCGCGTGTCTTCCTCAACCTCTTCGCCAAGACGGCGCCACTCAAGCCGCCGCTCAAGCCAGCAATCTTTGGACTACTCTTCTTACGATGCAAGTCCTCCCCGAGCTCGCTTTCATCGACATGATGATCCCCAAGATCGCCAAGCTCAAGAAAATCCATTCCATGGCAATGGCTTACAAGAACGAGTTCGAGCATGTGAAAGGGCGCGACGCCAAGATGCAATGGAGAAAGAGCAAATACCTCCACAAGTGCAACGTCAACCACCTCAAGACTGTAATGCAATCTGACAAGCACAAGAGCGCCGTGAAGCACAAGCACTCGAACGTGAAGCACAAGCACTCGAAGCACAACGCACACTCCACAAGGCCACTAGAGCCGTCGACGAGCGCAACCGCCAAGTGCGTGAACAAGAAGAAGCACTTTGTCAAGCACGACAAGAAGAAGCCGTCCGCCTCGACGAGCAACAAGAAAGGCGAAACCAAGCAAATATGCCTCATCCTCCTCCATGACAAGAACGACACCAAGTGGAACGAGTGCTTGAAGACCCTCCTCCATGCCAAGAGCGTCATCAAGAGGAACGCGCATTTGAGGACCTCCCTCCACTGCAAGACCGATATCAAAACCACCACTATGATGAAGAACTTCGCTACGGCAAGCTCAAGTTCACCATACCTAAGTTCGTCGGAAGCAACGATCCCGAAGAATATCTTTCATGGGCATTGAAGGTCGACAAGATATTCCGTCTTCACAACTACGACGAGGAAAAGAAGATCGCCATGGCCTCCCTCGAGTTTCAAGACTATGTCCTCATTTGGTGGGAACAAGTGATCGAGCGACGACAAGCAAGAGGCGAACCACCCATCACAACTTGGACGCAAATGAAGGATGTCATGAGAGCTCGCTTCGTGCCTACACACTACACCTGTGATCTTTTCAAGAAGTTACAACTCCTAAAGCAAGGCACGAAGACGGTGGAAGAATACTACCAAGAGATGGAGATTGCCATGATAAGAGCCAATGTCAAGGAAGATGACGAGGAAACTATGGCAAGCTTCTTGAACGGACTCAACCACCCAATCAAGCGGATTGCCGACTTCCAACCTCCTCGAGTTAGTTCACCAAGCAACCAAGGCCGAGCGACAAGTACAAGATGACTTCAAATACGCCAAGTACTCGTCCAAGACCTACGGATCAAACACTCAAGCTCCCACGGCTTTGGCACCTCCTACCTCGACTAGAACAACCACAAGTACCGGCGACAAGTCATGCTACAAGCAAGCGTCGCCTTCCTCAACACGACCTCCAGCAAGCAACTACAAGACCAAGACTTCTTCTTCATCGGCACCACCGGACGATACCATCAAGACAAGTTCTATCAAGTGTTTCACATGTGGTGGCCGCGGGCACAAGTCTTTCCAATGCATCAACAAGCGAACCATGATCGCCAATGATGATGGCACGTACGACTCCATGAGCGAAGATGAGATGGAAGCCCTCGAACACGTCGCCATGCACCGTCAAGTTAACGAAGAAGAAGATGCTCAAGTCTATTGTGACAATGATTCAAGTCCCACTCTCGTGGTCTCCAAGGTCTTGACGCTTCAACACCAACAAGACGAAGACCAACGGTGCCACATCTTCCACACCAAGGCCGGCATCAACGGGCGCTTCGTGAAAGTCATCATCGACGGAGGAAGTTTCCACAACTTGGCAAGTGAAGAGCTATGTTCCAAGCTGCAATTGGTCAAAAAGAAGCATCCTCGCCCCTACAAGGTTCAATGGCTAAGCGACTCCGGCACCATTCAAGTGGAGCACACGGTGCTCGTTTCCTTCAAGATAGGAGCTTATGAGGACACCTTGGAGTGTGACGTGGTTCCTATGTCCGTGTGCCATCTTCTCTTGGGAAGACCCTGGCAATTCGACCGCGGAGTCATCCACAATGGAAGAACAAACCACTATAGCTTCAAGATGAAGGGAATGGAGTACGTGCTATGCCCTATGTCACCAAGCCAAGTGATCGCCGACAAGTAAGCATCCACCCATCATGGAGAGACTAGTGAGAGAGTGAACCACCACAACGAGAGTGAGCGCCACAAGCCCAAATTGAGTGACTCTTCACCATGAGAGAAAAACTTGATTCTTCTAGCCACAAAAAGAGAGATGAGAGAAGTGTGTGAGAACCCATCGAGTGTCATGCACTACGTCCTATTGTGCAAAGATGAGGTGGCAAAGACTAACAATCCTAATCCTCTTCCTCTAGTGTTGTCTGATTTGTTGCAGGAATTCGTGGATGTCTTTCCCGATGAGCTACCTCCCGGTCTTCCTCCTCTACATGGAATCAAACATCGGATCGACCTCATCCCCGACGCACCTCTTCCTAACAAGGCCCCATACCGCGTCAACCCCGAAGAAACCAAAGAAATACAAAGGCAAGTCCAACATCTCATAGACCACGGACATGTGCGTGAAAGTTTGAGTCCTTGTGCCGTACCGGTCATTCTTGTGCCAAAAAGAGACGGCAACTTTCGCATGTGTTCCGATTGTAGACCTATCAATGCTATCACCGTTCGCTATAGGCACCCCATTCCACGCCTTGATGATATGCTAGATGAGCTTAGCGGCGCCTCCATTTTCTCTAAAATTGATCTTAAGAGTGGCTATTACCAAATCCGCATACAAGAAGGTGATGAATGGAAAACCGCTTTCAAAACAAAGTTCGGTCTATACGAGTGGTTAGTTATGCCTATGGGTTTATCGGAAGCACCTGGAACTTTCATGCGAGTTATGCATTATGTGCTTCGTCCTTACATTGGAGTGTTTGTTGTGGTTTACTTTGACGACATTCTTGTGTTTAGCAAATCCCTCAAGGAACATGTAGATCATCTTAGGGCCATTTTGCAAACACTTAGGAAAGAGCGACTTTATGCCAATATGGAAAAATGCACTTTTGGTGTTGACAAGGTTGTTTTCTTGGGTTTCGTTGTCTCCTCAAAGGGTATTCATGTTGATGATTCTAAAATTGAAGCAATTAAAACTTGGCCACAACCCACTAATTTGCAACAAGTGCGTAGTTTCCTTGGTCTAGCGGGTTTCTATCGTTGCATTGTGAAAGACTTTAGCACTATTGCCGCACCGTTGCATGCCTTGAGTAAGAAGAATGCAACTTTTTTTTGGGGACCTTTGCAATCTACCGCTTTTTAGGAGCTCAAATCTTTGCTTACACATGCCCCAATTCTTGCATTACCAAATTTCAACAAAACATTCGAGGTTCATTGCGATGCTAGTGGTAATGGAATTGGTGGAATCTTGATGCAAGAAAAACGACCCATTGCTTTCTTTAGCGAAAAACTTTCCGGTGCTCAACTTAACTATCCAATATATGACAAGGAATTATATGCTTTAGTGCGAGTTTTGCATGTTTGGGAGCATTATCTTCGCCCACATGAGTTTGTCATACATACCGATCATGAGACACTAAAGTACCATAGAGGTCAAACCAAGTTGAATAAACGGCATGCTAAATGGAGTGAATTTATTGAGTCTTTTCCTTATGTGATCAAGTACATTAAGGGTAAAGAAAATGTTGTGGCGGATGCTCTTTCCCGCATATCCATGCTTGTTACTCAACCTGAGTTGAATGTTATTGGCTTTGAGCATGTTAAAGACCTTTATGCCAATGATCCTACATTTGCGCTTCCTTATGCAAAATGTCTTGCTCACACTTGTTGGGAGAAATATTATCTCAAGAATGACTACCTTATGCGCGCTAACAAACTTTGTATACCCGAGTCTTCTCTTCGTTTGTTACTTTTGCAAGAGGCTTACGGAGGTGGACTTATGGAACATTTTGGACGCGACAAGACCTTCGGAACACTCTCCAACAAGTACTTTTGGCCAAAGATGTTCCGCGATGTCGTGCGCTTCACCAACCGATGCTCTACATGCCGCAAAGCTAAGTCAAAAGCTCAATCTCATGGTTTACATATGCCACTTCCAATTCCATATCAACCATGGGAAGATATTAGTATGGATTTTGTGCTTGGTTTGCCTAGGCTCAAAATGGAAAAGATTCCGTATTTGTTGTTGTGGACCGATTCTCTAAAATGTCTCATTTCATCCCATGCAATAAGATAGACGATGCTTCACATGTTGCAAATCTTTTTTGTAGGGAAATCTTGAGGCTACATGGAGTGCCAAGGACCATTGTGTCGGACTGCGACGTCAAGTTCCTAAGCTACTTTTGGAAGACAATATGCGCCAAGCTCGGCATCAAGCTTCTATTCTCCACGGCATATCATCCACAGACCGATGGTCAAACCAAAGTCACCAACCGGACGTTATCCACTCTCCTACACGTGTTGATCAAGAAGAACATCAAGGAGTGGGAGGAGTGCTTACCCATCGCCGAGTACGCCTACAATCGAGCTCGACACTCAACTACCGGCAAGTCCCCCTTCGAAGTTGTCTACGGCTTCAACCCATTGTCACCATTGGACATTCTACCTCTTCCACTCCAAGAATGTACAAACATGGATGCAAGCGCAAGGGCAAGCTTTCTCAAGAAGATGCATGAAGATACAAGAGCAACGATCGAGCGTCAAGTACATCACATCACCACCAAGCTCAACATCAACAAGACACCAATGGTGTTCCAACCGGGAGATCTCGTATGGCTTCATCTTCGCAAGGACCGCTTCCCCAATGAGCGCAAGTCAAAGCTACTACCACAAGCCGACGGACCCTTCAAGGTGCTAGCACGCTACAATGACAACGCTTACAAGATTGACATCCCACGCGACAAGTACAACGTAAGCGACATCTTCAACGTCAAAGACTTGGCCAAGTACCATGGTGATGAAGATCGCGATCCGTGGATGGATCTCTCCCAACGGGGGGGGGGGGGGGGGAGATGATGCGGAGCATCCTTCCATCATCCCCATGGACTCTACACCAACACATCAAGCACCACGTGGACCCATGACAAGAGCTAGAGCACGTGCAATGGAAACCGAGGTGAACTCCTTCCTAGTTGACATGCATATGGATACAAGTGGAACTTGGTTGCTACCTCACCAAAATACTCTATGCATCATTAGGTACGAAGAGGGACCCTTCCAAGCAGTTGAGGAGCACCACCAAGTCCAAGGAGAAGCACCCCAAGTCACCATGGAGCAAGAAGCGAACCAGCAACAGCAGGGCAGAAGGTCCCAGGCGACCCCATGCGCATGGGCCCCCGAGACCCCGTGCGCACGGACTATCTAGGGAGTTGGCGTTGTAGCACCCCGTGCGCACGGGCGTGTACCGTGCACACGGGACCCCCGTGCGCACGGGCCCAACTTACCCCGTGCGCACGGGCCCTACAGGATGGGCGGCTGAGATTGCGTTTTGGACCTCCTCTTCTTCCACTTCGACCCCAAGCCTATATATTCCGTACCTAGGATTATGTTTAGGGTTAGCAAAGTATATGTGAGATATTGAGAGAGCTTTGCTCATCTTCCTCCTCTTGGAGATCTAGGCCTCCTCTTGGAGAAGCTCCTCTTAGAGATCAAGGCCTCCTCTTGGAGAAGATCCTCTTGTGGATATCAAGCCCTCCTCTTGGAGAAGGATCCCCATCATAGGATCATCAAGACCTCATCTCCATTGTGGATTTGGGAAGAACTTTACCTAGTCCTATTTTCCTTGGATTGATCTTGTATGCTTGTGGATCTGTTGTATGCTACTCTAGTGGATGTGTGTGGTTTGTTTGAGTGTCTTCCCCCTCTTGTGTTCTTGCTCTTTTCCCCTCCTTGTGTGAAAACATCCTCCCCTAGGGTTTCACCCTACAACAGATCCTTTCTCGACTCCCTGCGAGAAAGCAATCCCGGAGCCATCATATCCATTACATGCCTTAGCATCTAGTTCTAGTTGTATCGATCGGGATACAACTCCGAGTGTCCGTTACCGTGGACATGGCTATTCGAATAGATATACTTCCCTGCAGGGGTGCACCAACTTACCCAACACGCTCGATCAACTCCGGTCGGACACACCATCAGGTCATGACCGGCCTCGGCCGATCAACACGCCGTAGTCCTACCTAGACTCCGCAGAGAGGTCCCCGCCGGTCTACATCGTAAGCGCTCCGGGGTCTTGGGCCCATCGCCCTTTGCACTTCGGGTCGTTGCGAGCAGGGCAATCCAGGCCACCTCCTCTGGGGCACCGACCAGACCATGCCGCAATGCTGAACTGGACGTCTAACAGAGCTTTCGGAAGAAATCGTACGACGCCGAGTGCCCATACTTATTGCCGTGTGGTGGTCAGCGCGAAAAAGGCCAGAGGCCTACTCGGATCACATATCCAAACCGTTAGTGACTTGGGAGTGCGCGGTAACGAGTAGATACTCACGGTCGATGTGACCCCGTCGCCCTGTCTCGTGGACTTACGGCAAGGGCCCGGAATGCCCGGCCGTGCCACATAGAAAACTCGCGGGTACCCTCTAGGTCAACCCGACTTCACATCAACTCGCGGGTACCCTCCAGGTCAACCCGGCTCACAAAAAACTGTCGGGAACTCAGGTCCACCTCTACCAGGGTGGTACCGCCTGTACCTCCAGTCCTGCAGTAACAGTAACTCTTGCGGGTACCCCTCGGGGCCGACCCGTCTCTAACATGGTTCTGGGGGTAAAATCAAAGTAACAGTGTGTCCAAAACACCAAGGGGGAACCCGAGGAATCACCCTCGATGGAATCCACCTGATGTAATCGTCAAGGCGAACTAGGAGGAATCACTCTTGAGGTTCACGCTTGAGGTGTTGCACGACAGAGTCGTATCGGAAGTGGTGAAGGAGGAATCACCCTCAATGACCACGACCGAATAGCCACACTACAAAGTTATCATCAGGAGTGTGTTACGAGGTATCACCCTCGGCACTCGATAGTAACCATCTAGTGTCGTACAACTAAGGGGGTGTGATGTGAGGTGTCGGGCTCAGGACGTCGATCATGTTGATCGAGTCGTCGGTCATCAAGCGTGGGCAACTGGGACAAGGTGAGGGGTCACTGATGGATCACTATCTAGCCTATACTAAGCAGTTTAGGATAAGCAGGTAAGGTACAACAACAGGTTACAAAAGTAGGCTATGCATCGTAATAGGAGCAATAAATTACAGTAGCAAAATCTAATGCAAGCATGAGAGAGAATGGAATGGGCGATATCGGAATGATCAAGTGGTGTTTGCTTGCCTGGAAGCTCTGCTGAAAGGGAAGAAGGATCGTCGGTGACGTAGTCGATCACAGGGGCATCGTTTGTCTCAGGGTCTACCAGAGAGAAGAGGGGGAAGAAACAGTAAATATAAAGCACACAGGTGCATCACTAAGCATGACATGACGATATGCAGTGCTAGGAGTGTTCTAACGCGATGCTACATGATACCGACGAAGGGGGAAAACATCCAGAAATGTTTTAGTGAAGTTCAACATTTTCGGACAAATGAAATGGAGGGGGACGGTTCCATGTTCGCTATGCTAGGGGCACGTGACAGATGAACAGAGGGCATATTCGTAATCGTCATATTTTTCTCAGCAATTTTCATGTACAAATTATTTTCATCTGAGTTACGGTTGAATTTATATGATTTTACAAAGTTTTAATTGAGTTTCTGGATTTCTAAAATTAATTTATTTTGAATTTATTTAAATGGAAATTGCTAAGTGCACACAGGAGTGTACACAACAATGTGCTGCTGAGGCCAACAATGGGACCCAGTTGACTGCTGACTCAACAGTCAACTGTGGACCATTGACCAGTCAACTGGGTCCAGTGGACCAACATGTCATAGACTAGGTCAACTAACAGTGTTTAAATAAAACAATTAACCTACCCAAATGATAACGCCCACACGTGTGGCATGTTTGCACTTCGCCCACATGCGTTGATACGTGTTGATTCTGTTTTGCACGAATCCTAAAGGAATCTGTTAGATTTTCAGTGCCACGTGGGCATCATCGTGTGTGTGGGCGTTGGAGAGTTCGCCCACACGACTCGCAACACGCGGTTGCCAGCTGCACCGTGTGGGCGAACCAGTTTCTGCCCACACAGTCACCACCTAGTCCACGCGTGTGTGGGTGAACTGCTCTTCGCCCACACGACGCTCGTACATTGTTAGATGGCAACTACAGTTGCGCGTACGTTGCAACTAGGTAAACACACATGGCAACTATGATTCGTTGGCAGATGGCAACTGCAGTTGCGCATACGTGGCAATCAGGTAAACACACATGGCAACTATGATTAACCATACATGGCAACTATGGTTGGACCACACGTGACAACTAGGTAAACACACATGGCAACTATTGTTTGACCACATGTGGCAAGTAGTTAATCACACACGGCAACTATGGTTTGATTACACGCGATAACTAACATAAATTAGACATGGCAACTATAGTTAACCAAAACAGAGAGAGTTGCCATGCTTTTACAACTATATTTGCCATCCCAGATAACTAAAGTTGCCATCCCCCGGGGTAACTAAAGCGTCATCCCGCGGGTAACTAACGTAGCTGCGCTAGGACATGTGGGCATATTTGCTTCGTGCCACACGCGCGGGATGGGGATGAGTAGTATTTGTTGGGCGTGTGGCACGAAGTAGGTGCGCCCACACGTGTGGGCAGTTCTAATGTTCGCCCACACATGGCCCGTGCGGGCTGCCTCTTGCTTACACCACACACGGTGTGTGGGCGGGTGTTGCTCCCACCACACGTGTGGGTGTTATCAGCGTCCTTAACCTATTTAGCTAGGTGGGGCCAGGCTATCAGTGAGTCATTTTAACAGAGTTTTATTTAACCAAACTAATTAATTAGTGAGGTGGCCCCACGTGTCAGTGGCTCACCAGAGGGTTATGAGGGAAATTAGCATTAATGGCTGATTTGGCCGGCGATTAAACGATGGCGGCTACAGACTTGGTGGAGACACGCCAGAGGGCGCTACGGGTGGTGGCTCGAGTCACCGAGGCCACCAGAGGCCAGCTCGCGCTCGCGCGCATCTAAGGGAGCCGGTGGTAGGCGCCGAGGTGGCCGGAGGCGAGTGAAGCGACGACAATGGCGGCGGCGGCGGTGTAGCAGCAGCAGAGCAGCTAAAGCAGGGGGCGAGCGGGGCGGCGCTGAAGGGCGCAGGGCATTGGGGGCAGCACGGCGCAGCAGTAGCAGAAGCACAGCGGCATCAGGAGGTCAGTGGGGTGGGGGGAGGGGCGCGGTGAGGCCAGGGCGCGGGGCGCGGTGAGCGCGACAGGTGCGGTTCGGGCGACGGCGAAACAGAGTGGTTTCTAGGGGGAGAAGGGCAATCAGACGGGGGCTCACCGAGGAGCTCGGTGGCGGGCTCAGGGAGGTCGGGGAAGGACGGAAGGGGCAGATCGGTCGGGAGGAGGGGGGGGGGGGGGGGGGGGGGGGGACGGCGAAGACGTCGCGGGCGACGACGCTCCCCAACTCCGGCCCCTTGGCGTAGATGACGAAGGGGAGGGCAGCGGAGCTGCTGGGCGACTCGGTGCAGTTCGGGGCGGCGCCAAAGCACGTAGCCGACGACGGCGCGGCGATGTCAGTGGCGGACAAGCTCGGGATCGAGCGAGAGGGCGAGAGGCGAGGGGGAAAGTGTCCTAGGGTTTCCAGCGAGATGGAGGCGTCCGAGGGGGGGGGAGGGCTTATCCGCGCGTGGTGGCCGGGGATGGCCGCCACGGCGACAACCCGGCCGGCGGATGGCCGCCACCTCCCGTGCCTCACTGTAGCGAGGTGGGGGACGGTGGGGCGTGGGCTGGATGGGCCGGATTGGGCCAGCAGCCAAGGCCCAAGGGAACTGGGGGGTGCTCTCTCTCTCCTCTACTTTTCCTTTTCTTTTGATTTTCTTTTTTCTTTTTTTATTTCTTTCTGTTTTCTCCTATTAGTTTCAGCTTAGTTTACTTTTACAAAATATGAAACTAGCACCTAAATTAATGTTACTAAATATGCTACTGCCATAAAAACGTTGGCACATAAATAAAATACTTTGCAACTTTTATTATTTAAAAAGCATTTAAATAATTGTTTTGGCCACTCTTTTATTTATTTTAGGTCATTTAAACATATTAAAAAAATGTTGGTAATTAATTATGGATTATTTGCCACATGATGAACGTTTTATTTTTGATATTTTAAAACTTTTATTGTTTGACGTTATTTTAAATTTGAATTTGAATCGGTTTGAAACAAAGTGAGGTTTAGAAAATTAATTGCGATGACATGGTACCATTAGTGTGTGGTTACTGTAGGTGAACTAATAGGGTGTTACAAATCTCCTCCACTACAAGAAATCTCGTTCCGAGATTTAGGCGGTAGACGGAAACAAAGCGGGGTATTCATCACGAAAACGATCCTCGCGTTCCCAAGTGGCTTTATCTTCAGAATGATTTGACAACTGAACTTTAAAAATTTGATAGCCCTCAGACAGGCGCGACGTTCATCTTGAACGAGAACGCGAATCGGATGCTCTCTGTAAGTGAGATCATCTTGCAGGGGTTGAGTAGCACAACTAATTCTTCCCACTTGCACCCTTGTGTAAATCTGAAACCAAGAAAGTGCACGTGATGGTTCCTGCTCACTTCATGACATCTCACCTTCGAAGTAGTACTCCGTCCTCATTGCAATTTTAGAATCCGCGCCAACAAATTATAGGGGAAAAATTGCACCGTAATAAATCCAGTAATCCGATACCAACTGATATAAGCACGACCTCGGACGTGCCACTAATTCAGCCCGATCTTTTACGATGCAACAAACTCCTCCAAGATCCACGATAAAATCTCCCAATTACGCGAAGCAATACACGTAACCTGAAGATGGGGTGACGACGACCAACGGACAATCCCTCGACACACGAGGAACCTCCAGCTGTAGTAGACGTAACCAGCACGCAATCCGTCGGTGACGACGGGCCTCAAGCCAAGTGCAACTTTCACGCAGAAAATTCACACAAAATAAATAGCGACGTTACCTAAAGAGGGCCGCTTAATAATTGATACACATATTGTCTAAACCATAGAAAATATAACCTAATTTTACAGGGCCGACTTCGTCCCTTTTTATGGTGCACGCAGGCTCCACCGACATCCAAGGTAGTTACTGATTTTGGGCGCAGCAAAAAGGAAACCAACCCACGTACAAGATCCTAACAAAATTGGAATCATGTGTTTACGTAGCACAAAGGGCTTCCTGGAAAAACCAGACTATATGGTTACTTTACCAATAAAATAAGGGCTACTAATAATGACTCAACTCCTTTAATTCAGGCCCGTTTGAACCTGGCCTATCTATGGCCAAACCCTATTCAGCGCCTTTAGCGCTTGAATTAGGCATTTCCGCAAACGGGCGCATACCCCTCTCTGCGCGCTGGGCCGGCCCATATCTGCCCCCTTTTTCTGTTCGAAACTGCAAAAATCTGTGCGCTGTTGACACTCGAACTCGCAACCTCGCGACCTCCTCCTTTTACGTTAGCTACGGTAACCAACTACACAACTAACCTCATTTGATTTGACACAACCTTTCTCCTTTTATGACATCTTCTTTTCTTTTTCTTTTTTCCTTTCTTTTTCTTTTTTCTTTTTCTTTTTTTCTGGTTCCTTCCTTTCTTTATTTTTCTTATAAATGCGTGATTTTTTTCAAAAAATCCAGTGAACTTTTTCCCAGTTCGTGAACTATTTATTCAAAATTGATGAACTTTTTTGAATTTGTGAACCTTTTTTGAAAACTAGTGAACCTTTTTCACATTAGTCAAAATTTTTACCGAAATTGGTGAACTTTTTATAAACCTGAGAACCTTTTTTCAAAATTCGGTGAACTCTTTTCAAATTTGTGAACTTTTTTTAATCTAAATCGGTGAACTTTTTTAAATCCATGAATTTTTCTAAAATCCGTGAACTTTTTTTCAAAATTTGGTGAACTCTTTTCAAATTTGTGAACTTATTTTTATCATAATCGATGAAACTTTTTTAAATCCATGAACTTTTCTCAAATCCGTGAGCTTTTTTCAAAATTCAGAGAACTTTTTTCAAATTTGTGAACTTTTTTTATCAAAATCGATGAACTTTTTTCGATTTTATGAATTTGTTTTGTGAAAATCCGTGAACTGTTTTTGAAATAGATGAAATTTTTAAGAATTCGTGAAATCTTTTTCATATTTATGATTTTTCCCAAATAATTTATACCGGGACCGGGAAAATTGTCAAATAGCATGTTTTTCAATTGATGACATCAAAGCGAAGGTGATGCAGTGGTTAGTAGCTCGTGTTTTTTGCGTTGGCATGCTGGTTCAATTCCCGCATTTTGCAAAATAGTAGCGCAGTATTCATGTTTCTTTTTGGAGCATTTTTGCTGGACGCCAGCGATGCTGGGCCGGCCCATTACTGGTGCCTTCGAGCGCCAGCTAGCCTAAGCGACGCTGAGGGCGCCGAAGAGGACCTCTCCTATCTATGCGTGCATGGAGTTCTGAAGTTGGGCTCGACCGGATCAGGCTTTGGTTGAGTCTGATTTGTTAAGAACAAACGGCCATCTTCTGTATAACTTGTACCCTCCAAACGATGGTGTGATTTGGCTGCCAAATAATTCATGCGCAGCAAGCTGAAGTTGCATCTTCTCCTCTCAACTGAAGGCATTGCTCCTGACCTTTTGCCATGTTTAAGTTTGCATCTCTTCCATCCTATGTTTGCACAGCCACATGACACTGGACCTTCTCTCGGACCACACATGCACACATGACCATCTTTACCATAGTTTAGATGTACCATAATCTTATCCATCTTATTCTCGTGTCGTTCTGCCTTCGGCATCTCCCTTATGCCCGATGTCTCGTAAAATACAATCACTGTATCGTTGGTGACACACTCTGGTTGCTGCCCTTTGTTGAAAACCGGTGCAATAGTCGTACTAGGCGTGCTAGATGCATTTAGTGTTGGGCATGCCGCATCACCTAATTTGGACATATAGACTCAAAGATATAGCTAGTTGAAGTTTAGTTGAAAATCTGAAAATAAAACAAAAACAACAGAAAACTCCTGGTCTGGAATTACTGTAGCGGCTGCTGTAGCAACGCCATGTGTCATCACCCGATTGGTGAAGCCTTCTATGTGCGCGCGTGCTCACCAAAGAGCAGAGGAAGACGGCGGCGGGTCGGGCGTCGGTGGCGGCGCTTCTCTGGCGGAGGTGAGGTGGCAGGTGGATGCGGCGTCGAACGGAGGTGATGGTGGTGGTGAAAACGGCGACGAGGACTCCCTCTATAGGCGACGACGGCGACGTGAACCACAGCTACTCCGACGGCGTCGGGTCGCTCGGACGGTTCTCTCGGCTGTGATTCCGGCCAAGTAAAGAGGTCAGGGGAGTGAGGATTTGAGTGGGGAATCTAAAGGAATAAACCACGGCAACACGAGCCTACTAACGGCGACAAAATCAACCGGCGATGGGGGCGGACTCCGAAGCTTTTCGACGAGATCGGTTCGAGCTCGGGCGAAACGTGAGGCAACAGGAGACGGGGGAAAAGGCTGCGCTAGGTTTCCCTGGGCGTTGGATCGCGCCTGGTGTCTCTGGGGTGCACGGGGTGGCCCGAGCACTCGAGTTCGACTCGGGCTCGCGCTCGGTTGCGCGTGCGATGCGGCACGGCTGTGCCCGACCGGAGCTAGGAGATGAGGAGCGGGGCCCACTGGACATCGGCTGAAGGCGAGGCTGTGGGCGCTACGCGGTGGTGCGTACCGCTTCGAGAGAAGTGGCTGCGGCAAGGGAAGCGGCTGGGCCGTGGGCCAAAAGTGGCCGCGGCTGTGCTGCGCGCTGTTTTTTTAACAAAAGCTACAAAAACAAATAACTAAAATAAAAACAAACACCAGAATAAATCCTAAAAATTCTATAAACACACAGTGAAATACTACTACTATAAACTAAAGGGAACTAATTCCACATCTAATGCATTTTTTGAAAAACAATTTTCATGCAATAGGCCACACAAACAGTAATAAAACACACAAATAAAATAATTTGGAGTTTATAAAATTGACAAAATAAATCTGGTGAACTCCAAATAATATTCTGGACATTATGAACTTTTATTTAACAGGGTAGAAGTCATGTTATCTCCACTCCAATAAATTGCCTTGAGTTGCATAATGATTTGAATATTCCGAAAAACAAATAATCCAAATAAAATATGAGATGCATATGAATGATCTATTAACATCCAAATAATAAAATTGGGATGTTACAAACCTACCCCCCTTAAGATGAATCTCGCCCTCGAGATTCGGGCTGGCTAGCAAATATGTGTGGGTGATCCTGCTTGAGATCTTCCTCTCGTTCCCAGTTAGCTTCTTCCTGTGTATGATGATCGCACTGAACCTTGCATAACTTGATTGTCTTGGTGCGAGTAATTCTCTCTGCTGTCTCTAGAATCTTAACAGGCTTCTCCTCATATGTCAAATCACTCTCCAACGGAATTGCCTCAAGTGGCACCATGTCCCTCAAAGGAACATCCATCATCTCTGCATGGCACTTCTTCAACTGAGATACATGAAATGCATCGTGAACTCCTGACAAGGATCCTGGCAACTCCAGCTGATAAGCTACCTCTCCTCTACGCTCCAAGATCTTGTAAGGCCCCACAAAACGTGGTGCTAACTTACCCTTGATTCCAAATCTCTTAATTCCACGAAGTGGTGAAACTCTAAGGTATGCACGGTCTCCTACCTCATATGTCACCTCCTTACGTTTTGCATCTGCATAACTCTTCTGTCTGGACTGTGCTATCTTCAGCCTGTCACGAATCAACTTGACCTTCTCCTCAGCATCTTTGATCAAGTCTGGTCCAAAGAATTGACGCTCTCCAACCTCATCCCACATCAAGGGTGTCCTGCACTTCCTACCACACAGTACCTCAAATGGTGCCATCTTCAGACTAGCCTGATAACTATTATTATATGAGAACTCTGCATAAGGTAAATCATCATCCCAACTGGACCCATAGTCCAAAGCACAAGCCCTCAACATATCCTCCAAAATTTGATTTACCCTCTCTGTCTGCCCATCTGTCTGTGGATGGAAAGCTGTACTGAACTCCAGCCTGGTGCCCAAGGATTCATGCAACTGACGCCAAAATTTGGATGTGAACTGAGTACCTCTATCAGACACTACCTTCCTTGGAACTCCATGCAGACAAACAATTTTAGACATATAAATCTTTGCTAGCTGAGCACTGGTATAAGTAGTCTTTACTGGGATGAAGTGAGCAACTTTAGTCAAACGATCAACAACTACCCAAATAGAATCATAACCTGACCGAGTCCTGGGTAGACCTGTAATGAAGTCCATACCAATCTCATCCCACTTCCAATCAGGTATAGGCAATGGCTATAACAAACCTGCTGATCTCTGATGTTCTGCTTTAACTCTCTGGCACACATCACACGTTGCAATATACCCAGCAATTTCCCTCTTCAGGCTAGGCCACCAAAATCTTTCCCTCAAATCCAAATACATCTTAGTATTACCTGGGTGAATAGAATAAGGTGAATCATGTGCCTCCTGAAGAATTAACTTTCTGATATCAGCATCCTGAGGTACACAAATATGCTTCTCAAACCATATGGCCCCATGTTCATCCTCATGGAAACCTTCTGCCTTTCCTTCAATCATATTCTCTTTTATCACAACAATCTCCTTATCATCCGTTTGAGCTTCTCTGATCCTGTCAAGCAAAGTAGGCTTTACCTCTAGTGTTGCTAAATATCCCTTAGGAACCATCTCCAACCTGAGATTCCTGAACTGCTCACATAACTCCGGTGGCATATCATCAATATCAATTGCATTAACATGGCTCCTACGACTCAATGCATCAGCAACAACATTAGCCTTACCAGGATGATACTGCACATTCAAATCATAATCCTTAATAAGCTCGAACCATCTCCTCTGCCTGAGGTTCAATTCCTTGTGAGTAAAAATATACTTCAAGCTCTTATGAGCAGTAAATATATCACAATGATTACCAACAAGATAATGCCTCCAAGTTTTCAAAGCGTGCACAACTGAGGCTAACTCCAAATCATGTGTAGGATAATTATGCGCATGATTCTTAAGCTAGCGTGAAGCATAAGAAACAACTTTACATTCCTGCATCAAAACACTACCAAGTCCTTGACGAGAAGCATCACAATATACCTGGAAGTCCTTACGTATATCCGGAAGAGTTAAGACTGGTGCTGTAACCAAACGCTGCTTCAACTCCTGAAAACTGGCTTCACATTCATCAGTCCAAACAAATTTCTTCTCTTTCTTCAACAATTCAGTCATAGGCTTTGTAATGTTGGAAAAGTTCTCAATAAACCTCCTATAATAACCTGCAAGGCCCAAAAAGTTGCGAATCTCCCCAACTGACGTGGGTGACTCCCACTCTATAACTGCAGCAACCTTAGATGGATCAACTGCAACTCCATTACCTGACACAGCATGTCCAAGGAATGCTACCTCATCCAGCCAAAACTCACATTTGCTGAACTTGGCATACAACTGACGTTCCCTCAATTTCTCCAATACCAAACGCAGATGCACCTCATGCTCTTGCTTATTATTGGAGAACACCAATATATCATCAATGAAAACAACCACAAATTTATCCGAGAACTCCATAAACACCTTGTTCATCATATTCATGAAGTATGCAGGAGCGTTAGTCAATCCAAATGACATAACAGTATATTCCTACAACCCATACCTCGTGGTAAAAGCAGTCTTGGGAATATCTTGCTCATGAATCTTTAATTGATGATATCCAGAACGAAGGTCAATCTTAGAAAACACAGTAGCTCCCTCCAACTGGTCAAACAGATCATTTATCATAGGCAAAGGATACTTATTCTTAATGGTTACCTCATTCAGAGAACGATAATCAACACACATCCTCAAGGTCCCATCCTTCTTCTCCACAAACAAAACTGGAGCTCCCCAAGGTGATGAACTTGGGCGAATAAATCCTTGTGCCTGCAATTCCCTTATCTGCTTCTTTAATTCCTCCAACTCTTGAGGAGGCATTCTATACGGTCTCTTTTCAATTGGTCTAGTGCCTGGTATTAAATCAATAAGAAACTCAATATCCCTATCTGGTGGCATACCTGGCAACTCCTCTAGAAACACATCTGGGTAGTCCCTCACAACTGGCACCTCTTCCAGGCTACCCCCCTTAAGAGAGTTCACCTGTACCTGATTACGCTTATACTTACATACATATTTGATTCTCTTCCCTTTTGGTGCATTGAGAGTAATTGACCGGCTGGCACAATCAATAACACCTTTATATAATTGCAACCAATCCATACCCAAAATAATATCCAGACCTTGTGACTTCAATATAATCAAATCTGTAGGGAACTCATACCTCCCAATAGACAAGGTCAACTGATGACAACCAACACCTGCTATCATCTCAGCTCCTGGGGAACTCACTCTAATAGGCATACTAAGGGTTTTGGTTGGCAATCCATGTTTATCAACAAATACCCTCGAAATAAATGAATGTGATGCACCAGTATCCAAAAGAACAAGTGTGGGTACTGAATTGATCAAAAACTTACCAATCACAGCTTCAGGTTCATTATAGACTTCCTCCACATTTACATGGTTGACATGACCCTTTTGGAAGGGGTTTGGCTTGCTGACTCCTGAATCCCCATTACTGTTCTTGTTCCCTGGACAAGCATTGGAGTAGTGGCCCATCTGCCTACACTTGTAGCACTGAACCTGGCTAATGTCCCTCTGCATAGGCATACTCTGGTGGCTCTGGTTATTATTCCCTCCATTACCATTACCATTACCTCTACCATTGCCATTGTTACGCTTGTGCCCATTGTGATGATGGTGGCCATTATGGTTGTGGCCATTCCCTCCATGATAATTATGATGCCCAGTACCTCCATGACGATTATGTCCATTACCTCCATTACCATGATATGAAGTGCGTGGCTTCTGTTGTGGTCCTGAATTATACCTGTTATTGTTGCTGTATTTCCTCTTGCGATTCTCTATGGCCTAATGCTTTCCCTCCAGCATAATAGCCTTATCAATCAGCTCCTGGCAATTATTAAAAGTGGCCACTATCAACTAAATGCTCAACTCATCATTTAGGCCCTCCAAGAATTTATCCTGCCTAGCTGCATCAGTGCTAACATCATTAGGAGCATAACATGCAAGATTATTAAATTCCTCCACATACGCATTCACTGTGCGACCTCCCTGGCGCAAACTATGAAACTCCTTCCTTTTTAGACTCATGGCACCAGCAGACACATGTGCAGCACGGAAAGCGGCCTGAAACTGCGGCCAGGTGATGGTAGCAATGGGGTAAGTGACCAAGTAATTGTCGCACCAAGATGCGGCAGGACTCTCCAACAAATGTGATGCAAACCTCACCCTCTCTGCACCTGTGCATCCAACCGTCTCCAGGTTCCTATTGACTGCACGAAGGCAATCATCAGCTACAATAGGTTCAGGGGTGCTGGAGAACCTCTGAGGATTTAACCTCAAGAACCTGGTAAGCATATCCATTGTTGTTGTTGTTGTTGTTGTTGTTGTCTCCTCCTGAACCAGTGTGTCTAGTCTCACGCCTCGGTGGCATCTGGTGGGCAAGAATAGATTAGTTATAGATATAACAGGGCTAAAGACTATATATATATATATATGTATATATATATATATTCTACCCATATGCATAATATGATCAAGGCAATATATATAAGGCAACAAAACACAACAACGAATAACACCAACAGACAAACAAGAAATAATAAGATAGTATTATATATATAGTTAAATAATTTTGACAAGATGTAATTTAACAAACAAACTACCAATCAAGCAAACAATCTAGTATCTTCATACCATGAAAGTGGGCATAATCAGATATGCTAACATGATAACGTTGCAATATAAAACAAACATGAATGGTGGTCTCAGCACTAGTTCCTACTTAACTGTTCAAGATACTTGAGGGGGTTAACTAATAAATAGTAAGAAGTATAGCTAGTTTATAAAATAACTTTCACTCCTATGGCTTTTCTAATCCATTTTCTAGGGTCACAACCTACAGTCAACACACTGCTCTGATACCATCTGTAACGACCAAACCTCGAAGGATTTGAGCCTCTGTGCTTACCGTGCTAGTCCCTGGATCGACTCGCTAGCACACACAGTATAGATGAATACTAGAGTAACAAGTGCATCATTTATTAAAACGTATGATCTAGAATTTATAAAATAAAACAATTTGCATAGCACATGGCTAGCTTTATTCAATCAAACAGCGGAAAAGTAGCAGAAAATAACGATGAGTCCCATCATAGCCCACTGGCGATGCTGAGTGCAGACTCGCGACCCTAACGGTACCTTACTCTTTGTCTGAATATCCTGCAACATGAGACGTTGCAGTCGTATAGGTCAATACATTGAATGTATTGGCAAGTTACACATGAGTAAATAATAAAGCAGACCTACATGTATATGCATAGTATAACAAAAGAAAGGCTTGAGGGTTAATTTTGCAGAAAGCTGATTTTGTCCTCATAACTACCTAATAGTCAAATTTTATTTAATTCCTTTATTACTACAATTAAATACACAAGGTTGAATTGGCAAGTCCAACTCCAACCTACCCATTATTAAGTTTCCCAACAAATTTATGAAGTGTCACATCTGTCAAGATCATCCAACAACTGTAATGGCATAGTCACTCAAATTTGTCCATAACCGGGGAGATGGCTAATCATGATTAGTTTTAATACTCTGCAGAGTTTAGTACGCTTTACCCACTGGACCCAACCTGAAGATTGAGATGAAGTCTTTCAGAAGCAGTCGCCTAGTCCCAAAGGAGGCCCATCCCAACTATCATATCTACATCTGCTGGCACATCCGGGTAAGGTTTCCGCAACTGATCAACTAAGCCAGAGCCCATTTAGCCAGTGGACGTACATGGAAGCTACTAGTCACTAAGTCTGTCTGATCTTTTTGAACCTGGGCGGCATTCCACTTACATTCAGAGGGTATAAACCATGATGTTCTTGAAACCACTCTAGCAATACCACTTCCACCTAGAGCTGAATTAAATCCTTAATTACTACTCAATTAGTTATATATATATATAATCCTCACATAAGCTCAATGTATACAATAACCAACACCGTCTACAAAGCATAGCAAACTACAACTACCACGATCTGCATTGACAGGGGATAGCTCAACAGCATAGCATAGTAATATAGTATTCCTATACATGCATATATTCATAATGTGATATAGACTACATGCATAGAAAAATAATAGGTAAAGGATGATCAACATGTAACTTGACTTGGTTCTGGTTAAAAAAGTCACACTCCTGACAATAGCTCGTGTCGCACTCTGGACAATCTACACGTTTCCCACAATCAACAAATCAATCACCAAAACTCAAATAGAATCGAAATAAAACCAACAACAAGAAAACATTTTAAAAATCCAAAAATAGTAGCATAACATCATGTACAAATCATCTACAGTGCACTAGAATCACAACGCAAAAAGAATCACTCAATTTCATTAAACGGTTTGAAAGTTATGGCCTCCGGAAGGTAAATTCTAAATTTGAATGAAATCGAATTTGAAAAGTGCAAACATGTGAAATTTTGGTTCTGTCAAATTCTTTTGGTCATTGTGAGTCCATAGGAAAAAGAATAACCTAATTTGGACATATAGACTCAAAGATATAGCTAGTTGAAGTTTAGATGAAAATCTGAAAATAAAACAAAAACAACAGAAAACTCCTGGTCTGGAATTATTGTAGTGGCTGCTATAGTAATGCCACGTGTCATCACCCGATTGGCCGAAGCCTTCTCTGTGCACGCGTGCTCACTAGAGAGCAGAGGAAGACGGCGGCGGATCGGGCGTCGGTGATGGCGCTTCTCCGGCAGGTCTCCGGCGAAGGTGAGGTGGTAGGTGGATGCGGCATCGAACGGAGGTGACGGTGGTGGTGACAACGGCGATGAGGACACATTCTGTAGGCGATGACGGCGACGTGAACCACAGCTACTCCGGCGGCGTCGGGTCGCTCGGACGGTTCTCTCGGCTGTGATTCCGGCCAAGTAAAGAGGTCAGGGGAGTGAGGATTCGAGTGGGGAATCTAAAGGAACAAACCACGGCGACAGGAGCCTACTAACGACGACAAAATCGACCGGCGATGGCGGCGGACTCCGAAGCTTTTCGGCGAGATCGGTTCAAGCTTAGGCGAAACATGAGGCAACAGGAGACCGGGGAAAGGGCTGCGCTAGGTTTCCCTGGGCGTTGGCTCGTGCCTGGTGTCTCCGGGGGGCACGGGGTGGCCCGGGCGCTTGAGTTCGACTCGGGCTCACGCTCGATTGCGCGTGCGGTGCGGCACGGCTGTGCCCGACCGGAGCTAGGAGATGAGGAGCGGGGCCCGCTGGATAGCGGCTGAAGGCGAGGCTGTGGCTGCTGCGTACCTTTTCAGGCGAAGTGGCCGCGGCAAGGGAAGCGGCTGGGCCGTGGGCCAAAAGTGGCCGCGGCTGTGCTGCACGCTGTTTTTTTTAACAAAAGCTACAGAAACAAATAACTAAAATAAAAACAAACACCAGAATAAATCCTAAAAATTCTATAAACACACAGTAAAAATAATACTACTAATATAAACTACAGGGAACTAATTCCAAATCTAATGCAATTTTTGTAAAACAATTTTCATGCAATAGGCCACACAAACAGTAATAAAACAGACAAATAAAATAATTTGGAGTTTATAAAATTGAAAAAATAAATCTGGTGAACACCAAATAATATTCTGGACATTATGAACTTTCATTTAACACGGGAGAAGTCATGTTATCTCCACTCCAATAAATTGCCTTGAGTTGCATAATGATTTGAATATTTCGAGAAACAAATAATGCAAATAAAATATGAGATGCATATGAATGATCTTGATAGAGGCAAAGGTGTCCCATCTTTCGATGAGAAGGTGATTATCATTTCAGAGGAGTAGACTTTGACGATCCGACTACGAACGTGCGAGGACATCGCGCCTTAGCAATCGCTAAACCAACTCCGAGTGGTTATTGACCACGCCGAAGCACGATCAACCTGACCAAGAGGGTCTATCTCCTGCAAGCAAATGAAGAACAAGCAAGAAACTGAGATTGCAATCTGGATATTGCGAATATAAGATGAAAACTTTATTGATCAAGGTGGGGTTCAGCGACGTCTTAGTCTGGTTGTTGAACACAAACGAAGTACGCGAAGTTGCAGCTATGGCAAACTTTTAATCTAAACAAAACCCAAAGTCTAAACGATACCCTAAGGGCTGTATATATGGAGGAGTAGGGGGAAATTTCGTGACCCCTTGTAGGAGGGGTCCGAAACCAACCCTAACTTTGTTTCCCCACACATACGGACTCTAAAAACAGCCTATGCTTAAGTATTTCAAAATTACATGGGCCTGGTCCAAAAATAAGGTGGCGCAGCACCTATTATAAGCTATGGATGAAATTTATGAAAGGGCATCTTGTATATTTCGTTCATGTCATTGTATGTCATCATGGAGGCTTCAAAGTACTGAAATGTGCACTAGAAACGATGTTCTGGTTCCCTTCTCGCGCGCCTTCATCTCCATGCTTGTTTTTGCTCCAGTGTTCATCCCTCTTGTCCATGCTAGGCCCTTCATTAGTAATCAACACAAATGTATCCAATTTAGGCAGCATCATATTCTCATGAACATTAGAATTGTTACCAAGAAACGAAAGTACCTGGTAATTCAATTGGCATGCGCGAGCTCTAGTAATTGATCCAGTATGTATAGCAGCAGGGGCTGTGGGTGTAACAATGGTATTGATGTCCTCATCATCCTCCCCTTCTTGAAATGAAGTCGTACTCGACGGAAGCTCATCTTCCTCACCCAAATAAGGCTTGAAATCTGCAATGTTAAAAATGGGACTAACCCCAAAATCTGCAGGCAGCTCAAGTTTATATGCATTATCATTTATTTTCTCTAACACCTTAAAAGGACCATCAGCACGTAGCTTTAGCTTTGATTTGCGCAAATCAGGAAATCTATCCTTACACAAATGTAACTAAACAAGATCTCCAGGTGCAAACACAACATGTTTTCTACCCTTATCTCCAGCAAGTTTATATCTAGCATTCATACGCTCAATGTTCTCCTTAGTTAACTCATACATTTTTAAGATCAATTTAGCATGTTGTTTAGCATCAGAATTAACCTTCTCCGAAGATGGAAGAGGCAACAAATCAATGGGTGCACGAGGTAGGAAACAATACACAATCTCAAAAGGGCATTCTTCCCACATTTTCCTGTTATTCTTCAAAACAGCCCTAAGCATAGTAGACAATGTTCTATCGACTACTTCAGTTTGTCCATCAGTTTGGGGATGGCATGTAGTACTAAAAAGCAGTTTAGTCCCCAACTTAGCCCATAAACACCTCCAAAAGTGGCTAAGAAACTTAGTATCATGATCTGAAACAATTGCGTTTGGCACACCATGCAAGCGAATAATTTCATGAAAGAACAAATCAGCAACATTAGTAGCATCATCGCTTTTAATTGACATGTGTGTGCCATTTTCAAAAATCTATCCACGACAACAAATATGCTATCCCCCCTTCTTTGTTCGAGGTAAACCTAAAACAAATTCCATAGATATATCCTCCCATGGGACACTAGGTACAGGCAAAGGCATATATAAACCATGAGGATTGAGTCGTGACTTAGCTTTTTGACATGTAGTGCAGCGAGCAACAAAACGCTCAACATCCCGTCTCATCTTTGGCCAAAAGAAATTTGTAGCAAGTACGTCCTCCGTCTTCTTGACGCCAAAGTGTCCCATTAATCCTCCTCCATGCGCCTCCTGCAACAACAAAAGATGAACGGAGCTAGCTGGAATGCATAGCTTGTTAGCACGAAACACAAATCCATCATTAACGACAAACTTGTTCCATGTTCTCCCTTCTTTACAATTCTACAATACATCTTTAAATTCAGCATCATACACATATTGATCTTTGATGGTCTCCAAACCAAATATTTTAAAGTCAAGTTGTGAAAGCATAGTATAACGATGAGACAATGCATCAACAATAACATTTTCTTTACCCTTCTTGTGTTTAATGACATAAGGGAAAGTCTCAATGAATTCAACCCATTTAGCATGTCTACGGTTCAGTTTTGCTTGACTTTTAATGTGTTTCAAAGATTCATGATCAGAATGTATAACAAATTCTTTGGGCCATAAATAATGTTGCCATGTTTCTAAGGTCCAAACAAGAGCATATAATTCATTATCATAAGTAGAATAGTTCATAGTAGGCCCACTTAATTTTTTAGAAAAGTATGCAACAGGTTTGCCATCTTGTAATAACACACCTCCTAATCAAATTCCACTAGCATCACATTCAAGCTCAAAAGTCTTATTAAAATCAGGAAGTTGGATTAAAGGAGCATGTGTCAACTTATGTTTCAATACCGTGAAGGCTTCTTCCTGTGCGGTACCCCAAACAGAAGGCACATCCTTCTTTGTAAGCTCATTGAGAGGTGCAGCAATGGTGCTGAAACCTCTCACAAAACGCCTATAGAAACCAGCGAGGCCAAGAAAACTCCTCACTTGTGTGACTGGTTTGGTCTGCGGCCAACTCTCAATAGCTTCAATCTTGGCTTTATCAACTTCAATTCCCTGTGGAGTAACAACATAGCCAAGAAAAGATACTCGGTCGGTGCAAAAGGTACACTTCCCAAGGTTACCAAACAAACATGCATCACGTAGAGCAATAAAAATAGCACGTAAATGTTCCAAATGTTCCTCCAAAGATCTGCTATAAATCTGTATATCATCAAAATAGACTACCACAAATTGTCCAATGAAGTCATGTAAAACTTTGTTCATTAATCTCATGAAAGTACTAGGTGCATTAGTTAACCCAAAAGGCATGACTAACCACTCATATAATCCAAACTTAGTTTTAAATGTTGTTTTCCATTCATCCCCCAATTTCATATGAATTTGATGGTATCCACTACGCAAATCGACTTTGGAGAATATTGTAGAGTCACTCAATTCATCAAGCATATCTTCGAGCCTAGGAATAGGATGATGATAACGAATAGTAATATTATTAATGCCTCTACAATCAACGCAAATACGTGATGTACCATCCTTTTTTGGCACTAGAATAATAGGAACAGCACAAGGACTAAGGGATTCACGTATATAACCTTTGTCGAGCAGCTCCTGGACTTGATGCATAATCTCCTTCGTCTCCTCTGGATTGGTACGGTATGGTGCATGGTTGGGTAGCGATGCACTGGGAATTAAGTCAATCTGATGCTCAATCCCTTGAATAGGTGGTAATCCCGGTGGCACGTCTTGTGGAAAGACGTCAGCAAACTCCTGCAAAATGTTAGTGACAGCAGGAGGCAAAGAGGAAGGCACGTCCTCAAATGAAAATAATGCCTCTTTGCACACAAAAGCATAGCAAACAGATTTGCTGCAATCTAGATCATCAATATCAGATTTGGTGGCAAGTAAACATCCACTTTTCAATTTAATTTCAGAAGCAACACGAGATGGTTTATTATTAGGTTTCATTTATTGCTCAAATTCTTTTGCCACTATCTGATTTCACCCTTATTTTGCTCCTATTTTGCTTTACTAGCTCGATTAATATCATCTTGCAAAATGGAATCAGGAGTCATAGGAAGCAAAGTAATATGTTTATCCTTATGAACAAGAGTATACTGATTGTTTCTACCATGGTGTACAAATTTTTTATCGACTTGCCATGGTCTATCAAGTAATATGGAACATGCTTGCATGGGTACTACATCACAATCAACATAATCAGCATATGTAGCGATACTAAAATGAACATGAATAGTATGCATTACCTTAACCTTGCCGTTGTTGTTGAACCATTGGATGTAGTAAGGATGTGGACGTGGTCTTGTGGTGAGAGATAGCTTCTCCACCATCTCCATGCTAGCCAAGTTGTTGCAGCTCCCTCCATCTATGATGACACGAACATAACGCTCCTTCACAACTCCCTTTGCATGGAACAAATTATGCCTCTGATTTTGCTCAGCTTGTGTGACCTGCACACTCAAAACATGTTGAGCAACTAAACTTTCATACCTGTCAGCGTCTTCAGCAGCCATGTATTGCGTCTCATGTTCAGAATCATCTCCACCGCATTCTTCACTTGTAATAAGAGCCAAAGTCTCCTCATCATAGTCACTAGCGGACTCATACCCACCATCCTCAGTAGCAATCATCACACGCTAAGATTTGCATTCTCTCGCATAATGACCTCCGTTACAATGATGACAAATAATATCATGTGTGTGCCCTGTTGATGCCATGGATGAAGAAGAGCTCTGTGCAGGCCCGACAGGTGTGCTCTTGGCAGATAGTGGTGATTGTGCCTGCTTTCTTGTATCACAACTGGAGGTGGCAGCTGACGGAGGCGCCGGTGTAGCAAAATGTGTGGAAGTAGAGGATGCACGCGGTGTCCATGATGAAGGTCGACCTGCAGAAAAGTTAGTCCGTGCCAATGCCTGTCGATCCTGCACTTCACGTTCAGCTTTGCAAGCAAGATGGAATAAACGAGTGATATTGTTATACTCCTTATACTCTAAAATGGTCTGAATCTCTTTATTTAATCCACCCATAAACATGTAAGCATAGCTTCATTATCCTCAACAATACCACATCTAATCATGCCAATTTGTAATTCTTGATAATATTCTTCTGCAGAATTTTTTCCTTGTCTTAAACGCTGTAATTTTTGTAGTAATGCACGTTGATAATATGGTGGAACCCAACGAGTACGCATAGCAGCTTTCAAAGCAACCCAAGTAGTTGGGATATTATTCGGATATAATCTACGATGTTCAGACCACCACACACAAGCAAAACTAGTGAAAGCATTGAGAGCAGCAACAACACGTCTCTCCTCGGGATATTGTAAACATGTAAAACGTTGTTCAGTTTCTAACTCCCAAGTAAGATATATATCAGGAACATATCTACCCTCAAATGGTGGAATATTCAATTTTAGTTTAGGGAGATGGTTAGGATCTCGTACCTGAGGTGGTGGTGCAGCCCTACCGTTGCAATTATATGCATGTGGATGACCTGGTGCTGGTGCTGGTGGTTGCACGTAGTTCTGATTTTGATCAACCTCATCCTCGTAATCACCCTCGTAAACGTCCTCCGCCTCGACTGTAGCAGCAGCAGCGACAGCACCAAAATTTTGTCCTTCCTCAAGAGGATCATGCCTCGCTCGGTGGAGGGCTGGATCACGACGTGGAGGTGGTTGTTGTTGTTGCAGCGGTGCAGCCGGTGGAGGTAGACACGCAAGCACTTCAGCGAACTTGGCATCCAACTTGTTGTCAATTGTCTTCTCAATGTCATCAATCCTCGCTAATGCCTTGCCAAAACTGTTCATTACGTCTTCTACCTGTTGACCCAAGATTTCCTAGAATTTATCATGGAGCTCCTTGTTCGTCATGTTCTCCCAGTTCAGCTCATCCGCTTGTGATCCTGGCATGGTTAGCAGCAAGAGAAACACACAAGAATATGATCCTATAGACTACTAGGAAGTGGCGGTGGTGTTGTGGAAAATCACAAATCCGTCAAGCGAATATCAAATTCTTACCAGTTCTTACCAAGCAGCAGGTGGTGATCGGCAACCGTTGTAGTCAAAACTCTCAAAGCTTGGATAGAGTGATTACTAGGTGGTGTCAATCACACGATGTAGATATTTGTGGAGCTGGGACGGCTTAATAGATGGTAGCAAAAAGGTCAACAATAATCAATTCAGAGATGCAAAGTTGAATAGACGCTCAACGACGGTACTGTGTTGGTCCTAGGCTAGACCGTGCTAGAGACGCGAGCCTAGAACACTAACAAAATCATGGCGCTGCACGTAAACAAGGGAGGAGCACACTCTGAATCTCTTTTTTTTTCCTTTTTTTTCACTTCTTTTGCACTTTTTTTCCTCTTTTTTTGCTCCGCAACAATTTTTTTTCAAAAAAGTCTACAAATGGCCTAAAAACTGCCTAGCCAGAATTTTCCAGACTTAGTTTTTTTTGATTTTTTTAAACTGGAACTATTTTTCTTGTACTGGTGGAACTGAAGTTGGGAAGTCCGACTTGGTCATGACTCGTAGTATGACGTGATCTGGAAATCGAAAGCAAAGGAACAAATACTGGACTTGGACTGGTGGCGGAGATGAAACTGGTGGAACTCGGACTGGTGGCGAATATGTATATGGTGGAACTCGAACTGGTGGCGGATGTATGTTGGAGGTGGACTCGGATTGGCATGATGGCGGTGGATATCTGGTGGCGTATATGGACTCGGTTTGGCAACGGATATGTGGTGGTGGTATATGGCAGCGGAGATGAAGTTGATGCGGCGGCGGCGTGACAACCTGTGAACAGAACTCGAAACTCTAAAGAACTAGACACTAAGACCAGCAACTCGACACGATGATGCAACCGAAAATTCAACAAAGCAAATACAAAAAAGATTATGCAATGGCTCAGATTGGTTTGGATATGATGAACTAACCCTAATTTTTTTTGGCTTCTTCGTGGACTGTAGGTATGAAGAACAGACTCAATCTAAACTATGAAAAACTGGAAAATCTCACCAAGCAACCTGGAAATCTAATACCACTTGATAGGGGCAAAGGTGTCCCGTCTTTCGATGAGAAGGTGATTATCATTTCAGAGGATTAGACTTTGACGATCCGACTATGAACGTGCGAGGACGTCGCACCTTAGCAATCGCTAAACCAACTCCAAGAGGTTATTGACCATGCCGGAGCACGATCAACCTGACCATGAGGGTCTATTTCCTGCAAGCAAACGAAGAACAAGCAAGAAACTGAGATTGCAATCTGGATATTGCGAATATAAGATGAAAGCTTTATTGATCAAGGTGGGGTTCTATGACGTCTTGGTCTGGTTGTTGAACACAAATGAAGTACACGAAGTTGCAGCTATGGCGAACTTTTAATCTAAACAAAACCTAAAGTCTAAACGATACCCTAAGGGCTGTATATATGGAGGAGTAGGGGGAAATTTCGTGACCCCTTGTAGGAGGGGTCCGAAACCAACCCTAAATTTGTTTCCCTACACATACAGACTCTAAAAACAGCCTATACTTAATTATTTTGAAATTATACGGGCCTAGCCCAAAAATAAGGTGGCGCAACACCTATTATAAGCTATGGACGAAATTTATTAAAGGGCATCTTGTATATTTTGTCCATGTCCTTGTATGTCATCAAGGAGGCTTAAAAGTACTGAAATCTTCACTAGAAACGCCGTTCTGGTTCCCTTCGCGTGCTCCTTCATCTCCATGCTTGTTTTTGCTCCAGTGTTCATCCCTCTTGTCCATGCTAGGCCCTTCATTAGTAATCAACACAAATGTATCCAATTTAGGCAGCATCATATTCTCATGAACATTAGAATTGTTACCAAGAAACGAAAGTACCTGGTAATTCAACTGGCGTGCGCGAGCTCTAGTAACTGGTCCAGTATGTATAGCAACATGGGTTGTGGGTGTAACAATGGTATTGATGTCCTCATCAGATCTATTAACATCCAAATTAGGAAAATTGGGATGTTACAGACACACCTCGGCTCCGCCTACTTCAAGAATTGACCCCCCATGGGTGTGAGGGACGAGGCAGAAAACTTCCTCCATAGTTTGAAATGGGCCTCGCAGCCCAGGAACATCTCACAGAGAGCAACAAAGCCAGAAATATGTAGAATTGATCCCGGGGTGAGGTGGTGGAGTTGGATTCCATAAAACTCTAACAGGCCCCTTAAGAACGGATGAATGGGGAATCCTAGAACTCTTAGAAGGAAGGATACAAAACATACCCTCTCATCCTTATTTGGATTGGGAAATTTCTCTGCGAAGGCTTAGCCACTGTCTGAAGTCAGCCCGACGCGAACGGGCATGAGATCTGCGACTAGAAGATACCCTTGCCGCTGGAGGTCGCATAGCTGGAGCCGTGACACGGAGCAGCTGGGCCAGTCGCCCGGGAGATGGCCTTGAGGGTGCAAGGATGAGCCAGGGACACCGGCCATGAGGATTTTCTCTGGGCAGGGTGGGGTACCTTTCTTGGGTATGGATGGACCACTTGGTGCGCCCTTGGCCTATTTAATAGATATGTTCCTGGTCCCGGGTGGGTGTTTTTGTAAAAGACACAAGACTGCTCGCCTTCTGGCGGCTGCACAAAAATCGAGGGTTGCCCTTGACAAAGTTAATGGTAAGGAGCCCGCCATGATTTGATGGATCAAGAAGTCATCTGAAACCAAATTGTTGAAGTCAGCCGAATAGGGTGAAGATGAGGAACTCGCCTCGCAAGCCGAAGATTTTGGGAATCACTGGACGATCAACAGTTGTGGGCTCCGGCGTTGAAGGCTAGTTCGGGGGCTACTGAGGGAGTCCTGGACTAGGGGGTCCTCGGGGTGCCGGCTCATCTCACGTGGGCCAGACTGTTGGGCCGCACCGTATCCGGACCGAAGACCTTTTGTGCCTTGGTGTGTACCCCAAGTCAAGATGGAAGATCCGGTGTTTCCTTGATGTAACCGATTACCTGTAAACACTAATACCCCTGGTGTCTATATAAACCAGGGGGCCATAGTCCGTAGGGACTAGAAGAACAATCCCCATCCTACTAGTTAGGGTTTAGTTCATCTGATCTCGTGGTAGATCTACTCTGTAACCCCCTTATACACAAGCAATATAATCAAGCAGGACGTAGAGTTTTACCTCTTAGAGAGGGCCCGAACCTTGGTAAATATCGTGTCCCGCGTCTACTGTTCCCCATTGATCCAAGATCCACAGTTCGGGACCCCCTACCCGAGATCCATCAGTTTTGACACCGACAGGGTGATCATAAAGGTGCTCTACAGATATCTCCGAAGGTGTCTGTTGGGTTGGCATGGATCAAGACTGGGATTTGTCACTCCATATGACGGAGAGATATCTCTGGGCCCTCTCGGTAATACAACATCGTAAAGAGCTTGGAAGCAATGTGGCTAATGAGTTAGTCACAGGATCTTGTATTACGGAACGAGTAAAGAGACTTGCCGGCAACGATATTGAACTAGGTATGGAGATACCGACGATCGAATCTCGGGCAAGTAACATATCACTAGACAAAGGGATTTGCATACGGATTAACTGAATCTTTGGCATCGTGGTTTAACCGATAAAGGTCTTTTTGGAATATGTAGAAACCAATATGGGCATCCATGTCCCGCTATTGGTTATTGACCAGAGAGATGTCTCAGTCATGTCTACATGATTCTCGAACCCGTAGGGTCCGCACACTTAACATTCGATGATGCTAGAGTAGTATTGGGATATGTGCATCGGTAACCGAATGTTGTTCATAGTCCTGAATGAGATCCCAGACGTCATGAGGATCTCTAGAATGGTCCGGTGGTGAAGATTTATATATGGGAAGTCCCGTTTTGGTCGCCGGAAAAGTTTCGGGCATTACCGGCAGTGTACCGGGAGTGCCGAAAGGGGTCCGGGGGTCCACCTGCCCCGGGGCCCACATGGGTTGTACGGGGTGCCCCTTGGCCTATATTGGCTAGGGACACCAGCCCCAAGAGGTCCATGCGCCAATAGGGGAGGAGGAGGAAGAGTCCTAAGGGGGGAAGGCACCCCCTTAGGTGCCTTGGGGAGGGAGGGAACCTCCCTAGGCCCACGCCCCCTCCTTGGAGGAGGGGCTAGGGCTATTCCCCAGCCCTCCCCCCTTGCCTCATATATATAGTGGGGGAGAGGGAGGGGCTGAACACACAATTCCCATGCCCCGACGAAAACCCTACCTCTCCCATAACTCCGTTTTCTCCTTAGATTGGTTCCGACAACGTTTGGCGAAGCACTGCCGGCACTGCACCACCACCATCTCCACCACGCCGTCGTGCTGGTTGAGATCCCATCTACTTCTCCTCTCTTGCTTGCTAGATCAAGAAGGAGGAGACGTCACTGAGCCACACGTGTGCTGAACACGGAGGTGCCGTCCGTTCGGCGCTGGATCGGAATTGATCGCGATTGGATCATGAAGAGTACGACTACATCAACCGCGTTATATACGCTTGCGCTTTCGGTCTACAAGGGTATGTAGACACATTCCCCTCTCATTTCTATGCATCTCCTAGATTAGAACTTGGGTGTTCTTAGGAAATTTCTTGATTTTCATGCTTCGTTCCCCATTAGGGCGGTGGTGAAGTAGGTGAATCTTACTCCCGACGGGTCGGTGGCTTGTCAACGTTCCTTCCCGGAAAGACCCCGTGAGGAGCCTCCCAGAGGCAGCCTGTACTCGTTCCCTACAGTGTCTCCTGATAGCCCAGGCTATAGCCCGACGGGTCCATCAGGGTCTTCAAGCACATCCTTTGGATGGAGAAATATCTTTGTCTTTGTTGTCAAGACTCTCCTTATCAGGTTAGTAATACCCCAGTTTTACTGACGCCGACACAGGTTACCCGAGGGAGGTAATTTTTCAAATCATATTTTAGAATTTAAAGAGATCATGTCCGATCTAGCTACAATGGATGTTAAGTATGAAGAGGAAGATACTGCTTTAATGTTACTATGTTCACTGCCAAGTTATTATACCAATTTTAGGGACACCACATTACATAGTCGTGATACTCTCACGCTTAATGAAGTTCATGAAGCTTTGAACTCCAAAGAGAAGATGAAACTAATGGTGCCTCATGATGGTTCACGTTCATCCCAAGCCGAGGGATTATCTGTTCATGACCGGACAAAGGAGGACAACTCACATAATGGAAACAGAAGAAAAACTAAAAAAACGGCTACATGGGGCGGTTGCAATCCAGAGACAAGAAATAGTATTGCAGATATTGCAAGAGAGACGAGCATGATATCTCAGAATGTTTCAAGTTGCAGAACAAGGAAAAGAGGAATGGCACATATAAACCGAAAGGTAACAAACAAGGTGAAAATTCTGCTAATGTTGCTCGTGATGATAGTTCTGATGATGCTCTTGTTGTTATTGTTAGATGTGATGAGACCAATGATGAGTGGGTACTTGACACTGCATGTACTTTTTATATGTGCCCGCATAGAGATTGGTTTACTACTTTTGATTCTACTACTATTGTTTTTGGATTTTGTTAATTCACCATGCAAGATTGAAGGCATAGGTCCATTCGAATTAAGATGTTTGATGGCACAATCATAACTTTGACATATGTTCGGTATATTCCGAAGATGAAGAGAAATCTTATCTCTTGAAGTCCCCTTCATGCAAAGGGGTACAAGTATTCAGGTGGAGATAATGTTTTGAAAGTCACCAAAGGTTCTCTTATTGTGATGAAAGGTGATTTAAGTTTGACCAATGGTCTTTATTACCTTCAAGGTTCTACCACTTCAAGTAACGCTACTATTCTGTTTGTGATGCTGCTAACCTTTGGCATATGCATCTCGGACATATGAGTGAACTTCGTTTAGCAGAGTTAAATAAGAGAGGTCTTCTTTATGGATATGAAACTTGTAAATTGAAATTTTGTGAGCATTATATCTTCGACAAGTACAAGAGGGTGAAGTTCAACACATCGGTTCATACAACTGAAGGTATTCTTGATTATGTGCATTCTGATTTATGGGGACCATCTCGCAGATAGTCACTAGGTGGTTCTAGTTATATGCTGACTATTATTGATGATTACTCGAGAAAAGTTTGGCCTTATTTCTTGAAGCATAAGTATCAAGTGTTCTCGGCATTTAAGGAGTGGAATATTATGATTGAGAGGCAAACTAAAAATAAGGTAAAATTACTTCGCACTGATAATGGTATGGAATTCTGTTCTAAGTAATTTGAGAATTATTGCAAGTCTGAAGGCATTGTCAGACATTAAACCATTCCTAATACTCCTCCATCATAGTGATTGCACCTTCGTGCGTCCGTGGTTATCTCCCGCAAGGGTTTCCATGTAAAAATCTGTGTCTCTCATGTCTTGTTTGATCTCATTTTTATGCTCTCTCAAGGTTTCAAAAGGTCTAATTATGATAGTTGTATTTATTTGAAAACTATCAATGGTTCATCTATTTATTTTCACCTTTGTGTTGATGATATGTTAATTGCTGCATAGAGCATGTCAGATATTAATGAACTAAAGAAGCAATATGAATTTAAGATAAATGATGTGGGTGCAGCAAAGAAAACACTCGACATGGAAATATCTAGAGATAGATCATCTGGAATAGTATATCTAAGTTAGAAGGGATATATTGATAAAGTTCTTCGTCGTTTTAATATGCATAATGCCAAGCCAGTAAGTACTCCATTAGCTGCACACTTCAAATTATCATCAGCTTTATGTCCTAAGTCAGATGCAGATATTGAGTACATGTCTAGAGTTCCCTATTCGAATGCAGTTGGTTCATTGAAAGTGCAACTAATCCTCGGGTGGTTTTGGTAATTAATTACAACATATAAATCATTGATCTAATACACATTGATGATAGATTTCAGAGAAGACCAATGATTGGCATGGCAAAGACTAGTGGATGTGGACCCCTCAAAATACAAAGGATAAAGATTGGCAAAGCTTCAAGACTCTACATTTTTGGTTAAGTGATCCAAGATCACATCGAGTCCATAGGAAAGCCAATACTATTAAAAGGGGATGAGGTTTTGATCATGACTCAATCGCTCAAGTGCTTAGTGATATTGCTCCAAAACCCTCAACTACTTCACCACTTCACTCCTATCCAAAACACTAATATCCATCTCGGTCCCACCGAAATATTCCCATCCGGACCCACCGAGATGATCCCATACACTGCCATATGCCAAATACTTCAGTGCAACCAAAATGGATCTCAGACCCACCGAGATGGCCTGACCAAATTTCTGTGATGAAGTTGCTTCATTTTGGAATCACCGAGATGAACCGATCGGAATTTCCAAAATGAGGTGTTGCCCTAGCCATCGCACTTTGGTCCCACCGAGTTGGTATGATCGGTCTCAGCGAAAAGTCTAACGGTCAAGTCTTTTGCACTAGCCGATCTCACCGAGATTTTCATGTCAGTGTCGCCGAGTTGGGTCAAAGACTTGTAACGGTTGGATTTTTGGTGTTGCCTATTTATACCCCTCCACCACCACCTACTCTCTAAGAGATCCATCAGAACGAAACACAACTTCCACTACTCATTTTCTGAGAAGAGAACCACATACTCATGTGTTGAGATCAAGAGATTCCAATCCAACCATTTGAACCTTAATTTCTAGCCTTCTGCAAGTTTCTTTCCATTCAATCCGCTCTCCTACCAAAGAAAAATCTGCGAGAGAGTGTTTGAGCGTTGGGGAGACTAACATCTGAAGCACAAGAGCAAGGAATTCATCATCAACAACACCGTCTATTACCTTTTGGAGAGTGGTGTCTCCTAGATTGGTTCGGTGTCACTCTGGAGCCTCCAAGATTGTGGAGTTGAACCAAGGAGTTTGTAAGGTCAAGGAGATCGCCTACTTCGTGAAGATCTGCCCAAGTGAGGCAAGTCCTTTGAGGATGTAAGCCATGCTGGAATAGGAAAGGTTGCTTCTTCGTGGAACCTTTATGGGTGGAGCCCTCCGTGGACTGGCACAACCATTACCCTCCATGGGTTGAAGTCTCCATCAACGTGGACGTACGATAGCACCACCTATCGGAACCACGCCAAAAATCATCGTGTCTTCATTGCATTTGAAATCTCCAATCCATCCTTTATGTTCATATGCAAAGTCTTTACTTTCTGCTGCACAACTCTTAGACTTGCATGTGTAGGGTGTATTTGACTTGGTAGAATTGCTAAAACTTGCCTACAACAAAAATTGGGAAAAGGATAACTTTTATTTGGTCTAGTAGTCTAATAACCTCCCTCTAGACATAATTTCGACCCTACAAGTGGTATCAGAGTTTTGGTCTCCATTGCATTGATTTCACAACCTAGGAGAGTATGGCGTCTAGTGAGGCAAACTATCACCATAGAGGTCCATATTTTGATGGTACAAACTTTGCTAGTGGGAAGTATAAGATGAAAATTCATATTCTTGGTCGTAACCTGCCATTTGGGTAGTTCTTCGTGTTGGCTTGCAAGGTGAATTCTTTGAGGATGACAAGGAACCAGATCATGAAGCAATCACTAAAGAATTTGGGTAGTTCTTCGTGTTGGCTTGCAAGGTGAATTCTTTGAGGATGACAAGGAACCAGATCGTGAAGCAATCACTATAGAATTGAAGATGTTGCAATACAACGCTCAAGCATGTGACATTCTCTTCAATGGTTTGTGTCCCAAGGAGTTCAACAAGATTAGGCATCTCGAGAATGCAAAGGAAATTTGGGATACTTTGGTTGATATGCACGAAGGTACCGAGTCCGTCAAGGAATCCAAGTTTGATGTGCTTCAAAGTCAACTTGACAAGTTCAAGATGAAGGATGGGGAAGGAGTCGCCGAAATGTACTCTAGTTTTGCTCTCATCACAAATGAGATTGCCGCCTTAGGAAGTGAAGATATGACCGACAAATTCATCATCAAGAAGATCCTTAGATCCTTGGATGGAAAATATGATATCATGTGCACATTGATCCAAATGATGCCCAATTACGAAGATCTCAAGCCCACGGAAGTCACTGGAAGAATTGTTGCTCATGAGATGTCACTCAAGGATAAAAAGGAGCTCCGTAACAAGTCAAGTGGTGCATACGAAGCTTCAAGTTATGCTCCTACAACATCAAGTGACAAGCTAGTATCCAATGAGGAATTAAGCCTAATGGTGAAGAACTTAAACAAACGCTACAAGAATAGAAGTAAAGAGAGAAGCTCCAACTCAAGGCAATATGAGTAAAGATCATCGAGTCGTGACCGTAATTGCTACAATTATGGAAGACCCGTACACTACTCAAATGAGTGCACGGCACCTCACAAGAAAAGAGAAGACTCGCCTAGAAGGAAGAGTAGAAGAGATGAATTACCTCATAGAGAGAGGAGTAGTAGAGATGATCGTTATGAATGAAGACCTTCTCGAAGAAACAAGGAATCAGAAGGGAAATACAAGTCAACCAAGAGCTATTCTAGAAGAAGACATCAAGCTCATGTTGGTGAATGGATTTTCAGCTCCGACTTTGATAACCACTCCGAGAGAAGTTATCACCTCGACTCCGACTATAGTCAAGATGAAGGTGTTGCAGGACTTGCTCTCGTATCCTCCAACTCACATGACATATTTTATTCACCAAATGAAGTAATTGGAAGATGCTTCATGGCTAAAGGCCCCAAGGTATCACACCTCGAGTATCTTGATTTCAATAGTGATGAGGATGATTTGCTAGGTGATGATAATCTTCTTGTTGATAAAACTAGTAATGTGAGCTATAATGAACTTGCTAGTAATCATGATAGTCAAGACGAAATGAATGACAATGCTAAGAAGGAGATTGAGCGTCTAACAAAGGACTAAAAACTCTTAAGTTAGCTCAGGAAACAACTCAAGAAGATCATAAAGAGCTTCTAAGAACTCATGAGAACCTACGCTTCGAGAAGCTAATTTTAGAGCAAGAGCATGAGCTTCTAAAAGCAATCAATGATGATCTTTGAAAGAAGAGTTCTTCTTACATTGGCAAACGTCTTCTCTTCTCTACTTTTATGCCACAAGTTAAATCAACTCAAGCTAGTAACAAGAGTAAGAAAGTTTTTACCTCTAGTAGTAATAATAATAATGCTAAATCCAATATTGTTGATTCTAGTAGTTCTATTGATTCCACTAATGATACTCTTAGCCAAGTTACACTTGAGTAAGAAAACAATTTATTGAAAGGGATTATAAAAAGTGTGTCTACAAGAGCATCGCTAGAAGTAAGCAATTTGAGGAAATTGTGCGCAAGCAAGGAAGGCACTGGAAGAACCAAGGTGTTGCTTTTGAACGAAAGTTCAATGCCAATGGAGTTGAGTGGGAAGAAGATCAATACCCCATGACAAAGTTTGTTCCTCAACAAGATAAGTATGACCTCACTTCTTTCGATAGAACAGAAGCTCAAGATGATCTTCCACCACAAGAACACAAGCTAAAAGGCAAGGACGAGTTTCAAGAAGAGATTGACTCATTTGAAAAAGCACATCAAGCTTTGGTCAAATGGGTTCCCAATACATCATCAAGTTCTACTTCATCAAGTGGTACTACAACTCCAAGGATTCCCATCAAATTGATGTGGGTCCCAAAGAAGAAGAACTAGAGACTTCTTGAGGGTGACTCTGCGAACAAGCTTCACTCATATTCATTTATGCAAGGACTTGTGCAACCAACTTCAACATCTTGCACTAGTTCATGGAGTCACAAACCCTCTTGTTGGTAAGACAAGGGACAAGGTATTCATTGCATTCATGGACATCATCCTATGTGCATTTCACTCTATGTCTATGGATATCCTTGTTTGTTCCTTGTGGGACTAACCCATGTAGGTATTGAAAGTGCAAAACTCCAAGGATTGCTCCCAACTCTTGATGGACTACATCAACATTGAGCATCCACACTCACAACATCTACATGAAGTCATCATCAACAAAACCCAAGGTTAGTCCATCCCTCTTTGGGGTGATATCACATCTAGGGGGAGCTTTACTCTAAGACTCGAGTCAAAACAACTCTAGTGGTATGAACACATTAATGATTTATGTAAAAGTGGTAACCCCACCTGTGCTTAAACGACAAGTACCGTGATCAAATGTTTTCATTTGGCTCCTAAGTCAATATACTCATATATAGATGACTATGTCATCGCCCATTGTTTGATAGTTGCTAGTGTTGATTGTGCATGTTTGATACATATTTTATTTGCTATCTTATTTTGTGAGCGTGTTGCTATGCATATTTCTCATTCGAGGACATCCATTTGTAGTTTGATTGGTTAGGTTTTATTTGGCCAAGTGGATGTACAAGAATGCCTAAGCACCTTCTCTAGCTATCTATCACATCTGGTCTCAAATTCTCTTCATGCTATATCACAAAATTTGAGCAAGCTCGTTTTTGGACCCTCCGGGTGAGGGGAACTCGGAGTCACCGATCTGATTAGGGTTGACTTCCAAAACCCTCTAAGTGTCTTTTCAGTCAGACCAATTCACTCAAACTCGGCTCCACCGAAAGCACTTAGACTGATCCTTATTTCTATCTCGGTACGCCTGACTTGAAAAACTCAGCTTCACCGAAGCTCACTGTCTTTGGCAGTTATACATCTCGGTGATACCGATTCGTTTCGATCAGTACTACCGACAACACACGGGTGTATATATATGTCCACGGTCCGTACGTTGAAAATTGGTTCAAATGTTACACCCCGCACCCCGTTGCTGTCATCTCCCTAGTGTCCGGATCGTCGCCCTCATCTCCAGCGCGCCCTCGCCGTTGGATTCCACCACCGTCAACGAAAATCACCTCCGCCGTTGCCACCGTAGGGGATCTCCACCAAGTTAGGGTGAGATTCGCACCCTCCCGTGCTTCCATATTCTGATTCAATGCACGGTTGGCTAGTCTAGATCTTGCCACGGTCCGATATTCCTTATCCACTGCAATTCCTAGCGATAACGCGATTTTGGATTTTAGGTTTAGGGTTTTACAGTTTTCATCTCGGATCGACAGATTTGAGGCAACCCGGCGTCGCAGATTTGGCCATGGCCATTGCACATGGTACAATTTTGGTGAAACCGAGTGGTACTGGGTCGGTGTCACCAAGTTGGCTTGGTAGAAACATATGCACTTCGGTGAAACCAGAGTTTGTCTCGGTCAGATTGAAAGTACAAACCCTAGTTCCAGTTGCTGCCTCGGTGCTACCAGAAATTTCAACACAGCCACTTCGAAATGCTCTCTGTAAAAAACATAAGACTGAAGTTTCAATTCGAATATTTTCAAAAACAAGCTGCATTTTGTGATACTCATCCACTTTGCCTTACCTGATCTATTCAGAGGGTCAGTGTCAGCATGTCTGAGGCCAATGACAGTCAAAATAATTCCAGAGAGGTCAGTTTTGACCTAGATGCAGGCACTAGTGCTAAAGAGAGCTACCATGAGGGAGACATGACCTCTCCAAGCTTGCCTAAAGCCGCTACCAGAATAAGTAAGAAGAGGAACTCAGATGATGATGAGGACTTCCATGTTGAGGAAGTGACCTCTAAGAAGAAGAAAGTTGTGCTAGCTAAAAAGTATGGCCCTGCTGCAAGCACAAGGCCAGCTGCAAGTAAATCCATGGCCAAGGTTGCAAGAAAGAAGAGAGTGAGGAAACAAACAGCTCATGCGGTGTACAAACCTACTTCCACGAGGAAAGATGATGATGATCCAGAAACTACTGAGCCCCCTCAGTAGCGCCCAAGATGCGATTCTATCCCAATCACATGATGAATTCATGATTGGGGCACAACCGCATTTCGAGTGCATAGCAAGGTGGATATCATTACAACATACCATGTACTGAATATATAAGAATACCAGATAAAGGCTTACACTCGCCACAAGCTACATCATGAATACATGAATACATCAATACATGACAATCATCATACAGAAGAGCAGGATCCGACTACGGATGAAATCAAACGAAAAAGAAGAACGACATCCACCCTGCTAATCCCAGGCTCCCGACCCGGAACCTAACCCTTGATCTAAGAAGAAGGAGAAGAACTCCAAAACAAGCAAGCATCGCTCTCACGTCAGATCATCGCATTACCTATACATGCAACTGTTGTTGCAGTAATCTGTGAGCCACGAGGACTCAGCAATCCCATTACCATGGGTATCAACAATAGCAAAGCTTAATGGGTATGGAATGGATAAGTGGTGAGGTTGCAGCAAGCACTAAGTGGTGGCCAACTTACGAGTACAAGAGTAAGAAGAGTAACTACGCATACGGTCGCAAACTAGTAATGATCAATAAATGATCCTGAACTACTTACGAGTCAATCATAACCCCACCGTGTTCTCTTCCCGAACTCACTCGAAAAGAGACGATCACGGTTACGCACACGGTTGGTGTATTTTAATCCGGGTTTGGTGTCAAGTTCTCTACAACCAGATATTATAAATTTCCAATCTGCCACATAACCGCGGGCACGGCTCTCGAAAAGATTTAACCCTGCAGGGGTGCTCCAAGTGGTCCATTATAAATTCCACGCGCATCCGATGGAACATCCTCACACCATGAAGAACATGATGCTTACGATAAGGAATTCCGGTGGACCTGCCTCTCGACAAAGGTAAAAACTAATCCAGCAAGACCTCCTGACGTGTCGACGATCCCGATAGGAGCCGCGTATCTCGTTCTTAGGACACGACGGATGAACACTACGTACGACAGCCAAAAACCCGAGTTGCCCCAGGTGGCGCCGCAAGTGGCTCTAGTTTGGACCAACACTCATGAGGAGCACTGGCCCGGGGTTGTTGATTAATTATCCTCGGGGTCCGGAAAGTCCCTATGCAAATTTTAGTTGTTATTAGGCAAATGGTAAACCAAAGTTGGGCCTTGCTGGAAGAGTTCTTTCCTAAGCGATTGGTCAGGGGGTTCCCATACACCCACATGTGTTAGGAGCACTTGTCAAGGAACATAACACCGGTATGATGGAAACTAGGGCGGCAAGAGTGGAACAAAACACCAGGCAAAAGGCCGAGCCTTCCACCCTTTACCAAGTATATAGATGCATTAATTAAATAAGAGATATTGTGATATCCCATGATATCCATGTCCCAACATGGAACTACCTACAACTAGCAACGCTATAAGAGGGGTTGAGCAAAACGGTAACATAGCCAAACAACGGTTTGCTAGGAAGGTGGAAAAGGTTAGAGGCTTATCATGGCATATTGGGAGGTTTGACAAACAAGTGGTAGGTAGCGCGACATAGCGATAGCATCGAGACAACTAAGCAAAGATAGTAGTGATATCCAGGGTAATGGTCATATTGCCTGAAATCCCGCTAGAAAGAAGACCTAGTCCATGAAGTAGATGAACCAACGTAGTCGAACGAATCCTCACAATTGGAACGTAACCGGAACTATCGAGAAGAAGCACAACCGGAAAGAAACAGACAACATGGTAAACAAGCAAGCATAATCATGGCATGATGGACAATCAAGTATGATGCATGTCCAGATTAATGATTCATAGCATGGCAAAGTGCAATAATCAAATACTACAAATTAAGTGGAGCTCAATATGCAACAGGTTGCATATTGACGAAACACCACATTCAATCATTTAGTTCACTCTCGTTTATGTACATGACAAGGTTAAATGTTGGTTATCATGGCAAGAGGTGAAGCATAATAAAACTACCTATCTAGGCAAGTTTAAATGAGACCGGAACAACAAACAACAATTTCGGAAAATCCCCATGTGCATATCTTGGGTTTGGTACTGTTCTGCCCTATACACAATTTTAGAGTTGTTAAACATGCATAGTAATGCCACCATGTTAATCTATGCATTTTTTCACCCCATTTACATATAAAGTTTATTTAATTCGGAGCTACGGTTAATTAGTTATGAAATAAATCATTTTAACATGTCATTGATGCAAATTAATGCAAACAACAATTTTAACATGCATGAAAGTTGGATATTGTGAAACGGCATGAAAATCTTAGCATTTTACATATATAAAACATTTTAATCCGAAGCATGGTTCTTGATATATTAAATGCATAAACATGGAGGACTTTTCTGTAAAACAGGCATCTCTGAATAATAGCTAAATTCGTTGAGACGGGAAAAACATTACGCGGACCGAATCTGCCACAGGCCAAAGGGCTAGCGGCTGCTCACCACATTTGGGCTGGCGGCCCAGTCAGTGTGGCTAGCTTGGCGCGGGGAGATGGAGGGCGAACTGGGCCTTGGTGCTTGTCCACGCTGGCGCCGGATCGGGTCAACGAGGGGGCGAGCGGCAGGAGGTCAACGTGAGCAGAGGCTCGCTGCGAAGCAGGGGCGAGGCGGCGCTGAACCAGGCGGATTTCGGCGGGGTCGGCAAGGACGCGGGGTCGTGGGGCGGCCGGGAGTGGATGGAGGCGGCGCAGGCCGACCGAATCTGGTCCAGGGAGGTGCTTGGCGGCGCCGAGCTTGAGGAGGCCGGCCCGCTCGGCTGGGTTGACGAAGCGGTCAACGGAAGCGGATGCTCTGGTGTTTCGCATCCTGACGAAGCGAGCGGCGGCAGCGGAGGGTCGGGTGCAGGCAAGCGGGGCCGAGTGCGAGCAGGGGGTCTGGCAGGGTGCGAGGGCGCGGAGGAAGCCGGCGGCTTGGTGTCCATGGAGGCTCTGCTGTCCAAAGAGAGAGAGCGAGAGGTCAGGGAAGGGGACTAAGAGAAGAGTGGGGCAGGGGAAGTAGAAGGAAGAGCAGGGGCGGGGATGACCTGTGAGGGGCGGCCCGCTGGCTGGTCTTCGGGGAAGGAGGTCATGGGGTGCGGGAGGGTGCAGCAGCTGCTGCCAGTGGCCGGCGGAGGCGAGCTCCGGCCTGGGCCTGTCGAGGGACTTGGTGGCGCGGGCGTGGAAGAAGGAGCTCGGGCTCCTGGTTGCTGCTCGGGGAACGAACTGGGCACGGGAGTTGCTGCTCCGATGGGATGGACGGGAGAGGTGGCTCGGGAGGAGGGGATCGAGGGATGCTCGGAGGAGCTCACTGGTGGCAAAAATGACAGATCTGACATGTGGACAGAACGAATTCACAAAATGAACCGTCGATGAAAAAAATTCACCCAGCTGATCCTTTTGTGTAGCGCCCGACAGGCAGGCGTTGCACTACATTGTGCAGCGCCTTGCTGGCAGGCGCGACACACCTGGCCAGTGTGGCACCCCGGATCCTACTCCTGGTTGTGCAGCGCCTAGCTGAAAGGAGCTGCACAGTGTAGTGCAGCGCCTAGCTGAAATGAGTTGCACTACCTTATATTAAAACCGTTGTAACTTTTAATCTGTGAATGCGATGAAAACGTGCCTTACATGAATGTTGTGCATTTTTCTGTGTTCTACGCAATGGTGGCATTTTCATCTATGTTAGGATCAATTTGCTTGATGAAAACTCTGTGGCAAAAGTGCATCATAATATAACTCACAAATCTGTTAAAACTTACAAACTTGGCATGATGATATCCATTGACCTATAGCTCTTATGCATTTGCATCCTACATGAGTTTTGCACTACATAATGTGTACTTTCACGCCATGCCTATCCTTGCCATGTTAATCATCTTTAACATGTTCATTTCATGCATCTAAGTGACTAACATGATATAAATGAACTTCTGTTACAGAAAGTTGCATTTTGTAAGATCCATAGTAATTAATCCTAGCATCATATGAATATGATCTAATTATGAAAGTTGGAAAATCTTATGTATACTTTAAGTCCATGTCATTTTCATACCCACTAAATATTTGCATCACTATGTTTTTGAGACACTAAAGTACCTAAGGAATATTATGCTAGATTAACACGTTAATTTCACCAAGTCCCTGGATGTCAACAGAACTTTGCATTTTTTAAAGATATATACTTATATACTCTTAAAATTTAGCACTTATAATGTTTGATATCAGTAGCAAGAGCACATGTTCTTTGATTTGAACTCTATTTTTAGGCTACTGAAAAAAGTTGCAACTACTTGTATTGCGTACTTCTATATATATACGGTATAAGGTCGTTACAGAGTGAGTCGGTTTGAACTTGATAGCCCAGGACACCCTCGTTCTAACCAGGATGAAAAAATAGAGTTGGCAGAAAAACTAGTTTTCGGTGCTACTAGCTGGAAGTCAGAAGGCTTATCTTACTAGAATAATGAAAAACAAAGTTTAGTTAGCAGGAAAACTAAACCGATCTGCACAAAATTGTAAATGGAAAACATATCAAGTTCATGCCAAGGGGTTTTGTAAAACTCAAGATATGAACATGTTTTGTGGCAACACGCTGGATATACTAAAAGTACACATGGAGATGCTCAAATTCGTATATAAAGTTATTCCATATGAAGCATGGTTGATTTACTATGCATTATACAAAATGCGAAGTTCTGTGACATCCAAGGACTTGGTGAAATTAACAAGTGTTAACCTAGCAGAATATTGCCTTAGGTACTTTAGTGTCTCAAAAACATAGTGATGCAAATATTTAGTGGGTATGAAAATGACATAGACTTAAAGTAGACATAAAATTTTCCAACTTTCATAGTTAGATCATATTCATATGATGCCAGGGTTAATTACTATGGATCTTACAAAATGCAACTTTCTGTAATAGAAGTTCATTTATATCATGTTAGTCACTTACATGCAAGAAATGAACATGTTAAAGATGATTAACATGGCAAGGATAGGCATGGCATGAAAGTACACATTATGTAGTGCAAAATTCATGTAGGATGCAAATGCATAAGAGCTATAGGTCAATGGATATCATCATGCCAAGTTTGTAAGTTTTAACAGATTCTATCAGTTATATTATGATGCAGTTTTGCCACAGAGTTTTCATCAAGCAAATTGATCCTAACATAGATGAAAATGCCACCATTGTGTACAACACAAAAAAATGCACAACATTGATATAAGGCACGTTTTCATCGGGTGCATGGATTAAAAGTTACAACGATTTTAATATAAGGTAGTGCAGCTCCTTTCAGCTAGGCGCTGCGCTATACTATGCAACTCCTTTCAGCTAGGTGCTGCACAACCAGGAGTGGGGCCCGGGGTGCCACGCTGGCCAGGTGTGTCGTGCCTGTCAGTAAGACGCTGCACAGTATAGTGCAATGCCTACATGTCGGGCGCTACACAAAAGGGTCAGCTGGGTGAAATTTTTTCACCAACGGTTCATTTTGTGAATTCTTTTTGTCCACAGGTCAGATTTGTCATTTTTGCTCTCGCTGGTTGGGTGAGAAGGGGATCTGGGAGGATCCCGAGGTGGGAGGTGGAGTGGCGGCGGCGACGGGACACATCTCCTAGATTTTAGGGTTTGTCCAGAATAGGCTAGGAGTTGGTCTACATATAGCAAGTGGGCTAGGTTTAGGGGTATTAGGTCCCTCTGATCGTAATCGGGCGGTCGAGAATAAATAGGCAGAAGAAGTCCAAATGAGAAACCAAAGATGTTTTAGGGATGTTTGGGGATGATCCGGACCCATCGGTCACGACTGCCCAGGTCGGGTTCGGGACAACTTTCGGACGCGCGCGAGGGGTTTGACAAAAGGCCACGGAGGCAAGGGGGGTTTGACGGGCTCAGAGAAGAGAGCGGTCCAATTAATCTGAGAGGAGGTCAACAGAGACAAGGAAGAAGCGGCAATTACGAGCGGATGCAATTTTGAAGAAAACATGCGGATGAAATGTGCATGATGCGATGATGAATGCAACAAACAATTAAAACACACGACGACAACGAAATACATGGAAGGCTTCTGGAGCGTCGGTCTCGGGCTGTTACACCCTCCTCCTAAGCAATAGAAGCTCATGGCTGATGCAATGCCTAAGAAGGCTCAACCACATCAAAATCTGCTGCTGCCCCCAAGCCTAAGGGGAGGACTACCAGGAACATATCTGCTGCAGAAAAGGACAAGGCCCTAGTGCCTTAGAGAGAAGAAGCTGATGATGAAGCCCCAGTGCTAATGAAGCTTAGAGCCAGACTGTCACAACACAATGATATTCATCTTGTCGCAGAGAACATGAAGGAGAGGACGAACAAAGGTCTGAGGAAATGGAGAGAGTCAGACCCTGTAACATCCCAAATTTTTAGATTTGGAATGTTAATAGGATCATTTTTTTTCATCATGATTTCTATGCATATTTGAATTTTCTGAACATTCAAAGTCTTTTTCAACTCAAGGCAAAATTTTGGAGTGGAGATAATATGACTTCTCCCCTGTTAAGTGTAGTTGGGAAGTGCTAAGAATGTTGTTTGGTTTTCACATGATTTATTTTGGGAGTTTTAGAAACTCAAAGTTATTTTAGAGTTGTTATAATGCTCTTTATGTGCTTGTATTGCATAAAATAATTTTTTTTCCAAAAGTGCATTTGTGTTATAAAAATGTGCACTATTTTATATAATAGTAATACTATTTTACTCTATGCTGTGGTATTTTTAGGAAGTCACTAGGTATTTTGTTTTAGTCAAATGTATGTTCTATATATAGTATATAGTATAAATATAAATGTTAGTTCCTTGGTTTTACTGTGCATCAGGCCTCGGCGCACAGCGGCCCAGCTATCCCTCGCCCCCACGCGCTAAGCAGCAGCCGCTAGCAGGCCGGCCTATTTCGCCACAGGACACAACCCACCCTGCAGTTCATTTGTTTTTTTCTTCCACCTCTCTCTTCCGCTGACAGGGAAGGCCCGCATGTCATCCCTTTCCCCATCCGTGTTCTTCCCGGACACCCAATCCTAAACCAAATCCGCTTCGATTCAGCTCAACCCTTGCTCCTCGCGCACTCCCACCTTCATATAAATATTCCCCATGTCCGACTCGTCTGATTTTTGCAAAAATTGTGATCTACCGTGCCCTAGAGCTCCGCCCCGATCTTGGTGAATTTCGCCGTCCAGAAGCTTTTCGCCGGTCGACTCTGTCGCGTCTGGAGGTTTCTGGCATCTCCCTTCTCATCTGTGATCTTCTCCTGGGTGCCCTCTACCTCCCTCATCTTCTAGTTCTCGCAGGGAAGCACCATACTGGGCACATCGAGCTCGACCCGAAGCTCGACTCCGACGTCGCCGCTCCAGCTGGTCGCCACCGTAGCGGGAGCAACCCCCGGTCATCTCCGCGGACATGTTTGAGTTCGCAGTAGGCTGCATCGGCTTGTCCCATCTTCCAAGAGCTCTGGAAATCAACCCAGCGACGCCAGCTTCAAATCCAAGCCGCGCCGTGGTCGTCATCTTCTCCAACTCCGACGACGCCCAGCTCTGTTCTCCGGTGAGCAATCCATAGCCGTCCATCGCCACTTGATCTAACGGCCCTTGTTTTATCTCTACAGACGGGTACCGACCAATCACGCCTTGACACATGGCGCATCCTTAGCAGCCGCGGCAGCAGCCTAAAAATGCTGCCATGGCACAGTTTTTGGGCAGATTTCATATCATATTTTCGGTTAGGTATAACTTGAGATCCGTAAGTCGAAATTCATCGATTCTTTTTCCTATGAACTCATATTGATCAGGAGAATCTAGTAGAACTAAAATTCCACACTTTTGCACTGTTCAAAAGTTGAATTTATTCAAATTTGAATTTAACTTTCCAGAGGCCATATCTTTCAAACTGCTTATCCAATTTAGTCGTTTCTTTTTGCATTGTGACCCTTCTAGCATGTAGATAGTATATACCTACTGATATGTTTTGTTATTTAAGTTTTATTTGAATTCTTTTCTGATAATTTTAGTTTAGTGTTATGTGAGAACGGTTTATTTACCGATGCCTTCATTAATCGTATAGATTGTCCGGAGTGTGAAGCGGATCAGAATTAAGCGTTAGAGTACTTCAGCATCGTTCAAGGCAAGTTTGCACTTTTGATTTTGCTCATCCTATATTCTGCTATGCATGTGTGGTTTTTATGCTATGATATATGTTTGGTTGATCATTATATTTCATGCTGTCATGTTTTGGTATTGATTCTGTTATGTGATGGTCTGATTGGCTTGCTACTGTAGACGTCGGCATGTGTCGAGTGATTCATGAAAGTGGTGAGTGTTTATAGCTGTAGGCTCGGGACTTTTTACCAGGTGAATGCGTCACTGGCAGAGCGCTCTATTGTCCCTAGAGAATGTGCCACTGATAGAGCGCACTTGAGGCGAGATATAGTTTTTGGAACTTAAATCAGGTGAATGCGTCCTTGGTAGAGCGCTCTATTGTTCCTAGAGAATGCGCCACTGACAGAGCGCACTTGACAGACTTCTAAAGTTCTTGTCATGTTAAATTAGAATCTTTGGGGTTATCATGGGCGAATAAATTAGAGGCGGTTGTAAGTTCAGTTAGTGGAGGTAGGTGAAGACATTCTTCTACAAACCAATTTGAGTGTTCTGTTTGTCATACATTGCTTTGCGGATGTAGGTTTGCTATATCATTATGTGTGATTTGCCAATACATTCAATGTATTGACCCTTGTGGCCGCAACTTATCATGTTGCAGGATTTTCAGATGATCAATGAGATACAGTAGGGTCGCGAGTCTTCACTCATCATTTTCGCCAGTGGGCATTGACGGGACTCATCGTTTATTTATGCTACATTTCCACTGTTATTATTGATAAAGTTAGCTATGTGTTGCTCAGTTTGTAATACATTATAATTGTTGGATCATACGTTGTAGCAAATGGTGCACTTGTTATTTGATATTCCTATGTACTGTGTGTGCTAGCGATTCGATCCGAGGACTAGCACAGTAAGCACAGAGACATCGAATCTTATCAGGTTCAGGTTGTTACAGACCCCTACTCCATCAGAAGGAGAACTGTTGTGGACTACCGTTTCTACACCACAGAACATCAGGATTTCTGTGAGACTATGCTCCTTGACAAGAAGCCCGTAGTAAGTGACATGAGGTGGGTGGACTGGAAGTACATTGACAAGCATGAGGATCACTTCCCCCATGTTCACGAGGACTTCAGGACAGTTGGTATTGATGAGTTCATTGGGAAGAAGCTGACTGCATGGAATGATGAGATGATCATGCAATTTTACTCGACAGCTCACTTCTATCCCAATGGAAGAATAGTCTGGATGATCGAAGGAGTCAGGTACTAGTCCAGTGTACTTGAGTGGGACACATTGTTGGGTGTGCATGAGGCTGATGAGAATGATATCGATGTATATGCTAAGCCAAAGATGGACCACAATTCCATGGCTAACATGTACACTGAGATTCCTGAGAAGACAAGGAGACTCATAAGCTTAGCTCACTTTATCACCTGTTGGCGGGTCTTGCTACCTCCACCACCATCATGAGGCATACATTGATGCCCAAGTTAGGCGATGAGAATATGATCCGAGGTCACTACATCAATATGCTGCATCACATTGACCAACATGAAAAGTTCAAAGTTATGGATCTTATAGTGGAAACCATCAAGAGGACATCTGCTGACCAGAAGAGATCTTGTGGTTTTGCCCCGCATATTCAGATGCTCATTAACTCGAAGGGTGAAAACAAGTCTTTTTTTTTGGATCATGAGCATATGCCGCTATGGCCGGAGTTCGAGGATAACATGGTAACGACGGAGCCATCCCATCCTACCTCAGCCGCAGCACAGTCAGACGCAGAGGCTGCAAGAACTACATGTCCTAGTGCTCCCTCTGCTCCAGTGCTCAAAACCAAGACTTACCAGATGCTTTATCTCATTCAAGCTACTCAGAGGATCGAGCGGAGTTTGGCAAACCTCGCACAGAACCAGAAGAGTCTTGAGAGGATTGTTGAGACAAAATTTCATGATCTGGATGTTAAGGTTACAGAGGTTCAGACCACTGTTGAGAGCCTGAAGCGTGAGGTTGATGAAGCCAAGGCACGGTCTTCCAGTGATGATGAGGAGCACCCAGGCGAAGGCATTCCGACGACCACTCAGTTCCAGAGGATGCCCAGATCAGCTGCAGTACCAGTCACTTCTAGAGCTATAGTTTCAGCTCCACCTGCTGCACCTTTAGTTGCCCCCTCGGTGCCTCTTGTTGTCTCCGCTCCTCCAGCTCAGCGGACATCACCAGAGCGCTTCGTGGATACACTTCTCTCCACTCCGACGTCTACACACACCGGCGCTGCAAGTCAAAGGACTTTACCACCTAGAGCTGCCGGAGATCAAGCCTAGAGTGACGTTTAGCTCTATACTTCTTCGAACTTTTTGGTACTTGTTGCCAAAAGGGGAGAATTAGTATAGATCATTAGGCTTCGAGAGAGTTCTTTGCTTTTATTGTTTGGTTTCTTTGAGAGATTCTTGCTACTTTGAGTTACTTTTTCTTGATGCATGTATGAGACTACTTTATTGTGTGCTTGATCATACCATACTTGGATGCTATGCTTGCTTGAATATCCATTCATATCCTATTTGTATGATCTTTCACTTGTTTGATTGGTGATGAGCGCGTATTACATTGCAATTCTACCATTTTGAGCGCTCCACCAAGATGTATGTGACATGGAAGAGTAACCCATGATCCTAATCGATTGTGCATTTGCATTCAAATGCAAATTTGTAATAATGCACAAATTTAGGGGGAGCTCTTGCTTATCACATACTTCTCAAAGCAATGATGTATTTCATTCATTATATCTTTTGTCGAAGTTTGATCTATATGTTGTCATGAATTACCAAAAAGGGGGAGATTGAAAATGCAACTAATCCCCGGGTGGTTTTGGTAATTAATTACAACATATAAGTCATTGATCTAATGCACATGGCTGGTAGATTTCAAAGAAGATCAATGATTGGCATGGCAAAGACTAGTGGATGTGGACCCCTCAAAATACAAAGGATAAAGATTGGCAAAGCTTAAAGACTCTATATTTTTGGTTAAGTGATCCAAGATCACATTGAGTTGATAGGAAAGCCAATACTATTAAAAGGGGATGATGTTTTGATCATGACTCAATTGCTCAAGTGCTTAGTCATATTGCTCCAAAACCCTCAACTACTTCACCCCTTATCTCCTATCCAAAACCCTAAATATCCATCTCGGTTGCACCAAAACATTCCCATGCAGACCCAGCGGGATGATCCCATACACTGCCATATGCCAAACCCTAATACTTCGGTGCAACCGAAATGGATCTTGGTCTCACTGAGATGGCCTGACCAAGTTTCTGTGATGAAGTTGCTTCATTTCAGAATCACCGAGATGAAACAATCGGTATTTCCAAAACAAGTTCTTGTCCTAGCCATGGCACTTCAGTCCCACCGAGTTGGTATGATCGGTCTCAGCGAAAAGACTAACGGTCAAGTCTTTTGCACTAGTTGGACACACCGAGATTTTCATGTCGGTGTCACCGAGTTGGGTCAAAGACTTGTAACGGATGTATTTTTGGTGCTGCCTATTTATACCCCTCCACCACCACCTACTCTCTAAGAGAGCCATCAGAACAAAACACAACATCCACTACTCATTTTCTGAGAAGAGAACCACCTACTAATGTGTTGAGATCAAGAGATTCCATTCCAACCATTTGAACCTTGATTTCTAGCCTTCCCTAAGTTGCTTTCCATTCGATGCCCTCTCCTACCAAAGCCAAATCTGTGACAGAGTGTTTGAGTGTTGGGGAGACTATCATTTGAAGCACAAGAGCAAAGAGTTCACCATCAACAACACCGTTTATTACCTTTTGGAGAGTGGTGTCTCCTAGATTGGTTAGGTGTCACTTGGGAGCCTCCAAGATTGTGGAGTTGAACCAAGGAGTGTGTAAGGGCAAGGAGATCGTCTACTTCGTGAAGATATACCCGGGTGGGGCTAGTCCTTCGCGGATGTAAGCCATGATGGAATATGCAAGGTTGCTTCTTCATGCGCCCTTCGTGGGTGGAGCCCTCCGTGGACTCATGCAACCGGTACCCTTCGTGGGTTGAAGTCTTCATCAAAGCGGATGTACGATAGAACCACCTATCGGAACCACGCCAAAAATCATCGTGTCTTCATTGCGTTTGAAATCTCCGATCCCTCCTTTATGTTCATATGCAAAGATTTTACTTTCCGCTACACAACTCTTAGACCTGCATGTGTAGGGTGTATTTGACTTGGTAGAATTGCTAGAACTTGCCTCCAACTAAAATTGGGAAAAGGATAACTTCTATTTTGTCAAGTAGTCAAATCACCCCCCTCTAGACATACTTTCGGTCCTACAAGTGGTATCAGAGCTTTGGTCTCCATTGCATTGGTTTCACAACCTAGGAGAGTATGGCGTCTAGTGAGGGAAACTATCACCGTAGAGGTCCATATTTTCATGGTACAAACTATGCTAGTTGGAAACATAAAATGAAAATGCATATTCTTGGTCATAACCCCGCCGTTTGGGTTGTTGTTCGTGTTGGCTTAGAAGGTGAATTCTTTGAGGATGGCAAGGAACCGGGTCGTGCAGCAACCACTAAAGAATTTAAGATGTTGCAATAAAACACTCAAGCATGGTACATTCTCTTCAACGGTTTGAGCCCCAAGGAGTTCAACAAGATTAGCCGTCTCGAGAAGGCAAATGAAATTTGGGATAATTTGGTTTATATGCACGAAGGTACCGAGTCCGTCAAGGAATACACATGGGATGTGCTTCAAAGTCGACTTGACAAGTTCAAGATGAAGGATGGTGAAGGAGTCACCGAAATGTACTCTAGGATTGCTCTCATCACAAATGAGATTGCTGGTTTAGGTAGTGAAGAGATGACCGACAAATTCATCATCAAGAAGATCCTTAGATCCTTGGATGGAAAATATGATACCGTGTGCACATTGATCCAAATGATGCCCAACTACAAAGATCTCAAGCCCACGGAAGTCATTGGAAGAATTGTTGCTCATGAGATGTCACTTAAGGATAAGGAGGAGCTCTAGAACAAGTCAAGTGGTGCATACAAAGCTTCAAGTGATGCTTCTACAACATCAAGTGACAAGCAAGTATCAAATTGTTGGAAATATGCCCTAGAGGCAATAATAAAATGGTTATTATCATATTTCTCGTTCATGATAAATGTTTATTATTCATGCTAGAATTGTATTGATCGAAAACATAAATACATGTGTGAATACATAAACTACACCATGTCCGTAGTAAGCCTCTACTAGACTACTCGTTGATCAAAGATGGTTAAGGTTCTTAACCATTCGCATGAGTTGTCATTTGATAATGGGATCGCATCATTAGGAGAATGACCTGATTGACAAGATGCAACCATAAGCTTCGCATATGATCGTATCACTTTAGTTTTTGCTACAACTTTCTTCATTAGAAGTATCTATTCCTAAGACCTTGAGATCATGCAACTTCTAGATACCAGAGGAATGCCTTGTGTGCTATCAAACTTCTCTTCGTAACTGGGTGATCATAAAGGTGCTCTACAGGTATCTATGAAGGTGTCTGTTGGGTTGGCATGGATCGAGACTGGGATTTGTCACTTCGTACGACGGAGAGATATCTCTGGGCCCTCTCGGTAATACAACATCATTAAGAGCTTGCAAGCAATGTGGTTAATGAGTTACTCATGGGATCTTGTATTACAGAATGAGTAAAGAGACTTGCCGAGAACGAGATTGAACTAGGTATGAAGATACCGACGATTGAATCTCGGGCAAGTAACATATCGCAAGACAAAGGGAATTGCATACGAGATTAACTGAGTCCTTGACATCATGGTTCAACCGATAAATATATTCATGGAATATGTAGGAACCATTATGGTTATCTAGGTCCCGCTATTGGTTATTGACCGGAGAGATGTCTCAGTCATGTCTACATGATTCTCGAACCCGTAGGGTCCGCACGCTTAACGTTCGATGACGCTAAAGTAGAATTGGTGTATGTGCATTAGTAACCGAATGTTGTTCAGAGTCCCAGATGAGATCCCGGACGTCATGAGGAGCTCCAGAATGGTCCAAAGGTAAATATTTATATATGGTAAGTCCCATTTTGGTCGGCGGAAAAGTTTCAGACATTACCGGTAGTGTACCAGGAGTGCCGAAAGTGGTCCGGGGGTCCACCGGGCAGTCCACCTTCCCTGGGGGCCCACTGTAGGGGATGCGCCTTGGCCTATATGGGCCAGGGGCACCAGCCCCAGGAGGCCCATGCGCCAAGAGGGGAGGAGGAGGAAGAGTCCTAAGGGGGGAGGCACCCCTCTAGGTTCCTTGGGGGGAGGACTCCTCCCTAGGTCCACGGCCCCTCCTTGGAGGAGGGGCTAGGGCTGCACCCCAGCCCTCCCGCTTGCCTCCGATATATAGTGGGGGAGACGGAGGGGCTAAACACACCAATTACCATGCCCAGGCGGCAGCCCTACCTCTCCCATAACTCTGTTTTCTCCTCAGATTGGCTCCGGTAGCATTTGGCGAAGCCCTGTCGGCACTGCACCACCACCATCTCCACCATGCCATCATGCTGGTTGAGATCCCATCTAGTTATCCTCTCTTTCTTGTTGGATCAAGAAGGAGGAGACATAATCGAGCTGCACGTGTGCTGAACGCGGAGGTGCCGTCCGTTCGACACTAGATTGGATTGGATCGTGATCGGATCGCGAAGAGTACGACTTCATCAACCGCGTTATATACGCTTCCGCTTTCATTATACAAGGGTATGTAGACACACTCCCCTCTCATTGCTATGCATCTCCTAGATTAGATCTTGGGTGTTCGTAGGATTTTTTTTGACTTTCATGGTTCATTCCCCATTTGTGGCATCATGAGGTAGGTCTATGCGTAGATGATATGCACGAGTAGAACACAAAGAAGTTCTGGGCATTGATGTTCAGATTGCTTACCACCCTTGTCTTATTTTGATTCGGTGGTATTGTGGGATGAAGCAGCTCAGACCAACCTTACATGTCCTCGCACATGAGACTGGTTCCACTGACTGACATGCAACTTGTATTGCATAAAAGTGGCTTTGCGGGTGTCTGTCTCTCCCACTTTAGTTAAATCGTATTTGACATAGGCGGTCCTTGTAGAAGGTTAAAAGGCAACTTGAATATCACCGTTGTGGTTTTGTGTAGATAAGAACGGTTCTTATAGTTTGCCCTAGCAGCCACATAAAATTGTAACAACAAAGTAGAGGACGTCTAACTTCTTTTTGCAGGGCATGCTATGATGTGGTATGGCCAAAACATGATGCGATATATGTTGATGTATGAGATGATCATATTTTATAATAGGTTCATGACTTGCATGTCGATGAGTACGGCAACCGACAGGAGCCATTGGGTTGTCTTTAATTTATTGTATGACCTGCGAGTCAATCATTAAATGCCTTGTAATTGCTTTACTTTATCGCTATGCGTTAGCAATAGTTGTAGAAGCAATAGTTGGTGGAGACAACCACGATGACGACATGATGATGGAGATCATGGTGTCATGCCGGTGACGATGGAGATCATGCCGATGCTTTGGAGATGGAGATCAAAAGCACAAGATGATAATGGCGATATCATTCACATATATTGATTGCATGTGATGTTTATCTTTTTATGCATCTTATTTTGCTTAGGACGATGGTAGAATTACAAGATGATCCCTTCACTAAATTTCAAGATGAAAGTGTTCTCCCTAAGTATGCACCATTGCGAAAGTTCGTCATTTTGAAGCACCTCGTGATGATCGGGTGTGATAGACTTTACGTTCACATACAACGAGTGTAAGCCAGTTTTACACATGCAAAATACTTAGGTTAAACTTGATGAGCCTAGCATGTACAGACATGGTCTCGAACATGGAGGACCAAAAGGTCGAACATGAGTCATATAGTAGATATGATCAACATGGAGATATTCACCATTGATGACCACCCCATCTCACGTGATGATCGGACATGGGTTGGTTGATTTGGATCATCTAACACTTAGACAACTTGAGGGATGCTGATTTAAGTGGGAGTTCACTAGTAATTTGATTAACTGAACCCATTGTCATGAACATAGTCTAAATTAACTTTGCAAACTTATGTTGTAGATCAATGGCTCACGCTGTAGCTCCCCTGAATTTTAATGCGTTCCTAGAGAAAGAAAAGTTGAAAGATGATGGAAGCAGCTATGCGGACTGGGTCCGTAATTTGAGGATTATCCTCACTGCTGCACAGAAGGCTTATGTTCTCAAAGCATCGCTAGGTGTGCCACCCGCGCCCGCAAATCTGGACGTTATGAAAGTCTGGCAGACTATAAGTGATGACTACATGATAGTTCAGTGCGCCATGCTTTACGGCTTAGAACCGGGGCTCCAAAGACGTTTTGAGCACCACAGAGCATATGAGATGTTCCAGCAACTGAAATTGGTATTTCAGGCTCATGCCCATGTTGAGAGGTATGACACCTCTGACAATTTCTTTAGATGCAAGATGGAGGAGAACAACTCCTTTAGTGAGAATGTACTCAGCATGTCTGGGTACTACAACCACTTGAATCAGTTGGAAGTTAATCTTCCGGATGAAGTAGCGATTGACAGAGTTCTCCAGTCACTGGCACCAAGCTACAAGGGCTTCGCGATGAACTATAATATCCAAGGGATGGAGAAAATGACCCCCGAGCTATTCGTGATGCTTAAGGCCGCGGAGGTAGAAATCAAGAAAGAGCATCAAGTGTTGATGGTAAATAAGACCACCAGTTTAAAAAATAAAGCCAAGGGAAAGAAAGGGAACTTCAAGAAGAATGGAAATCCAGTTGCCGCTCCCATGAAGAAACCCAAGGCTTGACCGAAACCTGAGACTGAGTGCTTCTATTGCGAGGGGAATGGCCATTGGAAGCGGATTTGCCCCAAGTACTTGGCAGATAAGAAGGCTGACAACGTCAACATAGGTATATTTGATATACATGTTATTGATGTGTACCTTAAAGTAGCGCCTAGGTATTTGATACTGGTTCGGTTTCTAATATTTGTAACTTGAAACAAGAGCTGCAAAATAAACGGAGACTAGCTAAGGACGAGGTGACGATGCACGTTGGAAATGGCTCTAAGGTTGATGTGATCACCGTCGGCACGCTCCCTCTACATATACCTTCAAGATTAGTTTTAAACCTAAATAATTGTTATTTGGTGCCTGCGTTAAGCATGAACATTATATCTGGATCTTGTTTATTATGAGACGGTTATTCATTTAAGTTAGAGAATAATGGTTTTTCTATATGGATAACTTCTTTTATGATCATGCACCCCTTGTGAATGGTTTATTCTTAATTAATATCAATCGTAGTGATACACATATTCATAATATTGATGCCAAAAGATGCAAGGTTAATGATAATAGTTCCACATATTTGTGGCACTGCCACTTAAGTCATATTGGTGTAAAGCGCATGAAGAAACTCCATGCTAATGGACTTTTGGAATCACTTGATTATGAATCATTTGATACATGTGAACCATGCATTATGGGCAAGATGACTAAAACCTCATTTTCTAGAACAATGGAGCGGGCAAATGACTTATTCGAAATAATACATACCGATGTATGTGGTCCGATGAGTGTTGAAGCATGATGTGGATATCGTTATGTTCTTACCTTCATAGATGATTTTTAGTAGATACCGGTATATTTACTTAATGAAACACAAGTCTGCAACATTTGGAAAGTTCAAGGAATTTCAAAGTGAAGTGGAGAATCATCGTAACAAGAAAATAAAGTCATGTAATCATGTCCTGTAAGTCATGTTGTTAGACAACGGCGAACCTACGAACTATGAAGAAGCAACGATGAGCCCGGATTCCGACAAATGGCTAGAGGCCATGAAATCCGAGATAGGATCCATGTATGAGAACCAAGTGTGGACTTTGGTAGACTTACCCAATGACCGGCAGGCCATCGAGAACAAGTGGGTCTTTAAGAAGAAGACGAACGTGGGTGGTAATGTTACCGTCTATAATGCTCGACTTGTCACAAAAGGTTTTCGTCAAATTCAAGGAGTTAACTACGATGAGACTTTCTCACCCATAGCGATGCTGAAGTCTGTTAGAATTGTGTTAGCAATTTCCGCATATTACGACTATGAAATCTGGCAGATGGACATCAAAACAACATTCCTTAACGGGTTTCTTAAGGAAGAGTTGTATATGATGCAACCAGAAGGTTTTGTCAATCCTAAGGATGCTAAGAAGGTATGCAAGCTCCAGCGATCCATCTATGGACTTGTGGAAGCATCTCGGAGTTGGAATATATGCTTTGTTGAAGTGATCAAAGCTTTCGGTTTTATACAAATTTACGGAGAAGCTTATATTTACAAGAAAGTGAGTGGGAGCTCTATAGAATTTCTAATAGTATATGTGGATGACATATTGTTGATTGGAAATGATGTAGAATTTCTAATAGCATAAATGGTTGTTTGAAAGGATTTTTTCAAAGGAAGACCTGGGTAAAGCTGCTTACATATTGGGCATCAAGATCTATAGAGATAGATCAAGACGCCTGATAAGAGTTTCACGTAGAGCATACCTAGACAAGATTTTGATGGAGTTCAAAATGGATTAGTCAAACATGGAGTTCTTACTTGAGTTGTAAGGTGTGAAGTTGAGTAAGACTCAAGGCTCGACCATGGCAGAAGAAAGAGAAAGGATGAAAGTCATCCCCTATGCCTCAGCCATAGGGTCTATAATGTATGCCATGCTGTGTACCAGACCTGATATGTGCCTTGCCGTAAGACTGGCAGGGAGGTGCCAAAGTAATCCAGGAGTGGATCACTTGACAACGGTAAAAAATATCCTTAGGTACCTAAAGAGGACTAAGGAAATGTTTCTCGGGTTTGGAGGTGATAAAGAGTTCGCCGTAAAGGGTTGCGTCGATGCATGCTTTGACACCGATCCGAATAACTCCGAGTCGCAAACCGGACACCTATACTGGAGAGATCATTTGGAATAGCTCCAAATGTAGCGTGGTAGTAGCATCTATACTATGACATAGAGATTTGCAAAGTACACACGGATCTGAATATTACAGACCCGTTGACTAAAACCTCTCTCACAAGCAAAACATGATCAAACCCCAGAACTCATTGGGTGTTAATCACATGGTGACGTGAACAAGATTATTGACCCTAGTGCAAGTGGGAGACCATTGGAAATATGCTCTAGAGGCAATAATAAAATGGTTATTATCATATTTCTCGTTCATGATAAATGTTTATTATTCATGCTAGAATTGTATTGACCGGAAACATAAATACATGTGGGAATGCATAAACTACACCGTGTCCCTAGTAAGCCTCTACTAGGCTAGCTCGTTGAACAAAGATGGTTAAGGTTTCCTAACCATAGACATGAGTTGTCATTTGATAACGGGATCACATCATTAGGAGAATGACATGATGGACAAGATTCAACCTTAAGCTTAGCATATGATCATATCACTTTAGTTTTTGCTACAACTTTCTTCATGTCAAGCATCTATTCCTAAGACCATGAGATCGTGCAACTTACGAAAACTAGAGGAATGCCTTGTGTGCTATCAAACATCACTTCATAATTGGGTGATCATAAAGGTGCTCTACAGGTATCTCTGAAGGTGTCTGTTGGGTTGGCATGGATCGAGACTGGGATTTGTCACTCTATATGACAGAGAGATATCTCTGGGCCCTCTCGGTAATACAACATCGTTAAGAGCTTGCAAGCAATGTGGCTAATGAGTTAGTCACGGGATCTTGTATTACAGAACAAGTAAAGAGACTTGACGGCAATGAGATTGAACTAGGTATGGAGATACCGACGATCGAATCTCGGGCAAGTAACATATCGCAAGAGAAAGGGAATTGCATACGGGATTAACTGAATCCTTGACATCGTGGTTCAACCGATAAAGATCTTCGTGGAATATGTAGGAACCAATATGGGCATCTAGGTCCCGCTATTGGTTATTGACCGGAGAGATGTCTCTGTCATATCTACATGATTCTCGAACCCATAGGGTCCGCACGCTTAGCGTTCGATGACGCTAGAGTAGAATTGGGATATATCATTGGTTACCGAATGTTGTTCGGAGTCCCAGATGAGATCCCAGACGTCACGAGGAGCTCTGGAATGATCCGAAGGTAAATATTTATATTTTGGAAGTCCCGTTTTGGTTGCTAGAAAAGTTTCGACCATTACCGACAAGGTACCGGGAGTGCCGAAAGGGGTCAGAGGGTCCACCTGCCCCGGGGGCCCACATCGGCTGTAGGGAGTGCGCCTTGGCCTATATGGGCTAGGGGCACCAGCCCCAAGAGGCCCATGCACCAAGAGGGGAGGAGGAGGAAGAGTCCTAAGGAGGGAAGACATCCCCCTAGGTGCCTTGGGGAGGAAGGACTTGTCGTGACCCAACACATAGCAATACACATCATACGTACGCAAAACATGCACGTATTGTTGGTACAAAATGGCATCACAACATAACTCTATGATGCAAAGTATTTTATTTAAGAGGCCCTGAAGAGCCATAGATAACATGATATTACAAACATGGGTCTCATGACCCAACTTACAAAGTCATACAAAGAACAAGCGGAGGCATAACCTGTCTGAGTACAGACAGCTGAAATGAAAGAAGGCTAGAGAACCTCTCTATCTAGAAGACCCTCCAAAGGAACCAGCCCTCTGTCTGGGATTCCCAAGCTAATCGGTCAGCGTCGAACTCATCGCAGGAATCTAAAGTGAGAAAGAGGTCTCCTCTGCAAAAACATAAATTAAGCAAACATGAGTACAAATGTACTCAGCAAGACTTACATCAGAACTAACTACATATGCATCAGTATCAACAAGGGGGTGGTGGAGTTTAACTACAGCAAGCCAGCTTTGACTCAGTGGCTATCATCTACTACGACTACCAGTATTTTCTTTGAGGTGAGAAAGTGCACACGAGTCCACATATTCACCATACCAATACACCACTATGGATCCGCTCCCGTCTCCCTACGAGAAGGCCATCCATAGCACTCACACTTATGTTGTGCATTTTAGAGTATCCATTTCCAGTTATCTATGAACAATGTAAGCTTTCCAAGTAGTCCATATCTGAGGACGCGACTATCCGAATAGATCATTAACCCTGCAGGGGTGTACTTCTTCACACACGCTCTCACCACTTACCACCATGTACACGTCATATATCTCGGCAACCTTCAAGCGGAAGACTGGCGAGGGTGTCGGCCACGACCTGACTAACCACACAAGACTGTAGTCCGGGTTTATCACCTATTTGAGGTTGTATCCGCAAGGGAAATCCGACCAAGGTTTCTATCACGGCCCCAAACGATGAGAGGAGGGTTCCCAAGAGCATCATTCGGGTGTCATCGTGGTACACCGTGCCTCGATGTCTCTACTGCATCATAGCCCAAACCTAGGGCCAGCTCTACGCATGGCCTCTAACACATCCTACAAACACTAGAAACTAGTTGCAACTCCTGGACAAAGATCAAGACGATTAATAAGTTGAGAGGGTTAATTAAGTATCCCAATGCGTGGTAGTAGCTTTATTGGATCACAAACATGGAACTCGGTTCCTGAGGACGGTCCCAATGAGACAACCCACCATGTACTCCTACATGGCCTCTCATCGCTACCTTTACCAAATCGTGTTCACACACTTAGCTCTCAACAGTAGGACATGATCACCACCATTCCAATCCATCCCAGATGAATCAAACCTGACACGGCTCTAAGCATAGCAGGCACAACAAGCAAGCATGAATGAGTAGGCACATCATGGCCCAAACAACTCCTAGTCATGCTAGTGGGCTTTACTAATTACTGTGGCAAAGACAGGTCATGCAGAGGAATGGGTTCAACTACCACAACATGTAATAGTTGAATCATTGTTGTGCTAATGCAATAAAAGAATGCAAGAGCGAGAGAGTGGGATTGTATCGGAATGCTCAAGGTGGTTTGCTTGCCTGGCACTTCTGAAGACAGTAAAGCTCTTCATCGGTGTCAATGATCACAATGTCGGAATCATCTTCTACCGAGAAGGAACAAATACCGGCAAACAAAGAAGGAACACAATCAATGCAATGCACAATCAAATGAATAACATGACAAATTAAGGTACTTAATTGAGCTAATGCAACAACAAGTCATTTTAGTTGAAATGGAATTCAAAAGTACATCAAATTCCAACTCCAAACCTATTATCAAATTTACCCTAATCGTTTTATCCTAAATAGCAAGGTTAACTTGCTCAAACATGCATGAAATGGCATAAACAGATTCTTCATATTTTTCTGATCATTTTTCATATATAAATTATTTCATTTAGAGTTATAGTTGAATTTCTATGATTTTTAGAAGTTTTAAACATTTTTTGGAATTTTCAGATTTATTTCTAAATAAGAAAATCCCAGCAAATGTATTTATGATGTCAGCAGTGTGTCATCCTTGCGTCAGCAGGTCAACGGGGTCAACCGGGTCAAACCTGACCGGTGGGGCCCACTGGTCAGTGACATAGTGACTAAAAGGTTTAGTTATAACCTAAGTAAAATTAGCAGGGGTTAATTAGCATGTGGGGCCCACATGTTAGTGTCAATGGTGTTAATTAAGTTTAATTAAAAACTTAACAAAAGTTAGCATGGGCTGGGACCCACTTGTCATGATTCAGTGGGGTGGTTAGGCACTAACTAAACCAGGGTTGGCCGGGGTTTAGTCGCCGGTGAGGTGTCGAGGCGGCGGATGACGTCGGATATTGTCCTTCAACGACCATTAGCACGACGGAGTGGCTCTACGCGAAGCGCAGGCTCTCGTGCATCCATCGGTGCAAGCCACAGCAGCTGAGGTGGTCCAGGTCGGACCGCGATGTCTTGTTCGGCGGCCGGAGCTCGAACGTTGGCGGGAATGACACTACAGTGCACAAGAGAGCAAGGCGAGCAGTTCTATGGCATCCTGGGAGCACATTGAGCACAATGGGGTGCTCAGCTGCGAGCTATAGCGGCTGTGGCCATGTGTTGTAGGGTGAAACCCTAAGATGGATCTTTTCACACAAGGAGGGAGGAAAGGATGAACACCAAGAACACAAAGAGGAATTCACTCCAACAAAACCCAATCACACATCTACTAGAATAGCAAACACATAGATCCACATGAATACATGAACAATCAAAGGAAACAAGCACTAGGTAGAGTTCTTCCCACTCCTAAGAGATGAGGTCTTGAGGATGATAATCTTCTCCAAGAGGAGGTCTTCAAATTCACAAGTGGATCCTCTCCTAAGATGCCTTGATCTCCAATGGAGGGGATAGAAGGAGCAAAGCTCACAGATATCTCATATATGTCTTTGCTAACCCTAAACATAACCCTAAGTACGAATTATATAGGCTTGGGGAGGTAGGAGATGAAGTGGATGCGAAGTGGAGGCCCAACAGCAATCTCAGCCGCTCATCCGGTAGGGCTCGAGCGCACGGGGTAAGTTGGGCCCGTGCGCACGGGGGTCCCATGTGCACGGGGTGCTACAGCTGTAGCTCCCTGTGTAGCCCGTGGGCACGGGGTCTCGGGGGCCCGTGCGCACGGGGTCTCGGGGGCCCGTGCGCACGGGGTGGCTTGGGGCCTTCTGTCCAGATTCTTGTGGACTCCTTCCTCCTTGGCGACTTGGGGTGCTTCTCCTTGGACTTGGTGGTGCTCCTCAGCTGCTTGGAAGTGTCCCTCTTCGTACCTAAGTACACACAACACATTTTGATGAGGTAGCACCCAAGTCCTGTTTGTGTGCATATGCATGTCAAGTAGGAAGGAGTTCACCTCGGTTTCCATTGCACGTGCTCGAGCTCTTGTCATGGGTCCATGCGGTGCTTGTCGTGTTGGTGTAGAGTCCATGGGGATGATGGAAGGATGCTCCGCATCATCTTCCCCCCTTGGGAGAGATCCGTCCACGGATCGTGATCTTCATCACCATGGTACCTGGCCAAGTCTTTGACGTTGAAGATGTCGCTTACGTTGTACTTGTCGCATGGGATGTCAATCTTGTAAGCGTTGTCATTGTAGCGTGCTAGCACCTTGAAGGGTCCATCGGCTCGTGGTAGTAGCTTTGACTTGTGCTCGTTGGGGAAGCAGTCCTTGCGAAGATGAAGCCATACGAGATCTCCCAGATGGAACGCCATTGGTGTCTTGTTGATGTTGAGCTTGGTGGTGATGCGATGTTCTTGACGTTCGATCATTGCCCTTGTATCTTCATGCATCTTCTTGAGAAAGCTTGCCCTTGCACTTGCATCCATGTTTGCGCGTTCTTGGAGTGGAAGAGGTAGAATGTCCAATGGGGACAATGGGTTGAAGCCGTAGACAACCTCGAAGGGGGACTTGCCGGTAGCAGAGTGTCAAGCTCGATTGTAGGCGTACTCGGAGATGGGTAAGCACTCCTCCCACTCCTTGATGTTCTTCTTTATCAACACGTGTAGGAGAGTAGATAGCGTCCGGTTGGTGACTTCCGTTTGGCCATCGGTTTGTGGATGATATGCCGTCGAGAATAGTAGCTTGATGCCGAGCTTGGTGCATATTGTCTTCCAAAAGTAGCTTAGGAACTTGATGTCGCGGTCTGATACAATGGTTCTTGGTACTCCATGCAACCTCAAGATTTCCCTACAAAAGAGATTTGCAACATGTGAAGCATCGTCTATCTTGTTGCATGGGATGAAATGTGCCATTTTTGAGAATCGGTCCACAACAAGAAAGATGGAATCCTTTCCATTTTGAGTCCTAGGCAAACCAAGCACGAAATCCATACTAATATCTTCCCATGGTTGCTATGGAATTGGAAGTGGCATATGTAAACCATGAGATTTTGCTTTTGACTTAGCTTTGCAACATGTAGAGCAACGGTTGGTGAAGCGTGCACATCATGGAACATCTTTGGCCAAAAGTACTTGAAGTAGAGTGTGGCAAAGGTCTTGTTATGCCTGAAATGTCCCATAAGTCCTCCGCCACGAGCCTCTTGCAAAAGTAACAAACGAAGCAAAGACTCGGGTATACAAAGTTTGTTAGCGCGCATAAGGTAGCCTTTCTTGAGATAATAGTTCTCCCAACAAGTATGAGCAATACATTTGGCATAAGGAATCGCAAATGTAGGATCATGTGCATAAAGATCTTTAACATGCTCAAAGCCAATGACATTCAACTCAAGTTGAGTAACTAATATGCATATGCGGGAAAGAGCATCCGCCACTACATTTTCTTTACCCTTAATGTACTTGATCACATAAGGAAAAGATTCAATAAATTCACTCCATTTAGCATGCTGTTTATTCAACTTGGTTTGACCTTTAAGGTACTTCAGTGTCTCATGATCGGCATGTATGACAAATTCGTGTGGGCGAAGATAATGCTCCCAAACATGCAATACTCGCACTAAAGCATATGATTCTTTGTCATAGATGGGATAGTTAAGTTGAGCACCGGATAGTTTTTCACTAAAGTATGCAATGGGTCGCTTTTCTTGCATCAAAACTCCACCAATTCCGTTACCACTAGCATCACAATGAACCTCAAAAGTTTTGTTGAAATTAGGCAATGCAAGAATTGGGGCATGTGTAAGCAAAGATTTGAGCTCATCAAATGCGGTAGATTGCAAGGGTCCCCAAACGAAGGGTGCATTCTTTTTACTCAAAGCATGCAACGGTGCGGCAATAGTGCTAAAATCTTTCACAAAGCGACGATAAAAACCCGCTAGACCAAGGAAACTACGCACTTGTTGCAAATCAGTGGGTTGTGGCCAAGTTTTAATTGCTTCAATTTTAGACTCATCTACATGAACACCCTTTGAAGACGCAACGAAGCCCAAGAAAACAATCTTGTCAACTCCAAATGTGCATTTTCCCATATTAGCATAAAGTCGCTCTTTTCTAAGAGTTTGCAAAACGGCTCTAAGATGATTTACATGCTCTTTCAGGGATTTGCTAAACACAAGGATGTCATCAAAGTAGACCACAACAAACACACCAATATAAGGATGAAGCACATAATGCATAACACACATGAAAGTACCGGGTGCTTCGGATAACCCCATAGGCATAACTAACCACTCATACAAACCAAAATTTATTTTGAAAGCGGTTTTCCATTCATCCCCTTCTTGTATGCGGATTTGATAATAACCACTTTTAAGATCAATTTTTTAGAAAATAGTGGCACCGCTAAGCTCATCTAGCATATCATCAAGGCATGGAATGGGATGCCTATATCAAACTGTGATAGCATTGATGGGTCTACAATCGAAACACATGCAAAAGATACCTTCTCTTTTTGGCACAAGAATGACCGGTATGGCACAAGGACTCAAACTTCCACGCACATGTCCATGGTCTATGAGATGTTGGACTTGCCTTTGTATTTCTTTGGTTTCTTCGGGGTTGACGCGGTATGGTGCCTTGTTAGGAAGAGGTGCGCCGTGGATGAGGTCGATCCAATGTTCGATGCGACATAGAGGAGGAAGACAGGGAGGTAGCTCATCGGGAAAGACATCCATGAATTCCTGCAACAAATCAGACAACACTAGAGGAAGAGGATTAGGAGTGTTAGTCTTTGCCACCTCATCTTTGCACACTAGGACATAGTGGATGACACTCGATGGGTTCTCACACACTTCTCTCATCTCTCTTTTTGTGGCTAGGAGGACCAAGTTTTTCTCTCTTGGCGAAGAGTCACTTAATTTGGGCTTGTGGCGCTCACTCTCTTTGTGGTGGTTCACTCTCTCACTAGTCTCTCCACGATGGGTGGATGCTTGCTTGTCGGCGATCACTTGGCTTGGCGACATAGGTCGTAGCACGTACTCCGTTCCCTTCATCTTGAAACTATAGTGGTTTGTTCTCCCGTTGTGGATGACACCGCGGTCGAATTTCCAAGGTCTTCCCAAGAGAAGATGACACACGGACATAGGAACCACGTCACACTCAATGGTGTCCTCGTAGGCGCCGATCTTGAAAGAAACGTGCACGGTGTGCTCCACTTGAATTGTGTCGGAGTCGCTAAGCCATTGGACCTTGTAGGGGCGAGGGTGCTTCTTCTTGACCAATTGCAGCTTGGAACATAGCTCGTCACTTGCCAAGTTGTGGCAACTTCCTCCGTCGATGATGACTTTCATGGAGCGCCCGTTGATGCCGGCCTTGGTGTGGAAGATGTGACACCTTTGGTCTTCGTCTTGTTGGTGTTGAAATATCAATACCTTGGAGACCACGAGAGCGGGACTTGAATCATTGTCACAATAGACTTGAGCATCTTCTTCTTCGTTCACTTGACGGTGCATGGCGACGTGCTCGAGAGCTTCCATCTCATCTTCACTCATGGAGTCATACGTGCCATCATCATTGGCGATCATGGTTCACTTGTTGATGCATTGGAAAGACTTGTGTCCATGGCCACCACATGTGAAGCACTTGAGAGAACTTTTCTTGACGGGATCGTCCAGTGGTTCCGATGAAGAAGAGGTCTTGTTCTCATATTTGCTTGCCGGAGGACGATTCGAGGAAGGCGTCATTTGCTTGCAACTTGACTTGTCGCCGGTACTTGGTGATGCTCTAGTCGAGGTAGGAGGTGTCGAAGTCGTAGTAGAGGTAGCTTGAGTGTATGAGCTGTAGGTCTTGGATGAGTACTTGGCGTATTTTAAGTCTTCTTGCACTTGTTGCTCCGCCTTGGTTGCTTGATGAACTAGCTCAAGAAGGTTGGAGTAGGGTTGGAAATCAGCAATCTTCCTTATTGGGTGGTTGAGGCCGTTCAAGAAGCGTGCCATTGTTTTCTCATCATCCTCTTTGACATTGGCTCTTATTATGGCAATCTCCATTTCTTGATAGTATTCTTCCACCATCTTCATGCCTTGTTTGAGAAGTTGTAACTTCTTGAAGAGATATCGGATGAAGTATGTAGGCACGAGGTGAGCGCGCATGACATCCTTCATTTGTGTCCAAGTTGCGATGGGTGGCTCATCCTTCTCATGACGTTGCTCGATCACTTGTTCCCACCAAATGAGGACGTAGTCTTGAAACTCGAGAGATCCATGGCAATCTTCTTTTCCTCGTCGTAGTTGTGAAGATGGAATATCTTGTCGACTTTCAATGCCCATGAGAGGTACTCCTCGGGATCATTGCTTTCGGAGAACTTGGGCATGGTGAAATTGAGCTTGCCGTAGCGGAGTTCTTCATCATAGTGATGATGTGGATGTCGCTCTTGGCGTGGAGGAGGGTCTTCAAGCACTCGATCCGCTTGTTGGCGCTCTTGGCGTGGAGGAGGGCGTGGCATATGTGCCCAGTTTCGCCTTTCTTTTTGTTCTTCATGTCGGGCGGCTTCTTCTTGTCGTGCTTGACGAAGTTCTTCCTCTTGCTCACGTACTTGATGGTTGCGTTGGGCAATGACTCGAGTGGACTCCCGGAGTGCATCTTGAGCCGCTTGAGCTTGAGCTTCACGGCTTTGTTGCTCTTGCCGGATTGCATCGCCATCTTGAGATGCTTGACGTGGACGATGTGGAGGTAGATCGTGCTCCATAGCTTCTTGTTGTTGGCGTCTCGCTTGCTCATGTGCTCGAACTAGGTCTTGTAGCCCATTGCCATGGAAGGGATTTTCTTGAGCTTGGCGATCTTGAGTAGGACGAGCTCGAGGAGGAGGACTTGCATCGGAAGAAGAGTATGACGATGAGTGGCGACTTGAGTGGCGCCGTCTTGGAGAAGAGGTTGAGGAAGACGCGTGGCTCACTATCATGTTGCAGAATTCTTCCATTTGTTTGGAGAGCTTGGCGTCGAGGTAGTCCCTCTGTCTTGCTTCCAATTGCCGAAGGTCGGTGGCAAGTTGCTCGATGCGATCACTCAAAGCTTCACTCTCTTGATGTAGAGCTCGTTGTGCGATGAAGAAGTGATTCTTGGTGACGAAGTCGCGTTCGTCATCTTGATCCTCGAAGAGAGGGTTCGCCGAAGAAGAAGGCCTATCCATCATGTGGAAGTGGTGGTGAGTAGGAAATGAGAGAACAAAACCAAAGTTACCTTTTTCTAAGATTGTGGATGTATCAAGTATGATCCCATGTGATGCTATAATAGGAGAATTGGTACTGGGTTTTGTTTCTCACACCTACAAGTAAATGGCTTATGGAGAAGCCCGGTTAGGAAGTGGCACAAATAATTCAAGCAAATGTTAGTCAAGATGCCAATTTTTTTGAAAAGATGCACAAATTGCAAGTAAGACAAATAGATCAAACCCAAGGATATCACTAGGAACACACACACGAAAGATAGATGGGATCCGCACAACCAAGGAATGAGCTCTAGGAGGTGGAACCACGGGAATGCTCGTGTTGTACGGATACTAGAGAGACGCTAGCTCTATTGCTCTAATGGGCTAGATACGCTAGTGCACCAACCTAAGAGAGAAACGGGTCGTCTACTATCCCAAGTATGCTTATGGGTGTATGAACAAAAATGATGACACTATGGTATGAGGGTCAATGCAATTGCTTACAAGCTCTTTGCTTCTCTTCTCTTTCTTTTGCTTAAAAGCTTTTTTTGACTATCCCACAATGCTTGATATGCGAGCCACAATGCGAGGTAACAAGTAGTATATGCACGGGAGAGACGTAACACTAATGGTGCACTAAAAGCGTGACCCGACAATTCTCAACTTGGTAGTCTCGATTGGTAAGCTATGCAAAAGAGGCTCGAGGCTATCAAGGTAATGGCAAGGGTAAGACAATGGTGTCGTCGAGGTTACTGTCCTTGCTTACAGTTGGTATGAAGATGGAGTGATCGATGTCGACGTGGATCCGAGTCGATGACGAGTGGCAGTGATGATGAAGACAAATAGCGCCTAAGTAGCCGAAACACCTTAGGACACTTGAGAGCCGCAACTCCGAAACTCAAACACTCACAAGAAGTATATGCGGAAGATCAAATGTGGTGGTGGAAAGGCAAAATGGAGGAAAAAGGAAACAACCGAACTGCTCTGTATGGTCCGTGCGCACGGGGTAAGTGATGCCCGTGTGCACGGGGTCCCGATGGCCCGTGCGCATGGAGCATTCTGCGAGCAGATGAACAGCTTCTGATCCGTGAGTATTTCGCAAATTTCGGCCAAAATCGATGGATGAAATTTTGTGGAAGGTGGTGGGGGGGGGGGGGGGGGGGGTAGATCCACTTGTCAAACACCCAATTCGTGGATCAAATCAACCAAATCTCACAAGAACCAACAAATTGCAAGAAGAATTTTGGGGCTATTTTTGGTGGGGATTTTTGAATTAGGACGAAAAACAACAAAATCTAGCGAGAAAGTGGGGGGTAGGGACTCCAAGATGTGAATCAACCTTGCTCATGATACCAAGATGTTGTAGCATGAAACCCTAAGATGGATCTTTTCACACTTGGAGGGGGAAAAGGATGAACACCAAGAACACAAAGAGGAATTCACTCCAACAAAACCCAATCACACATCTACTAGAATAGCAAACACATAGATCCACATGAATACATGAACAATCAAAGGAAACAAGCACTAGGTAGAGTTCTTCCCACTGCTAAGAGATGAGGTCTTGAGGATGATAATCTTCTACAAGAGGAGGTCTTGAAATCCACAAGTGGATCCTCTCCTAAGAGGCCTTGATCTCCAGTGGAGGGGGTAGAAGGAGCAAAGCTCACATATATGTCTTTGCTAACCCTAAACATAACCCTAGGTACGAATTATACAGGCTTGGGGAGGTAGGAGACGAAGTGGATGCGAAGTGGAGGCCCAACAGCAATCTCAGCAGCTCATCCTGTAGGGCCCATGCGCACGGGGTAAGTTGGGCCCGTGCGCACGGGGTGCTACAGCCGTAGCTCCCTGTGTAGCCCGTGGGCACGGGGTCTCGGGGGCCCGTGCGCACGGGGTAGCCTGGGACCTTCTGTCCAGATTCTTGTGGACTCCTTGTTCCTCCTTTGGCGACTTGGGGTGCTTCTCCTTGGACTTGGTGGTGCTCCTCAGCTGCTTGGAAGTGAACCTCTTCGTACCTAAGTACACAGAACACATTTTGATGAGGTAGCACCCAAGTCCCGTTTGTGTCCATATGCATGTCAAGTAGGAAGGAGTTCACCTCAGTTTCCATTGCGTGTGCTCGAGCTCTTGTCATGGGTCCACGCAGTGCTTGTCATGTTGGTGTAGAGTCCATGGGGATGATGGAAGGATGCTCCGCATCACCATGGCGGCGCCATGACCGGCGGAGCGAAGCTCTCTGGCGCGGTGGCTAAGCTAGCTAGGGGAGGCAAATGAGCTTGGGGAGAGAGGGGAAACGTTCAGGGGCTCACGGGGAGTCGGATGGAGGTGAAGGCAAGGTCGAGGGCACGTTAGCTTCCGTGAATCAATGGTGATGATCGATGACAGTGGAGGAGGAAGACGAGCTCGTTGGTGGCGGAGCAACACTTCCTGAGTTGCTCGGCTCGGTGGAGAGGACGAGGAGGACAACGCGGAGCTCGTGGGCACTACGGAGAGGCAAGGGGGTGGCTGTGGCTGCGGCGAACAACGTTGGTGGTGCTCGAGCATATGAGGGAGAGGGCACCAGGGGAGGGGGAGAGAGAACCGGACAACTCTGGGGGGCCGCGTGGCATCTTCAAGGGAGGCTGGGGCTAGCGGGCAGAGTGGAGGTGGCACGGCGCGTGCTCGCGCGCGTCGGTTGCTACTTGTAAACTGCGTTGGAATTTCCCCGAAGAGGAAAGGATGATTCAGTACATTAGAGATAAGTATTTCCCTCAGTTCAGAACCAAGGTTATCAATCCAGTAGGAGAACCACGCAACACCTCGTTAGTAGCACCTGCACACAAATAACAAATCCTAGCAACCCAACGTGAAGAAGGGGTTGTCAATCCCTTGGCGGTTACATGCAAGATAAAATTATGTAGTAATCGATAGATAGATTGAACAAAAATACAAAATAAAATAATTAAGGTCCTGTTTGATAGCAAAGTATTTTCTACGTATTTCGAGAATACTATAGTTTTTCAGATTACCACAGTTTTATTTACAATGAGCTGTTTGGTTGCCCCCAAAAACTATGATTTTAATACTACAATATTTGCCAAAACACTGTTTTTTCTCTATATTATAAAAAGAACCCAAGACCTCTTTTTTTTAAAAAAATAGAGTAGACGAAAAGAACGACGTCGCACATCATCAACTTCTCCCTGCTGACTCGCCTCCCTCTACAAAAATTATTCGCGGCCGCCGCCCTATGCTCTTTGTAGATGCCGTCGCATGTCGTTCAGCTACGCTTGTGTTGGGATGGACAACTCGCTGCTGCTGCTGCATGTAGGCCTCTCTCCATGGCTCGTTGTTGTCCCATCTGCTACCTGTGCAGCTCCGTCGCAGAAGCGGAAGAAGGCCATGCCGCCAGTCCTCGTGCAGCTCTGCCGCTTGGTTAACCATCGGCTACGCCGTGCTGCCGAGCGGCCTTTTTGGTCATGGCCATTCAACGGAGTTCACTTAGTGCAAGCTTTATTTCTTATGCATGATGATGGTAACACGCTGTTCTATCGCCATGCGCATGGCCGTTCTTTGGCCAATCACTTTGCTGCATGCAACGGCTAGCTTTGCTGGAAAAGCAGACGTGTTTGCACTGTTAACGCTGCAACTGATTTTACGTCGTTGCGTCAAACAGGTCGTGTGTATTGTCAATACTACAAAATACTCTGTTTTGTCAAAACCATGGTATGTTATACCTACATGCTAAATTACTGTGGTTTGTTGATACTTTAGTTTTTACAATACTTTACTATCAAACATAGCCTAAGATAAAATTGCAGCAAGGTTTTTGTAGGATTTTTAGTATGTTAAAGGTAGACCTGGGGGCCATAGTTTTCACTACAGGCTTCTCTCTTGAAAATAGCAAACGGTGGGTAAACAAATTACTGTTGGGGAGTTGATAGAAAAGAAAATAATCATGATGATTTCCAAGGCAATGATCATGTTTATAGGAATCACGTCCGAGACAAGTAGACTGACTCCTGCCTGCATCTACAACTATTACTCCACACATCGACCGCTACCCAGCATGCATCTAGAGTATTAAGTTCATAAAGAATGGAGTAACGCCTTAAGCAAGATGACATGATGTAGGCAAAGTAAACTAAACCCCATCTTTTTACCCTTAATATCAATGATACATATGTGTCATGTCCCCTTCTTTCACTAGGATTGAGCACCGCAAGATCAAATCCATTACAGAGCACCTCTCCCATTGCAAGATAAATCAATCTAGTTGGCCAAACCAAATCAATTTATCAGAGAGAAATACGAAGCTATAATAACCATGCATATAAGAGTTCAGAGAAAACTCAAATAATATTTATGGATAATTTGATCATAAACTCACAATTCATCGGATCCCAACAAACACACCGCAAAAAGTGATTACATCGAATACAACTCCAAGAACATCGAGGGGAACATTGTACTAAAGATCAAATAGAGAGAAGAAGCCATCTAGCTATTCACTATCACCACAAAAAAAAGACACATCCATGACATTTTGGCCCGAACGAAAACATTTTCTGTCATGGTTATGACACTTCTATGATGATAACTATGACAAAACCATGTATCATCATAGATGTGATGGGCTCCTGCTTCTATGACAAAAAATCATGACAGAAAATGGGCTTTTTGTCCTGGGCGGGCCGGGGACGCACCTACATGACATTCTTTGGGCCGTCCATGACGGAAAAAATCAGGGTAGAAGTGAGGGCGAGGAAAATATTGGGGAGTTCCTGGTTACGGTGGGTGGTCGGGGCCGAGCGATGCACTGTGATTTGCACATTTCTCTCGTGTACGCGCATGTGTGCGAGGCGTTGGCTAACTGAACCCGAACAATCGCACTAGCTATGTCACTGAACCCGAGCGATCGATCCCTTGGCTTTTAACTGAACCCGAGCGATTCCTTCGCTACTAACTGAACCCGAGCGATTCTTTCGCTACTGCTGCTAACTGAAGCTAATGGAACCTGCCTCTTGATGAACAGTGACTATTGTTGGGGGTTGTGACACCCTGATTTTTGGCAACCTTTTCTTTTCAAACTTTTCTTGGTTTTATCCGAATTTGAATGATTTTGAACCCCTTTTCATTTGGACTTGGACATGTTTGAATTCTTCCCAAGTGATCCAAAGTCTCATCACCTTGCCAAAACTCTGCCAAGTACCTCAAGAACCCAAATCCCAATTTAAATCATTTCCAATAACTCTTTTCTTTTATTTGGGAATTTAGGGCATTACTATGGGTTATGAAGCAACCTATAGTTTGGATGCTCAGAAAATTCTCAAATAATTCCTAAAAATCTTTTGGACTATATCTTGCTCCAACACCCAAAAATATTCCATAAAATATTTCATATACTTTGCAAAATAATTCCTTTTCTCTCCTGGTCAGAATGGACCATTGTGAAGGAAGTGCATGTTTGGGTTGTCCAATTGCTACCAAATTTTTACAGCATGAAGACAACTCCAAATCATCACTCTCCACCAATTTTCAGCACCTCAAGATCAACCATGTGAACAGTACTTTAAATGACAGATTCAGACCAGAATTGTGCTTCCTACATGAACTACCTTCATTTCTTCTCCAAATGACTTCATGTTTGGCCAGTTTGTTGTTCATTCAACGTGGATCACACCAGACATCTCTCTTGGCTTTAGATCAACATCATCCAAGCTCCAGAACCTCCCCAACATTTCTGTCAGAACCTGTAGATGATTGCATCTCTCAGTTCTGCTCGTATCTTGCCAAACCAAGTGCTCAGGTGAGGTGAACCATCGGCGGTCGACACGCCAGACAACATTTGCCAGACCAACGTGGCCACTAGACACGAGCTACCGTGGTGAGCACGGCGCTGGCACGCTTGTCGCCGCGCTCTGCGTCGCGCCCGGCTTGGGTCGCGTTGGAGTCGAAAGCTCGTGCAGCATGGAGTTGTCTGAGCATGCCGACTACCCTCCCGGGTGACACGTAGGCCATCTGGACCCTTCGCCTGCGCCGGAGATGCCCTCGCCGGCCGTCGCATCATCGCCGCCCTGTTCTGCCCATGCTGCCACAGTATTGCGGCGCCGTCGTCTTCCTCCCGTGTCGTCTCCTCCGCATTTAAAGCTTCTGCCCTCATCCATCACCTCGCCCATGTTGAGCCAGCCAGCGCGGTGTACGAGCGCCGATGCCATGGCCCGCATCGACGAGCTTCGGGAGAGCTCGCCGCCCGCCTCCTCCTGGCTATAAATAACCCTGCCCGGCGCTGCCAAGCTCCTCACCCAACTCCTCCTCCCCCATAGCCATAGCCAGCAGCAGCAATCGAGGCAGAGAGGCCTCTGGCCTCGAGCTCGATCAGAGCTCCGCCGCCAATCCCCTCTTCCCCGCCAGCCACCTCCAGCCCTCCTCTGCCTCATCCAAGAGCACAATTGTGATCAGTAGGCTTCCGTAGTGCTTCCCGAGCCCTCTTCCCGTCCTATTGCCGTCGGAATCGTCGAGTTCATCGACCACCGTAACTGCAGTCCGCCGGAGACGAAGGGGGCGACGCCGTCCGTCCACCTCCGGCTAAGCTGCGGGTACATGAAGGACCACCGCTCGACGCCCGATCCGTTCCACCCATTCCCGAGCCCTCTCGCCGTCGGGATCGCCGGCAACGCTCGCCGGTGAGCCGCCCCCTCCCCTGTTCCCTCCCCTCTCTCTGTTTTAAACCGAGCTGGGGCCACCGTCAGCCACTGTGGCGAAGCGGTAAGTGGTGGCGCCCGGGCTAAATTACGCCTTCGACGTGGCCGTTTTTCTTTTCTTCAAAATTGATTTTTATTAACAGAGTTAAACAGGAACTTTGAATATTAATAACTTTTAACAGAAAGGTCCAAATGACCTGATTCTTTTTGCATTGTGTTCATAATTGAGTTCTTTATTTTTCCACCAAGTTTGGTATTTTTCCAACACTCACAAAATTGTTGGTGAATAAAAAGGCCTTATGTGACATTTTCTTTTGCTATTTGAAAATACTTTCAGAAGGAGATTCTTGTGGATTTAAAGACCAGGAGTTTCTGAACAACCCAACTGATCAAGGCAAGCCAGGACATCCATATTATGAGGCATTTCATAGCATTGCATAATTCATATGCATTTCTTGCATTTTAATTAACCTAGCTAATTCCAAGACAATATTTCAAATGCTTAATGTGACCAACTAAGTTACTTGTTGAAATAACCTTGATGGCTAAGTTGAACTTAGTTGGTTGATCATGAGTCACCTGTCCGGGCTTACTCGTGCAGCCACATTCGCCGGTATGGGACGGCCTTGGCTTGGTCTGGCTACATGCTCTTTCACCGGTACCTCCAAAGAGGGAGGGTTATGCGTGCGTGCTGCCCTGATCAGGTAGACGGCGATAACCCTGTGAGCCTAGTTGAGTTGTTTGCCGGCGTCCCCGTTTGGGACAGTTTAGTTAGGCCACGACGGTGGCAGGTGTCACGGGGTGACATGGGGCCACCCAAGGCTTGACTCCGGGGGAGTGCGATTGCTGGGGGTACAATGAAAGAGTCACGGGACAGACATGTTTCGTTGGAGCAATGCTGGTCCACCCGAATGGGATCACGAGGTCAGTGCTCCATAGTGTGGGTAAAGTGCGCAACCTCTGCAGAGTGTAAAAATCTATTCGAATAGCCGTGTCCACGGTATTGGATAGCCCGACCAGACCTCTCTAGGTGATCAACCGTAATAACTGTAGTAATGATGGAAGAACTTGTCTTTTGAGCGGAAGTACTCGTTGGTATCGAGTATTCTGAGGGTTGTGAGGCAACCCGGAGATGAGTAAGTTGGTAACAGTAAGTGAATCACCTGGAGTTTAACCTGTTCATTGCTATGCTATTACTTGCTGCATATTTGGTTGTCATGTGCTTGCGAGTACATTCAAAGTACTCACCTGGCGTATCATGCCAGATGCAGGAGAAGACTAAGACGGAGGTCCTGAGGTCCTTGTTGCGATGCCTAGGATGTGTCCACAGCAGTGTCCCTGTGGATGGAGTCTCTATCATGTTCCGCTACGCTGTAGTCTTTCGCTGTAGTGTTCAGTAGTAGTGCCGAGGCCCTGATGTGTTGGATAAATAATGTAGATATTGACGTAGCACTAGATGTGCTTTTGGCCTTGATGATCATGTAATATATGTGAGCCTGTACCGACTATTATCAATAAAGTCCAGCCATGTTCTGTTCCAAGTTGTTGTGTGTTTCCAGAAGACATGATCTCTGGGTTGGAAACACGGGTAAACCGGTCCTCTGAGCCGGGGTGCCACAGGGGTTGGATGAACAGGACCCCGTGGTAGTCGGCCGTTGCCACTGGATGAACAGGACCACCAGGTGGCTGCCACACCCGAGCCGGTTGGGGGTGGATGAACAGGACCCCGTGGAGGGCCGGTTGAACAGTAGCCGGTGGAGGCTGGATGAACAGTAACCCATGGATGAATAGTAGCCCGTGGAGGCAGGAGGAAGACGCGGTGGACGAACAATAGCAGGTGGAGGCTGGAGGAAGTCGACGATGGATGAATAGTAGCCCATGGAGGCTGGAGCGAGGCAGTAGATGGTGGATGAACATTAGCCCGTGGAGTCCCGTTTTGCGGTACGCCACACCCCTCCCGATGAACAGGACCCCGTTTCGACCGTAGGCGCTCCAACACAAGTCTGTTTCCTCCGTTTTGCGGTACGCCACAGCCCTCCCGATGAACAGGACCCTGTTTCGACCGTAGGCGCTCCAACACAAATCCGTTTCCTCCGTTTTGCGGTACGCCTGACCCTTCCCGATGAACAGGACCATGTTTCGACCGTACACGGTCGAACAGAAGGCCGTTTCCTCCGTTTTGCGGTACGCCAGACCTAGTTTCGGCTGTTCTCTCCAAGCCGGTTGGCTCCCGATGAACATGACATACTCTGACCCAGTCAGTTGCCTCCCGATGAACACGACGCTATTTCCTCTGTTCCGACCCAGCCGTTGGCTGCCAATGAATAGGACGCCGTCGCTGTACGCGTTCGAGACCCCACCCGTATGTACATACGTAGCCGTATTTACTTTCTTGCAGCATGACTGTATGTATGTGTACACAATATAGACGGGACTGCGTGACATGCTACGTTGACGGTTCTCCTATGACACCTGCCGCTCCTTATTCGGCTAGGGTTCATCGCTGCAGAGAGACCGACCGACCAGTATGTACGTACACGTTCGCGACCAGACAGATAACGCTACGTATGCTTCGACCGGGTGGGTCCCAGCTATCAAGGAGGACAAGGAGGCACTTCCTTGCATGCGAATATATAGCTTGCGATTCCCAGCTGTCAGGGGCGGAATCATATATTTTTTGCCCGTAATAAGGAGGCACTTCCTTGCGTGCAAAGATGTTGTTGGTGGGTCCCAGCTGTTAGGGGCAGGAATAAGGAGGCACTTCCTTCCGTGTGAAGATATACGTGATGGGTCCCAGATTTCAGGGGGAGGAATAATTTTATTTTCGCGTAATAAGGAGGCGGTTGCATGTGTGCGTCCATGGACCTGGTGCGTCCCCACTGTCAGCCTCTCCACGTACAGTCCTCTTACGATGACTCTCATTTGTTGACCATGTTGACCACGCCGCGCCGAGCACACCAAGGCGGTGGATGACGGTGAGGCCCCGGACGGCAATGAACAGGAGATGGGAAGACGCGGCAGTGGAGTCGCAGACGGAGAGGAGTACGAGGGTTAACTGGTTCTGGTGCGGCGTGGTTCTGTAGTCGATGAAGAATAATAGGAGGTGTGGAGGGGTGTAGGCCTGGCCGACGATGGGGTAGTGCTTCGTAGCAAAGCGTGCTAAGCAGAGCTGCTAGCAGCCGGAGGCGGGAGCAGGTGGTCCCGGCGGCGCTGGAGGAAGAAGATGAGAGATTGAAGATGGAGGCCGGCCGTTGGATGTTAATCCAACGGCTATCGATGTCAGAATCATTTGTTGACTAAGTTGACAACGCCTTGCGTTGGCTTCGACCTATTGGCCCATGTTTTAGCCTCCAAAAATGTGGCATATATTCAACCCATTTTTTTAGAATTTACAGTCCATTTGCTGGGCTGGATGAACAAATAATGTAGCGTCCATGCGGTCCATTTATTTTTTTCTAAAAAACTACAACCCATTTGCACTTTCTCGAAATACACGAATTTGTTGGCCTGAGTGAACAAATAATGTAGCGTCCATGCGTCCCATTTATTTTTTCCTAAAAAAATACAACCCATTTGCACTTTCTCGAAATACACGATTTTGCTGGGCTGGTTCTAATTATAATGTTGGGTTGGGCGCAACAATGTTATCAAAAGAGAAATAGGGGTTGAACATTTTGTTATAAATATATTTAAATAATAAGTGCTTTATTATTACATTGGTCCTTAAATCTTACCAAGATTTTTGTACACAATCACCGGGATTTTCGTTGCCTTAATGTAAAAAAAACCCAGGATTTTATTGTTAAAATTTTATTTTTATAAGTTAATAAGACGTGGGATTTTTTTTCTTATATATGTAAGTATCTGTTAAATATATGATGATAATAACAATAACACATAATAACATATAAAATAATATAAATAAATATAATATAGTTAAAAGGGAAACATAAGTTGGACCTGGCATTCCTATTCTTATATAGAAAAATAGAACAGACCTTTGCGTTTCTTCAAAAAATACATAAGTTGGGCTGTGGATGTTTAAGAAAAAATAAAACCTAGGATGGGAGGGCCATAGGCCGGTCGATACATGACGGCCCTCAAAAAAATACAAACCGGCATGTCGTGGGCTACACATGTTAAAAAGAAAGCCTAGACTGGGCAGCCCACAACACAGCTGATACTTGCTGGCCCACTGATAATAAATGATACCCACAAGCTCCCCGATGACTGGCTTCATTGTAATTTTATCTCCTTTAGTAACTACGTTGACAAACACATGGGCCCCAACATCAGTATAGCATTAGAAGGAAGTATTGTTTTCAATGAGGCACTTGCTTGCATACGGCCATGGACCTGGTGGGTCCTGACTGTCCGCCTCTCCACGTATAGTCCTCTCCAGATTCCTCTCGTTTGTTGAGCATGTTCACAACGGCAGACAACGGTGCCACGGCGAGCGCACAAAGGCGGAGGATGATGTCCAGGCCCCGGACGAGAACGCACCGGAGCCGGGGAAGACGTGCTACAGTTGTGGTAGATGTTGTGTCTAATTTCTAGCGAAAGTACTGGAGTAGCCCAGTGGCCAAGTTCCACTCCCCAACCGCTGCTCCGCCCAGGTTCGATTCCACCTGATGCAGTAAAATAACCCCAAATTTTTGCCTCTTCCTCTGACATGTGGGTGCCCATTCTCATCTACGCACAACACCTCCAACACTTGCCAATACTTCGTCCCTCGGTTTCTCTGTTTTTTGCACACTCAACATTGTGTGGGCATTTTGAAAATAGCATATCTTTTTGAGTGTGCATCATATGAAGATGTGCTATGCATGAATGTTGATCAGCATGATGTTAACTGGCTAGTAGTTCCATTTTCGACCATGAATAAAACTTCCAACATGATGTTATCCCTGTTTGAAAAGGGCATGTTAATATAAATGCTCTGCCTCTGAAACTTGCAGTTTCTTATCTAAAACTGAAACTTGCAGTTTCTTCTTTGAGAATCACATTGTCTGCACTTTTATATGAAACTACATTTTTTAAAGTGCTAAAAATAGATCTCTAGAATTCATAAAATATTTCATATGCTCAATACTGCAAATCTGAAATTCAGAAGACATTCATATATGAAAGTACTCTCAAAATACACAACACAAAACACAATTCACAACCTGCAAATACTGACAACCCTAAGCTCCTCCTCAGACTATTATGGGGGGGCAGTCCCCTCCTATTCCTCGGCAGCAGACAGCCGCCCCGTGAAATGAGGTGAATGATGAGGGAGAGGATGGCGGGGAAGCGTCGTCGCGCCAAATGCCTTTCTCCTCTTGCAATTGGGTTAGGTCGACGAAGACTCCACCGGCTCGGTCTACCACAGCACCCTCACAAACGGCACCGTGTAGATGCTCGATCCTTCAATCTCGGGTGGATACTCCATCTTGGATCGATACTCCCACCACCGCTGCCTCACGATCGGATTCGGTGAATCTGTTTGCTCCATGGCCTAGAGGAGCAGCTCTATGTACTCCCGCGTGTCTCCTTCCGGGAGTATCGCCACCTTTTCACTCTGTTCCAGATATTTGGCCATTGCTGTCGCCATCGCCGCTAAATGCTTCGGGTTGTCAAACCAAGACTGTATCTCCAACATCCTTGCTAGCTTCACAGGGTCGCTGTCTACGATCCTCACGTATCGGTTGTACTCCTCCATCGATCTACATCTCCACAGCACCTTCACTCATCGGCGGTGGTTTTTGAATGGAAGAGGAGAGGAGTGGCACTAGTTTTGGATTGGAACAAGAGAGGAGCGGCGCTGGTTTTTGAATGGAAGAGGAGAGGAGCGGCGGTGGTTTTGGATTGGAACAGGAGAGGAGCGGTGGTGGTTTTGAAATGGAAGAGGAGAGGAGCGGTGCTGGTTTTGGGTTGGAACAGGAGAGGAGCGGCGGCGGTTTTGAAATGGAAGAGGAGAGGAACGGCGGCGGTTTTGAAATGGAAGAGGAGAGGAGCGGCGGTGGTCTTGGAAGTATTTTTTTTTGTTTTGCGTATTTTGGGTCAAAGTTTGACCACGTACTATATTTGACAAGCAAAATGTGAATGCATGTCATCAAAAATTGTATCGTTTGGTTCGTATCTGAATGTACTTTCAAATTATATTATTTTTGCAATCTATAACATATATTTTATTTGTTAAAATCATGGTCAAAATATGACCGAGAATACAAGGGAGTCTAGTTAATGTGGGGTTGCTTCTTAATTGAAGGGTAAATTGATTTTGATTTTGATCCAGTCACAACGCGCCGACCCTCTCGTCCAATCCTAAATCGCTGCTGCACGGTCCTCTCCCTCTTCTCCATTGCAAAACCATCCCCTCTCCTCTCCATCTTCTCCATTCCAAAACCACCATCTCGCCTCTCCCTCTTCTCCATTGCAAACCACTCCCTCTCCTCTCCATCTTCTCCATTGCAAAACCATCGTCTCGCCTCTCCCTCTTCTCCATTGCAAAACCACCCCTCTCCTCTCCATCTTCTCCATTCCAAAACCACCATCTCGCCTCTCCCTCTTCTCCATTGCAAACCACTCCCTCTCCTCTCCATCTTCTCCATTGCAAAACCATCATCACGCCTCTCCCTCTTCTCCATTGCAAGACCACCGTCTCTCCTCTCATCTTCCAAAGCCAGCACCGGACCTCTCAGAAGCACATCTATGGAGAGGATGCAGCAGTGAATCGGGCAGATCGCCGGCGGCTACCAGGCGAAGTTAGCCAGGTTGAAGGAGATCCTTACTTGGTTTGAGAATGAGTGGGATATTTCGAGGACGGTGAGGGCCATGTGGCAATGTATGAGAAAGAGCTAGACGACGGTGATGAGGGCGACGATGTACTCCCCGGCGGCAGTCGCGCCGCAGTCCTTCGAGTTCATCGAGTATCTTCTCTAGGCGATGGAGCAGACAGATTCGCCCGAGGCGAAAGTCAGGCGGAGGTGGTGGGCGTACAGGTCCAAGGTCGAGCATCCAAAGGATAACAAATCGATCGAGTATGGTGTGTCGTTCGTGAGTGTGCAGTGCCAGCCGGAGCCACAGGAGTATTCGTTCTCCCACCGCAAGAGGAGATCGGATGGCGTGATGTCGCTTCCCCACCATTCTCCATGGTTCCCTCGCCGCTCGCCGCGTTTCAACGGCGGTGGCAGGGTTTAAGGTAAGCTTCGCGCTAACCTAATCTTCCATCTACTCATGCTTACAATCAGTGTGATGGCTAATGAAAATCATATGGGTAAGTACTGGGTAGTACTCTGAGTACTACGCCAATCACCCTAAAATAGCCATGGACCAAAAACAAAGCTGTGACAATGTGTACAAATAAAGAAAAATCGATTGGTGCTTCTTTCAGAAAAGAGCACTCCCTAGAAAAGTGCCAATATAAGCTACTCCTATTTGATTAGAGGATTTGCTGCAACACTAAAACAAGTAAAGTGTCCCCTAAAAAAACAAGTAAAGTGCAAGCAAAACACCGGCAGATTAAAATATTCTGCAGCCGGTCGGCAAGAACTTGAGGAACCATCCAAGCATCTGTGCTTTTCTAAGCCATGTTTATGTTAAATATTGGCACCTCGCACTCTGCATATATGCTGGTTCCATCCGTACATTTGTGCAGTTCCACCAAAATGTAGCTGAATAACCCTGTTTGCATAGTAAATGAAAAGGCGTGATTACATTATAGTGGCACTAGTTGATGAAACATACACTAATAAATAGAAGAAACTTCATTTTCTTAATGGGAAAAGACTACCCTATTTGCACAGATAATGAAAAAGCGTGATTACATTATAGTGGCACTAGTTGATGAAACATACACTAATTAATAGAAGAAACTTCATTTTCTTAATGGGAAAAGATTGCGATAGTATCACAGTATGCCATGATGCGATGGCGAGATGGGCCCTGCGACGCCTCATACGGTAGGCCTCATACTGGAAATCGACCCAATTCTCCCTGATACACCTTTTGCCAATGATGAACATCAGTGTACAGCAGTAGTACAAGGAGGGGCTTTGAGACATTCCAATCTCTATTTTTGTGCAGTTCAACTAAAATTAAGCACCCCAGTTTGCAGAAACACTTAAACATTAACAATGAAACTAGTTGATGAAACATATACTAACGAAGAGAAGCACTTTCTTTATCTACATTGGAAATGAAATGATAGAGAGGACAATATCTCTATTTTAACTGTATTATTACTTCATTTTATCAATGGCACTAGGATCGAGCAGGTGGTAAGCGAGGTGCACCGTGTGTCGCAAGGATGGAGGCGGGGGTGCTTAGACTGGGATGCTGAAGCTGGCTCTTTCAGTCCCTATCTTCCCCCTGATGTTCCTGTGGTAGCTTTTGGGTTGTAATCCAAACTTGGTCGAGCTGGGGCTGCGTCCCCCCTACCTGCCTAGCTTATGTGGCGAACTTTTCTCCTGCTAGCAGTCAGTCCGTTCTAGTAGTAGTTGCATAACTGCCCGTTTACACTGAGATGTTGTTGGATAATGGTTCTCTATGGTTGGGTTTCTTTAATGAAATCAGAGGAAACCGTTGGGTTTCTTTAATGAAATCAGAGGAAACCCCCTCTTTTGATAAAAAAAAACAATCAGTGACACTAGCGGTTCCAAAACATTGCCTCAAATTAATAGTGCCACTAGATTAAGGTGCAAAATAATAACATTACTGCTTTATCATGGCACTGCCAAAATAGTAGCCCAAGAGCAGAGTCAACATGCAGGTTCTTTGTCAACCGGTCGGACCAATAAAGAACATACCTCATGATGGGAACCATATCTGCAGTTAATGCCATTGTAGAAGGGATGACACCAGTCACCAACATGGACGATTCAATTCATGGGACCTTTTTGTGCAGTTCACCTAAAATGAAGCAATGTTTGCATCATGCAGTTAGCAAGTACTTGGTCCCATGAGCTAGCAGCTTCTTCTTCATTAGTTGCAATAAAATTGAGCAACATCAAGGTTGGCCGTGAAGCTCGTGGAATGTTCAACTATAATTTGGATACCATTTTGTGCAGTTCAACTAAGATCAAGCGTGAAATGTATATCTCTGTTTGCACAAAAAGGTGGAAAGGAGGGTGACTAACAAGTGATGAAACATACATCAAATGAAAAGAAGCATGTTCCTTACCTGAATGGCGATCGTACAAGGAAAGTAGCAATTTCTAAAGCAGCAGCATTGCTAGATATTAGTGTGGTCATTAGGATTAACTATGATAACCGTTAAATACGACATTACTTTAATGGTGCCATTGCTTCATTTTACCAGCAACATTACATTAACAACTGCTAAAGAGTTGGTATTTGGGCACGGGAGAGTAGGTGGACCAGGACAGTTGCATTTCTAATGAAAAGAAGCAACTTATCTTAATGGGAAATTTAGTAGGACATGAAAAATAGTGCCATTGATTCATATTACTGGAGGCATTACATTGAAAACAACATTGGTTTAACGTGTCCTTACTTTAACAGTGGGACTGCTACATTTTACCAGTGCCATTACATAAGAGGGGCTCAGGGCAACAAACATCCAAACATGATATCTGGGTTGGTCCCATTTTTGTTCGGTATAACCACCTTTTACTGTGTGAGGCCAGTAAATCTAGTGCTGGATATACTCTGTTGACTTGTCCCCCAGTCCCCACTTTCTTTCCTTTTTAACCAATAGATCGGTTTATATCGCGTTTCCCTTTGTTTCCCTATTAGACCAAGAGACCAGTTGGATAGCCAGTATCTTCTACTTTTCGCCCCCATTATTTCCTCTTTCGACCAAGTCCTAGATTCAGGTAACAAATCTCCCCCTCCCCCACCCCCTTTCTTCCCTGTTTGAACCAAGTAGTACTAGATTCGACTACATGAAGTAGTTTTACCTCTTAACAGTAAAAATTTAGGTGGCTTTCGAACAACCCATCGATCCTATCTGCGAGGGGGCCTGAGAAGTAGTAAAAGATACAAATGCAGCAACGTGAGGAGCTAGGGTAGTAGAGCAAGGCCGGTTTTGAAGGAAGTTGTACCCGAGGGTCGCCGGGATGTCGCTAGGTGGGCGGCGGGAGGCTGGATCTGCCCGCACTATGGCAGCGAGGAAGAAGGGGCCGGAGGCCCTCCCCAGCCAGCGCTGCTGTTGGAAATATGCCCTAGAGGCAATAATAAAGTGGTTATTATTATATTTCCTTGTTCATGACAATCGTTTATTATCCATGCTATAATTGTATTGACCGGAAACTCAAATGCATGTGTGGATACATAGACAACAACATGTCCCTAGTAAACATCTACCGGACTAGCTCATTGATCAAATATGGCTATGGTTTCCTAGTCATAGAAAGGAGTTGTCATTTGATAACGGGATCACATCATTAGGAGAATGATGTGATGGATAAGACCCAAACTATGAATGTAGCATATGATCGTATCAAGTTTATTGCTATCGTTTTCTGCATGTCAAGTATATGTTCCTATGACCATGAGATCATGCAACTCACTGACATCGGAGGAGTACCTTGTGTGTACCAAACGTTGCAACATAACTGTGTGACTATAAAGGTGCTCTACAGGTATCTCCGAGGGTGTCTGTTGAGTTGGCATGGATCAAGACTGGGATTTGTCACTCCGTATGATGGAGAGGTATCTCCGGGCCCTCTCGGTAATACAACATCACAATGAGCTTGCAAGCAATGTGACTAATGCGTTAGCCATGGGATCTTGTATTACGGAACGAGTAAAGAGACTTGCCGGTAACGAGATTGAACTAGGTATGGAGATACCGACGATCGAAACTCGGGCAAGTAACATACCGATAGACAAAGGTAACTGTATACGGGATTAGCTGAATCCTTGACATCGAGGTTCGACCGATAAAGATCTTCATAGAATATGTAGGAACCAATATGGGCATCCAGGTCCCGCTATTGGTTATTGATCGTAGAGGTGTCTCGGTGATGTCTGCATAGTTCTCGAACCCACAGGGTCTACACACTCAACGTTTGGTGACGATATAAGTATAGTTGAGTCATTATGGTGGTTACCGAAGGTTGTTCGGAGTCCCGGATGAGATCCCGGACATGACGAGGAGCTCCGGAATAGTCCGAAGGTGAAGATCGATATATAGGGCAAAGGGAATCAGAGTCCGGAAGTGTTCCATCGGCACCGGGTTATGGCCAAGATGACCGAAAGGGGTTTCGAGGGCACCGGCAAGTGTTGGGGGGGCCTCATGGGCTAAGGGGAGGGGGCACCCCAGCCCACTAAGGGGCTGTGCACACCCCCTTACCCCATCTCACGTAACCAGAAGGGGTGGGGGCGCCCCCTAGTGCTGCCCACCACTTTGCCTTGGGGGCCAATCCTCCTAGGGGGGCGCCTAAACCCATATAGGGTTTTCTCCCTTGTGGCCGCCGGCCCCCCTAGGGAAACCCTAGGGCGCCCCTCCTCCCCCTTCCCCCTATATATAGAGAGGTAGAGAGAGGGCAGCCGCACCCCTATACGCCACGGCGCTGCCCCTCCTCTCCCTCGTAGCCCTCTTCCTCTCCGTAGTGCTTGGCAAAGCCCTGCTGAGATTTCTCCACCACCACCGCCATCATGCCGTCGGGCTGCTGGAGGACTCGAGCTACTACTTCACCGTCGCTCACTAGATCGAGGAGGTGAAGGCATCATCAAGCCGTACGTGTGTTGAACGCGGAGGTGCCGTCCGTTCGGCAGTTGGATCGGGAGTTCGCGGGACGGATCGTGAAGACGTTCGACTACATCAACCGCGTTTCTTAACGCTTCCGCTTAGCGATCTACAAGGGTATGTAGATGCAATCTCTCCTCTCATAGATGTCCATCTCCTAGATTGTTCTTGGTGAGCGTAGGAATTTTTTTGTTTCCCATGCAACATTCCCCTACAGTGGTATCAGAGCTAGGTGTATGCGTAGATGACATCACGAGTAGAACACAAAGGAGTTTGTGGGCATTGATATTCAGATTGCTTCCTTCCTTGGTCTTTTCTTGATTCAGCGGTATTGTGGGATGAAGCGGCTTGGACCAACTTTACATGTCCACGTACATGAGACCGGTTCCATCGACTGACATGTGACTTTGTTGCATAAAGATGGCTGGTGGGTGTCTGTCTCTCCACCTTAGTTGAATCGGATTCGACAAAGGTGGTCCTTGTAGAAGGTTAAATAGCAACTTGCATATCACCGTTGTGGCTTTGCGTAGGTAAGAATCGTTTTGGCTAGATACCCATAGCAGCCACGTAAAACATGCAATAACAATTAGAGGACGTCTAACTTGTTTTTGCAGGGTATGTTGTGATATGATATGGCCAAAGACATGATGAAATATATTTGATGGATGAGATGATCATGTTTGTAATAGTTTATATCGACTTGCATGTCGATGCATACGGCAACCGGAAGGAGCCATAGCAGACTAAGGCATAGCCTAGTGGTGAGAAGGGGCTGATGCCTTCCCACCCACCCAGGTTCAAGGCATGGTACTTGCAATTTGGGTTTGTTGCACCAATTATACTGTACGGGGTTCCCTTACAGTCTTTCTGTCAAAAAAAAAACTGGAAGGAGCCATAGGGTTGTCTTTAATTATTGTATGACACGCGCGTCAATCATTAAGCGCTATGTAATGCTTTACTTTATCGCTAAGCGGTAGCAATAGTAGTAGAAGCATGGTTGGCGTGACAACCCCGATGGCGGCACGATGATGGAGATCATGGTGTCATCCCGGTGATGATGGAGATCATGCCGGTGCTTTGGAGATGGAGATCAAAAGCACAAGTTGATGGCCATATCATGTCACTTATGATTTGCATGTGATGTTAATCCTTTTATGCATCTTATTTTGCTTAGGACGACGGTAGCATTATAAGGTGATCCCTCACTAAAATTTCAAGATAAGATTGTGTTCTCCCCAAGTGTGCACCGTTGCGAAAGTTCATCATTTCAAAGCACCATGTGATGATCGGGTGTGATAGACTCTACGTTCGCATACAACGGGTGCAAGCCAGTGTTGCACATGCGGAACACTTGGGTTAAACTTGACGAGCCTAGCATGTACAGACATGGCCTCGGAACACAAGAGACCGAAAGGTCGAACACGAGTCATATAGTAGATATGATCAACATAGAGATGTTCACCATTGAAACCACCTCATCTCACATGATGATCGGACTTGGGTTGGTGAATTTGGATCGTGTTACACTCGGACAACCGGAGGGATGTTGATTTGAGTGGGAGTTCTTAGGTAATATGGTTAATTGAACTCATTTATCATGAACAATAGTCTAAGTTATCTTTGCAAATTTATGTTGTAGATCAATGGCTCGTGCTGTAGCTCCCCTGAATTTCAATGCGTTCCTAGAGAAAGCTAAGCTGAAAGATGATGGAAGCAACTTTGTAGACTGGGCCCATAATCTGAGGATTATCCTCACGGCTGCCCAAAAGTCTTATGTCCTTGATGCACCACCCCCTCCAGCGACTGTGGACGTTGTGAACGGCTGGCAGTCGCGTGTTGATGACTACTCAATAGTTCAGTGTGCCATGCTGTATGGCTTAGAACCGGGACTTCAAAGGCGTTTTGAATGTCATGGAGCATATGAGATGTTCCAGGAGTTGAAGTTTATCTTTGAGAAGAATGCCCGGATCGAGAGGTATGAGACCTCTGATAAGTTCTATGCCTGCAAGATAGAGGAGAACGGGTCTATCAGTGAGCACATACTCAGAATGTCTGGGTACTACAACCGTCTGGCTGAGTTGGGAGTTGAGCTCCCGCCAGAGGCTGTCACTGACAAAGTTCTTCAATCGCTACCACCTAGCTACAAGAGCTTTGTGTTGAACTATAACATGCAAGGGATGAACAAGTCAGTCTCTAAGCTGTTCACGATGCTGAAAGTCGCTGAGTTAGACATCCAAAAGGAGCATCAAGTGTTGATGGTGAATAAAACCACTAGTTTCAAGAAAGGCAAGGGAAAGAAGGGAAACTTCAAGAAAGGTGGCAAAGCAGTTGCTCCTTCCATGAAGAAACCCAAGGGTGGACCCAAACCGGAGACTGAGTGCTTCTATTTCAAGGGAACTGGCCACTGGAAGCGGAACTGCCCCAAGTATCTGGCCGACAAGAAGAGGGCCAACGTCAACAAAGGTATATATGATATACATGTTATTGATGTGTACCTTACCAACTCTCGTTGTAGTGCCTGGGTATTTGATACCGGTTCGGTTGCTCACATTTGCAACTCAAAGCAGGGAACTACAGAATAGACGGAGGTTAGTGAAGGATGAAGTGACGATGCGCGTGGGAAATGGTTCCAAGTTTGATGTGATCGGCGTCGGCACGCTCGCTCTTCGATTACCATCGGGATTAGTGATGAACCTGAATAATTGTTATTTAATGCCTGCGTTGAGCATGAACATTATATCTGGATCTTGTTTAATGCGAGACGATTACTCATTTAAATCAGAGAATAATGGTTGTTCTATTTATATGGTTAATATCTTTTATGGTCATGCACCCGTTGTGAGGGGTTTATTCTTATTGAATCTCGATAGTGATGACACACATGTTCATAACATTGATGCCAAAAGATGTAGAGTTGATAATGATAGTACCACTTTCTTGTGGCACTACCGCTTAGGTCATATTGGTGTAAAACGCATGAAGAAACTCCACGCTGATGGACTTTTGGAGTCGCTTGATTTTGAATCACTTGACACGTGCGGACCATGCCTCATGGGCAAGATGACCAAAACCCCGTTTTCCGGGACAATGGAATGGGCAAGTGACTTGTTGGAAATCATACATACTGATGTGTGCGATTCGATGAGCGTTGACGCGCGCGGTGGATATCGTTACTTTCTCACCTTCACCGATGACTTGAGAGTAGATATGGGTATATTTACTTAATGAAGCATAAGTCTGAGACATTTGAAAAGTTCAAGCAATTTTAGAGTGAAGTTGAGAATCATCGTAACAAGAAGATCAAATTCCTACGATCTGATCGAGGAGGAGAGTATCTGAGTTATGAGTTTGGTAATCACTTAAGACAATGTGGAATTGTTTCACAGTTGATGCCACCTGGAACACCACCGTGTAATGGTGTGTCCGAACATCGTAATCATACCTTATTGGATATGGTGCATTCTATGATGTCTCTTGCCGATCTGCCACTATCGTTTTGGGGTTATGCGTTAGATACAGTTGCATTCACTTTAAATAGGGCACCTTCTAAGTTCGTGGAGACGACACCGTATGAACTGTGGTTTGGCAAGAAACCTAAGTTATCGTTTCTTAAGGTTTGGGGCTGCGATGCTTATGTGAAAAGGCTTCAGCCGAAAAAGCTCAATCCCAAAGCAGACAAATGCATCTTCATAGGTTACCCAAAAGAGATGGTTGGGTATACCTTCTATCTCAGATACGAAGGCAAAGTGTTTGTCACTAAGAATGGGTCCTTTCTCGAGAAAGAGTTTCTCTCAAAGAATTGAGTGGGAGGAAGATAGAACTTGATGAGGTTGTTGAACCTTTACTTCAACCAGAGAGTAGCGTAGCACAGAAAGATGTTTCTATGGCACCTACGTCAGTTGAAGAGGAAGCTAATAATGATGATCATGAAGCTTCGGATAAAGTTACTATCGAACCTCGTAGGTCGACAAGGGTACGTACAGCTCCTGAGTGGTACGGTAACCCTGTCTTAGAGGCCATGTTGTTGGACAACGGTGAACCTACGAGCTATGGAGAAGCGACGGTGGGTCTGGATTCCGACAAATGGTTAGGGGCCATGAAATCCGAGATGGGGTCCATGTATGAAAACAAAGTATGGACTTTGGAAGTATTACCTGAAGGGTGAAAGGCCATTCACAATAAATGTATCTTCAAGAAGAAGATGGACGCGGACGGTAATGTCACCGTTTATAAAGCTTGACTTGTGGCAAAGGGGTTTTCACAAGTTCAAGGAGTTGATTACGATGAGACTTTGTCACCCGTAGCAATGCTTAAGTCCGTCAGAATCATGTTAGCAATAGCTGCATATTTCGATTATGAAATCTGGCAGATGGATGTCAAAACAGCGTTCCTTAACGGTTTCCTTAAGGAAGAGTTGTATATGATGCAACCGGAAGGTTTGTCGATCCAGAGAATGCTGACAAAGTGTGCAAACTCCAGCGATCCATTTATGGGCTGGTGCTAGCATCTCGGAGTTGGAATATTTGCTTTGATCAGGTGATCAAAGCGTTTCGGTTTATACAAGTTTTTGGAGAATCTTGTATTTACAAGAAAGTGAGTGGGAGCTCTATAGCATTTCTAATATTATATGTGGATGACATATTGCTACTTGGAAACAATATAGAACTTTTGGAAAACATGAAGGAATATTTGAACAAGAGTTTTTCAATGAAGCACCTAGGAGAAGCTGCTTTCATATTAGGCATCAAGATCTATAGAGATAGATCGAGATGCTTAATAGGACTTTCACAAAGCACATACCTTGATAAGATTTTGAAGAAGTTCAAAATGGACCAGTCCAAGAAGGGGTTCTTGCATGCTTTGCAAGGTGTGAAGTTGAGTCAAACTCAATGCCCAGCGACTACAGAGGATAGAGAAAAGATGAGTGTCATCCCCTATGCTTCTGCCATAGGCTCTATCATGTATGCGATGCTGTGCACAAGACCGAATGTCAGCCTTGCCATAAGTATGGCCGGAAGGTTTCAAAATAATCCAGGAATGGATCACTGTACAGCGGTGAAGAATATCCTTAAGTACCTGAAAAGGACTAGGGAAATGTTTCTCGTTGATGGAGGTGATCAAGCGCTCGTCGTAAAGGGTTACGTCAATGCAGGCTTTGACACTGATCCAGATGACTCTAAGTCTCAAACCGGATACGTATATATTCTAAATGGGGGAGCGGTAAGCTGGTGCACTTCCAAGCAAAGCGTGGTAGCTAATTCTACATGCGAAGCAGAGTACATAGCTGCCTCGAAGGCAGCGAAGGAAGGTGTCTGGATGAAGCAGTTCATGAAAGATCTTGGAGTTGTGCCCAGTGTACTGAACCCAATGACTCTGTTCTGTGACAACATTGGTGCCATTGCTCTAGCCAAGGAACCAAGGTTTCACAAGAGGACCAGACACATAAAGCGACGCTTCAACTCTATCCATGATGCAGTCAAGGAGGACATAAACATTTGCAAAGTACATACGGATCTGAATATTGCAGATCCGTTGACTAAACCTCTTCCATGGGCAAAACATGATCAACCCCAGAACTCTATGGGTGTTAGATTCAATACCATGTAATACTAGATTATTGACTCTAGTGCAAGTGGGAGGCTATTGGAAATATTCCCTAGAGGCAATAATACAGTGGTTATTGTTATATTTCCTTGTTCATGATAATCATTTATTATCCATGCTATAATTGTATTGACCAGAAACTCAAATGCATGCATGGATACATAGACAACAACATGTCCCTAGTAAGCCTCTACAGGACTAGCTCGTTGATCAAAGATGGCTATGGTTTCCTAGTCATAGACATGAGTTGTCATTTGATAACGGGATCACATCATTAGGAGAATGATGTGATGGACAAGACCCAAACTATGAACGTAGCATATGATCGTATCAAGTTTATTGCTACCATTTTCTGCATGTCAAGTATATGTTCCTATGACCATGAGATCATGCAACTCACTGACACCGGAGGAGTACCTTGTGTGTACCAAACGTCACAACATAACTGGGTGACTATAAAGGTGCTCTATAGGTATCTCCGAGGGTGTCTGTTGAGTTGGCATGGATCAAGACTGGGATTTGTCACTCCTTATGACAGAGAGGTATCTCTGGGCCCTCTCGGTAATACAACATCACAATGAGCTTGCAAGCAATGTGACTAATGGGTTAGCCACGGGATCTTGTATTATGGAACGAGTAAAGAGACTTGCCGGTAACGAGATTGAACTAGCTATGGAGATACCGACGATCGAATCTCAGGCAAGTAACATACCGATAGACAAAGGGAACTGTATACGGGATTAGCTGAATCCTTGACATTGAGGTTCGGCCGATAAAGATCTTGGTAGAATATGTAGGAACCAATATGGGCATCTAGGTCCCGCTATTGGTTATTGACCGTAGAGGTGTCTCGGTCATGTCTGCATAGTTCTCGAACCCGCAGGGTCTACACACTTAACGTTTCGTGATGATATAAGTATAGTTGAGTCATTATGGTGGTTACCGAAGGTTGTTTGGAGTCCCGGATGAGGTCCTGGACATGACGAGGAACTCCGGAATAGTCCGGAGGTGAAGACCAATATATAGGACGAAGGGAATCGGAGTTCAGAAGTGTTCCAGGGGCACCGGGTTATGGTCAGGATGACCGAAAGGGGTTTCGGGGGGCCCAACAAGTGTTGGGGGGCCTCATGGGCCAAGGGGAGGGGGCACCGCAGCCCAGTAAGGGGCTGTGCGCACCCCTCACCCCATATCACGTAACAGAAGGGGTGGGGGCGCCCCCTAGGGCTGCCCACAACTTTGCCCTAGGGGCCAAGCCTCCTAGGGGGGGGGGGCGCCTAAACCCATCTAGGGTTTTCCCCCTTGTGGCCGCTGGCCCCCCTAGGGAAACCCTAGGGCGCCCCCTCCTCCCCCTTCCCCCTATAGATAGAGAGGTAGAGTGAGGGCAGCCGCACCCCTATACTGCACGGCGCTGCCCCTCCTCTCCCTCATAGCCCTCTTCCTCTCCTTAGTGCTTGGCAAAGCCCTGCTAAGATTTCTCCACCACCACCGCCATCATGCGTCGTGGTGCCGGAGGACTCGAGCTACTTCTTCACCATCGCTCGCTAGATCAAGGAGGTGAAGGCGTCATCAAGCCGTACGTCTGTTAAACGCGGAGGTGTCATCCGTTCGGCACTTGGATCGGGAGTTTGTGGGACGGATCATGATTGGATTGCGAAGACGTTCGACTACATCATTCGCATTTCTTAACGCTTCCGCTTAGCGATCTACAAGGGTATGTAGATGCAATCTCTCCTCTCGTAGATGTCCATCTCATAGATTGTTCTTGGTGAGCGTAGGATTTTTTTGTTTCCCATGCAACTTTCCCCTACAGCTGTGTGGGAGAGAATGACAAGGCACGCTGATCGGGACGCGCCGGCAGTGGGTCAGAGCCGTCACCGAGGACGACCGCGTGAACATTGCCCCTTCTCACCTTCCCCGGTGGAGGGGATCCGGCCGGATTTGTGACCAGCGGTGAGCAGAGAGAGTGTGGCCTCCGCTGTCGTGTTTAGATCTGGAGAGGACGAGAGAGTGTGAAGAGAGCAACACTAGCAAGCAAGTGCAGAGGCTGTTGCCTATATAGTGGAGTAGTTCTCTTTTTTCTACCGGAGCCGGCTTGACCTCGTCAATGACTGTCGAGAAGTCTTCATGCACGTGCCCTGGAGGCGCAGTTGTCGTCATTTTGATCTGAAGCACCGGATTAACATAACACAAAAAAATGCCACATGACAAGAAACCATAACCTCACGCCCCAAGGAGACAACATGAATTTACGCTGGAGCTCCATGGACTACGTCCCGACGAACAAACTAGATGAGGACCAAAGCTCAAATTAAAGACAAACTCATGGAAAAGGGGTCAATCGATAGATGTCCTAATTAACATAGCCGACTTGACCTAGATGGTAGCCGAGTAGTCTTCGTGCATGTGCCCCCATTGACCAACGCCTTGGAGGAATGCAGTTGTCGCTGTTTAACCCTCGCAGTGATCCAAAGCACATGACACCTAATATTGCGAGATGACAAGAAACCTTTTTTTAGATTTCTCATCAGAACTACAACCCTGTACAACACAGCCTGCATGATATGTAGACGATAGCCAATCCAGCCGTCTGCTGGAGTCTAGTCACATGCATGGACGAACTGATCTCCCGTGTCGCGCAGGAATCGTCCAGGCACCGACGTGTGTACAACACTGCTCTAGTACTATCGCTTGTCTCTCTCTTCTATTAACTCAGTTGACTTGCGGGGACGGGGGAGTGTGCCTATGGTCAGTTCTCAATTGCGGTCCCACATGTGTGTGCAAACGCAATATGACGAGCGTTCCATTTGGTGAGCGGCATGCCAGACCGATCGACCGTCTAGGGTGCGACGCGAACGCGACGGGCGTGCTGTATACATGTGTACCACCATTTTCTTCTGGCTTTGCTCCATGGCACAATCCATGGATAAAAAATTATATTTAAAAGTCAAGGGCGGGGCTTTTCCCGCGTGGTAGGAGGGGCAGTTCCGCCTAGTCGGTTCGACAGAGAGGCGAGAAGATGAGGGAGTAGCGGATTGAACTTACTGCTGCAAATGTAGGGCTGTGTGACTTGATGGCTCGTTACTGCTGGACAGGTGGGGACCTGTGATTTGACTGGCCATTATCACTATTACTATGGCGCTACGACCGGGGTGAGTGTCCCCTAATCCCCTCCATGGTATACAGGTGCTAAGAACAAGTACTCTACAATAACGGGCTTATAGCCCGCTTACATGGCACTTTTGCTTATATGTCGAGGAGAGAGACATGGTGGGAGTGGGCTCTTGTGCAAGACCCTAGCTACTTACTCCTTTGCAAATGCAATAAATACTACAAAGAAAGAGATAGAGAGAAGTAAACAAAATACTCTTATAGCCAACCTTATAGCTAACCTTGTTGTATGAGTGGCTATAAGTGATGACTATGTATGACATGCCAACATTAGATAGCCTAATTCACCTGGATGGAGGAAGTAATTTCATGCATGCGAAGTAGGCAAAAAAATGCTCATTTATAGCCATATGAAATCTCCAAGGGCGCGACCGCGCGAGCGAGGCGACGGTCGTGGTAGGCGCGACCATGATACGGGCTGCTGACAGCCCTTGGATCTGAGATCGAACGGTCGCATGCTAAGTTGCTGAAAATTTGCAGAATAACCCTCCAGGATAGGATATTCACCCATAGGTCTAGAATCACGCCATGCAACTGTTCGATCTCAGATCCAAGGGCTCTTGGAAGCCTGTATCATGGGAGCATGGAAAGCTTCGTATCACCTGTAATTTTCCCGACACTTGACGTGCGAACACGCAGATGCTATACTGTCAGGCCTACAAAGTGGGTCTAGTAGGCATGACATCTAATTGGGCCCCCATAGTACTGTGCATGAAGCCATTTATCCAATGGGCAAGCCACTACCCTGCCGTTCGCATGCCCCACTCAGCATTTTTAAAATCAGAAAACCGCTAGCAGTTCGCTCCTACTCGTCCCCGGCCGTCCTTTAACATTACGGCAGTTCACTCCTAGTCATCCCGTCCTTTCACATTACAGCAGTTCCACTAATCCTAACCCTCCTCCAAAATCCATGGTGTCCCAAATCTCCATGATCGGCAGTGAGTACAAGGTTAGAACCATCACCGGTGATGAGTTCAATGTCATCTACACCCGTTCTTACGCGATGGTGAAAGGATGCCTTGCTCGCTTCAAACGCATGTTCGAAAAGTCAGATGGTGATGAGTGGGTCGCTGGGCTAGATGTTGACTACACCACAGTCCTGGGAAAAGAGAAGAATCTAAAGGAGGAAGAGAAGAAGAAGCCCGCCATGATCCAGGTTTGTGTGCATAACTTGTGCTTGGTCTACCACATATGCCATGCCGACGTTAAGTGCGAGGATTTTAAGAACTTCCTTGCGGACGACATAGTCAAATTCGTTACTGTAGACTTTCATAACGACAAGAAAGTCCATCGTAGGGTAAGCCTCGTTGTAGGCCAGCCCTTCGACCTCCAGAAGAATAGGCTGGTGTCCTCCCGCCAGCCTTCAATGTTGACCCTGGCAGGAGCCATGGTTGATCCTTCATACGGTAAACTGACAAAACATCACCACAAGTTTCATCTTGCATGGGAGTGGAATGAAATAGATAGAGACCACATCCAGTACGCTGCAATGGATGCCTACCTTTGTTTCAATATCTACAAGGGTTGGATGAAGAGCGAGAGCCTAGTGTGCGGTTCAAGCAAAGAAGTATCGGCCAAGAGGAAGAGGGACAAGGACGAAGTCCAGGTCGAAGTCCAGGACGTGGACGAGGAGTCCCAATAAGGTGGCAGTGTCGTTGCTCATGGTGGTTCTAATGCATTGTCTACCGGATTAGTTGCTTAGTTAATTTCAGGGTGCTTAGTTTTATTTCAGGGGTGTGTTGTGCTGAGCCCCAAGCAAAACTATGTTATGTTCTTTCTTGTTACTTTAACTCTTCAGTACGTGCATACTAGTATTTCTTACAGTTCATCTTGTAGCTGGTAGTACTACCACTCATTTCTTCACTTTATATATGCACTATATATGATATGGCCAACATCATATAGACAGCAGCTGGCTATACTATTAACCACGCTCTAAGCATGCCACATACGCAAAACACTTAAATGAGATAAGTAATTCTAAAAAAACTTAAATGAGAGAAGTTTACCCAAAGCATGAAGGAGTTTAGTTGTCAAAGAATTAAATAGGTATGCTAATTTCTTTAATATACTTTAGCACCCCATCTAAGCATGTACTAAATTTTTTAATAGTACTATACATAATTTAGCGACGAGCGCTCTGTATATGTACCACCTTTTTTCTTTAATTTCATCTTGTTAGTTTTGCTCCATGGCGCAATCCATACTACTACTGTACAAAAGTACATTTAAAAGGCTAGAGGGTGGGACAGTCTCGCCTGGTCGGTTTGACGAGAGGCGAGGGCCTTTGTAATTTGACGGCTAATTACTGCTGGAAGGTGGAGCCTTGTGAATTGACTACTCGTATAATTTTTGCCGACAACCTGTGGAGGAGCAAAGAACCATGCGGTATACTCTAGTTTTCCACTGGAGTACTAGTACGATGGAGGAGCGCGAAACACGGCAGCCCAGTGCGATATGACGATAAAAATGATCTAATTTGCTATTCATCAATCCCATGGTGCCACTCATCGTTAGCATTGTTCTATTCGTGCCTCGCAGAGAACGTGACACATGTGGTAAAACACCCGAAGCAAAAGAAGAAACACAGGAGCAAAAGAAGAAGGAAGATTACCCCCCCCCCCCCAAAAAAAAGAAGGAAGACACATACACAAGTCTGGGGCGCTGCTCTCTGCTTCATGAAGGGTTGCTGGCCGCGGAGTCCTAACTGCTTCTTCATTGCCTCCACGAGCTTCATCTCCTCGCGCATCTCCTTCGCCATCTTCTTCATTCTATCCATGACGCGGGATTTGTCGAGGCGAGCATTCATCATCTCTTCCACAGCCGCATTACGTAGCTTGACAGCAGCCGGTTGCTCGATGCGGAGCTTCGCCAACTCCTCCTTCTGTTCCATGACAAGGGCGTTCAACATCTTCACCGAGGAACTCCTCTTCTCATGTAGCTTCTTCCAGCCGGCGTTCTCCTCCTCTAGCAGGTCGAGCTCGAGGTAGAGCTTCGCCTTGTCCTCCAGAAGTTGCAGGATTTCGCCGATCGCCTTCTTATCCGAGGCAATGCTCTCCTTCAGTAGCTTCACCAAGCCGGCGGTCAACTCCTCCTGCTTATTGAGCTCAGCGGGCATGTCGTCGAGGCTCTCCTTCAGCACCTTCACCAAGCCGTCGGTCAACTCCTTCTGCTTATTGAGCTGAGCGGGCATGTCATCGAGGGATAACGACTCCAGCACCACCAGCTCGGCATGCTCGCCTCCATGGCTAGGACGCTCCTACGAGCCCTCGCCTGCCCGCGAGAGATCTTTCGAGGCCTCTGCGAGGAGGTGAGCTCTCTTTTTTTCGCGGCCTTGGTCGCTGCTCCCTTGTTACTAGTAGTTCTCGACCTAGAGCTCTGCACACCGGCCATGGCAAGGACGAACGACCAAGAAAGACTTATGAGGAGGAAGGTAGAGTAATTTTTGGCTAGGTAGTTTCCCTCTTTATAACATACTACACTAGTACTAAAAACTGCATAGTGGGAACATGCTCAGGTTTGATACGTAGGTGTGAACAGGTTTGCACTTAATTATAGCATGGTAGTACTACTTTGGAATGTGATGGGAACAAGCTAAAGATTAATTGATGGTTTTGGTTTTGAGGCCCGAAACGGCTCCCGATGAGTTTCCTGGAACACAAATCTCAAGTACTACTGCTCAAATGCGATCTCACAAGTCAGTGACGTAACTGGTCGTACATGTCAAACCAAGCCGATGCGTGTCCCTTCAGTGAGACGTGGGTCCGACCGACCATTTGTTGGTGCGACCGATCGTCAAGTATTACGCGATGGAGACTTGTGGTTGTGGCTTCGGGTGATTGTCATGACCAAGCATTCAAAAACTCGTGATAAATCAATTACCATCTTTTTCCGAACGGCCAAGTATTTTCACAGAAATACAATACATATAGATGGAGTGATTGTCATGGTTGCAAACCACCATGACGCCGCAAGTTCACTCCAGCAGCAACTGAGTAGGTCATTGCATCACTGGTGGTGAAGGAGGGCTGCTCACCTCGCCTACGATGCATCCCCAGCGCCGCTGCCGCAGCTGGCTCCACAATTTGGCTTCTCCTGCCGCCCATTTGAACAGTTGCATCGGATGCTCATCCCATCCCGCAGGCATGCGCATTCTTTCCTCCGCAGTCGACTTTGTGAATATGATCTCTGCCATTAGCCCCAGCTCAAAATCAATGCGACGCTACCAGATGCTGACATCCCTCAACATTTCTCCCCTGAGATCGACTTGCGCCTGCGCCTTGTGGTTCTCCAGGCGCAGCTCCTTTGAACTTGTCTCCAATCGATGCGACGCTTCCTCAATCCAATTTGCCCTTGCTGCCCACCACCTGAAACGCAGCCCTGGCATGTCCTCCGGCGCCACCGATCTGTGATTCCAGAGCAATGGATCCTCTATGAAACACATGTGGGTTTCACTCAAAGGTGGTAGTCCTGCGGGCCGTGATACGTCTCCAACGTATCTATAATTTTTGATTGTTCCATGCTATTATATTATCTATTTTGAATGTCTTATATGCATTAATATGCTATTTTATATTATTTTTGGGACTAACCTATTAACCTAGAGCCCAGTGCCAGTGCCAGTTTCTGGTTTTTCCTTATTTTTGAGCCTCGCAGAAAAGGAATACCAAACGGAGTCCAAACGGAATAAAACTTCACGATGATTTTTCTTGGACCAGAAGACACCCAGGGGACTTGGAGTCCAAGTCAGAAGAGCCGCGAGGCGGCAACAAGGGTGGAGGGCGCGCCCTAGGGGGGGGCGCCCCCCTGCCTTGTGGGCCCTTCAGGACTCCCCTGACCTAGCTGTTCCTCCTATATATTCACATATATTCCAGAACCACCAGAGGCATCCACGAAAATACTTTTCCACCGCCGCAACCTTCTGTACCTCTGAGATCCCATCTTGGGACCTTTTCCGGCACCCTGCTAGAGGGGGATTCGATCACAGAGGGCTTCTACATCAACACCATTGCCCTTCCGATGAAGCGTGAGTAGTTTACCTCAGACCTACGGGTCCATAGCTAGTAGCTAGATGACTTCTTCTCTCTCTTTGATTCTCAATACAATGTTCTCCATGATGTTCTTGGAGATCTATCCGATGTAATCTTCTTTTGCGGTGTGTTTGTTGAGATCCAATGAATTGTGGATTTATGATAAGCTTATCAATGAATATTATTTGAATCTTCTCTGAATTCTTTTATGCATGATTTACTATCTTTGTATTTCTCTTCGAATTATCGGTTTGGTTTGGCCAACTAGATTGGTTTTTCTTGCAATGGGAGAGGTGCTTAGCTTTGGGTTCAATCTTGCGGTGTCCTCACCCAGTGACAGTAGGGGTAGCGAGGCACGTATTTTATTGTTGCCATCGAGGATAAAAAGATGGGGTTTTCATCATATTGCTTGAGTTAATTCCTCTACATCATGTCATCTTACTTAAAGCGTTACTCCGTTCTTTATGAACTTAATACTCTAGATGCAGGCAGGAGTCGGTGGATGTGTGGAGTAATAGTAGTAGATGCAGGCAGGAGTCGGTCTACTTGACACGGATGTGATGCCTATATGCATAATCATTGCCTTGGATATCATCATAACTTTGCACTTTTCTATCAATTGCTCGACAGTAATTTGTTCACCCACCGTATTATTTGCCTTCATGAGAGAAGCCTCTAGTGAAACCTATGACCCCCGGGTCTATTTTCCATCATATTACTTTCCGATCTACTATTTTGCACTCTTTTATTTTCAGATCTATATACCAAAAAAAAACCAAAAATATTTTATCTTTTGTTTATCTATCTCTATCAGATCTCACCTTTGCAAGTGACCGTGAAGGGATTGGCAACCCCTTTATCACGTTGGGTGCAAGTGTTTGATTGTTTGTGCAGGTGTTGGTGATTTGTGCATTCTTCTCCTACTGGATTGATACCTTGGTTCTTAACTGAGGGAAATACTTATCTCTACTGTGCTACATCACCCTTTCCTCTTCAAGGGAAAAACCAACGCAAGATCAAGAAGTAGCAGGAAGAATTTCTAGCGCCGTTGCCGGGGAGATCTACGCCAAGTCAAGACATACCAAGTACCCATCATAAACTCTCATCTCTTGCATTACATTATTCGCCATTTGCCTCTCATTTTCCTCTCCCCCACTTCTAAAACGATTTTCGAAAAGATTTGCCTTTTTATTCGCCCTTCTTCCGTTCGTCTCTTTCATTTGCTTCTTGTTTGCTCGTGTGTTAGATTGCTTGCTTTGTCACGATGGCTCAAGAGAATACCAAATTGTGTGACTTTTCCAATACTAATAATAATGATTTTATTAGTACTCCGATTGCTCCCACCACTAGTGCGAAATCTTATGAAATTAATGCCGCTTTGCTGAATCTTGTTATGAAAGATCAATTTTCCGGCCTTCCTAGTGAAGATGCCGCATCCCATCTAAATAATTTCGTTGATTTGTGTGATATGCAAAAGAAGAAAGATGTGGGTAATGATATTGTTAAATTTAAGCTATTTCCATTCTCACTACGAGATCGTGCTAAAACTTGGTTTTCATATTTGCTTAAAAATAGTATTGATTCATGGAACAAGTGTAAAGATGCTTTTATTTCCAAGTATTTTCCTCCGGCTAAGATCATCTCCCTTAGGAACGATATTATGAATTTTAAGCAACTTGATCATGAACATGTTGCACAATCTTGGGAGAGGATGAAATTGATGATACGAAATTGCCCTACTCATGGTTTAAATTTGTCGATGATCATACAATTTTTTATGCCGGATTGAATTTTTCTTCTAGAAATCTTTTAGATTCGGCCGTGGGGGGTACTTTTATGGAAATTACTTTAGGAGAAGCTACTAAACTCCTAGATAATATTATGGTTAATTATTCGCAATGGCATACCGAAAGATCTTCTACTAGTAAAAAAGTGCATGCGATTGAAGAGATTAATGTTTTGAGTGGAAAGATGGATGAACTTATGAAATTATTTGCTAGCAAGAGTGCTCCTATTGATCCTAATGATATGCCTTTGTCTACTTTGATTGAGAACAATAATGAATCTATGGATGTGAATTTTTTTGGTAGGAACAATTTTGGTAATAACGCGTATAGAGGTAATTTTAATCCTAGGCCGTTTCCTAGTAATTCCTCTAACAATTATGGTAATTCCTACAACAATTCTTATGGAAATTATAATAATTTTCCCTCTGATTTTGAGAATAGTGTTAAAGAATTTATGAGTTCGCAAAAGAATTTCAATGCTTTGATTGAAGAAAAAATGCTTAAGGTTGATGATTTGGCTAGGAACATGGATAGAATTTCTCTTGAGATTGATTCTTTGAAAATTAGATCTATTCCACCCAAGCATGATATTAATGAGTCTTTAAAAGTTATGAGAATTTCTATTGATGAATGTAAGGAAATAATCGCTAGGGTTCGTGCTAAGCGAGATTGGTTTGTGAAAGCATGTTCTTCTAGTTCTTGTGAAAATAATGATGAAGATCTTAAAGTGATTGATGTGACTCCTATTGAATCATTGTTTTATAAAATAAATCTTGATAAAGATGGGACTGGAGATGAGTCAACTTTAGTTAAAAGGCATCCCAATGATTCGGAGTTTATAGATCTTGATGCAAAAATTGATAAAAGTGGGATTGGAGAGGTCAAAACTTTAAGTAGCAATGAACCCACTCTTTTGGATTTCAAGGACTTTAATTATGACAATTGTTCTTTAATAGATTGTATTTCCTTGTTGCAATCCATGTTGAATTCTCCTCATGCTTATAATCAAAATAAAGCTTTTACTAAACATATTGTTGATGCTTTGATGAAATCTTTTGAAGAAAAGCTTGAATTGGAAGTTTCTATCCCTAGAAAACTTTATGATGAGTGGGAACCTACTATTAAGATTAAGATTAAAGATTATTAGTGCCATGCTTTGTGTGATTTGGGTGCTAGCGTTTCCATGATTCCAAAAACTTTATGTGATGTGTTAGGTTTCCGCGAATTTGATGATTGTTCTTTAAATTTGCATCTTGCGGATTCCACTATTAAGAAACCTATGGGAAGGATTAATGATGTTTTTATTGTTGCAAATAGGAATTATGTGCCCGTAGATTTCATTGTTCTTGATATAGATTGCAATCCTAACTGTCCTATTATTCGTGGTAGACCTTTCCTTAGAACGATTGGTGCAATTATTGATATGAAAGAAGGAAACATTAGATTTCAATTTTCCTTAAGGAAGGGCATGGAACACTTTCCTAGATAGAAAATTAAGTTGCCATATGAATCTATTATGAGAGCTACTTGTGGATTGCATACCAAAGATGACAATACCTAGATCTATGTGTTTTTATGCCTAGCTAGGGGCCTTAAACAATAGCGCTTGTTGGGAGGCAACCCAATTTTATTTTTGTTTTTGCCTTTTTGGTTCTGTTTTTCAATAAATTTTCATCTAGCCTCTGGTTAGATGTGTTTTGGAGTTTTAATTAGTGTTTGTGCCAAGTAAGACCTTTGGGATGGCTTACGGTGATAGTTGATTTGATCTTGCTGAAAAACAGAAACTTTTGTGTCCAGTCACTGAATTTTAATAATTCACTGGAGCATTGAAAAACCCTAAATTGTTTTACACAGGATTGATATACGAATTGACTCTATTGTCCTAATATTTCAGAATTTTTGGAGTTACAGAAGTATTAGAACAATTCAGATCTTCACAGACTGTTCTATTTTGATGAATCTATGGGTAGTATCGGGGGGTACGAACCATGGAGAAGTTGGAATACAGTAGATATTACACCAATATGAATAAAGAATGAGTTCACAACAGTACCAAAAGTGGTGATTTTATTTTCTTGTACTAATGGATCTTACGAGTTTTCTGTTGAGTTTTGTGTTGTGAAGTTTTCAAGTTTTGGGTAAAGATTTGATGGACTATGGAATAAGGAGTGGCAAGAGCCTAAGCTTGGGGATGCCCAAGGCACCCCAAGGTAATATTCAAGGAAAAAAAAGAGCCTAAGCTTGGGGATGCCCCTGAAGGCATCCCCTCTTTCGTCTTCGTCTATCGGTAAATTTACTTGAGGCTATATTTTTATTCACCACATGATATGTGTTTTGCTTGGAGCGTCTTGTATGATGTGAGTCTTTGCTTTTTAGTTTGCCACAATCATCCTTGTTGTACACACCTTTTGAGAGGGACACACATGAATCGTGATTTATTAGAATACTCTATGTGCTTCACTTATATCTTTTGAGCTAGGCAATTTTGCTCTAGTGCTTCACTTATATCTTTTTAGAGCACGGCTGTCGGTGTAGTGAACAGGGGGTGTTCATTACCCCTGGACACGCACCGGCGAGTTACAGCCCCCAGGCGGGAAGGGCATGCCAGGGGGGCGAGCCTTCCTGGGAGAAGACAACTGGGAACAAGCACAAGACTATCCAAAAAGCATTCGAGTCAATAATTGGAAGGCAGAAGACCAAAGGCCGAAGCCCCAGCAAGATTCTTGCTGGTGAGCCCCGGCAAGATGATCCCGACAAGCTTGGTCCCGGCAAGATGACCCCGCCAAGCTGCCACCGCTCCAGTGCAGCGACCAAACCTGTTAGATGGGTTTTGTCCTTCTGGATGCGTGTCAAGTCACCAAAGAAATCATCAAGTCAGAAATCTGAGGATTGGCAGACAAGAAGAGCTGGAATTCAAAGACCAGCTTCCCCGGCAAGATCTTGCCGGGGTGGCCTGCGGAGCCCGGCAAAGATCGGCGCCCGGCAAGGCTTGGCGTCCGGCAAGGCTTGGCGCCCGGCAAGGCTTGGCGCCTAGCAAGTTTCGGCGCCTGGCGGGATTCTGCCACTATGCCACCGCTCCAGCACAGCGACAAAGCCTGACATTCTGGGTCCTTCTCTGGATGCGTGGCAACGCGCCAGTGGAGGAGAGCTTAAGCGGTGCTGATGGGATGGCCCCTTTTTCCATCCCCAAGAAAGTGAGGACACCTAAACGGACACCTCACGGTGCATTAAATGCGCTTGTCCTAATCCGTCAGGGGTTAGGTATGATACCCTGTAGCTACTTTACACCTCAATGTATGTACATTTTGCCACTGTGGAGACCCCTTTGAGCATATAAAAGGAGGCCCAAGGTAGCTGCTACAGAGGAGGGGAACTTCTGGCCCATTCTGCATGTGTAGCTGCTCTTTGAATGTACTGTTCATTGCGAGCGCTCCTGAAGGCTGGGCTCAAGAACATCAATAAGAACACAAAGCAGGAGTAGGGTTTTACGCAAATCTGCGGCCCGAACCTGGGTAAAAACTTCCCGCGTCGATCACTGGTTCTGCTCTTTGCGCATACCTCTCCCCCCGCCGAATCGTAAAGGGATCTCTCGGGGTCCCATAGGTGTCGTGCCCCGACAACGGCGGTGATTTTATTTTATAGAAATTGTTGAACTCTCATGCTTCACTTATATTATTTTGAGAGTCTTTCTAAACAGCGTGGTAATTTGCTTTGGTTATAAATTTAGTCCTAATATGATAGGCATCCAAGAGGGATATAATAAAAACTTTCATATAAAGTGCATTGAATACTATGTGAAGTTTGATTCCTTATGATTGTTTTGAGATATAAAGATGGTGATATTAGAGTTATGCTAGTGAGTAATTGTGGATTGTAGAAATACTTGTGTTGAAGTTTGTGATTCCCGTAGCATGCACGTATGGTGAACCGTTATGTGATGAAGTCAGAGCATGATGTATTTATTGATTGTCTTCCTTTTGAGTGGCGGTCGGGGAAGAGCGATGGTCTTTTCCTACCAATCTATCCCCCTAGGAGCATGCGCGTAGTACTTTGTTTTGATGAATAATAGATTTTTGCAATATATATGTGAGTTCTTTATGACTAATGTTGAGTCCATGGATTATACGCACTCTCACCCTTCCACCATTGCTAGCCTCTCTAGTACCGCGCAACTTTCGCCGGTGCTATACACCTACCCTTTTACCTTCCTCAAAACAGCCACCATACCTACCTATTATGGCATTTCCATAGCCATTCCGAGATATATTGCCATGCAACTTTCCACCGTTCCGTTTTATTATGACACGCTCCATCATTGTCATATTGCTTTGCATGATCATGTAGTTGACATCGTGTTTGTGGCAAGGCCACCTTTTCATATTTATACATGTCACTCTTGAGTCATTGCACATCCCGGTACACCGCCGGAGGCATTTATATAGAGTCATATTTTGTTCTAAGTTTTGAGTTGTAATTCTTGAGTTGTAAGTAAATAAAAGTGTGATGATCTTCATTATTAGAGCATTGTCCCATGTGAGGAAAGGATGATGGAAGCTATGATTCCCTCACAAGTTGGGATGAGTCTCCGGACTTTACAAAAAATAAAAGAGGCCAAAGAAGCCCACCATAAAAAAAGAGAGAGAAAAGAGAGAAGGGGCAATGTTACTATCCTTTTTCCACACTTGTGCTTCAATGTAGCACCATGATCTTCATGATAGAGAGTCTCCTATGTTGTCACTTTCATATACTAGTGGGAATTTTTCATTATAGAACTTGGCTTGTATATTCCAATGATGGGCTTCCTCAAATTGCCCTAGGTCTTCGTGATCAAGCAAGTTGGATGCACACCCACTTAGTTTCCTTTTCGAGCTTTCATAAACTTATAGCTCTAGTGCATCTGTTGCATGGCAATCCCTACTCACTCACATTGATATCTATTGATGGGCATCTCCATAGCCCATTGATACGCCTAGTTGATGTGAGACTATCTTCTCCTTTTTTTGTCTTCTCCACAACCACCATATTCTATTCCACCTATAGTGCTATGTCCATGGCTCACGCTCATGTATTGCGTGAAAGTTGAAAAGGTTTGAGAACATCAGAAGTATGAAACAATTGCTTGGCTTGTCATCGGGGTTGTGCATGATTTGAGTACTTTGTGTGATGAGCATAGCCAGACTATATGATTTTGTAGGGATAATTTTCTTTGGCCATATTATTTTGAGAAGACATGATTGCTTTATTAGTATGCTTGAAGTATTATTGTTTTTATGTCAATATTAAACTTTTGTTTTGAATCTTATGTATCTGAACATTCATGCCACAATAAAGAAAATTATATAGATAAGTATGTTAGGTAGCATTCCACATCAAAAATTCTGTTTTTATCATTTACCTACTCGAGGACGAGCAGGAATTAAGCTTGGGGATGTTTGATACGTCAACAACGTATCTATAATTTTTTATTGTTCCATGCTATTATATTATCTGTGTTGGACGTTTTATATGCATTAATATGCTATTTTATATTATTTTTGGGACTAACCTATTAACCTAGAGCCCAGTGCCAGTTTCTGTTTTTTTTCCTTGTTTTTGAGCCTCGCAGGAAAGAATACCAAACAGAGTCCAAACGGAATAAAACTTCATGATGAATTTTCTTGGACCACCCAGGGGACTTGGAGTCCAAGTCAGAAGAGCCACGAGGCGGCGACAAGGGTGGAGGGCACGCCCTAGGGGGGACACCCCCTGCCTTGTGGGCCCCTCGGGACTCCCCTGACCTAGCTCTTCCTCCTATATATTCACATATATTCCAGAACCACCAGAGGCATCCACGAAAACACTTTTCCACCGCCGCAACCTTCTGTACCCGTGAGATCCCATCTTGGGACCTTTTCCGGCACCCTATTGGAGGGGGATTCGATCACCGAGGGCTTCTACATCAACACCATTGCCCTTCCGATGAAGTGTGAGTAGTTTACCTCAGACCTACGGGTCCATAGCTAGTAGCTAGATGGCTTCTTCTCTCTCTTTGATTCTCAATACAACGTTCTCCTTGATGTTCTTGGAGATCTATCCGATGTAATCTTCTTTTGCGGTGTGTTTGTTGAGATCCAATGAATTGTGGATTTATGATCAGCTTATCTATGAATATTATTTGAATCTTCTACGAATTATTTTATGCATGATTTACTATCTTTGTATTTCTCTTCGAATAATCGGTTTGGTTTGGCCAACTATATTGGTTTTTCTTGCAATGGGAGAGGTGCTTAGCTTTGGGTTCAATCTTGCGGTGTCCTCACCCAGTGACAGTAGGGGTAGCGAGGCACGTATTGTATTGTTGCCATAGAGGATAAAAAGATGGGGTTTTCATCATATTGCTTGAGTTAATTCCTCTACATCATGTCATCTTACTTAAAGCGTTACTCCGTTCTTTATGAACTTAATACTCTAGATGCAGGCAGGAGTCGGTCGATGTGTGGAGTAATAGTAGTAGATGCAGGCAGGAGTCGGTCTACTTGACATGGACGTGATGCCTATATGCATAATCATTGCCTTGGATATCGTCATAACTTTGCGCTTTTCTATCAATTACTCGACAGTAATTTGTTCACCCACCGTATTATTTGCCTTCATGAGAGAAGCCTCTAGTGAAACCTATGACCCCCGGGTCTATTTTCCATCATATTACTTTCCGGTCTACTATTTTGCACTCTTTTATTTTCAGATCTATATACCAAAAAAACCCAAAAATATTTTATCTTTTGTTTATCTATCTCTATCAGATCTCACCTTTGCAAGTGACCGTGAAGGGATTGACAACCCCTTTATCACGTTGGGTGCAAGTGTTTGATTGTTTATGCAGGTGTTGGTGATTTGTGCGTTCTTCTCCTACTGGATTGATACCTTGGTTCTTAACTGAGGGAAATACTTATCTCTACTGTGCTGCATCACCCTTTCCTCTTCAAGGAAAAAACCAACGCAAGCTCAAGAAGTAGCAGGCCGCAGCGAGAGGGCAGCCCGCGGGATCCTCGGATGTAAGGGATTATCCATGGCGGGATCATCCATGGTTGGATCCGGTGGGCGAGGTGGGGAGGTGAGCATAGGCACTGGGAGAGCCCCACGAGGCTAAGATAAAGATAGTACTGCTCCACTCCGTCCATATTAAAATACAAAGGCCACCAACAGTAACCCAGGCAAAAATTGATCATGCTGCCTGCGTCCTGGTTTATTGGCCCCCTTTTATTTTGTGCCAAATTTTGACCAAATATTTAACTAAGAAAATGTTAATGCATGTCACCAAAAATTATATCATTGGAATCGCATTTGAACATAGTTTTCGATCATACTACTTTTATGACATGCATAAATGTTGTGTTACTTAAAATTATGGTAAAAAATTGGCACAAAATACGAAGGAGAACAATGGAAGTAGCAACCCATGATTTAACTACTCGCACGCATGCAGTGGAGTAGTAATGTCATTCTCAACTACTTCCTCCCTCACGTCCACTCAATTTGCATGCGCTGTATTAATTGACCATCCATTAAGTGAACGACTTTACACGCGTCAAATTATCACATGGGGTGGATCTTCGTACAAAAATGTGTTCTACCGTGTAGCCGCGTGTGTGTGCGAGGGAATGAGTGCGTGCATGCACATCTTCGCTTCGTGCACGTAATCCGCCAGTGTGCGTGAGAGAGGACAAGTACATTCTTCTGGAACCAGCAGCACGCCACTGTGATCTATCCATGCAAGAAGGTCGCGACAATACCTCCACATGTGCCACGTGGCTTCATGGATGCCCCACATCATTTTACTCATAATATATTAAATGAAAAAGGGAGAGACACCATTTAGCGTGCCATTGGAATTCTAATTTACGTGTTTTTGCACATACTGGAAGTACTAGTAAGGTACACGTGCATTGCACGCATGAGATTTGGCAACCAAATTATGAATAAATACCACACTATAGCATGTAAGCTTTGAGTCATATATGCATGATGTAGCTGTTCATTTAATTCTTATAGTTCATCTCATTCAAAATCAATTAGTTTTTATAAAAAAGTTAATCTATTTTAAGATTCATGGAATTGTGCGTTGTAAAGCATAAAGTAAAAACAAATAATGGCAATTCATCTAGAAAAACAGTTTGGGCAAGTATGATACGGAAGATTCTAGAACAAAGGAGAAGTGCTTGTGTTTTGAGGTTTATGCATTATGCTTAAGTTCAACCATGGAGTCTTCTAGATTGTACATGTGGCAGAATCTGGTGGAATGTAGATGATATCCAATGGCCAGTAGTGCTCGGATTTGCCATCTCTGCACCGTCGGATTAGCTTCATCCAACGACCGTATAGATATAGACTAGTGGCACATCATCTAAAGCCTTTCTACACGCTCATTTTTTGTACAAATGTGCTCCACCGTGCACCCGCGTGTTTGTATGTGGGAACAAGTGCGTGTATGCACCTCTGCTCTTTCATACACTTAGTCCGTGTGTGTGAGAGATACTGAGATATGGTGAGGGAATACGTGTCAATGCAGTTTGTGTGAAGGAGAGGCCTATATACATACATGTATGTGCATGGGGCCGGGGTGATATACGAGAAGGGAGGGGAGGGGTCAACCACGCGAGATATCGATAGAGACAGATAGAGGGAAGAGCTCTACGAGTGTACAAGCACTGGAATATGGGGGTTGCTGGAAGATGGTGCGAGGGGCCAAGTGGAGGGAGATTGGGAAGGAGTGCACAAGTGCGAGATCGATATTTAAAGAGAGGGGGTCAGAACGTGCGCGGTTGCGCGCATTGGCAGAGCCATGAAAATTAAATGAGCTAGGGGGCCAAGCATTGCTAATCCTTTATGGGGATGGCCAATTCATCAACTTAAACCATTTTACCAGCAATTGATCTACTGATCACATTCATATTAGCCTCAGTATAGTGATGTTAGGGGGGCTAGGGCCCTTGCTACCCCCTGTCTTCGCCACTGTGCGCGCATCTGAGAGATGAAGCGGAAGACATGGATGATGAGAGGGAGACGATGGATAGATAATGTGTTTGCATTAGCTATGTAGTCCTATATAGAGAGGTAGATTGATCAATGTGTACATGGGAAAGAGCAGGGTGATGCCTGACTAGAGATATAGATCGATCGGTTTGTGTGGAAAACTGGGAAAGACCTAGCTATATATATACACACATAGAGGAACATCGATCGTTGCACATGCATGTGAGAGATAAATAATGCCCGAAGTGATGAAGAGGGGGAGGTGTGTGTGTGCATGCATGGGAGATCGACCTGAAGAAAAAGATTGCGTGTGTGCGATGGATAATGTCGAGTGGTAGTGTGTGTGCATGCATGCACGAGAGAAAGTTAGTGTACAACTATAAAGACAAGACGACTGTGTGGGTGCAAAAGACTTGGTGAGGTCATAATGAATGTAAAGTTGAATTCAAATATTTGAATAAGAGATCATGATGTTTGAAACCCATGCATGCTTGAATATAATTGAGATATGCGTGGTGTGGTTTTGAAACAAGCATGCTATACTATATACACATTGAACAAGGCCAAACTGATTTGAATTTGAGATACTAACGGCAGACATCGTTTGGCCACATTGCCTCCATGCATGGACACACTATTCAAACTGGAGATGATGGGTGGCTTTCGCAACACATATCTAAATGGGGGGTGTGTGTGTGTTGTTCGTGTTAAACACATTGTACATAGTATCAGACATGGTTTAGATTCCGAACATCTAGCTAGAGCATACATGTACTATGATTTGAATTCAACATAAAATGGATACATATATTTGAATTCGAGATCGTATGTACATGTAGTTCATATTTATATGGGAATTTACTACTCCTATATTCATGTCATGTGTTGTGAAGATAATATTTAGATGGTTGTATAACTAACCCGAGTACAATCCCATTCGAACAGGGAAAATGTAATCAAATTTAGTCCATATGCTAGACAGTACGAATAGTTTTTTCATTGTTGAGGGAAGTGCAAATTGATTTGGTACTGTACACGTTAAGCTTGTTGTCCCGATATTTTAGTTTTTTGTTGTTGTTTTTGAATGGCATTTCTAGTAATATAGTAAAATGGGACATGGCTCTCTCTAGTGGGGTGCGAATTGTCTTTTGTTTTGTTTTTTTGTACACGTTAAGCTTGTTCTCCCGAAATTTCAAGCCGCGCCTTGTTATGCTGAAATTTCAAGCTAGCATCTCTGTCTATTGTGCTGTGAAACTCCCGCCTCTTCAACCCGCGCCTTGTTATACTGAAATTTTAAGATATCTCTTTGTCTCGTTGTGCTCTGAAAACTCCCTCCATCTCAACCCGCGCCTTGCTATCCCAAAATTACAACGTGCGCGAAAACTCCCACCTCCTGCGAAATCCCGACACGCAAAATTCCCGTGATACCCTTGAACCGAAAGAACCGCCTAGTTCAAATCGGTGGGGGTACTTTCGTAACTTACCCCACATTTTGGACAAGCGCATCCCTAAGCCATGGTTCGCTCTCCCATCCCCTCTGCACCCCCATTCGTATACCGAGTCCGCGAAAACCCGCGAAGCCCCACACCCTCCTCCGTCTGCCACCCAGCCGGAGCCTCTTCCCCGACGAAACCGTCCACCGCAACAGCTCGAGGTCCCTCATCCACCGCACCGGATGAGGATCCGTCGTCGATCTCATCGTCCCGCCGGTTCAGCCACCCCGTCCTCCACCTCCAAGGAGCTGCCCCGATGTTCGCCTTGTCTTTCGCACCACCTCCATTCCCACAGCGTCGTCTTCACCTGCAGCACCAGAAGAGCAGCACCATCACCGATTCCTTGGATGAAGCTGAGGCCTAATCGGCGCCACCAAAGAGGTTCTACACTAATCGTTGCATTTTCTTCTTGATTCGATCTCACGGTGCTGCCGGCTCTCGGTCCCGAGCCGCCATGGCCCGGTTCCATGTACGGCGGCGTCGCCGGACACTTCCTCCACGACGTCGCTCCCTCGGCGGTGACGTCCACATCAGTAGGAGCTGCTGTTGCTGCTCCGGCTCTCGCTGGCCATGTTGCTGCTGCTTTGGCTCTCGCTCGCGCTGCTGCTCTGCTCTTGCTCTCGGTCCCCTATCTGGTCTGCTCTGGCTCTTGCTCGCGCTGCTGCTCTTGCTCCTGCTTGTGCTACTGGTCTACTCTTGCTCGCACTGCTGCTACACGAGCAACAGCTCCGGCTCTTGCTTGAGCTCATGCTGCTGCTACCCGAGGTGCTGCTACATGACCAGCTGCCTCGGCTCTCGCACGCGCTGCTGCTACTGCTCTGCCCCGGCTGCTCTCTGGTAGTACGTTCCCTGCTGGAGCTACTACCGATTTGGATCACTGCTACTCTGCCACTATGCTCGAGTGGCCAAAACTATTAGTGCACTGCTTTTCTACTACTAGTGCATTCAGTTTCGACAGTAAAATTCAGTTTCGACAGTAAAATTCAGTTTCGACAGTTAAATTCAGTTTCGACAGTTAAGTTCAGAGATGGGCAGCTGATGTATTTTACATCTAGCACTTTTTGGTTATGTATTTTCCATCATCTATTGGATATCCTATTAGAATACCACTTCAGGTTAATGTTGTCTCTCTTTTCTTGCTTCAGCCTCGCCGTCGTACACCTCACCGGAGCTGCTCCAATGACGAAACCCTCCATCACAACGGAGCAGCACCCTTGGCTCCATCTCAAGGTGCCTAAGATCTTCTTCGCCTCCTCCGACTGCCACATCAGCTGCAGCATCCTCAGCGACCAACCCAATGATGCTGAGATCGACATGGCTTCACCAAAGAGGTTGTACACTTGCTGCATTGCTTTTTTACTCTACATATTATATATATTGTCCACTGAGCACGCGTAGTAACGTGAAATTCGATTAGTTTCTCCTATATAACAAGCAGTGAGGTACCAGGCAACTTAGCTATCCGTGGTGGACTCTCTCGAAAGCCATCATTATTTATTTCTATGCATTTGAGCTGTGCATGTGTAGATGGGCCTGGGAGTTGAGCTAGTAGGGCAGTAGCCTGGGTCCAAAGTAGTAGAAGTAGCACAAAAACATTTTTGGAGTGTAGGCTTTTGCCTATTCAAGCCTGCCTACTAGAATTGCCAGTGGTTGAAAGGAAAAGTGAAGGAAAAACATAGGAATTGGAAAGTTTCCTATGGTACTACTATTCATGCATTTGGTTCAAAGGAATGGAGCAAAGGAAAACTTTAGGATTTGTTCCTTTAGTGTCTCTTTCAAAGAAAAATCATAGGAATTTTAATATCCACTTGGCCCTCCTTTTCAAATTCCTATTCATGAAGAATAGGAACTAAGTGATAGTAGCATAATAGCATTATAACTATACATTTTCTTGTGGTTTGACTTAATTTGACCATGCCTCTTTGCATTCCTGTGACCTTCCAATTCCTGTGAACCAAACACCCAGATTGATAGAAATCCTGTGATTTTAAATTCTATGTTTTGCACATGCATTCCTATCCTATTAATGTGTATTTCCTATCCTCGGGTTGTTAGAATCCTCCAATTCAAACGAGCCCTTACAGAATTAATTCTCTTACAGATAGTTGTCAAAGAAAACCTTGTGTGGTTTGTCCCTCTCCTGCCGCACCGTCGTCCACCCCAGCTCAGCTGCTCTGTCGGTGTACAAAAACAGGGGTGTTTGTCTCCCCCTGACCTATGCACAGACTAGCAAGGCCTTCTAGGTGAACCACCTTTTGCCAGGCATATCAAGAAATGCAAGTCAACAGGATATTACCTTGGGAAGGCCTCCCTTGCCGGGCAGGCGAGCCCGGCCAGGTCGAAGCCACATCTGAGGGCAAGCCCAGACTCGCCCCGGCAGGCTTGCCGGGGCTGCCAAGATCAAACCCCGCCAAGCTCCTTCAAAGGATCATCACCAAGACGCCACCACTTCACCTCATCACACCCAAGTCACTTATTAGTGTGGTGTCAAGGTGCTAAACAACCAGGTGGATCCTCTCAGGCACGTGGCAGCATCAAAGAGAAGAGATTAGCTTTATTGACACCCGTCTAGGAGGCATGCCAAGCTGATAAGAAGAGGCGGATAAGCGGCACAACAGGCTTGCCGGGATTCGCCCTCGACACGACACCTAGCATTGCATTTAATGCACTTTGTCCTAACTGCCAGAGTTAGGTATGATAGCACTGTTATCTATCTAATCGCACCCAAATGACTGTTTTGCCACTGTGGTCACCCCTTAACCTATAAAAGGAGGCCCGAGCCAACCTAGCAAAGGGTTCGAACACTTTGACCCCCCAATAGTTGTAAGCTCACGTTGCTCTTCCCGAGGCACCCTTGCCGGGCCAGAGCGCGTCAAGCCTTCGTCCACCTCCAGATCAATCCACAAAAGTAGGAGTAGGGTTTTACGCTACAAAGCGGCCCGAACCTGGGTAAAAGGGAGAGAGTCCACCGCCGTGTTGTCCCCCACTGTTTCTGCTCTTTGTGCAACGCGGCCGTCCCCATGCCAAACCACAAAGGAGCACCCCTACCCCATAGGTGATCGTGCCTCCATGCCGACATCTTTGGTGCGCCAGGTAGGGGGCGTCGCTTCAACGAACTTGAAGCAGTGACCAGCACGTCGATCTTCGTCATCCTTTGGCGTCGCCCACGGCTCCCAAGACAAGAAATGTTGCGGCGACACCGTTCCATGCCTCATCGTTTCCCTCATCCAAGGCTGCAAGCGCCGCGGGCGCCATGACCACGATGGACCGAATGGGTGCTGTGCGCGGCACAGGTGCCATGGGCAGCACTGCTGTTACCCTTACTATCATCTCCTCCAAGCGGAGGATAGGGTGACGGCGGCGCAGAGGCAGGTGATCCAATTACCGATGAGCCAAGCCCGACGGTAAGGGCGTTCTTCTTACAAGGATGAACGGCCCGCTGAGCTGCGGGCCGAGGCCAATTCGTCGAATCTCTGCCCCAGACTGCGGGGCAGTATTACCGTGGAAAGAAATTGCGGCGAAGTGTGTTTCCACCCAACCCCGGCAAGCCTCTCCACATGTGGCGATACATCACAACTGTATCGCATACGGAATGAGCGCAACTTCCCGTGTGTGGGACTGCCGTGGGGAAGAAGGATCCACACCCTCGCTGCAACAAGTATAACCAAAGATAAGTGGCGAAACCTTCATCTAGTTTCAAGACCTTTTTTATGTACCCTTTGCGACTCCTCTGGGTTTAGAGCCTAGCGTTCGTATGAGATATCCGTAATGTGAAGGGACTCCTCCGTGATCGATTGTGTCCTAGCCTCTTCCGAGTCCGCTCAACAGGCCTGGCTGCCGCGTCGAGAACGTCGAGGGGTAACCTGCCAGTGGCACCGATGCTTGCGGAATGTTAAGGGCCCGCTCCCGACAGCAGCACGGCTATCGCTTGCCCCAGCGGGCTCACAGCATGTGCAGGATTCGAGATCATACAAGAACTATGGGCAAGATAAACTTAAAAGGATAACATTGGGTTCATACAACTACTTAAGAGTACTATTACACACCATAAGATAGCAAAGCGTGACACAAGGCCGAATTGTGTCTTTTTGTTTGGCAGCAACAGAATAAACGAAGCAAGGGACGTTAGTCCCGGCGCCCTCCTTGGACCCGGGGCACTCGGAGAACCTTGTTGGCCAGAGGCCCGACAACTTGGGCAGCAACAGAAGTATCTGTCCCGGCAGGCAACCTTTTGAAAGCATCAAAGATGTCGACGTCGAGATGGCGATGCACGTAATTGACGAGAAGAGTGAAGATGGCGTCCCGGGCAAATTTTTGGGACTCATTGGTGAAGCAGACGGCTCTGTCGTCCTCATACGTCTTTCGCCCATCGATGAGGCCCTCGAAAAAGTGCATTAGCATGACACTGGGGGCTTCATGCTCACTGACGGTGAAGGTCCAGCCCTTCATGTTCATCTTGGCGATCTGGGAGGAGATGCGCTCGGCTATGTCGATCATGTTCTGCAACCAGACGTCGTACAGCTCGGCCTGGTCCTTGAGCTTGGCCTCTGCATCCTTCTGGAGAGCTCCAGTGGTGTTGGCCTCCTCCGTCAAGGCCCTTTCTCGGGTCTTGGCCTGCTCAAGGTCCTTCTCAAGGGTGGCCAACTTGGCGTTCATGTCCTCAATGGTGCTGGAGGCAGTGTTCAGTTCCTGGTCCTTGGATGAAAGCTGAGATTGCAGCTCCCCCAGTGTAGAGGCTGCTTTCCGCGCTTCCTCCCGGAGGACCTCGATCTCCTTCTTGCTCCCGGCAAGCTCTTCCTCCAGATTCACCATTTGGGTCTCTAGCTCTGTTTTGGCACTGGAAGCTGTGGCAAGGTTATCAGTCACCTTCTTGAGTTTCGGTGCCGCGTACAGGGCTTGTGAGTCGATGGCCTTCTTATGGTTATCCTCCAGGTCCTTGACCCGCTGCTACAAGACCTTCCAGCTCATCGTCCTTGCTGCGCGGAGTGTCAGACAAAGCCTGTTCACGAGCGGCAAGATCTTTGGCCTTGGCACTGAGCTCCACTTCACGCTCCAACAGCCTGCTATCGCGAGCTCTTGCCTTATCTGCGGCAGCAACCATCCTCTCTTCTTGGTCCCTGAGCTTGCAGGATCTGATATTGTACCAAGAGCGCAGTTCTTCTGCTTTGTCCTTCAGCTGCTGGGTGGCGACGTCCTAGGACCTGCGCTCCTCTTGGACTACTTGCCACCTCCGGCCATGCCTCTCTTTAACTTCCTTGATCCCGGCAACCATTGTTTCCAGAAAGGCCAAGTCTTTGGAGCTGTCACCAGGGTCGCTCGCTTCCTTGGACCTCTGGGTCAGGGGAGCTAGTATGCGGCGGATTTCTTCATCAAAATCCACCCCAGCAATAACTGACGAACCGGGGGCTGTCGGGGTTGGGTGAGCTACAACCATTGCCAAGCTGCTTGCCGGGGTAGTTACCCTCAAGTGGGAGGCGTCGCTCTAAAGAGGTGCCTTCTCCTGAACTTCCATGGTTGGGATGGTCGTGTAACCAGGGATTCCCTCTTCCGCCATTGAGGTTCCGCGGGCGTCCTTGAAAGCCTCGGCACGATCTTCTTCTATGGCAACCTTGAGGGCCTTTGCGGCAGCATCCTTCCCTATGTCAGCCACCTCTTCTAAAAGCTCCTTTTCTTCAAGCGCGGGGGCTACAAAGGGGTGGAGGCAGGGAAGAAATGAAGATAAAAAACCAGAACCAAAAAGGTTAAGAAAGCAGAGAGTTCCCAACGTGGATTCGAAGGGAGCTAGATTACCTGTCGGCTACTGGCGGGAAGAAATTTCTCCTTCCCCGGCAGTATCTGTTGCCGGCGGGCGGCTAGCGGTTCCTTCTTCCATGGGGGTGACTTCGACGCGGGCAGACCCGGCAGAAGGAGCTCTTGCCGGGTGATGCAGAGCATCCTATGGACATCACCATGTCAAGAGTCCATTCGGCGAGTGACACATGTGACATCTACTTCACATACACAAAGGTGAATCATCTCCTTTACACGTGCTCACTTGACCCCTTCGAGGATGGTATACTACTTGACACCCCTCTCATGTGCATGCATACGTATTGTCGGAGCTTCACGGATGACGAGGAGGAGTGCAAGCACCAAGGAACAACTACACCATCCGCGAGGTAAGCATGGAAGCGACGACGGAAGAAGATGAAGCTGCTGAAGCTACAGCGGCTGGACATCCGGGCCAGAGGCCGAACATCCGGCGCCTGTGCAACCGCCCAGCAACTGCACCAACAGACGACCGAAGCATCAGCGGCCAGACATCTGGCCCGTGTGCCCGGATATCCGGCGCCTCGCCACCACCCGGACATTCGGCCCTTCCCCCGAAAATCCGACATCGTTGACAGAACGCACCAGAAGTTTGCCCATCTTTGGGCCAGACATCCAGCCAGTGCCCCGGACATCCGGTGACTCGCAAAGCTCGGACATCCGGCCCCCAGCCCAGACATCCGGCGCCTGCCTGCGTGCAGAGTCAGGCCAGAGGCCCATGTATCCCCTTTCCCACTTACCCCTTCGTGGCTTAGACTATATATAGACACCCCCTCCTCCTTTCTAGGGTTAGCATTGGTTTAGCTCATTTTAGAGATAGAGCTTTGCTCATCCTTGTGGTTCTCCTCCATCGAGAGACCGTTGCCTCTACGGAGAAGATCCACGCTTGGATTCAAGACCCCTCACGGGAAGATCCCTCACGGACTCAAGGCCTCCTCAGGGAGATGAACTAGTTACCTTTGTATCTTTCCTTTGTTGTCTTTGGATCATGTGATCTCTTTATGTTCATGGATCTAGCACATGTGTGATCGTTTCTTGTTGATTTGAGTGATTCCTCTTGTTTCCCCTCATGTTTTCCCTTCGTGTTCTTCGTGTTCTTCGCGAGATCCCCTCCATTTCGTGAAAGATCGGCCCCTAGGGTTCCACCCTACATCATCTTGGATCAGAGCAAGGTTGATCACGAATTTGGAGTCTTCCCTCTCCGTTTCTAGCCTTCTTTTGCTTGATTTCGTCCTAAATTCGAAAATCCCCACCAAAAATAGCCTCTAATTTTTTTTTTGTGATTTGTTGCTTTGATGATGTTTTGTTGATTTTGATCCATGGATTCGTTGTGTCTTGAGTAGATCTATCTTTCCCCCAAGTTTTCCCACTTTTCATCCAAGAAATCTCTCAAATTTTGCCCCCAAAATCGAGTTCCTCGAGTTCATCCTTGGATTTGGAGCCCGGACATCTTGCTCGTGGCCCCAGACATCTGGCCCCCCGGACATCCGGCCCGTAGCCCAGACATCCGGCTCCTGGAGCGCATTTTCGCGCGCGGTTCGGGACATCAGGTCCCGGATTTCCGGCCGCGACCCCGGATGTCCGTCCCCTGGGATTTCAGCCTTCGGTGTTTCACCGTTTTGACCATAACTAATTCATCCGGAGTCCGTTTTTGACGTTCATTAGCTCGTTTTGAAGCTATTGACATCCCCCATTCCACAAAAATACTTCCAACATCATTTGACTTCATAAAAGTTTTGGAACTTTGGGATCTTTGCCTAGGGCCTTCACCACATCATCCGCATAACCACCATAGCCTTTTGCAACCTAACCCATTTTGTTCCATATAGCATTTGTGGTTGCTTGAGTAGTGATTTGAGTCTCCTAAGGTGTTTCGGCTACTTAGGGATGATTGCTTCTTCATCAACCACCACCATAACTTCCGCATAGACTTGCCCACCATACACTTTCGCCACCACAACTTACCCCAATTTTGTTTGTGTTGTGAGTTGTGTCTCCTAAAGTGGTTTGGCTACTTAGGGACCGTGCTTTCAACTCTGACACCGTGTATAGCCCATCACACACTTCCGCCACTTGAACCCATTTTGATCAGGTTTCCACCAATACTTCCGCAACCACCACCGCATTCCGCTGCCACCATTTGACATTTGCCGTTTGAGATTTTGAGTTGTGGTTTTACCGTTTCCTAGGGTATTTTGGCTAACTAGGAACGGTTCAACATCGACAACACCGCCGCTCAACTTCGACAAGCATTCGACATCGACCACCTTCACCATTTTGACACCCTAACCGTAAGCAAGACGGTAACCTCTATCTCACCTTGGTATCGTGGTATCCCATCATTGTACATTCTTCTTGCCATTGTATTGTTAACCCCTAGCCCATTTTGCGTCACTTGCCTATCGATACTAGCCATTGAGTATTGCCGGCAATGTTACTTGTGCACATTAGTGATCATTGATCCACCCTTCCATTGCATACATACCATATCATATTGGTATCATCTTGGTATCATCATATCATTTCGTGTGCCACAAGATTGTTCCTGCATATACACAATTGCTATCTTGGTTTGTGCATTTCGCATAAGTGGCCATACAAAAAAAGAATAAGCTTATAAGCAAAGAGTGAACAAAGAGCTTGTAAGCAATAGCCATAGCATCGCCACATTGCATATTATATACCATCATTGATCATCTTGGATCATCTTGAGAGAAACACCGGGAACCATACATACATAGCATACTTGTTAATGTATGTTTGTTTTGCTCTGATTTCGGTTGCTCTGATTTTCTCTTACCCTACCTTCTCCCATTATCCAATATCAGATTCAGGGGGAGAAAGAGTTCATATCTAAGGGAAGAAAATCTTTGGAATTCATTGCATATCTTTAATCTTTGGGGACATGTCTATACCCAAATAGAGTACTAAGTACTCACTCACTACATGTCATCCCAGTCTTGGTACTCTTGTGGTTTTCTGAACTTGCTTTGTTTAGTGCTGTTTCTGTGTTATCTAACCCTATTTTCTCAGAGTCATCTCTTCCAAAGCCAGCTCAAGATCACAAGGTAAGTATATGCATCACACTCATGTGCATGATGATCTCTTGCTGATGTACATATTGTTTGCAAGAAGGACTCATGAACATGAAGGTACATTCCATGTATCTACATCATTTGCTCTGATGCACATAGCCAAGATACATGCAACTCATCGCTTGCTCTGACATGCTTATGCATTCACATGCTCTCATATTCTATCTTTGCATGATTGCATACATGTAGGGGGAGCCTATGCATGTTACATGTCCTTCCAAAGCTTTACTTGTTACCTTCATATCCTTATCTAAAGCTTTGATGTATGTTGTCATCAATTACCAAAAAGGGGGAGATTAAAAGCACAAGTACTCCCTGTGGAAGCACAAGTGCTCCCTGGGTGATTTTGGTAATTAATGTCAACATATCTCTTGTTGGACTAATATTTTCATCTACTATATTTCAGAAAGTTCAACAATGGCGTGGCACGGACAAGAGGATGTGGAACCCCTTCAAAATGCTAAGGACAAAGATTGGCACAAACTCAAGACTCTACATTTCTATTTTAGTGATCCAAGATCACATTGAGTCCATAGGAAAAGCCTATACTATTAAAAGGGGATGAGGTGTTGCTTAATGGTCTACTTGCTCAAAGTGCTTAGTGATATGCTCCAAAGCCCTCAACCACTTTCTCGATTCCAAATATGTCCTAAACCTAAAGTCAAACTCGGCCCCACCGATTTGATCTATCCGTCACCACCGAGTTCCTTTGACATAGCCACTGCCAGAAACCCTAATCCATTCGGTCTCACCGATAGGTATCTCGGTCTCACCGAGATGGCAATGCAAACTCTCTGTTTCCCTTCGTAACATTTCGGTCTCACCGAAACGAGCGATCGGTCTCACCGAGTTCGCCTTGCAAACTCTCTGTTGCCTGTTGCAATTATTTTGGTCTCACCGAAATGTGCAACCGGTCACACCAATTTTGCCTCACCAACTCTCTGTTTAACTCATTGCTGAAATTGGTCCCACCGAGTTCATGCAATCGGTCACACCGAGATGAGGTTTTTCCCTAACCCTAGCACATTAATTCCACCGAGTTGAGTATATCGGTCCCATCGAGAATCCTAATGTTCACATTTTGAATTGAATCGGTCTCACCGAGTTCTTCCATTCGGTCTGACCGAGATGAGTCAAATGTGTGTAACGGTTAGATTTTGTGTGGAGGCTATATATACCCCTCCACCCCCTTCTCTATTCAAGAGAGAGCCATCAGAACGTGCCTACACTTCCACTACTCATTTTCTGAGAGAGAACCACCTACTCATGTGTTGAGAACAAGACATTCCAATCCAACCACAAGAATCTTGATCTCTAGCCTTCCCCAAGTTGCTTTCCACTCAAATCATCTTTCCACCATATCCAAATCTGTGAGAGAGAGTTGAGTGTTGGGGAGACTACCATTTGAAGCACAAGAGCAAGGAGTTCATCATCAACACACCATCTATTACCTTTTGGAGAGTGGTGTCTCCTAGATTGGTTAGGTGTCACTTGGGAGCCTCCGACAAGATTGTGGAGTTGAACCAAGGAGTTTGTAAGTGCAAGGAGATCGCCTACTTCATGAAGATCTACCCGAGTGAGGCAAGTCCTTCGTGGGCGATGGCCATGGTGGGATAGACAAGATTGCTTCTTCGTGGACCCTTCATGGGTGGAGCCCTCCATGGACTCGCGCAGCCATTACCCTTCGTGGGTTAAAGTCTTCATCAACGTGGACGTACGATAGCACCACCTATAGGAACCACGCCAAAAATCTCCGTGTCTTCATTGCGTTTGCACACTCCAATCCCATCCCTTTACTTTCTTGCAAATTGCATGCTTTACTCTTTCCGCTGCTCATACTCTTATCATGCTTGCTTGAGATGTATTGTGAATGCTTAAACTTGTGCTAAAACTCTACCTCAACTTGAAGAACTTAAAAACTGCCACTTTTGCTAGTTGAGTGTCTAATCACCCACCTCTAGACACCTCTTCTCGATCCCTTTCACATGCGCATACGTTCTTTGTTTTGTTGTGTGCATGTGTAGGATACTTGGACTTTGTGTCGACTTCCACTTCACGTGAGTTGACCATTCGAGCTCTTGAGAGCGAGCCTCATACATTCTACCACGACTCGCTTCTACAGCACATTTCCTACCACTTCGACATTGTGAAGGACGCACAAGGACACACTTTCACGGTGACATCCTTCTTGAGCTTGGCTATTGTGGATCATACTTCATGTGTTGCTTGTACCATTTTCACCCATATTCGAGATATTACTTACACTCATGATTGTCACATTGCCATGCCTCATGACATATATACTTTGTGTGTTGCATCCAATTCTTGGATTACTTGCTCCTATCATATGCTTGGTTGCAACAATGTCTTCACTTCACATATGCCATGCACCTATGATTGTCACATTCTTGACTTGATTGCCTCACACATGATGACCAATTACTCTTTCTGTTGTGTTGAGTGCCACACTATATTCACTACACCCTATGCACGTTATGCTTGGATTGTCTTGCACTTTGACCCATGTGTTTAGACACTTCATTTTATTTGGTGTTGTGAATGATTACTATGCCTACCATAGACCTTTCATTGAGCGCTTTGTGAATGCTTGATATGACTTTGAGGTAGATGCTTATTCTCTTGTTACACATATTTGCATCACTACATCACGTTTACATGCTTGTCCCCATGATATCTTTGCTTGTGCTCGATCGTTATGCTTACATGCCATGTCACAATCTTTTGTCACACCATATGCTTTGCATGATGACGACACTTGTTGGGTGAAGCACCTCTCGAATGATTGGTTTTGCACTAACGCTAACCACATTTGTTTTTCCAAGTGTTTGTTGTCCTTACTCCTTTTGAAGGAATCACTCGACGGTGCGACATTGGAGAGTGCTCATTTCGAGCTACTAGATGATGAGTACTTGGTGATCGTCCACCTCTACACGGCGAAGCCATCTCTTTCCCATGGTGATTTGGTTTTTGATCCGAGGTCAGATCTTTCCCGGGGGGAGGGGGGGATGATGCGGAGCATCCTATGGACATCACCATGTCAAGAGTCTGTTCGGCGAGTGACACGTGCGACATCTGCTTCACATACACAAAGGTGAATCATCTCCTTTACACATGCTCACTTGACCCCTTCGAGGATGGTATACTACTTGACACCCCTCTCGTGTGCATGCATAGGTATTGTCGGAGCTTCACGGACGACGAGGAGGAGTGCAAGCTCCAAGGAACGACTACACCATCCGTGAGGGAAGCATGGAAGCAACGACGGAAGAAGATGAAGCTGCTGAAGCTACAGGGGCCGGACATCCGGGCTAGAGGCCGGACATCCGGCGCCTGTGCAGCTGCCCAGCAACTGCACCAACAGACGCTGAAGCATCAGTGGCCGGACATCTGGCCCATGTGCCCGGACATCCGGCGCCTCGCCACCTCCCGGACATCCGGCCCTTCCCCCGGAAATCCGGCACCATCGACAGAACGCACCAGAAGGTTGCCCATCTTTGGGCCGGACATCCCGCCCGTGCCCCGAACATCCGGCGACTCGCGAAGCCCCAGACATCCAGCCCCCAGCCCAGACATCCGGTGCCTGCCTGCGCATAGAGTCGGGCCAGAGGCCCATGTATCCCCTTTCCCACTTACCCCTTTGTGGGTTAGACTATATATAGACACCCCCTGCTCCTTTCTAGGGTTAGCATTGGTTTAGCTCATTTTAGAGATAGAGCTTTTCTCAGCCTTGTGGTTCTCCTCCATCGAGAGACCGCGGCTTCTATGGAGAAGATCCACGCTTGGATTCAAGACCCCTCACGGGAAGATCCCTCGCGGACTCAAGGCCTCCTCACGGAGATGAACTAGTTACCTTTGTATCTTTCCTTTGTTGTCTTTGGATCGTGTGATCTCTCTATGTTCATGGATCTAGCACATGTGTGATCGTTTCTTGTTGATTTGAGCGATTTCTCTTGTTTCTCCTCATGTTTTCCCCTCTTGTTCTTCGTGTTCTTCACGGGATCCCCTTCATTTCGTGAAAGATCGGCCCCTAGGGTTCCACCCTACATCACCAGGGATCCCGTTCCTTGGGTATCGCTCGTAGAAGGCGCTGGAGTGGTCACTGTTGGCTGCCGGGCTTCCCTCTGGGGGCTCTCGCCAGTATCCTTGGCAGGCGATAGAATAACTTCAACATGGCCACGGTAGACGCGGTCTGCCCCATGCCTTCACGCGGGGGGCTGGCCCGGGGGCTAGGAACAGAGTCACTACCGGCATCCCTTGCCGGTTCGGCAACCGACACCGATCCTAGCTCCTTCGTCGATTTGGCCCGCTTGGCCCTTTGCGCCAGGGTCTCTTCGTCCCTATCAAGGCCAACATCACAAGATCAGCCAAAAAGCAGAGAAATACTATTGAAGGAAAAAATGATTGGAAATAAGGGAAACTGATGATTGTCCTCACTCTGGATCATCAAACATGGCATCCATTTCATACGTCAGAGGCGGGGGTGATTCCCTGGCCCTCTTGAGTGGTGGAGGGGTCCTGCTTGCCGATGGTGCCGAGCTTGATGAAGGCGTGGGGTCAACTCCTTTCACCGCCCGCTGCCGGGGAGACGGAGTTGGAGCTGGGGAAGACGGGCCGAGTGATGACGGACAATGTCTTCTGTGCCGCCCTTGGTGGTGGTCTTCTTCACTTTGGGCCCCGCCCGGAACGAGGACGGCACCACGGGCTCCTTGTTCCCCCTCTTATGAAGCCGGCGCTTCTGCTCTGGAGCCTGGGGGCCCTCTTCAAGTCCTTCCTCCTCTCCAGGCGCGGTGGCTCCCTCCGCTCTGGCAGCCTCGGCCCTGGCAGTCTCGGTCCCGATAGCCTCGGTCCCGGTAGCCTTGGTCCCGGCAGCTCCGGTCCCGGCAGTCGCGACATCCAGCGCCTCAAGCTCAGCAATCTCTTCATCAACACGCTCTTCCTCTGAAGAGTTCCCTTCATCGTCATCACCAGCAGCCGTGACAGCCTTAAGCCTTCGGGCTTCTTCAAGCCTGCTGTGGATATACTTCTGCTCCTCCTCAGTGGTGCCCTTGGTGAAGTCAGTCTCCTTCCTGGTGGCTCTCTCCACTAAGCTCGAGGCCCAATTCATCTCATCCTCCAAGCTCGGCAGCTCCCAGTCTGCTTTAACTCCATTGCCATTACAATCTGGCATCCACTTGAGGATTTGCTCCTGCGCAGTACTGATATGCAAAGGAACTATCCTTGCCGGCAAATGGAAAGTATCGGCCTTGTGGAAAAGTTGCTCACACAGCCAGGCATGACTCATTACTGTCAGGTTGTTAGCAACGCAAGGGTACAGCCGCATCCAGTCTGCGGCGTTCTTATATTCCCAAGCAAAGCAGCCCCGTTGTTGCAGCGGGGCGATGTGATGCCGGAGGAAATCAGCACCCACATGCTCAATGGTGAGCCCGATAGCCTTGAGGCGGGCAATTCTGTTCAGTGTGGTGCGGAGCCTCTCATCGGTTCCCCCCGGATCGCTCCAATCCTTGCTGCATACCACACACTTGGTCCGCGGTTGGCAAAACGGAGGGGCCTTCGGGTCCTGGATCCAACACCAGTCCCCTCTCCTCTCCTCCCACTTGCCATGCAGCTGACCTCCAAGGTAATCTCAGTCCTCTCTCCTCCCCCGCGAATCCATGATATATTTCCCGAGAGGGATTTATCCTCAATGTGGGGGATGTAGAAGTGGCGGAACAGATCCACATTGGGGGCGACTCCAATGAAGTTCTCACAGAAGTGAGCAAACACTGCCATACATGTCATTGCATTTGGCGTGAAATCCAGCAAACGAAACCCGAAAGAATACATCATTGCGCTGAAAAAGTCGGAGAAGGGTGGAGAAAGCCCGCAGTAGAAGTAAGCGCAGAAGAATGGGTATGAGTCATTCGGAACCTTGGGTCCCTCAGGGAGGACCACTGGCTCTCCATGCCCTTTGGTTTTTCTCCACCACATGAAGGCATACCTCTGGATCAAGGCATTGCCGTCCAGGTTCGACGGTGAAAAAACCACGTTTCTCTGCTGCCGCAGGACCAACTCCTCTGCCTCTCTCTTCTTCTCCTCCGCCTTTTGATCTTCAGGATTGGCCACCTGTTTTCCCTTCACGGCGCTCTTCTTATGCCCATTTCTTCGGGCAATGAGGAGGGAGAGATCTGGTATGGCGGAGAAAGGAAGTGGTGACGGTGGAGGCAGTTTCTTTCTTGACTTGAGGAAGACGATGAAGCGAAAGGGGCGAGAGATGTGAATGAACCATGCTCCTTCGTGTCTTCTCTATTTTATTGGGACCACACGAAGGGGCTGGCTCAACACTATCCCCCCTGCAAAACCGCCTTTTCCAGGCACACTCCCCCAGCAACCGCTGCAAAACCACGACCGCACGACTCACGGTAATTGTGCGGAACGGACGTGTGATTGACAAGACGGTAAAATCATTCCACGTGGGCAGGAGGTTTCTGCCGCATGTCTGTGCACTGCTTGGGGCCCTAACCCAATGCACTCGCAGCGCGTTTGGCCTAGGCCCGGGGGCTACTATCGGTGTACACAAACAAGGGTGTTTGTCTCCCCCTGACCTATGCACAGACCGGCAAGGCCTTCTAGGCGAACCACCTTTTGCCAGGCATATCAAGAAATGCAAGTCAACAGGATATTACCTTGGGAAGGCCTCCCTTGCTGGGCAGGCGAGCCCAGCCAGGTCGAAGCCGCACCTGAGGGCAAGCCCAGACTCGCCTCGGCAGGCTTGCCGGGGCTGCCAAGATCAAACCCCGCCAAGCTCCTTCAAAGGATCATCACCAAGACGCCACTGCTTCACCTCATCGCACCCAAGTCACTTATCAGCGTGGTGTCAAGGTGCTAAACAACCAGGTGGATCCTCTCAAGCACGTGGCAGCATCAAAGAGCAGAGATTAGCTTTATTGACACCCGTCCAGGAGGCGTGTCAAGCTGATAAGAAGAGGCGGATAAGCGGCGCAACAGGCTTGCTGGGATTCTCCCTCGACACGACACCTAGCATTGCATTTAATGCAGTTTGTCCTAACTGCCAGAGTTAGGTATGATAGCACTGTTAGCTATCTAATTGCACCCAAATGACTGTTTTGCCACTGTGGTCACCCCTTAACCTATAAAAGGAGGCCCGAGCCAACCTAGCAAAGGGTTCGAACACTTCGACCCCAACACTTGTAATCTCACGTCTCTCTTCCCGAGGCACCCTTGCCGGGCCAGAGCGCATCGAGCCTTCGTCCACCTCCAGATCAATCCACAAAAGCAGGACTAGGGTTTTACACTACAAAGCGGCCCGAACCTGGGTAAAAGAGAGAGAGAGTCCACCATCGTGCTGTCTCCCACTATTTCTGCTCTTTGTGCAATGCGGCCGTCCCCATGCCGAACCACAAAGGGGCACCCCTGCCCCATAGGTGATCGTCCCCATGATGGAAGGGTCCACCATAGCAGGGATCCGCCCTCCAAACTATCTTTCGCCGCCTCAGATCTTCTTCCCCACCGCCGGCAGCCACAACAAGTGCATTACCATCATCAACTGAGCAGATGACCTTGGGGACTAGACGGGTCCGCAAGAGAGGTCGCACTCTTTCGTGTCTGCTTACGTTATGCGTCGCTTAATATTACATGCTACTTTATCATCCTGTTCACCAATTGGGCTCTGAGTCAGCTCCAAACTAATGCTCAAACTTGAGTTTTTAAATGGTTGTGGGGTACATATCGGGGCCGCAATGAAAAGTATCTGTCTACTATCTGGTTAATCTCTGGTGTCTACTATGAGTTTCATGTTGGGTGGGAAACAAACAGTAAAGAAGCCATTATCTGTATTTTTTAACTGAAGCTATTATCTGCCTGCTATCATTGGTTTTGGGTCTATCCACAGGTTGCTACCATCACTTTAGATTTCTGCATGCACTCCTTACATAATCTCTCTATGTTCTATTCCTATGCATGTCAGTTATTGTACACAATGGAACTGAACATGTAGAGCAAAAGAGATGAGCCTTGCGTGGCAATAAAATTTCATGCAGATGTCGCTCCATGGTGGGCGCAAAGGCAGCCCCTCCCCCCCCCCCCCCCCGCCATTTCAGATTGTAATCAAGAGGAAGATAATTGTTCTGAGGGGGATTCAGAAGGAGCAGACCACTCCTATTTACCCCCTGAGGTCTTTGCTCTAACTTGGCATGCTGATGTTGGTAATATCATGCATATGGTGCCTTGCATTACTTACTTTATACATCAAATATGTCATCTGCTTAGTTTAGACATGCTTTGTGTGAATGCCATCTGTTTAGTTTCTATATCGTATATGTGAATTATGCAACGCCATCTTGTTTAGCCAGACATTATATATGTGAAGTTTGCAATGCCATCCTGCTTAGCCAGACATCTTATATGTGAATTATATCATGTCATCTTTTTTTATTATGTATTACATTTGTCAACAATGTTAGTACATTCAACTACTCTTCGTGTGCATCAGCCATTTGACACGGTGATTGTTGGTGCAACAAACATGTGTGTTCGCTGCCCTGACTTATGCACCGGCGTACGACAAGGCATAAATCTGGTATCAAGGCTTGACATAAGATGAGCCAGAGAAACCGCTCTTCATGAGACCAAGGATTGCAATAACAAGACCAGAAAAAATAGAGAAGCTTTCAAGTGGGTCTTCCTTGCCGGGCAGGCGAGCCCGGTGGGGTCAAGGTCGCGCCTGTGGGTGAGCCCAAGCCACCCCGGCAGGGTCCCCGGGGCCGCCAAGGCCAAAGCAAGACTCAAAGACAAGAGCTCGGCAAGCTCTGTACCGACAAAAATCCGCCAAGACACCACCGCTCCACCTCATCGTACACAAGTCATTAATCAGTGCGCTGCCGAGCTCTCGAGTGGCTAGGTGGATCCCGTCGAGCACGTGGCAACCTGCTGGAGAAGAGATTAGCTTTATTGACACTCGTCCAGATTGCGTGTCACGCTAATGAGAAGATGGACAAGCGGCGTGGCAAGCTTGCCGGGCTTCAACCTCAGCATGACACCTAGCAGTGCATTCAATGCACTTTGTCCTAACTACTAGAGTTTTGTATGATGACACTGTTAGCTATCTAATCATGTCAAAATGACTGATTTGCCACTGTGGTCGCCCCTTAAGCTATAAAAGGAGGCCCGAGGCAACCTAGCAAAGGGTTCGAAACCTTGATCCCTCAACACTTGTACGCGTGTAGCTGCTCTCCCTGAGACGCACTTGCCGAGCTTGAGCGCTCCACGTCTTCGTGTTCCTCCAAATCAATCCACCACAGCAAGAGTAGGGTTTTACGCTGCAAAGCGGCCCGAACCTGGGTAAAAGAGAGCTGTCCATCGCCATGTTGCCCTGCTGTTTCTGCTCTTTGTGCAATGTGACCGTCCCCTTGCCGAACCACCAAGGGGCAGCCTTGCCCCATAGGTGATTGTGCTTCCACGCCGACATCTTTGGCACGCCAGGTAGGGGGCGTCGCTTGTGCGAATCTGAGGCAGTGACCAACACGTCGATCTTCCTCACCTTTCGCATCATCCATGGCTCCTAAGAAGAAAAGTGGCACTGCGGCGCATCCTTCCACTTTGAAGGCCGCCTCGCCTGTGGCTGCCGGTGTTACGGACTCCGCAGCCACGGCAGACGGAGCGGGCATGGTGGACGGTGCGACCAACGCCCTTGCCACCGCTGAGGCGGGAGCCGGAGCCGTAGGAACGGCCCCGCTCCCTCAACCTTCTAGAGAGCATGATCACGTCGGTGCGGGACAAGGCGATGCCCAGCTTCCGCCTCCTCGCCGCACCACCAAGCGCGACTAGCGCAATGTCGACGCCCGCTCCGGTGCAAGCCAAGATCCACCGGCTGTACCCTCAAGACGGGCGACGCAGGACACACGCTCCGTTCCACGCAGAGCGAGCGCGACAAGACCCCGAGTGGCACCGTTGATCCACAGCGATCGCGTCCGCATGGGAAGGGCCCAACTGATCAAGAGTATGGCCATCAAGAACAGCTTCGGCCACGCCAAACCACCCTTGTGATTGGTCCAAGGCAGTAGGAACACAACGATGCTCCTTCTGGTTTGTCCAGGAGTCGAGCGGTGTCGCACTCTGCCTCCAACGCCATGTCGGGGACGATGGCAAAAGCAATGGCGAGGGCTCAGCTGTTGCTGAACTTTCCCCCAGCAGTAGACAAGATGGATGAATGGAGGGCTACCATCCAGAGCCTCAACGGGTTTGCTGAGACCCACAAGTCGCAGCATGCGTAGCCTTCATGGCGCCCGCAGACGACGCCGGCGGCCCCCATTGGTGGCCAAGTTGAGAGGACTACGCCCACGGTGCAGCCCCCTCCGTGGCAACGCGCCCAAGGGCAACCACGCGGGCTCAGCAACCCCGTGACGTCAACGAGCCCGATGAAGCGTCAATGGCTTCATCCGACCCACAACTCCAGCGGGATCAACGCCAAGTGTTGAAAGATAGGAGGGAGGAAGACGCCTGCGTCACCATTGAGCGGTGCTAAGAGGCACGCCGTCAATCAGACAGGCGTAATGGACCTGACATTGACGAACCCGCGCCCAGTGTTGGCGGGTACTTGCCTTACGAGGTAGGGTGCCCCGCCTTCACTCGTGAGCTGCGGTAAGTCCGTTGGCCATCCTCTCGCACCTTCAAGCCTGATCTGCCAGAGAAGTATGACGGAAAACTGAACCCGACAGAGTTCTTGGGCATCTATACAATTGCCATTCAAGCCACCGAGGGAAGAGATGAGAAAGTGATCGCCAATTACTTCCCGTTAGCCCTCAAGCCTAACATGAGGTCTTGGCTGATGCACCTGCCAGAGGATTCCATCTCCTCGTGGGTAGACCTATGCAACGAGTTCGTTAGCGCCTTCACAGGTGGCCATCAAGAACCTGGGCAGCCCAGCGACCTGCAAGCCCTTCTGCAAAAAAGAAGGGGAAAGCTTGCGCAAATACCTTCAGAGATTCAATCGAGTGCACCGCAACATCCCCAAGATACATCCAACAGCTGTGATTGCCACATTCACATGAATGTACGCAATCGAAGGATGCGGGCCAAGATGAATGTTTGGCTGCCCAAGACTGTCAACGAACTCTACACGTTGGCGGAAAAGTGTGCTCATGCTGAAGAGGGAAGAAGACTTCCAGGTGAGGAGGTTCGTGTGGAAGTTGATTCGGAAGACGACGACGACGACGCTGCCACCCCCAGGAAGAGGAACTGAAAGCACAACAAGAAGCGTAAGGAGAAATCAGTGATGGCCGTTGATAGCTCCGGGGGTCTTAGCACTGGCAAGAAGGCAAAGACTGGGGCGCCCGGCAAGGAAGCTGCTACTTGCACTGATTACCAGGCGGCTGCGACAGCCGAGAAAATCGGAAAGTCCGACGGGCCTTACTACAAATCCATAGGACCAAGGGCCACAATCTTCAAGACCGCAAACAAGTTGAACAGCTGGTCGAGAAGCAGAAAGCTAAGTATGAAAGGCGTGATAAGGAAAGAGGCTAGAATGGTGCTAGTGGGAAAGGCAGTGGTGGCCGCAATGGTCATCGCGGCAAAGCCGATCAGCAAAAGGAAAAACCTGCCAGGGGCCATGAGAAGAAAGAAAATGAAGATGACAGTGAAGAAGAGGATGATGAGACCAACAAGCAGGAATTTAAGAAGGCTACCGAGGCAATGTGCATTGACGGGGGCGCATCTTTGCACTCCTCTCACCTCCAACTCAAGTAGTGGGCGTGTGAAGTTAATGTGGCAGAGCCAGTAGCAAGCGCTCGAGGACCACTCAAGTGGTCTCGCACGTCCATCATCTTTGACGTTGAGGCTCACCCAGATCGCACTACTGTGGTTGGATGCTTGCCGTTGTTGGTTTCACCAACAATCCATACCCTCAAGGTCATTAAGATGTTGGTTGACGGCGGAGCAGGGTTGAACTTGATTTTCCCTCACGTGCTTAAGAAACTTCAAATTCCTATAGAAGACCTGAAGAAGACTAGCACTTTCCAGGGGATCAACCAAGGAAGGAGCCAGCCAAAGGGAAAAATTACTTTGCCGGTGAAGTTTGGCGGGGAACTGAACTTCAGAACTGAGAAGGTTGTGTTCGACGTTATTGAACTTCCCCTGCCATTCAACAGAATCCATGGTCGTCCGGCTTTGGCCAAGTTCATAGCAGCCTCCCATTATGCGTATAACACTTTGAAGATGCCAGGCCCTATGGGAGTCATCACCATTCCATCAGATAAGAGGGATGCAGTTATCTGCGTCGACAAGATGTATAGAGGTGTGGTAGTAGCAGAGGCCGTTAGGGCCTCAGCTCCTGCCAAGGAGGAAAAGAAGGTTAAGAAAGCTGGCACGGATACCGACAAGGACCCCAGGAAGCCCGCCTCTTTGGACTACGCTGCGCCCGGCAGCGACCTGCCGAAAAGTTCGGCTAGCAAAAGATCCTAGGCTACTCCTCCTGCAATGAAGAAGGTTCCGGTGAGGCAGGATGGCACTGATGATACTTTCACCATTAGTGCCACCCTCCACGACAAATAGGAAGGAGCGCTCATTGCCTTCCTTTGGGCGAATGTCAATGTGTTTGCATGGCAACCATCTGACATACCCGGTGTTCCCAGGGAGGTAATCGAGCACCACCTTGTCGTCTGTCCTCATGGTCGTCCCGTCAAGTAGAAGGTCAGAAAGCAAGCCTTGGAGCGGCAACAGTTCATTGCCGAGGAAATTAAGAAACTTGAAGCAGCTGGTTTGGTCAGAGGGGTGTTGCACCCAACGTGGTTAGCAGATCCAGTGGTGGTACGCAAGGAAAATGGGAAGTGGAGACTTTGTATTGACGTCACTGACTTGAACAAAGCATGTCCAAAGGATCCCTTCCCCTTGCCGCGCATTGCCCAGATCGTTGACTCCACTTCAGGATGTGATTTTCTTTCCTTCCTTGACGCATACTCCGGCTACCATTAGATCTTCATGGCTAAGGAAGATGAAGAGAAAACATTGTTTATTACCCCATGTGGCACGTACTGTTTTTCACGTATGCCTTTCGGGCTAAAAAGCGATGGTTCAACATTTGTAAGGGCTATGCAGATTGGTTTTGAGCCTCAGCTATGATAGAGGCGAGGGTGTCCCGATCTTTCGATGAGATGATAGCTATCGTTTTTGGTGGAGTAGACTTTGACGATCCGACTACGAACGTGCGAGGACGTCGCGCCTTAGCAATCGCTAAACCAACTCCAAGAGGTTATTGACCACGCCGGAGCACAATCAACCTGACCACGAGGGTCTATCTCCTGCAAGCAAACGAAGAACAAGCAAGAAACTAAGATTTGCAATCTGGATATTGCGAATATAAGATGAAAGCTTTATTGATCAAGGTGGGGTTCTGTGACGTCTTGGTCTGGTCGTTGAACACAAACGAAGTACGCGAAGTTGCAGCTATGGCGAACTTTTAATCTAAACAAAACCCAAAGTCTAAACGGTGCCCTAAGGGCTGTATATATGGAGGAAGAGGAGGGGATTTCGTGGCCCTTGAAGGAGGGGGCCGAAACCAACCCTATCTCTTGTTTCCCCACACATACGGACTCTAAAAACAGCCTATACTCAAGTATTTCGAAATTACATGGGCCTGGCCCAATAATAAGGTGACGCAGCACCTATAATAGCCTCTGGACGAAATTTATGAAGTGACATCTTGTATATTTCGTCCAAGGCTTCCTGCACTCATTATGGTGGCTTCAAAGTCCTGAAATCATCACTTGTAACTCCGTTCTTGTTCCCCTTGTGCATGCCATCATCTCCATGCTTGAACTTGCTCCAAGGTTCCTCTTTCTTGTCCAAGCTAGGCCCTTCATTTGTAAGCAAAACAAATGTATCCAATTTAGGCAGCATCATATTCTCATGAACTTTAGAATCATTACCAAGAAACGAAAGTACCTGATATTTTAATTGGCGTGCGCGAGCTCTAGTAATTGGTCCAGTATGTATAGAAGAAGGGGTTGTGGGTGTAACAATGGTATTGATGTCCTCATCATCCTCCCCTTCTTGAAATGAAGTCGTCCTCGGCGGAAGCTCATCTTCCTCACCCAAATAAGGCTTCAGATCTGCAATGTTAAAAGTGGGACTAACCCCAAAATCTGCAGGCAGCTCAAGTTTATATGCATTATCATTTATTTTCTCTAACACCTTAAAAGGACCATCAGCACGTGGCATTAGCTTTGATTTGCGCAAATCAGGAAATCTATCCTTACGCAAATGTAACCAAACAAGATCTCCAGGTGCAAACACAACATGTTTTCTACCCTTATCTCCAGCAAGTTTATATTTAGCATTCATACGCTCAATGTTCTCCTTAGTTAACTCATGCATTTTTAAGATCAATTCAGCACGTTGTTTAGCATCAAAATTAACCTTCTCCGAAGATGGAAGAGGCAACAAATCAATTGGTGCACGAGGAAGGAAACCATACACAATTTCAAAAAGGACACATCTTAGTAGTAGAATGCAATGAACGATTATAAGCAAATTCAATATGGGGCAAGCATTCTTCCCACATTTTCTTGTTATTCTTCAAAACAGCCCTAAGCATAGTAGACAATGTTCTATTGACTACTTCAGTTTGTCCATCAGTTTGGGGGTGACATGTAGTACTAAAAAGCAGTTTAGTCCCCAACTTAGCCCATAAACATCTCCAAAAGTGGCTAAGAAATTTAGTATCACGATCTGAAACAATAGTATTTGGCACACCATGCGAGCGTATAATTTCACGAAAGAACAAATCAGCAACATTAACAGCATCATCGCTTTTATGACATGGTATAAAGTGTGCCATTTTCGAGAACCTATCCACGACAACAAATATGCTATCCCTCCCCTTCTTTGTTCGAGGTAAACCTAAAACAAAGTCCATAGATATATCCTCCCAAGGAACACTAGGTACAGGCAAAGGCATATATAAACCATGAGGATTGAGTCGTGACTTAGCTTTTTGACATGTAGTGCAGCGAGCAACAAAACACTCAACATCGCGTCTCATCTTTGGCCAAAAGAAATGTGTAGCAAGTATATCCTCCGTCTTCTTCACGCCAAAGTGTCCCATTAATCCTCCTCCATGCGCCTCCTGCAACAACAAAAGACGAACGGAGCTAGCTGGAATGCATAGCTTGTTAGCACGAAACACAAATCCATCGTTAACGACGAACTTGTTCCATGTTCTCCCTTCCTTACAATTCTGCAATACATCTTTAAATTCAGCATCATGCACATATTGATCTTTGATGGTCTCCAAACCAAATATTTTAAAGTCAAGTTGTGAAAGCATAGTATAACGACGAGACAAAGCATCAGCAATAACATTTTCTTTACCCTTCTTGATAGAGGCGAGGGTGTCCCGATCTTTCGATGAGATGATATCTATCGTTTTTGGTGGAGTAGACTTTGACGATCCGACTACGAACGTGCGAGGACGTCGCGCCTTAGCAATCGCTAAACCAACTCCGAGAGGTTATTGACCACGCCGGAGCACAATCAACCTGACCCCGAGGGTCTATCTCCTGCAAGCAAACGAAGAACAAGCAAGAAACTAAGATTTGCAATCTGGATATTCCGAATATAAGATGAAAGCTTTATTGATCGAGGTGGGGTTCTGTGACGTCTTGGTCTGGTCGTTGAACACAAACGAAGTACGCGAAGTTGCAGCTATGGCGAACTTTTAATCTAAACAAAACCCAAAGTCTAAACGGTGCCCTAAGGGCTGTATATATGGAGGAAGAGGAGGGGATTTCGTGGCCCTTGAAGGAGGGGTCCGAAACCAACCCTATCTCTTGTTTCCCCACACATACGGACTCTAAAAACAGCCTATACTCAAGTATTTCGAAATTACATGGGCCTGGCCCAATAATAAGGTGACGCAGCACCTATAATAGCCTCTGGACAAAATTTATGAAGTGACATCTTGTATATTTCGTCCAAGGCTTCCTGCACTCATTATGGTGGCTTCAAAGTCCTGAAATCATCACTTGTAACTCCGTTCTTGTTCCCCTTGTGCATGCCATCATCTCCATGCTTGAACTTGCTCCAAGGTTCCTCTTTCTTGTCCAATCTAGGCCCTTCATTTGTAAGCAAAACAAATGTATCCAATTTAGGCAGCATCATATTCTCATGAACTTTAGAATCATTACCAAGAAACGAAAGTACCTGATATTTTAATTGGCGTGCGCGAGCTCTAGTAATTGGTCCAGTATGTATAGAAGCAGGGGCTGTGGGTGTAACAATGGTATTGATGTCCTCATCATCCTCCCCTTCTTGAAATGAAGTCGTCCTCGACGGAAGCTCATCTTCCTCACCCAAATAAGGCTTCAGATCTGCAATGTTAAAAGTGGGACTAACCCGAAATCTGCAGGCAGCTCAAGTTTATATGCATTATCATTTATTTTCTCTAACACCTTAAAAGGACCATCAGCACGTGGCATTAGCTTTGATTTGCGCAAATCAGGAAATCTATCCTTACGCAAATGTAACCAAACAAGATCTCCAGGTGCAAACACAACATGTTTTCTACCCTTATCTCCAGCAAGTTTATATTTAGCATTCATACGCTCAATGTTCTCCTTAGTTAACTCATGCATTTTTAAGATCAATTCAGCACGTTGTTTAGCATCAGAATTAACCTTCTCCGAAGATGGAAGAGGCAACAAATCAATTGGTGCACGAGGAAGGAAACCATACACAATTTCAAAAGGACACATCTTAGTAGTAGAATGCAATGAACGATTATAAGCAAATTCAATATGAGGCAAGCATTCTTCCCACATTTTCTTGTTATTCTTCAAAACAGCCCTAAGCATAGTAGACAATGTTCTATTGACTACTTCAGTTTGTCCATCAGTTTGGGGGTGACATGTAGTACTAAAAAGCAGTTTAGTCCCCAACTTAGCCCATAAACATCTCCAAAAGTGGCTAAGAAATTTAGTATCACGATCTGAAACAATAGTATTTGGCACACCATGCAAGCGTATAATTTCACGAAAGAACAAATCAACAACATTAACAGCATCATCGCTTTTATGACATGGTATAAAGTGTGCCATTTTCGAGAACCTATCCACGACAACAAATATGCTATCCCTCCCCTTCTTTGTTCGAGGTAAACCTAAAACAAAGTCCATAGATATATCCTCCCAAGGAACACTAGGTACAGGCAAAGGCATATATAAACCATGAGGATTGAGTCGTGACTTAGCTTTTTGACATGTAGTGCAGCGAGCAACAAAACGCTCAACATCCCGTCTCATCTTTGGCCAAAAAGAAATGTGTAGCAAGTATATCCTCCGTCTTCTTCACGCCAAAGTGTCCCATTAATCCTCCTCCATGCGCCTCCTGCAACAACAAAAGACGAACGGAGCTAGCTGGAATGCATAGCTTGTTAGCACGAAACACAAATCCATCGTTAACAACGAACTTGTTCCATGTTCTCCCTTCCTTACAATTCTGCAATACATCTTTAAATTCAGCATCATGCACATATTGATCTTTGATGGTCTCCAAACCAAATATTTTAAAGTCAAGTTGTGAAAGCATAGTATAACGATGAGACAATGCATCAGCAATAACATTTTCTTTACCCTTCTTGTGTTTAATGACATAAGGGAAAGTCTCAATAAATTCAACCCATTTAGCATGTCTACGGTTCAGTTTTGCTTGACTTTTAATGTGTTTCAAAGATTCATGATCAGAATGTATAACAAATTCTTTGGGCCATAAATAATGTTGCCATGTTTCTAAGGTCCGAACAAGAGCATATAATTCTTTATCATAAGTAGAATAGTTCAGACTAGGCCCACTCAATTTTTCAGAAAAGTATGCAACAGGTTTGCCATCTTGTAATAAAACACCTCCTAATTCAATTCCACTAGCATCACATTCAAGCTCAAAAGTCTTATTAAAATCAGGAAGTTGGAGTAAAGGAGCATGTGTCAACTTATCTTTCAATACCGTGAAGGCTTCTTCCTGTGAGGTACCCCAAACAAAAGGCACATCCTTCTTTGTAAGCTCATTGAGAGGTGCAGCAATGGTGCTGAAATCTCTCACAAAACGCCTATAGAAACCAGCGAGTCCAAGAAAACTCCTCACTTGAGTGACCGTTTTGGGCTGTGGCCAACTCTCAATAGCTTCAATCTTGGCTTTATCAACTTCAATTCCCTGTGGAGTAACAACATAGCCAAGAAAAGATACTCGGTCGGTGCAAAAGGTGCACTTCCCAAGGTTACCAAACAAACGTGCATCACGTAAAGCAATAAAAACAGCACGTAAATGTTCCAAATGTTCCTCCAAGGATCTGCTATAAATCAGTATATCATCAAAATAGACTACCACAAATCGTCCAATGAAAGCACGTAAAACTTCGTTCATTAATCTCATGAAAGTACTAGGTGCATTAGTTAACCCAAAAGGCATGACTAACCACTCATATAATCCAAACTTTGTTTTAAATGCTGTTTTCCATTCATCCCCCAATTTCATACGAATTTGATGGTATCCACTACGCAAATCAACTTTGGAGAATATTGTAGAGCCACTCAATTCATCAAGCATATCATCTAGTCTAGGAATAGGATGACGATAACGAATAGTAATATTATTAATGCCTCTACAATCAACACACATACGCGATGTACCATCCTTTTTCGGCACTAGAATAATAGGAACAGCACAAGGACTAAGGGATTTGCGTATATAACCTTTGTCGAGCAACTCCTGTACTTGACGCATAATCTCCTTCGTCTCCTCTGGATTGGTACGGTATGGCGCACGGTTTGGCAACGAAGCACCGGGAATTAAGTCAATCTGATGCTCAATCCCGCGAATAGGTGGTAATCCTGGTGGCACGTCTTGTGGAAAGACGTCAGCGAACTCCTGCAAAATGTTAGTGACCGCAGGAGGCAAAGAGGAAGGCACGTCCTCGAATGAAAATAACGTGATGAGGACATCAATACCATTGTTACACCCACAGCCCCTGCTTCTATACATACTGGACCAATTACTAGAGCTCGCGCACGTCAATTAAAATATCAGGTACTTTCGTTTCTTGGTAATGATTCTAAAGTTCATGAGAATATGATGCTGCCTAAATTGGATACATTTGTTTTGCTTACAAATGAAGGGCCTAGCTTGGACAAGAAAGAGGAACCTTGGAGCAAGTTCAAGCATGGAGATGATGGCATGCACAAGGGGAACAAGAACGGAGTTACAAGTGATGATTTCAGGACTTTGAAGCCACCATAATGAGTGCAGGAAGCCTTGGACGAAATATACAAGATGTCACTTCATAAATTTCGTCCAGAGGCTATTATAGGTGCTGCGTCACCTTATTATTGGGCCAGGCCCATGTAATTTCGAAATACTTGAGTATAGGCTGTTTTTAGAGTCCGTATGTGTGGGGAAACAAGAGATAGGGTTGGTTTCGGCCCCCTCCTTCAAGGGCCACGAAATCCCCTCCTCTTCCTCCATATATACAGCCCTTAGGGCACCGTTTAGACTTTGGGTTTTGTTTAGATTAAAAGTTCGCCATAGCTGCAACTTCGCGTACTTCGTTTGTGTTCAACGACCAGACCAAGACGTCACAGAACCCCACCTTGATCAATAAAGCTTTCATCTTATATTCGCAATATCCAGATTGCAAATCTTAGTTTCTTGCTTGTTCTTCGTTTGCTTGCAGGAGATAGACCCTCGTGGTCAGGTTGATTGTGCTCCGGCGTGGTCAATAACCTCTCGGAGTTGGTTTAGCGATTGCTAAGGCGCGACGTCCTCGCACGTTCGTAGTCGGATCGTCAAAGTCTACTCCACCAAAAACGATAGCTATCATCTCATCGAAAGATCGGGACACCCTCGCCTCTATCAATCTTTCAAAATAGAATCAGGAGTCATAGGAAGCAAAGTAATATGTTTATCCTTATGAACAAGAGTATACTGATTGTTTCTACCATGGTGTACAGAATTTTTATCAAATTGCCATGGTCTACCAAGTAATAAGGAACAAGCTTGCATGGGTACCACATCACAATCAACATAATCATCATATGTAGAGATACTAAAATGCACACGAACAGTACGTGTTACCTTAACCTTGCCACTGTTGTTGAACCATTGGATATAGTAAGGATGTGGATGTGGTCTTGTGGTGAGAGATAGCTTCTCCACCATCTCCATGCTAGCCAAGTTGTTGCAGCTCCCTCCATCTAAGATGACGCGAACAGAACGTTCCTTCACAACTCCCTTTGTATGGAACAAATTATGCCTCTGATTTTGCTCAGCTTGTGTGACCTGCACACTCAAAACACGTTGAGCAACTAAACATTCATACCTGTCAGCGTCTTCAGGAGCCATGTATTGCGTCTCATGATCAGAATCATCTCCACCGTGTTCTTCACTTGTAATAAGAGCCAAAGTCTCCTCATCATAGTCACTAGCGGACTCATACCCACCATCCTCAGTAGCAATCATAACACGCGGAGATTGGCATTCTCTCGCATAATGACCTCTTCCCTTACAACGACGACAAATAATATCATGTGTGTGCCCTGTTGATGCCATAGATGAAGAAGAGCTCTGGGCAGGCCTAGAAGGTGTACTCTTGGTAGATGGTGGTGGTGGTGCCTGTTTTCTTGTATCTCGGTTGGAATTGGCGGCTGAAGTCAGTGGTGCCACAGTAGGACGTGTGGGAGTAGAGGAGGCACGCGGTGTCCATGATGAAGATCGACCTGCAGAAAAATTAGTTCGCGCCAATGCCTGTCGATCCTGCACTTCACGTTCAGCTTTACAAGCAAGATGGAATAAACGAGTGATATTATTATACTCCTTATACTCTAGAATGGTCTGAATCTCTCTATTTAATCCACCCATGAAACGTGCAAGCATAGCTTCATTCTCCTCAACAATACCACATCTAATCATGCCAGTTTGTAATTCCTGATAATATTCTTCTACAGAATTTTTTCCTTGTCTTAAGCGCTGCAATTTTTGAAGTAATTCACGTTGATAATATGGTGGAACCCAACGAGTACGCATAGCAGTTTTCAAAGCAGCCCACGTAGCTGGAATAGGATATAATCTACAATGTTCAGACCACCATACACATGCAAAACTAGTGAAAGCACAAACAGCAGCAGCAACACGTCGTTCCTCGGGATATTGTAAACATGTAAAACGTTGTTCAGTTTCTAACTCCCAAGTAAGATATATATCAGGAACATATCTACCCTCGAATGGTGGAATATTCAATTTTAATTTAGGAAGATGGTCATGATCTCGTACCTGAAGTGGTGGTGCAGACCTACCATTGCGATTATTTGGATGTGGACGACCTGGTGCTGGTGGTTGCACGTAGTTATGATTTTGATCAACCTCATCCTCATAATCGCCCGCGTAATCATCCTCCTCCTCGGCACCAGCAGCAGCAGGAGCAGGAGCCAAAGAAGCATCAACAGTAGGTACAGCAGCACCAGAAGTTTGGCCATCCTCAAGAGGAACACGCTTCGCTCGTCCGAACTGATTTGGAAGGGGGCGTTGTTGTTGTCGTTGCAGAGGTGCGACAGGTGCAGCCGGTGGTGGTTGGGGAAGACGCGTGAGCAATTCATTAAACTTGTTATCCAGCTTTGTCTCAAACGACTTCTCCATGCCATCTATCTTCTCCATGGCCCCTTGAAATCTGTTTAGCACATCTCCCACCTGGCCACTCATCATTTGCTGAAATTTATCATGCAACTCCTTGTTCGTCATGTTCTCCCAGTCAATCTCGTCGGCTTGTGATCCTGCCATGGTTAGCAGCAATAGAAACACACAAGAATATGATCCTACAGACTACTAGAAAGTGGTGGTGGTGTGGTGTGGTGTCACAAATCCATCAAGCAAATCTCAAATTCTTACCAGTTCTTACCCAGCAGCAGGTGGTGATCGGCAACCTTTGTAGTCAAAACTCTCAGAGCTTGGACAGAGCGATTGCCAGGTGGTGTCAAACGCACGATGTAGATGTATGTGGAGCTGGGAAGGCTTATGATATGGTAGCAAAAAGGGTCAGCAATAATCAATTCAGAGATGCAATGTTGAATAAACTCTCAACGACGGTACTGTGCTGGTCCTAGGCTAGACCGTGCTAGAGACGCGAGCCTAGAACACTAACAAAAATCACGGCGCTGCACGTAAACAAGGGAGGAGCACACTCTGAATTTTTTTCTTTTTTTTTTGCACTTTTTTTTCCTCTTTTTTTTTTTGCTCCGCAACAAATTTTTTTCGAAAAAGTCTACAAATGGTCTAAAAACTGCCTAGCCAGAATTTTCCAGACTTAGTTTTTTTTTTTGAAACTGGAACTATTTTTCTTCTACGGGTAGCACGAAAATTGGGGAATCCGACTTGTTCACGACTCGTAGTATCGCGTGATCTGGAACTCTAAAATAAAGGAATAAATACTGGACTCGGACTAGGACTGGTGGCAGAGATGAATCTGGTGGAACTCGGACTGGTGATGGTATATGACGGTAGTATATGTGGGCTCGGATTGGTGGTGGTATATGGACTCGGATCAGTGGTGGTATATGGACTCGGATCGGTGGTGGTATATGGACTCAGAGAAATAGCAGATAAGCTGTGGTGGTATATGGTAGGGGCGATGATGATGGTGCGGCGGCGGCGTGACAACTTGTGAACAGAACTCGAAACTCTAAAGAACTAGACGCTAAGACCAGCAACTTGACACGACGATGCAACCGCAAATTCAACAAAGCAAAAACCCTAAAAAGATTATGCAAAGGCTTAGATTGGTTCGGATATGATGAACTAACCCTAAATTTTTTTTTTGGCTTTTTCCTGGACTGTAGGTATGAAGAACAGACTCGATCTAAACTACGAAAAACTGTAAATCTCACCGAGCAACCTGGGAATCTGATACCACTTGATAGAGGCGAGGGTGTCCCGATCTTTCGATGAGATGATAGCTATCGTTTTTGGTGGAGTAGACTTTGACGATCCGACTACGAACGTGCGAGGACGTCGCGCCTTAGCAATCGCTAAACCAACTCCGAGAGGTTATTGACCACGCCGGAGCACAATCAACCTGACCACGAGGGTCTATCTCCTGCAAGCAAACGAAGAACAAGCAAGAAACTAAGATTTTCAATCTGGATATTGCGAATATAAGATGAAAGCTTTATTGATCAAGGTGGGGTTCTGTGACGTCTTGGTCTGGTCGTTGAACACAAACGAAGTACGCGAAGTTGCAGCTATGGCGAACTTTTAATCTAAACAAAACCCAAAGTCTAAACGGTGCCCTAAGGGCTGTATATATGGAGGAAGAGGAGGGGATTTCGTGGCCCTTGAAGGAGGGGTCCGAAACCAACCCTATCTCTTGTTTCCCCACACATACGGACTCTAAAAAAAGCCTATACTCAAGTATTTCGAAATTACATGGGCCTGGCCCAATAATAAGGTGACGCAGCACCTATAATAGCCTCTGGACGAAATTTATGAAGTGACATCTTGTATATTTCGTCCAAGGCTTCCTGCACTCATTATGGTGGCTTCAAAGTCCTGAAATCATCACTTGTAACTCCGTTCTTGTTCCCCTTGTGCATGCCATCATCTCCATGCTTGAACTTGCTCCAAGGTTCCTCTTTCTTGTCCAAGCTAGGCCCTTCATTTGTAAGCAAAACAAATGTATCCAATTTAGGCAGCATCATATTCTCATGAACTTTAGAATCATTACCAAGAAACGAAAGTACCTGATATTTTAATTGGCGTGCGCGAGCTCTAGTAATTGGTCCAGTATGTATAGAAGCAGGGGCTGTGGGTGTAACAATGGTATTGATGTCCTCATCATATATGGACTCAGAGAAATAGCAGATAAGCTGTGGTGGTATATGGTAGGGGCGATGATGATGGTGCGGCGGCGGCGTGACAACTTGTGAACAGAACTCGTAACTCTAAAGAACTAGACGCTAAGACCAGCAACTTGACACGACGATGCAACCACAAATTCAACAAAGCAAAAACCCTAAAAAGATTATGCAAAGGCTCAGATTGGTTCGGATATGATGAACTAACCCTAAATTTTTTTTTTTTGGCTTTTTCCTGGACTGTAGGTATGAAAAACAGACTCGATCTAAACTACGAAAAACTGTAAATCTCACCGAGCAACCTGGGAATCTGATACCACTTGATAGAGGCGAGGGTGTCCCGATCTTTCGATGAGATGATAGCTATCGTTTTTGGTGGAGTAGACTTTGACGATCCGACTACGAACGTGCGAGGACATCGCGCCTTAGCAATCGCTAAACCAACTCCGAGAGGTTATTGACCACGCCGGAGCACAATCAACCTGACCACGAGGGTCTATCTCCTGCAAGCAAACGAAGAACAAGCAAGAAACTAAGATTTGCAATCTGGATATTGCGAATATAAGATGAAAGCTTTATTGATCAAGGTGGGGTTCTGTGACGTCTTGGTCTGGTCGTTGAACACAAACGAAGTACGCGAAGTTGCAGCTATGGCGAACTTTTAATCTAAACAAAACCCAAAGTCTAAACGGTGCCCTAAGGGCTGTATATATGGAGGAAGAGGAGGGGATTTCGTGGCCCTTGAAGGAGGGGGCCGAAACCAACCCTATCTCTTGTTTCCCCACACATACGGACTCTAAAAACAGCCTATACTCAAGTATTTCGAAATTACATGGGCCTGGCCCAATAATAAGGTGACGCAGCACCTATAATAGCCTCTGGACGAAATTTATGAAGTGACATCTTGTATATTTCGTCCAAGGCTTCCTGCACTCATTATGGTGGCTTCAAAGTCCTGAAATCATCACTTGTAACTCCGTTCTTGTTCCCCTTGTGCATGCCATCATCTCCATGCTTGAACTTGCTCCAAGGTTCCTCTTTCTTGTCCAAGCTAGGCCCTTCATTTGTAAGCAAAACAAATGTATCCAATTTAGGCAGCATCATATTCTCATGAACTTTAGAATCATTACCAAGAAACGAAAGTACCTGATATTTTAATTGGCGTGCGCGAGCTCTAGTAATTGGTCCAGTATGTATAGAAGAAGGGGTTGTGGGTGTAACAATGGTATTGATGTCCTCATCATCCTCCCCTTCTTGAAATGAAGTCGTCCTCGGCGGAAGCTCATCTTCCTCACCCAAATAAGGCTTCAGATCTGCAATGTTAAAAGTGGGACTAACCCCAAAATCTGCAGGCAGCTCAAGTTTATATGCATTATCATTTATTTTCTCTAACACCTTAAAAGGACCATCAGCACGTGGCATTAGCTTTGATTTGCGCAAATCAGGAAATCTATCCTTACGCAAATGTAACCAAACAAGATCTCCAGGTGCAAACACAACATGTTTTCTACCCTTATCTCCAGCAAGTTTATATTTAGCATTCATACGCTCAATGTTCTCCTTAGTTAACTCATGCATTTTTAAGATCAATTCAGCACGTTGTTTAGCATCAAAATTAACCTTCTCCGAAGATGGAAGAGGCAACAAATCAATAGGTGCACGAGGTAGGAAACCATATACAATTTCAAAAGGGCACATCTTAGTAGTAGAATGCAACGAACGATTATAAGCAAATTCAATATGAGGCAAGCATTCTTCCCACATTTTCTTGTTATTCTTCAAAACAGCTGATAGAGGCGAGGGTGTCCCGATCTTTCGATGAGATGGTAACTATCGATTTGGTGGAGCCGACTTTGACGATCCGACTACAAACGTGCACGACGTTGCGCCTTAGCAATCGCTAAACCAATCTCCTGAGGTTACTGACGATGCTGGAAGCACGATCAGCCTGACCACGAAGGTCTATTCCTGCACGCAATCGAAGAACAAGCAAGAATATGATAATGCAATCTGAATATTGCGAATATAGATGAAGTATTGATAATGGTGGGGATCCGGAAGCGGTCTTGGTCTGGTCGTTGGACACAAACGAAGTACACGAAGTTGCAATGGCTAACTTTTAACTAAACAAATCCCAAGGAAAAAGCTACTAGATGGATCTACTTATATAGGAGTAAGGGGTGGCGGCCAAGGAGGTGGGAGGACGTCCCAAGGCAGCCTAAAACTAACCCTAGGTCGTACAAGGCTCATGGGCCCAAGTGGAGGTGATGCAACACCTTTGGACTTGTAGTTTGACTCGGATTCTGCTGCTGCGTCAGATTGTTTCGTCAATAACTCATAGCTCCAGATGAATTTTAAGGTGAATCCAATTGGGTTGGAAAGAGCACGAAATCTAATTTCCAACAAAAAAAGAATCACCCAATTCGGAGTCCGTATGAAAAAGTTCTTGGCGTTTTGAGTCAGGTATGTCTGTGCAGTCCGAATCTGAATCCAGAACGTGAGAGACTTGGACTCTATCTTCTCTTGGCCCAAAAGTGACGTGAGAGGACTTTTTGAACAGCACCTAAACTTCTCGTTTTCCCTTATCTTCATATGTGAATTGTACAAATGTCCCATACACCTGCAATTAGACATGGCACAAAAGTTTGTGAAGTATTTTTGTCCTGGATGACACAAATAAATTATTGCATAGTTTGCATTAGAAATCACCTCACAAATATACATGTATGCAATATTTTTGGTCGTATCCAAGGTATTCATGTCCTCATCAAGTATTTTTTTTTTAAACTGGAACTATTTTTCTTCTGCAGGTAGCACGAAAATTGGGGAATCCGACTTGTTCACGACTCGTAGTATCGCGTCATCTGGAACTCTAAAATAAAGGAATAAATACTGGACTCGGACTAGGACTGGTGGCAGAGATGAATATGGTGGAACTCGGACTGGTGATGGTATATGACGGTAGTATATGTGGGCTCGGATTGGTGGTGGTATATGGACTCGGATCGGTGGTGGTATATGGACTCGGATCGGTGGTGGTATATGGACTCAGAGAAATAGCAGATAATCTGTGGTGGTATATGGTAGGGGCGATGATGATGGTGCGGCGGCGGCGTGACAACTTGTGAACAGAACTCGAAACTCTAAAGAACTAGACGCTAAGACCAGCAACTTGACACGACGATGCAACCGCAAATTCAACAAAGCAAAAACCCTAAAAAGATTATGCAAAGGCTCAGATTGGTTCGGATATGATGAACTAACCCTAAATTTTTTTTTTTTGGCTTTTTCCTGGACTGTAGGTATGAAGAACAGACTCGATCTAAACTACTAAAAACTGTAAATCTCACCGAGCAACCTGGGAATCTGATACCACTTGATAGAGGCGAGGGTGTCCCGATCTTTCGATGAGATGATAGCTATCGTTTTTGGTGGAGTAGACTTTGACGATCCGACTACGAACGTGCGAGGACGTCGCGCCTTAGCAATCGCTAAACTAACTCCGAGAGGTTATTGACCACACCGGAGCACAATCAACCTGACCACGAGGGTCTATCTCCTGCAAGCAAACGAAGAACAAGCAAGAAACTAAGATTTGCAATCTGGATATTGCGAATATAAGATGAAAGCTTTATTGATCAAGGTGGGGTTCTGTGACGTCTTGGTCTGGTCGTTGAACACAAACGAAGTACGCGAAGTTGCAGCTATGGCGAACTTTTAATCTAAACAAAACCCAAAGTCTAAACGGTGCCCTAAGGGCTGTATATATGGAGGAAGAGGAGGGGATTTCGTGGCCCTTGAAGGAGGGGTCCGAAACCAACCCTATCTCTTGTTTCCCCACACATACGGACTCTAAAAACAGCCTATACTCAATTATTTCGAAATTACATGGGCCTGGCCCAATAATAAGGTGACGCAGCACCTATAATAGCCTCTGGACGAAATTTATGAAGTGACATCTTGTATATTTCGTCCAAGGCTTCCTGCACTCATTATGGTGGCTTCAAAGTCCTGAAATCATCACTTGTAACTCCGTTCTTGTTCCCCTTGTGCATGCCATCATCTCCATGCTTGAACTTGCTCCAAGGTTCCTCTTTCTTGTCCAAGCTAGGCCCTTCATTTGTAAGCAAAACAAATGTATCCAATTTAGGCAGCATCATATTCTCATGAACTTTAGAATCATTACCAAGAAACGAAAGTACCTGATATTTTAATTGGCGTGCGCGAGCTCTAGTAATTGGTCCAGTATGTATAGAAGCAGGGGTTGTGGGTGTAACAATGGTATTGATGTCCTCATCAAGCTACACAGAAACATAGAAGCCTATATGGATGATATAGTGGTCAAAACCAAGGACAAATCTACACTTGTTGAAGATTTGGAAGAAACCTTTATGAACCTCCGAAAGATCAACTTGAAGCTCAACCCAGAGAAATGTGTGTTTGGCGTTCCGTCCGGCAAGCTCCTTGGGTTCTTTGTGTCTCAGTGAGGGATAGAAGCCAACCCCGACAAGATCAAAGCAATAGAGAAGATCCAAGCCCCAAAAACCATCAAAGATGTGAGGCGTCTGACTGGCTGTGTTACCGCGCTGAGTAGGTTCATTTCAAAATCCACTGAATGTGCCCTGCCGTTCTTCAAAATCTTGCAGAAGGCTGGTCCAATGAAATGGACTCTGGAGGCAGAGGCTGCACTGCGGGATTTGAAAACCTAGCTTTCCTCTGCACCAACCTTGGTTGCACCTAAGCCACAAGAGCCATTGCTGCTATATCTGGCAACAACGAATCAAGTGGTTAGAGCTGCCTTGGTGGCGCAGAGAGAAGTGGATAGCGAGGGAACCAATGCGGCAGAGCCATCCACTGATGAATAGAACCTATCCCCGACAAGCCCTGATATAGATGGTTAAGATGGGCCACAGGCAGATGCTGATAATTAGAGGGCGTTAGCAAGGGAAAAGATGGTGCAACGGCCAGTTTACTTTGTCAGCTCCCTCCTGCAGGGGGCTAGGTCAAGGTACTCTGGGGTGCAGAAATTGATCTTCGGCCTTCTCATGGCCTCGAGGAAGCTATGCCATTATTTCCAAACTCACGAGATCATAGTTGTGACTCGCCTTCCATTGCAGCATATTCTGAGGAACGCCGAGGCTACCGGCAGGATAGTAGAGTGGGCACTAGAATTGTCAAGCTTTGCTTTGAAGTTTGGAAGCATGACAACTATCCAAATCAAGGCACTGACATAATTTATTGCAGAATGGGTGCCAACGCCTGATGAAGAAGTGCAGGAGACAACTCTCCCCAGCAAGGAGACCCTCAAGGAGTGGGTAATGTACTTTGATGGAGCCTTCTAGCTGCAAGGTGCCGGGGCTGGAGTGCTACTTGTCGCACCCACCGGAGAGCACCTCAAGTACGTCATCCAGATGCACTTCCCTAGGGAAGATGCTACTAACAACACAATAGAATATGAGGGGCTGCTCGCCGGCCTCAGGATTGCAATAGAACTGGGGATAAAGAAGCTAACCATCCGTGGTGATTCCCAACTTGTTGTGAAGCAACTAAACAAGGATTATCAGAGCCCACATATGGAAGCATATGTGGAGGAAGTGAGAAGGTTGGAGGAGCACTTTGACGGGCTGCAAGCAGAGCACATACCCCATGCAGAGAACAACATTGCTGGCCACCTGTCAAAGTGCGCTGCTCAGAAGCTCCCTGTAGGACCAGGAACTTTTGTACTCCATCTGACTCAACCATGTGTCTCTCCGTCAGCACTGGCCAGGAAGAGAAGGAAATTGAACACCGGCAAACATTTCCCGACAGAGCTCCTTGGAGCCACTGGTGAGAAGGTTGCCGAGGGAAGCCCGATGTCTGTTGGTGAGCTGCATTCTCCAGTAGAGCTTCGGGTTCCCGCTGTTGAGACTAGCGCTCCCACGGCAGAGGAAATGCCTTTAGTCCTCGTCGTCGAGCCTCAGGCTCTGGCATGGGCACAACATATAGTCCAATTCTTGCAAACTGGAGAACTTCCCGATGACCCAGAGGAAACTGAAAAGGTGGCCCGCCAATCAAGTATGTACCAGTTTGTGGACAACACTCTATACAGAAAGAGGTCGAATGGTGTGAAGTTGAAGTGTATCAGTCAAGAAGATGGACTGATGTTGTTGGCAGAGATACATGGAGGCGTATGTGGCTCACATTTGGGATCAAGAGCACTTGCCAAAAAAGCTTTCCGGCAAGGATTCTACTGGCCCACTGCCCTCCGGGATGCGACTGAGCTTGTCACTAAATGTGAAGCCTGTCAGTTCCATTCCAAGAATATTCATCAACCCTCTCAAGCCCTTCAAACAATCCCTTCATCCTGGCCTTTTGCAGTCTAGGGGCTCGACATCTTGTGCCCCTTTCCCCGTGCCACCGGAGGCTTTGAATTCTTGTACGTGGCAACCGACAAGTTTACAAAGTGGCCCGAGGTGGAGCCAGTGAGGAAGGTGACTGTGCAATCAGCTATCAAGTTCTTTAAAGGATTGGTGTGCCGTTTTGGAGTGCCCAACAGGGTGATCACCGATAATGGCACCCAATTCACAAGCCGTGCCTTCATGCAATACATCCAGAGCCTTGGAAGCAAGGTCTCTTTCACTTCTGTTGCCCATCCCAGGAGTAACGGACTAGCCGAAAGGATGAATGCTGAAGTGCTGCGAGGGCTCGGGACAAGAACTTTCGATAAATTGAGAAAATGCGGCAAGCGCTGGGTTGATGAGTTGCCGGTGGTTCTTTGGTCAATCAGGACGACACCAAATCGAGCTACTGTCCAGACTCCCTTCTGCCTGGTATCTGGTGTAGAAGCAGTGCTCCTCACGGAACTCATATACGGGTCACCTCAAGTACTTACCTACAATGAAGTAGCGCAAGAGCAGCTACGGCATGACGATGCCATGCTCCTCGAGGAAGATCGTCTCCGGGCAGCTGTACGTGCTGCACGATACCAGCAAGCCCTGCGTCACTATCACAGCCGTAGGGTTCATGCCCAGAGCCTTGAGGAAGGTGACCTTGTCCTTAGGCGTGTTCAGTCCGCCAAGGGTGCAAACAATTTGACATCAAAGTGGGAAGGCCCTTACCGGGTAGTATGTGTCACCAGACCTGGCGCAGTCCGTCTGGAGACCAAAGATAGCATCCCAATGCAAAACTCATGGAATATTGAGCATCTTCGTAAGTTCTACCCGTAAGGCGCGGTTGTCGGGCCCTGCCCCGGCAACCTATTTTGTACAAGCATAGTCCCCAAGACTTGTAACCCTTTGTACAAAGCCAGGCGCAGACCCTGTGCATAGTTGAATAAAATGAAGCGCTTTTCACAAAACTTGCATGCATGATTTCCTGTTTACTTAAGCATGATCCTATTGTGATTACAATAGTTCTTAAATTAGGCAACTAACATGCAGCGAAGGGTCATGTGCTATCCACTTTTCTCCCTTTCCTTTGATGATGATAGAAGGATTTCATCACTCATAGTTTCCCGGGAAGGAAGATGAGTACAAGCCCATGCACCGATCCCCGACAGCGTCTCCTTATCTGAAATGATAAGAAGAACAACATAGAAAGATAAGTGCACTTCATGACATCCCTTCATTCCATGCTATACTTAAGTATGAAGAATTTGCACGTAAGGAAACCTAGCCACCTTTGCCATTTGCGCTCCTATCCTTGACTCGAGTCCATTCGACAAGTTTAGTTGTAGCTGCATATGGGGAGGGGGTTGGCCTTCGTTCGTGCTCACTAACCCATTTTACACCTCATTAAACATGGTTTTAGTAGCAGCAACACCGAAGGCCGACAAAGATGTCTTGCCGGAGAATTTTGTTCACTAAGGAGTAGTGAAGGTTCGTCCTTCAGTATGTTTTATACATACACAAACATCCGGAAACCTCTTTTTCCAAATTTACGTGAACAAACAAGTACAGGTCATACAAGTACTAACATGGATGAAGGGTTACATCATTTTGATTAAAATTTGGCAAGTGCCTACATTTTTTTATATGAAAAAAGACAAGTGCCCCGTAATGCCTTTCTTGTCCCTCTCCTCCTAGGAGTTACATTAAGAAGGAAAGAGGGAAAAAGGACCGCCTGGGGTGAAGCTCAGCCTGACCCCATCAGGACCAGCGGGACGTAGCCTGACAAGATCGGGAGGGCGCCTCCCCGGCAAGGAAGAAGAGGGCAGGGACGAAGAGAGCGGCTTGGCGATGCCCTGGTCACCCCCGCCAGGACCAGAGGAATGCAACAAGGAGGGAACACTGGCAGGGAAGACGAAGCCGGAGTCCACGAGGAAGCCTGCCGAGGTCCAGCTGAAGGTGGCGATGACAAGGCCAAGCACCCCCGGCAAATCGCTCTGCCGGGGTCCAGCTGCAGATGATGGTGCCACCGGCGCCTAGCTGACGGTGACGGTGCGTCCGGTGCTCAGCCGGAGTCCGAGTCATCATCTTCATGCTTGACGACCGGGGGCTCGCTGTCGCCGTCTTCACCGTCAGTGTCCTCTTCATCGTTGTCGCTTGAGGAGGAGCTTTCATCATCGCTCAAGCTCTCCGCGCAGCACCCTAAGCGAGCACCTGAACGCCCAAAGACCTTGATGGAGAGAAGATCAGCCTCCACCAACTTGAAGCGGAGGACGTGCCCTTCCGCCAGATAATCGGCACGTGCAAAGGTATTCCAGCCACGCCAAAGGAACATGATGCACGGTGCGGGGAACTGAATGTTCGCCCACACAGCGGTGTTGCAGCAGCCGCTCATGCACAACCCCAGCCTGGGCGGCTGGTCGGCCTCCATCACCTTGGCAAAGGGACCGGGGAGCCACATGCGACTACACGGAGGACCGTGCAACTTGACAATGAACTCCAGCACTGTATCCCCCACATGGTCATCTGCTGGTGTGGGAGCGGCTGGAGGGGGGGACGATGGGCGCGCCGCCCCGACCGCCCCGACCACGGGCACCGCGACCTTGACCATGCCCCGCGGCTTCACCTTGTGCACTGGATTCTGCCCCTGCGGCCGCAGTGGAGGCAGAAACTGGGTGCCGAGAAGAAGCTCTCGTCGCCACCGCCGGGGCCCGAGCTCGGCCCCTTCCCCTTGCCATGGTGGAAGCAAAGTCAGGGAAGGAGGAGGAGGAGATGGTGGATGACCATCGCCACCCCCTCTCGTCTCTTTTTATAGCGGGATAAGAGGGGGAGGCTGGCTCTCCACTACCATGGAGCAACCGCCCCATTCCTCCAATCCGACCCTCTACATCACTGATGGCGCCCTGATTCATCGACCGCCCCACTACGCCAATCCAGGGCGCTGCATATTCTGCCAAAGGCACCCGTTCTCGTGCCCTGCACGTCCACCACCAACCCCGCGCAATGCATGCGGCGCGCGTGGCAGAAATGGCAGGTGTAGTGGGTGAGGTGAAGATGAAATGGCAGTTACCCCCGGTTCACGCGCGGACGCCCTAATGGACTCCTGTGGACGTGTACGCCCCTGGGTTACGACGCGAATGGAGCACACCGTTTGAACGTTGAAGATGCCATGGGAGACTTGGGAGCAAGATCAAGCCCAGGTTAATGAAGAAGCAAAGAAGATCTCAAAATGAACCGTACTGGCCCCGGCAAGGCCAACGTGTACGCTTGTGCATTTGTTGGGCCTACCCCAACGACGCCTCAAATGCACGTCTGGGCCAGGCCCGGGGGCTCCTGTCGGTGCAATGAACATGTGCGTTCGCTGCCCTGACTTATGCACCGGCGTACGACAAGGCATACATCTGGTATCAAGGCTTGACATAAGATGGGCCAGAGAAACCGCTCTTTGTGAGATCAAGGATTGCAATAACAAGACCAGACCAACCAGAGAAGCTTTCAAGAGGGTCTCCCTTGCCGGGCAGGCGAGCCCGGCGGGGTCGAGGTCGCGCCTGTGGGCGAGCCCAAGCCACCCCGACAGGGTCCCCGGGGCCGCCAAGGATAAAGCAAGACTCCAAGACAAGAGCCCGGTAGGCTTCATACCGACAGAAATCCGCCAAGACGCCACCGCTGCACCTCATCGTACACAAGTCATTAACCAGTGCGGTGTTGAGATCTCAAGTGGCTAGGTGGATCCTGTCGAGCACGTGGCAACCTGCTGGAGAAGAGATTAGCTTTATTGACACCCGTCCAGATTGCGTGTCACGCTAATAAGGAGAAGATGGATAAGCGGCATGGCAGGCTTACCAGGCTTCAACCTCAGCATGACACCTAGCAGTGCATTTAATGCACTTTGTCCTAACTGCCAGAGTTATGTATGATGACACTGTTAGCTATCTAATCATGCCTAAATGACTGATTTGCCACTGTGGTCGCCCCTTAAGCTATAAAAGGAGGCCCGAGGCAACCTAGCAAAGGGATCAAAACCTTGATCCCTCAACACTTGTACATGCGTAGCTGCTCTCCCCGAGACGCACTTGCCGGGCTTGAGCGTTCCGCGTCTTCGTGTTTCTCCAGATCAATCCACCACAGCAAGAGTAGGGTTTTACGCTGCAAAGCGGCCCGAACCTGGGTAAAAGAGAGCTATCCATCGCCGTGCTGCCCTGCTGTTTCTGCTCTTTGTGCATTGTGACTGTCCCCTTGCCGAACCACAAAGGGGCAGCCTTGCCCATATGTGATCGTGCTTCCATGCCGACAGTGATGGAAATATCTGGAAAGAAAACAAGGTCTTTAGAGCAGACAATGCTATCTGACGAAGCACATATCTCACTGGTTACGGATAGCTCCTCAGAGGAGGATTCAGAGACAGATGACGAGTCCTATTTCCCCTCGAGCTGTATGCTCTAACTTGGCAGGGTTATGTTGCTCTTATCATGTGTATGGTGTCTTGCATTGCTATGTCATTTGCTTAGTTTAGACATGCTTTGTGTGAATGCCACCTGTTTAGTGTCTAATTACCATATATGTGAATTATGCAATGCCATCTTGTTGCAAGACATTATATATGTGAATTATGCAATGTTATATTGTTGCAAGGCATTATATATGTGAATTATGCAATGCCATGTTGTTTAGCCAATCATCATATATGTGAATTATATCATGTTCTCCTTTTTTTGTATTATGTATTCCATTTGTCGACAACATTTGTATATTCAACTACTCTTCCTGTGCATCAACCATTTGGATCGGTGATGGAAGTATCTGGAGTGAAAACAAGGTCTTCAGAGCAGACAATGCTACCTGCTGAAGCAGACATCTTGCTGGTTACAAATAGCTCCTCAGAGGAGCATTCAGAGACAGATGACCAGTCATGTTTCCCCCCCTGAGGTGTATGCTCAAACTTGGCAAGGTTATATTACTCATATCATGCATATGTTGTCTTGCATTGCTTAGTTTTTACATCATATACACAATATTGAATGACATCTGCTTAGTTTAGACATCATATATGCGATTGCCATCTGCTTACTTGCTTAGTATGTAAATCATATATTTGAATTATATCATGCCATCATGTTTACATAGACAACATCTATCTGAATTATGGCATGCCAACCCATTTAATAAAGACATCACATAGTTATATCATCCCATCCTGTTTAGTGTTTACATAGTCATCATATTTTGAATTATGTCATTCTATCCGTGAATTATATCATGCCATCATGTTTTCATAGGCGGCATGTATGTGAATTATGGCATGCCAACCTATTTAATAAACACATCATATAGTTATATCATGTCATCCTATTTACATAGTCATCATATTTTGAATTATGTCTTCATATCCTGTTTAGTTAGCCGTCATATATGTGAAATTGTGTCATGCTATCCTGTTTAGTTAGCCATCATATATGTGAAATTGTGTCATGCTATCCTGTTTGGTTAGACAACATAAATGTGAATTATTTCATGCCCTCTTTTATTCCCACTATCCATTGCACGTGTCTATCATACAATGTCTGTACATTCAATTACTTTTCTTCTTTATCAGCCATTTGAATTGGAGGGGGTGATGGCAGTATCTAAGAGAGTAACAACACGGTCTTCAGAAAAGATAGTGCTACTAGTCGATGCAGATAGAACCATGGTTGTACTTACCCAAGAACCAGCCCCACCACACATAACCCAGACTCTGGCAGATTGTACCCCTACCCAGTTGGACAGAGAACCAGCTACACCCCTTCTAACCCCAACCCCAGTAGATAGTAACCTAGTTCCAGTTGACACAGCATGGTCTCCACCACAGAGCACGCAAACACGAGCAGTTAGTAAGGCAACTGCAGTGCCCAAAGCACGAGGACCACCACTCTGAACCCCAACTCAATGCTTAAAGCAGAAGAAGAATTGTTCTCAGGTCAGGTTCCGTAGCTATGGTTCATACTCCTTTGCTCTTGCATCACTGTATTTACTCATACCAACTAATTTCAAATTTGAAGGATGGAATTGAAACTACAATGGCACAACATGTATGTTTTAAACCTGTTTCCTTAACGGCTTGCTGTTGTAACTTGCTCTATGTTGACTTCAGTTTCAATTGAATAAACAGTTATGTTCTCATGTCATGCACATTACAAGTGTTGTTATTGCTGTGTAGCTTCCCACACTTATATTCTGTCTATGCTGCTTTGTCTTAAACATATATGATTTGAACTGTGTCTCTATCTTGATTTGGCAACATAAACTAGAATGATATAGACCATACAGTGACCATGGTACATAGATATATGTTTGTTTCATGCTATTATCCTATCCACTTTACTACTGAATTGATTTACCAAAATGAGTTTCATATACAACATGGTAAACCTGTGATGTGTCTGCTTGTTTCTCTTTTAAAATGCGGACAAAATATTGGTGAAGATTACCCCATTATGCAATGGTAAAGGAAGTAATGCAGACAAGGTTCAAGATAGTGAGCCATCCCTGTTGGTCTCCAAGAAAGCTGATACAGACTATCTTGAAGACAGTGAGACAACCCCAAAGTCCTGTCTTGATGTAGTGTTCGAGTTACTGGCCACTACTGCTGGCACAAGCTCTTCGAACTTGCTGCCTGAATCAGTTCGTCTTATTGCGTCTCAACTTCAAGTTGAAAGACATCGATCAGATGTGCTGCGACACAAAGCCGAAGGACTGAGGAAGTCCCTGCAGAATTCAGATGCATACTTTCTGGTGCAACAGCAAGCGCTGGAGGATTTAAGCGCCAAACAAGAGAAAGTTAATAAGCTTGCTAAACATCTTGCGAGCATGGTGGGTACCCAGGATATTGTTTCTTGAGCTCTTCTGAAGTGGTTTCAGTTCTGGACTTGTTTTGCTGCGGTGTTTATTTGCATTGGTCGCCAACTTTGACAACCAGTGTATGTAATATGCTGTTTTGTTCCGTATATTTGCACTGGTGGCGAACTTTGATGCCCAGTGGATGTAATCTGTGTAATTGCTGTAATATCCTAGCGTTAGTTGCTTGCTTATTTATTTTGATAGTCTTATTTATTTGTTTTCTTCTAGTTCTGTAGTAATTTTTTCTCGGTTTCCTAATGGTCGCAATAACCTATTTTTTAAAACTAGGCCACAATAACCATGGGCAACATACGGACCATTGTAACCATGGTCTTGCTATCTACTGTAGTGACCATGGGCCTCCTACAGGCCTTCTAGGGGCCGTAGATTCAATGGGCCTTCTACGGGCCGTATGATCGATTGGCCAAATATGGGTCGTACTATTCGTGGACCATTAACGGACCGCAATATGGGCCGTAAACGGGCTAGAATGGGAATTGTCTGTTTATGGGCCAACCATAACGGGCCGTTAATAGGCTGATGTGCACAACGGGCTTAATTATATCGACAGGCATAACGGGTCGTTAATGGGCCATATTTGATGACGCTATGAAATCAGCCCAATGGATTAACGGGCCACAGACGGGCTGAATTTGGCCCACAAGCGTAACAGGCTAGTAACGAACCATAAGTAATCGAATACTGGAAATGAGCCCAATAATAAATGGACCCTTAGAAGGCTGAAAGATAACACGGGCTCAAAACGGCCCAATGGAATAATGGGCCGTTAATGGGTATAAAGCGATAAATTGTTCATCATGGGCCAAGAGTTACAAAGGGCCTTATATGGGTCGAAAGACGTCATGGGCCATACATGGGCCGGAAGTTACAACGGGCTGGAGTCATATTGAACGGCCCAGATGACACTACTGGGCCTAATTCGGATAGGCTATAACATGCCGTGAGTTAGTGGGCTGTAAATGGGCTATATGTGAACAGGCCGTTAACAGGCTTTCCATGGGCCGGGCCACTACCTTTTGACCAAGTCAAACGGGCCGGCCTTTTGATCTGAATGGGCCACTGTTGGGCTGAGCCATGTGTCGACGTATCATAAGCGCATCCCATCCATTCGCTGGATGACATCTGTCCCAGCACTGAGCTGACACGTGGATCCTCCGGGAATGAGAATTTTACACGATCCCCATTGGTCAGGGCCGTTAACGGGTTATCGGATCCAAACCGGAACCCGATAGCTTAACGGCGACCCATTATAGTGGATGCCACATTTCGGTTACCCTCGACGAAAACACTTCCATGACGTGCCATTTATCGTCATGGAAGTGGACAATTCCGTGATGATAATTTTGGTATTATCATGGAACACTTCTACGACAGCACAGGTATGACTATCTTGATTCTGTCATAATATCATCATGGATGTACATGCATGACAGAAAATGTGACCTACTGTGACAAACACGTATCATCACGGAAGTGGTTTTTTTGTAGTGTATGGACCCGTAGGTCTGTGGTAAACTAATCACGCATCATCGGAAGGGCAGTAAGGTTGATGTAGATCCCCTCCGTGATCGATTCCCCTCCAACGGAGTGCCAGAGCAGGCCTACATATAGGATCTCACCAGAACAGAAACTTGCGGCAGCGGAAAAAGTATTTTGGGTGGCTCTCTGATATGAGGGGAATATTTGAGAATTTATAGTGGCGGAATTAGGTCAGGAGGTCCCACAAGGGGCCCACAAGCCTGGGCGCCCCCCCTAGGGCGCGCCTCCCGAGCTTATCGCTCCCTCGTGACTCGTCTGGTGTTCTCCCGAACCTTCTAGGGTCTCTTTGGTCCATAAAAAAATGAAATTTTCTCCATTTGGACTCTGTTTGGTATGGATTTCCTCAAAAGTCAAAAACAAGCAAAAAAATGGCAACTGGCACTGGGCACTAAGTTAATAGGTTAGTCCCAAAAACTGTTATAAAGTTGATTGTAAATGAATATAAAACATCCAAGATTGATACTATAATAGCATGAAACAATAAAAAATTATAGATATGTTGGAGATGTATCAAGCGCCCCCAAGCTTAATTCCTGCATATCCTCGAGTAGGTAAATGATAAAAAACAGAATTTTTGATGTGGAATGCTACCTATCATATTTTGTTGTATTGTAATTTGAAGTTGAGTGATTCAAAGAAATAGTCTATAGTTTGACATGAAGACATAAATACTCAAGCATATCAAAAAGCAACTATGTCTTTCAAAATGTCAATGCTAAAGAAAGTTATCCCTAGCCCATTATGCTCAATCATTGATCCAACCATGAAACACATTCAAATATTAGCTACACCCAATGCACAAGTATGAAAATAGTTTTCTCTAGTTGGTGCTTTATAAGAGAAGATGGAGACTCAAAAATAAAAATAAAAATTGCATAAAAGTAAATAGATAGGCTCTTCGTAGAGGGAAGCAGAGATTTGCAGAGGTGCCAGAGCTCAAAGCTAAAATTAGAGGTATAAAATTATTTTGAGAGGCATGCTTTTCCTGTCAACGCTACGACCGAGAGTTCCCAACATCTTCCATGCTAGACACATTATAGGCGGTTCCCAAATAGAAAATAAAGTTTATTTCCTTTCCACCATTCCTTCACAATCCATGGCTAGCCGTATCCACGGGTGCCTTCCATACCAACAGTTTCCAAGGAATTTATTTCTATTGCTATTGTATAACTTTTTTTTTCATTTCAGGACTGGGCATCCCTATTACCTTGCCACTTTCTCGTGCAATGACAAGTGAATAAACACTCATCGCGAGAATAACCTGCCTAGCATGAAAGATACCAGCCACCCCCTGCCACCACATGAGCGATACGTGCACACAAAATGGAAATTTATTTTGAATAATTAGAGTTGGCACATGCAAATTTACTTGGGACAGCATGTAAATACCGTATATAGGTAGGTATGGTGGACTCATTTGGCACAACTTTGGGTTTAAGACTTTGGATGCACAAGCAGTATTCCCGCTTAGTACAAAAGAAGGCTATCAAATAGGTTGAGGAGCGACCAACCAAAAGACAAAAACGGTCATAAACATGCATTGAACATAACTAACATTGAATAATGCACCACAAGAAGGATATAAGTTCATTGCATAACTATTGAATTTACGTGCATGCATAGGGAATCGCAAACCTTAACACCAATATTCTTACTAAAGCACAATTACTCACTAGCATGACTCACATATTATCATCTCCATATCAAAAAACTATTGCAAGGAATCAACCTTATCATATCCAATGATCTTCATGAAAGTTTTTATCATATCCTTCTTGGATATTCATCACATTGGGACTAAATGCATAGCTTATGCAAATTACCATTACTATTATCAACTCTTAAAAAGATATAAGTGAAGCATGCGAGTGCAAATATTTCTTCAAAATATAATCTTATCAACTCTCAAAATAACATAAGTGAAGCATGAAAGTGCAAATATTTCTTTAAAATATAGTCACTGCCATGCTCAAAAAGATTTAAGTGAAGCACTAGAGCAACTGCCTAGCTCAAAAGATATAAGTGAAGCACATAGAGTATTCTAACAAATCATGATAAATACGTGTCTCTCTCATAATAGGTGTGTTCAGCAAACATTATTGTGACAAACTAAAAAGAAAACAAAGCAAAGACTCATATAATACATGATGCTCCAAGCAAAACTCATGACATGTGACGAATAAAAATATAGCACCAAGTAAAATTATCGATGGTCGGTAGAAGAAAGAGGGGATGTGATGCGGACCATCCTTCCATCATCCCCATGGACTCTACACATACGCATCAAGCACCACGTGGGCCTATGACAAGAGCTCGAGCACGCGCAATGGAAACTGAGGTGAATTCCTTCCTACTTGACATGCATATGGACATGAATGGAACTTGGTTGCTACCTCACCAAAATGCACTATGTATCATTAGGTACGAAGAGGAACACTCCCAAGCAGCTAAGGAGCATCACCAAGGAGTAGGAGAAGCACCCCAAGAACTTGAGGAAGAAGAAGCAGTCCAAAAGGAGCAGGACAGGAAGTCCCAGGCGACCCCGTGCGCACGGGCCCCCGAGACCCCGTGCCCACGGGCTACACAGGGAGCTACGGCTGTAGCACCCCGTGCGCATGGGCCCAACTTACCCCGTGCGCACAGGTCCTACAGGATGGCCAGCTGAGATCGTGTTTTGGGCCTCCCCTTCATCCACTTCGACCCCAAGCCTATATATTCCATACCTAGAGTTATGTTCAGACTTAGCAAAGTATATGTGAGATATTTGAGAGCTTTGCTCCTTCTACCACTCCATTGGAGATCTAGACCTCTTCGGAGAGGATCCACTTTTGGATTTAAAGACCTCCTCTTGGAGAAGACTATCATCAAGACCTCACCTCCATTGGAGTGGGAAGAACTTTACATAGTGCTTGTTTCCTTTGATTGTGCTTGTAATCTTGTGAATCTATGTGTTTGCTATTCTAGTGGATGTGTGATTGGGTTTTGTTGGAGTGAATTCCTCTTTGTGTTCTTGGTGTTCATCCCTTTTCCCCCTCCAAGTGTGAAAAGATCCATCTTAGGGTTCCACCCTACAACATCTTGGTATCATGAGCAAGGTTGATTCACATCTTGGAGTCCCTACCCCCCCCCCCCCATTAGCTAGCTTGATTTTGTTGTTTTTTGTCCTAATTTGAAAATCCCCACCAAAAACAGCCCCAAAAATTTTCTTGCATTTGTTGGTTCTTGTGAGATTTTGTTGACTTGATCCAGGAATTTGGTGTTTGACAAGTGGATCTACCCCATACCATCTTTCCCCACCCACCCAACCATCGATTTTGGCCGAAAATTTGCAAAAATCCATGGATCCGAAGGTGTTCTTGCGCTCCCAGAACACCCCGTGCGCACGGGCCATCGGGACCCCGTGCACACGGGCATCACTTACCCCGTGCGCACGGACCATACAGAGCAGTTCGGCCATCCCATTTTTCCACCATTTCGCCTTTCCACCACCACACTTGATCTTCCGCAATATTTGTCATGTGTGTTTGAGCTTTGGAGTTGCGGTTCTCTCGTGTCCTAAGGTGTTTCGGCTACTCAGGCGTGATTTCGTCTTCACCATCACCGCCACTCGTCATCGGCTTGGACTCCACCTCGACATCGACCACTACATCTTCATACCAACCGTAAGCAAGGACGGTAACCTCGACGACACCATTGTATTACCCTTGCCATTACCTTGATAGCCTCGAGCCTCATTTGCGTAGCTTACCCATGGAGACTAGCAAGTTGAGAATTGTCGGGCCACGCTTTTAGTGCACCTTAGTGTTACGTCTCTCCCGTGCATATACTACTTGTTACCTTGCATTGTGGCTCGCATATCAAGCATTGTGGCATAGTAAAAATAGGAAGCTGTCGGTGCAACAAACCCTGGTGTATGTTGCCCAGACTGTACACAGGCTCAAGGGCAAGGTTACAGTATCCAAGACAAGGCCAAGCAGAAGATATAGCTCTTTGAGGAATCGAAGGGTGGATCAAGAAGACCAAGACAAGCCAAGGAAGCAGGATATCACTAAGGAAAATCCTCCCTTGCCGGGCAGGCAAGCCTGGCAAGGTTGAGGTCACCCCGAAGACAAGTCTCAAGACTACCCCGGCAAGCTTGCCGGGGGCGCCGAGGGCGGATCACCCCGCCAAGATGCCACCGCTCCACCTCACGGCGACGCAAGTCACCTCCCAGTGCGGTGTTGAGCCCCCAAGTGATTAAGTTGATGTTCTTCGGCATGTGGCAGCCATTTCTGAGGAAGATCACCCCCAAATGACACCCGTCCAGGAGACGTGTCATGCAGACAGACGAGAAGGCGGCTGAATGGCGCGGCAAGGCTGCCGGGCTACGCCCACGATGTGACACTAATCAGTGCATTTAATGCACCTTGTCCTGTCTACAAAGTTAGGTATGATAGCACTGTTTGCTATCCAATCAGTGCGTAATGACTGATTTGCCATTGTGGTGACCCCTTGACCTATAAAAGGAGGGTCGTGGCTACCTTAGAGAGGATTCGGGCCCTTGTACACTCATATGCGCGTAGCTACTCTCGTCCCAAGGCGACCTTGCCAGGCTAGAGCGCTGCGTCTCCACCACGGTCCTTTCATCAATCCACCAAAGCAGGAGTAGGGTTTTATGCCTCGCGGCGGCCCGAACCTGGGTAAAAACTGCTCGTGTCATCGTTGTCGTGCTGCTCTACGCTCTTCGCTCTTTGTGCAATGTGCTCTTCCCCCTTGCCGAACCACAAGGGGCCGATGGTCCCATAGGTGGCCGTGTTATACCACGACATCTTTGGCGTGCCAGGTAGGGGACAGCGCTTGCGTGAACCTGAGGGTGTAAGCAGCGCGTCATCTTCATCATCGTTTTCTTCATCAACGGCTTCGTCATCCATGGCGCGCAAGAAAAAGCCCGGTGCTGTAGCTCACCCATCCACCTCGAAGGCCCCTTTGCATGTGGCCGCTGATGCCGTGGGAGCTACGGAGGTGCACGGGGACGTGGGCACTGCGGGGGACGTGGCCGACGCAGGCAGCGTTGTCACCATTCCCACTACGGCCGAAACGGGAGCGGGAGGCGCCGGAGAAGGACAGCGTCAACAGCATCCCAGCGGCCATGCTCTGCAAGATGCGGGTGGAGAGATTATTCCATCTCCACCTCTCTGCCCCACTGAGGGACGCAGCCGCAGCGATGGCGCTCGCTCTAGGGTGAACCGCAATCCTCTAGCCGCCCCAGCTGTGGGTGCGGCTATAGGGCACGCGCCACCCCCAAGACAAGCTAGCCGAGATGATGCGTCGAATGGGGTAGCCAATCCCCAAGCGCATCCACCTCATCGCCACGCCCCCTGGCGATCGGCTCACGATGACGAGAGCACGGTGCCGTCACTATCGGCACCGTCAGAAGCCAGGCGACGTCATGATCTATGACGTCGTCTATGCCGAGCACCGCTTCGGAAGCCATGGTGCGGGCCCAACTCCTGTTGAGATTTCCGGCCGGCGGCCGATCAGATGGATTAGTGGAGAGCCACCATTCAGAACTTGATTGGTTTTGCTGAGGCGGGAGGATCATAGCGGGGAGGCCCGCCATGGCCTCCACATGCGGCGACAGCAGCCCGAGCCGCTGGCCATACCGAAGGGGCCATAGCAGGCAGCGCAGGGGCCATAGCCAGAGCCACGCGGCCAAGAACCCGATGATGTATCGATGGCTTCATCTGATCCCCAGGAACGTCGAGACCAGTGACGAGTCCTGGAAGACAGGCGAAGGGAGGACGCGCGCGTCACCATCGAACGACGCCACGAAACCCGCCGCCAGTCTGATAGGCGCAATGGCCCCGACGTCGACGAGCCCATGCCCGGTGGGGACGGATACCTGCCTTTCGAGGTTAGGTGCCCCGCCTTCACTCGCGAGCTGCGGCAAGTCCGTTGGTTGTCCGCCCGTAAGTTCAAGCCAGAGATACCAGAAAAGTACGATGGAAGATTGAACCCGGCAGAGTTCTTGAGCATCTACACCATTGCTGTTCAAGCCGCCGGAGGAAGATTTGAGAAGGTATTCGCCAATTACTTCCCTTTGGCACTCAAGCCAAACATGAGGTCATGGCTGATGCACTTGCCGGAGAACTCCATCTCGACCTGGGCTGACATGTGCCATGAATTTGTTGGCGCCTTCACGGGCGGTCATCAAGAACTAGGGCGGCCCAGCGACTTGCAGCTCCTCCCACATAAGGAAGGAGAAAGTTTGCGGAAATACATGTGGAGGTTCAGCCGGGTGCACAGGAATATTCCAGACATCCACCCGGCAGCGGTGATAGCTGCATTCCAGTCCAACATACGCAACCGCAGGATACGTTCCAAGATGAATGTCTGGTTGCCCAAGACTGTGAATGAGCTGTACACTTTGGCGGATAAGTGTGCCCGAACAGAGGAGGGGAGGCGTCTCCCCAGTGAAGAGGATGGCGTCGACATTGACTCAGAGGACGACGACGACGCTACCAATCAGAAGAAGAAGAACAAGAAACACAACAAGAAGTGCAAGGATAAAGCAGTGCTAGCTGTTGAAGGATCGAGCACTCCTGGTACTGGCAAGAAGGCCAAGACCGAGGCTCCCGGCAAGGAAGTTGCCGTGTGCGCTGATTGCCGGGAAGCCTCGGCTGCCAAGAAGGCTGGGAAGGCTGACGGGTCATACTACAAGATCCATCGGACCAAAGGCCATGATCTTCAAGAGTTTCATCAGGTTGAGCAACTCGTCAAGAAGCAGAAGGCTGAGTACGAGAAGCGAGACAAAGAGAGAGATCAAGATGGTGTTGGTGGAAAGGGCCCAGGCGGCAGAGGAGGTCGCCCCGGCAAGACCCCTCAGTATCAAAGAAGACCTGCTAGAGGTCGTGAGAAGAAGGAATGCGATGACGAGAGTGATGAAGGAGATGAAGAGGAAACCAGTGAGCAGGAGTTCCAGAAGGCCACTGACGCCCTATGCATTGACGGAGGTGCATCCTTGCATTCCTCTCACTGCCAGCTTAAACAATGGGTGCGTGAGGTCAATGCCGTGGAGCCAGCGGCAGATTCCCGGAAGCCACTCAAGTGGTCCCGCACGCCCATCATCTTTGATGAAGAGGATCAGCCTGACCACACCACCGCGGTGGGGTCTTTGCCATTGTTGGTTTCACCAACGATCCGCAACCTCAAGGTCACAAATATGTTGGTTGACGACGGGGCTGGGTTGAATCTGATTTCTCCCAAGGTCATCAGCAAGCTCTAGATAGCAGATGAAGAGCTCAAGGTCACTAGTACTTTCCAAGGGATCAACCTCGGCAGGAGTCGTCCTAAGGGGAAGATCACACTGCCTGTAACGTTCAGGGGGGGGGGGAGTTAAATGACCGGACTGAGAAGATCGTGTTTGATGTGGTTGACCTCCCCCTACCATACAATGGAATCCTTGGTCGCCCAGCCTTGGCAAAATTCATGGCGGCATCCCACTATGCCTACAACACGCTAAAGATGCCAGGGCCAATGGGCGTCATTTCCATTCCATCAGACAAGAAGGACGCAATTATATGCGTGGATAAGATGTACCGAGAAGCAGTCGCCGCAGAGGCCACAGAAGCTACCGCTCCCGCCATGGAAAGCAAGAGAGGGAAGAAATCTAGCAAGGATGTCAGCAAAGAATCCAGGAAGCGTGCCTCTTCGGACTGCGCTGCGCCTATTGATGACTTTCTGGAGAGTTCCAATAGCAAGAGATCAAAGGTTGTTGCGCCCGCTGTGAAGAAGGTCCCGGAAAGGCTGGTTGGCGCTGATGGTACATTTACTATCAGATCCACCCTCGACGACAAATAGGAAAGCACGCTTGTTGCCTTCTTGTGGGCGAATGTCGATGTGTTTGCTTGGCAACCATCTGACATCCCCGGTGTTCCCAGGGAGGTAATCGAGCACCACCTTGCTGTCTGCCCACATGCCCGGCCCATCAAACAAAAGGTCTGAAAACAAGCTTTGGAGCGGCAGCAGTTTATTGCCAAAGAGATCAAGAAACTCGAAGCTGCTGGTTTGGTCAGAGGGGTATTGCATCCAACTTGGTTGGCGAATCCAGTGGCGGTGCGCAAGGCGAATGGGAAGTGGAGGCTTTGCATAGATTTCACAGATATGAATAAACCATGCCCGAAGGACCCATTCCCCTTGTCGCGCATTGATCAGATTGTGGATTCCACCTATGGATGCGACCTGCTTTCCTTCTTGGATGCCTACACCAAGTACCACCAGATTTTCATGTCCAAGGAAGATAAAGAGAAGACCGCGTTCATAACCCCATGTGGCACGTACTGTTTTGTACGGATGCCCTTTGGGTTAAAAAGCGTTGGATCCACTTTTGCAAGAGCAGTACAGATTGGCTTTGAGTCCCAGCTGCACAGGAATATTGAAGCCTACATGGACGATATAGTGGTCAAAACCAAGGACAAATCGACTCTCATTCAAGACTTGGAAGAGACCTTTGCAAATCTATGCAAGATCAACTTGAAGCTGAACCTGGAGAAGTGTGTGTTTGGCGTTCCTCCCAGCCAGCTACTTGGCTTCTTCGTGTCCCACTGGGGAATAGAGGCCAACCCTGACAAGATCAAGGCGATCAAGCAGATTCAAGCACCCAAGACAGTTAAAGACGTGAGGCGTTTGACTGGACGTGTTGACATGCTAAGCAGGTTCATTTCCAAGTCCGCCGAGCGTGCCCTACCGTTCTTCAAAGTCTTGAAAAAGGCAGGGCCCGTGGAGTGGACCCCAGAGGCAGATGTTGCGCTGCAAGATTTGAAGACCTACCTTTCCTCTTTTCCCACCTTAGTTGCTCCTAAACCACAAGAACCGTTGCTGCTGTACCTGGCGGCAACCAATCAAGTGGTTAGTGCAGCGCTGGTGGTACAGCGGGAAAGTAGATGAAGGAGCAGCCGGAACTACTGTCCCCTCTGGAGAGGAAAGCGAGCTCGTCCCAGCAAGGTCAGATGCAGATCAGAACAAAGAGGAGCAGGGAAGCAGAGACAATTCCAGGATCGCGGCAAGGAAGAAGGTGGTGCAGCGGCCAGTGTACTTTGTCAGTTCCCTACTGCAGGGGGCTAGATCAAGGTACTCTGGCGTGCAAAAGTTGATCTTTGGCCTCATCATGGCCTCAAGGAAACTGCGCCACTACTTCCAAGCCCACGAGATCATGGTTGTTACCCGCTTCCCCTTGCAACACATACTGAGGAACCCTGAGGCCACTGGCAGAATAGTGGAGTGGGCTTTGGAGTTATCAAGCTTTGGTTTGAAGTTTGAGAGCACATCAACTATTCAGAGCAGAGCATTGGCAGAGTTTATTGCAGAATGGACACCAACTCCAGATGAAGAGACGCCGGAGACAATTATCCCGGGCAGGGAAGCGCCCCAAGATTGGATCATGTACTTTGATGGTGCCTTCTCCCTACAAGGTGCGGGAGCTGGCGTGCTTCTGGTCGCACCCACTGGGGAGCACCTCAAGTACGTGGTTCAAATGCATTTCCCTTGGGAGAAGGCTACCAACAACACTACAAAATATGAAGGACTCCTTGTCGGGCTCAGGATCGCAACAGAATTGGGAATCAAGAAGTTGATCATTCGTGGAGACTCACAACTTGTGGTGAGGCAAGTAAACAAGGATTATCAAAGTCCATTGATGGAGGCATATGTGGAGGAAGTGAGAAAGCTGGAGGAGCGCTTTGACGGATTGCAAACGGAGCATGTACCCCGTGCGGAAAACAGCATTGCTGATCATCTGTCAAAGTGCACTGTGCAAAAGCTTCCTGTGGAACCAGGGACTTTTGTTCTCCACCTAACTCAGCCCTCCGTATCCCCATCAACAATGGCCAGAAAGAGGAGAAAATTGTACTCCGGCAAGCCTCTCCCGACAGAGCTTCCCGAAGTCCCCGGTAGAGAGGTTGGCGTGAACAACTCCACTTCGCCTAGCGAGCAGCACCCTCCCGACGAACTTCCGATTCTCGTGGTTGAGGCGTGCGCTCCCATGAACGAGGAGGTGCCGCTGATCCTTGTTGTCGAGCCTCAGGCTCCAACTTGGGCACGACACATAGTCCGTTACCTCCAAACAGGAGAACTTCCCGAAGAGCAAGAAGAAGCTGAAAGAGTAACCCGGAGGGCCAGTATGTATCAGTTCGTCGATGACGTACTATACAGAAGAAGGCTCAACGGTGTGAAATTAAAGTGCGTTTACCGGGAAGAAGGGAAGAACTTGCTGGCGGAGATACACAAAGGCATGTGCGTTTCCCATATTGGATCAAAGGCCCTGGTCAGAAAGGCTTTCCGGCAAGGTTTCTACTGGCCCACGGCCCTCCAAGATGCAATCGAGCTAGTCACCAAATGTGAAGCCTACTAGTTCCACTCCAAGAATATCCATCAACCTGCTCAAGCTCTCCAAACGATCCCTTTGTCATGGCCCTTTTTGGTCTGGGGGCTCGACATCTTGGGCCCCTTCCCCCGTGCTACCGGGGGCTTTGAGTTCTTGTATGTCGCCATCGACAAGTTCACAAAGTGGCTGGAAGTGGAGCCCATGAGGAGGGTGACCGCACAGTCAGCTATCAAGTTCTTGAAAGGATTGGTGTGCCATTTCGGAGTACCCGCCAGAATCATCACTGACAATGGCACCCAATTCACAAGCCGCGCCTTCATGCAATACGTTCATGCCCTCAGAAGCAAGGTCTCATTTGCCTCTGTTGCTCATCCCAGAAGCAACGGACAAGCTGAGAGGGCGAACGCTGAAGTGCTGCGAGGACTTAAGAGAAGAACATTTGATAGGCTGCAGAAGTGTGGCAGGCGATGGATCGATGAGTTGCCGGTGGTTCTTTGGTCCCTCAGAACGACACCAAATCGAGCTACCAGCCAGACTCCCTTCTCCCTAGTCTATGGGGCAGAAGCAGTGATCCCCATGGAACTCACATACGGGTCACCTCGAGTGCTTGCCTACAATGAAGTAGTGCAAGAACAGCACCGGCGTGACGACGCTGTGTTACTTGAGGAGAACTGCTCCGGGCAGCTACGCGTGCTGCACGCTACCAGCAAGCCCTGCGTCGCTATCACAGCTACAGGGTTCATGCCCGGAGCTTTGAGGAAGGCGACCTTGTCCTTAGGCGCGTTCAGTCCGCCAGCAAACAAATTGACGCCGAAGTGGGAAGGCCCTTACCGAGTAGTACGAGTCACCAGACCCGGCGCAGTCCGTCTGGAGACCGGAGATGGCATTCAGTTGCAAAACTCATGGAACATTGAGCATCTCCGTAAGTTCTACCCGTAAGGCGCGGCTGTCGGGCCCTGCCCGGCAGCCACCCTTTTGTACAAGCCTTGCCAATGTTGCATGTAACCCTTTGTACAAAGCCAGGCACAGACCCTGAGCAACAGATAAATAAATGAAGCGCTGGGGGCCCCTAAAACTTGCATGCATGCATAAGCATAACATGAGCATAGCATGATCATGTAGATCAGGGCACATGTAGCATTGTTTTCCTCTGCACTAAGCTGCAGGTTTCTTGCTGTGGACCTGGTCCCGAAGAGAAGAAATGAAGACAAGCCTACATATTAGTCCTCGACAAGCCAAGCAGATAAGTTGTTTCTTATCCATACATGTTCTGTAAGGAGAAAACTTGTGCATATGAAAACCTCATCACCTTCGAAGCATGGGTGCTCCCATCCTGCGTCCCGAACGGTGCTTCGGTCAGGGTGGTTGTAGTGTCCTTTGACGGAGGGGGTTCGACGAGGAGCTGGTCCCTTTCCATAGTTTTGTTCCTGGCAGGCCAAGCCCTGCGGCAACAAACTAAAGGAGCCGGCAAGATAGCTTGCCGGAGAAAACTTGTTTGCTTAAACATATAGAGGCATCTCGCCTCTGCATGGACATGACACATGCACAAGTACCCGGCAAGGCCTGTCTTTTTCATTAATATGCTGATAAGCAAATACAGATCTTACAAAACACAAACATGGATAAAGCAGATTACGTATTTTAGACTAAAGTTTGGCAAATGCCTACATATTATAGACTGAAAAAAGATAAGTGCCCCGTAATCCCCTTCTTGTCCCTCTCCTCCTAGGAACTACCGCGGGAGGCAAAGAGGGCAAAAGGAGTGCCTGGGCAGAAGCCCAGCCTGACCCCATCAGGCCCCATGACAAGGAGTCTGACAAGATCGAGAGGGTGCGGGCGAAGGTGATGGTGAAGAGAGTGGCGGAGACGACCCCCTGGCCACCGCCACCAGGGCCAGCAGGACGCGGCAAGGCGAACGAAGCCGTAGCCCACGAGGAAGCCTGCCGGGGCCCAGCTGGAAGGCTTCCGGAGACACCATCCACACCTCCACATCCAACTCCCCGGCAAATCGCCTTGCCGGAGAGGAGATGCAGGTGCAGATGATGGTGTTGCCGCCTGATGGTGACGGTGTGGCTGGTGTTCAGCCAGAGTCGGAGCCATCGTCCTCTCCATCGGCACCATCATGCTCTCCGTCGGCACCGTCGTCATCGCCGTCACTGTCCTCCTCGTCGCTATCGCTCGAGGAGGAGCTTTCGTCATCGGTCGAGCTCTCCGCGCAACACCCTAAGCGAGCGCCCGAGCGTCCGAAGACCTTGACGGAAAGCAGGGTGGTGTCCATTAACTTGAAATGAAGGACGTGCCCGGCCGCAAAGCTATGGGCATGAGTAAAAGTCTTCCAACCACGCCAGAGAAGCATGACATGAGGAGCGGGGAACTCTACGTCCGCCCGCATGCTGCCATTCCAACAGCCCCTAATGTGCAGCCTCAACCCCGGCGGTTGCTCGATCTCCATCACCCTTGCGAATGGAGTAGGAAGCCGAAGACGGCTACGCGGGGGTCCTCGCAGCTTGACGATGAACTCCAACGGCTGGTTCCCGACATGGACTTCATTGGGATCTTGGGCAGCAGGAGGAGGTGCGATCAAAGCACCACCTCGTCCTCCTCGACCCCGAGCACCGCGGCGACCACGACCTCGTCCTCTCCCGCCTCCCCTCACGGTGGGCTCCGCTTTCGCGTCCCCAAGGGGAGGAGGGAGGCGCTGTCGAGCAGAAGCCCTCGTTGCCACTACTGGGGTACCGCTGCGCCCTCTTCCCCTCACCATGATGAGGGAGCAATGTCAGAAGAAAGAAGGAGATGGGTGTGAGCCAGCACCTCGCTCGCGTCCCCTTTTATAGGCAAACTAGGCCGGGGGCTGGCTCCTCACTCAGGGGAGGCAACCGCCCCTCTCTGCCAATCTGGCTCCCCCTCGCCATCAACATGGGTTGCAGCCTCATTCGCCCTGCTACGTCCTGCTGGCCCTGGTGGTGGCGGTTGACGGGTCGTCTCCGCCGATCTCTTCACCATCACCTTCACTTGCGCCCTCCCGCTTTCGCCAGGCTCCTCGTCAGGGGACCCGACGGGGTCAGGCTGGGCTTCTGCCTAGGCACTCCTTTTGCCCTCTTTACCTCCTGCCGTAGTGCCTTGGAGGAGAGGGGCAAGAAAGGGCATCACGGGGCACTTATCTTTTTTCAATCTAAAACATGTAGGCACTTGCCAAACTTTAGTTCAAATTATATAATCTCTTTTATCCATGTTTGTATTCTATAAGATCTGTACTTGTTGGTCAGCATATTAATGAAAAAGATAAACCTTGTCGGGCACTTGTGCATGTAACATGTCCATGCAGAGGTAGGATGCCTCTATACATTCAAGTAAACAAGTTTTTCTCGGTAGGCTATCCTGCCAGTACCCTCAGTTTGCTGCCGCGGAGCTAGGCCTGCCAGGCACAAATCATAAAGAGGGACCAACCCCCCGCCAAACCTTCTCGCCAAAGGCCACTACAACCACCCTGACCGAAGCAACATTCGAGTCATGGGACAGGAGCACCTAAGTTTCGAAAGTGGCGAGGTTTTCCTATGCACAAGTTTTTACTTACAGAACGCGTATGGATAAGAGAGAGAACTTATCTGTTTGGGCTTGCCGTGGATCGCAATGTAGGCTTGTCTTCTCTTCTCCTCTTTGGGACCGAATCAACGGTAGGAGCCTGCAGTTTGATGTAGATGAAAATGATGCCTCATGCGATTTTATCTACATGAACATGCAATGCTCATGATATGCTTATGCATGCATGCAAGTTTTGGGGGCCCCCCCAGCGCTTCATTTATTTCTCTGTTGCTCAGGGTCTGCGCCTAGCTTTGTACAAGGGGTTACATGCAACAGAGGCAAGGCCTGTACAAAAGGGTGGCTGTCGGGCAGGGCCCGACAGCCGTGCCTTACGGGTAGAACTTGTGGAGATGCTCAATGTTCCATGAGTTTTGCAATTGAATGCCATCTCCGGTCTCCAGACAAACTGTGCCAGGTCTGGTGACTCGTACTACCCGGTAAGGGCCTTCCCACTTTGGCGTCAACTTATTTGCACCCTTGGCAGACTGAACGCACCTAAGGACAAGGTCGCCTTCCTCAAAACACCGGGCATGAACCCTATGGTTGTGATAGCAACGCAGGGCTTGCTGATAGCGTGCGGCACGTGTAGCAGCCCTGAGACGGTTCTCCTTGAGTATCACAGCGTCATCACGCCGGTGCTGATCTTGAGCTACTTCATCGTAGGCAAGCACTCGAGGTGACCCATAAATGAGTTCCGTGGGGATAACTGCTTCTGCCCCATAGACTAGGGAGAAGGGAGTCTGCCCAATAGCTTGATTTGGTGTCGTTCCGAGGGACCAAAGAACCACCGGCAGCTCGTCGATCCACTGCCTGCCGCACTTCTGCAGCCTATCAAATGTTCTCGTCTTGAGTCCTCGCAACACTTCAGCGTTCGCCCTCTCAGCTTGCCCGTTGCTCCTTGGATGAGCCACAAAGGCAAATGAGACTTTGCTTCCGAGGGCATGAACATATTGCATGAAGGTGCGGCTCGTGAATTGGGTGCCGTTGTCAGTGATGATCCGGGCAGGAACTCCAAAGCGGCACACCAATCCTTTCAAGAACTTGATAGCTGATTGAGCAGTCACCTTTCTCACGGGCTCTACTTTCGACCACTTTGTAAACTTGTCGATTGCAACGAACAAGAATTCAAAGCCCCCGGCAGCACGGGAGAAAGGGCCCAAGATGTCGAGCCCCTAGACCAAAAACGGCCACGACAAGGGGATTCTTTGAAGAGCTTGGATAGGCAGGTGGATATTCTTGGAATGGAACTAGCAGGCTTAACACTTGGTGACAAGCTCGACCGCATCTTGGAGGGCTGTGGGCCAGTAGAATCCTTGCCGGAAAGCTTTCCCAACCAAGGCCCTTGATCCAATGTGGGAGCCGCACATACCCTTGTGTATCTCTGCCAGCAGTTCCCTTCCTCCTTCCTGGCAAATGCACTTCAATTTCACACCATTGGGCCTCCTTCTGTACAGCATGTTTTTAGCAAACTGATACATACTGGCCCTCCGGGCTAGTCTTTCAGCTTCTTCTTGCTCTTTGGGAAGTTCTCCAGTTTGGAGGGAACGGACTATGTGCCGTGCCTAAGATGGAGCTTGTGGCTCGACAACGAGGACTAGCGGCACCTCCCCATTCATGAGAGTGCAATCCTCGACCGCGGGGACCGGTGGCCTGGCGGGAGGATGCAGCTCAGCGACTGAAGGGGGGTTGTTCCGACAAGCTTTCTGCCGGGATCCTCGAAAGGTTCTACTGGGAGAGGCTTGCCGGAGTCCAGTTTCCTCCTTTTCCTGGCCATTGTTGCCGGGGATACGGAGGGCTGAGTCAGATGGAGAACAAAAGTCCCTGGTTCCACAGGAAGCTTTTCCGAAGCGCACTTTGACAGATGATCAGCAATGCTGTTTTTCGCACGGGGTACGTGCTCTGTTTGCAGTCCGTCAAAGCGCTCCTCCAACTTTCTCACTTCCTGGACGTATGCCTCCATCAATGGACTTTGGTAATCCTTGTTGACTTGTCTCACCACGAGCTATGAATCTCCGTGGATGATCAGCTTCTTAATTCCCAGTTCTGTTGCAATTCTGAGGCCGGCAAGGAGCCCTTCATACTCTGCAGTATTGTTGGTAGCCTTCTCCCGGGAAAAGTGCATCTGGACGACGTACTTACGGTGCTCCCCAGTGGGAGCAACAAGAAGCACACCAGCCCCTGCACCTTGTAGGGAGAAGGCACCATCGAAATACATGATCCAATCTTGGGGCGCTTCCTTGCCGGGAGTAACTGTCTCCAATACCTCTTCGTCAGGAGTTGGTGTCCATTCTATGATGAATTCTACTAGTGCTCTGCTCTGGATGGTTGACGTGCTCTCAAACTTCAAACCAAAGCTGGATAACTCCAAAGCCCACTTCACTATCCTGCCGGTAGCCTCAGGGTTTCGGAGTATCCGTTGCAAAGGGAAACGGGTGACAACTGTGATCTCGTGGGCTTGGAAGTAGTGGCGCAGTTTCCTTGAGGCCATGACAAGGCCAAAAATCAATTTTTGCATGCCAGAGTACCTGGATCTAGCCCCCTGCAATAGGTAGCTGACGAAGTAGGGCGCTGCACCACTTTCTTCTTTGCCGTGACCAGAGAACTGCTTCCGCTGCTTTGCTCTTCTCTATCTTGATCTGCATCTGACCTTGCCGGGGTGTGCTCACTTTCCTCCCCGGAAGGGCACCAGCTGTGTCTGCTGCTTCATCTACTTCCCGCTGCGCCACCAGTGCCGCACTAACCACTTGATTAGTTGCCGCCAAGTATAGCAGCAACGGCTCTTGTGGTTTGGGAGCGACCAAAGTGGGCACAGAAGAAAGATAGGCCTTCAAATCCTGTAGTGCGGTGTCTGCCTCTCGGGTCCACTCTACAGGTCCTGCCTTCTTCAAGATTTTGAAGAATGGCAAGGCACGCTCGGCAAACTTGGAAATGAATCTGCTAAGCGCGGCAACACACCCAGTCAAACGCCTCACGTCCTTAACTGTCTTGGGTGCTAGAATCTACTCGGTAGCCTTGATCTTGTCGGGGTTGGCCTCTATCCCCCGATGAGACACAAAGAAGCCAAGTAGTTTGTCGGAAGGAACGCCAAACACACACTTCTCCGGGTTTAGCTTCAAGTTGATCTTGAATAGATTAGCAAATGTCTCTTCTAAATCCTGAATGAGGGTTGATCTGTCCTTGGTCTTGACCACAATATCATACATATAAGCTTCAATGTTTCTGTGCAACTATGACTCAAAACCAATCTGGACTGCCCTTGCGAAAGTGGACCCGGCGCTCTTCAACCCGAAAGGCATCCGCATGAAGCAGTATGTGCCACATGGGGTGATGAACGCGGTCTTCTCTTCGTCTTCCTTGGACATGAAGATCTGATGGTATCCAGAGTAGGCATCCAGGAAGGAAAGCAGATCACACCCAGAGGTGGAATGCACAATCTAGTCGATGCGCGGCAAGGGAAATGGGTCCTTCAGGCATGCCTTGTTCAGATCCGTAAAATCTATGCACAACCTCCACTTTCCATTCGCCTTGCGTACCACCATAGGATTCGCTAACCATATTGGATGCAACACTCCTCTGACCAGACTAGCTGCCTCAAGTTTCTTGATCTCCTCAGCAATAAAGCCGCTCCAAAGCTTGTTTTCGGACCTTCTGCTTGACAGGCCGGACATGTGGGCAGACATCAAGGTGGTGCTCGATTACCTCCCTGGGAACATCGGGGATGTCAGATGGTTGCTAGGCAAACACATCGACATTCGCCCGCAGGAAGGCAACGAGCGCGTTCGCCCGCAGGAAGGCAACGAGCGCGCTTTCCTATTTGTCATCAAGGGTGGCACCGATAGTGAAGGTACCATCAGTGCCAGCCAGCCCTGCCGGGACCATCTTCACAGCAGGCACAACAGCTTTGGATCTCTTGCTATTGGAACTCTCCGGCAAGTAATCGACAGGCGTATCGCACTTCGGAGAGGCACGCTTCCCGGATTCCTTGTTGGCATCCTTGCTAGCTCTCTTCATTTTATTACTCTCCTTGGTGGGAACACTGGCTTCCGCAGCCTCTGCCGCGACTGTTCCCGATACATCTTATCCACGCATATGACTGCGTCTTTCTGATCTGACGGAATGGAAATGACTCCTATCGGCCCTGGCATCTTCAAGGTGTTGTAGGCATAGTGGGATGCCGCCATGAACTTGGCCAGAGCTGGGCGACCAAGGATTCCATTGTACGGCAAGGGGAGGTCAACCACGTCAAACACGATCTTCTCAGTCCGGTAGTTTAACTCCCCCCGAACGTCACCGGCAGCGTGATCTTTCCATTAGGACGACTCCTACCGGGGTTGATTCCTTGGAATGTACCAATAACCTTGAGCTCCTCATCTGCTATCTGGAGTTTGCTGAGGACCTTTGGAGATATCAGATTCAACCCAGCCCCGCCGTCAACCAACATCTTGGTGACCTTGAGGTTGTGTATTGTTGGCGAGACCAACAATGGCAAGCACCCTATCGCAGTGGTGCGATCAGGGTGATCCTCTTTGTAAAAAATGATGGGTGTGCGGGACCATTTGAGCGGCTTCTGAGAATCTGCCACTGGCTCCACGGTGTTGACTTCATGCGCCCACTGTTTAAGTTGGCGGTGAGAGGAGTGCAGAGACGCACCCCCGTCAACACACAAGGCGTCAGTGGCTTTCTGGAACTCCTGCTCGCTGGTTTCCTCTTCATCTCCCTCATCGGTCTCGTCACTGCAATCCTTCTTCTCACGGCCTCTGGCGGGTTTTCCTTGATTCTGAGGAGCCTTGCCAGGGCGGCTTACTCCGCCACCGCAACCCTTCCCGCCAGCGCCATTCTGACCTTTCTCCTTATCACGCTTCTCATATTCAGCCCTTTGCTTCTTGATGAGCTGCTCAACCTGATGACACTCCTGGAGATCGTGGCCCTTGGTCCGATGGATCTTGCAGTACGGGCCATCACCTTTCCCAGCCTTCTCGGCAGCCGCGGCCTCCGGGCAATCAGTGCACACGGCAACTTCCTTGCCGGGTACCTTAGCCTTGGCCTTCTTGCCGGTACTAGGCGTGCCCGATCCCTCAACGGTCATCACTGCCTTATCCTTGCGCCTTTTGTTGCGCTTCTTGTTCTTCCTCTTCTGACAGGCGGCCTCGTCATCATCCTCAGAGTCGATGTCGATGCCATCCTCTTCTCCGGGGAGCTTCCTCCCCTCCTCTATTCGAGCACACTTATCCACCAGAGTGTAAAGCTCCTTCACAGTCTTGGGCAATCGAATGTTCATCTTGGAAGGAATCCGACGATTGCGCACATTGGACTGGAATGCAGCTATCACAGCTGCTGGGTGGATGTCTGGAATATTCGTGTGGACTCGGCTGAACCTCTACATGTACTTCCGCAGATTCTCTCCTTCTTTTTGTGGGAGGAGCTGCAAATCGCTGGGCTGCCCTGGTTCTTGATGGCCGCCCATGAAGGCGCCAACGAACTCATGGCATAGGTCAGCCCAGGTTGAAATGGAGTTCTCTGGCAAGTGCATCAGCCAAGACCTCACATTTGGCTTGAGTGCCAAAGGGAAGTAGTTGGCGAATACCTTCTCATCTCTTTCCCCGGTAGCATGAACGGCGATGGTGTAGATGCTCAAGAACTCTGCTGGGTTCAGTCTCGCGTCATACTTCTCCGGTATCTCTGTCTTGAACGTACGAGTGGATGGCCAACGGACTTGCCGCAACTCACGGGTGAAGGCGGGGCACCCACCCTCGAAAGGTAGGTACCCGCCTTCAGCGAGTGCGGGCTCATCGACGTCAGGGCCACCACGCCTGTCGGACTGGCGGTGGGCGTCACGGCTTTGCTCGATGGCGACACGCGTGCCTTCCCTTTGCGTGTCCTCCAGTGCTCGCCGTCGGCCTTGACGCGCTCGAGGGTTGGACGAAGCCATTGAGATGCTATCGAGTTCTTGGTCGCACAACTCCCGCTCTGGCTGCCGCGGAGGGGACTGCACCATGGGGGTGGCCCCTCCCGCATGACTAGCAGCGAGGGCTGTTGTCGTTGCCTGGGGAGGCCGTGGCGGGCCAGCCCGCTGCAATCCTCCCGCCTCAGTGAAGCCAATCAGACTCTGAATGGTAGCTCTCCACTCATCCATCTGATCGGCTGCTGGCAGAAATTTCAACAGCAGCTGGGCCCGTGGCATGGCCTCCGAAGCGGTGCTTGGCATGGATGTCGACGAAGATCGTAACGTCGCCTGGCTCCTGGTGGTGCCGGCGGTGGTTGCACCATGCTCCCGCCGTCGCGATCCAGTCGCTAAGACGACGCGGTGATGAGGTGGAGGTGCTTGTGGACCAGCGGTTCCATTTGGTGCACTGGCTGGGTCAGCCTGCTCCGGGGGTGGAGTATGCCATGCGGTCGCGCCCACGGCAAGGGCGGCCGGAGGATTGCGATTCGCCCCAGAGCAAGCGCCACCGCTCTGACTGTGCCCTTCGGCCGGGCGGAGAGGTGCGGGCGAAATGAGCTCTCTACCTGTACCTCATAAAGCATGACCGCTGGGATGCTGTTGGTGTTGTCCTCCTCCGGTGCCTCCTGCTCCTGTTTCGGCCGCAGGGGAGGTGGTGGCGATGCCGCCTGCGTCGACCACATCCCCTGCAGCGTCCACATCCCTGGGCGTCCCCATAGCCCCTGCAGCATCAATGGTCGCAGGCAGCAGGCCTTCGAGAAGGACAGCTGGGCGGCAGCACTGGGTTTCTTCTTGGGTGCCATGGACGATGGAGCCGTTGATGACGAGAACGATGATGAAGATGACGTGCTACGTACGCTTCTCGGGTTCGCGCAAGCGCTGCCCCCTACCTGGCATGCCAAAGATGTCGTGGGAAAGCACGGCCACCTATGGGACCATGAGCCCCTTTTGGTTTGGCAGGGGGACTGAGCATACTGCACAAAGAGCGGAGAACGTCGCGCAGCATGGCAGAGATCACACGGGCAGTTTTACCAAGGTTCGGGCCGCCGCGAGGCGTAAAACCCTACTCCTGCTTTGGTGGATTGATGGTGGATGGTGGTGGAAACAGAGCGCTCTTGCCCGGCAGGGTTGCCTCAGGGCGAGAGCAGCTACGCGCGTATGAGTGTACAAGGGTCTGAATCCTATCTATGGTTGCCATGGGCCTCCTTTTATAGATCAAGGGGTCGCCACAGTGGCAAATCAGTCATTGTGTACTGATTAGATAGCAAATAGTGCTATCATACCTACTCTGCAGACAGAGCAGAGCGCATTAAATGCACCGCTTAGTGTCACATCATGGCCTGCCCGGCACGCCTTGCCGGGCTGTTCGGCCACCTTCTCTCCTGTCTGCATGATAGGTCGTTGGACATGTGTCATTTGGAGGTGATTCCTATAGGAAATGGCTACCATGTGGCAAAAGACAGCCACTTAATCACTTTGGGGCTTGACACCGCACTGATCAATGACTTGCGTCGCCGTGAGGTGGAGCGGTGGAGCCTTGGCGGGGTGTTTTTGCCTTCGTAGGACCCGGCAGGCCTGCCGGGGCGGTCTTGAGGCTTACTTCCGGGGCAACCTTGACCTCACCAGGCTCTCCTGCCCGGCAAGGGAGGTTTTTCCCTTAGTGGTGTCTTGCTCCTTGGCTTGACTTGGTCTTCTTGATCTGCACTCTGGTTCACCAAAGAGCTGATCTCTTGTGCTTGGTCTGGTCTTGGATGTTGTAATCTTAATCTTAGGCCTGTGCACAGTCTGGGCAACAAACCCAGGGTCTGTTGCACCGACAGGAATCAAGGCCGACCCCCTCCACCAATCCATGATGCCTGGCTTTCTGCCACGGCACACATTTCCGCGCTCCCCGCGTCCACCACCAACCCTGTGCAATGCATGCAGCATACGTGGTAGAAACGCCAGAAGCAGAGAAGCTAGTGAAATGGATGTTACCGCCCCGTGAATGTGGGACGTGGGTAGCCCACGGATCATGGCTCGCAGCTCCCTCATAACTTCTCGCACGACGCGCGGAAAAGCCGAAAACTGACTCAAACACAGGTTAATGAAGAACCAAAGAAAATCTCAAGGATGAGCAACCACAAACTCTTCGCCTGTGTACTGGACAGGGCCTACCCCAATGATGCTCGGCAGTGCATTTGAACCAGGCCCGGGGGCTCCTGTCGGTGCAACAAACCCTGGTGTATGTTGCCCAGACTATACACAGGCGCAAGGGCAAGGTTACAGCATCCAAGACAAGGCCAAGCAGAAGATATAGCTCTTTGAGGAATCGAAGGGCGGATCAAGAAGACCAAGACAAGCCAAGGAAGCAGGATCTCACTAAGTAAAATCCTCCCTTGCCGGGCAGGCGAGCCTGGCAAGGTCAAGGTCACCCCGAAGACAAGTCTCAAGACTCGCCCGGCAAGCTTGCCGGGGGCGCCGAGGGCGGATCACCCAGCCAAGGTGCCACCGCTCCACCTCACGGCGACGCAAGTCACCTCCCAGTGCGGTTTCGAGCCCCCAAGTGATTAAGTGGCTGTTCTTCGGCACGTGGTAGCCATTTCTGAGGAAGATCGCCCCCAAATGACACCCGTCCAGGAGACGTGTCACGCAGACAGACGAGAAGGCGGCTGAATGGCGCGGCAAGGCTACCGGGCATATGTGACACTAAGCGGTGCATTTAATGCGCCTTGTCCTGTCTACAAAGTTAGGTATGATAGCACTGTTTGCTATCCAATAAGTGCGTAATGACTGATTTGCCATTGTGGTGACCCCTTGACCTATAAAAGGAGGGTCGTGGCTACCTTAGAGAGGATTCGGACCCTTGTACACTCATACGCGCGTAGCTACTCTCGTCCCAAGGCAACCTTGCCGGGCTAGAATGCAGCGTCTCCACCACGGTCCTTTCATCAATCCACCAAAGCAGGAGTAGGGTTTTACGCCTTGCGACGGCCCGAACCTGGGTAAAAACTGTTGGTGTCATCGTTGCCGTGCTGCTCTACGCTCTCCGCTCTTTGTGCAATGTGCTCTTCCCCCTTGCCGAACCACAAGGGGCCGATGGTCCCATAGGTGGCCGTGTTATACCATGACAGATGCTTTTAAGCAAAAGAAAAGGAAGAGAAGCAAGAGCTTGTAAGCAATAGCATCGAGCCTCATAGCATAGTACATCATCTCGGTTCATACATACATAAGCATACTTGGGATAATAGACGACCCGTTTTCTCTCTTAGGTTGGCGCACTAGCATATCTAGCCCATTAGAGCAATCGAGCTAGCGTCTCTCTAGTATCCGTACAACAAGGGCATTCACGTGGTTCCACCTCTTAGAGCTCATTCCTTGGTTGTGCGGATCCCATCTATCTTCCGTGTGTGTGTTCCTAGTGATATCTTTGGGTTTGATCTATCTGTCTTACTAGCGATTTGTGCATCTTTTCAACTTTTTCAACATCTTGACTAACATTTGCTTGAATTATTTGTACCACTTCCTAACCGAGATCCTCCATAAGCCTTTTACTTGTAGGTGTGAGAAAACAAAACCCGGTACCAATTCTACTATTATTGCATCACGTGGGATCGTACTTGATACATCCACAATCTTCGGAAAAGGTATCTTGGTATTGTTCTCTCATTTTTCCTGCTCACCACCACTTCTACATGATGGATAGGCCTTCTTCTTCGGCGAACCCACTCTTCGAGGATCAAGATGATGAACGCGACTTCATCACAAAGAATCACTTCTTCATCGCTCAACGAGCTCTACATCAAGAGAGCGAAGATTTGGGAGATCGCATCGAGCAACTCGCCACTGACCTACGCCAATCAGAAGCAAGACAAAGGGACTACCTCGACGCCAAGCTCTCCCAACAAATGGAAGATTTTCGCAACATGATCGTGAGCCGCGCATCTTCCTCAACTTCTTCACCAAGACGGCGCCACTCAAGTCGATGCTCGTCATCATACTCTTCTTCTGATGCAAGTCCCCCTCGAGCTCGCTTCCCTCTACGAGACGACACTCAAGATCACCAAGCTCAAGAAAATCCTTTCCATGGCAATGGCTTACACGACCGCATGCGAGCACGTGAAAAGGCGCGGCGCCAAGCACACCAAGCCATGGAGCAAGAGCAACCTCCACCACATCGGCCACGTCAAGCATCTCAAGACGGTGATGCACTTCGGCAAGAGAAACAAAGTCATGAAGCACAAGCTCAAGCGGCTCAAGACGCACTCCGAGAGTCCACTCGGCTCACGGTGGGCGCCAACTGTCGTGGATTTGTCACGGCATATGTCCTCATGAAAATGGACTTAGTCGTGAGGCCAACGCATCTATGTGGTAGCTTGAGAGGGGTTGAGTGGGACGAGAGACGCGAGGTTTTACCCAGGTTCGGCCCCTCACGGTGGAGGTAAAAGCCTACATCCTGCTTCATTGATATTGATCATGGTGATGCTCACGATTACATGGGTGCTCTTTCGCTACCTCTATCTCAAGAGCTATTGACTTGTCTGTCTTAACTTGTAAAACTTGTCCCTCTTGGGGTGCCCTGCCCCTCCTTATATAAGTTGAAGGGGCGGGTTACATGTGGAGTCCTAATAGGATTAGGACTATTCTATTACGAGTGGAATCCTAGCCTTGCTTCCCTTGCAAGGGAAATATTCCTTATGCCTTTCCTCTTAAGCCGGCCCAACATAACATGAGCCGGCCTTCTATGAACCGCCTTCTGGGCCACCGGGTCTTGTCGCTCCTTTGACCCCCCTGCCGGGTCACCAATGAGTCACCAGGCCCGGCCGGGTCATCAATGAGTGGAGAGATCCGGGTGGGTCACTTAGTGAGTCGCCAAGTCCGGCCGGATCATACCGCGGGGTATATCCCCGACAGTAGCCGTCAAGTACGTGAGAAAGAGGAAGCACTTCGTCAAGCACTACAAGAAGAAACCGCCCGACGTGAAGAACAACAAGAAAGGCGAAACGAGCACATATGCTTAAACCTCCTCTACGGCAAGAGCGCAATCACAACGAAGATCCTCCCCCATGTCAAGAGCGACACCAAGCGGATTGAGTGCGTGGGGACCATCTTCCACGCCAAGAGCGCCAACAACACCATCACTATGATGAAGAACACCGCTACGGCAAGCTCAATTCACCATGCCCAAGTTCTCCGGAAGCAACGATCTCGAGGAGTATCTCTCATGGGCATTAAAGGTCGGCAAGATATTCCATATTGACAACTACGACGAGGAAAAGAAGATCGCCATGGCATCTCTCGAGTTTCAAGACTACGTCCTCATTTGGTGGGAACAAGTGATCGAGCGACATCGCTAGAAGGACGAGCCACCCATCACGACTTGGACATAAATGAAAGACGTCATGCGAGCTCGCTTTGTGCCTACACACTACACCAGAGATCTCTTCAAGAAGTTGCAACTCCTCAAGCAAGGCACGAAGACGGTGGAAGAATACTATCAAGAAATGGAGATCGCCATGATACGAGCTAATGTCAAGGAAGATGATGAGCAAACAATGGCACGCTTCTTGAACGGCCTCAACCACCCAATAAGGAAGATTGCTGATTTCCAACCCTACTCCAACCTTCTCGAGCTAGTTCATCAAGCGACTAAGGTGGAACACCAAGTGCAAGAAGACTTCAAATACGCCAAGTACTCATCCATGACCTATGGCTCATACACTCAAGCTACCTCTACTACGACTTCGGCACCTCCTACCTCGACTAGAGCATCACCAAGTACCGGCGACAAGTCAAGTTCCAAGCAAGCGACACCTTCCTCAACTCGCCCTCTGACAAGCAACTACAAGAACAAGACTACCTCTTCATCGGCACCACTGGATGACCCCGTCAAGACAAGTTCTCTCAAGTGCTTCACATGTGGTGGCCGCGGACACAAGTCTTTCCAATGCATCAACCGGCGAACCATGATTGCCAATAATGATGGCACATACGACTCCATGAGTGAAGACGAGATGGAAGCTCTCGAGCATGTCGCCATGCACCGTCAAGTGAATGAAGAAGAAGATGCTCAAGTCTTTTGCGACAATGATTCAAGTCCCGCTCTTGTGGTCTCCAAGGTCTTGACGCTTCAACACCAACAAGACGAAGACCAACGGTGTCACATCTTCCACACCAAGTCCGGCATCAACGGGCGCTCCGTGAAGGTCATCATCGATGGAGGAAGTTGCCACAACTTGGCAAGTGAAGAGCTATGTTCCAAGCTTCAATTGGTCAAGATGAAGCATCCACGCCCCTACAAGGTCCAATGGCTTAGCGACTCCGACACCATTCAAGTGGAGCACACCGTGCAAGTTTCTTTCAAGATCGGCGCCTACGAGGACACCTTGGAGTGTGATGTGGTTCCCATGTCTGTGTGCCATCTTCTCTTGGGGAGACCTTGGCAATTCGACCATGGCGTCATCCACAACGGGAGAACAAATCACTATAGCTTCAAGATGAAGGCAAGAGAGTATGTGCTACGACCTATGTCAGCAAGTCAAGTGATCGCCGGCAAGCAAGCATCGACCCATCATGGAGGGACTAGTGAGAGAGTGAACCACCACAAAGAGAGTGAGAGACACAAGCCCAAAATGAGTGATTACACATCAAGAGAGAAGAACTTGGTCCTCCTAGCCACAAATAGAGAGATGAGAGAAGTGTGTGAGAACCCATCGAGTGTCATCAACTATGTCCTAGTGTGCAAAGATGAGGTGGCAAAGACTAACACTCCTAACCCTCTTCCTCTAGTGTTATCTGATTTGTTGCAGGAATTCGCGGATGTCTTCCCCGATGAGCTACCTCCTAGTCTTCCTCCTCTATGTGGTATCGAACACCGGATCAACCTCATCCCCGGTGCACCTCTTCCTAACAAGGCTCCATACCGCGTCAACCCCGAAGAAACCAAAGAAATACAAAGGCAAGTCCAACATCTCATAGACCATGGACATGTGCGTGAAAGTTTGAGTCCTTGTGCCGTACCGGTCATTCTTGTACCAAAACGAGATGGTAGTTTTCGCATGTGTTCCAATTGTAGACCCATAAATGCTATCACCGTTCACTATAGGCACCCCATTCCACGCCTAGATGATATGCTAGATGAGCTTAGCGGCGCCACCATTTTCTCAAAAGTTTATATTAAAAGTGGTTATTATCAAATCCGCATATAAGAAGGTGACGAATGGAAACCCGTTTTTAAAACAAAATTTGGCTTGTATGAGTGGCTAGTTATGCCTATGGGCTTATCGGAAGCACTCGGTACCTTCATGCATGTTATGCATTATGTGCTTCGTCCTTACATTGATGTGTTTGTTGTGGTCTACTTTGACGATATTCTTGTGTTTAGCAAATCCCTCAAAGAGCATGTAAATCATCTTAGGGCCGTGTTGCAAACTCTTAGAAAAGAGCGTATTTATGCCAACATGGAAAAATGCACTTTTGGTGTTGACAAGATTGTTTTCTTGGGCTTCGTTGTGTCTTCAAAGGGTGTTCATGTTGATGAGTCCAAAATTGAAGCAATTAAAACTTGGCCACAACCCACTAATTTGCAACAAGTGTGTAGTTTCCTTGGTCTAGTGGGTTTTTATCGTCGCTTTGTGAAAAACTTTAGCACTATTGTCGCACCGTTGCATGCCTTGAGTAAGAAGAATGCACCCTTTGTTTGGGGACCATCTCAATCTCGCGCATTTGATGAGCTCAAATCTTTGCTTACACATGCCCCAATTCTTGCATTGCTTAATTTCAACAAAACTTTTGAGGTTCATTGTGATGCTACTGGTAATGGAATTGGTGGAGTTTTGATGCAAGAAAAGCGACCCATTGCATACTTTAGTGAAGAACTTTCCGGTGCTCAACTTAACTATCCCATCTATGACAAAGAATTATATGCTTTAGTGCGAGTATTGCATGTTTGGGAGCATTACCTTCAGCCACATGAATTCTTCATACATAACAATCATGAGACACTAAAGTACCTTAAAGGTCAAGCCAAGTTGAATAAATGGCATGCTAAATGGAGTGAATTTATTGAATCTTTTCCTTACGTGATCAAGTACATTAAGGGTAAAGAAAATGTTGTGGCGGATACTCTTTCCCGCAAGTGTGTGTTAGTACTCAACTTGAGTTGAATGTTATTGGCTTTGAGCATGTTAAAGATCTTTATGCGCATGATCCTACGTTTGCGATTCCTTATGCCAAATGTCTTGCTAACACTTGTTGGGAGAACTATTATCTCAAGAATGGCTACCTTATGCGCGCTAACAAACTTTGTATACCCGAGTCTTTGCTTCGTTTCTTACTTTTGCAAGAGGCTCACAACGGAGGACTTATGGGACATTTCGGGCGCGACAAGACCTTTGCCACCCTCTCCTTCAAGTACTTTTGTCCAAAGATGTTCCGCGACGTGGCACGCTTCACCAACCGTTGCTCTACATGCCGCAAAGCTAAGTCAAAAGTCCAATCTCATGGTTTACATATGCCACTTCCAATTCCATATCAACCATGGGAAGATATTAGTATGTATTTCATGCTTGGTTTGCCTAGGACTCAAAATGGGAAGGATTCCGTATTTGTTATTGTGGACCGATTCTCAAAAATGGCACATTTCACCCCATGCAATAAGATAGACGATGCTTCACATGTTGCAAATCTATTTTGTAGGGAAATCTTGAGGTTGCATGGAGTGCCAAGGACCATTGTGTCGGACTGTGATTTCAAGTTCCTAAGCTACTTTTGGAAGGTAATATGCGCCAAGCTTGGCATCAAGCTACTATTCTCGACGGCCTATCATCCCCAAACTGATGGCCAAATGAAAGTCACCAACCGGACGCTATCTACTCTCCTATGCGTGTTGATAAAGAAGAACATCAAGGAGTGGGAGGAGTGCTTACCCATCGCCGAGTACGCCTACAATCGAGCTCGACACTCTACTACCTGCAAGTCACCCTTCGAGGTTGTCTATGGCTTCAACCCATTGTCCCCATTGGACATTCTACCTCTTCCGCTCCAAGAACGCGCAAACATGGATGCAAGTGCAAGGGCAAGCTTTCTCAAGAAGATACATGAAGATACAAGGGCAACGAACGAGCGTCAAGTACATCGCATCGCCACCAAGCTCAAAGTCAACAAGACACCAATGGTGTTCCAACCGGGAGATCTTGTATGGCTTCATCTTCGCAAAGACCGCTTCCCCAATGAGCACAAGTCCAGGCTACTACCACGAGCCGATGGACCCTTCAAGATGCTAGCACGCTACAATGACAACGCCTACAAGATCGACATCCCACGTGACAAGTACAACGTAAGCGGCATCTTCAATGTCAAGGACTTGGCCAAGTACCATGGTGATGAAGATCACGATCCGCAGACGGATCTCTCCCAAGGGGGGGAGATGATGCGGAGCATCCTTCCATCATCCCCATGCACTCTATACCAACGCATCAAGCACCACATGGGCCCATGACAAGAGCTTGAGCATACGCAATGGAAACCGATGTGAACTCCTTCCTACTTGACATGCATATGGACACGAATGGAACTTGGTTGCTACCTCACCAAAATGCACTATGTATCATTAGGTATGAAGGGGAACACTCCCAAGCAGCTAAGGAGCATCACCAAGGAGTAGGAGAAGCACCCCAAGAACTTGAGGAAGAAGAAGGAGTCCCAAAGGAGCAGGACAGGAAGTCCCAGGCGACCCCATGTGCACGGGCACCCGAGACCCCATGCCCACGGGCTACACAAGGAGCTACAGCTGTAGCATCCCGTGTGCACGGGCCCAACATACCCCGTGCGCACGAGCCCTACAGGATGGCCGGCTGAGATTGTGTTTTGGGCCTCCCCCTCATCCACTTCGCCCCAAGCCTATATATTCCGTACCTAGGGTTATGTTTAGACTTAGCAAAGTATATGTGAGCTATTTGAGAGCTTTGCTCCATCTACCACTCAATTGGTGATCTAGACCTCTTAGGAGAGGATCCACTTGTGGATTTCAAGACCTCCTCTCGAAGAAGACTATCATCAAGACCTCACCTCCATAGGAGTGGGAAGAACTTTACCTAGTGCTTGTTTCCTTTGATTGTGCTTGCAATCTTGTGAATATATGTGTTTGCTATTCTAGTGGATGTGTGATTGGGTTTTCTTGGAGTGAATTCCTCTTTGTGTTCTTGGTGTTCATCCCTTTTCCCCCTCCAAGTGTGAAAAGATCCATCTTAGGGTTCCACCCTACAACAGGATGCCTTCCTGGGCATCCCCAAACTAAGTTGCTTGGGAGTCCTTGAGTATTACCTTGGGGTGCCTCAGGCATCCCCAAGCTTAGGCTCTTCCCACTCCTTATTTCTTCATCCATCGTGATCTCACCCAAAACTTGAAAACTTCAATCACACAAAACTTAACAAAACCTTCGTGAGATCCGTTAGTATAATAAAACAAATCACTACTTTAGGTACTGTTGCAAACCCATTCATATTTTATTTTTGCATTATACCTATTGTATTCTAACTTCTCCATGGCTTACACCCCCCGATACAATCCATTGTTTCATCAAAACAAGCAAAACAATGCATAAAAAATAGAACTGTTTGTAGAAATCTGAATATTGACTATACTTTTGTAACTCCAAAAACTCTGAAAAATTAGGACGACGTACGCAATTTTAGGATGACGTACGCAATTTTTATATCAATCATGTGTAAAAAACTCAGAATTTTTCCATGTTCCAGCAATTTTTGATAATTTTGCTACTAGACACAAAAGTTTCTATTTTTTCACAGAATCAAAGCAACTATTATTCAAATCATCCTAAAGGTTTTACTTGGCACAAACACTAATTTAAAAAAAAACACAACCATAACAGTAGCATAATTGTGTGCACACAAGAAAACAGAAAAATAAATAAGGAAATTAAGATAACTATTGGGTCGCCTCCCAACTAGCGCTATTGTTTTATGCCCCTAGCTAGGCATAATGCATAGTTTCAAGCATTGTCATCTTTCTTCTTCTTATCCAAAGAGGTGTTTCCATCAGGAGGTTTTCAAAGGTATTATGAAACACATCATTCATAGATATTCTAGCACTAGCAAGATGTCCATCTGCAAATCCCTCCTGATTACCAGCTACAGTCCAAGAGTATTGTCTATTAACACTATTGAAAACTTGTTGGATCATATTCAAAGGCGGAACTTCCTTTTTAGTATTCTCATCAAAGATGTGATCATTGCAAAACAAATACCTCAACAAGTAATCACTATTATATAGGATCTCATCTATTACCGGTTTTTCATGGTACATACCATAAAAATCAAAGATCTCTCTAGCTTCTCGCACTATGTGCTCAATTTCATTCATGAGGACAAGGGTAGCTATCTTCTTAGCTCTAGAATTTTTTATAATTGGCAACTCATAAAACAGACTTTGCAAAGTAAGATGGGTACGAATAAATCTTCTTTCAAGTATAAGCACAAGTTAGGAGATTGCTTTGGCATAATTTTTGGTTCTTTTAAGTATAGAAGCATCATCACAAGCCAAGGTTCCAATGCAATTAAAGAATTCTTGGATAAAACTTTTTCCTATAACATTCACTTGTCCCATCACAAAAGTTTTAGCATCAAGATTGGTAGAAATTTCAATTTTAGGAGTTTTACCATCCTCACTTTCCGCCATACCAAAATCATCCATGATAGCAGTTTTAAACAGGCAACAAGCAAGCAAAAGGCAAACAGAAAATATTTTGTATTTTTGAAAAAAAAATAGAAGTGGGGGAGATGAAAACTGATGAGGACATCAATACCATTGTTATACCCACAACCCCCGCTGCTATACATACTGGACCAATTACTCGAGCTCGCGCACGCCAATTAAATTACCAGGTACTTTCATTTCTGGGTAACGATTCTAATGTTCATGAGAATATGATGCTGCCTAAATTGAATACATTTTTTTTGCTTACAAATGAAGGGCCTAGCTTGGACAAGAAGGATGAACATTGGAGCATGATCAAGCATGGAGATGATAGCATGCGCAAGGGGAACAAGAATGGAGTTTCAAGTGATGATTTCAGGACTTTGAAGCCACCATAATGAGTGCCTAAAGGCATGGACGAAATATACAAGATGCCACTTCCTAAATTTCATCCAGAGGCTATTATAGGTGCTACGTCACCTTATTATTGGGCTAGGCCCATACAATTTCGAAATACTTGAGTATAGGCTGTTTTTAGAGTCCGTATGTGTGGGAAAACAAGAGTTAGGGTTGGTTTCGGAACCCTCATCCAAGGGGTCATGAAATTCCCCCTCTTTCTCCATATATACAGCCCTTAGGGCATCGTTTAGACTTTGGATTTTGTTTAGATTAAAGTTCGCCATAGCTGCAACTCACGTACTTCGTTTGTGTTCAACAACCAGACCAAGATGTCACAGAGCCCCACTTTCATTAATAAAGCTTCCATCTTATATTCGCAATATCCAGATTGCAATCTCAGTTTCTTGCTTGTTCTTCGTTTGCCTAGAGGAAATAGACCCTCGTGGTTAGGTTGATCGTGCTCCGGCGTGGTTAATAACCTCTCAGAGTTGGTTTAGCGATTGCTAAGGCGCGACGTCTTCGCATGTTCGTAGTCGGATCATGAAAGTCTACTCCACCTAAATGAAAGCCTACTCCACCTAAAATGATAACCACCATCTCATTGAAAGATGGGACACCTTTCCCTCTATCAAGTGGTATTAGATTTCCAGGTTGCTCGGTGAGATTTTCCAACTTTTCATAGTTTAGATCGAGTCTGTTCTTCATACCTACAGTCCACGAAAAAGCCAAAAAAAATTAGGGTTAGTTCATCATATCTCAACCAATCTGAGCCTTTGCATAATGTTTTTAGGGGTTTGCTTTGTTGAATTTGCGGTTGCATCATCGTGTCGAGTTGCTGGTCTTAGCGTCTAGTCCTTTAGAGTTTCGAGTTCTGTCACAGTTTGTCACGCCGCCGTCGCACCATCTTCATCGTTGGTGCCATATACCACCACCACATATCCGCCGCCAATCCGAGTTCCTATACACCACCACATATCCGCCGCCGTTCCATAAAACCACCACATATCCGCCGCCATCATGCCACCAGTCCGAGTTGCCACTAGATACATCTCCGCCACCAGCCCGAGTTCCACCAGATTCATCTCCGCCACCAATCCTTTTTCGAGTGCAGTATTTACTTCCCTGCTACTGATTTCCAGGTCACGTCCAACTACGAGTCATGACCAAGTCAGAGTCCCCAACTTCCGTGACACCCGCAGAAGAAAAATAGTTCCAGTTTAAAAAAAACAAAGTCTGGAAAATTCTGGCTAGGCCATTTGTAGACTTTTTCGAAAAAAAATGTTGTGGAGCAAAAAAATGAGGAAAATAAGTGCAAAAAAAGTGAAAAAAGGAAAAAAGAGAGATTCAGAGTGTGCTCCTCCCTTGTTTATGTGCAGCGCCGTGATTTTGTTAGTGTTCTAGGCTCGCGTCTCTAGCACGGTCTAGCCTAGGACCAGCACAGTACCGTCGTTGATTATTTATTCAACTTTGCATCTCTGAATTGATTATTGCTGACATTTTTTATACCATATCATAAACCTTCCTAGCTCCACATACATCTACATCGTGTGTTTGACACCACCTGGCAATCGCTCTATCCAAGCTTTGAGAGTTTTGACTACAACGGTTGCCGATCACCACCTGCTGCTGGGTAAGAACTGGTAAGAATTTGAGATTTGCTTGACGGATTTGTGACACCCCACCACCACCACTTTCTAGTAGTTTGTAGGATCATATTCTTGCATGTTTCTATTGCTGCTAACCATGGCAGGATCACAAGCCGACGAGATTGACTAGGAGAACATGACGAAGAAGGAGCTTCATGATAAATTTTAGCAAATGTTAGGTCAACAGGTGGAAGACGTGATGGCCAGCTTTGGAAAGCCACTCGAGAGGATTGATGACATTGAGAAGACAATTGACACCGTGTTGGACACCAAGTTCGATGAAGTACTCGCGCGTCTACCATAATCACCACCCGCATCTGCTGCACCATTGCAACAACATCAACAACCACCACGTCGCGATCCAGTAGGGCGAGCGCAGCGTGTTCCTCTTGAGCCAGGACAAACTTTTGGTGCCGCTGCTACTGTTGTTGATGCTTCTGTAGGTCCTGCTGCTGCTGAGGAGGAGGACTATTATGAGGATGAGGTTGATCAAAATCAGAACTACGTGCAAACCACCAGCACCACCACCACCAGGTCATACTCATACATATAATCGCAATGGTAGGGCTGAACCACCACCTCAGGTACGAGATCATGACCATCTTCCTAAACTAAAGTTGAATATTCTGACTTTTGAGGGTAGATACGTTCCTGATGTATATCTTACTTGGGAGTAAGAAACTGAACAACGTTTTACATGTTTACAATATCTCGAGGAGAGACGTGTTGCTGCTGCTGTTTGTGCTTTCACTAGTTTTGCTTGTGTGTGGTGGTCTGAACATTGTAGATTATATCCTATTCCAGCTACTTGGGTTGCTTTGAAAACTGCTATGCTTACTCGTTGGGTTCCACCATATTATCAATGTGAATTACTTCAAAAACTGCAGTGTTTAAGGCAAGGAAAAAATTATGTAGAGGAATATTATCAGGAATTACAAACTGGCATGATTAGATGTGGTATTGTTGAGGATAATGAGGCTATGCTTGCACGGTTTATAGGTGGGTTAAATAGAGAGATTTAGACCATTTTAGAGTATAAGGAGTATAATAATATCACTTGTTTATTCCATCTTGCCTGCAAAGCTGAACGTGAAGTCCAGGATCGACAGGCATTAGCGCGAACTAACTTTTCTGCAGGTCGACCTTCATCATGGACACCGTGTGCATCCTCTACTTCCACATGTTCTGCTGCATCGGTACCTCCGTCAGCTGGCACCTCCAACCGTGATACAAGAAAGCAGGCACAACCACTACTATCTGCTAAGAGCACACCTTCCAGGCTTGCACAAAGCTCTTCTTCATCCATGGCATCAACAGGGCAAACACATGATATTATTTGTCGTCGTTGCAAGGGTGGAGGTCATTATGTGAGAGAATGCCCATCTAAGCGTGTGATGTTCCTACTGAGGATGGTGGGTATGAGTCCGCTAGTGACTATGATGAGGAGACTTTGGCTCTTATTACAAGTGAAGAACACGGTGGAGATGATTCTGAACAATAGACGCAATACATGGCTGCTGAAGACGCTGACAGGTATGAAAGTTTAGTTGCTCAACGTGTTTTGAGTGTGCAGGTCACACAAGCTGAGAAAAATCAAAGGCACAATTTGTTCCATACAAAGGGAGTTGTGAAGGAACGTTCTATTCGTGTCATCATCAATGGATGGAGCTGTAACAACTTGGCTAGCATGGAGATGGTGGAGAAGCTGTCTCTCACCACAAGACCACATCTGCATCCTTACTACATCCAATGGTTCAACAATAGAGGCAACGTTAAGATAACACGTACTGTTCGTGTGCATTTTAGTATCGCTACATATGTTGATTATGTTGATTGTGATGTGGTACCCATGCAAGCATGTTCCTTATTACTTGGTAGACAATGGCAAATCGATAAAAATTCTGTACACCATGGTAGAAACAATCAGTATACTCTTGTTCATAAGGATAAACATATTACTTTGCTTCCTATGGCTCCTGATTCCATTTTGAAAGATGATATTAATAGAGCTAGTAAAGAAAAACATGAGCAAAATAAGAGTGAAAATTAGATTGTGGCAAAAGAATTTGAGCAACAAATGAAGACTAATAATAAACCATCTAGTGTTGCTTCTAAAATTAAATTGAAAAGTGGATGCTCAATTGCCACCAAATCTGATATTGATGATCTAGATTTCAGCAAATATGTTTGTTGTGCTTTTGTGTGCAAAGGGGCATTATTTTCATTCGAGGATGTGCCTTCCTCTTTGCCTCCTGCTATCACTAACATTTTGCAGGAGTTCGCTGACGTCTTTCCACAAGACGTGCCACCAGGATTACCACCTATTCGAGGGATTGAGCATCAGATTGACTTCATTCCAGGTGCATCGCTACCCAACCGTGCACATACCATACCAATCCAGAGGAGACGAAGGAGATTATGCGTCAAGTACAAGAGCTGCTCGGCAAAGGTTATATACACGAATCCCTTAGTCCTTGTGCTGTTCCTATTATTCTAGTGCCGAAAAAGGATGGTACATCGCGTATGTGTGTTGATTGTAGAGGCATTAATAATATTACTATTCATTATCGTCATCCTATTCCTCGGCTACATGATATGCTTGATGAATTAAGTGGATCTACAATTTTCTCCAAAGTTGATTTGCGTAGTGGATACCATCAAATTCGTATGAAATTGGGAAATGAATGGAAAACATCATTTAAAACTAAGTTTGGATTATATGAGTGGTTAGTCATGCCTTTTGGGTTAACTAATGCACCTAGTACTTTCATGAGATTAATGAATGAAGTTTTACGTGCTTTCATTGGACGATTTGTGGTAGTTTACTTTGATGATATACTGATTTATAGCAGATCTTTGGAGGTACATTTGGAACATTTACGTGTTGTTTTTATTGCTCTACGTGATGCATGTTTCATTGGTAACCTTGGGAAGTGCACCTTTTACACCGACCGAGTATCTTTCCTTGGCTATGTTGTTACTCCATAGGGAATTGAAGTTGATAAAGCAAAGATTGACGCTGTTGAGAGTTTGTCGCAGCCCAATATTGTCACACAAGTGAGGAGTTTTCTTGGCCTCGCTGGTTTCTATATGCATTTTGTGAGGGATTTCAGGACCATTTCTGCACCTCTTAATGAGCTTACAAAGAAGGATGTGCCTTTTGTTTGGGGTACCGCACAGGAAGAAGCCTTCACGGTATTGAAAGATAAGTTGACACATGCTCCATTACCCCAACTTCCTGATTTTAATAAGACTTTTGAGCTTGAATGTGATGCTAGTGTAATTGGATTAGGAGGTGTGTTATTACAAGATGGCAAACCTGTTGCATACTTTTTTGAAAAATTGAGTGGGCCTACTCTGAACTATTCTACTTATGACAAAGCATTATATACTCTTGTTTGGACTTTAGAAACATGGCAACATTATTTATGGCCCAAAGAATTTGTTATACATTCTGATCATGGATCTTTGAAACATATTAAAGGTCAAGCAAACTAAATTGTAGACATGCTAAATGGGTTGAATTCATTGAGACTTTCCCTTATGTCATTAAACACAAGAAGTGTAAAGAAAATGTTATTGCGGATGCATTGTCTCGTCGCTATACTATGCTTTCACAACTTGACTATAAAATAGTTGGTTTGGAGACCATCAAAGATCAATATGTGCATGATGCTGATTTTAGAGATGTAATGCTGAATTGTAAAGAATGAAGAACATGGAACAAGTTCATCGTTAATGATGGATTTGTGTTCCGTGCTAACAAGCTATGCATTCCAGCTAGCTCCTTTCATTTTTTGTTGTTGCAGGAGGTGCATGAAGGAGGATTAATGGGACACTTTGGTGTGAAGAAAATGGAGGATGTACTTGCTACACATTTCTTTTGGCCAAAGATGAGACGGGATGTTGAGCATTTTGTTGCTCGCTGCACTACATGTCAAAAAGATAAGTCACGACTCAATCCTCATGGTTTATATATGCCTTTGCCTGTACCTAGTGTTGCTTGGGAGGATACATCTATGGACTTTGTTTTAGGTTTACCTCGAACAAAGAAGGGGAGGGATGGCATATTTGTTGTCATGGATAGATTCTCGAAAATGGCACACTTTATACCATGTCATAAAAGTGATGATGCTGCTAATGTTGCTGATTTGTTCTTTCATGAAATTATTTGCTTGCATGGTGTGCCAAATACAATTGTTTCAGATCATGATACTAAATTTCTTAGCCACTTTTGGAGATGTTTATGGGCTAAGTTGGGGACTAAACTGCTTTTTAGTGCTACATGTCACCCCCAAACTGATGGACAAACTGAAGTAGTCAATAGAACATTGTCTACTATGCTTAGGGCTGTTTTGAAGACAAACCTTAAAATGTGGGAAGAATGCTTGCCTCATATTGAATATGCTTATAATCGTTCACTGCATTCTACTACTAAGATGTGCCCTTTTGAGATTGTGTATGGTTTCCTACCTCGTGCACCCATTGATTTGTTCCATCTTCAGAGAAGGTTAATTTTGATGCTAAACAACATGCTGAATTGATCCTAAAATGCATGAGTTAACTAAGGAAAATATTGAGTGCATGAATGCTAAATATAAACTTGCTGGAGATAAGGGTAGAAAACGTGTTATCTTTGCTCCTGGAGATCTTGTTTGGTTATATTTGTGTAAGGATAGGTTTCCTGATTTGCGCAAGTCAAAGCTAATGCCACGTGCTCATGGTCCTTTCAAGGTCTTAGAGAAAAAAATGAGGAAGATGAGCTTCGTCGAGGATGACTTCATTTCAAGAAGGGGAGGATGATGAGGACATCAATACCATTGTTACACCCACAGCCCCGCTGCCATACATACTGGACCAATTACTCGAGCTCGCGCACGCCAATTAAATTACCATGTACTTTCATTTCTGGGTAATGATTCTAATGTTCATGAGAATATGATGCTGCCTAAATTGGATACATTTGTTTTGCTTACAAATGAATGGCCTAGCTTGGACAAGAAGGATGAACATTGGAGCATGATCAAGCATGGAGATGATAGCACGCGCAAGGGGAACAAGAATGGAGTTTCAAGTGATGATTTTAGGACTTTGAAGCCACCATAATGAGTGCCTGAAGGCATGGACGAAATATACAAGATGCCACTTCCTAAATTTCGTCCAGAGGCTATTATAGGTGCTGCATCACCTTATTATTGGGCCAGGCCCATGTAATTTTAAAATACTTGAGTATAGGCTGTTTTTAGAGTCCGTATGTGTGGGGAAACAAGAGTTAGGGTTGGTTTCGGACCCCTCCTCTAAGGGGTCATGAAATTCCCCCCCTCTTCCTCCATATATACAGCCCTTAAGGCATCATTTAGACTTTGGATTTTGTTTAGATTAAAGTTCGCCATAGCTGCAACTCACGTACTTCGTTTGTGTTCAACAACCAGACCAAGACGTCACAGAACCCCGCTTTCATCAATAAACCTTTCATCTTATATTCGCAATATCCAGATTGCAATCTGAGTTTCTTGCTTGTTCTTCATTTGCCTGCAGCAAATAGACCCTCGTGGTCAGGTTGATCGTGCTCCGACGTGGTCAATAACCTCTCGGGGTTGGTTTAGCGATTGCTAAGGCTCGACGTCTTCGCACTTTCGTAGTCGGATTGTGAAAGTCTACTACACCAAAAACGATAACCACCATCTCATCGAAAGATGGGACACCTTTGCCTCTATAAAAAATGAGAGGCAAAAGGCAAATAATGTAAATGCAAGGAGATGAAAGTTTATGCGTAGGTACTTGATAGATGTTGAAGATGTCTCCCCGGCAACGACGCCAGAAATTCTTCCGGCTACTTGTGAACTGGGTCGGGATTTCCCCGAAGAGGAGAGGATGATGTAGTACAGTAGAGGTAAGTATTTCCCTCAGTGAAGAACCAAGGTTATCAATCCAGTAGGAGAACCACGCAAAACCTCATTAGCAGCACCTGCACACAAATAACAAATCCTTGCAACCTAACGCGAACAAGGGGTTGCCAATCCCTTGGCGGTTACGTGCAAGATAAAATTGTGTAGTAATTGGTAGATAGATGGAAGAAAAATACAAAGTAAAATTATTAAGATAAAAGTAAAATAAAATAAAGTAAATTGCAGCAAGGTATTTTTGGATTTTGTAATATGATAAAAGTAGACCCGGGGGCCATAGTTTTCACTACAGGCTTCTCTCTTGAAAATAGCATACGGTGGGTAAACAAATTACTATTGGGCAGTTGATAGAAAAGCAAATAATCATGACGATATCCAAGGCAATGATCATGTATATAGGCATCACGTCTGAGACAAGTAGACCAACTCCTACCTGCATCTACTACTATAACTCCACACATCGACCGCTATGCAACATGCATCTAGAGTATTAAGTTCATAAAGAACGGAGTAACGCCTTAAGCAAGATGACATGATGTAGACAAGGTAAACTCGCGCATGAATAAACCTCATCTTTTTACCCTTAATAGAAACGATACATACATGTCATGTCCCCTTCTGTCACTGGGATTGAGCACCGCAAGATCGCACCCTTTACAAAGCACCTCTCCCAGTGCAAGATAAATCAATCTAGTTGGCCAAACCAAATCAATAGATCAGATAGAAATATGAAGCTATAATAATCACACATAAAAGAGTTCAGAGATGACTCGAATAATATTCATGGATAATCTGATCATAAACTCACAATTCATCGTAACCCAACAAACACACCACAAAAAGTGATTACATTGAATAGAACTCCAAGATCATTGAGGAGAACATTGTATTGAAGATCAAATAGAGAGAAGAAGCTATCTAGCTGCTAACTATGGACCCGTAGGTCTGTGGTAAACTACTCACGCATCATCAGAAGGAAGCAAGGTTGATGTAGAGTTCCTCCGTGATCGATTCCCCCTCCGACGGAGTGCCGGAGAAGGCCTCCAGATGGGATCTCATGATAACAGAAACTTGCAGTGGCGGAAAAATTATTTCGGGTGGCTCTCTGATGTCAGGGGAATATTTGAGATTTTGTAGTGACGGAATTAGGTCAAGAGGTGCCACTAGGGGCCCACAAGCCTTGGGGGGCGCCCCCTGAGCTTGTCGCTCCATCGTGACTCGTCTGGTATTTTCCCAAACATTCTAGGATCTCTTCTGGTCCAAAAAAATTAATCCAAAGTTTTTTCTCCATATGGACTCTGTTCGATATTGATTTCCTGAAAAGTCAAAAACAAGCAAAAACAACAACTGACATTGGGCACTAAGTTAATAGGTTAGTCCCAAAAAATGATATAAAGTTCCTTCTAAATGAATATAAAACATCCAATATTGATACTATAATAGCATGGAACAATAAAAAAATATAGATACGTTGGAGACGTATCATCGGCCATGCGCGAGCTATCCTCCTAGCGCGAGGAGAGGGATGACTGGCAGGGCTAGTGGGCTGGGCCACAGGTAAGCCCAGGTGACTCTCTCTCTCTCTCGTCTCTATTTTATTTTTCTTCTGGTTTTCTATTTTCTCACTTTGTGTCGATTTAGTAAAAACACTAAATAATTTTATAATAATTTAAAACTTTTTGTGGGCTAACACTGATATATTTCGAAGGCGCTCCCCAAGCTCCAAATTATTTGGAGCTACTTAAAAATATATCGCATTTAAATGGCCCAAATTCAAATATCATATGATTTAATTCAAAGCCCATTTTGGTCCTGCAAAAATATGCAGCATTTGTGGTTAGGGTTTTCACTCTTTTCCCTAAATCATGAACATTTTTGGAGGGCATCGTTTGGGTTCATTGAAAATTATTTTGTTGCACCTAGGTTGTTTAATGAGGTGCTAGGGTTTGCTCATTTCCCCAATTCAACTTCCATTTGAGCTAAACATCACGCATGTAATCGCCAACTCCACCACCGTTGCCAAGCCACACATCGACAAGCGCATGTGCATCGGCTTCGCCGCTCTCCACAAGGCTCACCCCGTGAGCCCCTTCCCTCCTCCACGGATCGACCAGACTATGGGCTCACCATGCCTCATGCACATGCCGTTCAGTCTGGAGGGTGCTGGAGCCACCTTCGCGAGGCTGATGCGCATGAGCTTGGAGTCTTGCATCAAAAGAAATGCAGAGGTAGTTAACACCCACCCCCAGCCCTTCGTGGCACCACTCGTGATGGAGGGTGTTCTGGTACAAAACACATGGAACACCCTACATCTCCGTAAGTTCTATCTGTGCCCCATGGATACGAGCGACATGGAGTTGTACACGCTCCGGAGCTCTCTCTAGCCGCGCTGCCACCGGCACGCGAGAGCTCCCTCCCACTCTCATGGAAGCCCCATGCTCAGCGCTGGTGGATGCCGCATGCTCAGCGCTGGTGGATGCCGCATGCTCAGCGCTAGTGGCTTACTTACGTGAGGGGCCCCCAGCCGTCACATCCTCAAGCTGACCCGTGTCGAACACGACAGCATCTATCTTTCTGTTATGTAATGAACCTACTTCATGCATAAGTAAAGCTTATTTTTCCTTCAGAGTACTGTGTGCTTGCAGCTGAGTGTGCCTCAGGAGGGGCACGCGCTCGTGATCTCCCCCGCCTCTATCACGCGAGCGGGGGCTGGGCACAGTGCTTGTGTGCAGGTCAGTCCTAGCAGCACTGCAAAATCCAAGCGACTGAGCTCTGGCTCGCGGGCCTGCTCCCGTGTATGTCACCTCACCAGGTCCTTGGTGCTCTTGTCTCCTCGCGTAACACCCACAGGAAACCTCGTGAGCGTGCCCCACTGCATCACCTGCTAAAACTTGGCAATCTCTCTGATGCAGGATACCAAAGCCTCAAGAGCTCCCCCTCGGGTTGCCTCGCGAGCGGCGCCCCACGGGCGGAAGGCTTCGTAGGGGACCGAGCCTCATGACCGCATCTTGTGGAGGACTCGCACCGAGCTTCACGCCTCGAAAGAGTTAAGTCCAAAGCGCCCCTTGAGCCTTTGTTAACACCCCTCGTGTTCCCTTCCTCTCATTTCCCTCTAGAGGCATCTTGATTTCCTTGGCAAGAGCCACCTGCGCGTCAAGGGGGGAGCCTGAGCATCACGCCTCAGGGGCTCCTACCAGCCCTAAGAGCCCTACACCATCTCGCCTTGCCGAGCGCACACTCCAGGCATACCAGCAATGGTCGTATCCCGCTTAGGGGGCTAGGTACTAGCGACACAGGGCACAAAGGCAACGTAAGAAGGAAGGAAAGACCTCGGGAAGAAAACAAAAACACATAAAACATCGAGTACTTAAACAAAAGTGTTGTGCAAGTGTTTTCACGCCCCCATGGGGCCGCATCTACTCTGTTACAGACATAAACAAAGGAGGACCTAGGGAGAGGTGGCGCCACCGTTGTCGCCTTCGCCTTCATCATTGGGGGACCCGTTGGCCTCAGCATCGAAGGCGTACCGCCGGACGAAGCTGGCCACGGGTCCCCTCACCGCCTCCTCGAGGCCTTCACGGAGCTCCGCCGGGACGGGAGTCACCACTTGCCCGAAGTCGAAGCGCCTGTCGAGGCGGCGAAGGTTGCTGAATAGCCGCATTGTCGCCTGAGTCAGTAGGTCACGGCATGCCTCCTCGACGGTGGCGTCTGCGTCCAGCAACTGCTTCTTGAGGTCATCGACTTCGGCCTAGAGCTTGTCCTGCTTCACGGCAAGGCTCCTCTGCTCGTCGAGAGTAGCCTGGGCAACCACCAGCTCACGCTCCTTCGCCAGCAGGTACTCATGCTCCGCCTCCTGCTTGGACGCGTATGACGCGAGCTCGCGCTCTCGGGTCTCGGCATTCACCTCGCGAGTGGCGACCGCCACCAGGCGCCTCAGGACCTCCTCCTTGCATTTCGGGAGCTTGACCTCGCGGGGCACGAGCATGTCAGGCCCGTGGGACTGGGGGTACCCAGGCCCGTCTGCCTGCGGCCCAGGGTGCGACGCCACGGGGGCCCAGGGTCGGCCCAACACTAGTGCTTCACGAGCCAAACCCTGGTGAGGGCTTTGCCTCGCAAGGCATGCATCATCAAGCGTCACCGTGAGCCTTGCGAGGCCCTCTCACGGGGCAGCTTCCCGAGGCTGCCTCCCGAGGCCCCTTGTGGGGGGTTACAAGTTAAGGGTTGTTCAGCAGAGTCACGCGACCATGCGTCTCCATGTGGGTGACGTGCGTGGTGATGAGCGAAGCCAAAGGAGCGCCAGCAGGCGCGGATGAGAAGGCTTTCCTCTTTCATGCTAAGGGAGCAAGGGCAGCACGCTGGTTCCCAAAGCAGCCCCAAAGGTTACCCATTCGATGCAAGAAGACCAGGATGGCGGGCTCGCCAGGACGAAGGTCATCACCGAGCCCACCAGCGTGTCACCACAGGAGGCCTTTTGCAGGCGAAGACCACCTTTAGTCAGGATAAGCTGCAACCCTGTCCCCCTTTGAATTGGCCGTTGTGGCAACCCTTCCCGCCTTGTGTTTTCGGAGGAAGAGGACCAAGGCTAGCATAAGTAGGGGCAAGGTGCCATCGTAGAGAGGGGTTCGAGAGTCCATCGTCCCCCCCCCCCCCTTGTATTCTGATACTCAACCTCCCTTGCGAGGCAATCCAACCACAAAGCAGGAGTAGGGTCTAACACCGCAAGGTGGCCTGAACCTGGGTAAACTGTCGTGTCCACTGTTCTTCTTCCTTAGCTCAAGCACACCCGAGCATCACCGTGAGGTAGTGAGCCACGAGATCGGACCTAGTGGAGGCAGCCTGCGCACCCCAGTGTTCGAATCCTCTTGGGTCCCCGGAGCCCCGATTTCGACATTTGGCGCGCCAGGTAGGGGGGTGCCGCAGTTCTTCCGCTTCACTTCCGTTTCTACTCCACCAGCTGCATGGCTGATGCTCATCGTGTTCTTGCCAAGCGTCGGGCGGCCCGCATCGCCCAGACGCAGCCCGCAGGCCGCGGCAACCGTCACCGCTCCGCCGAGGCCACGACTGCTGACACCGACACAGCCGCCCGCGAGCGGCGAGACTCCTCTCGGCGGCGTAGTCCGAGAAGGGGAGCGGGAGGCCGCATCGCGGCTCTCTCCTCCTCCTCGTCCTCCCCGGGTGCGTCTATTGTGGCGCGAGGGCCGTCGGACAGTCGCGGACGGGGCGGCGCTCCCAGCGTGGGCAGCGCTTTCCTGAGCGCCACGGGTTGCCCGGCTTTCACCATCGAGCTGCACCAAGTGAACTGGCCGGTGAGGTTCAAGCCAGAGCTACCCACACGCTATGATGGCGCCCCCGATCCCACGCCCAGAGCATCTTGGCGGCGGGCAGCGACAATAAGGCCATGGCGAACTGGTTCCCCATGGCCCTCACGGGCGTCCCGCGCTCTTGGCTCCTCAGCCTCCCTGAGGCTTCGGTCTCTTCCTGGGAAAAGCTCCGCGACCGGTTCGCCGCCCATTTCACGCTCCAGGGGCCCCACGTGGTCACGTACATCCTTGGCAGGTCTCAGGCGCCCGCGTCCAGCCGCCACTCCATGTGGTTTTTCCACGGGGCAAACGCCACGCAACCCAAGCCGGAGACTTAACGACCCCGCACGTGGCCTCAGTGCACCATCATCTTCGACTCCAAAGACCACCCCAAATCCTCAGTCGCCACTGGCGCGCTTCCCATGATGTGCACTCCCACCATCAGCAATGTCGCCATCACCAAAACTCTCATCGACGAGGGCGCCGGCCTCAATGTGATCTCCATCGCAACTTTCGAGATGCTCCAAGTACCCTATGACCAGCTGACGCCGACCAGACCCTATTCCGGGGTGACGGGCGGGTCTACCGTTCCCCTGGGGCAGGTGCACCTCCCCGTCACCTTCGGCACTCATGACAACTACCACACTAAGCTCATCGACTTCGACGTGGCCCATATTGGCCTTCCGTACAACACCATCCTCGGGTACCCTGCGCTTGCCAAGTTCACGGCGGCAACTCATCCGAGTTACAATGTCATCAAGATGCCGGGCAGCGGCGGTGTCATCACCGTCATCGGCTAGAGGGGGACATGGTGCACACCCTCAAGCGAGCTTTCAGGGTCACGGCAGCTTCAAGCCTGGGTGCCAAGGACATGGTCAAGTCTCCGGAGGCCACGCCGACAAGGAAGAAGCAACTATTCTCCCAGGACCGCGCCGAGACAAAGAAAGTGCCGGTCGACGGTAGCGACTCGGGCCCTACCTTCACCATCGGCGCTAGCCTTTCCCTCGAGCAGGAGGACGCGCTCGTCAACTTCCTCCGGGTGAACAAAGATGTGTTCGCCTAGAAGGCGTCCGACCTATCCGGCGTCGCGAGGAAGGTGATTGAGCATCACTTGGCGGTTTGTCCCAACCCTCGCCCCAGCAGCATCAGAAACCCAGGTAACCTGGCTCTAGGACGCGGGCCTGCTCCCACGCACGCCACCCCACCAAGATCCTTGGTGTCTAATCTCCTCCCGTGACGCACATGAGTGAGCCGGCGAGCATGCACTATTCTCCCGAGGCGGAACCCCATACACATGGCCCGTACGCATGCAAGCTGTTTTCGATCAATGGGCGGCCTCCTGAGCATTTTGCCTCAGGAGCCATCACTAGCCCCGGACACCCTCACCTCCTGGCCTTGCTCAGGCATCGCGACCAGGCTTATCAACGACGGCTGAGTTGCGCGTGGGGGCTGCGTCCTAATAAGGCCAAAGGCAGAAGCAAGCGTAAAGGAAAAACAAGCATCAAAGGAAGCCCCACGAGAGCACAAGCGCTCATTACAGTGGTAAAGGGTTTAAACAAGAGTCGCTGGCTTCACGCCACTGCAGGGCCACGAGTGGGTATTAACAGGAAGGTAAAAATGCGACCTAGGGAGACGTGTCGCTTCCACCGCCATCGTCGCCTTCGTGTTCCTCGGCACCGCCCTGGCTCTCGCTGCTGTCATGGCCAAACTACGCACTCAGCGCGTCCACATGGTGTTTAACCACTTCTCCCAGGGCGCCGCGGATCACCTCGGGAACGGGGGCTATCACGGCCTCAAAGTCAAAGTAGGGGTCGGCGCGAAGGAGATGGCTGAAGACGCGCATCAATGCCTGGGCAAGAAGGTCATGGCATTCCTCCTCGATGATTATGCCCACCTTCTTGACGCCCCTTCGAGTCGCTCCACAGCCTTGGTAAAAAAGTCGAGGTAGCCGGCGTCGTCGGGCACGAGAGGGCTGGAGACGTCCTCCTTGCAGATGAAGCCCAGGGCGCAGCGAGCCTGTAGCTCAAGGTCTTGGAACATCTTGGAATGCGTATGCTGCAGCCCCCAAGCCCGGTTCGCTTCGTTCGTCGCCCGCTCCATGAGGCACGTAATGCTCCCCACCTACTCCTAAAGTGATGACAGCTCGGCCTCAGCGATAGCTTGGGTGTTCAGCGCGGCCTTTCGCCGCCCTTCCACCTCAGTCAGCACCTCCTTGAGGCCATCTATCTCAAGTTGTAGTTCCTAGCGCCGCGTCTTGAAGCGGTCCTCCTGCAGTGTCTGTTAGAAGTAACCTTGTTGTAGAGTTCTAGTCTCATGTCTATTTGTGTTTGCATGATTTTAGTTGCAGTAGTCGATTTAGTTCCAGCTAGTTGTATGCATGTAAACATGGCGGAGTGACCAGATCGGCAGAGAAGACTGCACGCAGCGATAGAGAGAGTGCAGTAGCGAGCGGACTGGCGGCCATTAGTTGAGTACATGCATTCATGCGTTACCAGGACTAATCATGTGTTTAGATCAGGGTATTAGTGCATGTAGTGAAGAGGTGGCCTACGTACGCAAGCACTGGTGGTCAAGAAAGAGTTAGTTAGTGTCTAGCTAATGCATGTAAAGAAAACGGCCGAGCCATGTGGCTGTTTGCGGGAGGTTCAGCCTGGTAGTGCTGGACGTGCGTGCATGGAGCTAGTGGAGAGTGAAAGACGGATGAAGACGGTGTGTGGCTTGGCCATGTGTGCATGTTTCCCTTTAAAAGCACTTGTAACCAGTTGCATCAGGCGAGAAGAAAATACAGAAAAGTGGCACAAGTTGTGTGCGGTGCCTATCCCCTGTGTGTCTTCTTCTACCTTTGTGTGTGTGTGTCTTCTTCCTCCTCGGGCTGCCCCAACAGTGTCAACTTATCACTGTAATCTTTAGCGAGGGTCTGCGGGTCTGCTCGATCTTCGAGTCAGCGTCCCCCTAGATCTTCTTCTCCTTGGCCGCCAGGTTGGCGTTGGCCTTCTCCATGCACTGGGCATAAGAAGCCAGGGCAGCGGTCACATCCCGATCCAACGCCTCCAGCCGCTCACGCTCCAGGCTCTGCTCGGACGATATCAGGGCGAGTTCCTGCTCGAGGGCCTGGAGATCTGCCTCGCGCATCACCAGTCCTTCATCACAGGCGGAGAGGGCATTTCTCTGTGCCTGGAGTTGCTGCTCCATGTCGGTGCAACAAACCCTGGGTCTGTTGCCCTGACTGTGCACAGGCACGAGAACGAGATTACAACACCAAGGCCGTGTCAAGATACAAGAGACCAAGATCTTTGAAGAACCAGCATGTTGATTAAGAAGGCCAAGACCAAGGCAGAGAAGCGAGACACCACCAGGAGAAAAGCCTCCCTTGCCGGGCAGGCGGACCTGGCAAGGACAAGGGCTCCCCAGAAGAAAGCATTCAAGACGTCCCGGCAGAGCCTGCCGGGACTCACGAGGGCAAAGACACCTCACCAAGCCATCTCACCACGACCCACGTCGTTGATCAATGCGGTGTCAAGCCGCAAAGTGACTAAGTGGCAGCCATTCACCACATGGCGGCCTCTTTCTACAGGAAATACCTACAGATGACACCCATCCTGCGATGTGTCAAGCAAGCAGGCATGGAGCTGGCAAGACGAGCCAGGCAAGGCTTGCGGGGCAAGCAACGATGTGACGTTGAGCGGTGCATTTAATGCACTCTGTCAGCCTGCAGAATTAGGTATGATAGCACCGTTTGCTATCTTATCAGTGCATAATGACTGTTTTGCCACTGTGGTGACCCCTTAACCTATAAAAGGAGGCCCATGGCAACCGTAGCAAGGGTTGGAAAGTTGAACATCCCCACGCTCGTACGCGCGTAGTCACTGCCTCCCCAGGGCGAGCCTGCCGGGCAAGTGTACTACGCTCCACCACCACTTTTCCACCATCAATCCACCAAAGCAGGAGTAGGGTTTTACGCCTCGCGGCGGCCTGAACCTGGGTAAAATTACCCGTGTGATCTCTGCCATACTGCCCCACATTCTTCTGCTCTTTGTGCAATGCGACATCCCCCCTGCCGAACCAGCAAGGGGCCCCTTGGCCCCATAGGTGGCCATAGTTTCCCGCGACATCTTTGGCGCGCCAGGTAGGGGGATCGCTTGCGCGAACCTGAAAGCGTGTGCAGCGCGTCATCTTCATCACCATCTTCGTCTTCGATGGCGCCATCGGCAATGGCGCCCAAGAAGAAGCCCGGTGCTGCTGCTCACCCATCCACCTCGAAGGCGCCACCGCCCGCAGCCACCAATGCTGCGGGGGACGCGGAGGCGCACGAGAGTGTGGACGCCGCTGGGGCTGTGGTCGGGGTAGGCGGCACCGTCACCACTTCCCCTACGGTCGAAGCAGGAGCAGGAGACGCCAGAGGAGAACAACATCAGCAACACCCCGATGGCCACGCTCCGCGAGGTACGGGTGAAGGGGCTACTCCATCCACACTCCTTCCCCTCGCCGATGGGCACAGCCGCAGCAATGGCGCTCAGTCCGGGGCGAATCACCGCCCTCCGGCCGCCCCCACCACGGGGGCGGCCGCAGTGCGTGCACCTTCCACGGGACGAGTTGACCAGGCTGCTGCGCCTAGTGGAGCTGCTGACCCTCAAGCGCCATCACCGCGCCACCATGCCATCCAGGTGGCCACCCTGCAACAGCGGGGACGTGATACGGTCGCTGCTGGCCCCGTCAAGAGCCGAGCGACGGCGCGATCTGCATCATCATCGCCCATACCAAGTACTGCTATGGAGACCATGGTGCGGGCTCAACTGCTGCTGAGGTTTCCACCAGCAGACAAGCAGATGGATGAATGGCGTGCCACCATCCAGAGCCTGCTCGGCTTCGCCGAGGCTGGGGGCTCGCAGCGAGCTGGCCCACCACGGCCTCCCCAAGCGACGACAACGGCCCGTGCTGCTGGTCGTACGGAAGGGGCCACCCCCACGGTACAATCCTCGCCACGGCAGCTAGCGCGGGCGCAGCGGAATCAAGAACCTGATGGCGTCTTGACGGCCTCTTCTGACCCTCGAGCGCATCCAGGCCGGCAACGTGCCCCGAAGGACAGGCGGAGGGGAGACGCATGCGTTGTCGTTGAACAATGCCGCGACGCCCACCGCCGGGCCAATGGGTGTGATGGTCCCGACGTCGACGAGCCTGCACTCGATACTGGTGGGTACCTACCTTTGAGGTTGGGTGCCCTGCCTTTACTCGTGAGCTGCGGCAAGTCCGTTGGCCGTCTGTCCGCACGTTCAAGCCAGAGATACCCGAGAAGTACGATGGGAGGCTGAACCCGGCAGAGTTTCTGAGCATCTACACCATCGCTGTTCAAGATGCCGGGGGAAGAGATGAGAAGGTATTCGCCAACTACTTCCCTTTGGCTCTCAAGTCCAATGTGAGGTCTTGGCTGACGCACCTGCCAGAGAACTCCATTTCGTCATGGGCTGATTTGTGCCATGAGTTCATTGGCGCCTTCACTGGCGGCCATCAAGAACCAGGTCGGCCCAGCGATCTGCAGCTTCTTCAGCAGAAAGAAGGAGAGACTCTCCGGAGGTATTTGTAGAGATTTAGCAGAGTCCACAGAAACATCCCAAATATCCATCCAGCAGCTGTGATAGCCGCCTTCCAGTCCAATGTGCACAACCAGAAGATTCGTTCCAAGATGAATGTACGGTTGCCCAAGACTGTGAAGGAACTTTACACCTTGGTGGATAAGTGTGCTCGGATGGAGGAGGGAAGAAAACTGCCCGGAGAGGAGGATTGCATTAATGTTGATTCAGAGGATGATGACGAGTCCACCAGTCAGAAGAAGAGCAAGAAGCGCAATAAGAAGTGCAAGGATAAGACGGTAATGTCTGTTGAAGGGTCGGGTATCCCTAGTACCGGCAAGAAGGTTAAGGCCGAAACCCCCGGCAAGGAAGCTGCCGTGTGCTCTGACTGCCGGGAGGCCGCGGCCGCCAAAAAGGCCGGGAAAGGTGATGGACCGTACTGCAAGATCCATCGGACCAAGGGCCATGACCTTCAAGAGTGTTATCAGGTTGAGCAGCTCGTCAAGAGACAGAAAGCAGAATATGAGAAGCGTGACAAGGAAAAGGGACAGAATGTTGCTCGTGGTAAGGGTCGTGGCGGTGAAGTAAATTGCCCCGGCAGACCTCTTCGGAACAAAGGGAAACCCGTCAGGGATCGAGAGAAGGAAGCCTGCATTGATGAGAGTGATGAAGGGGGTGAAGAGGAAACCAGTGAGCAGGAGTTCCAGAAGGCCACTGACGCCCTGTGCATTGATGGGGGTGCGTCCCTACACGCCTCTCACCGCCAACTCAAGCGGTGGGTGCGTGAGGTTAATACCGTGGAACCAGCACCAGGGGCCCGGAAACCACTCAAATGGTCACGCACGCCCATCATTTTTGACGAAGAGGATCATCCTGACCGCACCACCGTGGTAGAATGTTTGCCGTTGTTGGTCTCTCCAACAATCCGCAACCTTAAGGTCACGAAGATGTTGGTGGATGGCAGGGCCGGGTTGAATCTGATTTCCCCAAAGGTTATCAGCAAGCTTCAGATAGCAGAGGATGAGTTAAAAGTCACTGGCACGTTTCAAGGAGTTAATCCCGGCAGGAGTCATCCTAAGGGAAAGATCACGTTGCCTGTGACGTTTGGGGGAAAGCTGAACTACCGGACTGAAAAGATTGTGTTTGATGTGGTTGACCTTCCCTTGCCGTACAATGGAATCCTTGGACGCCCAGCCCTGGCTCAGTTCATGGCGGCATCCCACTATGCCTACAACGTCTTGAAGATGCCAGGGCCAGTTGGAGTCATTTCCGTCCCATCAGATGAGAGAGATGCAATCATTTGTGTGGACAAGATGTACCGGGACGCAGTCGTGGCAGGGGCAGCAGCAGCGGCAGTTCCCGCCAAGGAGAACAGAGGGAAGAAGAAGGATAGTAAGGGCTCCGGCAAGGAATTCGGGAAGCGCGCCTCTTTGGAGTATGATGCGCCTGTTGATGACTTGCCTGAGAGTTCCAACAGCAAGAGATCCAAGGTTGCTACTCCACAAGTGAAGAAGGTCCCGGCAGGGCTGGCTGGCGTTGATGGTACTTTCACCATCAGCGCCACCCTCGATGACAAATAGGAAAGCGCGCTCGTTGCCTTCCTGCGGGAGAATATCGATGTGTTTGCCTGGCAACCATTTGATATCCCCGGTGTTCCCACGGAGGTAATCGAGCACCACCTTGTTGTCTGCCCACATGCCCGACCTATCAAGCAGAAAGTCCGGAAGCAGGCCTTGGAGAGGCAGCAGTTCATTACAGAGGAGATCAAGAAACTTGAGGCAGCTGGTTTGGTCAGAGGAGTGCTACATCCAACATGGTTAGCAAATCCAGTGGTTGTCCGGAAGACTAATGGGAAATGGAGACTTTGCATAGACTTCACAGATCTCAACAAGGCTTGCCCGAAAGACCCATTTCCCTTGCCGCGCATCGACCAGATCGTGGACTCCACTTTAGGCTGCGATTTGCTCTCCTTTTTGGATGCATATTCTGGTTATCATCAAATCTTCATGTCCAAGGAAGACGAAGAGAAGACCTCGTTCATCAACCCGTGTGGTACGTACTGTTTTATCCGCATGCCTTTCAGATTAAAGAGTGTCGGGTCTACTTTTGCAAGGGCAATCCAGATTAGTTTTGGGCCACAGCTGCACAGAAACATTGAGGCTTATATGGATGATATTGTGGTCAAAACCAAGCATAGATCAACCCTTATCCAGGATTTGGAGGAGACATTTGCCAATTTGCGCAAGATCAACTTGAAGCTCAACCCAGAGAAGTGTGTATTTCGTGTTCCCTCCGGCAAGCTGCTCGGGTACTTTGTATCCCATTGGGGGATCGAAGCCAACCCCGATAAGATCCAAGCCATCAAACAGATCCAAGCACCAAAGACGGTCAAAGATGTAAGGCGTCTGACAGGGTGCGTTGCCGCGCTAAGCAAATTCATTTCCAAGTCTGCCGAGCGTGCCTTGTCATTCTTCAAAATCTTGAAGAAGGCAGGGCCCATGAAGTGGACTCCAGAAGCAGATGCGGCTTTGCAAGAGTTGAAGGCCTACCTATCTTTTGTGCCCACCTTGGTTGCTCCCAAACCGCAAGAGCCGTTGCTGTTATACTTGGCGGCAACCAATCAAGTGGTTAGTGCAGCCTTGGTGGCGCAGCGGGAAGTGGATGAAACAGAGAGTGAGCAAAGACCGGCAGAGTCAGATAGGGATCAGGACAGAGATAAGCACGGCAGCGAAGACAACCCCAAGGACATAGCAAGGAAGAAAGTGGTGCAGCGCCCAGTGTACTTTGTCAGTTCCCTGCTACAGGGGGCTAAATCGAGGTACTCTGGCATGCAAAAGTTGATCTTTGGCCTCATCATGGCCTCAAGGAAACTGCGCCACTACTTCCAAGCCCATGAGATCACGGTTGTCACTCGCTTCCCGTTGCAAAGGATACTCCGGAACCCTGAGGCTACTGGCAGAATAGTGGATGGGCTTTGGAGTTATCCAGTTTTGGTTTAAAGTTCGAGAGCACATCAACAATCCAGAGCAGGGCATTGGTAGAGTTTATTGCAGAATGGACGCTAACCCCCGACGAGGAAGTGCCAGAAACAGTTATCCCCGGCAAGGAGGCGCCCCAAGAATGGATCATGTATTTTGATGGTGCTTTTTCCCTACAAGGTGCAGGGGCTGGCGTGCTTCTCATCGCTCCCTCCGGGGAACACTTAAAGTACGTCGTCCAGATGCATTTTGCCCAGGAAGATGCAACCAACAATACAGCAGAGTATGAAGGGCTCCTTGTCGGGCTCAGGATTGCCACAGAATTGGGAATCAAGAAGCTGATCATTCAAGGAGACTCACAGCTTGTGGTGAGACAAGTCAACAAGGATTACCAAAGTCCATTGATGGAGGCATACGTTGAGGAAGTGAGAAGATTAGAGGAGTGCTTTGACGGGTTGCAAACAGAGCACATACCTCGTGCGGAAAACAGCATAGCTGATCACCTGTCAAAGTGTGCTGCCCAAAAGCTTCCTATGGAACCAGGAACTTTTGTTCTCCATCTTACTCAGCCCTCCGTATCCCCAGCAATAATGGCCCGAAAAAGGAGAAAGCTGGACTCTGGTAAGCCTCTCCCAGTAGAGCCATCCACTCCTGGCAGGGACCCTGCCGGAAACAACTCCTCACAACCTGCCGGACCGCACTCTCCAGTCGGACCCATGGTCCCTGCAAATGAGGAATGTGCCCTCGCAGTTGAGGAGGTGCCGCTAGTCCTTGTTGCCGAGCCCCAGGCTCCAACTTGGGCAAGGCACATAGTCCACTTTCTCCAAACCGGAGAACTCCCCAATGACCAAGATGAGGCTGAAAGAGTAGTCCGGAGGGCCAGTATGTACCAGTTTGTCGATGACACTCTGTACAGAAGGAGGCCCAACGGTGAGAAATTGAAGTGCATCTGCCGGGAAGAAGGCAAGGAACTTCTGGCTGAGATACACAAAGGCATGTGCGGCTCCCACATTGGATCAAAGGCGCTGGTTGGGAAAGCATTCCGACAAGGATTCTATTGGCCCACAACCCTCCAAGATGCGGTTGAGCTAGTCACCAAATGTGAAGCCTGTCAGTTCCATTCCAAGAAAATCCACCTGCCTGCCCAAGCTCTTCAGACAATCCCTTTATCATGGCCATTTTTGGTCTGGGGGCTCGATATCCTCGACCCTTTCCCCCGAGCGATCGGGGGCTTTGAATTCTTGTTCGTTGCTATCGACAAGTTTACAAAGTGGCCGGAAGTTGCTGCCGTGAGAAAGGTGACTGCTTAATCAGCTATCAAGTTCTTGAAAGATTTGGTGTGACGTTTTGGAATCCTGGCAAGGATCATTACCGACAACGGGACCCAATTCACGAGCCGCGCCTTCATGCAATATGTTCATGCCCTCGGAAGCAAGATCTCGTTTGCTTCTATCGCACATCCTAGAAGCAACGGGCAAGCTAAGTGGGCGAATGCTGAAGTGCTGCGGGGACTCAAAACAAGAACCTTTGATACGCTGCAAAAGCACGGCAGGCGGTGGATCAATGAGCTGCCGGTAGTTCTATGGTCGCTCAGAATGACACCAAATCGAGCTACCAGGCAGACTCCTTTTTCCCTGGTCTATGGGGCGGAAGCAGTTATCCCCACGGAACTCATTTACAGGTTGCCTCGAGTGCTTACCTGCGATGAAGTAGCGCAAGATCAGCACCGGCGTGACGACGCTGTGCTACTCGAGGAGAACTGTCTCCGGGCTGCTACGCGTGCTGCAAGCTATCAGCAAGCCCTGCATCACTATCATAGTCGCAGGGTTCATGCCCGGTGTTTTGAGGAAGGCAACCTTGTCCTTAGGCGCGTTCAGTCCGCTAAGGGTACAAACAAGTTGACGCCGAAGTGGGAAGGCCCTTACTGGGTAGTACGAGTCACCAGACCTGGCGCAGTCCGTTTGGAGACCGGAGATGGAATTCAATTGCAAAACTCATGGAATATTGAGCATCTCCGCAAGTTCTACCCATAAGGTGCGGCTGTCGGGCCCTACCCGGCAGCCACCCTTTTGTACAGGCCTTGCCTCAGTTGCATGTAACCCCTTGTACAAAGCCAGGCGATGACCCTGAGCACCAGAGAAATAAACGAAGTGCTGGGGGGGCCCCGACCAAGTTGCATGCATGCATAAGCATTCCAAGAGCATTTACATAAGCATTTCATGAGCATTTGCATAAGCATTTCATGAGCATTTACATATGCATATAGATAGGATCGCATCCTGCATCATTCTCATCTGCATAAAGCTGTAGGTTCCTGCCGAGAACTCGGTTTCCTCAAGAAGATGGGGAGATGAACCAACGCTGCGATCCCCGGCGAACCAAACAGATAAGTTCTACCTCTTGTCCATAAGTGTTCTGTAAGCTAAAACTTGTGCATAAGAAAACCCTGCCACTCTTCGAAACTTAGGTGCTCCCATCCCTGGCTCGAACGTTGCTTTGGCCTGGATGGTCGTAGTGGCCTTTGATGAAAATAAGTTGGCGGGGGACTGGTCCCTCTATTTCTTGCCGGAAGGCTCAGTTCCCCGGTAACGAAGAAAGGGTACCGGCAGGATAGCCTGTCGGGGAAAACTCGTTTATTTAAAATAAAGAGGCATTTCACCTCTGCGTGGACATATACATGCACGAGTTCCCAGCAAGGTTCATCTTTTTCATTAATATGCTGGTCATACAAGTACAAACCTTACAGAACACAGACATGGACTCGAGAAATTACATTATTTGAACTAAAATTTGGCAAGTACCGGCAAGTTTAAGATTGAAAAAAGATAAGTGCCTTGTAATCTCCTCTTTTTGTTTTCCCTCCACCAGGCACTGCGGTGGAAGGAGGAAAAGACGAGAAAGGGCACCCAAGCAGGAGCCCATCCCGGTCCCGTCGCAACCCACCTGGCGCAGCCTGACAAGACCGGGAGTGGCGAGGCTGCGAAGGAGGAGCGCGGGAGTAGGGCGGTGTTCCCTGGTCACCACCTCCAGGACCAGCAAGAAGCCCTGGCTTGGGCCCCGGTGGAGTCATCCACCAAAGCTCAGCCGGAAGACTGCTGGAGGGGAGATGAAGACACCAAGGGAACATCCCTCCCCGGCTATCACCCAAGGAGGCTAGTGATGATGGTGCCGGGGAGGGAGGGGAAGAGCGGAAAGACGAGGCGGCAGGTCCTCGGTCGGAGGCGAAGGCATCCACGCCTTCATACTCCGACCTGACCTCCCACCACCGACCTTCTCCGCCTTCCCTCATTTTCTCTCCATCACCATCGCCTTTGGGGAGTGCTAGGACTCCAGCCCGATGCCTTCCCTGGAGAGACGGCGAGCGACCAAGACGGCCAGGGGGCTCGGGACACGCCCCTCCCCGCCTTGGCGGGCAGGAAGGCGCACCTCTCATCGACATCATCCCCACAGCTCCCGGATGGGGTGGTGCTGGGTTTACCGATAATTCCCAGCCTTGCCTCCCAGGCACGCCCCAGAGACGCCAAGGACCCGATCGCCAAGATCACGAGTGGCGGTGACCCGAGGCTGGACACCGCACTACCCAACGGGCAGACAACCGTGGCAAAAGGAGCAAGCATTCCCTCACAAAGGGAGAGCTTGGTATCTCCCGCACTACGAGCAGCCCGTCCACGACGCCTTCTCCGAGCATGGACCAGGCTCACTCCCCGAACGCCAACACTCAACAACTCTAGGCGCAAGCTGGAGCCCGGAGCTTGGCCCCGAACCCTTCTCTTCAACATGACCAACGAAAGGTAGAAACAGAGGAAGAAAGGATCCGGAGATGGATGGCCCGGCTCTCCCTCCGCCCCTCCTTTTATAGGCGGAGCAAGAAAGGGAGCCGCTCCCTCAACAAGCAATCGCCACCCCTCTCCACCAATTCAAGAAGACCGGGCCCACACCTTGATGCTCTCCCACGCCACGCGCCTCCGTTACCTACCCCGCGCGATGCATGCCGCATACGTGGCTAAGGATAAGGGCATGGTGGGAAGAGTGAATTGGCAGTTTCTACCCCGTGCGTTAAAGTCATTCACGGGCCATTGCAAAGATGGCCCCACCACGATTGGCTTTACACGATGCATGGAAAAACTGGAAACTGGCCCAGAATCAAGATTAATGAAGAAGCAAAGAAGACTCCAAGAGATCAGCCTCTTCAGCGCCCCTGCATGTGCACTTATTAGGACCTACCTCGACGACGCCTGGCAGCGTGATTGGGGCAGGCCCGGGGGCTTCTGTCGGTCCAACAAACCCTGGGTCTATTGCCCTGACTGTGCACAGGCACAAGAACGAGATTACAACACCAAGGCCGTGTCAAGATACAAGAGACCAAGATCTTCGAAGAACCAGCATGTTGATTAAGAAGGCCAAGACCAAGACAGAGAAGCGAGACACCACCAGGAGAAAAGCCTCCCTTGCCGGGCAGGTGGACCTGGCAAGGACAAGGGCTCCCCCAGAAGAAAGCATTCAAGATGTCCCGGCAGGGCCTGCCGGGACTCACAAGGGCAAAGACACCTCACCAAGCCATCTCACCACGACCCACATCATTGATCAATGCGGTGTCAAGCCGCAAAGTGACTAAGTGGCAGCCATTCGCCACATGGCGGCCTCTTTCTACAGGAAATACCTATAGATGACACCCGTCCTGCGACGTGTTAAGCAAGCAGGCATGGAGCTGGCAAGACGAGCCCGGCAAGGCTTGCCGGGCAAGCAACGATGTGACGTTGAGCGGTGCATTTAATGCACTCTGTCAGCCTACAGAATTAGGTATGATAGCACTGTTTGCTATCTTATCAGTGCATAATGACTATTTTGCCACTGTGGTGACCCCTTAACCTATAAAAGGAGGCCCATGGCAATCATAGCAAGGGTTGGAAAGTTGAACATCCCCACGCGCGTAGTCACTGCCTCCCTAGGGCGAGCCTGCCGGGCAAGTGTACTACGCTCCACCACCACTTTTCCACCATCAATCCACCAAAGCAGGAGTAGGGTTTTACGCCTTGCGGCGGCCCGAACCTGGGTAAAATTGCCCATGTGATCTCTGCCGTGCTACCCCACGTTCTTCTGCTCTTTGTGCAATGCGACATCCCCCCTGTCGAACCAGCAAGGGGCCTCTTGGCCCCATAGGTGGCCGTGGTTTCCCGTGACACTCCAGGACGGCATTCGATACCAGGAGCTCCTGCTCGCGGGCCTCTGCTACTTTGCATCGTCGGTCTGCTGCCTCAGCCTCCTGGAAGGCGCCCTCGCGCGCTTCCTTCGCCTCAGTGACGGATTTCCCACCCTTCGAGCATGCGTCCTCGTGCTGATGACGGCTTAGCCTGATGGCGACTTCAAGTTGATGCCACCCGTGCGCCAAGCGCAGCCGCTCCTCAGTGAAACACGCTTTGACGTCCTGGAGCTCCGCCCCAAGCTAGCCCAGCACGGCCACAGGGTTCTTCAAGAGGCCATGCCGGACCGTGGTCCGGCAGTTCACGAGTGCCAGAGCCCAGTCTGGGTTGAGCCCCTCACCCTCGTCCGTCGTCGAGGCCAGGGGAGCTCTGGCATCGCCTGTGACGCCCCCGGAAAGATATCACAACACAACTCTAAAACATGAATAAAGTCATACAAGCTTTATATTACAAGCCAGGGGCCTCGAGGGCTCGAATACATAAGCTTGCGTACAAGCGTCAGCGGAAGCATCAGATATCTAAGTACAGATATAAAAGAAAACACAGAAAGGCCTTTAGAAAGGCGGGGCAAAAGAAAACACTACGACCGAAAGGCGCAGGCCTCCTGCCTGGGACCCTCCGATCCTACTCCTGGTCGACGGCAAGCTCGAAGTAATAACCACCCTCGGGGTAGTAGTAGCGATCGTCGGCGGGGACAGCTGTCTCAGGGGCTCCGTCATCTTGGTCACGACAAACTGATATGGGGAGAAAAGGAAAACAAAGCAACCGTGAGTACTCAGAAGTACTCAGCAAGCAAGGATCTACACTACATATGCAACATTTTCAAAGGGAGGCTGTATAAGTGGACAGGGCTGCAGAAATGCCAGAATAGAGAGAAGTCCTAGTCCTATCGAAGACTAGCATCTTCATCGGTCTTGCAGCAATAGAAGAGAGCAGAACAGATCAATATAAAGTAGCAGTATCATTAAGTCTCATCCTCACCCAGAGATTCTTTCTCGACTCCCTGCGAGAAAGCAATCCCAGAGCCATACAGTCATCAACCTCGTCCTGAGATCCCTTCTTGACTCCCTGCGAGAAGCAATCCCAGAGCCTCATATCCAAGCCTCATCTCAAGTTCTAGCTGTATCGATCGGGATACAACTCCGAGTGTCCGTTACCGTAGGACAGGCTATCGATAGATGTTTTCTTCCCTCCAGGGGTGCACCAACTTACCCACCACGCTCGCTTAACTCCGACCGGACACACTTTCCTGGGTCATGCCCGGCCTTGGCCAAACGACACACCACAACCCTACCTACAGCTCAGCAGAGAGGTCCCCGCCGGTCTACCTCCTAAGCGCAAGGGGGTCTTGGGCCATCGCCCCTCACCCTCCGGGTCGTTGCGTGCCGGGTGAACCAGGCTCCACCCCTCAGGATGGTGCCAGCCCAGCCCGGCCGCACTACTGAACTGGACGTCTGACAGAGCTTTCGGCTGATGCATACGATGCAGAACGCCCATACTATGCCCACGTGATGGTTAGTGCTTTCAGGCCAGAGGCCTGCTCGGATCAAATATCCTAATCGTTAGTGGACTAGGGCTTGCGGTAACGAGCAGAGACTCACGAAAGATGTGACCCCGTCGCCCCGTCTCGAGGACTTGCTGCAAGGGTTAAGAATGCCCCGCCGCGCCTCGTATTCACCACTCGGGCACCATACAGGCAACCCGTCTTCACATCACACGCGGGTACCCCTCAGGGTCGACCCACCTTTCCAAGTAACAGTGTAAAATCCAAGTATCCGTGTGTCCATAAAATCAGGGGAATCCGAGGTATCACCCTCATTGGATTCCTACTTGATGTATCCGTCAAGGTGAACTCGGAGGAATCACCCTCGATGGGTTCACACTTGATGTGTTGCACGACAGCGTCGTTACCGGAAGCGGTGAAGGAGGAATCACCCTCGATGACCACGACCGAACAACTTCTCTACAGAGTTAACATCAGAAGTGCTACAAGAGGTTTCACCCTCGGCACTTAACAGTAACGATGTAGTGTCGTTACAACTAAGGGGGGTGATGTGCGGTGCCGGGGCCTGGTCTTCAATCTCGTTGATCGGGTCTTCTGATAATCCAACAGGGCAGTCGGGACTAGCGGGGTCACTAATAGGTCTCTACCCAGCCTATACTAAGCAGTTTAGGATATGCAGGTAATTATCAACAGCAGGTTACAGTAAACAGGCTATGCATCAGAATAGGTAAAGCAGCAGCAGCAGCAATTCTAATGCAAGCATGAGAAAATAGAATGGGCGATATCGGGATGATCAAAGGGGGGGCTTGCCTGGTTGCTCGGTGGCAAGGGCAAGGTCGTCAATGGTGTCTTCGGTCTCCGGAGCTGCGTCGGTCTCGGGGATGACGTCGGGGTCTAACGAGAGAGAAGAGGGGGAGGAAATAGTATAAATACACAGCGAACAAGTGCAGCACAAAGCATAGCATGGCAAATACGTGGTGCTAGGGGTGATCTAACGTATGGTTGCACGTCACCGAGGAAGGGGGAATCCATCCGGGAATATTTTCCCGGTTCCGGACATTTGTCAGACAGATGACCGGAGGGGAACGGTCCCATGTTCGGGTAGTTAGGGACGTGTGACGGACGAACGGACCGCGTATTCGGATTCGTCTCGAAATTCTGAGCAACTTTCATGTACAAAGTATTTTCATCCGAGCAACGGTTTATTTTATATACTTTTTTTAGCTTAATTAAATTTCTAGATTTTCTATTTACTAGTAATTCAACAAAATACCAGCAAACACTTTTTGTACCCGTGTAGTGCCAGCCACATACACTGACTGGTGGGGCCAATGGGGTTGTTTTGACCCAGTCAAAGATTGACTAGTCAATAAAAAACAGTGTAAGTGGGTCCCGATTGTCATGGGCTTAGATATTTATTTATTTGCTTCAACCCTTTTTAATTTTTTTTGCAGGGTCCATTTGTCATTGGGTGACAACTGAACTGAATACTAATTAGCCTAACTAATCGCTACTGACTTAGCAGTGCCGGCCGGCCATAGCAGCAGATGCAGGAAGCAGGAGCGGCAGCCAAGCAGGAGCAGCAGCGATGGCGGCTTCTAGCGGGAGCGACAGCGAGCAGAGCAAGCAGCAGCAAGCAACACAACGGCAGCATCAGGTGGCCGGAGCGACAGCAGCTGCCAGCGGCATAGGAGCAGTTGCCAGCGGCAACTGAAGCAGCAGTAGTATAGCAGCGGGAGGCACCAGGCGGCCGGAGCGACGCGCGGGCGCGGCTGCAGCAGGGCAGCCGGCGCGTTGGCACGGGGCGGAGGCATCAGCGGGCGGGGGCGACGGTGGTGGCTGCTACGGGATGGAAAGAAGGGGGAAAGCAGTGGGGCGGTGAGCTCACAGGGGGCTCAGGAGCGACTCGGGGAGGCGGCGAAGCAGAGGAGCGCGTGCGAGGAAGGACGACGATGCCGGCGAGCTGCGGGGCGGTCCGGCTCGTCCTGGTACTCGAGAAGGGCGAGGACGAGGGCGCCGGTCCTCCTGGATGCCTTGGCGCAGCTCGGGGAGGAGGGTGGCCGCGGTGATTCCAGAGCCACGGCGACTGCGGTGCTCGGATCCGATCCAGATCGAGAGAGGCGAGCGAGGGAGGAAAGGAGAGGGGGAAGTGTTCTAGGGTTTGCCAGGGGACTCGCGACGATGCTCTTATCCAACTGCACGACCGCAGGATGGTCGACACAGCGACATCCGCGGCGTGGACGGGCGTGCGGAGTCCACGCCATGGCCTCTGTTCCCTCTGTACAAAGGTTGAAGGAAAGGCCCTGGTAGTGGGCTGGGCCGTTTACTCTAGTAGGTAGAGCCCATTAGCACAGTAGCTAGTTTGCCTTTTTCCCTTTTCTGACATCTAAAACAACCACTGTTTGCAATTAAATAAGCCACCAAATGACTTTGCAAAGTTATGGAGATTGGCCATTTAAATATATTGCAATATTTTGCACTGCCACAAAAAGTTAGGGGACAATTTGTTTCCCTTAGAATTTATGGTGGAATTTAAATGAGATAAAAGGGGTTGTTTGGTCCAGCTTAAAATAGGTCAAGGGCATTTTAATAATTCAAATAATGTTGGTATATTCAGGACAATTAGTTAGTGAATTATTGCAACCTAGCGAACATTTTTGTTTTACGTGTTGAAGAAATAATAGTTTGACTTTATTTTAAATTGAATTTGAATTCGGTTTGGATCAAAGTGAGATTAGAAGATTAACAGCGATGACATGGCATAATCAAAAGGGTGATTACTGTAGCTTAATACATGGGGTGTTACATCGCCCGTCGGGGGTTGGGGGCTAGCCGACACCCATTCCGCCCCTCCTAGGCAGGGTGATGCGCCATGCAAGCTCATAGCCCTTTCTGAGGCAGCTGGGCCCCTGAGGCCTCTCCCGGTGTTAGCTTGAATAGCCTCGACGGCCGACGACTCCGCCTTCGTCGGCTCGGCGTCCACCTCGGCCGTAGGCACTCCGGAGGCTGAAGAGTGGTCTACTTAGGGCGCCTCCAGAGGATCCGCTGGCGCGCTTCCGCATGTGGACCCTTCCTCGGTGGCCGAGGGGTGAGCGATTACCCCATGCCCCGTGCTCCCAGCAGGCGGCGGTGAAGCTACCCCTAGGTCGGGCACGGTTTTGGTGCCTCAGCGGGGCACGTCCTTCCCGCATTCTCCGGCCCCGGCAAGCGGCGAGGGAGCCTTCGTCGGGCCCGGGGGCTTCCTTATCTTTTTGCTTGAATAGGACCTGCGTAGAGGAAAGGATCAGACACCCCCACTACAAAAAAAAGACACATCTGTGACATTTGGCCCAAACGAAAAAATTTCTGTCATGCTTATGACACTTCTATGACGATAATTATGACAAAAGCATGTATCATCATAGATGTGGTGGGCTCCTACTTCTATGAAAAAAAATCATGACAGAAAATGGGCTTTTCGTCCTGGGCGGGCCGGGGACGCACCTGCATGACATTCTTTGGGCCGTCCATGACGGAAAAAATCATGGTAGAAGCGGGGGCGAGGAAAATATCGGGGAGTTCCCGGTTACGGTGGGTGGTCGGGGCCGAGCGATGCACGGAGGTTTGCGCATTTCTCTCATACATGTACGCGTGTGGGTGCGAGGCGTTGGGCTCTAACTGAACCCGCACGAGGCGTTCGCTTACTGAACCCGAGCGATTGCACTAGCTACGTTACTGAACCCAAGCGATCGTTCCCTGGCTGTTAACTGAACCTGAGCGATTCCTTCGCTATTGCTGCTAACTGAAGGCGATCGAACCTGCTGCCTCTTGATGAACAGTGAACGTTGTTGGGGGTTGGATGAACAGTTCCCGGTGGGGGTTAGATGAACAGGACCCCGTGGTAGTAGAGGCCGTTGCCGCTGGATGAACAGGACCCTGATCGAGGAGGCCGCCACACACTAGAGCCGATTGGGGGTGGATGAACAGGACCCCGTGGAGGGCTGGTTAAACAGTAGCCGGTGGAGGCTGGATGAACAGGACCCCGTGGAGGGCTGGTTGAACAGTAGCCGGTGGAGGCTGGATGAATAGGACCTCGTGGATGAACAGTAGCTAGTGGAGGCTGGAGGAAGTCGACGGTGGATGAACAGTAACAGGTGGAGGTGGTAGGAAGTCGACGGTGGATGAATAGTAGCTCGTGGAGGCTGGAGCGAGGCACTAGACGATGGATGGACAGTAGCCCGTGGAGTCCTGTTTTGCGATACGCCACACCCCTCCTGATGAACAGGACCCCGTTTCGACCGTAGGCGCTCAAACACAAGTATGTTTCCTCCGTTTTGCGGTACGCCACACCCCTCCCGATCAACAGGACCCCGTTTCGACCGTATAGGAGCTCGAACAGAAGGACGTTTCCTCCATACTACGGTACGCCAGACCCCGTTTCAGTTGTTCCGTCCAAGCCGGTTGGCTCCCGATGAACACGAAGCATTCCGACCCAGTCTGTTGCCTCCCGATGAACACAACGCTGTTTCTCCGTTCCGACCCAGCCGGTTGGCTGCCAATGAATAGGATGTCGTCGCTGTACGCATTCGAGACCCCGCCCGTATGTACGTACGTAGCCGTATTTACTTTCTTGCAGCGTGGCTGTACATACGTGTACATGATATAGACGGGACTGACTGAACAGCTACCGCTCCTTACTGGGCCACGGTTCATCGTGGCAGAAAGACCGATGGACCAGTATGTACGTACATGTTTGCAACTAGAATGACAACGCTATGTACGCTTCGACCGGTGGGTCCCGGCTATCAGGGAGGATAAGGACGCACTTCCTTGCGTGCGAAGATATTGATGGTGGGTCCGAGCTGACAGGGGGAGTATTCTTTTTTTTGCGCGTAATAAGGAGGCACTTCCTTGCATGCGAAGATGTAGCTGGTGGGTCCATCTGTCAGCCTCACCGTGTATAGTCCTCTTCCGATGGCTGTCATTCATTGACCACGTTGACCACACCGTGCGGACAGCACCCATGCTGTGGATGACGGTGAGGTAGGGAACGACGCGGAGCATGGGAACACGCGAAGGGTAGTACGAGGGTTGACTGGTTCGGCTGCGGTGTGAGGCTACCGTCGCCGCAGAATAACAAGGGATGTGAGTAAGTAGAGGGATGGCATGGCCAGCGGTGGGAGTAGTAGGGGGCGATGAGGCCTGCGCGGCAGCATAGCCGGCCACAGGAGGCAGGAGCATGGGGTGGTTTGGACAGCTGGAGCAAGAAAATCAGAGGTTGAAGAAGCAGGACGACCGTTGGATGTTAAAAAACCAACGGTCACTGGTGATAGAATCGTTTGTTGACTAAGTTGACAAAGCCCTGCGTACGCGTCAACTTAGTAGGGCCACAAGTCAGCCTCCAAATCTGGTGGGCCCCAGCTGTCATTGGGAGCACTCATTATTTTTTGCTTAATAAGGAAGCACTTCCTTCCGTGCCAAGATATAGCTGATGGGTCCCAGCTGTCATGGGGAGGATTCATTCTTTTTGGCATAATAAGGAGGTACTTGCTTGCGTGCGGCCATGGACCATGTGGGTCCCAACTGTCAGCCTCTCCATGTACATCCCTCTTCCAATGTTGTCGTTTGTTGACAACGTTGACCACGCCGTGCCGAGAACACCAACGCAATGGACGGTGGCGAGACCCAGGAAGGGAATGACCCGGAGGTGGCGAAGCCACAACAGTAGAGGGATGTGGGAGAGTACAGGTATGACCTGGCCAGCAGTGGGAGTAGTAGGGGGTGGCGAGGCCTGCGCGGCAGCACGGCCGGCCACAGGAGGCGGATGCAGGCACTCCAGCCGGTGATGGTTTTGGCGGCTGGAGCAAGAGCAACTAGATCAAAGATTAAAGATTAAAGAAGCAGGATCGCCGTTGGATGTCAATCCAACGACTACAGATGTCAGAATAATTTGTTGACTTTTTTTTTAGACCATTAAATCGTTTTGTTCACTAAATGGACAACACCTTGCGCAGGCTTCGTCTAGTGGGCCAACAAAGTCAGCTTCGAAAGCTGTGGCGGAATGCAGCCCATTTATTTAGGTTTTACAGCCCATTTCATTTTGTTTGCCAATACATCTATTTCCTGGGCTTTGACTCAAAAAATAATCTATTTCCTGGGCTGGGTAAAAAATAATAATGTCAATTTACTATTTATGATAATTTACAACGCATTTGATTATTTATTCGAATACACCTATTTACTGGGTTGGGTGAAAAATAATGTTGCGTACATGCAGCCCATTTATCATTTCTGATAATTTACAAGCCATTTGATTTTAGTAGAAATGGACCCATTTTCTGGGATGGGTGAAAGAACAATGATGGTCTAGACTGAGCATTTTGTATAAGAAATAATATTGAGATAGGGATCCGCGGGCGGCCATTTAGATTAGGTATTAATTATAACATGAGAGCCGGATTAGCATCGCTTAGTTCATGTAAATGTAATGAAATCCATCATGTTTATATGAAGATCCAACTTTTTTATACGAAATCCTTCATGCTTATATGAAATCAGTCCGTGTTTGCACGAATTTCCTCTGGTTGGTTAGAGTTGTGAAAATGCATGCCGCTGGCGTTGGATGTCGTCCTCCGTGGAAGGAAGCGGGAGGAAATTTGCCGGTTATCGTAGGAGATGCTCTTATGCTGGAAATCATAGAGTCACATCCAATCCATTTGAGTTAACTGTGTGTATGATTCTCCCTCTATAAAAAGTTAATTGCATGTACAGTGTACATGACTTGCAGGATGGGTACAGATTCGTAACAGAAAATTAAAAAGAAACAAATCCATCCTTAATCTTGTATTCTAAGTACTCTGTGGGTTCCACTGTCAGTACAGTAGCAAAAGAAGTATATATTAAAAAAATCTAAAGTTTTATTAAGACAGAATTCGAACTCAGGTCATCGCGTTGCGAGAATTTGGCGCTAACCAGTCCACCAGATGTTCATTCTGGACGATGCAAGAGATATACCCCTACTCTTATAAAAAAAACAGAGTTGGTGATGATGGTGTGCCTGCCATCCTGCCATATAGGCCGTCCGATTTATATCTGACGGATAGGAAGGAAACTATGGCAATTTTGCAAAAAGATACCCACACCCCTCTCCACATTTGCAAATAAGGCCTTCCCTCATTCATCCTTTTCTCCCACAAGATAAACTACTGATGCAAATGCATCTTGATGTTCTGTGCAACGCACGGGCATCTTGCTAGTTTCTTTTTAAATAGTTACTGCGATAATTGGGTTGAAGTGATATATTTTATGTCTGCCCCGAATGATCTCAAATTCACTAGTAGTAACAAAGAAAAGGTTGCCTTGTTAATTAACAGAAAACAGGGTGAAAACTATCACATGAGGCCGGTAAAAACAAGGCACACTGGGTTCAGCGTCATCGTCACTACAGCTGTGCGCGCCCGAGAAATTTACATATCGAAGGGGGGCTACGAAGAGAAAGACAATTCGAGTGTGTGTGAGCGAGGCACAAAGACACAACTAGCGAGTGTGTGTGTGTGTGTGTGTGTGTGTTTGAGAGAGAAGCCAATTCATAGATTAATATCAGAATCGAGGTGTCACCCCTTCTGCTGTCATTGTTGGGGGTGGGGAGGGGGGGAGGGAGAGGAAGACGTATCGAGAGTGTGCACGCGGTAGGCACAAAGGCACAACTAGCGAGTGTGTGTGTGTGTGTTTGAGAGAGAAGTCAGTAGATATATTAGTATCAAGATCGAGGTGTCACCCCACTCCTTCGGTGTCGGGAAGTAAGTGTATGTGTGTGTGTGTGTGTGTGTTTGAGAGAGAAGCCAGTAGATAGATTAGTATCAAGATCGAGGTGTCACCCTACTCCTTCGGTGTCGGGAAGTGTGGTGGTTGTGTGGTGTGGTTGTGTTGTGTGTGTTGTGTGGTGTTGTTGAGAGAGAAGCCAGTAGACATATTAGTATCAAGATCAAGGTGTGCGAGACATAGTTATACTTTGAGACATTAGTGGCGGTGGGTGGGCAGAATTAAAGGGGTGGGCGTGTTCGACAGAGAGAGCGTGTGTGTTTTTGTGTGAGAGACTTGTGGGACGGGGTAGAAAGACGGATTCTAACCTTGACGGAGGGAGAGAAATACACAAAGTGCGCGTGTGTGATTCCGATGCCCACGGAGAAACGAGATATATATGCGTGTGAGAGAGATTGCACAATTCATTCACATATCACTATCTAGCGATCGTGGACGTGCATCGCTTGAACATAATTAATATCTACTTCGTATCATGGCCAACGATACAATATCGATTCAACGCTACAAAGATTGGACACTCACATATCACATTTTTTTCAAATAGTCTTTTTCAATTGTGCATGCCAAAGTTATAGTGAAGTTTCTTCAAACAACCACTGTAGTTATCATGTACATGCACCATTGTTAGTTTTGCATTCAAATTCATTAGTCTTCGATGATTTAAGGTTCTATTATGAAGTAATATATGTAATATTCATATATGAATTCAATGGGTACGCAATTTATGAAATGGAGGCCATGTAATCATATGAGGTAACACTTTTAAGTAGCGGACTACAATATCCGTTTCTTTTGTGCATCTATATTATCCATTTGTTACTGTGCAATATAATTAAAATTAACACGTCAATGCATTGTGTTTAAAATAAATAACCAATGGCACTAAATTATATATTTACACGAGAAATACATAGGCTGGGCGTTTGATCCATTTTTTTGTGAACGCCCCTCTACACCCGTACGATTGGCCGCACCCGTGTGAACGTCCAAGTTCTCGGTGCATCATCCCGAGTTATTGTCTTTTTTTCTGGGGTGGACTTCATACCAGTTATTAACTAATGATGTGTGCCCCATGTACACAGTCTCGCATGACCTTCCCGCTAGCACTGTCCAAAATTAGTTGAAACTGGATACGAACGATCCCGCGGGCGGCAAAATCTCCCGCTTCCTTCTAAAATTTCCGCCACCTAGTCTTTAGCATGCGAAATTCCCCTTATGTCCTTGGTGCACGGAGAACAATAGTTACAATACGGCCCTCATTTACATAATAGGTCGGGGTTGCTTTGGTAACTTCCGGTTCCCCCCACCAGACGGCACCCCCATTTCCTCTCCCCCTCCCGCAAAAACGACCACTCCACAGCACCAGAGCATCTTACATCACGCCATCCGTACTTCATCGGCCTTTCTACCCCTTTCCTCTTGAAACCCTAGACTGCTCATCCACCGGCGTACCAGAGCCCATTCACTGCCAGCGTCGTCCACCTCACCGGATCTGCTTCTGCGGACGCATCTACCCCTCCCACCTCCCCTAGAAACAAGTAGACTGCTCATCCACCACTGTGCCACAGCCCATTCAGTGACGGCCTTGTCCACGGCACTGGATCTGCTTCATCGGTACTCTCATCAACCACAGTGCATCTGCAGCGGCTCCTTCATACTCCCCACCAGAGACGCTTCGTCCACATCCCCGGAGCCGCCCCACCGATGCCCCCGTCGATGGCCTCTAATCCTCTTCGCCGACACCTTCCTCAACCCTACCAGAGCCGCTTCGCCGACACCATCCTCAACCCTACTGGAGTAGCTTCGCTTATGCCATTCTCAACCCTATCGGGGCTGCTTTGCCAACGCCCAAGTCCATGGCCTCAGATCCGCTTCATCGCACCCTCATCCAACCTACCGGAGCAGCTTCTGACGCCCCGTCCACGGCCGCAGATCCGCATCGTCGACACCATCTTGAACCCAACCACCGGAGCAGCTTCACCGACATCCTCGTCCACGGCCTCACATCCGCTTCGCCCACACCGTAGTCCACCCTACCGGAGCCGCTCCACAAATACCCTACTCCACGGTTCTAGATCTCCTTACCGGACCCCGACACCCAGTGCCGCGTCATCACCCTTGACGTTTCTAACCTGATTCCCACCGTCTGGCAAGATGCCAAGCACCCGCCGTGGCCTAGGTACTTGTCACCTTTAAACCCGTCCAGCATCACCTGCTCGATGTACTTCAAATATACTAACAGGTCGCTGTTACATGTTATGCAGCTGGCAAGAACTACAAGGACGATGTTTCTTCTGGATCTAACAGCTTGGCCAACCAAGATCCTGGACAGAGGCATTGCTATGATCTTGTAAGTGTGTCTCTCTCTTGTATTGTTGTGTGCCTGCCAGCGTGCTTTGCTAGGATTTTCGTCCAGTAATCCCTTTGTGCAGACAATGATTTCCACTACTGGCTGCTAAATTAGAGATGTAGATGTCATACATGATACTCCCTCCGTTCCTAAATATAAGTCTTTCTAGAGATTCCACTATAGACTACATACAGAGCAAAATGACTGAATCTACACTCGAAAATGCTTCTATATACATCTGTATGTGGTCCATAGTGGAATCTCTACAAAGACTTATTTAGGAACAGAGGTAGTACATTACACAAAATCGTAGGTGGCATGTAGGAATTCCAGTGCACTACATTATGCTCCCTTAGAGTGCCTGCTAGTCCAGTACACAGAGTCATGGCTAGTTTATGCTATGCACACAATCGTTAATTGGTGGTTTAAATATGCGCAAGGGATATGCAATGTATTATCATGTGGAGATGTCTCAAATTAGCCGTGTCAATTTGCAGATGGGGTGCCACAATGAAAAAGCACAAGATTTCTTAGTACAAGATGTATGTGGCAATTTCATGGAACATTGCAAAAAAAGGAGAGGCAGCGGTGAGCCTATACAGTGTGTTATGGTAGGTCCCTCCATTGCAATCATCGTGACATGTTATTTGTATGTCAGTGCTATTGGCCAGGGTTCTTAGGGACAGTTATTTCGAGTTATCCTAAGAAAATAAGCACCTTTGAATATAAGCTCCAGATAATAAGCCAATCAGTTCTTTTCATTGCCTGCCTTTTCTGCTTATCTGTGGTATGATCAGTGAAAAGTCTAGATTGCATTATATTTTGTCATTTTGTTGCCCATATAAAAATTAATTTGACTTGCAAACATCACAAATTGAACCCAGTGCAGTAATTAATATGATAGGAAAACAGACCATCAATATTTGTTCAAAATGCAAATACAAAGATACCATTTACTTGGCACAATCTACTTTGGTCAATGTCTTCCATAGAGAGCCCATTTCCTAATTTAAATGAAGAATGTGTTGCCTAAATTTAAATGAAGAACCATTATTTATCGAAATTCGATGGTCCAAGTGGCTGGTTATTATCATATAGCAGCACCACCTGAAAGCATCATATAGTAGCAGCAGCAACAACTCATAGCAACTCATCATACAGCAGCAACTAGCAATTCATCATATACCAGTAGCAGCTCATAGCAATTCATCATATAGCAGCAGTAGGAGCAGCTCATAGCAATTCATCATATAGCAGCAGGAGGAGCAGCTTATAGCAACTCGTCATATAGCAGCAGCAGCTCATAGCAATTCATCATATAGCAGCAGTAGCTCATAGCAATTCATCATATAGCAGCAGTAGGAGCATCTCATAGCAATGCATCATATAGCAGCAGCAGCTCATAGCAATTCATCGTATAGCGGATCAGAATGAAAATTTGGCAAAAATTTAGAGGAGATCCTCACCTTGTTGGATGAGCTCATCCTTCAACAGCACCTCAAGGCCACGGCCTGGGAGGAGGGGAAGGGGAACGAGGTGCCTTCTGCCGGAGTGGGGCATCGGCCGTAGTTGTGCGGCGACCGCCGGAGTAGTGCGTTGGACGGACCACACCGGAGCAGCTACTGGAGACCATGAGAATGAGGGGCAGCGCTAGGGGGAGGGGCAGCCGGGGAGATTTGGCCCTACCCGCCGGCCATGTAGCCTAGCTGGACAGAGCATCGTTGAGGAGCAGGCTAGATGGGACCAGTGGCGGCGGCTCGCTGGAGGAACCCTAGCGCTGTAGGCAGGGGATTGAGGTAGAGGGAAAGGGGAGAGGAGATGCAAGCTGGCAGGGCAATGAACGCTTGTGTGTTTGTTTTTACTTGAGGGTCAGGTGTGACGCGAGCGTGAGCAGTGGCATTTTGAGTGTAATATAGGCAGACAACAGAGTCATTTTGCTATTCCCCTTCCCTCTATTTTTTAGTGAGCTTCTAGCCGAAGCACCCCCCCCCCCCAAAGCGAAATAAGTTAAGCCCAAGCCCATAACTCAAAAATGAGTTCTTTACATCTTTTATGGCTTATTTTGAAAATAAACTCTGAAAAGGTGGAATAGAACTGGCCCTTAACCTGCAATTCAATTGTGTGTGCAATGATGAATCACTCCTGCCTGCTATAGTGTACATTTAGGCATCATACATGGCATAACCTAATACATGTGCATTTCATTATAGAATCTGAAATATGCAATGTTTATGTTAGTTCATACGTTGCACATGATGTTTAAATGCCCCTTAAATCTGGTCAGTCAAGTGATGGTCTTTAAGCCTCCTTCTATGCTTCTTTTCTTGATATGTAATTCAATGGTGTGCAAGATTTGCTCACACATCTGTTCAATTGCTTATTTGTATCAGCCAGCCATTTTAGGACTGTTTGCTTTGATTACTTGTTGTTCTTGACTTAACAGAGCTTGTCAACGATTTAAACACTAAGGGCTACTATAGTGGGGGGCTTGTATAACTCATAGGTGATATAAAGGTTTGGCTGTACACTAAAGTAGGCTCTCCAAGAGTACCTGGAGGTCCAGTTCGAAGGAATGCCTAGTTTTTACATAGCTTACACATAGTAAATGATCATTTCATTGTGTGCAAGAGATGTGGCATGTTTCATTATGTGGTGTTGTTTTGTTATAAACTCATCCTTTGGTGTTGTTCACAGACTGGAAAGTATGCATATTTATCTTCCAAGGAGACCAGTAACTAGTTTGTGTCACCTTGCAAAGGGGGTGCAATGCAGATAAGATTGAGGATTTCCAAGTACAAGATGTTAGGAAGGAGCCTTGCAAGAGAAGGAGGAGCAGCGCTGAGCCTGTTCAACTAGTTATGGTAAGTCACTGTATTACAATTACCAGGACATCCTATTTGTCTGACATTGTGCTTGCGTAGGGTTCTTCACCTATAACCCAGTCATTGGGCCATTGATTAAAACTCCCTCCGCTCACTACTATATGATGTTCTAACTTTTTTGTAAATCAGATGTATGTAAACACATTTTAATGTGTCTGTTCACTCATTATGGATGTAGTCTACTTTTAAATATCTAAAACATCTTATAGTAGTGAACAGTGTGAAACTGCTTCCTGCTATGGTAGAGTTGTCGATGTCATAAATGTCATAACCAAACGCATATTCACATCATTAGTCTCCCTATCATTACTAGGATCTTGATTACATACTAGTCGAGATACTTCATAGGGGGCAAACAATATTACATTACTTGTTCCTTTATATAGTAAATGTAGCTAGGCCATGGATGTTATTGAGGCGTGCATGTATGCATGCTGCCAACTCAACAGTTCAATTGCTTGTTTGTTTCAGGCATAGTTAAATTGCTCTTTTCAATTGCTTTATTTGTCCTTAGTTAATGAGATGCCCAAACAATGATGTCTGATGTAGGGTACTTGTATAACTATTAGTAGTTGACATAATTAAAGGCCTTACCATTTAATTACTCTAGCGAAGTGTGCCTGAAGCTTTGAAGTCTATTAACCAACTATTACTGCATGAGGCTCACAATCTAGTTTATACGAGGCTAATGATTGCATAGTTTTACTTGTTGTAGTAGGTTTGTATGAATCCCTTTGCTGTTCATTATGCTCCCTAAGACTCTTCTTGAACATGGCACACAATGTTCCAACTAGTTAATTGAGCTACAGAATGGCCAACTGCTTGCTTACTTATACGTAAGATATATATATATATATATATATATATATATATATATATATATATATATATATATATATATATATAATGTTTAGTAGCTGCGTGTGGTCTAAATTTGTAACCTATCTGTGTTTTGGATTTGGCCCCAACATCCAGCTCCTCTGGTGAGCTAAGAGACATTCCTGTATGCGGGCTGCACAGACTACCATTTTTATAATTTTTAAAATATCACATGCTTATGCTTCATGATGTGTAACATTATTGTTAGTCCTGTTTTGCCATGTACAAGATAGTCTGTCTTGCTCGCTTCACTGTTGTAACTATATTTTTGCCCTAGTCATGTGTACTTACAGAAACATTTTAGGATGAAGTGACATCAACACAAAGATCTCAGAGTAGTGCGGCATGGCCGTTACCAAATGATTATGGATTGGAATTAGAATGTGCTGATGTTCTCGAGCATCAACTAGAAGTGGCAAGACAACGTATATATGATTCTCAACATGTAATCAAAATGTTGAGGCTGGAATTGCAGGTATTAGATGCAGGAGTCAAAAAAATGAAACAAGACACTGAGGTAACCACAACGGAATTGGAGATTTTTGCAGACTGAAATTTGTGCTATTTGAATCTGGCCAATCCTATTTTCTGAAGAGATTATAGTTCAAATGGTAAGTTCTGTTGATGCGCGTCCATGATGTATGAGCTTTATTTGCCAAGTGTATGTAATTTGTTGTTTCTGTACGCTTCATTATCACTGGTGCAGAACTATAATGCCCAGTGGATATAATATACTGTAAATTCTTTATTGTATAGTGTAGGATTATTCTTCGTTTCTATGCCTTAGTCTCTTTATTGTATAGTTTAGGTTTTTTAGAGGCGATAGTATAGAGTAGGATAATTCTTTGTATATGCTATATCGTTGAAACGGGGGCCAACACGCCCAAACATTACCTGGTCGCCATCCGAACGAACAAACATGTGTAGTCAAAGCGGGCCTTAATTGGGCTGGTCAACTAATATTTAGTGGATCCTAATCGATGTGGCCCACCGTAACAACCTTAGCAGGCCGTTAACAGGCCAAAAGCTCGGTAGAGCCGTATAAATGGAAACTACCCGCGAGCCTAGCAGGTCGAAATAAATATCAATTTTGTCTCTGCCCTTTTACTTGACGGGCCAGTAAGAGTCCGAAAGTGTTTTGGGCCAATAGAGGCCCAATTTACGAATTAGGCTTTTAACAGGCCGAAAGTCCCGTCGGGCTGAAATTGTGCCCTGCTTAAAGTGGGCCGCTAATGGACCCAAATTCAGGTAGCACCGATAAAGGCCCAACTGTTGTGCGGGCCGTTAACAGGCCGAAAGACAAAATGGGCTAGAATTTGGCCCATGTACAGAATGGGCCGAGGAAAGGCCGTAAGTCACAACGGGCTATAAGTTGGCCCAACTACATAATAGGCCGAGAAAAGGCCGAAAGACGTACCGGCGGCATATTGGTCCATATCTATAATGGGCTGCTAACAGGCCGAAAGAAAGTCGGGTCGTAATTGAGCCCAAAGACGTAGCGGGTCGTTAATGGGCTGGAACTGACGATGGGCTGGAAATTGTCAAATCTAAAATGGGCCTTTGATGGGCCAATTATGTGTAACTCGTATGGGCCGTGGTTGTGAATGGGCCTGATGCAAGTAGGCCGCTAATGGGCCGACCCGCTTATTCTGACAGGCCCGGCCTTTTAACCTGAATGGGCCACTGTTGGGCCGAGCCATGTGTTGACTTATCATAGGACCGTCCCGACCATTGGCTGGATGACATATGTCCCAAGGCTGAGCTGACACGTGGATACTCGACGAATCAAAATTTTACATGTGGAAAATTTCCATTGGTCCGGGCTGTTAACGGGTTATCGGATCAAAACCGGAACCCGATAGCTTAACAGCGACCCGTTATGGTGGATGCCACGTGTCGGTTACCCTTGACGAAAACACTTCCATGATGCGCCATTTATCGTCATGGAAGTGGACACTTCCGTGATGATAATTTTGGTATTGTCATGGAATTCTATGACAACACAGGTATGACTATCTTGATTCTGTCATAAAATCGTCATGGACGTACATGCATGACAGAAAATGTGACCTACTGTGACAAACACGTATCATCACGGAAGTGGTTTTTTTTGTAGTGCCCAAACGCGCTTAAACAAGTAGGGCGAGGGCACTGTACTTACTCGTCTCAGGCGAGCCACTTCCTCTTCTTCAGCGCTCGTGGCAGTGCACTGGCGCTGTTTTCTGGCAGAGTTTTCCTCTCGCAGCCAGCCCCGGGAGGCGGTCGCACGGCTTCGGTGTTGGTACCCGCCTCCCTCGCAAGGGGAACTGGGGTTCGCTCGCGGCGCCATCTTCGGGGGCGTGCGACCCGAAAGTCGTCGTCCTAGGACTCCTCACACCACTCGTCGCACCAGGAGCGATGGCCCCACCCTCAGGGGGTGCAGAGCTGCCAGCGCCCGCAGGCGTGGGGGTGTGTTGGCGGCTAGCCCATTGGGGTGGGTCGCCATCGCCTCCTGCTGCTTCGACTGGAGCCTCCCTGCCCCCGAGGCCCCCTGACTCTGGGGTCACCAGGAAGGGGTTGTCCCGAGCCCCCTCATGTACCTCCGGGAGTAGGCCCCATTGATCGAAGCGGGGCATTCCCCCGACGAAGGCCTCCTTGTTCATATGGTTGTACAGGGGGAGCCCCTTCCGGGGAAGCTCGCTTGCCTCTTCGCCGATCAGGATTTTCAGCACCCGGCTTAACATGTCGGACGACAGGCGGCTCGTGCGGAGCCGCATGGCATCCCCCGGTCCAATGAAGGCCCACATCGGGCGGGACTAGCGTTGAACGGGGGCAATCCGCCCGATGAGAAACTCCCTCATGACCATCATCACTGTCACTCCCGCTGCCCGTAGGTCGGCTAGCCTCTTCATCACTCGCGACAGCCTTGGGTCGTCGAGCCTCTCGTGCCTCCATCCAGAGCTAGGTGACGCCGGGGACGTCGGGGTCAGCAGCAGAGGGCTGAACTGGGCCGCGTCCAGGTACACCCATTTCCGCCTAAAGCCCTCCGCTTCTTGGTTGATCACCATGTCAATGCCTTCACCCGCCGTTGCGTCCACGGCGCGGAGCGACACCCACCCAGAGCGCTGGTTGGCTGCGGTTAGCCAAAGGCAGAAGAAATGACGAAGCAGTGCCACCGAGGGGGCTACGCCTAAGAAGGCCTTGCATAAGAAAGCAAAAGCTGAGAGGAGGAGAATGGATTTCGTCTCAAAGTGCAACATGTGAACCTGGTAATGCGAGAGCACGGCATTGAAGAAATCCGAGAATGGGGGCAGTAAGCCGGAGGAGACCGCAGGAAGGTGAATGGTGATTGTGGTGGCGTCCAGCTCGGCGAGAGGCCGCGAGACTAGCCAGATCTTGGTCGCCCCCCACTCATTGGAGTCGACTACGGTCATCGGGAGGACCTTATCGAGCCCTTCGATGTTGAGCACCGTGGATGTGCCCAGGGCTAGCTCCAGCACCGCCCGTTCATTCATCGCCGCGGTCACCCTACTTCTCCTGCCGGAAGGCGGCGGAGGTTCAGCGAGTGAGAAGCAGTCTTGCATGGGAAGGAAGGTGTAGGAGGATGGAAGCACACAGGGGGGAAGTGATGACCGCGTAACCTATGCGGGCTGGCTTTATGTCAGCCCGGGTAGTTACCGAGGTGCCGTGGGGAGTGGGGGCGCCCCATGACCCATCGTGCACCACACGTCGGGCCTGACCCGTAGGCGAAGGGGGCCCATGCCGTTTCACCCCCTCCCTAGAGGGCGGGGTCGCGCATGCCGCGGGCCCGGGGGCTACTATCGAGCCCATCAGACTGGGGGTACCGAGGCCCGTTTGCCTATGACCCAGGGTGTGACGCCACGGGGGCCCAGGGCCGGCCCACCACCAGTGCTTAATGAGCAAAACCCTCGCGAGGCCTTGCATCATCAAGCATCACTGTGAGCCTCGCGAGGCCCTCTCACGGGGCGGCTTCCTGAGGCTGCCTCCCGAGGCCCCTTGCAAGGGGTTGCAAGTCAAGGGCTGTTCAGCAGAGTCACGCGGCACTGCGTCTTCACGTGGGTGACACGTGTGGCGATGAGCGACGCCAGAGGAGCGCCAGCAGGAGCGGATGAGGAGGCTTTCCTCTTTCGTGCTAAGGGAGAAAGGACAGCGCGCTGGTTCCCAAAGCAGCCCCCAAAGGTTACCCATTCGATGCAAGAAGACCAGGACGGAGGTCATCACCAAGCCCACCGGCGCGTCACGGCAGGAGGCCTTTTGCAGGCGAAGACCACATATAGTCAGGATAAGCTGCAGCCTTGCCCCCCTTTGAATTGGCCATTGTGGCAACCCATCCCGCCTTGTGTTTTCGAGGGAAGAGGACCAAGGCTAGCATAAGTAGGGGCAGGGCGCCACCGCAGAGAGGGGATCAAGAGTCGATCTCCCCCTTGTATTCTGATACTCAACCTCCCTCATGAGGCAATCCAACCACAAAGCAGGAGTAGGGTCTTATACCGCAAGGTGGCCCAAACCTGGGTAAACTGCCGTGTTCGCTGTTCTTGTTCCTTAGCTCAAGCACACCCGAGCATCGCCGTGAGGTAGTGAGCCACGACATCGGACCTAGTGGTGGCAGCGTGCGCACCCCAGTGTTCGAATCCTCTTGGGTCCCTGGAGCCCCGATTCCAACAGAGCTGGCCCTCGCGGGCCTCGGCGGCCTCCTCCCGCCTTTTAAGCCGGCGCTCGCGGGAGGCAGCCTGCTCCTGGAGCATCTTCTCATAGGCCTCGGCCTCCTCATGCCACCGCTTGGCCTCTTGGTCGTCCTCGAGGGCCTGCGCAAGGGACGCCTTGGCGTGCCTGGCAACCTGGTCACGCTGCGCTTGCACGTCCTCACCCCGCTGGTGGTCGAGCTCCATCACTGCCTGAAGCTGGCTCCACCCCTCCACCAGGCGTCGTCGCTCCTCTGCGCAGAGCTCCGCCTCCTTCCTGAGCTCGCCCTCGAGGGCGTCGAGGGCTGCCATAACACTGTTGATGGCCCCGCCCAGGGCATGGTGATGCTCTCCCCTAGCACCAGAGCGCAGCCTGTTCGGGCCTCCTCGTTGCCTGCCGACGCTCCCATGTGGGAGGGCACGACCTCAAGCCCCTTCGGCAGCTCCACGTTTGCTGATACGTCCATTTTGCATCATGTTTTCCTACTATTATTTATAGTGTTTTATTCAATATAACACTTTGTGGAGTAATTCTAATGCCTTTTCTCTCATAATATGCAAGGTTTACACAAAGAGGGAGATTACCGGCAGCTAGAATTCTGGACCTGAAAAAGCTACGCAGAGATACCTATTCTGCACATCTCCAAATGAGCTGAAATTTTACGGAGATTTATTTTGGAATATATAAAAAATATTGAAGAAAAGAAAGAGGGGGTCACCCAGGTGCCCACTAGGCACCAGGGCGTGCCTACCTCCCCCCTGGCGCGCCCTGGTGGGGAGTGGGCACCCTAGCCAGCCTTCGATGCCCATCTTCTGATATATAAGGTCATTTGCCGTAGAAAAAATAAGGAGAGAACTTTTGGGACGGAGCGCCGCCGCCTCAAGGCGGAACCTGGGCAGGAGCACTTTTGCTCTCCGGCAGAGCGATTCCGCCGGGGATACTTCCTTCCGGGAGGGGGAAATCGAAGCCATCGTCATCACCAACAACCCTCTCACCTTGGGAGGACCAATCTTCATCAACATGTTCACTAGCACCATCTCATCTCAAAACCCTAGTTCATCTCTTGTGTTCAATCTTTGTATCAAAACCTCAGATTGGTACCTATGGGTGACTAGTAGTGTTGATTACATCTTGTAGTTGATGCTAGTTGGTTTATTTGGTGGAAAATTATATGTTCAGATCCATAATGCTATTTATTACCCCTCTGATCTTGAATATGACTTGTGAGTAGTTGCTTTTGTTCTTGAGGACATGGGAGCAGTCTTGTCATAAGTAATCATGTGAATTTGGTATTTGTTCGATATTTTGATGATGTGTATGTTGTGATTCCCTTAGTGGTGTTATGTGAATGTCGACTACATGACACTTCACCATCTTTGGGCCTAAGGGAATGCATTGTGGAGTAGTTATTAGGTGATGGGTTGCTAGAGTGACAGAAGCTTAAACTCTAGTTTATGCGCTATTCCGTAAGGGGCTAATTTGGATCCATATGTTTAATGATATGGTTAGATTTTATCTTAATTCTTCTTTCATAGTTGCGGATGCTTGCGAGAGGGGTTAATCATAAGTGGGAGGCTTGTTCAAGTAAGAACAGCACCCAAGCACCGGTCCACCCACATATCATATTATTAAAGTAGCGAACGCGAAGCAAACAAACATGATGAAAGTGACTAGATGAAATTCCCGTGTGTCCTCAAGAACGCTTTGCTTATTGTAAGAGACCGTTCCAGCCTGTCCTTTGCTACAAAAAGGATTGGGCTACCTTGCTGCACTTTTTTACCGTTACTATTACTAGCTCATTGCAAATTTTCTTGCTATCAAACTATCTGTTATCAACAATTTCAGTGCCTGCAGAAAATGCCTTGCTGAAAACCACTTGTCATTTCCTTCTGCTCCTCGTTGGGTTTGACACTCTTACTTATTGAAAGGACTACAATTAATCCCCTATACTTGTGGGTCACCAAGACTCTTTTCTGGCGCCGTTGCCGGCGAGTGAAGTGCCTTTGGTAAGTGGAATTTGGTAAGGAAAAATTTATATTGTGTGCTGAAATTTATTGTTACTTGTTACTATGGAAAACAATCCTTTGAGGGGTTTGTTCGGGGTATCTTCACCTCGACCGGAAGCACAAAGAGTTGCTCCTCAACCTACTGCACCTACTGAAAATATTGGTTATGACATTCCTTTGGGTATGATAGAGAAACTGCTAGCTAATCCTTATGCAGGAGATGGAACTCTACATCCTGATATGCACCTAATCTAGGTGGATGAAGTTTGTAGATTATTTAAGCTTGCAGGTTTACCCAGAGATGAAGTTAATAAGAAGGTTTTCCCTTTATATTTGGGGGGAAAGCATTCACATGGTATAGGCTATGTGATGATATTGGAGCTTGGGACTGGAATCGATTGAAATTGGAATTTCATCAAAAGTTTTATCCTATGCATCTAGTTCATCGTGATCTGAATTACATATATAATTTTTGGCCTCGTGAAGGAGAAAGTGTCGCTCAAGCTTGGGGGAGGCTTAAATACATGATGTATACATGCCCCAATCATGAGCTCTCGAAGGAAATTATCTTACAGAATTTTTATGCTCGGCCTTCTCATGATAATCAAACTATGCTCGATTCTTCTTCGACTGACTCTTTTATGAAGGAAACTATTGAATTCAGATGGAACCTTCTGGAAAGAATTCAACGCAACTTCGAAGATTGGGAACTCGACAAAGGTAATGAGTCAGGTATAACCCTTAAGTTCGATTGTGCTAAATCTTTTATGGATACCGATGCTTTTCACAAGTTTAGCACTAAATATGGACTTGACTCTGAGATAGTAGCCATTTTTTGTGAATCATTTGCTACTCATGTTAATCTCCCTAAGGAGAAATGGTTTAAATTTCATCCACCTATTAAAGAAAAGACTCAGGAGCCAGTTATAGTTAAAGATGAAACTATCATTTACAATGTTGATCCAGTTGTGCCTACTGCTTATGTTGAAAAGCCACCTTCCCTTGTTAGGATAAAGGAACATGCTAAGGTTTCAACCGTGGTTAACAAAAGTAATATTAGAACACCTAGACCCTCTCAACAAATTAAAGTAGAACCTAGTATTGCTATGGTTAAAGATCTCTTGGTTGATAATGTTGATGGGCATGTTATTTATTTCTGTGATGAAGCTGCTAGAATTGCCAAACCCGATATTGAAGATAAGAATAAACCCGTTGTTGGCATGCATGTTGTCTCAGTTAAAATAGGAGATCATTGTTATCATGGCTTATGTGATATGGGTGCTAGTGTCAGTGCTATTCCTTTTACTTTATACCAAGAAATTATGAATGATATTGCACCTGCTGAAATAGAAGATATTGATGTTACTATTAAACTTGCTAATAGAGACACTATGACACCACTTGGGATTGTTAGACATGTTGAAGTCTTGTGTGGGAAGATAAAATATCCTACTGATTTTCTAGTTCTTGGTTCTCCACAAGATGATTTTGGTCGCATTATATTTGTTAGACCTTTCTTGAACACTGTTAATGCTAAGATAGATTGCAAGAAAGAAACCGTCAGCGTTAATTTTGGTGATGTGTCTCATGAGTTTAATTTCTCTAAGTTTCGTGGTCAACCTCATGATAAATAATTGCCTACTAAGGATGAAATAATTGATCTTGCTTCCATTGCCATACCACCTACTCATCCATTAGAACAATATTTGCTAGACCTAGAAATGAACAATATTCTTTGATCAACAACCTATTCTTAAACACAATTTGCCTGTTGAAACTCTAGGAGGCCCTCCTCCACCTAAGGTCTTGTGTTTGAATTAAAACAATTACCTGATACTTTGAAATATGCTTATCTTGATGAAAAGAAGATATATCCTATTATTATTAGTGCTAACCTTACAGAGCATGAAGAAAAGAGATTGTTAAAAACTCTAAGGAAGCACCGTGCTGCTATTCGATATACTCTTGATGATCTTAAGGGCATCAGTCCCACTCTCTGTCAGCACAAGATTAATATGAAACCCGATGCTAAACCGGTTGTTGATCATCAACGACAATTAAATCCTAAGATGAAAGAAGCAGTAAGAACTGACATACTAAAGCTTCTGGAAGTAGGTATAATTTATCCTATAGGTGATAGTAGATGGGTAAGTCCTGTTCATTGTATCCCTAAGAAAGGTGGCATTACTGTTGTTCATAATGATAAAAATGAACTTATCCCACACAGAATCGTGACTGGTTATAGGATGGTAATTGATTTCAGAAAATTAAACAAAGCCACTAGCAAAGATCATTACCCTTTGCCTTTTATTGATAAAATGTTAGAAAGATTATCTAAGCACACACACTTTTGCTTTCTTGATGGATATTCTGGTTTCTCTCAAATACCTGTATCGCAACCCGACCAAGAGAAAACCACCTTTACTTGTCCCTTTGGAACTTATGCTTATAGACATATGCCTTTTGGTTTATGCAATGCACCTGCTACCTTTCAAAGATGTATGACAGTTATATTCTCTAACTTTTGTGAAAAGATTGTTGAGGTTTTCATGGATGATTTTTTTGTTTACGGAACTTGATGATTGCTTAAGCAACCTTGATCGAGTTTTGCAAAGATGTGAACAAACTAATCTTGTCTTGAATTGGGAGAAGTGCCATTTTATGGTGAACGAAGGTATTGTCTTGGGGCATAAAATTTCTGAATGAGGTATTGAGGTGGATAAAGCTAAAGTTGATGCAATTGAGAAAATGCCATGTCCCAAAGATGTTAAAGGTATAAGAAGTTTCCTCGGTCATGCTGGTTTCTATAGACGGTTTATTAAAGACTTCTCTAAAATTTCTAGGCCTCTTACTAATCTCTTGCAAAAAGATGTTCCATTTGTTTTTGATGATGATTGTGTAGAAGCCTTTGAAACACTTAAGAAAGCCTTAACTTTTGCACCTATCGTTCAACCACCTGATTGGAACTTGCCTTTTAAAATTATATGTGATGCTAGTGATTATACTGCTGGTGCTGTTCTAGGACAAAGAGTTGATAAGAAATTAAATGTCATCCATTATGCTAGTAAAACTCTAGACAGTGCTCAAAGAAATTATGCTACTACTGAGAAAGAATTTCTAGCAGTTGTGTTTGCTTGTGATAAATTCAGATCTTACATAGTCGATTCTAAAGTGATTGTTCACACCGATCATGCTGCTATTAAATACCTTATGGAAAAGAAAGATGCTAAACCTAGACTCATTAGGTGGGTTCTGATAGAGGCAAAGGTGTCCCGTCTTTCGATGAGATGGTGGCTATCGTTTTCAGTGGAGTAGACTTTGACGATCCGACTACGAACATGCGAAGAAGTTGCGCCTAAGCAATCGCTAAACCAACTCCGAGAGGTTATTGACCACGCCGGAGCATGATCAACCTACCCACGAGGGTCTGTTTCCTGCACGCAAATGAAGAACAAGTAAGAAACTGAAATTGCAATATGGATATTGCGAATATTAGAGGAAAGCTTTATTAATGAAGGTGGGGTTCTGTGACGTCTTTGTCTGGTCATAGAACACAAACGAAGTATGTGAAGTTGCAGCTATGGCGAACTTTAATCTAAACAAAACCCAAAGTCTAAACGGTGCCTTAATGGCTATATTTGTAGGGGGAAGAGAGGGGATTTCGTCCCCCCTTGGCAAGGTGGGACTAAAACACCTCCTGGGTCGTTTACCCTACAATACAGACTCTAAGAAATAGCCTATATGTAGTATTTCAAAATTACATGGGCCTGGCCCAAAAAATAAGGTGGCGCAGCACCTATATTAAGCTATGGACGAAATTTATGAAAGGGCATGTTGTGTATTTCGTCCATGCACTTGTACGTCATCATGGTGGCTCAAAAATGCTGAAAACTCCACCAGAAACTCCGTTCTTGTTCCCCTTGTGCATGCCATCATTTCCATGCTTGATCATACTCCAATGTTCATCCTTCTTATCCAAGCTAGGCCCTTCATTTGAAAGCAAAACAAATGTATCCAATTTAGGCAGTATCATATTCTCATGAACATTAGAATCGTTACCAAGAAATGAAAGTACCTGGTAATTTAATTGGCGTGCACGAGCTCTAGTAATTGGTCCCATGTATGTAACAGCAGGGGTTGTGGGTGTAATTGTGGTAGTGATGTCCTCATCATCCTCCCCTTCTTGAAGTGAAGTCGTCCTCGACAGAAGCTCATTTTCCTCACCCAATTAAGGCTTCAAATCTGCAATGTTAAAAGTGGTACTAACCCCAAAATCTGCAGGCACCTCAAGTTTATATACATTATCATTTATTTTCTCTAACACCTTAAAAGGACCATCAGCACGTGGCATTAGCTTTGATTTGTGCAAATCAGGAAACCTATCCTTACGCACGTGTAACCAAACAAGATCTCCAGGTGCAAACACAAGATGTTTTCTACCCTTATCTCCAGCAAGTTTATATTTAGCATTCATACGCTCAGTGTTGTCCTTAGTTAACTCATGCATTTTTAAGATCAATTCAGCATGTTGTTTAGCATCAAAATTAGCCTTCTCCGAAGATGGAAGAGGCAACAAATCAATGGGTGCACGAGGGAGAAAACCATACACAATCTCAAAAGGGCACATCTTAGTAGTAGAATGCAGCGAACGATTATAAGAAAATTCAAAATGTGGCAAGCATTCTTCCCGCATTTTAAGGTTATTCTTCAAAATAGCCCTAAGCATAGTAGACATTGTTCTATTGACTAGTTCAGTTTGTCCATCAGTTTGGGGGTGACATGTAGTACTAAAAAGCAGTTTAGTCCCCAACTTAGCCCATAAATATCTCCAAAAGTGGCTAAGAAACTTAGTATCACGATCTGAAACAATAGTATTTGGCGCACCATGCAAGCGAATAATTTCATGAAAGAACAAATCAACAACATTAGTAGCATCATCGCTTTTATGACATGGTATAAAGTGTGCCATTTTCGAAAATCTATCCACGACAACAAATATGAAATCCCTCCCCTTCTTTGTTCGAGGTATACTTAAAACAAAGTCCATAGATATATCCTCCCAAGGAACATCCCGTCTCATCTTTGGCCAAAAGAAATGTGTAGCCAGTACATCCTCCGTCTTCTTCACGCCAAAGTGTCCCATTAATTCTTCTCCATGCACCTCCTACAACAACAAAAGACGAACAAAGCTAGCTGGAATGCATAGCTTGTTAGCACAGAACACAAATCCATCATTAAGGACGAACTTGTTCCATGTTCTTCCTTCTTTACAATTCTGCATTACATCTCTAAAATCAGCATCATGCACATATTGATCTTTGATGGTCCCCAAACCAAATATTCTAAAGTCAAGTTGTGAAAGCATAGTATAGCGACGAGACAATGCATCAGGCATAACATTTTCTTTGCCCTTCTTGTGTTTAATGACATACGGGAAAGTCTCAATGAATTCAACCCATTTAGCATGTCTATGATTCAGCTTAGCTTGATTCTTAATTTGTTTCAAATATTCATTATCAGAATGTATAACAAATTCTTTGGGCCATAAATAATGTTGACATGTTTCTAAAGTCCGAACAAGAGCATATAATTCTTTATCATAAGTAGAATAATTCAGACTAGACCCACTCAATTTTTCAGAAAAGTATGCAACAGGTTTGCCATCTTGTAATAACACGCCTCCTAATCCAATTCTACTAGCATCACATTCAAGCCCAAAAGTCTTATTAAAATCAGGAAGGTTGAGCAAAGGAGCATGTGTCAACTTATCTTTCTATACCGTGAAGGCTTCTTCCTGTGCGGTACCCCAAACAAAAGGCACGTCCTTCTTTGTAAGCTCATTGAGAGGTGCACCAATGGTGATAAAATCTCTCACAAAACGCCTATAGAACCCAGCGAGGCCAAGGAAACTCCTCACTTGTGTGACCGTTTTGGGCTGCGGCCAACTCTCAATAGCTTCAACCTTGGCTTTATAAACTTCAATTCCCTGTGGAGTAACAACATAGCCAAGAAAAGATACTCGGTCGGTGCAAAAGGTGCACTTACCAAGGTTACCAAACAAACGTGCATCACGTAGAGCAATAAAAACAGCACGTAAATGCTCCAAATGTTCCTCCAAAGATCTGCTATAAATCAGTATATCATCAAAGTAAACTACCACAAATCGTCCAATGAAGGCACGTAAAACTTCGTTCATTAATCTCATGAAAGTACTAGGTGCATTAGTTAACCCAAAAGGCATGACTAACCACTCATATAATCCAAACTTAGTTTTAAATGCTGTTTTCCATTCATCTCCCAATTTCATATGAATTTGATGGTATCTATTACGCAAATCAACTTTGGAGAATATTTTAGAGCCACTCAATTCATCAAGCATATCATCTAGCCTAGGAATAGGATGACGATAACGAATAGTGATATTATTAATGCCTCTACAATCAACACACATACGTGATGTACCATCCTTTTTTGGCACTAGTATAATAGGAACAACACAAGGACTAAGGGATTCGCGTATATAACCTTTATCGAGCAGCTCCTGTACCTGACGCATAATCTCCTTCGTCTCCTCTGGATTGGTACAGTATGGTGCACGGTTGGGTAGCGATGGACCGGGAATTAAGTCAATTTGATGCTCAATCCCTCGAATAGGTGGTAATCCCAGTGGCACGTCTTGTGGAAAGACATTCGCGAACTCCTGCAAAATGTTAGTGACAGCAGGAGGCAAAGAGGAAGGTACGTCCTCGAATGAAAATAATGCCTCTTTGCACACAAAAGCATAGCAAACAGATTTCCTGAAATCTAGATCATCAATATCAGATTTGGTGGCAAGTAAACATCCACCTTTCAATTTAATTTCAGAGGCAACATGAGATGATGGTTTGTTATTAGGCTTCATTTGTTGCTCAAATTCTTTTGCCACAATCTGATTTTCACTCTTATTTTGCTCTTGTTTTGCTTTACTAGCTATATTAATATCATCTTTCAAAATGGAATCAGGAGACATAGGAAGCAGAGTAATATGTTTATCCTTATGAACAAGAGTATACTGATTGTTTCTACCATGGCGTACAGATTTTTTATCGAATTGACATGGTCTACCAAGTAATAAGGAACATGCTTGCATGGGTACCACATCACAATCAACATAATCAGCATATGTAGCGATACTAAAATGCACACGAACAGTACATGTTACCTTAACCTTGTCGCTGTTATTGAACCATTGGATGTAGTATGGATGTTGATGTGGCCTTGTGCTAAGAGACAACTTCTCCACCATCTCCATGCTAGCCAAGTTGTTGCAGCTCCCTCCATCTATGATGATGCGAACAGAACATTCTTTCACAACTCCCTTTGTATGGAACAAATTGTGCCTCTGATTTCACTCAGCTTGTGTGACCTGCACACTCAAAACACGTTGAGCAACTAAACTTTCATACCTGTCAGCGTCTTCAGCAACCTTGTATTGCATCTCTTGTTCAGAATGATCTCCACCGTGTTCTTCACTTGTAATAAGAGCCAAAGTCTCCTCATCATAGTCACTAGCGGACTCATACCCACCATCCTCAATAGCAATCATCACACGCTTAGATGGGCATTCTCTCGCATAATGACCTCCACCCTTGCAACGATGACAAATAATATCATGTGTTTGCCCTTTTGATCCCATGGATGAAGAAGAGCTCTGTGCAGGCCCGGAAGGTGTGCTCTTCACAGATAGTGGTGGTTGTGCCTGCTTTCTTGTATCACGGCTGGAAGTGGCAGCTGACGGAGGTGTCGGTGCAGCAGAACATGTGGAAGTAGAGGATGTATGCAGTGTCCGTGATGAAGGTCGACCTGCAGAAAAGTTAGTCCGCGCCAATGCCTGTCGATCCTGCACTTCACGTTCAGCTTTGCAAGCAAGATGGAATAAACAAGTGATATTATTATACTCCTTATACTCTAAAATTGTCTGAATCTCTCTATTTAACCCACCCATGAAACATGCAAGCATAGCTTCACTATCCTCAACAATACCACATCTAATCATGCCAGTTTGTAATTCCTGATAATATTCTTCTATAGAATTTTTTCCTTGTCTTAAACGCTGCAATTTTTGTAGTAATTCACGTTGATAATATGGTGGAACCCAACGAGTATGCATAGCATCTTTCAAAGTAGCCCAAGTAGTTGCGATATTATTCGGATATAATCTACGATGTTCAGACCACCACACACAAGCGAAACTATTGAATGCACAAAGAGCAGCAGCAACACGTCTCTCCTCGGGATATTGTAAACATGTAAAACGTTGTTCAATTTCTAACTCCCAAGTAAGATATATATCAGGAACATATCTACCCTCAAATGGTGGAATATTCAATTTTAGTTTAGGGAGATGGTCAGGATCTCGTACCTGAGGTGGTGGTGCAGCTCTACCGTTTCTATTATATGCATGTGGACGACCTGGTGGTGGTGCTGGTGGTTGCACGTAATTCTGATTTTGATCAACCTCATCCTCGTAATCGCCCTCGTAAACGTCCTCCTCCTCGGCAGTAGCAGCAGCGGCGGCGGCACCAGAATTTTGTCCTTCCTCAAGAGGAACACGCCTCCTAGGGCTGGATCACGACATGGAGGTGGTTGTTGTTGTTGTTGTTGTTGTTGCAGCGGTGCAGCAGGTGGAGGTAGATGCGCAAGCACTTCAGCGAACTTGGCATCCAACTTGGTGTCAATTGTCTTCTCAATGTCATCAATCCTCGCTAATGCCTTGCCAAAACTGGTCATCACGTCTTCTACCTGTTGACCCAACATTTCCTAGAATTTATCATGGAGCTCCTTGTTCGTCATGTTCTCCCAGTCCAGCTCATCCGCTTGTGATCCTGGCATGGTTAGCAGCAAGAGAAACACACAAGAATATGATCCTACAGACTACTAGGAAGTGGCGGTGGTGTTGTGGAAAGTCACAAATCCATCAAGCGAATCTCAAATTCTTACCAGTTCTTACCAAGCAGCAGGTGGTGATCGGCAACCGTTGTAGTCAAAACTCTCAAAACTTGGATAGAGCGATTACCAGGTGGTGTCAATCCCATGACGTAGATATATGTGGAGTTGGTAAGGCTTAATATATGGTAGCAAAAAGGTCAGCAATAATCAATTCAGAGATGCAAAGTTGAATAAACGCTCAACGACGGTACTGTGCTGGCCCTAGGCTAGACCGTGCTAGAGACGCGCGCCTAGAACACTAACAAAATCACGGCGCTGCACGTAAACAAGGGAGGAGCAAACTCTGAAGAAGAAAAAAAATCCTTTTTTCACTTTTTTGCACTTTTTTCCTCTCTTTTTTTGCTCCGCAACAAATTTTTCTCGAAAAAGTCTACAAATGGCCTAAAAATTGCCTAGCCAGATTTATTTTTTTGAATCTGGAACTATTTTTCTTCTACGGGTGGCACAGAAGTTGGGGTGTCCGACTTGGTCACGACTCGTAATATGGCGTGATCTCGAAATCAATAAGAAAGAAGGAAATACTGGACTCGGACTAGGACTGGTGGCACAGATGAATCTGGTGAAACTCGGACTGGTGGCGGAGATGAATCCGCTGAAACTCAGACTGGTGGCGGATATATGTAGGGTGATGGCACATGGACTGGTGGCGAATCTGTGATGGAGACGGACTCGGAGTAGCGTGATGGCGGTGGATATGTGGTATATGGCAGTGTTGATGACGATGGTGGTATATGGCAGCGGTGACGACGATGGTGGTCTATGGCAGCGGTGAGGACGATGGTGGTACATGGCAGCGGTGATGACGATGGTGCAGCGGCGGCGTGACAACTTGTGAAGAGAACTCAAAACTCTAAAGGACTAGACACTAAGACCAGCAACTTGACACGACGATGCAATCGCAAATTCAAGAAAGCAAATACAGAAAAGATTATGTTATGGCTCAGATTGGTTTGGATATGATGAACTAACCCTATTTTTTTTTGGCTTTTTCGTGGACTGTAGGTATGAAGAACATACTCGATCTAAACTATGAAAAACTAGAAAATCTCATGGAGCAACCTAGAAATCTGATACCACTTGATAGAGGCAAAGGTGTCCCGTCTTTCGATGAGATGGTGGCTATCGTTTTCAGTGGAGTAGACTTTGATGATCCGACTATGAACATACGAAGACGTTGCGCCTTAGCGATCGCTAAACCAACTCCGAGAGGTTATTGACCACGCCGGAGCACGATCAACCTGACCAGGAGGGTCTGTTTCCTGCACGCAAACGAAGAACAAGCAAGAAACTGAAATTGCAATATGGATATTACGAATATAAGAGGAAAGCTTTATTAATGAAGGTGGGGTTCTGTGATGTCTTTGTCTGGTCGTAGAACACAAACGAAGTACGCGAAGTTGCAGCTATGGCAAACTTTAATCTAAACAAAACCCAAAGTCTAAACGGTGCCTTAAGGGCTGTATTTGTAGGGGGAAGAGAGGGGATTTCGTCCCCCCTTGGCAAGGTGGGACTAAAACACCTCCTGGGTCGTTTCCCCTACAATACGGACTCTAAAAAATAGCATGTATGTAGTATTTCAAAATTACATGGGCCTGGCCCAAAAATAAGGTGGCGCAGCACCTATATTAAGCTATGGACGAAATTTATGAAAGGGCATGTTGTGTATTTCGTCCATGCACTTGTACGTCATCATGGTGGATCCAAAATGCCGAAAACTCCACCAGAAACTCCGTTCTTGTTCGCCTTGCGCATGCCATCATTTCCATGCTTGATCATATTCCAATGTTCATCCTTCTTATCCATGCTAGGCCCTTCATTTGAAAGAAAAAAAAGTGTATCCAATTTAGGCAGTATCATATTCTCATGAACATTAGAATCGTTACCAAGAAACGAAAGTACCTGGTAATTTAATTGGCGTGCACGAGCTCTAGTAATTGGTCCCATGTATGTAACAGTAGGGGTTGTGGGTGTAACTGTGGTAGTGATGTCCTCATCAGGTTCTTCTACTACAACTTGCATATCACTGATAAAAGAGGAGCTGATAATCCCGTAGCTGATAACTTGTCTAGGTTAGAAAATATTCTTGATGACCCACACCTTTATAAAGAAGGAGTAGATGATATTATTAGGCGTTGTATACCTGAGCAAGAACAGGAACAAATCCTACGGAAATGTCACTCCGAAGCCTATGGAGGACACCGTGCGGGAGATGGAACTGCACATAAGGTACTACAATCTATTTTTTATTGGCCTACTCTTTTCAAGGATGCTCGTAAGTTTGTTTTATCTTGTGATGAATGTCAAAGAATAGGTAAAATTGGTAGACGTCAGGAAATGCCTATGAATTATTCACTTGTTATTGAACCAGTTGATGTTTGGCGCTTTGATTATATGGGACCTTTTCCTTCCTCTAATGGGTATACACATATTTTGGTTGCTGTTGATTATCTCACTAAGTGGGTAGAAGCTATTCCAACTAGCAGTGTTGATCATAACACCTCCATTAAAATGCTTAAAGAAGTTATTTTCCCAAGGTTTGGGGTCCCTAGATACTTAATGACTGATGGTGGTTCACATTTTATTCATGGTGCTTTTCGTAAACTACTTGCTAAATATGATGCCAACCATAGAATTGCATCCCCTTATCACCCTCAATCTAGTGGTCAAGTTGAGTTGAGCAATAGAGAAATAAAGTTAATATTGCAAAAGACTGTCAACAGATCTAGGAAGAATTGGTCTCAGAAACTTGATGATGCACTTTGGGCCTATAGAACAGCTTATAAAAATCCTATGGGTATGTCTCCATATAAAATGGTTTACAGAAAAGCTTGTCATTTTCCTCTTGAGTTAGAACATAAAGCATATTGGGCAATTAAAGAACTCAACTATGACTTCAAACTTGCTGGTGAAAAGAGGTTATTTGATATTAGCTCATTAGATGAATGGAGAACCCAAGCCTATGAAAATGCTAAATTGTTTAAAGAAAAGGTTAAAAGATGGCATGACAAAAGAATCCAAAAGCAGGAATTCAAAGTGGGTGAGTATGTTCTATTGTACGATTCTCGTTTTAGATTTTTTGCAGGAAAACTTCTCTCCAAGTGGGAAGGACCATATATCATTGAAGAAGTTTACCGCTCTGGAGCTATTAAGATCAATAATGCCGAAGGAACTAATCCAAAGGTGGTCAATGGACAAATAATTAAGCATTATATCTCAGGTACACCTATTAATATTGAAACTAACATTATTCAAACCATGACACCGGAGGAGTACATAAAAGAACCTTCCAGAACACTCCAGAAACCTGATAAGGAAGAGGTACGTGATACGGTAAGTAAACCGACTCCAAAATTTCCGCAAAAATATTTCCTGTCAGTTTTGGAATATTAGAAAAAAAAATAAGAAACACCCGAGAAGGCAACCCAGGTGCCCACTAGGCACCATGGCGCGCCTGCCCCACCTGGCGCGCCCTGGTGGGTAGTGGGCCCCTCGGGAACCTTCCTGGCTCTGTTTTCCTATGGTGTACTTGTTTTCCAAGATAATTATTTTTATATATACCCCCGGATGATTTGACCACCGCATCGTGGAAATATCCTCTGTTCTTGTTTCTTGTTGTTTTCTGTCAGATCTAGATCGCCATGGTTTCGCCAAGCTCCTCGAAGGACAAGTTCTACGAGAAGGTCATCAACCCCTACCTACCGGAGGTGATGAAGCACCCTCAAGCCATTGAGATGCGTGAGGGGGTGCTCCACATCCGGGATGTTCAAGGGCCCAAGAAGACGGGAAGCATGGAGGCCAAGCTCGAGGCGGTGGAACAGGAGATCTTCAGGTGCCAAGGGATGGTGGAGCGTGGGCTTAGTGCCAACCACTCCATGATCGCGGAATTCACCCGTGATCACAAGGTCGATGGCCAGTCCATGAAGGATATCGTATTCAACATCAACGGGCAAATCAATTATCTCCAAGGCCAAATATATGATCTCCAAAATAAAAAATTTGAGTATGAAGCAAGATTCAAAGGTATGACTTTAGCTGCAAGTTTCAGGACTCCGGAGACTCGTGCATCTTTTTATGACGGTGAACCTATGCCATGGAAGCCGGAGGACAAGCCTACTACTTCATCATCACCATCATCACCAAAGAAGGAGACTTGAGTACACGGGTATGGGCACTCCCCTTGGCTTGTGCCAAGCTTGGGGGAGGCGCCCTGGTATCGTATCACCATCACTTTTATTATCTTTACCTATCTTAGTTCGATCCTTAGTTATTTTGTGATTTAGTTGAATAAAGGTTTAGTATGATCTATTTTCAAGTGCTAGTTTCGTGATCTATCCATCTATGTAATCGAGTGAGAGTTATATAATAAAGTTTAGTTTGAGTTTTTGCTTCTTTACTTTCATGTTTCAATCAAAATAAAGCAAGTAATAAAAAAGGATCATATGCTAATCTCATGGAAGGTAATGACATTACATAAGGAGTATAAGTAGTAAAATTTATTGAAAGTTGACAAACATAACGTTGGTCAATGATGCAATTCATGAAAGAAGTTAATAAGGGAAGAGAAGATTCACATGCAAATATACGATCTTGGACATCTTCTATGATTGTGAGCCCCCATTAAATATTTTATGTCAAATTGTTGACGTTGCACAAAGAAGACAATGTAATGATTTATGTTTGTTCATATTCACATAGAAGTTATAGTGTCATAGGTCCTCCAACATGTGGTGCTTGCCCAATATCTTTGCTAGCCAAAAATCCGCACCAAGTAGAAATACTACTTGTGCATCCAAAAAACTTAAACCCAATTTCAAGTTGTGAGAGTCCACTATATCTACATATGGATTGAATAAGATCCTTTAAGTAAGTTGTCATTGGTGCATAAGGCAATAAAAATTGCTTCTAAATATGTATGATCTTTTAGTGTAAAGGAAAATAAGCATTGTACGAACTTGTGATGGCAAAGTAATAAAAGCGATGGACTGCATAAGAAAGGTTGCTATCACAACGGGCAATACAACATGACATTCTTTTGCACTAAGAGCTTGTGCATCCAAAAATAAAAAGTGCATGACAACCTCTGCTTCCCTCTGTGAAGGGCCTATCTTTTACTTTTATGTATTTACTTTTTATGCAAGAGTCAATAGTATTCTCCTATATTCCATTTTATTTTTCTCTTTTGCAAGCATCATGTGATGGGGAAAGATCTAGGCACATATACCCGGGAAAGATCTAGGCACATATACCCAGTTGGATATGAGTGATCATGAGTTATTATTGTTGACATCACCCTTGAGGTGAATAAGTTGGGAGGCAAAATTATAAGCCCCTATCTTTCTATGTGTCTGGCTGAAACCTTTTGCTCTATATATATGGTGTGAGTGTTAGCAATCATAGTGACTAAATGATGGTTGAGTATGTGGACTTTCCAAAAAGGCTCCGACACGAGACCCTTCCTGAAAATATGATGAATTGTAATTGCATTGTTGACTGAGAACATAGTTTGTTAGTTTTCAAGAAAGTTTATTCCTCATACTTTGGTGTTGTGATGAATTGTTACTTGCTCATAAGAAGTTTTAAGATAAAGTTTAATGTTGTTATAATAATGATCGTGATGCTAATATGTCCGTATTTTGTTTTTATCAACACCTCTCTCTCTAAACATGTGGACTTGATTATTGATATCGGCTTTCGCTTGAGGACAAGCGAGGTCTAAGCTTGGGGGAGTTGATACATCTATTTTGCATCATGTTTTCCTACTTTATTTATAGTGTTTTTATTCAATATAACACTTTGTGGAGTAATTCTAATGCCTTTTCTCTCATAATATGCAAGGTTTACACAAAGAAGGAGATTACCGGCAATTGGAATTCTGGACCTGAAAAAGCTACATCAGAGATACCTATTCTGCACATCTCCAAATGAGTTGAAATTTTATGGAGATTTATTTTGGAATATATAAAAAAAATATTGGAGAAAATAAAGAGGGGGCCACCCAGGTGCCCACTAGGCACCAGGGCGCGCCTACCTCCCCCCCCCCCCCCCGGGCGCGCCCTGATGGGGAGTGGGCCCCCTAGCCAGCCTCCGGTGCCCATCTTCTGGTATATAAGGTCATTTGCCCTAGAAAAATATGAAGAGAACTTTCGGGATGGAGCGCCGCCGCCTTAAGGCGGAACCTGGGCAGGAGCACTTTTGCTCTCCGGCAGAGCGATTCCGCCGGGGATACTTCCTTCCGGGAGGGGGAAATCGAAGCCATCGTCATCACCAACAACCCTCTCACCTTGGGAGGACCAATCTTCATCAACATCTTCACCAGCACCATCTCATCTCAAAACCCTAGTTCATCTCTTGTGTTCAATCTTTGTATCAAAACCTCAAATTGGTACCTATGGGTGACTAGTAGTGTTGATTACATCTTGTAGTTGATGCTAGTTGGTTTATTTGGTGGAAAATTATATGTTCAGATCCATTATGCTATTTATTACCCCTCTGATCTAGAGCTTGAATATGACTTGTGAGTAGTTGCTTTTGTTCTTGAGGACATGGGAGCAGTCTTGTCATAAGTAATCATGTGAATTTGGTATTTGTTCGATATTTTGATGATGTGTATGTTGTGATTCCCTTAGTGGTGTTATGTGAACGTCGACTATATGACACTTCACCATCTTTGGGCCTAAGGGAATGCATTGTGGAGTAGTTATTAGATGATGGGTTGCTAGAGTGACAGAAGCTTAAACCCTAGTTTATGCGCTATTCCGTAAGGGGCTGATTTGGATCCATATGTTTAATGCTATGGTTAGATTTTACCTTAATTCTTCTTTCGTAGTTGCGAATGCTTGCGAGAGGGGTTAATCATAAGTGGGAGGCTTGTTCAAGTAAGAACAACACACAAGCACCGGTCCACCCACATATCATATTATCAAAGTAGCGAACGTGAATCAAACAAACATGATGAAAGTGACTAGATCAATTTCCCGTGTGTCCTCAAGAATGATTTGCTTAATAAGAGACCGTTCCAGCCTGTCCTTTGCTACAAAAAGGATTGGGCTACCTTGCTGCACTTTTGTTACTGTTACTATTACTAGCTCATTCAAATTATCTTGATATCGAACTATCTGTTACCGACAATCTCAGTGCCTGCAGAAAATACCTTGCTGAAAACCACTTGTCATTTCCTTCTGCTCCTTGTTGGGTTCGACACTCTTACTTATTGAAAGGACTACGATTGATCCCCTATACTTGTGGGTCATCACTTGCGCCCCCGGTAGGGGTCGCGCCCCCGTCTGGCGCGGGGGGGCTCATGACAACCACCTCCGGTGCGGGTGGCATTGCCATGCGCCCCAGATCAGCCTCGGGTGATTCGGGAGCTGGAGGCGCAGGCCCGGTGATGATTCCCACAGTGGTGGCGGCGACCTCTCCCACGGCAGGCACGACATGCTGAGAAGAAGCCGGCGCCTCGCCTCCTTTCTCCACCCTGTCGACCATCGCGGCGGCGGCCACCTCGGGAGGCACCGCCTCAGGGGCCTTGGGAGGTATTGGCCCACTCGGGGAGATCTCATCAGCGCGCCCCTTGTCGAGCGCCTCCTGGCCGTCTGGCACCTCGCTCCTAGTGCGGAACTCGGCCTCCTCGCTCTCCCCCACCAGCTCCGCCGGCGAGCGCGTCGACACAAGGGCGATGCGGCCTTTCGGGGGAAGGGCCTCTCAACCTCGGTCTTCTTCTTCTTTGCCCCCTTCTCCTCGGCGGCCACCTCGGAGTCCCTGCGTGGACTGCTCATAAGGGCCGAAGTGGGCAGGAAGCAAGAATCAAAGAGTAGAGTCGGGGGAACTTACTCGTCCTTGGGGTTCCAGCGACGCCTTTTTCTCCCCCTTATGGAGCCGCTGATGCCGCTACCTCCCTCGCGAAGCACGCCCGAGCTACTGTCCGAGGGTGCGGCGCGGGGCCCGTCGGCATTCACGGGCACGGTACTCTCCTCCGCCCATGCCTCGAGGGGCGTGCCGGCCACCATGGCGCCTTCTCCTCCGCCTTCCGCCTGCGCAGGCTGAGTGGGCATGACGAGGAATGCATCCTTGTCGTCGTCATCATCCTCGCCCAGCCGGGGCCGGCGGCGCGCTGGCGGGGATGATTCCTCGTTGCTCTCAGCACTACTTTCCTCTTCGGAGTGTGTGGTGTTGTTGTCGCCCGAGGCAGATTCCTCCTCCTGGGAATCCTCGCGAAGCTCCTCGAGATATGTTCGGATCGGCCCCCACTGGTCGAATTGGGGCATCGCCACGACAAGCTCAGCCTTGTTGGCCTAGCGGTGCAGGGGGCGTGCGTCGTAGGGCATCTCCTCCGCCTTCCCTGGGAACAAGACCTCCCAAGCTTCGGTTGCCGCTCCAACCGGAAGGCGCCCCTGTGCCAGCCGGATCAGGTCTTCGGATCCGGTAATCTCCCACACCCGGTGCGAACGCCTCTGCAGGGCGCGATGCCGTGGCAGATGAACTCTTTGGCGACCATACCCGCCGTGAGCCTGGCCTCCTGCAGCTCCGCCAGCCTCTCCAAGATCGGCCTAGGGTGGCGCGGCTGAGCTTGTGCTCCCAGCGGGGGGTATTCTCAGCCAGCTCGGTCGGGATCGCCAGGAGAGGGCTGACCTGCGTGGCTTCGACATAGACCCAGCGCGACCTGAAGTTCTCCACCTTCGTCAGGATCTTCATGCCAATGAGGACCTTGTGCACCTCATCGTCGATGTGGAAGGAGGTGCCACCAGAGCGGTGGTTTCACGAGGACAAAACCCGCAAGCTATAAAAGGTCCGGAAAAGTGCCACAGACAGCATCACTCCCAGGAAGGCCTCGCAGAGGTACACAAAGAGGGCAAGGACAAGGACGGCGTTGGGATCAAGGTGGAGTAGACGGATCTCGTAGTGCTCTAGGATGGCCAGGAGGAAATCAGAGAAGGGCGACACTAGCCCAGCAAAGAGGGAGTGTGATAGAGGCGAAGGTGTCCCGATGTTTCGATGAGATGGTGGCTATCGTTTTCTGTGGGAGTCGACCTTGACGATCCGACTACGAACGTGCGAGACGTCGCGCCTTAGCAATCGCTATACCAACTTCCAAGGGTTATTGACCACGCCGGAGCACGATCAACCTGACCACGAGGGTCTGTTTCCTGCGAGCAAACGAAGAACAAGCAAGAAACTGAGATTGCAACCTGGATATTGCGAATATAAGAGGAAAGCTTTATTAATGAAGGTGGGGTTCTGTGACGTCTTGGCCTGGTCGTTGAACACAAACAAAGTACGCGAAGTTGCAGCTATGGCGAACTTTTAATCTAAACAAAACCCAAAGTATAAACGGTGCCCTAAGGGCTGTATATATGGAGGAAGAGGAGGGGATTTCGTGGCCCTTGAAGGAGGGGTCCGAAACCAACCCTATCTCTTGTTTCCCCACACATACGGACTCTAAAAACAGCCTATACTCAAGTATTTCGAAATTACATGGGCCTGGCCCAATAATAAGGTGATGCAGCACCTATAATAGCCTCTGGACGAAATTTATGAAGTGGCATCTTGTATATTTCGTCCAAGGCTTCCTGCACTCATTATGGTGGCTTCAAAGTCCTGAAATCATCACTTGTAACTCCGTTCTTGTTCCCCTTGCGCATGCCATCATCTCTATGCTTGAACTTGCTCCAAGGTTCCTCTTTCTTGTCCAAGCTAGGCCCTTCATTTGTAAGCAAAACAAATGTATCCAATTTAGGCAGCATCATATTCTCATGAACATTAGAATCATTACCAAGAAACGAAAGTACCTGATAATTTAATTGGCGTGCGCGAGCTCTAGTAATTGGTCCAGTATGTATAGCAGCAGGGGCTGTGGGTGTAACAATGGTATTGATGTCCTCATCATCCTCCCCTTCTTGAAATGAAGTCGTCCTCGACGGAAGCTCATCTTCCTCACCCAAATAAGGCTTCAAATCTGCAATGTTAAAAGTGGGACTAACCCCAAAATCTGCAGGCAGCTCAAGTTTATATGCATTATCATTTATTTTCTCTAACACCTTAAAAGGACCATCGGCACGTGGCATTAGCTTTGATTTGTGCAAATCAGGAAATCTATCCTTACGCAAATGTAACCAAACAAGATCTCCAGGTGCAAACACAACATGTTTTCTACCCTTATCTCCAGCAAGTTTATATTTAGCATTCATACGCTCAATGTTCTCCTTAGTTAACTCATGCATTTTTAAGATCAATTCAGCACGTTGTTTAGCATCAAAATTAACCTTCTCCGAAGATGGAAGAGGCAACAAATCAATTGGTGCACGAGAAAGGAAACCATACACAATTTCAAAAGGACACATCTTAGTAGTAGAATGCAATGAACGATTATAAGCAAATTCAATATGAGGCAAGCAATCTTCCCACATTTTCTTGTTATTCTTCAAAACAGCCCTAAGCATAGTAGACAATGTCCTATTGACTACTTCAGTTTGTCCATCAGTTTGGGGGTGACATGTAGTACTAAAAAGCAGTTTAGTCCCCAACTTAGCCCATAAACATCTCCAAAAGTGGCTAAGAAATTTAGTATCACGATCTGAAACAATAGTATTTGGCACACCATGCAAGCGTATAATTTCACGAAAGAACAAATCAGCAACATTAACAGCATCATCACTTTTATGACATGGTATAAGTGTGTCATTTTCGAGAACCTATCCACGACAACAAATATGCTATCCCTCCCCTTCTTTGTTCGAGGTAAACCTAAAACAAAGTCCATAGATATATCCTCCCAAGGAACACTAGGTACAGGCAAAGGCATATATAAACCATGAGGATTGAGTCGTGACTTAGCTTTTTGACATGTAGTGCAGCGAGCAACAAAACGCTCAACATCCCGTCTCATCTTTGGCCAAAAGAAATGTGTAGCAAGTATATCCTCCGTCTTCTTCACGCCAAAGTGTCCCATTAATCCTCCTCCATGCGCCTCCTACAACAACAAAAGACGAACGGAGCTAGCTGGAATGCATAGCTTGTTAGCACGAAAAACAAATCCATCATTAACGACGAACTTGTTCCATGTTCTCCCTTCCTTACAATTTTGCAATACATCTTTAAATTCAGCATCATGCACATATTGATCTTTGATGGTCTCCAAACCAAATATTTTAAAGTCAAGTTGTGAAAGCATCGTATAACGACGAGACAAAGCATCAGCAATAACATTTTCTTTACCCTTCTTGTGTTTAATGACATAAGGGAAAGTCTTAATAAATTCAACCCATTTAGCATGTCTACGGTTCAGTTTTGCTTGACTTTTAATGTGTTTCAAAGATTCATGATCAGAATGTATAACAAATTCTTTGGGCCATAAATAATGTTGCCATGTTTCTAAGGTCCGAACAAGAGCATATAATTCTTTATCATAAGTAGAATAGTTCAGACTAGGCCCACTCATTTTTTCAGAAAAGTATGCAACAGGTTTGCCATCTTGTAATAAAACACCTCCTAATCCAATTCCACTAGCATCACATTCAAGCTCAAAAGTCTTATTAAAATCAGGAAGTTGGAGTAAAGGAGCATGTGTCAACTTATCTTTTAATACCGTGAAAGCTTCTTCCTGTGAGGTACCCCAAACAAAAGGCACATCCTTCTTTGTAAGCTCATTGAGAGGTGCAGCAATGGTGCTGAAATCTCTCACAAAATGCCTATAGAAACCAGCGAGTCCAAGAAAACTCCTCACTTGTGTGACCGTTTTGGGTTACGGCCAACTCTCAATAGATTCAATCTTGGCTTTATCAACTTCAATTCCCTGTGGAGTAACAACATAGCCAAGAAAAGATACTCGGTCGGTGCAAAAGGTGCACTTCCCAAGGTTACCAAACAAACGTGCATCACGTAAAGCAATAAAAACAGCACGTAAATGTTCCAAATGTTCCTCCAAAGATCTGCTATAAATCAATATATCATCAAAGTAAACTACCACAAATCGTCCAATGAAAGCACGTAAAACTTCATTCATTAATCTCATGAAAGTACTAGGTGCATTAGTTAACCCAAAAGGCATGACTAACCATTCATATAAACCAAACTTAGTTTTAAATGCTGTTTTCCATTCATCTCCCAATTTCATACGAATTTGATGGTATCCACTACGCAAATCAACTTTGGAGAATATTGTAGAGCCACTCAATTCATCAAGCATATCATCTAGCCTAGGAATAGGATGACGATAGCGAATAGTAATATTATTAATGCCTCTACAATCAACACACATACGCGATGTACCATCCTTTTTTGGCACTAGTATAATAGGAACAGCACAAGGACTAAGAGATTCGCGTATATAACCTTTGTCGAGCAGCTCCTGTACTTGACGCATAATCTCCTTCGTCTCCTCTAGATTGGTACGGTATGGCGCACGGTTTGGCAGCGAAGCACCGGGAATTAAGTCAATCTGATGCTCAATCCCGCGAATAGGTGGTAATCCCGGTGGCACGTCTTGTGGAAAGACGTCAGCGAACTCCTGCAAAATGTTAGTGACAGCAGGAGGCAAAGAGGAAGGTACGTCCTCGAATGAAAATAATGCCTCTTTGCACACAAAAGCATAGCAAACAGATTTGCTTAAATCTAGCTCATCAATATCAGATTTGGTGGCAAGTAAACACGCACTTTTCAATTTAATTTCAGAAGCAACACTAGATGGTTTATTATTAGGCTTCATTTGTTGCTCAAATTCTTTTGCCACAATCTGATTTTCACTCTTAGTTTTCTCCTGTTTTGCTTTACTAGCTCTATTAATATCATCTTTCAAAATAGAATCAGGAGTCATAGGAAGCAAAGTAATATGTTTATCCTTATGAACAAGAGTATACTGATTGTTTCTACCATGGTGTACAGAATTTTTATCAAATTGCCATGGTCTACCAAGTAATAATGAACATGCTTGCATGGGTACCACATCACAATCAACATAATCAGCATATGTAGAGATACTAAAATGCACACGAACAGTACGTGTTACCTTAACCTTGCCGCTGTTGTTGAACCATTGGATATAGTAAGGATGTGGATGTGGTCTTGTGGTGAGAGATAGCTTCTCCACCATCTCCATGCTAGCCAATTTGTTGCAGCTCCCTCCATCTATGATGACGCGAACAGAACGTTCCTTCACAACTCCCTTTGTATGGAACAAATTATGTCTCTGATTTTGCTCAGTTTGTGTGACCTGCACACTCAAAACACGTTGAGCAACTAAACATTCATACCTGTCAGCATCTTCAGGAGCCATGTATTGCGTCTCATGATCAGAATCATCTTCACCGTGTTCTTCACTTGTAATAAGAGCCAAAGTCTCCTCATCATAGTCACTAGCGGACTCATACTCACCATCCTCAGTAGCAATCATAACACGCGGAGATTGGCATTCTCTCGCATAATGACCTCTTCCCTTACAACGACGACAAATAATATCATGTGTGTGCCCTGTTGATGCCATAGATGAAGAAGAGCTCTAGGCAGGCCCAGAAGGTGTACTCTTGGCAGATGGTGGTGGTGGTGCCTGTTTTCTTGTATCTCGGTTGGAATTGGCGGCTGAAGTCAGTGGTGCTGCAGTAGGACGTGTGGGAGTAGAGGAGGCACGCGGTGTCCATGATGAAGATCGACCTGCAGAAAAATTAGTTCGCGCCAATGCCTGTCGATCCTGCACTTCACGTTCAGCTTTACAAGCAAGATGGAATAAACGAGTGATATTATTATACTCCTTATACTCTAGAATGGTCTGAATCTCTCTATTTAATCCAGCCATAAAACGTGCAAGCATAGCTTCATTCTCCTCAACAATACCACATCTAATCATGCCAGTTTGTAATTCCTGATAATATTCTTCTACAGAATTTTTTCCTTGTCTTAAGCGCTGCAATTTTTGAAGTAATTCACGTTGATAATATGGTGGAACCCAACGAGTACGCATAGCAGTTTTCAAAGCAGCCCACGTAGCTGGAATAGGATATAATCTACAATGTTCATACCACCATACACATGCAAAACTAGTAAAAGCACAAACAGCAGCAGCAGCAACACGTCTCTCCTCGGGATATTGTAAACATGTAAAACGTTGTTCAGTTTCTAACTCCCAAGTAAGATATATATCAGGAACATATCTACCCTCAAATGGTGGAATATTCAATTTCAGTTTAGGAAGATGGTCATGATCTCGTACCTGAGCTGGTAATGCAGCCCTACCATTGCGATTATTGGCATGTGGACGACCTGGTGCTGGTACGTAGTTCTGATTTTGATCAACCTCATCCTCGTAATTGCCCGCATAATCGTCCTCCTCAGTGGCAGCAGGAGCCATAGAAGCATCAACAGTAGGTGCAGCGGCACCAGAAGTTTGACCAGGCTCAAGGGGAACGCGCTGTGCTCGTCCCACTTGATTTGGAAGGCGATGTTGTTGTTGTTGTAGAGGTGCGACAGGTGCAGCCGGCGGTGGTTGTGGAAGACGCGTGAGCAATTCATTAAACTTGTTATCGAGCTTTGTTTCGAACGTCTTCTCAATTCCATCTATCTTCTCCATGGCCTCTTCAAATCTGTTTAGCACATCTTGCACCTGTCCACTCATCATTTGCTGAAATTTATCATGTAGCTGTTTGTTCGTCATGTTCTCCCAATCAGTCTCATCGGCTTGTGATCCTGCCATGGTTAGCAGCAATAGAAACACACAAGAATATGATCCTACAGACTACTAGGAAGTGGTGGTGGTGGTGTATCACAAATCCGTCAAGCGAATCTCAAATGCTTACCAGTTCTTACCCAGCAGCAGGTGGTGATCGGCCACCGTTGTAGTCAAAACTCTCAAAGATTGGACAGCGCGATTGCCAGGTGGTGTCAAACGCATGACGTAGATGCATGTGGAGCTGGGAAGGCTTATGATATGGTAGCAAAAATGTCAGCAATAATCAATTCAGAGATGCAAAGTTGAATAAACGCTCAACGACGGTACTGTGCTGGTCCTAGGCTAGACCGTACTAGAGACGCGAGCCTAGAACACTAACAAAATCACGGCGCGGCACATAAACAAGGGAAGAGCACACTCTAAATTTTTTTTCTTTTTTTTTTGCAAAAAATCACTATAATGGCGAGTGTCTCAAAACTCTTCCCAAGCCAAACTATCAAGATTGGCACGAAATTTTTTTTGACAATTTTTTTTTTTTGGAAATCAGGGCAGCGACGACGAAAAAGTGCGACAAAAAATCACTATGATGGCGAGTATCTCAAAACGCTCCCTGGGACCTAAAAATAGGATAGGGAAAAAAATTGACTGCCAAAATTTTGGCCTAAAAACTGCCCGGGGGTCTCCAGACTTTTTTTTTCTTTTTTTTTTCCGAAACCTACTCAGGCAAGGAAACACGAATCGGAAAATAGATGGGTCTCAAAAACAAACCTAATATGAAAAGAACTCGGATTGGTGGTGGATATATGGTGGTAGAATATGGCAGCGGTGGTGGTATATGGTGCGGCGGCGGCGTGACAAACTGTGACAAAACTCGAAACTCTAAAGGACTAGACGCTAAGACTAGCAACTAGACACGACGATGCAACCGCAAATTCAACAAAGCAAAAACCCTAAAAAGATTATGCAAAGGCTCAGATTGGTTCGGATATGATGAACTAACCCTAATTTTTTTTTTGGCTTTTTCGTGGACTATAGGTATGAAGAACAGACTCGATCTAAACTACGAAAAACTGTAAAATCTCACCGAGCAACCTGGAAATCTGATACCACTTGATAGAGGCGAAGGTGTCCCGATGTTTCGATGAGATGGTGGCTATCGTTTTCTGTGGGAGTCGACCTTGACGATCCGACTACGAACGTGCGAGACGTCGCGCCTTAGCAATCGCTATAACAACTTCCAAGGGTTATTGACCACGCCGGAGCACGATCAACCTGACCACGAGGGTCTGTTTCCTGCGAGCAAACGAAGAACAAGCAAGAAACTGAGATTGCAACCTGGATATTGCGAATATAAGAGGAAAGCTTTATTAATGAAGGTGGGGTTCTATGGCGTCTTGGTCTGGTCATTGAACACAAACGAAGTACGCGAAGTTGCAGCTATGGCGAACTTTTAATCTAAACAAAACCCAAAGTCTAAACGGTGCCCTAAGGGCTGTATATATGGAGGAAGAGGAGGGGATTTCGTGGCCCTTGAAGGAGGGGTCCGAAACCAACCCTATCTCTTGTTTCCCCACACATACGGACTCTAAAAACAGCCTATACTCAAGTATTTCGAAATTACATGGGCCTGGCCCAATAATAAGGTGACGCAGTACCTATAATAGCCTCTGGACGAAATTTATGAAGTGGCATCTTGTATATTTCGTCCAAGGCTTCCTGCACTCATTATGGTGGCTTCAAAGTCCTGAAATCATCACTTGTAACTCCGTTCTTGTTCCCCTTGCGCATGCCATCATCTCTATGCTTGAACTTGCTCCAAGGTTCCTCTTTCTTGTCCAAGCTAGGCCCTTCATTTGTAAGCAAAACAAATGTATCCAATTTAGGCAGCATCATATTCTCATGAACATTAGAATCATTACCAAGAAACGAAAGTACCTGATAATTTAATTGGCGTGCGCGAGCTCTAGTAATTGGTCCAGTATGTATAGCAGCAGGGGCTGTGGGTGTAACAATGGTATTGATGTCCTCATCAGAGTGGAAGAAGATTGGAACCATCGTGGGCCCGAGGTCGCATCGCGGGCGTGAACGTGGCCAGATCTTGGTGGCTCCTCCCTCGTAGTGCTCAATGGCCACCAGGGCGCGAGCTTTGGCCAGTCCACTCTCGTTGGTGATGGTGCAGGGCAGCAGGGCCGGACCGAGCTCCCCCGTCGGAGCACTCTTGCTGGACGAAGCCTTGGCGGTCGCGGGTTTCTTGCCGGGGGCCATGGCGGCGGAGAAAGATTGGAAGTTGGAGGAGGAAGAAATAGAGGAGCTGCTCGCGCGCAAGAAGGGGACGAGATGGAGACGGGGAAGCAATGACTTTATCGCCATGACGGCGGTTACCGAGGCATCGTAGGGAGTGGGGGTGTCCCACACCGTAAAAGCCGCCACGCGTCGCCTCTGGGCCCGGCAAATCAATGAGCCCCGCGCTGTTTCGTCCCTAACGGGCGGAGCGTGCACTTTGCGGGCCCGGGGGCTACTGTCGGCCCAGTGGGAACCGGGTACCACGGCCCGTCAGCCTTCGGCCCAGGAGCCGACACTTGGGCTAGCCCACGAAAGATGGCCTTGCCACAGCCGCTCCAGAGGGAGCCGCCTCGCGAGGTCTAGCCTCGCGAGGCCCCTCGCCACCAGGCTGAGCCTCGCCAAGGCCGTCAAGTACCAGGTTGCCTCGCGAGGCTCCCCTCGCGAGGGCTGCCTCACGAAGCGGGTCTTACGGTGCCAGCCGCGGGGCTCCGAGTCCATCACATGGATGACGTCCTGCTGTCAGGATAAGGATGGCACGGCGTGACCAAGACCAGTTTCCATTCTGGTGATAGGGGAGCAAGAGCGTCTGCCTCCCCCAAAGCAAGTCCCAAAGCCTTCATCTTTGGTGTAAGGAGATCATGACGGATCGGCGAACCAGGGCAGAGGTCATCGCCGAGCCCACGAGTGTGTCAGGATGGCAACTTTGGCAGGCGAAGACCACCTTTAGTTAGGATAAGCCTGGGCGCCTGTCCTCCTTTGAATTTCCGCTCTGTGGCCACCCTTTCCCGCTCATATTTTGGGGGAAGAGGACCGAGGCACTACAAAAGGGGCAGGGCCGCTTCCATGTAAGGGGATCGAGCCATTCTCTCCCCCACACCTCGTGTACCTTGAGCTCCAAGCGCTCCATTACAGAGCAATCCAACACAACCAGGAGTAGAGTATTACACGGCATGGTGGTCCGGACCTGGGTAGCTCGTGCATCACTGCCGTGTCTGGTGTGAGTGAGTGTGCTCGTCGTGATCTCGCCGTAGTCCTCGTCGGGTCATAGGTTGCCAAGCAAAGCCCCCCAGAGTTCGAACCCTAGTTCTTGGAGAGTTTCTTGGACGCAGATCCCAGACTCCGACAATGACCTATGATCAAATGTTCTCATTTGTCTCCTAAGTCATTATAGTCATATATAGATGACTATGTCATCGCCCATTGTTCGATAGTTGCTAGTGTTGATTGTGCATGTTTGATACATATTTTATTTGCTATCTTATTGTGTGAGCATGTTGCTATGCATATTTCTCATTCGAGGACATCCATTTGTAGTTTGATTGATTTGGTTTTATTGGCCTAGTGGATGTACAAGAATGCCTAAGCACCTTCTCTAGCTATCTATATCATCTTGTCTCAAATTCTCTTCATGCTATATCACAAAATTTGAACAAGCTCATTTTCGGACCCTCCAGGTGAGGAGCACTCGGAGTCACCGATCTGATTAGGGCTGACTTCCAAAACCCTCTAAGTGTCTTTTCAGACAAACCAATTCACTCAAACTCAGCTCCACCGAAAGCACTTAGACTGATCCTTATTTCAATCTCGGTACGCCCGACTTGAAAAACTCCGTTTCACCGAAGCTCACTGTCTTTGGCAATTATGCATCTCGGTGAGACCGATTCATTTTGATCGGTACTACCAATAGCACATGGGTATATATATGTCCACGGACCATACGTTGAAAATTTGTTCAAACGTTACGCCCCCGCACCCCATTGTTGTCATCGCCCTGGTCTCCGGATCGTCGCCCTCGTCTCCAGCGTGCCCTCGCCATTGGATTCGGCCGTCGTCAATGGAAATCACCTCTGCCGTTGCCGTCGTAGGGGATCTCCACCAAGTTAGGGTGAGATTCGCTCCCTCCCGTGCTTCCATATTCCGGTTCAATGCACAGTTGGCTAGTCTAGATCTTGCCACGGACTGATATTCTTTATCCACTGCAATTCCTAGTGATAACTCGATTTTGGATTTTAGGTTTAGGGTTTTAGAGTTTTCATTTTGGATCGACTGATTTGAGGCAACCCGACATCACCGATTTGGCCACGGGCATTGCACACAGTACAATTTCAGTGAAACCGAGTGGTACTAGGTCGGTGTCACCGAATTGGCTTCAGTAGCAACATGTGCGCTTTAGTGAAACCAGAGTTTGTCTCGGTCAGACTGGAAGTACAAACCCTAGTTCTAGTTGCTACCTCGGTGATACCGGAAATTTCAACACGGCCACTCCGAAATGCTCTCTATAAAAAACCTAAGACTGAAGTTTGAATTCGAATAATTTCAAAAACAAGCTGCATTTTGTGATACTCATCCACTCTGCCTTGCCTGATCTATTCAAAGGGTCAGTGTCAGCATGTCTGAGGCCAGCGATAGTTAGAATAATTCCAAAGAGGCCAGTTTTGACCTAGATGCATGCACTAGTGCTGAAGAGAGCTACCATGAGGGAGAGAGGACCTCTCCAAGCTTGCCTAAGGCAGCTACCAGAACAAGGAAGAAGAGGAACTCAGATGATGATGATGAGGACTTCCATGTTGAGGAAGTGACCTCTAAGAAGAAGAAAGTTGTTCTAACTAAAAAGTATGACACTGATGCAAGCACAAGGCCAGCTGCAAGTAAATCTATATATGGCCAAGGTTGCAAGAAATAAGAGAGTGAGGAAACAAACAGCTCATGTGGTGTACAAACCTACTTCCATGAGGATAGATGATGATGAGCCAGAAACCGCTGAGCCCCCTCCTCCTAAGAAATAGAATCTTATGGCTGACGCAATGCCTAAGAAGGCTGCAACCAAATCCAAATCTGTTGCCCCCCCCCCCCCCCCCCCCCCCAAGCCTAGGACTACCAGGAACATATCTGCTGCAAAAAAAAGAAGACAAGGTCCTAGTGCCGTAGAGAGAAGCTCATGATGAAGCCCCAGTGCTAATGAAGCTTAGAGCCAGACTGCCAGAACACAATGGTATTCATCCTATGGCAGAGAACATGAAGGAGAGGAAGGACAAAGGTTTGAGGAAATGGAGAGAGTCAGACCCCTACCCCATCAGAAGGATAACTGTTGTGGACTAACATTTCTACACCACAGAACAACAGCACTTCTATGAGACTGTGCTCCTTGACAAGAAGCTCGTATTAAGTGACATGAGGTGGCTGGACTGGAAGTACATTGACAAGCACGAGGATCATTTCCCCCATGTTCATGAGGACTTCAGGACAGTTGGTATTGATGAGTTCATTGGGAAGAAGTTGACTGCATGGAACGATGAGATGATCATGCAATTTTACTCGACATCTCACTTCTATCCCAATGGAAGAATAGTCTGGATGACCGAAGGAGTCAGGTACCAGTCCAGTGTACTTGAGTGGGCCACAATGTTGGGTGTGCATGAGGCTGATGAGAATGATATCGATGTACTAGAGTTGAGACACTTATTTTGGGACAGAGGGAGTGTATGCTAAGCCAAAGATGGACCACGATTCTATGGCTAACATGTACACTGAGATTCCTGAGAAGTACAAGGACTCTCATAAGCTTGGCTCAGTTTATCCCTTGTTGGCAGGTCTTGCTACCTCCAACACCATCATGAGGCATACATTGATGCCCAATTCAGGCGATGAGAAGATGATCCGAGGTCACTTCATCAATATGCTACATCACATTGACCAACATGAAAAGTTCAAAGTCATGGATCTTATAGTGGAAACCGTCAAGAGGGCAGCTGATGACCAGAAGAGATCTTGTGTTTTTGCCCCGCACATTCAAATGCTCATTAACTCGAAGGGTGCAAACAAGTCTTTTCTGCTGGATCGTGAGCATTTGCCGCTACGGCCGGAGTTCGAGGATAACACGGTAACGACGGATCCATCCCATCCTACCTCAGCCGCAGCATAGGCAGACGCAGAGGCTGCAAGAACTACAGGTCCTAGTGCTTCCTCAGCTCCAGTGCTCAAAACCAAGACTGACCAGATGCTTTGTCTCATTCAAGCTACTCGGAGGATCGAGCAGAGTTTGGCCAACCTCGCAGAGAACCAGAAGAGTCTTGAGAGGATTGTTGAGACAAAATTTCATGATCTGGATGTCAAGGTTACAGAGGTTCGGACTACTGTTGAGAGCCTGAAGCGTGAGGTGGATGAAGCCAAGGCACAGTCTTCCAGTGATGATGAGGAGCACCCACGCGAAGGCATTCCCATGACCACTCAGTTCCAGAGGATGCCCAAATCAGCTGCAGTACCAGTCACTTCCAGAGCTACAATTTCAGCTCCAGCTGTTGCACCATCGGTTGCCCCCTCAGTGTCTCCTGCTGTCTCCACTCCTCCAGCTCAGTAGACATCGTCAGAGCGCTTCGCGGATGCACTTCTCTCGACTCCGACGTATACGCACACTGGCGCTGCAAGTCAGGGGACTTCACCACCAGGAGCTGCCGGAGATCAAGCCTAGACGTTTAGCTCTATACTTTTTCGAACTTTTTGGTACTTGTTGCCAAAGGGGGAGAATTAGTATAGATCATTAGGCTTCGAGAGAGTGCTTTGCTTTTATCGTTTGGTTTCTTTGAGAGATTCTTGCTACTTTGAGTTACTTTTGCTTGATGCATGTATGAGACTACTTCATTGTGTGCTTGATCATACTGTACTTGGATGCTATGCTTGTTTGAATATCCATTCATATGCTCTTTGTATGATCTTTCATTTCTTTGATTGGTGACGAGTGCGTATTACCTTGCAATTCTATCATTTTGAGTGCTCCACCAAGATGTATGTGACATGGAAGAGTAACCCATGATCCTAATTGATTGTGCATTTGCATTCAAACGCAAATTTTTAATAATGCACAAATTTAGGGGGAGCTCTTGCTTATCACATACTTCTCAAAGCGACGATGTATTTCATTCATTATATCTTTTGTCGAAACTTTGATCTATATGTTGTCATCAATTACCAAAAAGGGGAAGATTGAAAGTGCAACTAATACCCGGGTGGTTTTGGTAATTAATAACAACATATAAGTCATTGATCTAATGCACATTGATGATAGATTTCAGAGAAGATGAATGATTGGCATGGCAAAGACTTGGATATGGACCCCTCAAAATACAAAGGATAAAGATTGGCAAAGCTTCAAGACTCTACATTTTTGGTTAAGTGATCCAAGATCACATTGAGTCCATAGGAAAGCCAATACTATTAAAAGGGAATGAGGTTTTAATCATGACTCAATTGCTTAAGTGCTTAGTGATATTCCTCCAAAACCCTCAACTACTTCACCACTTCACTCCCATCCAAAACCCTAATATCCATCTCGGCCCACCGAAACATTCCCATCCGGACCCACCAAGATGATCCCATACACTACCATATGCCAAACCCTAATACTTCGGTGCAACTGAAATGGATCTCGGTCTCACCGCGATGGCCTGACCAAGTTTCTGTGATGAAGTTGCTTCATTTCGGAATCACCAAGATGAACTGATCGGAATTTCCGAAACGAGGTCTTGCCCTAGCCATCGCACTTCGGTCCCACCGAGTTGGTATGATCAGTCTCACCGAAAAGCCTAACGGTCAAGTCTTCTGCACTAGTCGGTGTCACCGAGTTGGGTCAAAGGCTTGTAACGGTTTGTTTTGGTGCTGCCTATTTACACCCCTCCACCACCACCTACTCTCTAAGAGAGCCATCAGAACGAAACACAACTTCCACTACCCATTTTCTGATAAGAGAACCACCTACTCATGTGTTGAGATCAAGAGATTCAAATCCAACCATTTGAACCTTGATTTCTAGCCTCCCCCAAGTTGCTTTCCATTCAATCCCCTATCCTACCAAAGCCAAATTTGTGAGAGAGTGTTTGAGTGTTAGGGAGACTATCATTTGAAGCACAAGAGCAAGGAGTTCATCATCAACAACACCATCTATTACCTTTTAGAGAGTGGTGTCTCCTAGATTGGTTAGGTGTCACTTGGGAGTCTCCAAGATTATGGAGTTGAACCAAGGAGTTTGTAAGGGCAAGGAGATCACCTACTTCGTGAAGATCTACCCGAGTGAGACTAGTCCTTCATGGACGTAAGCCATGATGGAATAGGCAACGTTGCTTCCTCGTGGACCCTTCGTGGGTGGAGCCCTCTGTGGACTCGCACAATTGTTACCCTCCGTGGGTTGAAGTCTCCATCAACATGGACGTACGATAGCACCACCTATCGGAACCACGCAAAAAATCATCCTGTCTTCATTGCGTTTGAAATCTCCAATCCCTCCTTTACATTCATATGCAAAGTCTTTATTTGCCGTTGCACAACTCTTAGACTTGCATGTGTAGGTGTATTTGACTTGGTAGAATTGCTAAAACATGCCTACAACTAAAATTAGGAAAAGGATATCTTGTATTTGGTCAAGTAGTCTAATCACCCCCCCCCCCCCCTTCTAGACATACTTTCGATCATACATTCACTTATGTATGCCATGGTTTGTTGTCGTCAGGATTTATCATATGCATTGAGTGTTGTCAGTAGATACATGGCTAATCCTAAAAAAGATCATTGGAAAGCAGTTCAGTGGATTTTTAGATACCTACCAGGTACTTCTAATGCTTATTTACAGTTTGGAAAAACTAGAGATGGACTTGTTGGTTTTGTTGATTCTGATTTTGCTGGTGATTTGGATAAGATAAGATCACTCATAGGTAATGTTTTCACCATTGGTGGTTGTGTTGTGAGTTGGAGACCAACTTTGCAGTCTATTATGGATTGTTCCACTACTGATTCCAAGTATATGGCTATTTCTGACGCATGCAAAAAGCTATCTGGTTGAGAGGTTTATATGCTGAGTTTTGTGAGGATTCATCTTGCCCTGCCATATTTTCTGATAGTCAAAGTGCCATGTCTTACAAAGAGTCAAATGTATCATGAGAGAACAAAGATTTCACTATATTCGAGACGTTATTGCTGAAGGCGATTTGAAGGTATGCAAGATAAGTACCCATAATCCTGCAGATTTGATGACAAAGCCAGTTCCTACCAATAAGTTTGAGCTTTGCTCAGGCTTAGTTGGTATTCCTCACTAGTCATATGGACTTTGACACACAAGGTGTTTATGCTAATTTGGATGGAATTATTTACTTTCTTCAACTACTGGAGGGAATTTGGCTCAGGGTGGAGATTGTTAAATTGTGATCCAAATTCTACCGTGTTGGACTAGACGTAGTACAAACGGTGTGGGGCGTTGCATTGAAGTCGACGCGTATGAGTCCTCCAAGGACTCTTATGTACTGCCCTCATATATATACCCCATCTAGTCGCATCTAAAGACGGTCTATTGTCTCGTGCTTGTAATACTCCTACATCATAGTGAAATGCGCCTTCGCGCGTCCGTGGTTTTTTTTTGCAAGGGTTTTCCACGTTAAATCAGTGTCTCTCGTGTCTCGTTTGATTCTCGTTTTATCTAACAGTGAACACACCACCGCGAAGAGACGAAGCCGCATACGATGAACGGTGAGCTCGAAAGCGGCGCCTTCAGGAAGGGTACGACATTAGAGTGCCACCACTGCCCGATCTGAGGATCAGGGTTTCCCCAGGAGCAACACGACGGGCATTGAGGGTCGTCGCGACGCCTTCAAGAAGGGCACGAACATCGCCACCGCCGGCCCGCCTGACGGCAGAACAGATTTTCATGCCGGCCCACACACATCGCCTCCGGCATAGGTACGAACGCCCCACCACCGCCACCGAACGTCACACCCCGGCCGCCACGCCGCCGGACAACCATGACCACCGGGCAGCACCTGAGCAACGAGCTCCACCCACGAGACCCGCGCTCGCACCACCAGAGCCGGCGCCCTTGCATCCAAGACCACCCCAACCCCCTCAATATGGTCCACTGACGCTGTCGCGGGGAAAGCGAGCCCTTTTGGTAAGTACGGGGCCCTGCCAGCTAGAGAAGGACAGGGGGAGGCCACCGGCAGCTGTCGGCCACGCTGCAACCGTTGTGCCATTTCTCGAACCAGGGCCAGGTCAACGTTGCCACCCTGGCAACAATAGGACCGGGAGGCACCCCTGCTAACTCCCCGGAGCGCCCCTGCCACCAAGGCCAGCCAAAGATGAGAAGCGCAGAACAGTCACGCTCCACCCGCCGGACGCACCTCCAACCACAGCTTCAAGCGCCCCAAAGATCCGAAGGGGTGGCCGAACCTCCGCCACTACACCGCCACCCCGACCAACCAAGGAGGCCCCGGTCAAGGCGGCCGACCGCAGCCCAAGCCGCCCATGGCCCGCGCCGCTGCGAAGCCGGATCTAGCCGATACAACCACCATCCCCAACCTCCAGCACCCACCACCACCCACCTCCACCAGCCAGGAAGGCCATGGCAGAGGTGGCCGCCCGCTGCCTGGCCCTAGATCTGGCAGGACCGTGTGGCCACGCCGCCGCGGTCCAAGCGACCCAGGCGCACCGCACTACCTGGCCACCCGCCGCGAGGAGGCAGAGCGGCTCGGCACCGCCTCCACCCGCCACGCCGCCCAGCCCCAGTGCCACGCTCCGACCCGGGGAGCCGGCCCGCGCCTACCAAGCGGGAGGACTCGGAGGGCCTGCCGCCGCCGACGGCCCGGCCACACCCTAGGGCGGCGGCAAGGGACGGGAAGGAAGGGCGAGGAGCTAAGGACGGCGCCGATTTAGGGTCTACCCCAGCCGCCTCGCGGGAGCGGCGCGCCGGGGAGGAGGGGAGGGGAGGGGTCAGCAGTCCCACTCAATTTGAGAGGTAAAGGAATTTACAATGACATCGATATCATGAAGAATATATAGAAAAGGTATGGAGCTTGTGTACTAAGCTTAATGGGCAGCATCAGTTCCTTTGCAATAGTAACAATATGACTATTTTATACTGTGCTAAATAAACTCAACAAACTTTAGGAACCAGGATCTCTCCATTCTACCTTAGAATAACAAGCTCCATAGAATTTGTACCAGATATCCACAAAGACCGCAAGTATGAAGAAAATGAAGCATGGCAGAAGAAATAATAACTTGAAATTTGGGATTCAGAGTCCATCTCCATCATATGTTGCCCATCTTTCAATGATAACCTGAAACTCGTTATCCCTTTTCCTGACCTGCGATGTGACAAGGCATCAACTAATGCTTTACAACATTTACCTTAAGTTCTTACATGGACAGAAGTGCTAGAGATACAAAAGTTTTGCTTCACTAAAGAATGGTCCTCTGAACTAAATAATCATCTACTCCCTCCGTTCCTAATTATAAATCCTTTTAGAGATTCCAATATAGACTACATACGGAGCAAAATGAGTGAATCTACACTCTAAACTATGTCTATATACATCTGTATGTAGTTCATATTGAAATCTCTAGAAAGACTTATATTTAGGAACGGAGGGAGTAGATAATTTCACTAATCTACCTATAGACTCAACATTAGAACACTCTAGCTCGAAATTGCAAATTGTACAACGGTATAAAAGTCACACTTCAAAAAAAAATCACAGGAAAAGCAAACTTGAAAACTGTCAGTCTTCTGCCGTGCCATGAAATTTATCACATCAACAAAACTGCACAGGCATGTTAATAGATATTACCTCAACTAGTGGCTTCTTGCCATGAAGTAGCATATCGACACTCCTCTCAGTCTGCACAAGAAAAGAATACCACATCAAATTGAGTACATTTATTCTTGAAAAATATATTAGTGGATTTCATTCAGGTAGTTCCTAAGTTTTAAGATTTTCCTTAGTTGCTACTCCCTCCGTCCCAAAATTCTTGTCTTAGATTTGTCTAGATAAATACGGAAGTATTAGACAAATCTAAGACAAGAATTTTGGGACGGAGGGAGTAGAAAATAAGAACAGCAATGGAGTAACAATCAGTGATAGAAATTCAGCAAGGATCATTTGTAATACCTTCAAGCCACACAAATGAAGATATAGTAATGCAACTTTATACTACAAACTTGAAGGCTTTGTTGTTGTTGAAGGTATTACAAATGATCAATATGATACAGACTAAAGATAGAACTGCTGAAGCAAAACCATGAATTGGGATATGTATGACCGCCATGGAATTTGGTGCTCTTGTACTCCCCATTAATTCTTACTCTTCCAAAAGAATCCCACTAACACATACATCATGATCTTAAAGTTACGAGATATATTATAGTTTATCAACATGCAAGTCTGATACTTGTACATGGTTTCCTCTACAGTTCTAGACACAGCACTGCATTCTATGTTGCACAAAACTGAAAAGGCATATATTCATGTTCTTTGACCATTTAAAATAAACAGGAAATATGCATACCCGATGAGTGACCCAATAGTGTCGCTCCCTCATCTCAATAAGAAAAGGAAATGTTGGAGGGGCCTTCCGCTCCAGTATACTTTTTTGAGTACGTCGTGCACGCGCTTCCTCATCGCCAAGAGTGACAGTTTCTATCCCTCCAATCTGATTTTTCACCAAATAACAATTAGTATATTCATTTGAAGGTGGATGAAAACCTCTTCCTTCTTTAAAATATTTGAACTTTGCACCTAAATAGCATGGCTGTAAGAAGTTTTAGTAGGACGATGGCATGACGTTATCTTCACTATCCATCTTCGACCAATAATGTTGGACAAATATCTGGGTTAAGTATAAGCTATCATACCTAAAGATAGAAGAAGGTGAACTACTTATGAGAGAAGAAGCTCAAGTTTGGCATTTCTGATACCATGTGAAATTTGTGCAATAAAAGGGCGTGGTGTGTATCTAAGCAAAGTTACGAGGATAATAATGCAACTTTATGAGAATAATGGCATACCAAGTCAGATAAAACTGGATTCTTTATGATGTTTGCAAGCCTTTCTCCATGGGCAGTACCAATAAGCATTACACCCCTTTCTGCAATTGACCGACAGGCTTGCGCCTCTGCCTCAGTTCCAATCTCGTCTACAATGACCACCTCAGGCATATGGTTTTCAACTGCTTCAATCATCACTCTATGTTGCATTGATGGTTCAGGTACTTGCATTCTTCTTGCACCACCAATTGCAGCATGAGGAATGTCCCCATCCCCACCAATCTCATTACTTGTATCTACAATTACCTGCCCTACACATCAATGGACCCATAGAATGTGTTAGGAATTATATATAAGGAAACAGAACCATAATAGAAAAGTTACAAGATTGTAACATTGTTTAATATACCACCCTTTTCTGGAACTCGTCTGCTAAAACACGTGCAATCTCACGCATAACAGTAGTCTTGCCAACCCCAGGTCTGTCCAAACAAAAGAACTGTTAGTAAAAAATCAAACTGAATTGGAATACAATGCTGAATTAAATTGTTCCAGAGCTCCGAAAGATTATGGACGCACAACATCAGACATCAATAAAATACGTGCTATGTAGAGTATAGCATAGCACTAGAACATATATGAAACTATAGAGTTTGTATCAGAATAGCTAATCTGAAACAATATTGATTCCATAATTTTATTTAATCTAACCAAAGATTCAAGGATCCATATGCTCTGAACAAAATGGTTTTCAAAGTTTAAAGAAACCACATCCTGCTTTACTAGAACATCTTGGCTCTACAATTTGAGAGATTACTTAATAATGATAATGATATGAATTTAGTCCCGGAGCATTCTGGAACCTTTGTACTAAATTACTGTAGTTTCTTGAAATACTGAAAGCTCTGCCATTCCAAAACTATCATAGTATCTGTTCTGAGAATAGGTGAACTTTTGAACTTTTAAGAAAATAAATAAAGTGAACACGTAGAGCCCCAGGGGCCAATACTTGGCTAACCACAGTTATTGTGGTTGCCAAAGTCACACGCCACACTAGAGGCCAACGTTGGCTAAAATATTAGCCTGTGACAGGTGGGACAAGAGGATATATAAGTGGGGCATATGCCATAGCTGTATTTATAACCAAATACTTGCCATGAAAAAGTCAAACCTGGCGCAAAAAAGTGTGGTAAAACATGGCAACAACCTAAGCATGCCCCTATGAAAGTTTTGTATCTGAGGACACAATCTTTTTTTTTTTTGGAAGCCTAAAAAAACACGATTGTATCTGAGGACACAATCGTGATCTTCCTCGTATCTCATATAGCAGATTACATGAGATCTACACAAGGAAATAATCACCAATTAAAATCCTAACCATAATGGCCTGATTTCACTAATTACGGCAGACACTAGGTATGGAAAGGGGCAACAGACACTAATCACAGGTATTCTGTTTGCCTAACACCCAAGGCTTCTATTAATCTGACATTACTTGTAGATAAAAACCATTTGCCTCTTCGTTAAGGAAACCATTTGAATAAAATGTATTTTAATGTTGTAATCCTGTTAGCATCTCCATGAACAGAGAAATAATGGAACATGGAACACTTACAAACTTGTTTTACATCTTCAAATTGATAAAAAAATCCAAATTGTTGATGCATAGAGAACGCATACCTTCCCAAAAACAGAATGCTCTCTTTGTAGTTTAAAAGATCACGGACCATATCAACATGCCCATTGACGGCACGGCCAACTCGACAGGTCAAACCAACAACCATTCCTTTTCTACTCCTTATGGCAGATATTCTATGCAATGTACCTTCAATTCCTGCACGGTTGTCACCTCCAAATTCTCCAACAGCTCTCTGAGCTTCCTCCAACTCTAGCTGTGAAATCTGTCAAATTAACAAGGTAAATCAAAAGAACAGGAAATGTTTGTTGCGAACACATGTACTCTGCTTAGGATGGCAGTTTTGCCCATGGGTATGGGTACCCTATCACAAAACAGCAGACATGGACGAGACTTTGGAAGATTTTGAACACATGGGTATTGGTATCCATACCCACAAAATATGTGGGTAGGGCATGGGTATGAAATTGTACCCATGGGTAACCCAATGGATACCCAGAATAAAAAAATGAAAATTGCTCCTATGACATGTAGGGTCAACATCCAACTCCTATAGCCCAATCCCAAATCCCTTATTCCCTAAACCAGCCATAGCTCATAGGCCCGCAACCACCAGCTCACCAGTCCTCCTATGTCCTTTGTGACTCCTCAAAACAACGAGATCTCGACTCATCGCCACCAAACTCTTGTCCAACTCTCGATCCAGCGATTCCAGGTTCCCATCGCTGCCTCCCACTATGCTGGGCTTCCACCAATCGTTGCTCTTACTCCCTTGCCGCCTCCAAGAGGCCACCCACCAGAGGAGGTTGTGTAGGTGCTAGAATGCTCTCCCATCATCACTTTAATTTTAGATTCATTTCTCTACTTTCTCAAAATGTAAATATTACATATTATACCCACTAGATACCCATTGGGTATAGGATACCCGATGGGTATGGGCATGGGTTTCAGTTTTATGCTCATGGGTATTGAAGTGGGTGGGTACAGAAAGTTTCTGCAGGTATGGGTTTGGGCAGAAGGGGGTTGTACCCGCCCATACCCTACCCATTGCCATCTCTCTGCTAGCAAGTAGATGATTTGGCCTAGTTGCCTTGCATCGAATTTAATAAAATTATGGGTAGAGTAATTACTAATACATAATTCCGACACAATCGATATGAGAATAAAACCAACCACACTGTGATGAAAGAATATGTGTGACTCTATTGTAATTCTTTTATTTCATGGTATGGTTTCATTTAATAATATTGTTAACACAAGTATAAAAACAGGAATCAAACATAATATTGTAAAATTGGAATTATCCTACTGTTTTTTTAAGAATTAACTTACAGTTGCATACCTCGTTATCCCGTAGATACTGGCCACCAGAATTACCAAGGAAACGTGCCTCGGGTCGTCTCCCCAAATCTAGAATAACCTAATTCACTACTCATCAGTTGCGATAGTTTATGCTAATTAAATTATTTCAAAGGAATATTCAAATATGATAGTCTCAAGAGTGGTTGACGCAGACAGTGGTAGAGACAAGTTCAGCTTCTTACCTCCAACAGCTGGTCTCTTCTAGGTTCATCCTGCAGATTATCTCGTAAATCCCTAGGTAGAATCTGAAAAGGATCGATTCATATCTCATATGTTACCCAGTTTATACACAACTAGACAAAATATGCACCAATTTAAGCGTCAGGTTTAAATCTAAAAGATTGTGGCGTCGTCTTAAAATACCTTCAAAGATCAAATTGTTCCTTTGGTTTCTATGCCGAAAAGTCATCCTTACTAAGGACAATCTGATTAAACATATGTGGCAAGGGGGACAAGCAACGTAGCTTCTTTCATAAATAGGATACCATCCGATATCTCTTTTCCGATTGTTGTCTGGCTCGTATTGCATGGTGAGCTGTGTATTTAGCCTTTAATAGCCTTTAATATCACCCCATTTTGTACCTACAGACAACGAAGCTTTTTCCCTCCACGCCCCAGGCCATGGCCCAGGTAGCCAGGGGGTCTGGCTATGCCCCTGGCGGCGGCGGTAGGGGAGCGGGGTGCTGGAACCCAATCCAGGCGGATACAAACCCAGACCTCGCCCGCAAAGACGCATTGGAGCAGCAGGTGCCCGATCGTCTCATCAGACTGGCAGCATAGGGGTAACAGCCCGGTGTGGTAATCCTTGCCTAGCCAATCTGTCCGACATCCAGCAACAATCGCGCAACACCAGCCAAACGAAGAACTTGAACTTTAGGGGTGCCCAAGGCTGCCATACCAGGTATTCCCAACCACAACAAGTACGGCCCGCGAACATGGCCAGGTACACTGTTTTGGTAGAGACTGGGGGCAATAAAAGCTTCCATTATCAGGAAATAAAAAGTCCATTGTGGATGTGGTAACTGGTAAACGACTTTGCAGCATAGAATTGTGTTAGGGTCCAGCTAGTAGATTCACTCAATCGCCATGATTCTAGCTACAAGTCATGAATTACAAGTGGATCTCAAGGAAGAAGAAGGGATCAGAGAGCCGAGGAGGAAGAACTCGAACTACAGAGAAGTCGCTAGCCAACCAAGCCGAGCCAGGCCGAAGCCTCCCGCCCAAGCCAACTCCTTCTGTGGCCTCCTTCTCTTTATATATAGCCTTGCTTCCTTTGCCTTCTGGGCTGGGCCCTGCCATATGACAACGGCCCACCTTGTCAAGGGAAAGGGTCGCTGACATTCCCTCCCCCATAAGATTCGACTTGCCCTCAAGTCGATGTTTGAGTAGCGCCGCCAAGATCCATGATGTTGACACATCATACTGGACCCAGTTGTCCCAATGAGTAGCGCCACCTGGGTCCCATGGAGTCTGCAAGGCACACCGAACCCATTCTGCAGTTTCATCCTCAAGTCGATATTGTGTCGACCCTCCCAGATCCCATGTCACTTGAAGTGTATCAAAACCACCCTTCCAACAAGCATCATTTACACTGTCCAGATTGTCTCGCCACCAAGCTGAAACAGAGCAAACTCTCTGACAACAGAAAACCCACGACTGATCCATTGCCTCCTTGGAGCTGAACAAAGCAACAAACTCAGCTTGCCATATCTGCAAATGTGCTATAGTGGCACTAGGAGAAAAGCCCACATCTCTGCACCGTGTCGTGTAGTGCTCAACAATATATGCCTCCCCTGTAGGAAACTTGGACCAAACAGCAACACGAACAATGCTATAGCAGATGCCAATTAAGTTGGCTGGAAGTATTTCCTCACCCATGCTGGGAAGCAATAATATCTTGAAAGTCTCACCAGCAATTTTCCACTGTACTTGTTCTCTGATATATGGAACCTCTCCATGAGTGTTAAACAGAATTCCATGTTTGAACAACCAAGCAACCCTCCGATGCACCAGCGCAAAAGCAGATATCATATGACAACAATCAGGCCAATAGACAGTGGAATTCCATGTCAGCATACCTTGACCCAAGTACCTACAGGATATTACCAGCAAGAAAGGCGGCACTGAATTTGTAATTAACGGCTGGACAAACAGGTTGTCACCAGCAGGATAGTTTAAGTGCAAAGACCATGCAATTTTCCATTGGACTGGTGCAAGCCAAGACTGATGAATTTGTCCAATCGTCGGCAACATGGGGCTCACACGTGGCATTGAATAATCCCTAGAGTTCATCCCTTCTGAACATAAGTCCACAATCTGAATCATTGTGAAGTGTGGCCAGACTATCAAAACAGTCAGGCTAAATTGATTAATCCAAGCTTTCAGTTTGACAAGGTACCATCTCTTAGTGCCATCAGCTACTACTCCAGAATAAGAAGACTGCTCACTGTCCGGCTCCCAAAAATAGGGAGACGTCTTCTCACCATGCCAATTAAGTGCTTGTACCAATTTCTGATGTTTGTTGCGCTTCATGTTGTCAAGAAGGAAACATGCCCATGTAGTCATGAAGCTTGTATAGCACGCGTACCCAACAGCAACCTGACCAACCCCTGAATTAGCAGTTTCAGAATCAGAGCACTCCCCCTTAACTGGCCATGCAATCGCCCATTGAAAATTTTCAAAGCCCGGTAAACTGAGGCATGAGCTAACCCAATCTTGCAAGAAACCACCAATCATCAGGAAGGCACTTGATTGACCCAACATGTCGCAATGGTTCGAGCTTCTGAAGAATGTGCATGGAAAGTTGGATACATCAACCGTACACATAGAATAGGGCTCCCAAGCAATCTTCCAATTCATCAGGTGAAAAAATCGAAACACCAGTAGTACCTCACAGCCATTATAGAAGTCAGAGGCACAAGCTTGTAAAAGGTTGCAGCTCATCAACTCAAGACCAGAGCATTGGGCCATGATTTTCAGATATATGTTCGCGAACTTAACATGCCTCTGAAATAATGTGCACCAAATCTCAGCTGCCGAACACTCACACTTGAATCGCATTGAGATATTGTCGATAGCAGAACAATCATAGCCGAGTGACCAAGCAATTTCCCATTGAACTTTTTTTTTTTTTCGAATTATTTCCCATTGAACTTGTTCTGAAACCGAGAATGAAACATCTCCAGGAGTGTAAAACAAAATTTTATACTGCAATATTGCATCACTGAATGGCCAGGGGATCCTCCATTGCAGCCATGGAGGCAAGGAAAAAGTTCCATAAGTTTCAGGTGTTTTTGCTGGTGGTAGGCAAGGAAAAAGAATTCCCACTGGTTCAGATTGCAAAGCATCTCTAGTTGATTGTACTCTTGTGCAACAGAATGGTCCTGGTAAGAAGAGCATCAAGATTAATTTTGCCGATTGACCAAGTAACTTACACCAGTGAATGACAAGTCCACTCCCTCCAATATCTGTAGCAGGTTGAGAGGTTGGCCAGAACACTTATGAATTATGCATGACCACAAGAGTTGATAATCGTGATACAACTACAGCCACATTGTCTATTTTTCCAAAATCCTGTTGGGCAACACTACAAAGCAGGCAAGAATCAGTCATGAGTGGTAGCTTTTGTAGTTGGCAGAGCAGGCTATCTTGTCTCCTTGTTCCACAAGGAAATGTTCTGGGTTGCTCACAAGTATGGTCATGAGGTTTTGATAGAGAAATCATAACAAGGACTTCAGGTGCCTCTGTAGCAGGTCCGCCATGGTTTGCAGCTTCTTGTGAGATCCGGAGTGAGGCATTATAACCATTCGAGGGTCTAGATTTTCCATCAGTTTCCTGTGACAAGTTCCTCACAATCGACGAGGAATTAGTAGCATCTCTACTTCTTGATACAGAACTTGGCCATGCACTTGGTGTGCCAATTGAGACCTTAGGGAATTTACTCAATGTAGCCTTCTGGATGTATGACAACTCAAATTCCATCTTTGCAGCTTCTGGGATAGTAACTGACCTTATTGTCACAATGGTGTTATTCTCAGGCATGGCCAGCGCGTCGTCGATGGGACTGGGGCCCAGTACCAAGCACCTGGTGGGAACCAAGATGTCCAGGCCGACGTCAAACAATACGGGCACTTCTGCATCTGTCTCAGTACCAGAACACCCAGTCGAGCAGATGGCGGCCAGTGCAAGGATGCCAATTACATCAACATCGAGGGCCTTGTCACTCACATCAAGCTCCAGAATGACGTTGTTGCTTGTTGAGGATGCAGAGGGTGCTGTGGACAAGGTGGAATTGGACGGTGGTGCGCTGATGGCACCCCTGGACGACTCGAGGTGGAGATCGTCCACTGCCGCTGATGCTGCTGCCCATGCGGCCACTGGCAAGTTGCTGCCGAAGGCGACATCGTGGCCAGGGCTGGGGAATGCCCGAAGCAGGGGCGAAGAGGACTCCAGGCACGCCGGATCAGTTGGCATCACGTCCGCCATGAGAAGGGTCGCCATGTCGACCTGGATGGCACCATCGACAAGGCAGGACTCCGAGGTCGAACAGCTGGAGGGCGACGAAGCAGTGACGTCGATCTCTGGGGCGATCTGGACGTCGTCGCTGGAGATGGCCACCTCACCGTGGCGCTCGGCCGCGGCCAAGGCTGCAGCCCACTCCCGTGTACGGCGTGTCGTCGTAGAAGTATGGCGGCGCCATCCCGTCGTCATCCGGCATGGTGATGATGGTGTAGATCGGTGGTACTAGGTTGACGACGAGGAAGCAGCACCCCTCGTAGAGAGCTTGGCCGTCGAGAGCAGCACGGCCCTGACAGCCTTCCAACGTGAGCTGAACTGGACATAGGCCTCCACGCCATACATCCCGTCAACCACCCTCTCGAATGCTCATAATACATACTGAGCACCAGAGCGAAGGAACACTTGGTGAAACACCTCCATTGTCACTGGCTGGAGCACGTTGTTCATCCTGACATGAAGTACACCTTGAGGACATGAAATTTTGTGTTGAGGCATTGCGTCAAACAGGTTGCAGACGGTGGTGGAGAAGAAATTTTGGGGCTAGGATCTATGGCTCTGATACCAAATGTTAGGGTCCAGCTAGTAGATTCACTCAATCGCCATGATTCTAGCTACAAGTCATGAATTACAAGTGGATCTCAAGGAAGAAGAAGGGATCAGAGAGCAGAGGAGGAAGAACTCGAACTACAGAGAAGTCGCTAGCCGACCAAGCCGAGCCAGGCTGAAGCCTCTCGTCCAAGCCAACTCCTTCTGTGGCCTCCTTCTCTTTATATATAGCCTTGCTTCCTTTGCCTTCTGGGCTGGGCCCTGCCATATGACAACGGCCCACCTTGTCAAGGGAAAGGGTCGCTGACAAATTGTGATGGACATAAGATCATGTTTTGTATAAAAACAGGTTCGGCGCGTAGCAGTCAGGGGCAGACCTACAGTCAACCTAGAAGGGTCCACAGAGCACCGGAGTGCACCTTCTAATTTCCTCTTGACATGGCCTATGTTTACATGCATGTGACATGTGATGTTCAAGCTCATCGATGCACATCCCTATGATGGTGCACCCCTGTCACCTTTGCTCTAGGCCCACCCCGAGAGCAGTAACATTACTCTTAAAGATAGCACTTATCCTAGCCCTTTTAGGCATGGTCTTGTCCCAATGCTCAGGTAGCATAATATCTGCAACTGGAAGTCATCCTCCACTGTTCAGAAATTTCCTCAAACTAAAGCAGATTCTTTTAATTATACAGACAATTGAAACAAACCAAGCAGCATAAAAGATTTGAAACATCAGTAACATAGCTCTTAAATAACTGATAGAGGCCCAATTTGTTACAATTTTTAGGCAGGGTCCCGATTTATTACTACTGCTAGACCTCTACCGACACTTCATAACCGTGTATTGGTCGTTGCCACAGTCCTTCAAGAATTTTGATGTTTGTTTGAGCTTGTGCTTCTAGGAGCATAGAAGCACCAAAAGCTAAACCTCCAACCCAAACAAAGAGGGCCTTAATTATTTCAGTGGAATAGAGGAAATTAACGAGCAGGTTAAAAGGGGTAAAGAATCGAAAGAGAAATGGACCTGCAGAAGCTCAGAGAGGTCGTCCTCAATGACGACGAAGCCCCCGCCGGCGACAGCCTCCGGGGCGCAGCGGGCGGTTCCGGCCCAGGCTCTGTGCGGCCGCCTGACGGGTGGCGGGGGTATGAGACTTGGGGTGGGTAGGAAGAAGATGAGGATTCTAGTGGGAGACGGGGTCATGTTGTACAAACAACGGGTAACCGGAGAGCGCCGGCAGCGGCGGCGGTGACTGAGGCGAGGAAGGTGCGGTGTTCCTTACTTCGGCCGGATAATGGAGGCTTCGCGCGGTTTCTTTACGTACTAATAAAGCGCCCATTGCTTATGCCTCCTGTACGTCGTCAGCGTTTTTGCATAAAAGTCCCTATAGTTTTTCGTATTCAACCCGCACACCTTTTTTAAGTGAAAAAAATGTTTCGTTCAGCAACTTTGCAAATAAATCCCTACACTTTACGGTATTCAACCGCGGCCCAGAACGGGCTCTCCTCTCTTCCCTCGCCTCCCGATCCCAGCCATCAGGAGGGGCCCCACCCCGCGCGACGCTCGATCCGGTGCCGCGTCGGCCGACGCCGGCGAGCGCATGTCAGGACCCAAGTCAAGTTATCTGAAGATCAGCACTCTGCAAACAAAGATTCAGTTAGTTCAAATCCCTTCTGGCTGGCGGGAAGCGCCAGGAACCGCCCATCGTCGATCGCACGGCCAGGGGGTCGTCGTACCGCTTCACCAATTATGAAGGCCCGACGCGCATCCGATCGTCGTCGTGCGGCCGTGATCGTCTCAGCTGTCGCTGTACCCTTTCCGGCAAAAGACCACAGCGACTCTTCTTTATGTTTTCCTTTTCTCTTCATTTTACTCCACTTTGTAAGGCTATAAAGCCAGGAGATGGGATCGAGGGAAGGTATCTTGTTGTTTTAGGGTTTCCCCCTTGCCGCCGCCAGTGTTCCTGGCCGGCTAGTGTCTCTGTAACGAGCAAGAACTCGCTAAACTTTCCTCTGAATTCAAGTAAAACCGGCTAGTTCAGTCTCCAATTTCTGAATCCTGTTCTTCAGACCACCTGGGTCTGACAAGTGGTAATAAGAGCTCGATTACATCTCCTCGGCGGCGCGAGATCTGGTGCCGAAGTGGAGTTGGAGGAGCCGTAAAATCCTCCACTTCTCACCGGACAATTTTGGCGGCGGTGTGGCCTACGGCGGCGTTGGCGGCGGCGAATAGCTCGGTACAGGTTTGGTGATGGGTTGTGGTTGCTGAAACACACCGTTTCAACAGTAAAATCCCACCTCCCACCCAGATCCGGTGTACTTTCGGCGGCGCGGCGAGGGCGGCGGTGCAGGCGGCGGCAGGATCTACGGCCAAGGTCAGGTTGCAGCAATTGCTGTAGTAAAATTCCTCCCTTCGCCTGACGATCTTCAGCAGTGAGGTTACTTGGCTCCTTGCCAGTTCTAAAAACCCTCTCTGCAATACTCCTTCTTCAAGATGACTGGCCCATCGGACTCGTCCTCGACCAACAATCTGGAGCTGCAGTCCTTACAGCTCGATGTCCAAACCCTGCAGAAAAATAGAGAGCAAGACAGACTGGACTTTGAAGATTTCAAAGATCACATGCAGAACAATTTTCAGTCCATGCAGAAACCTTGGGGGAACTACAGGGCACACTTAATCAATGTTCAAGAAATTGTTAACTGGTAGCTGCTCGTTCGGTTTAGGAGTAGTGATTAATCGGCGAATCAGCCTATTAACTAGATTAATCGGTCGACCATTAATCGGTAGATTGAATAGAAACTTGCCAACATATATCTAGATTTTTTATGTATTATACCATATTCTCATGCTCCCAGCTATGTAGTATACCAAAACATGCTACCATACACATATGAAAAGTACAGAGAGGAGGTAAATTTATTAATCCTAGCTATTAAGGAGCGGGATGGGGCTGGAAGGGCTTACGGGCCTAAAATTTGGGACTTGTTTGCCCACCGGTTAATGGGCAAGTAGGGATTAATCGGCATGACAACTGGTTAATCGGTCTAACTGGCCAATTAATCGGCCTGACAAGTTAACGCGATGAATAGGTGTTATTTGATTAGGCCATGCTATGAGTAGCGATTAACTAGTCTGTTAACTGATTAATCGGGTGAATTCTTGAACAGTGCACTTAATAACTTCATTTCTGGTTTTCCCAAGCCAAGAGAAACCCCACCCAATCCCCAAGAAGTACCACAGGGCAGTGGACAAAATCATACACCGCAAGGTCCTGTGCATAGGCCAACCGATGGCCTCCAAACCCCTCCTATTGCAGGCTCTATAACCTTGGTGGACAAGCACATTGGAAAGGAACTCAATTTGGATGGCAGCAACAAAATCCCTTACAGACACCCCCACTTTGCTGATAACAAACATCCTCCTACTAATGCAAGAGCAACTACTGCAATTCCTCAAGCAGGGAATGTTCAGCAAATCATTCAGATAGATCAAGAGCAAGGTAAGGAGCAGGCTCAACAGCAAGCTGGACGAGTGGGCAATGTCCAGAAAGACCAAGTCCAAGACAACAGAAGACCTTTGACTCTGGTAAAACCTGCTAAGTATAACATACCTGAATTTGATGGCAGTGGAACTGACTCCTGGATTCAGACCATTGAGATGTATTTTGAGGCTGCTAGAACCCCACTTGAACAAAAAACTAAAATTGTTGTAACTTATTTAAAGGGACCAGCAATAGAGTGGTGGAGAGGAACAGGAATTACAGCTAATACATTACCTTGGTACAGGTTTTGTAGGCTTATTGGGGACAGGTTTTTAGAAACATCAGTTTGTGACAATGTCAGAACCTTCCATGCCCTCAACCAGACTGGCTCTGTCAATGAGTATGTGCTCAAATTTGAGCAGTCTATGAATTTGCTCAGAAGGGACAACCCTGCATTACCTGCAGACTACTACAAAGCAAGCTTCATTGCTGGTCTGAGTGATACCATCCAACATTATGTCCAATGTCATGAACCAGCAGACTTACAAAAAGCTATTTGGCTGGCCAGAAGAATGGAACAAGCCCAGCCTATCAAGAAAACACCAGTGCCATATATTAATCAGCCAGTTAGGAGGCAGGTTCAATTTGATCCAGGAAAACCCCCTCCTAACAACACAGCTATTGTCATTCAACAAGCTAGAAAGAAAAGAATTTGCTACAAGTGCAAAGAACCATGGTTTCTTGGCCACAAGAAAGTTTGTAAGCTTGCAAATCAAATGCACATACAAGCTTTACAAGACACCTGCCCTGATGATGCAAAATTGGTCTACTACACTATTGATGATACTGAAGCTCCCCCACCTACTGACCTGGAGGATCCCCCTTTGCAAATCTCTATGCATGCCCTCATGGGAGTCACTTCCTCCAAACTGAGCTTCACTGTCACAGTAATGCTGGGGAACAAACCTGCTACTGCCCTCATTGACAGTGGCAGCACTGCAACTTTTGTCACACCTGCAATGGCATAACTTGCTCATTGTGCTCTCACTCCAACCAAGAAAAAAAAGTGCTGGTTGCAAATGGAGCAACACTATGGATTGAATTCATTGCTCTCTAGTGCCCTTTTGTTGTGCAAGGAACTGAATTTTCACATGATTTCAGAGTACTACAGCTGCAAGGTTATGATGTGATACTAGGAGCTGATTGGATGAAAATTGTTAGTCCTGTCCAATTAGATTTTGAGGAAATGGAAGTCCAAGTAACACTGAAATCAGGAGAAAAGAGAATTTTCCAAGATGAGAGTCTCCCTAGTGAACCAGTCCAGGAAATGGACAGCATGGAGAACCTCTCTGAAGACAATATCTGTGGGGCTGTGCTACTGTTAAACATAATTGCTCTGACAGAACATACTGACGCAATTGTTCTACCTCCTGTCCAAGAACTTCTGGGTCAATACAAGGATATATTTGGCACTCCTACTGATTTACCTCCTTAGAGAACTGTAGACCATGCAATTCCTTTTGAACTTGATGCAAAGGTGATTAACCAAAGGCCTTATAGATTACCTTATCACCAAAAGGAAGTTGTGGAAAATATCATTCAAGAAATTATTAAAACCAAAGTGATCAGAGACAGTACAAGTTCTTACTCCTCCCCTTCCATTTTAGTGAAAAAGAAAGATCTATCATGGAGACTTTGCAATGATTTCAGAAAGGTCAATGCTCAAACAATCAAAAATAAGTACCCCATCCCTGTTATGGAGGACTTGTTGGATGAACTTCATGGAGCAACTGTTTTCACTAAATTAGATCTTAGAAGTGGGTACCACTAGATCAAAATGAAGGAAGAGGTAATTGAGAAAACTGCTTTTAGCACTCACTCTGGACACTATGAATACTTGGTCATGCCTTTTGGTTTAACCAATGCTCCTGCAACTTTCCAAAAGCTCATGAATACTATCTTGGCCAAGTACCTCAGAAAATCTGTCCTAGTATTCTTCGATGACATATTGGTGTTTAGTAAAAATATGAAAGAGCACATAATTCATTTGCAGCAAGTGTTTGAAACACTTAAGGAACATCAGCTGTACCTTAAGGCCAGCAAATGAGTCTTTGCCCAGCCTCAGGTGGAATACTTGGGCCATGTTATCAGGGCTGATGGAGTGGCAACTGACCCAGTAAAAATTCAGGCAGTAATCCAATGGCCAGAACCTGAAAATGTCACTCAGCCGAGGAGCTTCTTAGGTCTGACTGGTTATTACAGAAGGTTTGTGGAAAACTATGGTCTCATTTGCAGGCCACTGTATAATTCCCTTAAGAAGGACAGTTTCACTTGGGGGCAAGAACAAGTACAGGCTTTTAATATCCTTAAGAACAAAATTGTGATGCCACCGGCTTAATCGTGCACTATCATACACTCAAATGCACACGATCAAGCCTAAGGACTCACTTGAAGATATCACAACACACCTCTAAAACATAAATAAAGGCATACAAGCATTATATTACAAGACAGGGCCTCGAGGGCTCGAATACATAAGCTTGATGTCAACAAGCATCAGCGGAAGCATTAGATATCTGAGTACAGATATAAAAGAGAAATAGATAGGCCTCTAAAAGGCGAGGCAAAAGAAAACACTACGATCGAAAAGGCGCAGGCCTCCTGCCTGGGACCCTCCAAACCTACTCCTGGTCGTCTGCCAACTCGTAGAAGTAGCCATCATCGGGGTAGTAGAAGTGTTCGTCGACAGGGCCAGCTGGCTCCGGGGCTTCGTCATCTGGTCGCATCAAACGAATATGGGGGAAAAGAGGAAGCAAAGCAACCGTGAGTACTCATCCGAAGTACTCAGCAAGCAAGGATCTACACTACATATGCATCATTATCAAAGAAAGGTTGTATATGTGGACTGGGCTGCAGAAATGCCAGAATAGAGAGGGGGCCTAGTCCTATCGAAGACTAGCATCTTCAACGGTCTTGCAGCATTAGAAGAGTGTAGAATAGTACAGTATAAAGTAGTGGTAGCAATAAGTATCAACCTCGGCCAGAGATCCTTTCTCGACTCCCTGCGAGAAAGCAATCCCAGAGCCATACTATTCATTTCTCCTCACAAGTATCCAGTTCTAGTTGTATCGATTGGGATACAACTCTGAGCGTCCGTTACCGAGGATCCGGCTATGCATAGATTAGTTCTTCCCTGCAGGGGTGCACCAACTTACCCACCATGCTCGCTTAACTCCGGCCGGACACACTTTTTTGGGTCATGCCCGGCCTTGGCCAAACGACACGCCGTAGTCCTACCTAGGCTCAGCAGAGAGGTCCCCGTCGGCCTATATCCTAAGCGCTCAGGGGTCTTGGGCCATCGCCCTGTGCACTCTGGGTCGTTCGCACACGGTGAAGCCAGGCACCACCTCAGTCCTGGATGGCGTCGGTCCGTCCGTGCCACTATGCTGAACTGGACATCTGACAAAGCTTTTGGAAGAAACGTACGACGCAGAGTGCCCATACTTATTCCCGCGTGATGGTTAGTGCTATCGGGCCAAAGGCCCACTCGGATCAAATATCCAAATCGTTAGTGTATTGGGGTTGTGTGGTAACGAGCAGAGACTCACGATCGATGTGACCCCGTCGCCCCGTCTCGAGGACTTGCGGCAAGGGCTAAGAATGCCCGGCCACGCCTCGTATTTATCTCATGGGCACCCTCCAGGTCAACCCGTCTCCACATCACTCGCCACTTAGGCTCACACGGGTACCCCTGAGGGTCGACCCGCCTTTCCAAGTAACAGTTGTAAAGTCCAAGTATCCGTGTGTCCATAACATCAGGGGAATCCGACGTATCACCCTCGTTGGATTCCTACTCGGTGTAACCACCAAGGTGAACTCGGAGGAATCACCCTCGATGGGTTCACACTTGAGGTGTTGCACGACAGCGTCGTTATCGGGAGTGGTGAAGGAGGAATCACCCTCGATGACCACGACCAAATAGCTACTCTACAGAGTTAACATCAGAAGTGCTATACGAGGTATCACCCTCGGCACTCGATAGTAACGCTGCAGTGTTGTACAACTAAGGGGGTGACGTGCGGTGCCGGGGCCTGGTTGTCGATCACGTTGATCGAGTCTTCTGATAATCCAGCAGGGCAACTGGGACAAAGTGGGGTCTCTAGTGGGTCTCTATCCAGCCTATACTAAGTAGTTTAGGATAAGCAGGTAGGTAACAATAGCAGGTTACAAAATCAGGCTATGCATCCGAAATAGGATAAATAGTAGCAGCAGCAATTTCTAATGCAAGCATAAGAGAGAAAGAATAGGCGATATCGGAATGTTCAAAAAGGGGGGTGCTTGCCTAGAAGCTCTGCGGCAAAGGCCTGGTCTTCAGGGGCGTAGTCGATCTCCGGAGCTGCGTCGGTCTCAGGGACTACGTCGGTACCGGGATACCGGGATCTATTGAGAGAGAAGAGGAGGAGGAAACAAATAAATACACAGCAAACATATGCAACACAGAGCATGCTATGCTAACGTGCAGTGCAGGTTTGCCTAAAGACATGTCTAAATCATTTTAGTTATTTTAGGATTGAAGTTGGAATTATTAACCAATGTATATGCACTATTCATCTACCGGAAACAGCCACAAAGTTGCGGGTTCACCTCCGTAGAGGATCCCATCATGGAAACAGACGGCACGATCAGATTCATTTCATTTTTCTGATCAACTTTCATGTATAAAGTTTTTCCATCTGAGCTACGGTTTAATTTCTACGAATTTTCGAAGTTTTAGCAATTTCCTGAAATCATTTAAATTAACAGAAACTGATTATTGCATCAGCAGTGATGTCAGCATTGCATCAGCAGTCAGCTGACCTGCTGACTGGTCAAACTGACAGGTGGGGCCCACCTGTCAGCCTCTGTGGGACTAACAATGAATTAACTTAAACTAACAGAACTAATTAGTGGGGTGGGCCCTAGGTGTCAGTGTCTATACTAATTAACAGAATTAGTTTAAAACCTAATTAGTCTAATTAAGTGCAGGGGGCCCACTAGTCAGTGACAGACGTGAACAGTGACCCGCGTTGACCGTGGTCAACACGGTCAAACGAGCGCTGGGGGCCCATTGGCAGTGACCTGGGATGGACCCCACAAGGCGCCAGCTCAGTGGAGCCGCCGGAGTCACGCCGGCGAGCGCATCCGCGGCGCAGAGCGCCGGAGCAGCTCGGAAATGCGCCACAGACCACCAAATCGGTCGCGGACGGGCACGTTCGACGGCGTGTGAAGTGTCGCGTCCAGCCGGAGTGATTGTGAGGCCGGAGGTGGACGGTGGTGACGGCGGCGACCAAAACTGCGGCGGCCGGAGTTCGGTCGTGATCAGGTTCAGGGCTAGAGCTCGTGCGGAAGCAAAGTAGCTATCTAGCGAAGATCTACGCGGCACGGCGAAGCTTGTGGACACGCTCGCTCGACCGCTGGGTCACTGGAGCCACGCCGGCGACGAGCTCGCGCGGCGGCGGTTCAGCCATGAAGAAGAACGATGATTGCGAGCGCGGGGAGAGAGGAGAAAGAGAGGGGTTCGGTGCAGCAGCTTACGGTGCGGCTCACAGTGGCCCAGGTTTAGGAGCGCAGCGGGTCGTCGGAGTCGGCGACGGACGGAGCGGAGGAGATCCGGCGATCCACGGTGGTGGCCGGCTCGATCCGGGCGATGCAGTGGCCTCCGGCTCGGACGTGAGGCCGGGGAAGAGGGATAAGATGTCGACGGTGCTGGTGGACAGGTCAGGAGGATGGGACGGCTCCGGTGGCCACGGTGACGACGGAGGACGGCGGCGGGCGCGCTCGGGTCAGAGAGAGGGGAGTGAGCGAGCGAGGAAGAGAGAAGTGGGGAAATGGCGAGGCGTCCAGAGGGAGTGGATGGGGGCTCGGCCTTATCCTCCCCTGCGTTGGTGGCGTCGCCGTGTCGCCGTTTCGCCGGAGCGCGTCGGCGCGGCCACGGGCACGGCGACACGCAAGGAGAGAGAGCGGGAGGAGCGAGAAAAGGGGGCCCAGTGGGCTGGCTAGTGCATTGTGCACTTAGGCCCAGTTGCACAGTGATGCTTCAGGCCTTTTCCATTATTATTTTTACTGTGTTGTTTTAACAGCAGGTTTTTGCATTATTTTGAGCTACCAAATGCCTCTGTAAAAATGTGAAACTTGGTCACAAAAATACAGTGGAATATTTTGTTGTGCCACAAAAGTTTGGGCAGGTTTTGAATCCATTTGAATTTTTCAAAAATGAATAGGGCATTAATAGTGCTGTTTTGGCACTGTTTTAAATGCTTAGGCCCATTTTGTAGTTGATGGTGATGTTGTTTTCCTTAATAACATTTTTTTTGGATTATTTACTAAATGGTGAACATTTTTCTATCAACTTCAATTTGCACTTAGAATTTGAATTGAATTCAGAGAAGGAATTTGAAATGAGATATTATCCCAACATGATTATCATTGCAAATCACAGTAGCTTAGCATAATCATGATGGATTACTGTAGCACCATTACATAGGGGTGTTACAATTCTCCTCCTCGAAAAGAAATTCATGTCCCGAGAATTCAGGAGGTAGAAGGAAAGAGGTCAGGGTATTCCGTTTGAAGATGATCCTCGCGTTCCCAAGTGGCTTCATCTTCTGTATGATTTGACCACTGCACTTTCAGGAACTTGGTCGTCTTCTGACGGGTTCGACGTTCAGATTCATCGAGGATGCGGATCGGATGCTCCTTATAAGAAAGATCATCTTGCAATTCGAGCAACTCATGATCCACTGCTCGGTGTGGAGATTCCTTGAAGCAACGACAAAGTTGCGACACATGGAAGACGTCGTGGATATGAGAGAATTGCGGCGGCAACTCCAATTTATATGCCACCTGACCATGTCTTGCAACAATGCGGAAAGGACCAATGTAGCGTGGAGCTAACTTGCCCTTGATTCCAAAGCGGTGAGTGCCCTTCAAAGGAGTGACACGAAGATAAGCTTGATCACCAGGTTGATAAGTCAAACCCCATCGTTTGCGATCATAGTTGCTCTTCTGGCGGTCCTGAGCCGCCTTCAGATTTTCTCGAACGATACGGACTTGCTCTTCGGTGTGTTGAATAATATCCGGACCCACGAGCGGTCGTTCCCCAGTTTCTGACCAGTTCAGAGGGGTTCGACACTTACGTCCATAAAGCACTTCGAAGGGGGCCATTTTCAAGCTGGCTTGATAGCTGTTGTTATATGAGAACTCGGCGTAAGGGAGAGATTCTTCCCACTTCTTGCCGAAGGAAATAACACAAGCCCGAAGAATGTCTTCAAGCACTTTATTCACTCACTCAACTTGGCCTTGGGATTGGGGATGATAAGCTGAACTCCAGGTAATATGAGTTCCCATAGCTTCTTGGAAACTTTCCTAGAACTTAGAGGTGAAAAGGCCGCCACGGTCCGAACTGATCTCCTTCGGAATGCCGTGGAGTGATACAATTCTGGAGATATATAACTCTGCTAATTGACTAGCAGTGATAGTCTCCTTGACAGGCAGAAAGTGTGCAACTTTAGAAAGTTGGTCAATGACGACAAGAATAGCATCGTGACCCTTCTGTGACTTGGGAAGGCCAGTAATGAAATCCATTTGAACTTTATCCCATTTCCACAAAGGAATAGGAAGTGGTTGCAGAATTCTAGCAGGCTTCCGATGTTCTGCTTTAACGCGACGACAAACATCACATTCAGCAACATATCGAGCAATGTCCTGCTTCATTTTAGACCACCAGTACCTTTGTCGGAGATCACGATACATCTTGGTGCTACTCGGATGAATAGACAATGGTGTGTCATGTGCCTCCTTCATGACCTTGTCAGTCATAAGCTCAAAGCAAGGTACGACAATGCGGTCTCTGAAATACAAGGTTCCATCTTCAGACAGCGAGAAATCCCTGTACTTTTCAAGGTGAAGATCTTTCTTCATCAGATCAACTTTAGCATCTTTAGCTTGCGCACTCTTAACAGCCTTCTCAAGGTCTGGTTCAACAACCAAGGTATTTAGGTATCCTTGAGAAACTATCTCGAGATTTAGCTTTCGAAGCTATTCATACAGGAGTGGTTGCTGTAGCTGGACTTCAAGTTCACAGCAGTAGGATTTACGGCTCAAAGCATCAGCCATTACATTAGCCTTGCCAGGGGTATAAGAAATACCCAAATCATAGTCCGTAATGGACTCCATCCATCTTTGCTGACGAAGGTTCAGAGATGGCTGAGTGAACAAGTACTTCAGACTTTTATGATCCGTATAGATCTCGCAACGATTACCGAGGAGGTAATGTCGCCACAACTTCAATGCATAGATGACAGCAGCTAGTTCTAGATCATGTACTGGATAGTTCTCTTCATGCGGACGCAACTGTCGAGAACCATAAGCAATCACTTTACACTCTTGCATTAGGACACATCCTAATCCTTCACGGGATGCGTCATAATAAATTACGAAGTCTTTGCGAGAATCTGGAGGAGCAAGTACTGGGGCAGATGTTAGCTTGTCTTTGAGTGTTTGAAAACCTTCCTGACATTTTTCTGTCCACTCAAACTTAACGCCCTTGTGAAGCAGATCAGTCAAAGGCTTAGCAATCTTTGAGAAATTCTCGACAAAACAACGGCAATAGCTTGCAAGGCCGAGAAAACTTCTAACTTGCTTGACATTCTTCGGTGGAGTCCATTCAAGAATAGCCTGAACTTGTTCCGGGTTAACAGCTATGCCATCCTTGGAAATTACATGTCCAAGGTAGGTTACTTCAGAAAGCCAGAACTCACATTTGGAATACTTGGCATACAGTTGGTGTTCTCTAAGCTTTTCCAGAACAAGGCGAAGATGTTCAACATGTTCTTCCTTATTCTTCGAATATACCAGAATATCATCCAGATATACCACGATGAACTTGTCGAGGTAATCCATGAATATATAATTCATCAGGCGGGAGAACGTAGCTGGGGCATTAGTCAAGCCGAAAGACATGACAGTGTACTCATAAGAGCCATAACGAGTAACAAAGGCAGTCTTCGGAATATCCGCTTCGTGGACACGGATCTGATGATAACCCAACCTCAAGTCGAGTTTAGCGAACACTGATGATCCAGCAAATTGATCATACAGATCATTGATCCGAGGAAGTGGATACTTGTTCTGAATTGTTGCTTGGTTGATTGGTCGATAATCTTGAACCAACCGATTCATACCATCTTTCTTTTTGACAAAGAGAGAAGGTGGTCCCCAAGCAAAGGAACTTGGACGGATAAAGCCTTTGCGGAGTGATTTGTTGATTTCCTCCTTAAGCTCAAGGAGTTCATGCAGCGGCATCTTGTATGGCCGCTTGGCAATAGGAGTAGTGCCCGGCTTCAAGTCTATGATGAATTCAACAGCTCTAGCAGGGGGTATTCCTGGAAGTTCTTCTAGAAAGACATCTTGAAAATCACGAACAACTGGAACGTTCTCGATGCCTTCAAGAGGTGAAGCATTCAATGCATTCAGAACATATATCTGATTTTTGGCATTCTGAACTGCTCGAGCTGAGTATCTGACTGTTTGGCCGGAAGGGTGTGTGATGCGGACTGTTTCAGCGGCACAGTCAATCAAAGCTTTATGAGGCTTCAACCAGTCCATACCCAGAATAATGTCTATGTTGGAGGTCTTGAGAGCAATGAGTGAAACGGGGAACACCAATCCTCCAATCACAATGTAGTTACCGTGGCTTACCAAGGTAGTTTGCCAATTAGCCCCAGGTGACTGGATTACTAATGGGGTGCACATCTGCTCGAAAGGTATATCATGGCTTCGTGCAAAACTTTCGGACATGAAGGAGTGCGACGGTCCAGAATCAAAGAGTACAAAAGCTGGGATTGAATTCACTAGTAAGGTACCCATCACAATTTTGGTGTCCTGTCGAGCTTCTTCAATTTTAACATGGTTCACATGGACAAGTTGACTAGCAGGTAGTCTGGCATTACGATTCCTGGAATGATGGGTTCGATGGTCCTTTCTACGACCAACAGGAGGACGTGATGTATTCTGAGGCTGACCCTGGCGATAGTTGATAGCAAGGTGCCCTGGCTGTCCACACTTGAAGCAATTTCTATCATTATGGGGAGGATCCATAACATTAGGCTGTCCACTTTGATTTCTGAGCTGTCTAGGCGGCGCAGGCAGACGAGGTGCAACATAAGAAGGTCTCGGTGCAGGGGCAGGTCAGTGAAAAACATTGTGCGGGATCCAGACTTGACGTTTCCGAGCAGGCTGACCCGAAGACGAGCCGACATCTCGAGTACGCTTGAGCAACTCCTGGTATTTAGTTAGAGCAGTTTCAACTCGGAAAGATTGGCTGACCAGCGTTGCGAAGTCTGTGCAATCATGGACATCAAGTGAGAGGTTTATATCAGTACGCAGTCCTTCACGGAATTTCTCCTGCTTGCGTGCGTCAGTGCAGACGTCATCTTCTGCATAGCGGGATAATTCAAGGAATTTCCTCTGGTATTCATCCACAGTCATTTTTCCCTGAGAGAGTTTGCGGAACTCCTGCTTCTTCTGGTCGATCAGACCTGGAGGAATGTGTCGTGCACGAAAAACTATCTGAAATTCCTGCCAAGTGGTTACAGTTCCAGCAGGTAGCATATGCCTATGACTTTCCCACCATTGAGCAGCTGAACCCCTCAGGTGATACGTCGCATAGGTGACGTAATTGTCAGGGGTAACATTAGCCGACTTCATCTGGAAGGCAATGTCACGGAGCCAATCATCAGCATCCATTGGATCAGTCGAGCTGCGAAAAGTGGATGGATTGAGGCGCACGAATTCTGGCAGAGTTATTGGAGCAGACTGTTGATGAGCATTCTGAGTTGGGAACTGAGCCATTACTTCGGTCATAAACAGATGGTTCAGTTCAAACTGCTGCATCATTGCGGCAATATAAGGTGGAGGTGGAGGATCGTCAGCCATCCTGCCAAATCAACAGGGGCAGTTTAGCAAGAAAAACTGCATGTGTAAGAGGTCATTCATGATGTAACATGAGTCATGAACAAGGAGGGCATCAGGTACATATTAGCAGTCATTAAAGACATACAAAACTATGCACGGAGTTGGACATAAATGGCGGTAGGAGTTCGGAAACGCACGCAGCTAGACAAACTAGGCGGCGCGCAGGCACGCGGTGAGGATTACAACAACGTGACATAGCAAAGGCTACATCACGTCGGAGAAAACTGTTGGAGCGAGGAATCTGCAAGTGACAACACAGGGTGCCCTCGATAAAGGGATCCTGCAAGCAGAACCTGGACCACAATCTTGAAGAAAGGGGGGTAATTTCAGAACTCTGGGTGGATGTGATCACGAGAACCTAATGTTGGAGTTAGTAAAATTTTAACCCGAAAGGAAGAGAGATCAGAGTCCCAGAGTATAGACGAGGAATAAAAGATCCTAATACCACCCATTCGGCGACGTGGGCCCGTAAGCCACACAGCCATGTTAGTAAAATAGTTTTTTGAAAGACTAGACTCAACTTCGGCCAAGGAGTTGGAAAGGGGGTTCCTACAGGCAGTCGGCTCTGATCTGTGATGCCCCCGGCTTAATCGTGCACTAATCATACATGCAAATGGACATGATCAAGCCTAAGGACTCACTTGAAGATATCACAACACAACTCTAAAACATAAATAAAGGCATACAAGCATTATGTTACAAGACAGGGCCTCGAGGGCTCGAATACATAAGCTTGATGTCAACAAGCATCAGCGGAAGCGTTAGATATCTGAGTACAGATATAAAAGAGAAACAGATAGGCCTCTAAAAGGCGAGGCAAAAGAAAACACTATGATCGAAAAGGCGCAGGCCTCCTGCTTGGGACCCTCCGAACCTACTCCTAGTCGTCTGCCAACTCATAGAAGTAGCCATCATCGGGGTAGTAGAAGTGTTCATCGATAGGGGCAGCTGGCTCCGGGGCTTCGTCATCTGGTCGCACCAAACGAATATGGGGAAAAAGAGGAAGCAAAGCAACCGTGAGAACTCATCCGAAGTACTCAGCAAGCAAGGATCTACACTACATATGCATCATTATCAAAGAAAGGCTGTATATGTGGACTGGGCTGCAGAAATGCCAGAATAGAGAGGGGGCCTAGTCCTATCGAAGACTAGCATCTTCAACGGTCTTGCAGCATTAGAAGAGTGTAGAATAGTACAGTATAAAGTAGTGGTAGCAATAAGTATCAACCTCGGCCAGAGATCCTTTCTCGACTCCCTGCGAGAAAGCAATCCCAGAGCCATACTATTCATTTCTCCTCACAAGTATCCAGTTCTAGTTGTATCGATCGGGATACAACTCCGAGCGTCCGTTACCAAGGATCCGGCTATGCATAGATTAGTTCTTCCCTGCAGGAGTGCACCAACTTACCCCCCACGCTCGCTTAACTCTGGACGGACACACTTTTCTGGGTCATGCCCGGCCTCGGCCAAATGACACGCCGTAGTCCTACCTAGGCTCAGCATAGAGGTCCCTGTCGGTCTATATCCTAAGCGCTCAGGGGTCTTGGGCCATCGCCCTGTGCACTCTGGGTCGTTGCACACACGGTGAAGCCAGGCACCACCTCAGTCCTGGATGGCGCCGGTCCGTCCGTGCCGCTATGCTGAACTGGACGTCTGACAAAGCTTTCGGAAGAAACGTACGACGCAGAGTGCCCATACTTATTCCCGCGTGATGGTTAGTGCTATCGGGCCAAAGGCCCACTCGGATCAAATATCCAAATCGTTAGTGTATTGGGGTTGTGCGGTAATGAGCAGAGACTCATGATCGATGTGACCCCGTCGCCCCATCTCGAGGACTTGCGGCAAGGGCTAAGAATGCCCGGCCACGCCTCGTATTTATCTCACGGGCACCTTCCAGGTCAACCCGTCTCCACATCACTCACCACTTAGGCTCACGCGGGTACCCCTCAGGGTCGACCCGCCTTTCCAAGTAACAGTTGTAAAGTCCAAGTATCTGTGTGTCCATAACATCAGGGGAATCCGAGGTATCACCCTCATTGGATTCCTACTCGATGTAACCGTCAAGGTGAACTCGGAGGAATCACCCTCGATGGTTTATCGGGAGTGGTGAAGGAGGAATCACCCTCGATGACCACGACCAAATAGCTACTCTATAGAGTTAACATCAGAAGTGCTATACGAGGTATCACCCTCGGCACTCGATAGTAACGCTACAGTGTCGTACAACTAAGAGGGTGACATGCGGTGCCAGGGCATGGTTGTCGATCACGTTGATCGAGTCTTCTGATAATCCAGCGGGGCAACTAGGACAAAGTGGGGTCTCTAGTGGGTCTCTATCCAGCCTATACTAAGCAGTTTAGGATAAGCAGGTAGGTAACAATAGCAGGTTACAAAATTAGGCTATGTATCAGAAATAGGATAAAAAGTAGCAGCAGCAATTTCTAATGCAAGCATAAGAGAGAAAGAATAGGCGATATCGGCATGTTCAACAAGGGGGGTGCTTGCCTGGAAGCTCTGCGGCAAAGGCCTGGTCTTCAGGGGCGTAGTTGATCTCCGAAGCTGCGTCGGTCTCAGGGACTACGTTGGTACCGGGATCTATCGAGAGAGAAGAGGGGGAGAAAACAAATAAATACACAGCAAACATATGCAACACAGAGCATGCTATGCTAACATGCAGTGCAGGGTTGCCTAAAGACATGTCTAAATCATTTTAGTTATTTTAGGATTGAAGTTGGAATTATTAACCAGTGTATATGCACTATTCATCTACCGAAAACAGCCACAAAGTTGCGGGTTCACCTCCGTAGAGGATCCCGTCATGGAAACAGATGGTACGATCGGATTCGTCTCATTTTTCTGATCAACTTTCATGTATAAAGTTTTTCCATCTAAGCTACGGTTTAATTTCTACGAATTTTCAAAGTTTTAGCAATTTCCTGAAATCATTTAAATTAACAGAAACTGATTATTGCGTCAGCAGTGATGTCAGCATTGCATCAGCAGTCAGCTGACCTGCTGACTGATCAAACTGACAGGTGGGGCCCACCTGTCAGCCTCTGTGGGACTAACAGTGAATTAACTTAAACTAACAGAACTAATTAGTGGGGTGGGCCCCAGGTGTCAGTGTCTATACTAATTAACAGAATTAGTTTAAAACCTAATTAGTCTAATTAAGTGTAGGGGGGCCACTAGTCAGTGACAGACATGAATAGTGACCCGCGTTGACCGTGGTCAACACGGTCAAACGAGCGCTGGGGGCCCACTGGCAGTGACCTGGGGTGGACCCCACACGGCGCCAGCTCAGCGGAGCCGCTGGAGTCACGCCGGCGAGCGCATCCACGGCGGCAGAGCGCCAGAGCAGCTCGAAAATGCGCCACAGACCACCAAATCGGTCGCGGACGGGCGCGTTCGACGGCGTGTGAAGTGCCGCGTCCAGCCGGAGTGATTGTGAGGCCGGAGGTGGACGATGGTGACGGCGGCGACCAAAACTGCGGCGGCCGGAGTTCGGCCGTGATTGGGTTCGGGGCTAGAGCTCGCGCGGAAGCAAAGTAGCTAGCTAGCGAAGATCTACGCGGCACGGGGAAGCTTGTGGACACGCTCGCTCGACCGTTGGGTCACTGGAGCCACGCCTGCGACGAGCTCCCGCGGCGGCGGTTCGGCCATGATTAAGAACGACGATTGTGAGTGCGGGGAGAGAGGAGAAAGAGAGGGGTTCAGTGCGGCTCACGGTGGCCCTTGGAGGTTTAGGAGCGCAGTGGGTCGTCGGAGTCGGCGACGGACTGAGCGGAGGAGCTCCGGCGATCCACGGTGGTCGCTGGCTCGATCCGGGCGATGCAGTGGCCTCCGGCTTAGACGCGAGGCCGGGGAAGAGGGAGAAGACGTCGACGGTGATGGTGATGGTGGACAGGTCAGGAGGACGGGACGGTTCCGGTGGCCGCGGTGACGACGGAGGACGGCGGCGGGCGCGCTCGGGTCAGAGAGAGGGGAGTGAGCGAGCGAGGAAGAGAGAAGGGGGGAAATGGCGAGGCGTCCAGGGGGAGTGGATGGGAGCTCGGCCTTATCCTCCCCTGCGTCGGTGGCGTCGCCGTGTCGCCGTTTCGCCGGAGCGCGTCGGCGTGGTGACACGCAAGGAGAGAGAGCGGGAGGAGCGAGAAAAGGGGGCCCAGTGGGCTGGCTAGTGCACTGTGCACTTAGGCCTAGTTGCACAGTGCCGCTTCAGGCCTTTTCCATTATTTTTTTACTGTGTTGTTTTAACAGCAGGTTTTTGCATTATTTTGAGCTACCAAATGCCTCTGTAAAAATGTGAAACTTGGTCACAAAAATACAGTGGAATATTCAGTTGTGCCACAAAAGTTTGGGCAGGTTTTGAATCCATTTGAATTTTTCAAAAATGAATAGGGCATTAATAATGCTGTTTTGGCACCGTTTTAAATGCTTAGGCCCATTTTGTAGTTGATGGTGATGTTGTTTTCCTTAATAACATTTGTTTTGGATTATTTGCTAAATGGTGAACATTTTTCCAGCAACTTTTGAGCAACTTCAATTTGCACTTAGAATTTGAATTGAATTCAGAGAAGGAATTTGAAATGAGATATTATCCCAACATGATTATCATTGCAAATCATAGTAGCTTAGCATCATCATGATGGATTACTGTAGCACCATTACATAGGGGTGTTACAAAAATGACCCAAACACCAGTGCTGGCCTTACCAGACTTCTCAAAGCCTTTTATCTTGGAAACTGATGCTTGTGCTTATGGATTAGGTGCAGTTTTAATGCAAGAAGGGAGACCCATATCATTTTTCAGTAAAGCAATTGGCCCTAGAGCAGCTGCTTACTCTACTTATGACAAGGAAGCCTTAGCAATCATTGAGGCCCTCAAGCACTGGAAACATTACTTTGCTGCATCTTCTCTCATCATAAGAACTGATCAACAGAGTCTGAAATATATACAAGAACAAAAACTCACTGAAGGGATTGGACACAAGCTTTTGGTTAAACTCCTAGGCTATAATTACACTATGGAGTACAAACAAGGCAAGAAAAACAAAGTGGCTGATGCCCTCTCCAGGATGCAATACAAAATTCATGCTCTAATAGCTTCTGCTGTAAAACCTGCTTGGGTAACCGAAGTAGTTAATAGCTAAAAAAATGATCAGAGATGCAAAGACCTATTAGCTCAACTAGCTGTCAATCCTGACTCTATGACCAACTACACTATTCAACAAGGTGTGCTAAGATACAAAAATAGAATTGTGATAGGAGCTGATAACACCATCAGAACTAAACTGCTAGCTGCTTTACATAGCTCTGAGTTGGGTGGTCATTCTGGACATAGAGCTACATATCAAAGAGTTAAACTTCTCTTCCACTGGCCTGGCATGAAACAATTCATTGTTGATTATATCAAGCAATGCCCTACTTGCCAAATCAACAAAGCTGAGCACTGCAAGTACCCTGGGTTGCTCCAACCACTGCCAGTCCCAGATTTTGCTTGGTGCCACATAAGCATGGATTTTGTGGAGGGTCTAGCTACTTCTCACAACAAGAACATGATTTTGGTCGTAGTGGACAGGTTCACCAAATATAGCCACTTTATTCCATTGAAGTACCCCATTACAGTCAATATTGTAGCCAAGGCTTTCACTAATAACATCTTCAGACTACATGGGCTACCAGCTGCCATTGTAACAGACAGAGACAGGATCTTCACTAGCAAACTCTAGCAGGACCTTTTTAAGAAACTGGGCATCAAATTACACATGAGCACTTCTTATCACCCCCAGTCAGATGGTCAGATAGAGAAAGTTAATCAATGCCTAGAAAATTATTTGAGATGCATGGCTTTCATCCAACCCCAGAAGTGGCTCAATTGGCTGTCCTTAGCTGAATGGTGGTACAATACTAGCTACCACACCTCATTAAAGATAACACCCTTCCATGCTCTATATGGCAGGCCACCTCATCTGTTAGCTGAGACTGCTCTTTATCCTGCTGATCAAGTGGAGCACTTCCCTGACGTGCTCACTGCTGAACAAACAGCAGCACACATTAAAGAGAACCTGCTGAAAGCACAAGCCAGAACGAAACATTATGTTGACAAGAAGAGATCTGAGAGAACTCTAGAAATATGAGACATGGTATATCTGAAACTGCAACCTTATAGGCATACCACTCTCAGCATCCACAAATGTCTCAAGCTGCATTCCAAGTTTTATGGCCCATTCAGAGTTCTTCAAAAAGTGGGCAATGTGTCATACAAGCTCCTCCTCCCAGATGATTGCAAGTTACATGACACTTTTCATATTAGCCAGCTCAAGAAGCATATTGGTCCCATGGCAATTCCAAACCCCAAGCTTCCCTTACTGAACCTTGATGGCACAATCTTACTGGAGCCAGAACAGTTGTTGGAAAGAAAACTTGTTTCTCGAGTCTCGAGTTCAGGGCAACATCGGTGTTCCTGTTGTCAGAAGGCTCATCAAGTGGAGTAATTTACCTCTGGACGAGGCCACTTGGGAGGACGCCATATTCATACAAAAAGTGTTTCCCAATTTCCAGCCCTGAGGACAGGTATGGTCTGGATCGGGGGGAGTTGTCAGAACCCAAGTCAAGTTATCTGGAGATCAGCACTCTGCAAACGAGATTCAGTTAGTTCAAATCCCTTCTGGCTGGCGGGAAGCGCCAGGAACCGCCCATCGTCGATCGCATGACCAGGGGGTCGTCATACCGCTTCACCAATTATGAAGGCCCGACGCGCGCCCGATCGTCATCGTGCGGCCGTGATCGTCTCAGCTGACGCTGTACCCTTTCCGACAAAAGACCACAACGACTATTCTTTCTGTTTTCCTTTTCTCTTCATTTTACTCCACTTTGTAAGTCTATAAAGCCAGGAGATGGGATCGAGGGAAGGTATCTTGTTGTTTTAGGGTTTCCCCCTTGCCGTCGCCAGTGTTCTTGGCCGGCTAGTGTCTCTGTAACATGCAAGAACTCGCTAAACTTTCCTCTGAATTCAAGTAAAACCGGCTAGTTCAGTCTCCAATTTCTGAATCATGTTCTTCAGACCACCTGGGTCTAACAGCGCAGCACCCTGCACCACTGTTAAGCCTCAGATCCTTCTCCTCCACGCGCCCGAGCTCCTCGTTGTGCGCCACCCGGGAGGGCTCGCGCTCGCCGCTCGACCAGAGCCACCGCCAGGCGATCATCGTTGCACTTGCTGGCGACCTCGTCGTCCCCTCTACGCCGCCATCCATCTCAACTGAAGGTTAACGAGGCTGGGCTGGGCCTAGCTGGGGCGGCTGGGTACCTGATGCGGAGCATCCTACCATCATCCCCATGGACTCTAATACTATTCATCAAGCACCACGAGGAGGACCAATGACAAGAGCTCGCGCACGTGCCATCGAAACCAATGTTAACTCTTTCCTCTTCGAACTTCATTCGGATTCACATGAGAGTTGGGTCCTACCTCAAATGGGAACTTTGTGCATTCTTACATACCAAGGAGATGACCGTGAGGTAGCTAGGACGAGGATACAAGCGACCATGGAGGAAGGAAGAGGATGGAAGTCATGAAAAGCACAAAGCACCGGAAGCTCTCTAGACACCCCGGGTGCCCGCACCATCCACCGCCTGGTGCCCGCACCGCCACCGCCGGGTGCCCGGCCCCGCCAGCTGCCAAGGGTGCGGCCCCCTGGACGCCCCGGGTGCCCGGGCCTCACACCCTTGGGTGCCCGGCCCTCCGTCTGCAGGCGACCCCCGGGTGCCTGGACCCTCCACCGTGGCTACGCGTATTTCGGGATAATTTACCTATGTACCCTTGTTTTACCCCCAATTCGTCCCTAGCTTATATATACTCCTCACCTAGCTTGTTGGGGAGGTTAGCAAAGTATTGGATAGACATTGAGAGAGCTTTGCTCATCTTCCCTCCTCTTGGAGAGCAAGACCTCCTCTTGGAGAAGATCCCCTAGTGGATTCAAGGGCCCCTCTAGGGAAGGATCCCCATCATAGGATCATCAAGACCTCATCTCCCTTGTGGATTTGGGAAGAACATTACCTAGTGCTATTTTCCTTGAATTGTTTTTGTATGCTTGTGGATCTCATGTATGCTACTCTAGTGGATGTGTTATTTGGGTTTGTTTGAGTGATTTCCCTCTTGTGTTCTTGTGTGTTCATCACTTTTTCCCCCTCCAAGTGTGAAAAGATCCCCTCTAGGGTTTCACCCTACAACATCTTGGTATCATGAGCAAGGTTGATTCATATCTTGGAGTCCCTACCCCCCATTTGCTAGCTTGATTTTGTTGTTTTTCATCCTAATTCGAAAATCCCCACAAAAATAGCCCCAAAAAATTTTCTTACAATTTGTTGGATCTTGTGAGATTTGGTTGTTTTGGTCCATGGTTTGGTTGTTTGGCAAGTGGATCTAGACCCTACACCTTCATCCCCACCCTTCCCACCACGAAATCCATCGAATTTGGCCATTCCCAAAAAATTCCACCCAAATCGGCCACCCCCGGGCACCCGGACTTCAACCCCCGGGCACCCGTACCCCCAGGTAAGTTTTGCCCAACCCCCCTAACCACCCCGGGAGCCCGCACCCCTTACCCCCGGGCACCCGGACCGCCCCCGGGCCACTTTTCCGCCCACCTCTTTGACCACCCCGGGCACCCGCACCCTCCCACCCCCGGGTGCCCGCACCCCCAGTTTTCAGCCCAACTCCAAAAACCGTTTTAGCCATAACTAATTCATCCGGAGTCCGATTTTCGCGTTCTTTAGCTCGTTTTGTAGCTATTGACATCCTCCATCCAAAAAAAATACTACCACCACGATTTGACTCCATCAAAAGTTTTACGAGGCTCGCTATGAATGCCCCATTGTGGGATTTTGCAAGTAGTATTAAAATCTTTAAGGTCCATGGTATATGATTCATCATAAAGATCAAATAGGACAGTATGAGTATTGCGCTGAGATGTAAATTTAAACCTTCTCACAAATGAATCAGTGAGTTGATAGTATTGGGGACACTTATCTGACAAGAAGTCCCCCAGTTCAACATTTTGCACGTACGCATCAAACTCATCCTTGAAACCTGCACGAACCATGAATTCATCCGACGGCCATTCACAAGGCCGCACTTGAGCTTCCCTTGGTGGTTCAAGGTCCGGTTCACGTATCGCGAGCCTCGGTGCTTGCTTCCTCGAGGAACCACCTTGGTATATTTTCCTCAACATTTTTCTTCCTCTGAAAAATTTCTGAAATTTTTAGTGACTCAAAATAAAAGTGAACCAAACTCAACAAGATTGATAGCAACTACTCCTACAAGTGTCTAGAGGCTATATCATGCATCAAAACTACTTTGGACCATAAAAATTTGGCATGCAAGCTCAAGAACAAGGTCTGCACAACAGCAAAAATTTGCAATAAATAAAGCATTAGAACAAAAACTAATTGGACCATTGGAGGAGTCACATACCGAAGAACAATCCCCCAAAATAGTTTTGCAAATGGAACTTTACACAAGGAGATCGAAAATGGCAGCAAGATGAGCTAGAACACGGGTTTGAGCATTGGGATGATTTTTTCTGGAGGAAGACAAAGTGGATGGGTGCTGGAATAAGTGAGGGGGGCCTACATGGGACCCACAAGGCAGGGGGCGCGCCTAGGGGGGTAGGGCGTGCCCTCCACCCTTGTGGTCCACTGGTGCAGCCCCCTGGTGCAATCTCAGTGCCAGAAATTCTAAAATATTCTATAAAAAATCGTACTAAATTTTCAGGGCATTTGGAGAACTTTTATTTTCGGGATATTTTTATTGCACGGATAATTCAGAAAACAGACAGATAATACTATTTTTGCTTTATTTATTCTAAATAACAAAAAGTAAAAAGTAAGTACAGAAAGTTGTGCTTTCTAAATTCATCCATCTCATGCTCATCAAAAGGAATCCGTTAACAAGGTTGATCAAGTCTTATTAACAAACCTCTTTCGAATAACATGAAACTGGAGAATTTTTGAATAACACTAGGTTACCTCAATGGGGATATGCATATCCCCAACAATAAGAATATCATATTCCTTTTTGACAGTAGGGAGAGGAAATTCAAAACCTCCGATAGTAATAGTTGAAATTTTTCCAATAGAATTGATACTATGAACTTGAGGTTGTTTCTTCGGAAAGTGTACCGTATGCTCGTTACCATTAACATGAAAAGTGACATTGCGTTTGTTGCAATCAATAACAGCCCCTGCAGTATTCAAAAAGGGTCTACCAAGGATGATCGACATACTGTCGTCGTCAGGAATATCAAGAATAACAAAGTCCGTTAAGATAGTAATGTTTGCAACCACAACAGGCACATCCTCACAAATACCGATGGGTATAGCAGTTGATTTATCAGCCATTTGCAAAGAGATTTCAGTAGGTGTCAACTTATTCAATTCAAATCTACGATATAAAGAGAAAGGCATGGTATAGTTGGTACTCCTGGATCTCCAAGTTTCTTTGGTATTCCACCCTTAAAAGTATAATTAGCAAGCATGGTGGAAATTTCAGCTTCAGGTATCTTTCTTTTATTTGTGACAATATCTTTCATATACTTGGCATAAGGAGACATTTTTAGCATATCAATCAAACGCATACGCAAAAAGATATGTCTAATCATTTCAGCAAAGTGCTCAAAATCCTCATCATCCTTTTTCTTGGATGGTTTAGGAGGAAAGGGCATGGGTTTCTGAACCCATGGTTCTCTTTCTTTACCATGTTTCCTAGCAATAAAGTCTCTCTTATCATAATGCTTATTCTTTGATTGTGGGTTATCAAGATCAACAGCAGGTTCTACCTCCACATCGTTATCATTACTAGGTTGAGCATCAACATGAACATCATCATTAACATTATCACTAGGTTCATGTTCATCACCAGATTGTGTCTCAGCATCAGAAATAGAAATATCATTTGGATTCTTAGGTGTGTCTATAACAGGTTCACTAGAAGCATGCAAAGTCCTATTAGTTTTCTTTTTATTTTTATTACTAGGACTAGGTGCATCAGTATTAATTCTCTGAGAATCTTGCTCAATTCTCTTAGGATGGCCCTTAGGATACAAAGGTTTCTGAGTCATTTTACCACCTCTAGTCATAACCCTAACAACATTATCATTGTTCTTACTATTCAACTCATTAAGCAAATCATCTTGTGCCTTAAGTACTTGTTCTACTTGAGTTTTAACCATGGAAGCATGCTTACTAATAAGCTTAAGATCATTAACAGTTCTACTCATATAATCACCCAAGCATGTGAGCATTACGTTTCAATTGTCTACTAACATAAGCATTGAAATTTTCTTGTTTAACAATAAAATTATCAAACTCATCCAAGCATTGACTAGCAGACTTATTATGAGGAATATCACCTTCATCAAATCTATAGAGAGAATTTACCTCTACTACCTGTGCCGGGTTATCAAAACCATGTATTTCTTCAATAGGTGGTAGATTATTAACATCTTCAGCTTTAATACCTTTTTCTTTCATAGATTTCTTTGCCTCTTGCATATCTTCAGGACTGAGGAATAGAATACCTCTTTTCTTCGGGTTGGCTTAGGAGTTGGTTCAGGAAGTGTCCAATCATTATCATTACTCAATATATTATTCAATAGCAATTCAGCTTGCTCAACAGTTCGTTCCCTGAAAACACAACCAGCACAACTATCTAGGTGGTCCCTAGAAGCATCGGTTAGTCCATTATAAAAGATATCAAGTATTTCATTTTTCTTGAGAGGATGATCAGGCAAAGCATTAAGTAATTGGAGAAGCCTCCCCCAAGCTTGTGGGAGACTGTCTTCTTCAATTTGCACAAAGTTAAATATTTCCTTTAAAGCAGCTTGTTTCTTATGAGCAGGGAAATATTTTTCAGAGAAGTAGTAAATCATATCCTGGGGACTACGCACACAACCAGGAGCAAGAGAATTAAACCATAACTTAGCATCACCCTTTAACGAGAAAGGAAACAACTTAAGAATATAGTAATAGCAATTTTTTTCCTCATGAGTAAATAGGGTGGCTATATCATTCAATTTAGTAAGATGTGCCACAACAGTTTTAGATTCATAGCCATAGAAAGGATCAGATTCAACCAAAGTAATTAACTCAGGATCGACAGAGAATTCGTAATCCTTATCAGTAACAAAGATAGGTGAAGTAGCAAACTTAGGATCATATTGCATTCTAGCATTCAAAGACTTTTCTTTCAGCTTAGCTAACAGTTTCTTAAGATCATCTCTATCATTACAAGCAAAAAAGTCTCTAGCAGTTTCTTCATCCATAATATAACCCTCAAGTACAACAGGAAGTTCATACCTAGGAGAACTAGTCTTATAAGGTGTTTCAAAGTGTCCAGTTTCAATAATTTCATCAGTTTCAGAAATATCATCATCTTCAGCATAGTCAATAGTTCTAACTCTAGCAAGATGTTCATCAAGTAATTCACTTAGTGGCATAGTTTTATCAAGCAAAGTAGTAGCATCATTCATAGTAGAAGTAGCATCATCAATAACATGCGACATATCAGAATCAATAGCAGGTGTAGGTGTCGCAAGCTTACTCAAAACAGAAGGTGAATCAAGTGCAGAGCTAGATGGCAGTTCCTTACCTCCCCTCGTATTAGAGGGAAAAATCTTGGTTCTAGTATCTTTCAAATTCCTCATAGTGATCAACAGATATAAATCCCAAGTGACTCAGTGAATAGAGCTATGCTCCCCGGCAACGGCACCAGAAAAAGGTCTTGATAACCCACAAGTATAGGGGATCGCAATAGTTTTCGAGGGTAGAGAATTCAACCCAAATTTATTGATTCGATACAAGGGGAGCCAAAGAATATTATCAAGTATTAGCAGCTGAGTTGTCAATTCAACCACACCTGAAAGACTTAATATCTGCAACAGAGTATTTAGTAGCAAAGTAGTATGGAAGTAACGGTAACAGTGGCAAAAGTAACAGTAACAGTTTTGTAGCAATTGTAGCAGTGGCAACAGAAAATTAACATAGCAAAGATCAATATGTGAAAAGCTCGTAGGCAATGGATCAATGATGGATAATTATGTCGGATGGCATTCATCATGCAACAGTTATAACCTAGGGTGACACAGAACTAGCTCCAATTCATCAATATAATGTAGGCATGTATTCCGTATATAGTCATACGTGCTTATGGAAAAGAACTTGCATGACATCTTTTGTCCTACCCTCCCGTGGAAGCGGGGTCCTAATGGAAACTAAAGGATATTAAGGCCTCCTTTTAATAGAGAACCGGACCAAAGCATTAGCACTTAGTGAATACATGAACTCCTCAAACTACGATAATCACCGGAAAGAATCCCAATTATTGTCACCTTGGGGTATGCGGATAATAACACGTAATAGGTGTCTACAACTTGCAAGATAGGATCAAGAACACATATATATTCATGAAAACATAATAGGTTCAGATCTGAAATCATGGCACTCAGGCCCTAGTGACAAGCATTAGGCATAGCAAAGTCATAGCAACATCAATCTTAGAACATAGTGGATACTAGGGATCAAACCCTAACAAAACTAACTTGATTACATGATAAATCTCATCCAACCCATCACCGTCCAGCAAGCCTATGATGGAATTACTCACGCACGGTAGTGAGCATCATGAAATTGGTGATGGAGTAAGGTTGGTGATGATGATGGCGATGATTTCCCCTCTCCGGAGCCCCGAACGGACTCCAGATCTGGCCTCAAATGAAGAACAGGAGGTGACGGCGGCTCCGCATCGTAAAACACGATGAATCCTTCTCTCTGATTTTTTCTCCCCGAACATGAATATATGGAGTTGGAGTTGAGGTCGGTGGAGGTCCAAGGGACCCACAAGGTAGGGGGGCGCGCCCTGCACCCTTGTGGACAGCAGGTGGGTCCCCCTTTATTGATTCTTTCGCCAATATTTTTTATTTATTCTAAAAATATTCTCCGTGAAGTTTCAGGTCATTCCGAGAACTTTTATTTCTGCACAAAAATAACACCAAGACAATTCTGCTGAAAACAGCGTCAGTCCGGGTTAGTTCCATTCAAATCATGCAAATTAGAGTCCAAAACAAGGGCAAAAGAGTTTGGAAAAGTAGATATGATGGAGACGTATCATTGTGTCAAAAGATTGTTCCCGCATATACACAATTGCTATCTTGGTTTGTGCATTTCGCATAAGTGGCCATATAAAAAAAGAAGCTTTTAAGCAAAAAGAGAAAACAAAAAGCTTGTAAGCAATAGCCATAGCATCGCCACATTGCATATCATACTACCATATTGATCATCTTGGATCATCGTGTGTGACACACCGGAACATCACACATATATAGCATACTTGGGATAGAAAGTTGATACATTTTGCATCTCATAGGTTGTGCACAAGTGTCGTATCCTCCTATTGAGCAATCATGCTAGCGTCTCTCTAGAGTTGTGCAACACGAGCATTTTCCGTGGATTCCACATATTGAGCTCATTCCTTGGTTGCACGACCCCGTTTATCTATCCATGTGTGTGTTTCCGTGTGCCATTCTTTGCTATTGGTCTACTTGCTTTACTTGCAATTTTGTGAACCTTCTCAACATTATCGATATCTTGACTAACATTTGCTTGAAATTTTGTGCCACCCATCCTCACCAAGCTCCTCCATAAGCTTTACTTGTGTAGGTGTGAGAAACAAACCCGGTACCAATTCTACTGTTGTAGCATTACATTGAGTGATACTCAATACATCCTCAATCTTCAGAAAAGGTAACTTTGGTTTTGTTCTCTCATTTCCTACTCACCTTTGCTCGAGACTTGTGATGGATAGGCAAAGCACACCTCCTTCGGTCTACAACAACAACGACGAGTTTGGTGCCATGAACAACAATTTGGACGCCAGGATGGATGCTCAAATGGAGGAGATCAAAGCCCTCATCAAGTCCTACAAGAGATCTTCCTCATCTTCGAGAAGACGCTCTAGTACACATCTTACCTACACCACTTGAGTGGAATGAAAAAGGTAACATAGGCGAAGGTGATGCTCTAGTCCCACTAGTGGACATTCTTGACATTGATTGCTTGCATGATGTTGATCCACCTATTGTCATGCTTCATGCTAGTTCGACTTCCCCATGCGATGATTTACCCATTTATGATGAGTTTGATGATTTCCATGTGGAGTCTATTAGTTGTGATGCCATGTTACATAGGATTTCTTGTGATAATTCTCTCGGTCACATCATGTTTGACAATCCGCATGACTTGTCATATGCTATGCATGAGATCAACAATATGTCATATTTGCAATCTCTTCGTAGTAACTATGCATATGCCATTAAAATAAACCCAATTTGCACATATGGCATAGATGACAAGCCCATGGTTATTGGCATTTGTTTTTCTTGTGATGATATTGATATGCTTCCTTTGCATCATTTATCTCATATGCAATGCCATGACCACCTAGCTTCGAACATGCATTGTTTGCCATGTTGTCACTTTTCCCCATATTATGATTCCGATATTGCTCATGAGGAGACCCCCATAGTTCCCTCATACATTTTAGGAGATTTTGATTCATCCCATCCATTGCATGATCCAAATAATTATGTACACAATATGCTCCCCATGAATGAACATGATATTGTTGTGCCATATACTAGCACCCTCAATTTGTGTCCCCGTCGTGTTATACATAACAATTATTCTTTCATGATGTATGACATGTTCTTATACCATGCATCAAATTTCTTTGAGCGATGCTTATCTTGTGCTAACTCACACGTGCACATACACATCATAATGGATGATGTGTACATATACCACGCACACACAATTTTCCCTTTGCCTTTGTTTTGTGTAGGTACTCACGAATAGTCGTCAACCTCACAATCCCATGAGTTGACGAAACGAGCTCTTGAGAGCAACGATGATTTTGGGATTCCATGGAGTATCCTTACTACCGCTCCCTCTGCACAATGACTTCGCGCATTTCTTCTACATGGCCCTCACATGGCTATGGATTCTTGTCCATTATATATCATTTGCCCATATTGCCATGTTCACTTTGCATGCTATGCTCATTCCTATGCCTTTGCCATGCATTTGTGACCCATGCTTTGCATTACACATGATGATTGATATTACTACTTCTATGTGTATTTGCATGCTTGGTCGAGATATTGTTTGTTATTGCCATGTTTGCTTTGTGCCCAATGCCTATGATGATACCTTGATCTTGCTTTGTGTTCGTGCTTGCGATATGCCATGTGCATTGCCTATGCCTAGTATTTGCAGACATGACATGATTGCCGTGATTACCTATAGTATGTTGCATCTTTGCACTACTAGCTTGAATGACTTGATCGCCTCACACATGATGAACAACTGCTCTTTCTATTATGTTGAGTGTCAAACTATATTCACTACACCCCATGCACGTTACACTTGGATTGTCTTGCACTTGACCCATGTGTTTAGACACTTCATTTATTTTGGTGTTGTGAATGCTTCATATGGATACCATAGACCATTTGTTGAGCGCCTTATGCATGCTTGCTATGACATTGAGGTATATGCTTGTTCTCTTGTAACACATATTAGCACCTTTACCTCACCTTTGCATCATTGTTTCCATAATGCTTTTACTTGTGACCAATTTATGTGCTTACACAACATGTCACACTTCTTTGTCAAACCATATGCAATGCTTGATGACGACACTTGTTGGATGAATCACCACTTGAATGCTTGGTTTGGCACTAACGCTAACCACATTCGTTTTTCCAAGTGTTTGTTGTCCTTGCTCCTTTTGAAGGAATCACAAGACGGTGCAACATTGGAGAGTGCCCATTTCGAGCTTCAACATGATAAGTGCTTGGTGGTCGTCCACTTCTACACGGCGACGCCCTCTCTTTCCCATGGTGATGAAGATCACGATCCATGGGCAGATCTCTCCCAAGGGAGGGAGGAGATGATGCGGAGCATCCCACCTTCATCCCCATGGACTCTAATACTACTCATCAAGCACCACAAGCAGGACCAATGACAAGAGCTCGCGCACGTGCCATTGAAACCAAGGTTAACTCTTTCCTCTTTGAACTTCATTCGGATTCACATGAGAGTTGGGTCCTACCTCAAATGGGAACGTTGTGCATTCTTAGATACCAAGGAGATGACCATGAGGAAGCTAGGACGAGGATACAAGCGACCATGGAGGAAGGAACAGGATGGAAGTCACGAAAAGCACGAAGCACCATGATAGAGGCAAAGGTGTCCCGTCTTTCGATGAGATGGTGGCTATCGTTTTTGGTGGAGTAGACTTTGACGATCCGACTACGAACGTACGAGGACATCGTGCCTTAGCAATCGCTAAACCAACTCTGAGATGTTATTGACCACGCCGGAGCACGATCAACCTGACCACGAAGGTCTATTTCCTGCAAGCAATCGAAGAACAAGCAAGAAACTGAAATTGCAATCCGGATATTGCGAATAAAAGATGAAAGCTTTATTGATCAAGGTGGGGTTCTGTGACGTCTTGGTCTGGTCGTTGAACACAAACGAAGTACGCAAAGTTGCAGCTATGGCGAACTTTTAATCTAAACAAAACCCAAAGTCTAAACGGTGCCCTAAGGGCTGTATATATGGAGGAAGAGGGGGGGATTTCGTGGCCCTTGAAGGAGGGGTCCGAAACCAACCCTATCTCTTGTTTCCCCACACATACGGACTCTAAAAACAGCCTATACTCAAGTATTTCGAAATTACATGGGCCTGGCCCAATAATAAGGTGACGCAACACCTATAATAGCCTCTTGACGAAATTTATGAAGTGACATCTTGTATATTTCGTCCAAGGCTTCATGCACTCATTATGGTGGCTTCAAAGTCCTGAAATCATCACTTGTAACTCCGTTCTTGTTCCCCTTGCGCATGCCATCATCTCCATGCTTGAACTTGCTCCAAGGTTCCTCTTTCTTGTCCAAGCTAGGCCCTTCATTTGTAAGCAAAACAAATGTATCCAATTTAGGCAACATCATATTCTCATGACAATTAGAATCGTTACCAAGAAATGAAAGTACCTGGTAATTCAATTGGCGTGCGCGAGCTCTAGTAATTGGTCCAGTATGTATAGCAGCAGGGGCTGTGGGTGTAACAACGGTATTGATGTCCTCATCACACCGGAAGCTCTCTGGACACCTCGGGTGCCCGCACCATCCACCCCGGGTGCCCGGACCCCGGGGTGCCCGCACCGCCACCGCCAGCCGCCAAGGGCGCGGCCCCCTGGACGCCCCGGGTGCCCGGGCCTCACACCCCCGGGTGCCTGGCCCTCCGTCTGCAGGCGACCCCCGGGTGCCCGAACCCCTTGACCACGGGTGCCCGGACCCTCCACCGTGGCTACGCGTATTGCGGGATAATTTACCTATGTACCCTTGTTTTACCCCCAATTCGTCCCTAGCTTATATATACTCCTCACCTAGCTTGTTGGGGAGGTTAGCAAAGTATTGGATAGACATTGAGAGAGCTTTGCTCATGTTCCCTCCTCTTGGAGAGCAAGACCTCCTCTTGGAGAAGATCCCCTAGTGGATTCAAGGCCCCCTCTAGGGAAGGATCCCCATCATAGGATCATCAAGACCTCATCTCCCTTGTGGATTTGGGAAGAACATTACCTAGTGCTATTTTCCTTGAATTGTTTTTGTATGCTTGTGGATCTCATGTATGCTACTCTAGTGGATGTGTTATTTGGGTTTGTTTGAGTGATTTCCCTCTTGTGTTCTTGTGTTCATCACTATTCCCCCCTCCAAGTGTGAAAAGATCCCCTCTAGGGTTTCACCCTACAACATCTTGGTATCATGAGCAAGGTTGATTCACATCTTAGAGTCCCTACCCCCCATTTGCTAGCTTGATTTTGTTGTTTTTCGTCCTAATTTAAAAATCCCCACAAAAATAGCCCCAAAAAATTTTCTTGCAATTTAGTGGATCTTGTGAGATTTGGTTGTTTTGGTCCATAGATTGGTTGTTTGACAAGTGGATCTAGACCCTACACCTTCATCCCCACCCTTCCCACCATGAAATCCACCGAATTTGGCCATTTCCCAAAAATTTCCGCCCAAATCGGCCACCCCCGGGCACCCGGACCCCCGGGCAAGTTTTGCCCAACCCCCTGACCACCCCGGATGCCCGCACCCCTTACCCCCTTACCCCCGGGCACCCGGACCCCCCCGGACCACTTTTCCGCCCACCTCTGTGACCACCCCGGGCACCCGCACCCTCCCACCCCGGGTGCCCGCACCCCCAGTTTTCAGCCAAACTCCAAAAACCGTTTCGGCCATAACTAATTCATCCGGAGTCCGATTTTCGTGTTATTTAGCTCGTTTTGTAGCTATTGACATCCTACATCCAACAAAAATACTACCACCATGATTTGACTCCATAATTAGTTTGGCATTTTGGCATCTTTGTCTAGGCCATCCACCATATCATCCGCAAAACCACCATAGCTTTCCGCAACCTAACCCATTTTTGATCCATATAACATTTGTGGTTGCTTGAGTGGTGAATTGAGTCTCCTAAGGTGTTTCGGCTACTTAGGGACGGTTGCTTCTTCATCAACCACAACCACCACTTCCGCATTGCCAACTCCGGAACTACCAATGCATTCCGCTATCACCATTTGACATTTTCCGTTTGAGATTTTGAGTTTGCGGTTTTTCCGTTTCCTAGGGTGTTTCGGCTAACTAGGAACGGTTCAACATTGTCAACACTGCCGCTCAACTTCGCCAAGGATTCGACATCGGCCACCTTCACCATTTTGACAACCTAACCGTAAGCAAGAACGGTAACCTCTATATCATCTTGGTATCGTGGTATCCCATCATTGTACATTCTTCTTGCCATAGTATTGTTAACCCCGAGCCATTTTGCGTCACTTGCCTATCGAGACTAGCCATTTGAGTATTGCCGGCAACGTTACTTGTGCACATTAGTGATCCGTACCTTCCATTGCATAAATACCATATCATCTTGGTATCATCATATCATCTCTTGTGTCACAAGATTGTTCCCGCATATACACAATTGCTATCTTGGTCTGTGCATTTCGCATAAGTGGCCATATAAAAAAAGAAGTTTTTAAGCAAAAAGAGAAAAAAAAACCTTGTAAGCAATAGCCATAGCATCGCCACATTGCATATTATACTACCATATTGATCATCTTGGATCATCGTGTGCGACACACCGGAACATCATACATATATAGCATACTTGGGATAGAAAGTTGATACATTTTGCATCTCATAGGTTGTGCACAAGTGTCGTATCCGCCTATTGAGCAATCGTGCTAGCGTCTCTCTAGAGTTGTGCAACACGAGCGTTTTCCGTGGATTCCACATATTGAGCTCATTTCTTGGTTGCACGACCCCGTTTATCTATCCGTGTGTGTGTTTCCGTGTGCCATTCTTTGCTATTGGTCTACTTGCTTTACTTGCAATTTTGTGAACCTTCTCAACATTATCGATATCTTGACTAACATTTGCTTGAAATTTTGTGCCACCCATCCTCACCAAGCTCCTTCATAAGCTTTACTTGTGTAGGTGTGAGAAACAAACCCGGTACCAATTCTACTATTGTAGCATTACATTGAGTGATACTCGATACATCCTCAATCTTCGGAAAAGGTAACTTTGGTTTTGTTCTCTCATTTCCTACTCACCTTTGCTCGAGACTTGTGATGGATAGGCAAAGCACACCTCCTTCGGTCTACAACAACAACGACGAGTTTGGTGCCATGAACAACAATTTGGACGCCAGGATGGATGCTCAAATGGAGGAGATCAAAGCCCTCATCAAGTCCTACAAGAGATCTTCCTCATCTTCGAGAAGACGCTCTAGTACACATCCTTCCAAGTTACCATCTCCGGCAAGGTCACATCGGCATCGACACCATCACCAACAAGAACGTGAAGGTCAAGAGCTGAACACCGACAACCACACAACAACTTCACCATCTACCTTGGCATCTTCGCCAAGTGACTTCAAGGCATCTTCGCCTTTGGATATTCGACATCTTCGCCTACAAGCACCTCAAGACTACGCTCAAGAGAAGCTCCCCAAGCTCAAGTCTGTGACTTCCACGAGCTACTACGACCTCGACACCGACCACGAGCTTCCTTTCTATGGGACTCAAGACCCTGAGGAGTATCTCGAGTGGGAGCGCAAGATGGACGACGACCTCAAGCTACATCAAGTCCCTTCCGAAGACCAAGTGAAGTGCGCCACAAGTAACTTCCACGACTACACGCCGACATGGTGGCTTCATACACCTTCGAAGACCTTCGACATGAGTTGGCCCAAGACGAAGAGAGCTATGCGGCGAGAGTTTTTGCCTTCCACCTATACGGCACATCTTCAACGCCAATTGGAGAACACCATCCAAGGATCCAAGTCCCTCGACAAGTACTTCCTCGAGATGAAGAAAGCCTTGTGACAAGCCCGTGTGGACAACCCCATTTGGATGAAGTTCCACTTCATGATGGGATTGCACAACGGCATCTGCAAGACTATCTTCCACGAGAACTACAAGTCCCTCGACAACCTATACATTGGTGCTCTCAAGGCGGAACAAGAACACATGAAGGCCAAGGCTTCTTCACCCCAAGCTCGCTTAGCGACGACCAAGCTCCATGAGAATGAACTTGAGGATAGTACCACCAAGATGTCCAAGCCCGACGAGCTCCAAGACGATGCTCCCAAGTTTGACCTCACCGCCATCCCTTTTTGTGGCATTGATGATGCCGAGTCTACCACGACTCTTTTTGAAGACGGTGCGGCAATGACTATGACTACGGAGTCTCTCAAGAAACATGCATTGGAGGCGAGTGACATGGCGGTGAGCAAGGATGATGCTTCCATCTTAGGAGGCGAGAGTGATGATGTGCCATCTACGACCTTCATACACAACGACGGTGATGAGATGATCGAGCATGGGATTTTCCCTTCGGTCATGGAGGAAAGCGATGATATGCCATCTTCGGCCTTCATCCACGATGATGAGATGGTTGAGCATGGGATTTTCCCTTCGACCATGGCGACGTATGATGACTTGAGTGACTTGTGCCACCATATTGAGAGTGAGAGTGACTTCACCACTAGCCCCATATATGACGAGTTACCCCAATTCCCATGTGAGGAGAGCCACAACCCCCACCACTTGAGTGAGATGAGTGACTCCACCATATGTGACTTTGATTGCACCTACCTTGAGGGAGTGAGTGAGACACCACCACATAGAGAGAGTGAGATAGTTGATAGGGCATGTGAGGCCATTTTGATTTCTAACAACTTAACCTCTACCTCTATTGTGTCTTCTCATTTGGGGCTAGGTGCCATATATGATGACACGCCAATCCTCGACAACTTCGTCCTTCCTTTGGAGAAGATGATGGCCATGGTGGACTATGATGCACCCCTGACATGGTTCCATTAAGATGAAGATATTGACCACAACTTGGTCTTTGTCACCTTACCTACACCTTACCTACACCACTTGAGTGGAATGAAAAAGGTAACATAGGTGAAGGTGATGCTCTAGTCCCACTAGTGGAGATTCTTGACATTGATTGCTTGCATGATGTTGATCCACCTATTGTCATGCTTCATGCTAGTTCGACTTCCTCATGCGATGATTTACCCATTTATGATGAGTCTGATGATTGCCATGTGGAGTCTATTAGTTGTGATGGGATTTCTTGTGATAATTCTCTTGGTCACATCTTGTTTGACAATCCGCTTGACTTGTCATATGCTATGCATGAGATCAACAATATGTCATATTTGCAATCTCTTCGTAGTAACCATGCATATGCCATTAAAATAAACCCAATTTGCACATATGGCATAGATGACAAGCCCATGGTTATTGGCATTTGTTTTTCTCATGATGATATTGATATGCTTCCTTTGCATCATTTATCTCATATGCAATGCCATGACCACCTAGCTTCGGACATGCATTGTTTGCCATGTTGTCACTTTTCCCCATATTATGATTCTGATATTGCTCATGAGGAGACCCCCATAGTTCCCTCATACATTTTAGGAGATTTTGATTCATCCCATCCATTGCATGATCCAAATAATTATGTACACAATATGCTCCCCATGAATGAACATGATATTGTTGTGCCATATACTAGCACGCTCAATTTGTGTCCCTATCGTGTTATACATAACCATTATTCTTTCATGATGGATGACATGTTCTTATACCATGCATCAAATTTCTTTGAGCGATGCTTCTCTTGTGCTAACTCACATGTGCACATACACGTCATAATGGATGATATGTACATATACCACGCACACACAATTTTCCCTTTGCCTTTGTTTTGTGTAGGTACTCACGAATACTCGTCAACCTCACAATCCCATGAGTTGACGAAACGAGCTCTTGAGAGCAACGATGATTTGGGATTCCGTGGAGTATCCTTACTACCGCTCCCTCCGCACAATGACTTCGCGCATTTCTTCTACATGGCCCTCACATGGTTACGGATTCTTGTCCATTATATCTCATTTGCGCATATTGCCATGTTCACTTTGCATGCTATGCTCATTCCTATGCCTTTGCCATGCATTTGTGACCCATGCTTTGCATTACACATGATGACTGATATTACTACTTCTATGTGTATTTGCATGCTTGGTCGAGATATTGTTTGTTATTGCCATGTTTGCTTTGTGCCCAATGCCTATGATGATACCTTGATCTTGCTTTGTGAGGACTTAGTCGTGGAGCCATTGCACTGAGGTTAGTTTAAAGGGGTTAATCAGGACAAAGGACACGGGGAGTTTATACTGGTTCGGCCCCTTGCGGTGAAGGTGAAGGCCTAATCCAGTTTAAGGTGGTATTGCTAGGGTTTCGATGACCAGGGAGCGAATACGCTTAGCCTGGATCTCGATCTGTCGTCTCTTGTCTATACCGCCACCGGGTCGTCCCTTTATATACACAGGTTGATGCCCGACGGTTCACAGAATCCCGGCCGGCTCATAAACGTGTCCGGCTCGGTATCCACTCTTTCCTATCTTACAATACAAGTCATATACTTATGGCAGTTTACATCTATGGGCCCTAACTCGCCTTTGGGCTTTGGGCCTTCTTATTAAGTCTCCTTCATAAGTCGCCATCTTCTATGTCTTCATGGGCTTCGATACAGGTAAATCACTATGAGCATAACCCGGCCCCTCCTGGGCGGTTTATACTTCCATAGTTATATCCCCAACATTAGGCCCCAGGTTGATTTGAACTTGTTCATGTCAATCTTCAACACTTACGAAAATTCCCTCTTCATTACCTTCGCAAAAATTTGTAACTCGCCGTGACATCATCTTCCGAGATCATGACAACCCGCCATGACGTCACCTGTCATTAATTTTATAAACATCCAGAAATCATATATGCATCTCCTTTTTAATGAACCTCCGAAAATCGAGGCGTCAGCCCTGTCACATATCCAATTTGGAGCTCCTCGATTCCCGTGCATGCCACTTATCCATTCACCTTATAAATAGGGCCAAGGGTCCTTTTCACTTTCCCCCCTCGGCCTCTTCGTCTTCATCATCTTCCTCGCGACGCGCTGCTTCTCGAGTCAAGCCGCCGCCATCGACCCTCTCCTCTGCATCACCCTTGGCCGCTGCATCAACCTGACTTGGTCCAGAGTTTGCTCCCGCGCCTCCGCCATTCAACAGCCTTGGTAAGTTCTTCCTCCTTCCCCCTCCGTAGATCTCATTAGGGTTTGAACAAACTCATGGAGGTTCGGCACTGTTCTTCACCCGTTCTTCGCTGTAGCATGAGGTTTGATTCAAGCTTGATATTTATCCTGTATGGCAATAATCCTAGTCCCTTTTTCCTCATTAGAGCATCTCTTTTAGGTAGAAAAATCCGATCTGGACCTTCATAAACTTCTCAAGTACCAGTATTTTAGGTCTGAATATATTTTCATTTTCTGACACGCGATAGATCCAAAATTGCAATACCAATCTGTGAAACATGTTTTTCATCATTTAGCCGTTTTCCAACTTCAGATCTATACTTTCAATATCCGTATAGGCGGTTTAACTTCAGAAAATAATAACCTGCCAGGTACCATTAGTCCCCTCTTAAACCGCCAAGTGCTCGTCTTTGTAATTTGATAACGTCACTGTCCGGTTTAACATTTATGCATGCTTCAACAATTTCTGCCTGTTAACCATGAACCTTAAACCGGCACAAATCTTTTCCAGGTTATCGTATAAATGGCCAAATCCTTTTATTCCTATAACTGGGTTCAATCCCGGGTTACAGAAGAAGAACTGAACGGGTGGGTTGCAACCGGCGCTTTAGCGAAAAAGGAAGACATCCACTAGAGAGCCCCTGGTCCAGAAAATCTTCCTAAGCCCAAGGATGGGGAAGTGATCGTTTTTGTTGATCATCTGAGTCGAGGGTTCAGCCCACCCAGATCAAAAAATTTCCGTGACGTGCTTCACTTCTTCCAACTTCACCCTCAAGTTATTGGGCCTAACTCCGTGTCCAATATTTGCAATTTTCAAGTGTTTTGTGAAGCCTACCTGCAAGAAGAGCCCACAGTCTACCTGTTCAGAGATTTCTTCTATTTAAACCGCCGTACTAAATTTACGGATGGGCCCAATACTGAACTTGGCGGGGTTTCAATTCAGAAGAGAAAAGACGTCAGCTTCCCTCACGCTAAGCATCATAGCCATCCCAAAGATTGGAATCAAACTTGGTTCTATTACCAAGATACATCTCCAGTTGGCGAGAATCCTCTGCCGGGTTACCGTGCTCACCGGCTTACCGATGCACATCCATTCCCCCAAAGACTCAATGCAAAGGAACGGTCCAAATATGCACCATAACTTTCAAAGCTTAGAGCCTTTGTGGCAAACGGTTTGACAGGCATTGATTTTGTCCGTTGCTGGGTATCTTGGAGCATTTTGCCTTCAAGCCGTCGCTCCGGTTTAATGTGTGAGTACACAGGGGATGTGAAAGACCCTCAACGCCACACTGATATTCAGCTGACTGATGCTGAAATTACTGAATCTATCAAGAAGATGTTGGATGAACCGGTGACCGACTGTAGCAAAACAGGACTTAGTCCTTTTTGCGCTTCAAATAAACCACCAGCTGTAAGAATTGCCCCACTCCTGCTTTAATCCATATTCTTAATACTCCCTTATGATCTTTTCAATCTTTAAACAGGGTGATGATCCGTTCGAGTTAAACATTGACGATGATAATCCGGAGTCAGAGGTAGAACTTGATTCGCTTGGCTCTTTTTTCATACATCTCATTGACGATGATTTTTATCAGGACGACGCAGAAGCTAGCCACGCAAATGACGTAGAGGTAACTATTCTCTCATCCGGTTCAGAACCTCTGCCCACATAGAAAACCCGACAAGCAAGCCGGAAAGTAAGATTTTCTTACCCCCTAGCTTACTTGGATCCAAACTTTCTTTTGAAAACAGCAACACGAAGCTCGCCGCACAACCCGGCATAGCGGCCATGTGGTCACTTCTTCCGGTTTACCGAACTCGCCAGTTCGTAAACGCCGCCCGGAGGTCTCTTCTATTTCTGACACATCTTATCCCAAGGCGGGTTATTTCCGACAACCTCTTAATCCATCTGATTCAAACTATCAGGGAACTTCCCATTCATCCTCTGGCGAGTCCACAGGGACACAAATTCCAACCCTCAAAACTGTTCCTGGGTGAGCATTTTTAACTAACCCCTTATACCTTATGCTTGATCATTATACTAACCTGTTATTTGCGTCTCTGTCAGAGCCAAGGCTAGACCCAGTAAAAAGGCCAAATTGAACAAACCGGCTGATGACAGCGCGCCAACTGATCCGGAAAAGAACCCTGAACAATTTGAACCAAATACTGAAGCTATTCTTGATGATCCGCCACCGCAAAATCATGAAACCTTTGTTAAACAGATGGAAATTGATCCGATGGGTCATGCTGATAAACCGCCAAGCCCAACTAAGGTTGCTGATGATAAAGCCGATGATGTTGTAGTTACCGGTGTCGGGTGTACAGCCCCAGGCAACCCCACTGTTCTGTCAAAACATATTGCCAAAGAAGAATTTTCTGCTGTTGACAAGGGCAAGTGGAAGGTGGACTTGGAAAGCTATACCCACCTCAGCGCCCAAGATATTCATTCTGGGTTTTTAAACCATTTGCACACAAGCCATGATTATGAAGCCGATTTACTGAACATGATGAAGGAGCGATATGAGGTAAATGCTGTTAACTCTGCATAAATATTCTTCCCTTAGCCGCCAAGTTTACTGGACATAAAAGAATAGAATGTTCTGCAAACTTTCAAGAACCATATAGATCAACTCCACTAGCCCGCAAGGGCCAGTTTATAATGTCAATATGAACCGGGACTTTAGAATAATAACTCTTCAATTTCGCCTGTGTAGCCCCCAAGGGTCGACTTAACAAATATGTTAAGTTGAGACTAATTATGCTGTAAGGCTCAAAATTCTTACTTAGGACCTTTATAATCCGGTTGACCATCAAGCTGATAGTTGTTATGTGCTTGGGACTTGTATTTTTTTTTATAAGAAGCAATAGACATTAGCCCCCAAGTGCCAAGTATATTACTTGTTATGTGCTTGGGACTTTGAATATGCACTGCTATCTAATTAGTTACATGTCTCTTGCAGGCTGATCTTAACAAGAAGGAATCTCAAATCGCCGACCTTCAAGAAAATATCAAGTCACAACAAGCCGAGACCTCCAAAGCCAAGGAAGAACTGACCAGTGCCTTAACAACAATGGAAAAACTGAAGGAGAGCTTTAAGAACGAGCGGGCAGGTTGGGATACAGAAAAGTCAACTCTGCTGAAGAGGGCTGAGGATGCTGAGGCTGCCCTTAATCCGGTAGCTGAGGAGCTGACTGGCTTGAAACAGCAAATAAATGCCATGACCGCTGCCGTATTTGGTAAATAACTTCTTCATAAGCTTTGAACATGTATTATGTAAGAGACTGCCGGTTTACCGATGTTTTTGATGATGCAGGAACTCGCATTGCTCATCTTGGCTCAGATATGCGGCAAAAACTGAAAGCCGCCTATACACTTATAGAGCAATTATATACCGGCGTACAACGGGTTATCTGCACAGCTTCCCATAATAAAAACCGCCCCCAACCTTGATCAAGGAGACGTTGGAAAGGTTGGCGATGATGCCTGCACGGTTTGAAGAGCTAAAGAAGTCAGCTGCCAGGGCGGGTGCTCTTACTGCACTGACTCGGGCCAAAGCTTGGATATCTGATCTTGATCCGGCCGATGTGGGAAACGGCTACCCGAGCATAAAGGAGGACGGGTCAGAGTTTAATAACGATGACCTCAGAACCTTGACGAGGGAAATGCGCCCATTGGCTAGCAAATTGGCTGAAGAAACCGATCTTTCACATTATCAGTCGATTTATGATGCCAACAACAAGAGAGTTAACGCGCCAACTTATGATGCTCCAAATCTTATTCCTCCAATCCGTAAGCATACCTATGCCCCTGATGATGACCCCTCCATACTTATAAGTGGTGAAGCTGTATTCAAGGCCTTAACTGGGATCGATTGGACCACCATTGACTTCCAGCCACTGGGTAGAGAGGAGGAAGATGAACCGGCGCTGGACGATCCGCAACCTTCAAGTCAGCCAGGCCAGGACTCGTAAACCGGGGGCCGGTTTAGCAGCTGCTTTCTTTAAGACTTGTTAAAACAATTATTCTTTTGGGCACCAAACGCCTTGTAATAGGCTAGCTTAAACTCTTGTTCTACTATGCCATCGTGCATATTTACTTTGCATGACACTGCTAATCCACCATGTTAAGATATGCCACTTATGCTTATAATATTAACAATGTGGAATCTGCTCCTGCATGCAACGAATTAAAAGTGTCCTGGCGGTTTACCGCTGGACGGGTCATAACACCCAATAAAAAACCATGGAAACTAACATAGCTTATACCCAAGGCTGGAATTTCAGAATAACCAAATTTGAAATATATCATACCTGTGATATTTGATCACACTGTTGGTTTACCAAACCGGTGTAGTAAGGGGGAGAACCCAAACTTTGAGCACTGGTAATTATCATAGATTGCTTGGCTTATGAACAAAACTAGGCCGGGTTAATAAACACCGGATATTATCTTATCTCATACTGGCGACTTATAGTCAAAAGCCAGGCCGGGTTAATAAACATCGGATGAATTATGATCATAAAGCATTATAAGCCTCATCAAATAAACCTCAAAAAACTGTGGAATAAAACAAACGAAAAAACGAGGCTTTTCATGGGCTGCTAGGCCGAAAATCGAGTGCTTTCACGGGCCGCACAGCCACTGAGTTAAACCTATATACAAACCTTATAAGATGGACCTCACATAACCAATCGTCATTTTAACTTTGACAAGTTCAGGGTCTGTATAAGATTGACTTGTCAAACGTTCAGCGGGTTATTCCAGGAATACCTGGGCGGAGTGGCTTACTTAAAAATGCAGGATAACCCGGGGTTTTAGGTGAATACACCTGGCTTCCAAGCCTGGCTTTTAAGCCTATTACAAGGGTTATACAAACTCTTTGTTCTTTAGAATCAAGGAGCCCCCAAGTAAAATTTTTTAGCTGTGCTCAAGGGGCATCTATGTTTGAGCTGTGATTTTGCAACAGACTCTCTTTGGTACCTTTAACCTGGGTAGCAAGCCCCCAAGTTTTTTTGTTTTTTTTCAGTTGGCTTGTAAGCCGGTTCAAAGGGTAGTCATAACTTCGCTCATAAGCCGGAAGCCCCCAAGTAACCAAAAACTCATTAAGAAAAGACGACAGAGGCCCTGCTTTAGCAGGGGTGCCGGTTTAATATATACATTGTCAAGAATATGTACATCAGAAGAGCCAATGGCTCAAGTGTAGTAAGGCCGAAGATGAGCAATATTCCACGGCCGGCGAGTCTCTTCCTCCGACGTGCGTGAGTCCTTATGGTCTCGAATATCAATAAGGTAGTATGACCCGTTGTTCAGATTCTTGCTGACCACAAAGGGTCCTTCCCAAGGTGGGGATAACTTGTGCATATCCGTCTGATCCTGGATAAGCAGGAGCACTAAGTCGCCTTCTTGAAAGGTTCTGGTCCTGACCCGGCGGCTGTGATAACGACGTAGATCTTGCTGGTAAATCGCCGAACGAGCCGCTGCGAGATCATGCGCCTCGTCTAACAGGTCAAGTGCATCTTGACATGCCTTTTCATTATCAGCTTCAACGTAAGCCGCCACCCGGGGTGAGTCGTGACGGATGTCACTGGGGAGAACCGCCTCTGCTCCATAAACCATGAAAAAAGGCGTGTAACCCGTAGATCTGTTGGGCGTCGTGTTGATGCTCCATAGCACCGAGGGTAACTCCTCTACCCAACAACCCGGTGTCCTCTGTAAGGGAACCATAAGCCGGGGCTTGATGCCTCTCAGGATCTCTTGATTGGCTCTCTCAGCTTGACCATTAGATTGGGGGTGAGCCACCGACGATACATCAAGCTGGATATGCTCACGTTGACAAAATTCTTTCATAGCACCCTTGGAGAGATTAGTGCCATTGTCTGTTACAATGCTATGTGGAAAGCCAAAACGGAAGATCACCTTCTTCATGAATTGAACCGCCGTTGCTGCATCACACTTACTGACTGGCTCTGCCTCTACCCACTTAGTGAATTTATCAACCACCACCAAGAGGTGGGTCTTCTTATCCTTGGACCTCTTAAAAGGTCCAACCATATCAAGCCCCCAAACTGCAAATGGCCAAGTGATTGGAATCATTCTCAACTCCTGAGCCGGAACATGAGCTCGACGTGAAAACTTCTGACAACCGTCACATTTTTTGACCAAGTCCTCAGCATCAGCATGAGCCGTCAGCCAATAAAAACCGTGACGAAAAGCCTTGGCTACAAGAGATTTAGAGCCGGCGTGATGACCACAATCTCCTTCATGGATCTCACGCAGAATCTCACAGCCTTCTTCAGGAGAAACACAACGCTGAAACGCCCCGGTAACACTGCAATGGTGCAGCTCTCCATTAACAATTGTCATTGACTTGGACCGTGGGTTATTTGCCTGGCCAAGGTTTCATCCTCAGGTAACTCGCCCCGGGTCATATATGCCAAATATGGAACTGTCCAATCAGGAATAACATGAAGAGTCATCACCAACAGAGCTTCCGGGTCAGGAATAGCCAAATCCTCCTCTGTAGGTAACTTGACCGACGGGTTATGCAAAACATCAAGAAAGACATTAGGTGGCACCGGTTTACATTGAGAACCCAACCGGCTTAAGGCATCATCCGCTTCATTTTTCCTCCGATCAACATGCTCAACTTGATAACCCTTGAAGTGACCAGCAATAACATCCACCTCTTATCGATAAGCCGCCATGAGGGGATCCTTAGAATCCCAAGTACCAGAGACTTGTTGAGCCACCAAATCTGAGTCACCAAAGCACCTTACCCGGCTTAAGTTCATCTCCTTAGCCATCCGAAGACCGTGGAGTAAGGCCTCATATTCAGCTGCATTGTTAGTACAAGGGAACATCAAACGGAGAACATAACAAAATTTATCACCTCGAGGGGAAGCAAGCACAACTCCAGCCCCCGAGCCCTCCAATTGCCTGGACCCATCGAAGTGAATAGTCCAATACGTGTTATCTGGTTTTTCCTCAGGCATCTGCAGCTCTGTCCAGTCATTGATGAAATCCACCAGTGCTTGAGACTTGATGGCCGTGCGAGGCATATACTTCAAACCATGAGGCCCAAGTTCAATGGCCCATTTGGCAACCCGGCCTGTTGCTTCCCTGTTTTGTATGATATCTCCTAAAGGAGCAGAGCTAACCACAGTAATGGGGTGACCCTAAAAATATTGCTTAAGCTTTCGGCTTGCCATGAAAACCCCATATACAAGCTTCTGCCAATGTGGGTATCTCTGCTTAGACTCAATAAGCACTTCGCTGATATAATAAACCGGCCGTTGAACCGGATATTCCTTGCCTGCCTCTTTCCTTTCAACAACAATAGCCACACTGACAGCCCGGCTATTAGCAGCCACATATAACAACAGTGGCTCCTTATCAATGGGCGCAGCTAGGACCGGCGGCTCAGCCAGCTGCTTCTTAAGCGCCTCAAATGCCTCATTAGCAGCATCACTCCAGACGAAGTCATCTGTCTTTTTCATCATCTGATACAAAGGGATGGCCTTCTCACCGAGGCGGCTTATGAACCGGCTTAGCGCCGCAATACGACCCGCCAGATGTTGAACATCATTGATACACGCCGGTTTAGCCAGAGAAGTAATGGCTTTGATCTTCTCCGGATTAGCTTCAATGCCCCTGTTAGACACCAGAAAGCCCAACAGCTTGCTCGCCGGCACACCAAAAACACACTTGGCCGGATTAAGCATCATCTTATAAACTTGGAGATTATCAAAGGTTTCCTTCAAGTCGTCTATCAACGTCTCCTTCTTTCTGGATTTCACCACAATATCATCCACATAAGCATGAACATTGCATCCAATCTGATTATGAAGACAATTCTGCACACATCGCTGGTAAGTCGCCTGGGCACTCTTGAGCCCAAAAGGCATAGACACATAGCAGAAGGCTCCAAAGGGAGTTATGAAAGCTGTCTTCTCCTGGTCCTTAACTGCCATCTTGATCTGATGATAACCAGAATAAGCATCCAAAAAACTCAAACGCTCACATCCCGCCGTAGCATCAATAATCTGATCAATACGAGGAAGAGCAAAAGGATCAGCCGGACAAGCCTTGTTTAAATCCGTGTAGTCCACACACATGCGCCAAGTGTCGTTCTTCTTAAGTACCAGCACCGGGTTAGCCAACCACTCAGGATGAAAAACTTCAACAATAAACCCAGCCGCCAAGAGCCGGGCTACCTCCTCACCAATGGCCTTACAGCTTTCTTCATTGAAACTACGAAGAAACTGCTTGACCGGTTTAAACTTGGGATCAATATTGAGAGTGTGCTCAGCGAGTTCTCTCGGTACACCTGGCATGTCAGAAGGTTTCCATGCAAAGATGTCCCAGTTCTCACGGATGAACTCGATGAGCGCGCTTTCCTATTTCGGATCCATATTAGCACTGATGCTGAACTGCTTGGATGAATCGCCAGGAACAGAATCAACCATCTTAGTGTCATCTGCCGATTTAAACTTCAAAACCGGATCATGCTCTGTAGTTGGCTTTTTCAAAGACGTCATATCCGCCGGATCAACATTGTCCTTGTAAAATTTTAACTCCTCCGTTGCACAAACCGACTCAGCATAAGCCGCATCACCCTCTTCACATTCCAAGGTTATCCTTCGGCTCCCATGTACTGTGATGGTCCCCTTGTAACCCGGCATCTTGAGCTGCAGATAAACATAACAAGGCCGTGCCATGAACTTGGCATAAGCCGGCCGTCCAAACAGAGCGTGATACGGGCTGTGAATTTTGACTACTTCAAAGGTCAATGTATCTGACCTAGAGTCATGATCATCTCCAAAGGCAACTTCCAGAGCTATCTTACCAACAGGGTACGCCGACTTACCAGGCACCACACCATGGAAAACTGTATTCGACGGTTTAAGATTTTTATCTGTCAACCCCATGCGACGGAAAGTTTTGTAATAAAGGATATTGATGCTGCTCCCTCCGTCCATGAGTACCTTGGTAAACTTATACCCTCCAACCTGGGGTGCAACCACCAATGCTAGGTGACCCGGATTATCAACCCGGGGCGGGTGATCTTACCGACTCCACACGATGGGCTGCTCAGACCAGCGCAAGTAACGGGGAACCGCCGGTTCAACGTCGTTCACTGCCCTTTTATGAAGCTTCTGATCCCGTTTGCATAAATTTGTGGTGAAGACATGGTACTGCCCACTACTCAATTGCTTTGGGTTACTCTGATACCCAGATTGCTGCTGCTGATTCCCCTGACCTGACTGTTGATGGTAGCCACCCTGATTGCCTTGATTGCCCTGATTACCTTGGAATCCAGAACTAGAACCGCCACCGCCGTAACCCGGCCCATGAGAACCGGACCCTGAACCACCACCCGGTCCATGATTGTCTTGAATAAGATTGGAATTTTTATACTCCTTCATGATGTAGCAATCCTTCCAGAGGTGGCCAGACGGTCTTTCTCGCGTCCCATGCCTTGGGCAGGGCTGATTTAGCATCTGCTCAAGATTAAAGCCTGACCCTCCGGCCCGTGGGGGCGGTTTACCTTTACGACGCTGGCCATTATTCTGTGCGTTGGTGTTAGCCACAAAGTCCAAACTATTATAAGCTTTGCGCTTACCATTGCCTCCCTGATTCACCGGATTTTGCTGCTGTCCTCTGGTGCTGCTGCTCTTCTTTCCCTTTCCCGGCTTGTCATCATCAGACTCGGGGTCCTTGGTACCATCAGAGTTAGCGTACTTAACCAGAGCCATCATCAGCTCTCCCATGTCATTGTAGTGGCGCTTGAGCCGACCCAGCTTCTGCTTAAGAGGCGTAAACCGGCAATTCTTCTCCAACATTATGACCGCTGAACCGGCATTGATGCGATCTGATGAATGTAAGATGGTCGAAACCCGGCGCACCCAATGGGTTGTGGACTCGCCCTCTTCTTGGACACAGGCATCCAGATCCACAATTGACATAGGCTGCTTGCACGTATCTTTGAAATTCTGGATAAACCGGGCCTTTAACTCGGCCCATGACCCAATGGAGTTGGCAGGGAGCCCCTTCAACCAAGTGCGAGCCGTTCCATCCAACATCAGGGTGAAATATTTAGCACATGCCGCATCGCTAACATCTAGCAATTCCATGGCCATCTCATAACTCTCGATCCATGCTTCAGGAGGTAAATCGGCTGTATAGTTAGGCACCTTGCGAGGGCCCTTAAAATCCTTGGGCAGACGCTCATTACGTATGGCCGGCACTAAACATGGCACGCCCAAATTCCTAAAGGTTACACCTAGCTCCACCGAAGTTGTCGGACGAACCGGAGAAGGTTGACGGGCCGCATATTGTGCCGCCAGCTCGGCCTCTCGACGTGCTGTACCTTGATCCACCACGTTCTGAGCATCAGCACCACCGCCCGCCGGGTTATGTCCACGAGGCTGGTTATGGTTCCGCCCACTGCTTGACACAGCTGGCTCATCAATATGCCTACTGTAACTCCGGCTTGGGCGAGGGGTGGAATGAATCCGGCTTCGACTGTAAGAATAAGCCTGCTGCTGAACCAATGCTGTCTGAAGGAGCTCTCTAGCCCTCCGCATCTCAACCGCCGTTGGAGACCCGCCTTCCACCGGGATAGCCGCCAATCGTGACGCCGCAGCGATCATGTTATCCAAAGGGTTAGAGTAATGACCCGGTGGTGTTGACATGTGCTGCGGCGGGATATTGTTCTGACGAGGCGGATCCGTGGTGCGCGGCTGAACCGGTGCTCCCGTCCCAGGCGCTTCAACCCGGTCCACCACTGGCGGGTTACTGGTTCCTGCTCCTGGCGTGTTAAAGAGGTTCCTCGCCTCGTAAACCGGTGGCAGGCGAGATTGATGCCTCCTCCTCATCACTTCGTTTGAAGCGTTCTGATCTAGCATGAGCCGGTAAGACTCCGACTGAATCCGCTGCGCCTGAGCATCCAATGTAACCCGCTCCGCAGCCATCCTGGCATCTTCAGCTGCCAGGTCTTCCTTAGCTTGAGCTATCTGATCTCGCAATTTCACGACTTCCGCGTTATGCTGATCTTGATTATCTGGGTTAACCTCCGTCGTCAGCAGTATTGCCAAGGCGTCTAGTAAACCGGACAAGACTTGAGCCGGCGGGCGCGCAGGGCCTCCTGCCCTGGCTGCCGTCGCTGCTGCTGACCCAGAAATCAATGCCGCTACAGTTGACGAGTGCTGCACTGGCTGCGTACCGGTCATGAAGATCGTAACCCGGTTCGGCGGCTCGTAGGGGTCCGGAATACTATCGCCATCGGAACAGCCCCCAAGCCGACCGTCTTGTAGTTGGTACAATGACTCGGTTTCACCGGTGGATGACTCGCCATCAGAATAGACAACTGTCTCACTGTCAGATACTGATTTATCCCCAGATTCCGCACCATTGATGAATCCCACGAAGGCACGACTCATGGCGGGCTGAACTCGGGCGGGTTTTGCACGCTGAGCCGTCTCGATGATGTCGGTGCAGGTGTCCGGCTCAGGGCCCAGTTCGCCGATCTTGCCAATGAAGACGTGAATTCCACCGAAGGAGACCCGGTACCCGTACTCAATTGAGCCGGCCTCGGGGCCCCAGCCTTCGTCGTCGATGTAGAGCTTGCCGCGACGACTCTTGGTCATCCGGCCCACAGCGTATCCCTTGATCCCTTCGAAGTTGCCCTTCAAGAACTCGAAACCACCGTGCGCTGGCCCCACGGTGGGCGCCAACTGTCGTGGAATAGTCACGGCAGATGTCCTAGTGTGAGGACTTAGTCGGGGAGCCATCATAATGAGGTTAGTTTAAAGGGGTTAATCAGGATAAAGGACACAGGGAGTTTATACTGGTTCGGCCCCTTGCGGTGAAGGTGAAGGCCTAATCCAGTTTAAGGTGGTATTGCTAGGGTTTCGATGACCAGGGAGCGAATACGCTTAGCCTGGCTCTCGATCTGTCGTCTCTTGTCTAAACCGCCGCCGGGTCGTCCCTTTATATACACAGGTTGACGCCCGGCGGTTCACAGAATCCCGGCCGGCTCATAAACATGTCCGGCTCGGTATCCACTCTTTCCTATCTTACAATACAAGTCATATACTTATGGCGGTTTACATCTATGGGCCCTAACTCACCTTTGGGCTTTGGTCCTTCTTATTAAGTCTCCTTCGTAAGTCGCCATCTTCTATGTCTTCATGGGCTTCAATACAGGTAAATCACTATGAGCATAACCCGGCCCCTCCTGGGCGGTTTATACTTCAATAGTTATATCCCCAACACATGATGATTGATATTACTACTTCTATGTGTATTTGCATGCATGGTCGAGATATTGTTTGTTATTGCCATAATTGCTTTGTGCCCAATGCCTATGATGATAGCTTGATCTTGCTTTGTGTTCGTGCTTGCGATATGCCATGTGCATTGCCTATGCCTAGTATTTGCAGACATGACATGACTGCCATGATTACCTATAGTATGTTGCATCTTTGCACTACTAGCTTGAATGACTTGATCGCCTCACACATGATGAACAATTGCTCTTTCTATTATGTTGAGTGCCACACTATATTCACTACACCCCACACTATATTCACTACACCCCATGTGTTTAGACACTTCATTTTTTTGGTGTTGTGAATGCTTCATATGCATACCATAGACCATTTGTTGAGCACCTTATGCACGCTTGCTATGACATTGAGGTATATGCTTGTTCTCTTGTCACACATATTAGCACCTTTACCTCACCTTTGCATCATTGTTTCCATAATGCTTTTACTTGTGCCCAATTTATGTGCTTACACGACATGTCACACTTCTTTGTCAAACCATATGCTATGCTTGATGACGACACTTGTTGGATGAATCACCACTTGAATGCTTGGTTTGGTACTAACGCTAACCACATTAGTTTTTCCAAGTGTTTGTTGTCCTTGCTCCTTTTGAAGGAATCACAAGATGGTGCGACATTGGAGAGTGCCCATTTTGAGCTTCAACATGATAAGTGCTTGGTGGTCGTCCACTTCTACACGGCGACGCCCTCTCTTTCCCATGGTGATGAAGATCATGATCCGTGGATAGATCTATCCTAAGGGGGGGGGGGAGATGATGTGGAGCATCCCACCATCATCCCCATGGACTCTAATACTACTCATCAAGCACCACGGGCAGGACCAATGACAAGAGCTCGCGCACGTGCCATCGAAACCAAGGTTAACTCTTTCCTCTTTGAACTTCATTCGGATTCACATGAGAGTTGGGTCCTACCTCAAATGGAAACGTTGTGCATTCTTAGATACCAAGGAGATGACCGTGAGGAAGCTAGGACGAGGATACAAGCGACCATGGAGGAAGGAAGATGATGGAAGTCACAAAAAGCACGAAGCACCGGAAGCTCTCTGGACACCCCGGGTGCCCGCACCATCCACCTCCGGATGCCCGCACCGCCACCGCCGGGTGCCCGGCCCCGCCAGCCGCCAAGGGCGCGACCCCCTGGACGCCCCGGGTGCCCGAGCCTCACACCCCCTGGTGCCCGGACCCTCCACCGTGGCTACGCGTATTTCGGGATAATTTACCTATGTACCCTTGTTTTACCCCTAATTCATTCCTAGCTTATATATACTCCTCACCTAGCTTGTTGGGGAGGTTAGCAAAGTATTGGATAGACATTGAGAGAGCTTTGCTCATCTTCCCTCCTCTTGTAGAGCAAGACCTCTTCTTGGAGAAGATCCCCTAGTGGATTCAAGGCCCTCTAGGGAAGGATCCCCATCATAGGATCATCAAGACCTCATCTCCCTTGTGGATTTGGGAAGAACATTACCTAGTGCTATTTTCCTTGAATTGTTTTTGTATGCTTGTGGATCTCATGTATGCTACTCTAGTGGATGTGTTATTTGGGTTTGTTTGAGTGATTTCCCTCTTGTGTTCTTGTGTGTTCATCACTTTTCCCCCCTCCAAGTGTGAAAAGATCCCCTCTAGGGTTTCACCCTACAACAATACCTCCTGTTCGAACAGAGAGAGAGAGATAAGAGGGAGCACGGGATGGAGGAAGGGGAAAAGGAGAGGAAGGAGAGGGAGAGGAGGAAGGCAGGACGGTGCTTGGGAAGCTGGTTCTGGCGGGGCTCGCCGATGTCGAGGTGGCGAGGCGAGGCAGGGATCGGGCGCTGGCTCTCCCGATCCCAATCCAGAGGGGATCGAGGCTGGGCGTGGGCGGCCGTGGCTGAGGGCCGCCTCTCCCTATCCATCCTTCCTATCTCCGTCGAGGCCATGACCTCACCGGCCAGGCATAGGCACTCATCGATCTATTAAAAGGCACCAAACCAATCGAACCTCTTCTATGTCCCTTTCTTCTCTAACTTCCAATCTCCTCTGTTATGAAGTTCTAACAGTACATCACAAGCAACTCTTTTCATATTAATTAAGGAATCAATCTCCCATGGTGTATGCTTGATGCAGCAGAGGGGGCCAGAATGAAGTGCCGTCGTGGTGGTGCGCGGCCGGCTTCTCCACCTCGCTCCTCCTCGCTCCTCCACCTCGCTCCTCTGGGCGCCCTTCACTGCTCCTCCGGGGTGTTGTCGATGGGGTATGACAGAGTGTGCAGGCGCGATGTGGTGGGGAAGATGTTGTACTCCGTGAAGATGTTGTGGGTGGTGAAAGCGATGAATTCACAGCCACACCAAAACAGGCGGCCGAGGAGGTAGAAGGCGTTGAATGGGTTGGTGAAGTGGGCAAGGATAGCAACCACCACCCCGTTTTGGATGACCTCCTCAACGCGGAACATCGTTGGAGATCCCCGTGGGAGGTGGCGGTAGCCGGCCGCGAGGAAGAACTCGATGAAGCCCCTTGCGGTCCTCCACCTTAATATCACCCACACACGTAGTGTACGCTCAACGTACACACCGGTAGGGTAGAGCCTCTCCGGCACGGTGGGTGGGAAGCGGTAGGTTGGTCCGGTGTACTGCATGGCTGAGGGATGTGAAGAAGAAGGAGAAGGGGTCGAAGAACAAGAAGGGCAGATGGCAGAGGATGGGAGATAGATGAGGGATGTGAGAGGAAGAAGAAGATGATGGGTGGTTTAAATAGCAGTAGTGCGACGTGTTATTTCGCCGTGGCAGTAATGGGGTCAAATGTGAACTAGCTCGTTTTCACACCCACCGTGGCATCGGGAACTCAATCTCTATAGGTGCAATCAAAACAAGGGTCAAGCAAAAAAAAAATTAACAGAGCCAATGCGATGGCCCAACCAGAGCCTGGTTTCATTTTGGGCCCAATAACTACGTTTTTTTTCGCGGAGTCAATGGTGGGCGAGCACAACCAATGGGAGAATATCTCGCGGATCGCCCCACGATCCAACAATGCGGAGCCTGCACGTAGCCAACCCTTCTAGAAGACCACATCTGAGGGCTGTCGCTTGGCGCTAGTGTATGATCAGACGGCTGATGGTCGGAGCTAGGGTTAGGCAAAACCCCGCGGGGTTTAGAGGGGTTTCGAGCTGGTCAACGGGGTTATCTAGGCTTTGACTGAGCATAACTAATTTAAAAAAAATAGAAAAAATATGAAACCTTCGTTGTTCGTCGTTTTATAAGACACACTAACGAGGAAAAATACTAAACTTGGTATACGGAAATTTTCAAAAAAAAACCTAGGTGGAACGATCGAGGTCAAATGAGCACCATTAATTTAAAAAAAATCAAAAAAATATAAAACCTTTGCACAATGTTGTCTTATGTGACATATTACCAACCAAAAATCATGAACTTGGTCTATGGACATTTTCATGAAAAAACCTTCACACATATGAGCTATCACATAGAACGTTGCAGAGAGTTTAAGGAGAGGAGGTAGGGTTCCCTTAGGTTTTTGAAAAATTAAAAAAAATCAAAAAATTCACCAAAGCTTGATTTCAAAATGAATAAGAAGGATCTGAACTTAGTTTTCCATTTTCATATTTTAAACGTGTTTTTTAATGGTTTTCTATTAAAGCATATTTTTTTCAAAAAAAATGTAAAAATATGAAGATTAATTCAATAAATAGTGAGACTTCGAATCTACACTATATAGATTGAATAGGTGTTAATAAAAAATATTTGGCTCATTTGGAGTAGGTCCAAAAAAAACTTGATTACAAATGGAGCTCATTTGGAGCACATTTCTCATGACTATAAGTTTTACCACGCAAAAGAGATCGGATTGATCACCTAACGTTTATAATAGTTCAGCAAACTTTGCAACATCACACCACAGGGCAATGGACTTCAAGTGTTGGTTCAAATTCAAATTTTGCCTCAAATTCAAATTGGAATATTTGATCTGTTATTGGAATATTTGATCTGTTATTGGAATACTTGATCAAATGGTGGACTATCTTCATTCAAATGTTTTTTTGGCTCTGTTATTTGAATTTTGATCAAATGATGGACTATTTGCTCTTTTTGCTTATTCTTTGCAGCATGTCTTATCAGTGAAGCAACACTGAAGCAGCTTGTGTGATCATTGCAGCACCTAAACTCATAGCTCACAACATCTAAACAGAACATACCATACACCACAGGCAAATTTAAGAACAGACAAATATAGATAGCATAATACATTACTACCATAGATCACACACAAAGTTTAGATACCACCACACAAAGTTTACCAAACAGCCACATTCAGTTTACCAAAAGTATCCCAAAGATAAAACATCATCACATCACACCGGAGTCAGGGCCTTCGCGAGGGCAGCATGCTGCCCCTGATCTTGTAGTCCTCCCCGCGAATCGCTACATCCTTTGCATGAGACACAAGGTGGTCGAAGCGGCCATCCTTTGGCTTTGACTTGGTGGTGCAGTAGGGGCAGTGCCACTTTTTGATCTTGCGGTTGTAGAAGGAAGCAACTCCCTTGGCCTTGATCTTCTCCACCTCCTTCGCAGTGAAGGACGCGACGTTGCCGTTGTACACATCTTCTCTAGAATCATACTGCACACATGAATGAGTTACATCAATACATTATAGATTCATATACACCATGTCAAAGGAACTAAATGAACAATCTAAATTTCAAGTAGGCTTACCTCATATTCTTCGTCGCCACTATACTCTGGATCGTACGGGTCGAACCCAGTAAGGCCCAGCTTCCTCTTATTCCCCACAGAATCATCCTCATGAATATACAATTACATCCATTACTAGTAAATACATAAGCCAACTAATAATTTAGATATGCACACATGACACATTGATCATAGGGAACCCTTGATCATATTATCCATACTATGATCCTATTCGCATTTTCCATTGTCATGCACACACATTGAATAACAAAGCTAATATAACTACATATTGTAGACAAATTTATATACTGATGAATCAAGTAAGTTCTTAATCAATTGATAGGTACATCAAAATTAATGCATTTCATTTGGGCATATGACATTCAAAACACCAATCTGTGTAGCATTCAAAAACAAATCTAAGCATACATGTCTGTAGCATTCAAAACCCCAATATGTGTAGCATTCAAAAACAAATCTAATAATCACGTGTAGCATTTAAGCACAGAGATCCCTATCTCTCATTAAGATCTGTCTAGCATTTTTGCAACGAATGTAATCCAAAAAACCCCCATCCCCCCATACAGAAAACCCCATCCCTCAAACCAACTACTCTAACCATTTGTACTACCCTACGAATCACAATCCAACCAATGAAACTAACTCTATAATCTAAATATTTGCAACTAGGGTACAAGCAAATGGAAGTACCTCCTGTACCACCTTCTCCTTGCCAGGCTGCGCATCTGGATGGACTGCGCCGCTCGATGCCGTCACCTTCAGCTCTGGCAGCGCCGAGGCGGAGCCCGCCACCTTCTTCTCCACATCCACAGCCGCGATAGCGGTTGCGAGTTTCCCCGCACCACCGTGGACGCCGCCGACGTCCTGCACTCTATCTGCCGTGGTCACCGCGCCCTGTAGATATCCGGCTGCAGCGCCGGCATCGCCACGAGCGTCCGCCATCAGTATGAGGGAGGCGATGAAGGTAAGGAAGAGGATGCGGTGGGGGAGAGCGAGATGGTGCGGTGGAGGAGAGCGAGACGACGCGGTGGGGGAGATGGAGATGATGCGGCAGGGAGGGGATTTGGGGGAAAATGGTAGGGACGATGCGGTTGCCCCTCTTATACGATGGGACATTTCTGGCATGTTCCAGGCACACGTGCTACCCCACGACCATGGTCAGTTGCATGCACACCTACGCGGCCCCACTAGTCAGAGTTAACGGTCAAGCCATTGACCCGACGGTAATGTCCAGTTTGCCCATTTGTGAGAGTTTCAGCCAAGGGAGTGGGGAAAAGTGAGCAAAAGTTAAGAGCGTGGGGATGAATGAGTACAGCTAAGGAACCAGGGGCACACATGTAAAAATCCCTAAAAATATTGCCTGATATGGCACATTTATTCATGGTAGTATTAAACTTGATGGTCCAAATTTACAGATCACAGGCTCTTTGGTCGCAGATGGAGGGTTCAGGAGGTGAAGCAATTTTGAGAGGTACTTTGTGAGGAATAGTAAGCTCCAAATTTTTATCATGACATAGCCTTCAATGATCACAGGAGTTAAAATGACAAGTTAGTACATGTTATGACGTCTGGAAACTTGTTTATGTTTTGGGTGCTTGCATGTCTTTATTCTTGACCTAGCTATGGTGTAGATGCACCCAATAATGATTTTTCTCTGTTCTAGTTAGTGTCTGAAATGGTTTTCTTCTAGGTGAGTTAAGTTTCTTCACTTACATACATCTTTCTATTTCTGTTTGTCAACGCTGATGTACTGACATGCTGCTTCAGTTTCAAAAACCTGAACATGTTGCTTTTGCCAAAGAAAAGGGTTGGTGTTGTTGTTAAAGCTAGTTAAAACTTGTACACATATTCCACCTTAATTATGTGCAAATATTTGTCCCATTGCATCTTCACCAAATTGATTACTGTCAAAAAACACTTGCAGGGAGTAGTTTGTCTGAGAAGCTGCAATGCATAATCCGAGAAGTGAAAAACAAGGCTAGGAATGGGGGAGCTAGCAGCAGATATGTACACCCAAGATGGCACCATGGACATCAAGGGCAAACCGGCCCTCAAGAACACGGCCAACTAGAGGTTTGACATCCTGATACAACACATACATTATCAAGTCCAGCAACAGTATCCGGCCAGCAACAGCTGCAAATGCCGGCATTGAGCATGGATGGCAAGATCTGTGCGCCAGATGGCACGGTGGATGTTAAACGACAAGGTTCACGGCCGGCATCGGAGCAGTCGGTAGGCGAGATGGACCCTAAAGCTCCTAGGTGGATGCGAAGGTATGTCAACTTTCATTGCTACAAAATATGGAAGTAGTGACTGGAATCTGAACTGATGTGTATAGATCTAATATTTTTTATGTCAGGATTCTGAATGTATCACTCCTAGCAGTTGATGAATAAACATTTTATCAAGTATTTCCATCTTTGAAATTCATTCATTTCGTAAGCAGTCCGAAGATTAATACATGCAGCAAAAGTGATTTTGTAAAGGTGTGACATTCTGAGTACTTGCAGGCTCTTAGTGTTTAATTCTGTAGTGAAAAAATGAAGAATAAGTTAAGTGTATCATGTTGCCAACATAGGCGTCTGATACGTTTCCGACGTATCTATAATTCTTGATTGTTCCATGCTATTAAAATATCATTCTTGTATGTTTTATATTCATTTACTAGCAACTTTATATCATTTTTTGGGACTAACCTGTTGACATAGTGCCCAGTGCTAGTTGTTGTTGTTTTTTACTTCGCAGAAAATCAATACCAAACGGAGTCCAAATGGCACGAAACTTTTTGGAGAATTTTTTCTGCCCAGAAGACACCCAGGAGGCCCAAGAAGTGCACCATAGGGGGCCTGTGGGGCCCACTAGGCACCACAACGCACCAGAGGCCCCAGGCACGCCCTGGTGGGTAGTGGAGCCCACAGGCACCCCCTCCACCGACCTTCAGCTCTATAAATACTATAAAATCCCCAAACCCTAGGGGAGTCGAGAGAAAACAGTTTCCGCCGCCGCAAGTTCCAGAACCACGAGATCCAATCTAGAGGCCTTTTCCGGCACTCTGCCAGAGGGGTCAACGATCACGGAGGGGTTCTTCATCATCACCCTTGCCCCTTCGATGATGCGTGAGTAGTTTACTACAAAACTACAGGTCCGTAGGTATTAGCTAGATGGCTTCTTCTCTCTTTTTGATCTTCAATACAATGTTCTCCTTGATGTTGTTGGAGATCTATTTGATGTAATGACTTTTTGCGGTGTGTTTGTTGGGATCCGATGAATTGTGAGTTTATGATCAGTTCTATCCATGAATATTATTTGAGTCTTTGTTGAACTCTTTTATGCATGATTGTTGTAGACTCGTATTTCTTCTCCGAAATTTTGGTTTGGTTTGGCCAACTAGATTGATTTTTCTTGCCATGGGAAGAGGTGCTTTGTGATCGGTTCGATCTTGCGGTGCTCAATCTCAGTGACAGAAAGAGACATGACACGCATGTATCGTTGCCATTAAGGATAAAAAGATGGGGTCTATTCCTACATTAATAGATCTTGTCTACATCATGTCATCGTTCTTATTGCATTACTCCGTTTTTCCATGAACTTAATACACTAGATGCATGCTGGATAGCGGTCGATGTGTGGAGTAATAGTAGTAGATGCAGAATTGTTTCGGTATACTAATCTTGGATGTGATGCCTATATACATGAACATTGCCTTGGATATTGTCATAATTATTTGCTTTTCTATCAATTGCCCAATAGTAATTTGTTTACCCACCGTATGCTATTTTCTCGAGAGAAGCCTCTAGTGAAATCTACGGCCCCCGGGTCTATTTCCTATCATATTGTTTTCAGATCTATTAATCCAAAAATCCAAAAATACCTTGCTGCACTTTTTCTTTCTTTATTTTATTTTGTGTTTTTGTTAGATCTATTTATCCAATCTCATACAATTTAATCTATCTCAATACCAAGGAGGGATTGAAAACCCCTCTTACGCGTTGGGTTGCAAGTTTTTGTTATTTGTGTGAAGGTACTGCTTACATAGTTTGGTGGATCCTCCTACTGGATTGATACCTTGGTTTCATAACTGAGGGAAATACTTACCGTTGCTGTGCTGCATCATCCTCTCCTCTTCGGGGAAATACCAACACAGATACAAGCAATCAGAAGGATATTCTGAAACTATTGGATCAGTTTAGGAATGTTACATGGGTTCAAATCTAGGCTGGTGACAGCTCTATTCTGGTCAGATAACTAGAAACTTGGTAATTCAGTGGTCCCTCTGTAATCAAGATTTCCCAAGCCCTTTTCATATGCCAAGGATCCTTGGGTAATGATTGTTATAGCCTCTTATATGCATGATTGTTATAGCCTTGTATTTCTTCTCCGAAATTTTGGTTTGGTTTGGCCAACTAGATTGATTTTTCTTGCCATGGGAAGAGGTGCTTTGTGATGGATTCGATCTTGCGGTGCTCAATCTCAGTGACAGAAAGAGACATGACACACATGTATCGTTGCCACTAAGGATAAAAAGATGGGGTCTATTCCTACATGAATAGATCTTGTCTACATCATGTCATCGTTCTTATTGCATTACTCCGTTTTTCCATGAACTTAATACACTAGATGCATGCTGGATAGCGGTCGATGTGTGGAGTAATAGTAGTAGATGCAGAATTGTTTCAGTATACTAATCTTGGACGTGATGCCTATATACATGATCATTGCCTTGGATATTGTCATAATTATTTGCTTTTCTATCAATTGCCCAACAGTAATTTGTTTACCCACCGTATGCTATTTTCTCGAGAGAAGCCTCTAGTGAAATCTACGGCCCCCTGGTCTATTTCCTATCATATTGTTTTCAGATTTATTAATCCAAAAATACCTTGCTGCACTTTTTCTTTCTTTATTTTATTTTGTGTTTTTGTTAGATCTATTTATCCAATCTCATACAATTTAATCTATCTCAATACCGAGGAGGGATTGAAAACCCCTCTTACGCATTGGGTTGCAAGTTTTTGTTATTTGTGTGAAGGTACTGCTTACATAGTTTGGTGGATCCTCTTACTGGATTGATACCTTGGTTTCATAACTGAGGGAAATACTTACCGTTGCTGTGCTGCATCATCCTCTCCTCTTCGGGGAAATACCAACACAGATACAAGCAATCAGAAGGATATTCTGAAACTGTTGGATCAGTTTAGGAATATTACATGGGTTCAAATCTAGGCTGGTGACACAGCTCTATTCTTGTCAGATAACTAGAAACTTGGTAATTCAGTGGTCCCTCTGTAATCAAGATTTCCCAAGCCCTTTTCATATGCCAAGGATCCTTGGGTAATGATTGTTATTGCCTCTTATATGCATGATTGTTATAGCCTCATATTTCTTCTCCGAAATTTTGGTTTGGTTTGGCCAACTAGATTGATTTTTCTTGCCATGGGAAGAGGTGCTTTGTGATGGGTTCGATCTTGCGGTGCTCAATCTCAATGACAGAAAGAGACATGACATGCATGTATCGTTGCTATTAAGGATAAAAAGATGGGGACTATTCCTACATGAATAGATCTTGTCTACATCATGTCATCGTTCTTATTGCATTACTCCATTTTTCCATGAACTTAATACACTAGATGCATGCTGAATAGCGGTCAATATGTGGAGTAATAGTAGTAGATGCATGCAGGAGTCGGTCTACTAATCTTGGACGTGATGCCTATATACATGATCATTGCCTTGGATATCGTCATGATTATTCGCTTTTCTATCAATTGCCCAACAGTAATTTGTTTACCCACCGTATGCTATTTTCTCGAGAGAAGCCTCTAGTGAAATCTACGGCCCCCGGGTCTATTTTCCTATCATATAAAACCAAAAATACCTTACTACGTTTTTTCCTTCATTTATTTTATTTTGTGTTTTAGTTAGATCTATTTATCAAATCTCATACAATTTAATCTATCTCAATACCGAGGAGGGATTGACAACCCCTCTTACGCGTTGGGTTGCAAGTTTTTGTGGTTTGTGTGCAGGTGCTATTTACATAGTGTTGCTTGGTTCTCCTACTGGATTGATAACCTTGGTTTCATAACTAAGGCAAATACTTACCGTTGTTGTGCTGCATCTTCCTCTCCTCTTTGGGGAAATACCAACGTAGATACAAGCAATCAGGAAGAATTTCTGGCGCCGTTGCCGGGGAGACATCATCAACATCTATCAGGTTCCTACGCACAAACTCTCAGCTCCTTGCAATTACTTTATTTGCCATTTGCCTCTCGTTTTCATCTCCCCCACTTCTAAAATGTTTTTGCAAAAATCCAAAAAAAAATCGTTTGCCTTTTCTTGTTTGCTTCTTTGCTAGCTTTGAACCTATCATCACGAGTGATTTTGGTATGGCAGAAACAGATGATGGCAGAACTCCTAGAATTGGACGTTCTGGTAATCTGGATGCTAAAAATTTTGTTTTGGGACAAGGGAATGTTGTAGGAAAAGGTGTCATCCAAGAATTCTTTAATTGTGTTGGAACTTTGACTTGTGATGATGCTCCTATACTTAAAAGAACTAAAACTTATGCGGAAGCTATTTCAGCATTAGTTCTGAAACTTGAGAAAAGATTTATTTGTAATCATCCTACCTTGCAAAGATTGTTTTATGAACTACCTGTTATAAAGGATCCTAGAGCTAAAAAGATAGCCACCCTTGCTCTTATGAATGAATTTGATCACATAGTGCGGGAAGCTAGAGAAATTTTTGATTTTTATGGTATGAACCGTGAAAACTCGGTAATAGATGAGATCCTTTACAATAGTGATTATGTTTTAAGACATTTGCTTGGCAATGATCGTATCTTTGATGAGAACCATAAAAATGAAGTTCCCATTTTGGATATGATCCAACAAGTTTTTAATGATGTTAATCAACAATATTCTTGGATCGTAGCCGGTAATCAAAGGGGATTTGCAAATGGACAACTTGATAATGCTAAAATTTCTATGGATAATGTGTTTCAAGTTATATTTGAAAAACCTCCTGATAAGAACACATCTATGGAAAATAAAACTAAAGATGACAATACTTGAATCTATGCACTATGCCTAGCTAGGGGCGTAAAACAATAGCGCTTGTTGGGAGGCAACCCAATATTTATACTTTAAATTTTTTGTTTTCTTTCTGTTTTTCAATAAATACACAATTATGCCTCTGTTATGATTGTGCTTTTTATGTTTTAATTAGTGTTTGTGCCAAGTAATGCCTTTAGGATGGCTTGGGTGGTAATTGATTTGATCCTGTTGGAAAACAGAAACTTTTACGTCCAGTAGCAGAATTGTTAAAAATCATTGGAGCGACGAAAAACTCTGAAGTTTATACACAAAATTGATATACTAATTTCCTCTGTTTTCCTAATTTTTTAGAAGTTTTGGAGTTACAGAAGTATGAGCTTAATTCAGTTCTCTACAGACTGTTCTATTTTTAATAGATTATGTTTTCATTGCATTGTGTGCTTATTTTGATGAATCTATGGAGTGTATCGGAGGGTATAAGCCATGGTAAAGTTAGAATACAGTAGGTATAATGCAATAACAAATTATGAATAGGTTGCAACAACACTTAAAGTAGTGAATTGTTTTCTTATACTAACGGATCTCACGAAGGTTTTTGTTAAGTTTTGTGTGATTGAAGTTTCCAAGTTTTGGGTGAGATCACGATGGATGAAGGAATAAGGAGTGAAAATAGCCTAAGCTTGGGGATGCCCATGGCACCTCAAGGTAATATTCAAGGATAACAAAGCAACTAAGCTTGGGGATGCCCCGGAAGGCATCCCCTCTTTCTTCTAATGACCATCTGCAATTTTACTTGGAGCTATATTTTTATTCGTCACATATCATGAGTTTTGGTTGGAGCGTCTTGTATTATATGAGTCTTTGCCTGTTTTTCTTTTTAGTTTGTCACAATTTTCCTGGCTGGACACACCTATTTGAGAGAGCCATAATGATGCTACGATTTGTTAGAATTGCTCAATGTGCTTCACTTAATTTTTTTGAGCTATGGAATTGCTCTAGTGCTTCACTTACATCTTTTTGAGCACGGTGGTGCTTTAATTTTGAAGAAATATGCTTTCATGTTTTGACCACAAAAATATGTTCACAAAACTTAACAAAATTGATAGTAACTACTCATATAAGTGTCCAGAGGCTATATCAAGCATTCAAAGTACATACAACCAAATGAATTCAACATGCAAGCTCATTTTCAGTGGCACCAACAGTAGACAAATAAGCAAAATATAATACACAAAAACAAAAACTGATTTGAGCAATGGAAGACCACATAGCAAGGAGTAATCCCCCAAAACAGTTTTGAAAATGGAGCTCCGAGCAAAGAGATAAAAAATCTCAGTTTTAGAAGCAAGAACACGAGAACAAGAGCTACCACGATTTTTCTGGAGGAAGAAGAAGCAATGGGCAGGTGGACTAAGTGAGTGGGGTCCTATGGGCACCACAAGGCAACATGGCGTGCCAAGGGGGTAGGCGCTCCCTGTTGCCTTGTGGACAACAAGTGCACTCCCCTAGGGTGTGTCCAGTGCCAAAAATTCTTAAATATTCCAGAAAAAATCACCTTAAAATTTCACGACATTCTGAGCACTTTTATTTCTGGGTCATTTTTTGTAGCACGGATAATTTAGAAAATAGGATAATCATGACATTTTACTTTATTAAACTATAAATAACAAACAGTAAACTACGATTATAGAAAGTTCTGCTTACGAAATTCATCGACCACATGCCCCTAAAAAGTAATGTATTAATAAGGTTGATCAAGTCTTATTAACAGACTTTTTTCGAGTAACATGAAACCGAAGAACTTTTGTATAGCACTAGGTTTTCTCAACCGGGATATGCACTGTTCCAACAATAAGAGTTTGATATTTCTTTTTTGGTAACGAAAGAGGAAACTCAAAACCTCTAGTAGTAATTGTCATAACCTTTTCAATAGAATTGATACTATTCACTTTTTTTGTTTGAAAAATATACCGTATGCTCATTACTGTTGACATGGAAAGTTACCTTGCTTTTGTTGCAATCAATAACAACCCTTGCAGTATTAAAAAGAGTTCAACCAAGGATAATCGACATCTTGTCATCCTTGGGCGTATCACGAATAACAAAGTCTATTAAGATAGTAACATTAGCAACAACAACGGGAACATCCTCACAAATACCGATGGGTAAAGCAGTTGATTTATCATCCATCTGCAAAGAAATTTCAGTAAGTGTCAACATATTGAATTCAAGTCTTCTATACAGAGGAAAAGGCATAACACTAACACCAGCTCCTAAATCACATAAAGGAGCTATCATAATTATTTTTGATAGATCATGGTATAGTATGTATTCCTAGATCTCCTAAGTTCTGAGGTATTTGCCCTTCAAATGAATAGTTTTCAAGCATAGTAGAAATTTTATCCTCAAGTATTATCCTTTTATTTATAACAGTTTCTTTCATTTATTTAGCATATGGAGGCATTTTCATAATTTCAGTCAAGGGTGCTCTCAAATACAAAGGTCTAAGCATTTCAACAAAGCGATTAAAAGCCTCTTCATCTCTATATTTCACATCCTTACTAGGATATGTCATAGGTTTTTGAACCCATGGTTCTCTTTCTTTACCATGTTTCCTAGCAACAAAGTCTCTTTTATCATATCTTTTATTTTTTATTTTTAGGAGGTGGGTCATCAAGTTCAATGTCAGGTTCTATTTCTACATCCTTATGATATTCTTTAGAATTGTCTGGTGGAGCATTAATATGATCATTGCTAGCATCATCATTATCATTATCACTAGGTGGATGCTCATCACCAGACTATGTCTTGGCATCAGAAATAGAAACATCATTAGGATTCTCAGGAAGTTTCTCTATAACAGGTTCACTAGAAGCGTGCAAAGTTCTATCCTTATTCTTTTTCTTTTTCTCCTTCCTAGGTGAACTAGGTGCATCATTGTTAATTCTCTGAGAATCTTGCTCAATTCTTTTAGGATGACCTTCAGGATATAGAGGATCTTGAGTCATTTTACCACCTCTAGTCACTACTCCTAACAGCACGATATTCATTTTATTATTCATCTCATTAAGCAAATCATTCTATGATTTAGAAACTTGTTCTAGCTAAGTTTAAACCATAGATGCATGTTTACATAAGTCTCTATCATCATTAGAAATTCTAAACATCAAATCATGTCGGTGTACTAAGATTTGGGTCCTTAGTACCCCAGACTTATGCACAGGCAGTGTAGCCTTCACGACGACAAGGCTTGCCGGAGGACAACTAAAGACAAACTCAAGATACAAAGAAGACTTCCACTCAGGCGATCGAAAAGTACTACAGAAGAGAGAAGATCAAGGCTGAAGGATTGCCGGCAAGCAATTGAAGACCTGACAAGCTCCGAGCCCGGCAAGAATACCAGTACCTACCACCGCTCCACCTCATTGATCAGGCTATCACTTGCCGTATAGGTGTCGAGCGGGCAGGTAGTTAGGTGAGCCTTGTCCGGGCACGTGTCAGCTCACCGTCGAAGGTGCAAATTTATGACACCAGTCCTAGAGGCATGTCGAAGGAATACGAGGTAGCTGGGTGAACGACACAGAAGGAGAGGCAATCCTTGTCGGGGAGATTTACCAGCGTGACACCTCATGGTGCATTTAATGCATTTGTCCTCACCTGTCAGAGTTAGGTATTTGGCACTGTAGCCATGATTCACCTTGTGTGAAGACTATTTTGCCACCGTGGTAACCCCTTTATCTATAAAAGGAGGTCCATGGCTACCTTTACACGGTTCGAAACCCTGTCCCTTTGCATGCGTAGCAGTACTCTTCGAGCACTTTGCCAGGACGTGTGCACCTTGTAACTGGACATACACACATCCAATACACAAGGCAGGTGTAGGGTTTTACGCTTCACAGCAGCCCGAATGTGGGTAAATTCGTGTGTTCCTACTAGTTCTGCCTGTTGGACTCATCGATCTCCCCAGTCGAACCGAAAAGGGTTCTTTGTTGGTCCCATAGATCGTCGTACGCACGACATCTTTGGCGCGCTAAGCAGGGGGATCGCTTGCGCGAATCTGAACTAGCAGTTAGCGCGTCAGCTTCTTCATCATCTTCGTCACCATGGCTACACAGAAGAAGGGCACCACGGTGGTTGGTCCGTCTGAGTCCAAGCCGCCGACGCCCTTGCAGATGGGTGACGGCACAGGCGGCGGCGGAGGAGGCGGAGGCCAGGAGCAGCTTTCGCGATGTTCTGGCGATCACAGCCAGGCGAGCGGTGTCATCTACAATGAGAACAACAACCCACATGCCACCAGGTCCAAGGACGGGACCATGTTGCCCGCGGGCGGTGCGGCGAGCTCCAAGGACGGCAGGGCACCATCCAAGACGCCCACACCGGCGCACACACCGCGGCCATCACAAGTCGCGCGCGACGAGCAACACCATGGCGTCGGCGGCTTCGAGCGTCCCCACGGCAAGGGTCATGCGGATCGTCCCCAAGATATGCAAGGCCAACATGCAGGCCAACATGCTGGAGAAAGCAGGCAAAGTTCACAGGTTCGAGACGGGGCTACTTCCAGATCAGTTGGAAGCAAGAACACCTCCCGTTCCTTGCGCCCTTCCATGCCGTCTACGCCAGAAGGATCCCTGGCACGTGCTCAACTACTTTTGGAGTTCCCTCCCGTGGCAGAGAAGATGGAGGAGTGGAGAGCCACCATCCAGAGTCTTGTCGGATTCGCCAACAACGACAAACCGCAGCGGGCGGGGCCATCCCAGCAGCAACCCACTACCCTGATCCGTGCTGCCGGTGAGACGACGAGAGGCGGTGCAGCTACAGTCCAGTCCCCTCCCCGACAACAACAATCGCAGTGGCAGAGCCAGTGGGTAGACGCCCATGATGATACTTCCATGGCATCCTATGATCTGCGAGTTCGCCATGATCAGCACCAAGTTCTTCAAGAATGGCGTAAAGAAGATGCCCGTACTACCATCAAATGGCGTCGGGAAGCGCGTCATCAATCTGACAGGCATGCAGGGCCCACTGTAGACGAGCCAGCGCCAAGGTACACTAGCGAACTACCTTATGAGGTGGGTTGCCCAGTGTTCACCCGTGAGCCGCGGTGAGTCGAGTGGCCAAGTTCCTGAAACTTCAAGCCAGAACTGTCGGAGAAGTACGACGGCAAGACCCATCCGGCAGAGTTCCTCGGCAACTACACCATTGCGGTGCAGGCTGCTGGCGGATGAGACGACAAGATCCTCGCCAACTACTTCCCGTTGGCGCTCAAGCCCAACGTTGGGTCGTGGTTGATGCACTTGCTGGAGAACTCCATTTCCTCCTGGGCGGATCTATGCCACGAGTTTGTAGGCACCTTCACTGGTGGTCACAAACCTCCTGGTCAAGAGACTGATTTGCATATCATATTGCAGAAGGAGGGTGAGTCACTCCGCAAGTATACATAGAGATTCAGCCGTATGCAACACAATATCCCTGATATTCACCCTGCTGCCATCTTCACCGCATTCCATCAGAATGTGCATAACGGCAAAATGCGGGAGGAGTTGGCAATGCATATGGTGAAGGATGTTGCCGAGCTTTATGCTCTGGCAGACAGATGTGCATGTGCTAAGGAAGGAAGGAGAATTCCTGGGGACCAAGTTGGCGGAGAAGGCAGCTCTAAAGATGATGACGCCACTACCACCCCGAAGAAGAAAAGCCGCAAGCGCAACAGGAAGCGCAAGGGCAAGGCAGTGCTAGCTGTTGAGGAATCTAGCAACGCCGACACCACCAAGAAGGCAAAGACTGAAAGCCCCGACAAGGAGGTTGCCAGGTGTGTGATGACCCACAAGTATAGGGGATCAATCATAGTCCTTTCAATAAGTAAGAGTGTCAAACCCAACGAGGAGCAGAAGGAAATGACAAGCGGTTTTCAGCAAGGTATTTTCTGCAGGCACTGAAATTATCGGTAACAGGTAGTTTTGTGATAAGATAATTCGTAACGGGTAACAAGTAACAAGTGTAACAAAGGTGCAGCAAGGTGGCCCAATCCTTTTTGTAGCAAAGGATAAGCCTGGACGAACTCTTATATAAAGCAAAGTGCTCCCGAGGACACATGGGAATTATTGTCAAGTTAGTTTTCATCATGCTCATATGATTCGCGTTCGTTACTTTGATAAATTGATATGTGGGTGGACCGGTGCTTGGGTGCTATCCTTACTTAGACAAGCCTCCCACTTCCCCTAGGCACAAATCATGGTGAAGTGTCATGTAGTCAACGTTCACATAACACCACTAGAGGAAAGACAACATACATCTCATAAAAAATATCGAACGAATACCAAATTCACATGATTACTTATAACAAAACTTCTCCGATGTCCTCAGGAACAAACGTAACTACTCACAGAGCATATTCATGTTCAAGATCAGAGGGGTATTAATTATCATTAAGGATCTGAACATATGATCTTCCACCAAATAAACCAAGTAGCATCAACTACAAGGAGTAATCAACACTACTAGCAACCCACAGGTACCAATATGAGGTTTTGAGACAAAGATTGAATACAAGAGATGAACTAGGGTTTGAGAGGAGATGGTGCTGGTGAAGATGTTGATGAAGATTGACCCTCCCTCGATGAGAGTATCGTTGGTGATGACGATGGCTTCGATTTCCCCCTCCGGGAGGGAAGTTTCCCCGGCAGAATCGCTCTGCTGGAGCCCTAGATTGCTCCTACCCAAGTTCCGCCTCGAGACGGCGGCGCTTCGTCCCGAAAATGTCCTCCTTATTTTTCTAGGTCAAAACCAACCATATAGCAGAAGAGGGGCGCCGGACGATGGCTAGGGGGCCCATAAGCCCTGGGGGCGCGTCCTACGCCCTGGGGGGTAGGGCGCTCCCCCAGGCTTGTGGCCAACTGGTGGGTCCCCTCTGGTAGTTTCTTCGCCCAATAATTTCTATATATTCCAAAATAATTCTCCAGAAATTTTCAGAACTTTTGGAGTTGTGCAGAATAGGTATCTCAGATTTGCTCCTTTCAGGTCCAGGATTCCAGCTGCCGGCATTCTCCCTCTTTGTGTAAACCTTGTAAAATAAGAGAGAAAAGGCGTAAGTATTGCACCATAACATAAAATAACAACCCATAATGCAATAAATATCAACATAAAAGCATGATGCAATATGGACGTATCAACTCCCCCAAGCTTAGACCTCAATTGTCCTCAAGAGAAAGCCAAAATCGATAATCATGACCACATGTTTTAGAGATAGAGGTGTCGATAAAATAAAATACAGACATGAGGGCATCATGATCATCTTTAGAACAACAACATATATTGTCATATAATTTCTTATGCTAAAGTAACAATTCATTCACAAGGTAAAGTATGAATCAAAAACCTTATTGAAAACCAACAAACTATGATCTTGGTCACTGAAACAATTGCAATTTATCATAACATCGGAAAGAGTCAATGTAAGAGCTTTTATTTAGCAAGTTCACATACTCAACCATCATTTAATCTTTCATAATTGTTAACACTCACGTGATACTTGTGAGATCAAAGTTTCAATCAAACACATAGGAAGATAGGGGCTTATAGTTTCGCCTCCCAACCATTTATCTCAAGGGTAACATCAACAATAATAGTTTATGAACACCTACATCCGAGTGGATATATATATCTGGATCTTCCCCAACATATAGTGCCTGCCAAAAAAGAGAAAATATAAAAGGAAAGGTGAAAATCACCATGACTCTTGTATAAAGTTAGGAAGTAAAATAAAAGATAGGCCCTTTGCAGAGGGAGGCAGAGGTTGTCATGCGCTTTTATGGTCGGATGCACAAAATCTTAATGCAAATGAACATCACTTTATATTGCCGCTTGTGATAAAGAACTTTATTATGCAGTCTGTTGCTTTTATTTCTTCCATATCACAAGTTCGTATAAAGCTTATTTTCCTCACACTAAAAGATCATACATATTTAGAGAGCAATTTTTATTGCTTGCACCGATGACAACTTACTTTAAGGATCTTACTCAATCCATAGGTAGGTATAGTGGACTCTCATGGCAAAACTGGGTTAAGGGATTTTGGATGCACAAGTAGTATCTCTACTTGGTGCAGAAGATTTGGCTAGCATAGGATGAGAAGCAAGCTCAACATGTTGGAGGATCCATGACAATATAACTTCTATTCGGATATAAGGAAGCATAACCCATTATGTTGTCTTCCTTGTCCAACATCAACCTTTTAGCATGTAATATTTTAATGAGTGCTCACAGTCACAAAATATGTCCAAGATAGTGTATTTATATGTGATACCTCTCTTTCTTTATTACTTCCTATTAATTGCAACAATGACCAAAACTATGTTTGTCAACTCCCAACAAGTTTTATGCGACATACTTCTTATATGTGAAGTCATCACTTTCCATAAGATTATTATATAATCTTTTCATTTCTTTTATTCTCTTCTTTTCTCAAGATCATAGCAAGAAAGCAAAGCCCTCTACTCAAAACTAATCTTTATTATGTAACTCTCGGACTCGATTACATAGAGGGAAAACAAAGCAAAACTCGAAACTAGATCATACTATTAACTTTATTCTACTAAGACAAGATATAACCAAAAGGATCGAACTAAGAAAAATGATAAAGGTAAAGATGTGATGATAATACGATACCAAGGCACCTCCCCCAAGCTTGGCACAAGCCAAGGTGATGAGGACATCGATACCATTGTTACACCCACAGCCCCTACTGCTATAAATACTGGACCAATCACTAGAGCTTGCGCACGCCAATTGAATTACCAGGTACTTTCGTTTCTTGGTAACAATTCTAATTTTCATGAGAATATGATGCTGCCTAAATTGGATACATTTGTGTTGATTACAAATAAAGGGCCTAGCGTGGACAAGAGGGATGAACACTGGAGCAGAAACAAGCATGGAGTTGAAGGCGTGCGTGAAGGGATCCAGAATGGCGTTTTTGGTGCATATTTGACCACTTTGAAGCCTCCGTGATGACCTACAAGGAAATGGATGAAATATACAAGATGCCCCTTCATAAATTTCATCCATAGCTTATTTTAGGTGCTGCGCCACCTTATTTTTGGACCAGGCCCATGTAATTTCGAAATACTTAAGTATAGGCTATTTTTAGAGTCCGTATGTGTGGGGAAACAAAGTTAGGGTTGGTTTTGGACCCCTCCTACAAGGGGCCACGAAATTCCCCCTACTCCTCCATATATACAACCCTTAGGGCGTCATTTAGACTTTGGGTTTTGTTTAGATTAAAAGTTCGCCATAGCTGCAACTTCGCGTACTTCGTTTGTGTTCAACGACCAGACCAAGACGTCACAGAACCCCACCTTGATCAATAAAGCTTTCATCTTATATTCGCAGTATCCAGATTGCAATCTTAGTTTCTTGCTTGTTTTTCATTTGCTTGCAGGAAATTGACCTTCGTGGCCAGGTTGATCATGCTCAGGCGTGGTCAATAACCTCTCGGAGTTGGTTTAGCGATTGCTAAGGCGCGACGTCCTCACATGTTCGTTGTCGGATCGTCAAAGTCTACTCCTTCGAAACGATAACCACCATCTCATCGAAAGACGGGACACCTTTGCCTCTATCACAAGGGGAGTGCTCATTCCCATGTACTCAAGTTTCCTTCTTCGGAGGTGGTGATGATGGAGTTGATGATGTGGTGAGCTTGTCCTCCATCTTCCAGGGCATTGGCTCATCATCATAGAAGGATGAACGAGTCTCTGGAATCCTCAAATCTACAGCTAAACTCATCCTCTTAAATCTATATTCATACTCACAGTTATGGTTTTGCAGGTCATAGATCTGGGCTTGGAGATGCTCGATTTTCTCATGAAGCTTGAAGATGGCCTTTCCAATCTCACTGGCATCCAGCTTGTGTTCACGGGTAAAGTCCATGATCATGGAGTGATTGGCGTTGAGTCCGCGTTCCACCATCCCTTTGCACTTGAAAACTTCTTGCTCCACCGCTTCGAGCCTGGACTCCACGCTTCCGATCCTCCTTGGTCCTTGAACATCACGGATGTGAAGCACCCCCTCACGCATCTCGATGGTTTGAGGGTGTTGCAGCACCTCCGCAAGGTAGGGGTTGATGACCTTCTCGAAGAACTTGTCCTTGGGGGTGCTTGGAGATGTCATGGCGATCTAGATCTGTCAGGAAAACAACTCTAAACAAGAATAGAGGATATTGCCGTGATATGGTAGTCAAAACCTTCGGGAGATTATATAATGGATTTTTACCGTGCAAAAGAAGTATTCTGGGAGAAAACGGAGTCCGGAGGGCACACGAGGTGGCCACAAGCTTGGGAGGCGCGCCCAGGCGGGTAGGGCGCGCCCCCACGGCTTGTCGCCTCCTCGTGTACTTTTCGGACTACTTTTAATTTTCCTAATTTCTTAAATATTCCAAAACGGAGTAAAATTTCTTTTGGAAAAGTTTTGGAGTTGGTTTACTTACCGTATCACATACCAATTCCTTTTAGGGGGTCTGGAGCATTTTGATAGGTTTCTCTTATGTACTCCTCCAGTGTTCGGGTATTTATAATATTGGTTTCAACATTTATGGGAGTACCTGAGATATAATGTTTGATTCTTTGCCTGTTTACCACCTTCGGGTTATTGCCTTCAGCATTGTTGATCTTGATGGCACCGGAACAATAAACTTCTTCGATAATGTAAGGCCCTTCCGATTTAGAGAGAAGTTTTCCTGCAAAAAAATCTTAAACGAGAATTGTATAGCAAGACATGGTACCTACATTAAATTCACGCTTTTGTATCCTTTTTTCATGCCATCTTTTAACTTTTTCTTTAAACAATTTGGCATTCTCATAGGCTTGGGTTCTCCATTCATCAAGTGAGCTAATGTCAAATAACCTCTTCTCACCAGCAAGTTTGAAATCATAGTTGAGCTCTTTAATTGCCCAATAAGCTTTATGTTCTAGTTCAAGAGGTAAGTGACATGCTTTTCCATATACCATTTTATATGGATACATACCCATAGGATTTTTATAAGCAGTTCTATAAGCCCAAAGTGCATCATCAAGTTTCTTAGACCAGTTCGTCCTGGATCTATTAAGAGTCTTTTGCAGGATCAATTTTATTTCTCTATTACTTAATTCTACTTGACCACTAGACTGAGGATGATAAGGAGATGCAATTCTATGGTTAACATCATACTTAGCAAGTATTTTACGGAAAGCACCATGAATAAAGTGTGAACCACCATCAGTCATTAAATATCTAGGGACTCCAAACCTCGGGAAAATAACTTCTTTAAGCATTTTAATGGAGGTGTTATGATCAACACTACCAGTTGGAATAGCTTCTACCCACTTAGTAACATAATCAACAGCAACCAAAATATGTGTATACCCATTGGAGGAAGGAAAAGGTCCCATATAATCAAATCCCCAAACATCAAATGGTACAATAACAAGTGAATAATTCATAGGCATTTCCTGGCGTCTACTAATATTACCAATCCTTTGACATTCATCACAAGACAAGACAAACTTACGAGCATACTTAAAAAGAGTAGGCCAATAAAAAACAGATTGTAATACCTTGTGTGCAGTTCTGTCTCCAGCATGGTGTCCTCCGTAAGCCTCAGAGTGACACTTGCGTAAGATCTGTTCCTGTTCATGCTCAGGTACACAACGTCTAATAACACCATCTACTCCTTCTTTATAAAGGTGTGGGTCATCCCAAAAGTAATGTCTTAAATCATAGAAAAACTTTTTCTTTTGTTGGTATGTAAAACTAGGTGGTATAAATTTAGCAAAAATATAATTAATATAGTCTGCATACCATGGAGTACTACGAGAAGCATTTATAACAGCTAATTGTTCATCAGGAAAGCTATCATCAATAGGTAGTGGGTCATCAAGAATATTTTCTAGCCTAGACAAGTTGTCTGCTACGGGGTTCTCAGCTCCCTTTCTATCAATAATATGTAAATCAAATTCCTGTAGCAAGAGAACCCACCAAATGAGTCTAGGTTTAGCATCTTTCTTTTCCATAAGATATTTAATAGCAGCATGATCAGTGTGAACAGTTACTTTAGAATCAACAATATAATATCTGAATTTATCACAAGCAAACACAACTGCTAAAAATCCCTTTTCAGTAGTAGCATAATGTCTTTGAGCACTGTCTAGAGTTTTACTAGCATAATGGATAACATTTAATTTCTTATCAACTCTTTGTCCTAGAACAACACCAACAACATAATCACTAGCATTGCACATAATTTCAAATGGTAGGTTCCAATCAGGTGGTTGAACAATAGGTGTAGAAATTAAGGCTTTCTTAAGGATTTCAAATGCTTCTACACAATCATCATAAAAAACAAATGGAACGTCTTTTTGCAAGAGATTAGTAAGAGGCCTAGAAATTTTAGAGAAGTCTTTAATAAATCTCCTATAGAAACCAGCATGACCAAGGAAACTTCTTATACCTTTGATATCTTTAGGACACGGCATTTTTTCAATAGCATCAACTTTAGCTTTATCAACTTCAATACCTGTTTCGGAGATTTTATGTCCCAAGACAATACCTTCATTAACCATAAAGTGGCACTTCTCCCAATTCAAGACAAGATTAGTTTCTTCACATCTCTGCAAATCTCGATCAAGGTTGCTTAAGCAATCATCAAAAGAAGTTCCGTAAACGGAGAAATCATCCATGAAAACCTCAAGAATCTTTTCACAAAAGTCAGAGAATATAGCAGTCATACATCTTTGAAAGGTAGCAGGTGCATTGCATAAACCAAAAGGCATACGTCTATAAGCAAAAGTACCAAAAGGGCATGTAAAAGTAGTTTTTTCTTGATCCTCTTGTGACACAGGTATTTGGGAAAAACCAGAATAACCATCTAGAAAGCAAAAATGTGTATGCTTTGATAGTCTTTCTACCATTTGATCAATGAATGGCAAAGGATAATGATCTTTCCTAGTAGCTTATTTAATTTTCTAAAATCAATTACCATTCTATAACCTGTAACAATTCTTTGTGGAATCAATTCGTTTTTGTCATTAGGAAAAACAGTGATGCCCCCTTTCTTAGGGACACAATGAACAGGACTTACCCATCTACTATCAGCAACATGATAGAATATACCTACTTCCAGAAGCTTTAATATTTCATTCCTTACCACTTCTTTCATTCTAGGATTCAACCATCGCTGATGATCAACAACTGGTTTAGCATCAGGTTCCATATTAATTTTGTGCTGACATAGAGTGAGACTAATGCCCTTAAGATCATCAAGAGTATATCCAATAGCTGTACGGTGCTTCCTCAGAGTTTTCAATAATTTCTTTCCTTCATGCTCTGAAAGGTTAGCACTAATAATAAAAGGATATATCTTCTTTTCATCGACATAAGCATATTTCAAAGTATCAGATAATTGTTTAAGATCGAACACATGATCACTTTTGGGTGGTAGAGGATCTCCAATAGTTTCGACTGGCAAATTGTGTTTCAAAACAGGCATTTGTTTAAAGAATATCTCATCTATTTCATTTCTTTCATTCATGAACATATCATTTTCATGGTCTAGCAAGTATTGTTCTAAAGGATCAGTAGGAGGCACGGTAATAGAAGCAAGACCAATAATTTCATCTTTACTAGGCAATTCTTTATCATGGGATTGTCTACGAAATTTGGAAAAATTAAACTCATGAGACACATCCCCGAAACTTACGCTAACAGTTTCTTTCTCACAATCTATTTTAACATTAACAGTGTTCAAGAAAGGTCTACCAAATATAATGGGACAAAAATCATCTTGTGGGGAACCAAGAACTAGAAAAATCAGTAGTGTATTTTATTTTCCCACACAAGACTTCAACATCTCTAACAATCCCAATTGGTGAGATAGTATCTCTATTAGCAAGCTTAATAGTAACATCAATATCTTCTATTTCAGCAGGTACAATGTCATTCATAATTTCTTGACATAAAGTAAAAGGAATTGCACTCACACTAGCACCCAAATCACATAATCCATGATAACAATGATCTCCTATTTTAACAGAGACAATAGGCATGCCAACAATAGGTCTATGTTTATTTTTATCATCGAGTTTAGCAATTCTAGCAGCTTCATCACAGAAATAATTAACATGCCCATCAATATTACCAACCAAGAGATCTTTAACCATAGCAATACTAGGTTCAACTTTAATTTGTTCAGGGGGTGTAGGTGTTCTAGTATAACTCTTACGGACTACAGCTGAAGCTTTAGCATGTTCTTTTATCCTAACAGGAAAAGGTGGTTTCTCAATATAAGCAATAGGAATAATAGGATCAACATTATAAGTAATGCTTTCTTCTTCAGCTTTAATGGGTTCTACTATTTTTACTTCAATGGGAGGATGATACTTCAACCACTTCTCCTTAGGGAGATCAATGTGAGTAGCAAATGATTCACAGAAAGAAGCTACTATCTTAGAGTCAAGTCCATATTTAGTGCTAAAATCACGAAAAGCATCGGTATCCATAAAAGTTTTAACACAATCAAACTTAAGGTTTATACCTGACTCCTTACCTTCGCTGAGCTCCCAATCTTCAGAGTTGTGTTTAATTCTTTCCAAGAGATCCCATTTGAATTCAATAGTCTTCTTCATAAAAGAACCAGTACAAGAAGTATCGAGCATGGATTGATCATTACGAGAAAGCCGAGCATAAAAATTCTGAATAATAATTTCTCTTGAGAGCTCATGATTGGGGCATGAATATAACATTGACTTAAGCCTCCCCCAAACTTGAGTGATACTTTATCCTTCATGAGGCCAAAAATTATATATATAATTCCGATCACGATGAACCAGATGCATAGGATAAAACTTCTGATGAAATTCCAATTTCAATCGGTTGTAATTCCAAGCTCCAATATCATCACATAGCCTATACCATGTCAATGCCTTTACCTTCAAAGGTAAAGGGATTAACTTCTTCTTGACTTCATCCTTGGGCAAACCTGCAAGCTTAAATAATCCATAAACTTCATCCACATCGATTAGATGCAAATCAGGATGTAGTGTTCCATCTCCTGCATAAGGATTAGCTAGCAGTTTCTCAATCATACCCGAAGGAATATCATAATAAATATTTTCAGTAGGTGCAGTAGGTTGAGGGGAAACTCTTTGCTCTTCCGGTCGAGGTGAAGATACCCTGAACAAGCCCCTCAAAGGATTACCTTCCTTAGTGACAAGTGACAATAAATTTCAGCACGTAATATAAATGCTTCCTTACCAAATTCCACTTACCAAAGGCGCGTCACTCCCCGGAAATGGCGCCCGAAAAGAGTCTTGATGACCCACAAGTATAGGGGATCAATCATAGTCCTTTCGATAAGTAAGAGTGTCGAACCCAACAAGGAGCAGAAGGAAATGACAAGTGGTTTTCAGCAAGGTATTTTCTGCAGGCACTGAAATTATCGGTAACAGGTAGTTTTGTGATAAGATAATTCGTAACGGGTAACAAATAACAAGTGTAACAAAGGTGCAGCAAGGTGGCCCAATCCTTTTTGTAGCAAAGGATAAGCCTGGACGAACTCTTATATAAAGCAAAGTGCTCCGAGGACACATGGGAATTATTGTCAAGTTAGTTTTCATCATGCTCATATAATTCGTGTTTGTTACTTTGATAATTTGATATGTGGGTGGACCAGTGCTTGGCTGCTGTCCTTTCTTGGACAAGCCTCCCACTTATGATTAACCTCTCTCGCAAGCATCCACAACAATGAAAGAAGAATTAAGATAAATCTAACCATAGCATAAAACATGTGAATCCAAATCAACCCCTTACGAAGCAACGCATAAACTAGGGTTTAAGCTTCTGTCACTCTAGCAACCCATCATCTACTTATTACTTCCCAATGCCTTCCCTAGGTCCAAATCATGGTGAAGTGTCATGTAGTCGACATTCACATAACACCACTGGAGGAAAGACAACATACATCTCATCAAAATATCAAACGAATACTAAATTCACATGATTACTTATAACAAGATTTCTCCCATGTCCTCAGGAACAAATGTAACTACTCACAAAGCATATTCTTGTTCAAGATCAGAGGGGTATTAATTATCATTAAGGATCTGAACATATGATCATCCAGCAAATAAACCAACTAGCATCAACTACAAGGAGTAATCAACACTACTAGCAACCCACAGGTACCAATCTGAGGTTTTGAGACAAAGATTGAATACAAGAGATGAACTAGGGTTTGAGACGAGATGGTGCTGGTGAAGATGTTGATGAAGATTGACCCTACCTCGATGAGAGGATCATTGGTGATGATGATGGCTTCGATTTCCCCTTCTGGGAGGGATGTTTCCCCAGCAGAATCGCTCGGCCGAAGCCCTAGATTGCTCCTGCTCAAGTTCCGCCTCGAGACGGTGGCGCTTCGTCCCGAAAGATTCCTCCTTATTTTTTCTAGGTCAAAACCAACCATATAGCAGAAGAGGGGCACCAGACGATGGCCAGGGGGCCCACAAGCCCTGGGGGCGTGCCCTGGGGGGTAGGGCGCGCCCCTAGGCTTGTGGCCACCTGGTGGGTCGCCTCTAGTAGTTTCTTCACCCAATAATGTTTATATAGTCCAAAATAATTCTCCGTAAATTTTCAGGACTTTTGGAGTTGTGTGGAATAGGTATCTCAGATTTGCTCCTTTCAGGTCCAGGATTCCAGCTGCCAGCATTCTCCCTCTTTGTGTAGACCTTGTAAAATAAGAGAGAAAATGCATAAGTATTGCACCATAATGTAAAATAACAGCCCATAATGCAATAAATATCAACATAAAAGCATGATGCAAAATGGACGTATCAGTGTGCCTCGTGTCAAGCCTTGGCGGCTGCCGACAAGATGGAAGGCTCTGGCAAGCAATATTGCAAGGTCCACCATACCAAGAGCCACAATCTCCAGGACCGCAGACAAGTTGAGCAGCTTGCTGAGAAGCAGAAGGCTGAATACAATAAGCGGGACAAAGAGAAGGTCCAGGAAGGAATTGGCGAGTCCGGTAAGAAGCATGGTGGATAAGGAGGATGCCGCAGCAAGGCCAAGCAGCAAAAGGAGAAGCCTGCTAGAGGCCAAGAAAAGAAGGAAGAGGATGATGATGAAGACAAAGAGAATGAAGACGAAGAGGATGAGTTCCAGAAGGCCATGAAAGCGATGTGCATTGACGGAGGTGCATCTTTGCACTCCTCTCACCGCCAAGTTAAGCAGTGGGTGCCTAAGGTCAATGCGGCGGAGCCGGTTGATGCCCAAAAGCCATTGAGGTGGTCCAACACACCCATCATTTTGGACGCCGAGGACCACCCTGATCTTACAACTATGGTCGGGTGCTTGCCGTTGTTGGTTTCACCAACAATCCGCAACCTCAAGATGACAAAGATGCTAGTTGACGGTGGGGCCGGTCTCAACTTGATTTCATAAGATGTGATCAAGCGGTTGTAAATCTCTGATGAAGATCTGAAGAAGACTGGAACATTACAAGGGATCAACCCAGGAAGGAGTCAGCCAAAGGGAAAAGTCACTATTGCGCTAACATTTGGTAGTGAGCTCAACTGTAGGACTAAGAAAATTGTCTTTGATGTTGTCAGGATTCTGTTGCCATACAATGGAATCCTTGGTCGCCCGGCACTGGCGAAATTCATGGCGGCGTCGCATTATGCGTACAACACACTAAAGATGCCGGGGCCGATGAGCGTCATCACCATCCATTATGATAAGAAGGATGCGCTGATCTGCGTAGACCAACTCTACCGGGAGGCAGTTGCAGCATCTGCTGCCAAGGCAGGTGCGCCTGACGACAAAGCTCCTGGGGGAAGAAGAGGAAGAAGACCGGCAAGACCCCGGCGAGCGTGCCTCTTCGGAGTACCGCGCTCCCATCGAGGATGTGCCAGAGAGATCTGCCGGCAAGAGCAAAAAGAACAAGCTGCTCCACTAGAGACCAAGAAGGTGCCCGCCAATGAAGATGGCACAGGGGGAAATTTCACCATAAGTTCCACCCTTGATGACAAATAGGAATGCGCGCTCGTTGCTTTCCTGCGGGCGAATGTCGATATGTTTGCATGGCAACCATCTGACATCCTTGGTGTTCCCAGGGAAGTAAGTGAGCATCACCTTGTTGTCTGTCCCCACACATGGTCTGTCAAGCAAAAGGTGTAGAAGCAGGCTTTGGAACGGCAACAATTCATTGCCGAAGAAATAAAGAAGCTTAAAGTGGAAGGTTTACTTAGATGAGTACTCCATCCTATGTGGTTAGCCAACCCAGTCGTAGTGCGCAAGGCGAACAGCAAGTGGCGGCTTTGCATTGACTACACATATATCAATAACGCTTGCCCAAAAGATCCATTTCCCTTGCCGCGCATCGATCAAATTGTTGACTCCACTGCTGGATGCGATCTACTATCGTTTCTTGATGCCTATTCTGGGTATCACCAAATTTTCATGTCAAAGGAAGATGAAGAGAAGACCGCATTTATCACTCCATGTGACACATATTGCGTCATATGTATGCCTTTCAGATTGAAAAGTGCTGGGTCAATGTTTGCAAGAGCAGTCCAGATTGGTTTTGAGCCCCAACTGCATAGGAATGTGGAAGCATATTGGATGATATAGTGGTCAAAACCAAGGACAGAGCAACCCTCATTCAAGATCTAGAAGAAACATTTGCTAATCTATGCAAGATCAATCTGAAGCTCAACCCCAAGAAGTGTGTGTTTGGCATTCCATCTAACAAGCTTCTCAGGTTCTTTGTTTCTCGGCGTGGAATTGAAGCCAATCCCGACAAGATCAGAGCAATTGAGCAGACTGTAAGCGCGTCAAGGATGTACGCCGTCTTGTCGGCTGCATTGCTGCATTGAGCAGGTTCATCTCCAAATCTGCTGAGCGCGCCTTGCCATTTTTCAAAATTTTGAAAAAGGTAGGTCCAATGAAATGGACTCCGGAAGCGGAGGCCACCCTATAAGATTTGAAGAAGTACTTGTCCTCTGCGCCAACACTAGTTGCGCCAAGACCGCAAGAGCTGTTGCTGCTATACTTGGCAGTAATGAATCAAGTGGTCAGTGCTGCATTAGTGGTAGAAAGGGAAGCTGCAGAAGAAGCAGCAGGTGCAGGCCCATCAACCGACAAGCCGAAATCTTCTCTGACAAGTCTTGGTGCCGACAAGCCAAGTGCAGAACAAGCAGATGCAACAGAATAACAAGTCATGCAGAAAAACAAGATGGTGCAGCGCCCAATATATTTTTTTAGCTCCCTTTTCCAACTGTCTAGATCAAGATATTCTGGTATGCAAAAATTGCTTTTTGGTCTTCTCATGGCCTCAAGGAAGTTGTGCCACTACTTTCAAGCACACCAGATCACAGTCATCGCTCATTTTTCAATGCAAAGGATTTTGAGAAATCCAGATGCAACAGGAAGGATTCTGGAGTGGGCGTTGGAATTATCAAGCTTCGAGCTTAAGTTTGAAAGTACTTCAACAATTCAGAGCAGGGCCTTGGCGGAGTTCATTGAGGAATGGACACCAATGCCAAATGAAGAGATTCAAGAAACAAACCTCGCCGGCAAGGAAACAACTAAGGACTGGATTATGTACTTTGATGGGGCTTTTTTGCTGCAAGGCACCGGCGCTGAGTGCTGCTTGTCGCACCCACCGGAGAACACCTCAAGTATATAATTCAAATGCATTTCCCCAAGGAGCAAGCGAGGAACAACACTGCTGAGTATGAAGGACTGCTTGCTAGTCTATGGATCATGGCAGACCTTGGAATCTGGAAGCTTATCATTAGAGGCGACTCGCAGTTGGTTGTAAAGCAAGGTAACAAGGATTATCAAAGTCCATTGATGGAATCTTACGTTGATGAAGTGAGAAAATTGGAAGAACACTTTGATGGATTGCAAACATTGCACATCCCTTGTGTGGAGAACAACATAGCTGATGATCTGTCAAAACATGCCGCACTAAAGCTACCTGTGGAACCAGGAACTTTTGTGCTCCATTTGAATCACCCATCAGTAACACCATCAACAGGACAAAACAAAAGAAGAAAGCTGAGTACCAGCAAGTATTTTCCCGCCGAGCTCCCAGAAGCTGTCGGCAAGGATGTTGCCGGAAACAACGATAGGCTTGCCGGTGAGCAGCAAGCTCCGGCAGGAATTCAAGTCCCTGCCTTCGAAGCTAGCACTCTCGCAGCTGAGGATATGCCTTTGGTCCTTGTCGTTGAGCCACAAGCTCCGACATGGGCACAACGAACCATGCAGTTCCTTCAATTAGGAGAACTTCCCGAGGATCAAGAAGAAGCTGAAAGAGTAGCTTGTCAGTCTAGTATGTATCAATTTGTCGGCAATGACTTATACAGAAAGAGACCGAATGGGGTGAAATTGAAGTGTATTTATCAGGAAGATGGACAGAAGTTGCTGGCGGAGATACATGGAGGCATATGTAGCTATCACATAGGATCAAGGCCCTTGTCGGCAAAGCATTCTGGCAAGGCTTCTATTGGCCCACTGCCCTCCAGGATGCAACTGATCTAGTAACCAAGTGTGAAGCAGCCAGTTTCATTCGAAACAATTAGATCATCTAGCTCAAGCTCTTCAGACAATCCCTCTCTCCTAACCCTTCTCGGTCTAGGCGCTCGACATGTTGGGCCCTTTTCTCCGCTGTCGGGGGCTTTGAGTACTTGTACATCACAATCGACAAGTTCACAAAGTGGCCAAAAGTAGAACCAGTGAGGAAGGTGACAACACAATCAACCGTCAAGTTTTTCAGAGAACTTGTTTGCCGTTTTGGAGTGCCCAACACGGTCATCACCGACAATGGCACACAATTCATGAGCCGCACCTCCGCGCAGTACCTCGAAGACCTCGGCAGCAAAATTTGCTTTGCATCAGTTGCTCATCCAAGGAGCAACGGCCAGGCGGAAAGAGCAAATGCTGAAGTGCTATGCGGTCTCAAGACAAGAATTTTCGACAAGCTGCACAAGTGCGGAGGACGCTAGATTGATGAGTTGCCAGTTGTTCTTTCGTCACTCAGGACGACACCAAACCGAGCTACTGGCTAGACACCCTTCTCCCTAGTATATGGTGCAGAAGCAGTTCACCCCACGGAACTCATGTACGGGTCACCTCGAGTGCTCGCTTATGATGAGCTGGAGCAAGAGTAGCTGCGTCAAGATGATGCCATGCTCCTTGAGCAAGATCGTCTTCAGGCTGCTGTACGTGCTACATGTTATCAGCAAGCTTTGCGCTGCTACCATAGCCACAAAGTTCATGCCCGAAGTCTTGAGGAAGGCAATCTTGTTCTTCGGCGAGTTTAGTCCGCCAAGAATTCAAACAAGTTGACATCAAAGTGGGAAGGCACTTATCAGGTAGTACGAGTCACTAGGCCTGGCGCAGTCTGCCTAGAGATCAAAGATGGCACTCAGTGTATAGCTCATGGAATATTGAGCATCTTTGCAAGTTCTATCCGTTAGGCGCGCCCGACAACCACCTTTTGTACCACTTTGCCGCCAAGGCATGTAATCCTTTGTACAAAGCCAGGCACAGATCCTATGCATAGCGAAATAAAGCTAAGTATTTCACAATTCTTGTCAATTCACATGTTTAATTTTGCTGGTTTGTATGAGATGTTGTGTTACGTTTGCCTTGTATGGATGATTAACGAACCTTCAAGGTTCCATACCTTTATTTTCTCTTCTTTCTTTTTCTCAAAGGACAGAAGGTTGCCTCCCGTGCAAGTTTGCCGGGGGGAGTGATGGTATGGATACCCACAAGTGACGCTCAAGTTAATATTCCATGACAAGAAGTACAACAAAGAAAAGCTATGTTGAATTTTTTTCAAACAAATTCTTTGTTGTAGAACTATTTTCCCTTTAACGTTTTTGGATTTTGTATGGAAAACATGCACGTGAAGGAAACCTTGTCATGATCAGCTGCGCTCTTATGTTGTTTTGAGTCCGCTTAGCAACTTAAGTAGTTGCACTGAGATTGTCAAGTAAGCTTGCCGGCAGCGACATTTCCAGCAGGCTGCTACGGACCCGTTCCTCAAGCGCTCGCGGCAAGTGGGCGCGCCAGCAAGTTTCTGCAAGGGGAAACAACGTACATTCATCAAACACAGATAGTTATATTACATCAGAAGCTTGCCATAGTTCTAACTTAAGATAAATGATTGTCTTTTACATGACTGCTAGCGACAAGACAAGACGCGGCAGCTAGTCCCTGCACTGGCCCTCGATCCTCTTCACCTTGCTCACCTTGTCGATGATTAGCTTGATGGCCTCTTCAATTGCCTTGGTGTTAGCCTCTTTCGGCAAGATGCGAGGACGTTGGTGAAGTCGATGCTTGGGTTCCGATAGCCGATCTTGACGAGCACCTTGGAGAGGATAGCCTGGCAGAGTTTGCGGGCTTCTGCGGCAAGGGTTGCAGCTCGGTTGCCTTGGATTTGCTTGAGGGCATCATTGATGCTCTCGAAGAACATGGTCAGCCTGGCGCTTTCACTCACCCTGTCTTTGACAGAATAGGTGAAGTTCTGTTGACCCATGCTGGCTAGTTGTGCAGTGAGCTTTGGAGCTGTATCGACAAGCCGCTCAATGCAGATCTTCATGCCCTTCTCATAGTCATTGTATGTGGCGGCGGCACTGGCGAGCAGATTCTTCTCGTTCTGAAGATCCTTGAGCAAGCCCTTCTCGCGAGTTCTTCTCTCATGAAGGTTCTTCTCGTGTGTTGCCACCTTCAGTTGCAAATCTTTTATGCAGTTGTTGGTGGCAGTGAGGGCCATGGTCTTGTCTGATATGGCAACCTGCATATCTGCCAAGTCATAAAGCATTTTCTCCCTTTCGGCTTTAAAGGTTGAGATCTGCTTGCCGAGGTCCTCAAGGTTTGCCTCCTGCTTTTTCACCTTGCTCGCCAACTCGTCCTTGGCAGTCTCTGTAGCTTTGCCGGCATAAATGGCCTCCTTGAGCTTGCTGGCGCGTTCTGTAGCTTGGGCCTCAAGTGTTTCATTATGCTTCTGCTCCAGCTCCAGAGTATGTTGTGTGACAAGCTTTTCAATCTCTTCATCCTTGCTGCTGAGCTTGGCGGCAAGCGTTGCCTCGCGCGCGGCAAGGTCTTCTTCATGGGCGTCAAGATCAACATTGCGCATAATCAATGCAACATCCTCTGTTGCTATCCTCTGTTTGGCCTCATCATGTGCCTTTTCAGCTTCATACTTCTCTAGTGGAATTTTTCCCAGTCCTTGGTCAATTGCTCTCGGTAGTTGGTCACCTCTTGGACAACTTCAGCATACCAGATTTGTGTGTTGTCAACATGCTTCTGGAAATCTATCTCTATTGCTTCCATGACCACTGCCCTGGAGTCAATAATATCGATTAGGCTGCGGAAAAGTTCCTGGAGTTGTGGGAAGTTGCTGCTCATGGCCTGGAGGAGCTGCTCTTCTTTAGACTCACTGCCGCAGGCACTTGGTTCATCAATAATCTTCAGCCCAGCAGCATCGATGATGTCTTGATCTAGGATTTCTCATTCAACTGGCGCTCCAATGCTTGCCATGCTAGGAATGCACACATACAAGTTGTCGCCCACCTTGATGTACTTGGTTGCCGGAGGATCTTCAGATGTTGACGGCTCATCTTCGGCAACAACCTTGCCAACAACTTATGACCTTGTGGCTGGGATAGCGCTAAGAGCTCCCGCGATAGGAATGTTGTCAGTTGGTCCACTGGTCGCGTCGGCCTCCTCAGCAGACTTCTTGGCGGCCTCTTCCTGTGTAGCCCTGGCAGCATCTTTGTCAGCGATCCTGTCTGCTTCAGTGGTGACATCCTTGGCAATCTCAGAGACATCGGTGTCGATATTAATATCATTGGTTGAGGGTAGATCTGAAGATGGAGGAGGAAAGCAAATTCAAAGCCAAGTTCAAGAAAATAAAAACAAGAAAGGAAAACTAAAAGCTCAAAAGCAAGTGGATTAGCTGTGTGAGTCTGTTGAGGAGGAACTCCTTCTCCTTCGGCAACGTCAGTTGCAGTCGCATGGTTGCTGGCACCCTTGCTTGCCGGCTCTTCAGTGTGAACAGGCTCATCGGTAGAGGCCCTTGCCAGAGAGTCGTCTCCGGGCAGTGTGGTTGACGAGGATGGCATGTCAAGGTTCACTTCTAGTTGTTCTTCTTAGCGCAATTCTTCTCCTACAAGCTCGTTGATGTCAGCAGTGAAGATCTCCATGCTAAGGCTTGCCAGCAGGAAATGAGTGACAAACTCATGCTAGGGGCTGGGCTGGGGGCTACGTCAAGGACTGGCTTCTGGGCTGATGACGACGGTATCTGGATCAGCCCCGGCTCTCGCTGGGGGCTTGTCGCCCGTTGAGGTCTTCGCCCGTTTCACCGCCCTCTATGCCAATGTTCTTGCATCCCTGTGGAAACAAATCAAGACAAGACAAAATAAAGTGAATTAGGTCAACAAATCAAGAAACACATAGATTAAAGGGTACGGCAAGAATTGTTACTCCGCTTTGCCTTCACTAAAGGCAGAAATGTCAAAATCGACATCTGCTTCGGTGTTGCCGCTGGGACGTGGAGTCGGAGACCTTGTATGCTTGGATGTGGCAGTAGCGGTGGATCGTGATGATCCTGGCTCCAATTGCCGATGCGGCCGCACTAGACGGCCTTGGCACCCCGGTTGTTGGCGCGCCTGTGCGTCTTGTGTGCCGCGAAGGTTGTTGTTGGGCTCCTTGTCGTTGTGTAGACTTTTCGACCGGCCCCTTGTCGACAACCTTGTTGCTGGAAGAGGATGGGCAGACTGGATCGCTAGAGGCAGTCTTCCGAAGGATACGTTGTTTCTTTGGTAGAGCAGGGGGCTCTTTGTGCTATTGCTCTTCGGCTATTCCCTTGGCAGTAGAACCCCCAAAAACCTCATCTCCCTACTCCCCGGCAACTATGCTTCATCAACAGAATCTTCCTTGGGCATCGACGCCTCTTCCTCTTCACCAGTTTCGGCCGCCAAGTAGCCAAAATCACTAGCTTCCAAGACAATCTGAGCTTCTTCTGTTCTGGTTGCAACATAAGCAATTTCCTCGTCAGTGGTGTCACAGATGAGGTTTGTCTCCTCTCTAATGGCTTTCTCCAACAAGGTATCAAAGAACTCCTGCACGCAATCTTCGGACGGCTCCACCCAAGTCCAAAGAACACCATGGACGTTGCATTCCGGCATCATGGCAATAAAGGCACTAAGGGCAGAGTTATTGCACAAAGGAATTATGTGCGCCGACAACTTATATTTGCTGTTCGGCCTGAACAGCGCGTAGCAGAGAGAGTTGTGCTGCATGAACATCAAGTTTTGTCGAGCCCTAGGTGCAACCTCATGATATCAATGGCATTCTTGAACTCCCAAGCTGGCGTACCTATGTTCTGCAATGGGGCGATTTGACAGTAGAGGAAGTCTGCACCAACCATCTCGATAGTCGGCCCGACAGATCTGAGGTGATGGATTCTAGTGATGGCAATGGTGAGCTTCTTGTCGTCCTTGTCAAAATCACTCCAGTCGTTGCCGCAAACTAGTTTGGTTTCCCGGGGCAAACAAAAATGAGGAAATCATCCTCTTTGATCCAACACCACTTAGACCGCCATTCTTCCCACTTTTTGTGCAAATTCCCTTCCGGGTATATTTCTTTGGCCTCATTCTAGGGATCCAAGTAATAGAGCCAGAAAGAGCATCTCCAGATTCGATGCGGGGAACGAAATAATGGCAGAAGAGTGCGGTGTTTTGAACTACTCCGGCAAAATTTTCACAAAGATATGCAAAAACCGACATGCAAGTGACAACATTTGGCGTGAAATCAAGGAGATGGAAGCCATATGTGTACATGATGCCGTTGAAGAAATCTTAGAAAGGGGGACAGAGCCTGCAATAGAAATATGCAACAAAGAAATGATACCTGTTCGTGCTACTCTTAATAGAGCTGGGAAGTACATGTGGGGCGGTGTGACTTTTGTGGTTCTCCCCCACATGTATGCGTACCGATCAATGAGGACACTCTTGTCAAGAACTGGCAGGAATACGATGTTCTGCTTCCGCCAAGGCTTCTGCATCCGCGATTAGAGATTTCTCCGCCTTGTCCTTGGACGCCTTGTCCTTGTTCGCCTTCGGTGACATCGTCGCTATGGAAGCGAAGGGCGGGGGAAGAACAGAAGTGTGGAGGTGCTAGTTGAATGCAGAGCACTCTGTTTTTGGGCGCAAGGAGGAAGAAGATGGCCGATTGCGAGATTGGGAAAGGAAAAGGGGTAAATGAGCAGTGCTTTCTGCGAATTCCTTTTTTATGGGGAATACGTGAGGCTGGCACTTAACCGTCTGACATGGTTGCGCTTTTGTAGGAGCACTACCATTGCTGCTATTTCGTCCACCTCTCCCACCTTTCACATTTAATGCGCGTCGCGGGGGTGCAGTTAAAGAGAAAATTATGATAGAATTTGGCAGTTATCCTCTACCACGCGTGCTTGTGCATTGTTTTGGGCCTATGATGTGGAGCATCCTACGGTCATCACCATGTACACTATGACGACTCCACAAGACCCAAGAGGACATATGACGAGACCTCAAATATACGCCATTGGACACAAGGTGAACTTGCTCCTCTCCGAACCGTCACTTTCCACATGTGAGACATGGCTACTACCTCAAACGTATGTGCTATGCACGACAAGGAACCAGGAGGAACGCCATGGAATAGCTAGGAGCATTCGACAAGACGGCAAGGACACCAAGCGCGAGGAAGAAGAGGAAGAGCTGCCAGAAAGCTACAGCTCTCGGATGTCCGACGACCCCCGAACGACCGATGATCTCCGGACGTCCGACGCCTAGAGATTCCACCAGCCAGAGCGACTCCAGCCGAGGCACCCTACAGTGCCCGGACGACCGACAGACACCGGACGTCCGACACTCATCAGCGCCCGGACGACCGACCCCGACCGGAAATCCGGCGCTACCGGACCAGAACCAAACCGTCGGAAGTCCGGCCTCCTCCGGACGACCGGACACCCGTGAGCAATTGGACGACGACGCCTGTCGGACGTCCGACACTGCATGTCTGCGCACAGTGTATCGGGCCGAGGCCCATGTACCCCTTCGCGCCTCACTTACCCCTTCGTGGCCCTAGACTATATATACTCCTCCACCTCCACCATTTTAGGGTTAGCATAGGTTTAGCTCATTTTAGAGATAGAGCTTTGCTCATCCTTGTGGTTCTCCTCCATCGAGAGACTGCGGCCTCTACGGAGAAGATCCATGCTTGGATTCAAGACCCCTCACGGGAAGATCCCTTGCGGATTCAAGGCCTCTGTAACACCCCCTTGTAAACAAGCTCTGTGACACTCTGTTAATCTTGCCAAGTCATGACCATTTGCAGTGCCAAGTCACATGGGTTAAGGATCCAATTCAAATTCAATTATGAAAATCGACTCAAATCCCAAAGTGAAATATGAAGTTGATCAAACACAGTTGGAAAAATGTTCATTAATTGGCAAATAATCTAGGAACATTTATAAAACCATCATCAATTAAATTGGAGTTAGATGAGTGACTCTAACATCCTGAAACAGCACCAAAACAGCAATATTAAATCCATTTAAAATCATTTCAAATTCAAATGAAATCACTTTAGCTTCGAACCATTTTCTGACAGTGCTAAATATTGCACTATATTTATTGGACAAACTTACCTATTTTACAAAACTATGTTTGAGACCCCACATTTTGCATAACAGAAGAAATAAAAGAAAAGCAGAAGAAAAGGAAAACGAAAAGCTAAAAGAAGTCTACTGTGCACTTGGCCCAGCAGTGCATAACACCTGGCGGCCTGGCCCACCTGCGTCATCCCCCTCCTCCGCCTCCGTGTCAACGCGCGCACGGCTCGGATCGTCCGGCGCCGGCCGATGCTCGACACCACCAAGCTACAGGGCGCCGTGGGTGGATAAGAGGGAGACTGGAGGCCCCCCCAGGCGAACCCTAGCTTGTCCTCTCCTCTCCCTCCCTTCTTCTCCAGATCCCGTGCGCGTCCGTCGCCGCCGCTCACCATTACCGTGGCCCTCGGACACCACTCGCCGTTCCAAGCTGTCCGGAGGGACCGTCGTGGTCATCTTCATCACCTACGACAACTCGTCGGAGCCGGCGAGCACCGCAGCAACTGGATCGACCCGATCCCCTCCGCCGGCCAACTCCTCTGCCCCGCCTCGATCTGCAACAACCCTGCGCTCCTAAGCTTCCAACGGCCGTCGTGCGCCCTGCCGTGAGCATCCATCCCTCTCCCCTTCCTTTGGTTGCCCGCATTCTCGGCATAGCTCGCCATTCTTGCCGCGCCGCCATTGCCGTGCTCGGGTTCCGCTGACGAGCTCGCCGTCAACATTGTGGCCAGTGTCGTGGCCAGGCAAGCTTGTCCTCATGCTCAGGAAGGCCTCCTGGTGCTCCCTGTAGTGCTAGTTCGCGCGCAAACGCACCGCAACGCCGGACCCGAGTAGTCCCAAATTCCGGCGCCGCCTGTCGTCGATGAGGAGCTCGCCCCCGACCGCCTTCGCCCGTTCCGACGCCGGGGATCGATGCGGGGAGGTGTTGCCGTTCTAACGCCATTGAAAGTGCTCGATTTGGAGCTCTGTGGGCGAAATCCGAAGCTCGCCGGAGACGCAACGTCGCATGCGGCCTCGCTGGAGAGCTCCGGCGGCCAACGCTGACCTGGCACTGGTGGGCCTCGCCCCGTGTCACTGACCGCCGGGCCCCACGGCCTTGTTGACTGAGTCAGCGTCGATGACTGGACCTGGTCCAGTCACTGACTGGTGGGCCCACCCTACTTAGTTAATTAAAGTGCTAATTAAACTAAACTGATAACTAAGTTAGACACTGACAGGTGGGTCCTGCTAGTTAATTAGGTTAGTTTAATTAGAATAACCCATGTTAAATAGTCCAGTCACTGACATGTGGGTCCCACTGGACCCACATGACAGGTCTGACTCTGGTCAACAAACAGTTGACTGCTAACATCGCCATTACGTCATGCTGACATCATAATTCATTCTGTTAATAAAAATAATTCCAGAAAATCATTTAAACTTTGAAAATTAATAACTTTTAAACCGTAGCTCAGATCGAAAAAGTTAAAACATGAAAGTTGCTCAGAACGACGAGACGAGTCTAATTGTGCCGTCTGTTTCCTTGTCGGAACCTCCTACGTAGGAGAACTCGTAACTCCGAGCTCGATTCCGGTAGATGAATAGTGCACACACACCGGTTAATAAATCCCAGATTAATTCTAAAAATAACTAAAATGACTTAGAGGCATATTTAGGCAACCCTGCACTGCATCATAGCATCGCACGCACTGTGTTGCATCTGTTTGCATTATATTTACTTGTTTCTTCCCCCTCTTCTCTTTTGGTAGACCCCGACGTTGCCGTAGCTCCTGAGGCACACGCCGCTCCGGAGTACGACTACGTCCCCGATGATCAGGCCCTTGCCGTCGAGGAGACAAGCAAGCACCCCCATTTTGAGCATTCCGATATCACCACTCTCTTCTCTCTTATGCTTGCATTAGAAGTACTACTGCTACTGTTGTCATATACCTGCTGCATAGCCTGCTTTATTGTAGCCTACTTTTGATACCTGCCTGTTCTCCTAAACTGTTTAGTATAGGATGGGTAGAGCCTTATCAGAGACCCACTTGACCCGACTGCCCCGCTGGACTCTCAGAAGACCCGAGCAACGGGATCGAAGATTAGACCCTGGCACCGCACGTCACTTCCCTAAGATGCTCGACTCTACTGGGTTACTATTGAGTGCCGAGGGTGGTACCTCGTCAGCACTTCTGATGATAACCTTGTAGGTTAGTTATTCGGTCGTGGTAAGTGAGGGTGATTCCTCCTACACCACCCCCGATAACGACGTCGTCGTGCAACTTCTCAAGTGTGGACCTTGAGGGTGATTCCTCATTCGTTCACCTTGACGATAGCATCGAGCGGGAATTCCATCGAGGGTGATTCCTCAGGGTTCCCCTTGGTGTCAGACACACGGAGACTTGGTTACTACGACTGAACACTAAACCATGATACTATGATACTAAAGACGGGTCGGCCCTGAGGGGTACCCGCGCGAGCATGAATGCGAAGTGATGTGGAGTCGGGTTGACCTGAGAGGTGCCCACGAGATAACTACGAGGCGTGGCCGGGCATTCTTAGCCCTTGCCGCAAGTCCTCTAGACGGGGCGACGGGGTCACATTGATCATGAGTCTCTGCTCGTTTCCGCGTGCTCCTAAACCACTAAACGGTTTGGATATTTGATCCGAGGGGCCTCTGGCCTGATAGCACTAACCATCACGTGGGCATAGTATGGGCGTTCTGCGTCGTATACTTCAGCCGAAGCTTAATAGATGTCAGCGACTGAGCGGCGCGCACTGGATTGGACTGGTTACGCAACCGTGCTTGTATTAAGGGGTTGCTAGGTCTGCTTCCAGCCGCCCACGCAACGCGCAGGAGTTCCCGGGGCGAAGGCCCAAGACCCCTGGGGGCATAGGTTAGACCGGCGTGCTGACCTCTCTGTTAAGTATTTGGTCGGGTTGCGGCGTGTTGCTTAGCCGAGGCCGGGCATGACCCAGAAAAGTGTGTTCGGCCGGAGTTACGCGAGCGTGGTGGGTAAGTTGGTGCACCCTTGCAGGGAAGAAACTTCTATCGATAGACTGTCCTACGGTAACGGACACTCGGAGTTGTATCCCGATCGGTACAACTAGAACATGACTTGAGATGAGAACTGGATAGTACGGCTCTGGGATTGCTTTCTCGCAGGGAGTCGAGGAAGAATCTCTGGCAGAGGTTGATGCTACTACTACTTTACATTATGTTATTCTGCTCACTTCTACTGCTGCAAGACTGATGGAGATGCCGAAGATGCTAGTCTTCGATAGGACTAGGCTTTCCCCCTCTATTCTGGCAATTCTACAGCCTAGTCCACATATACAGCCCTCCTTTGAAAATGTTGCATATGTAGTGTAGATCCTTGCTTGCTGAGTACTTCGGATGAGTACTCACGTTTGCTTTATTTTCCTTTTTCCCCCCTTTATTCCTTTGCCGCATCCAGACGACGGAGCCCCGGAGCCAGTTGTCCCCGTCGACGACCACTACTACTACCAGCCCGGAGAGTCTTACTACTACGAGGAGCCGACTGACGACCAGGAGTAGGATTCGGAGGGTCCAGGGCAGGAGGCCCACGCCTTTCGATCGTAGAGTTTTATTTTGCCCCGCCTCTGTGAATGCTTATCTCTCTGTTCTGTAATATATCTGTACCCAGATATCTGATGTTTCCGCTGACACTTGTATGCCATCGAGCTATGTATTCAAGCCCTCGAGGCCCTGGCTTGTAATATAAAGCTTGTATGAATTTATTTATGTTTTAGAGTTGTGTTGTGATATCTTCAAGTGAGTCCTTAGGCTTGATCGTGTGCATTTGCGTGTATGATTAGTGCACGATTAAGCCGGGGTCGTCACAGCCTCCTCACGGAAGTTACCATTTGTATCGTCCTTTGTTGACTTTGGATTGTGTATCTCTTTGTGTTCATGGATCTAGCACATGTGTGATCGTTTCTTGTTAATTTGAGTGATTCCTCTCGTTTCCCCTCGTGTTTTCCCCCTCGTGTTCTTTGTGTTCCTCGTGGGATTCCCTCCATTTCGTGAAAGATCGCCCCCTAGGGTTCCACCCTACATCATCTTGGTATCATGAGCCATGTTGATCACGAATTTGGAGTCCCTACCCCCACTTTATAGCCTTGTTTTGTTTGATTTCGTCCTAAATTTCGAAAATCCCCACCAAAAATAGCCCTAATTTTTTTTTGTGATTTGTTGGTTTGCTGATGTTTTGTTGAGTTTGATCCATGGATTTGCTATGTTTCGAGTGGATCTAGCATCTCCACAAGTTTCCCCACTTTCCATCCACGAAATCTCATCAATTTTGACCCCAAAATCTCCATTTTCCACCCAAAATCGCGTCCCAGATCCGAAATCTCGAGTTGATCCAGACCCACCGGACATCCGACGTTCTTCCGGACATCCGGACCCTTCAGAAGCACCGGACGTCCGACCATTACCGGACGACCGGAACCACCAAACAGAGCTGAAATCTCGGATTTCCGGACCTTCCGGACGTCCGTCCACCGGACATCCGACAACTCTCGGACGTCCGACACCTGTAGATATTGACTTTGGCTGATTTTTGTTTCGGCAATAACTAATTCATCCGAACTCCGATTTTGACATTCTTTAGCTCATTTTGAAGCTCTTGACATCTCCCTTTCCACAAAAATACTTCCAACATCATTTGACTTCATCAAATGTTTGGAACTTTGGCATCTTTGCCTAGGGCCTTCACCACATCATCCGCTATACCACCACCGACTTCCGCAACCTAACCCATTTTGCTTGCCATAGCATTAGTGGTTGCTTGAGTAGTGATTCGAGTCTCCTAAGGTGTTTCAGCTACTTAGGGACGGTTACTTCATCATCAACCACCACCATAACTTCCGCATAACCTTGCCCACCATACACTTCCGCCACCCCAACTTAACCCAATTTTGTTTGAGCTTGTTTGAGTTGTGTGTTGTGTCTCCTAAGGTGTTTCGACTACTTAGGGACAATGACCTCAACTTCAACTTCGCATAACCCATCATCTCCACTTCCACATTGCGAACTCCGGAACCACCATAGGATTCCACTACCACCATTTGACATTTGCCTTTGGAGATTTTGAGTTGTGGTTTTCCGTTTCCTAGGGTGTTTCGGCTAACTAGGAACGGTTCGACATTGACAACACCGCCGCTCAACTTCGCCAAGGATTCGAGATCGGCCACCTTCACCATTTTGACACATTAACCGTAAGCAAGAATGGTAACCTCTATATCATCTTGGTATCGTGGTATCCCATCATTGTACATTCTTCTCGCCATTATATTGATAACCCCTAAGCCCATTTTGCGTCACTTGCCTATCGAGACTTGCCATTTGAGTATTGCCGGCAATGTTACTTGTGCACATTAGTGATCATCGATCTACACCTTCCATTGCATACATACCATATCATTTCGGTATCCTCATCTTGGTATCATCATATCATCTCTTGTGTCACAAGATTGTTCCCGCATATACATAATTGCTATCTTGGTTTGTGCATTTTGCATAGTGGCTAAAGAAAAAAAATAATAAGCTTTTAAGCAAAAGAAAAAGAGAGCAAAAAAGCTTGTAAGCAATAGCCATAGCATAGCCACATTGCATATCTTATACCATCATTGATCATCTTGGATCATCATGTGCGAAACACCGGGAACCATACATACATAGCATACTTGGGATAGAAGTCGTTGCATTTTTGTCTCTTATAGGTTGTGCATAAGTCGTTCTAGCGTCTCTCTTGAGTTGGGCAACATGAGCGTTTTCCGTGGATTCCACATTTTGTGCTTATTCCTTGGTTGCACGACCCCATTTATCTATCCGTGTGTGTGTTTCCGTGTGCCACATATTGCTATTGGTCTACTTGTTGCACTTGCGAATTTGTGAATCTCTTTCAACATTATTGACTCTTGCTAACATTTTGCATGATTTTTTTGTGCCACTATCCTCACCGAGCTCCACCAAAAGCTTTACTTGTGTAGGTGTGAGAATTGACAAGATCCGTTACCAATTGTGCTATTTCCTTGCTACACTATTGAGTGATCATTGATCCATTTTCAACATTGGATAAGGTACATTTGGTCTAGTTCTTCTCTTTCTCCCACTCATATTTGCTCAAGTCTTGTGATGGATAGGCAAAGCATTTCATCTCCGGTCTTCGACAACGACGGCGCGAACAACTACATCAACACTCGTCACTTCAGACTACAATAAGAAATGCAAGGTGTACAATCTACCTTGCGAAAGCGCATCGACAACCTCGCCATCGACATACGACACTCCGAAGCAAGGAAAAGGGACTACATCGACAACAAGTTATATGAGCTCAAGGATCAACTACGCGACATGATGGCCAACTACAAGTCTTCTTCCCCTTCGTCATCTTCAAGGCGGCGGCGAGCGAGTCGACCATCTTCGGAGCGCCCATGCGTTGCAAGTGCAATTCGTCCACGTCCAAATCTACATGGCGACCATCATCACATTCGTGATCTACATTGTCATGAAGGGCAAGTCGCCTCCAAGCATCATGTGCACAACGACGATGAACGACATCTACTACAGGCTCAAGCATGGCAACGACACCATCAACATGAAGATGCTCGAGACACGCAAACCTACAATTCCCAACAAGCTCTACATCAAGCTACGGTCAAACTTCATGAGCACAAGAGAAGACCATGAGACAAGCACCACCAAGAGCAAGCTACAGCTACCAACTCCACTTCGACATCTTCGCCAAGTGTTCTCAAGGCATCTTCACCTTTGGACGTACGGCATCTTCGCCTACTTCCCACGAGTTCGCCTACATCGATATCTTCAACAACAAGGCGACCAACTATGAGCGAGGGCGACCCTTCCATCTTCGGAAGCCCCTCAAGGAAGATGGCCAAGCATGGGCAAGCCCCTTTGGTCATGGAGACGATCTACGAGGTGCCACATCATATGGGCCTCATGCAAGACAACGACAAGATGGTCGAGCAAGGGCCATCCCCTTCGACCACGGCGACGAACGCGAACCTCTTCAACAACATGAAGACGGTGCCCCAATATGTCTCCTACTCCAAGTCAAGCGACGAGACCGCGCATGAGACCCTCTCTTTGGTCCTAGAGGAGAGTGATGATTTGCCACATCCTACGACATTCATCTTTGGAGGCGTGATTGATGAGGAGGTTGAGCATGGGACTATCCCTTCAACCAGGGCGGCGATAGGAGTTGAGCATGGAGACATTTGCACCTACATCTCTCCGACACCCACATATGACGAGATGCCCCAATTGCCATGTGAGGAGAGCCACCACCCCATGAGTGAGATGAGTGACTCCACCATATATGACATTGAGTGCATTTCCTATGAGAGGATAGTGTGACCACCACTAGACCGACACATGAGAGCATGCCACACATCCTATGTGAGGTTGAGAGCCATTTGAGTGACTCCACCAACCATACGAGTGAGAGCATTCAAGAGGGAGTGAGTGAGCCAAACCACTTAGTGAGTGAGGTAGTTGATAGGGCATGTGAGGCCACTATGATTTCTAACGACTTAACCTCTACTCCGAGTGTGTTTCCTTTGGTGCTAGGTCTCATACATGATGACATGCCTACCCTTGGCGAGTCCATCCCTCCAATGGGAAAACCAATGGCCATGGTGGACGATGATGCACTACCTACATGGTTCCATCAAGATGAAGATGACAATGAGTGGATCTTTGACACCTCACCTACAACACATGAGCGATGCTCGAAAGGTAACATAGGTGATGGTGCTTCTCTTGTCCCACTAGTGGACTATCTTGACATCGATTGCTTGGATGATGTTGATCACCTTATGGATTCACCACATACTATGTCTTCCACATGCTTAGATGTGCCACCTATTTATGATGAATATGATGATGAGCATGTTGAATTGCCTAGTTGTGATGTTATGCTCAATAGGATATCATGTGAAAATTCTATTGGTCACTCCATGTTTGACAATCCATTAAACTTTTCATATGCTATGAATGAGATCTCCCACATTGCATCATTTCAATCTTAACATAGTAACTATGCATGCCCCATTAAAATAAATCCCATTTGCACTTATGGCATAGATGACGAGATGATGGTCATTGGCTTTTGTTTTTCATGCGATGATATTGCCATCCTTCCTTTACATGATTTGCGCAATTCATCTACTATACCATGCCATGATCACATAGAACCAAATATGCTTTGTTTCGAATGTTGTCAATATTCTCCATGTGATGTTTCCATTAAGGCTCATGAGGAGACCCGCATAGTTTCCTCATGCATATTAGGAGATTTTGATGCATTTCATACTTTGCATGATACCCATGATTGTGTGCACCCGATGCATTCCATGAATAACAATGCTCTACATATTTCTCATGATGCATTACACAATTTGAGTCTCCATTATGCCATACATAACAACAAACCTACCATGATGGATGACATGTTTCTATATCATGCATCTCATTTATTTGAGCATCGGATATTTTGTGCTAACCAACACATGCACGTATGCATCATAATGGATGATGTGTACATCTACCACGCACACACAATTTTTCCTTTGCCTTTGTTTTGTGTAGGTACATATGAACACTCGTCAACCTCACAATCCCATGAGTTGACGAAATGAGCTCTTGAGAGCAACGATGACTTGGGATCCCGTGGACTATCCTTACCACCGTTCCCTTCGCGCAAGGACTACGTGCATATCTTTTACTTGGCTCTCACACGGCTATGGGCTATATATCACTTGTTACTTTATGCCCATTGTATCATGTTCACTTTGCATGTTATGCCTCTTTATATTCCTTTGCCATGCAATTGTGACCCTTGCTTTCACTTACATATGATTCACCATTCTACTACTTATATGTGTATTTGCATGCTCGGTGGAGATCCTTGTTGCTATTGCCATGTTTACCATGTGCCACATGCTATTGTTGATTCTTGTGTTGGGAGAGTCATGATGTTCCATTGCTATTTACATAAGACTTCTTGCCAATGCAATGATGACACATTGCTCATATATTGTTTTCATGCTTGTGATATGTCATGTGCATTATGTATGCTCACTATTTGCACACATGACATGATTGCCATGATTACCTCTGGTATGTTGCATCTTCGCACTACTAGCTTGCATGACTTGTTTCCTATGATCACTTGCTTTGTCGCATCACCCATGATACATAATTGCTCATTGCATTGGGTTGATAGCGTATATATTCATGCCTCTCACATGATTTATCTTGATCATTGTCACTTGTCTCCAATAGTTGGATCTCTCATATTCACTTGTAGTGAGTGCGACAATGCTATGTTTATTGATCTTGGAGACTTGGATATCTTGTTTGTGATGCATGCTTGTTTGACTGAGCTTAATGCCTTTGGTTGTGCTATCATCTTATACCTACATACCATGCCCTACACCCTTGTACTTTCTTATGATAAGAATGATGATAAGACTTGTTTGGTATCTCACCATTCAAATGATAGGTTTTGCATTTCCGCTAACCTCATTTGTTTTTCCGAGTGTTTGTCATGTTCTTTCATTTTGAAGGATTCACAAGGCGGTGCCGTCATGCGACAACTTGGTTATGTGAAGGCGTACACGATGTGCAACACCAACATTTGCGAGAAATTCCTAAAGGTGAACTCCTTCTCTTTGAGCCATCCTCAACTATGCATATTGGATGGGTCATTCTTTCATTGTTGTTTCCTTCTTGTTGTCTACATGATACATCTCGTGAACGGAGGAGCGACATTGGAGATGGACCCCATGGACCTTCAAGTTGAGGAGTGCTCGGACTTATCGGAAGCACCACCGGACCACCACTTCTACCACGACATTGAGCCATGGTACAACACCACCCATAACAAATTTGCATCTTATGTATGGATTTACTCATATTATGATTGCCTTATTGCACCTTGTATTTCTATGTCATCCATGATACATGACCTTGTGCACTTTCTTAGCAAATTTGTTGTGATCTTTCTTGATGGCACATTCATACATAATGATCACATTGCCTACTATCAATTGCATGATAACATAATCACATTGAGCACCAATTACCATGTTCATGCTTTTGATACACTGCCCCATTATGACATCATTTTGCACAATGGTTGCATTGATCGCATTCACAACAACTTTGTGCATACTACAAATGCTTTTGCTCCCATGAATGCTTTACATATCATTCCATATCATCTTGATAAGCTTCATGGACTTTGTCATGAACAATCTTGTCACACGGACTCATCCTTACTATATGGACACCTTTTGTGCGCTAACCATTGTATTTCCGACTGTCGCTTGTGTTTGCTCTTTTTGCATGAACACCACTCCGGAGACACCTTGGAGTACTTGGATTGCGCCATGTCCTCAACTTCATCCAACTACAAGACCATCCACGACAACCGTTTCCATGGTGATGAAGATCACGATCCGAGGTCGGATCCTTCCCAAGGGGGGGGGAGATGATGTGGAGCATCCTATGGTCTTCACCATGTACACTATGACGACTCCCCAAGACCCAAGAGGACATATGACGAGACCTCAAATATACGCCATTGGACACAAGGTGAACTTGCTCCTCTTTGAACCATCACTTTCCACATGTGAGACATGGCTACTACCTCAAACGTATGTGCTATGCATGACCAGGAACCAGGAGGAACACCATGGAACAGCTAGGAGCATTGGACAAGATGGCGAGGACACCAAGCGCGAGGAAGAAGAGGAAGAGATGCCAGAAAGCTACAGCTCTCGGACGTCCGACGACCCCCGGACAACCGATGATCTCCGGACGTCTGACGCCTGGAGATTCCACCAGCCAGAGTGACTCCAGCCAAGGCACCCTACAGTGCCCGGACGACCGACAGACACCAGATGTCTGACACTCATCAGTGCCCGGACGACCGACCCCGACTGGAAATCCGGCTCTACCGGACCAGAGCCAAAACGTCGGAAGTTGGGCCTCCTTCGGACGACCGGACCCCCGCGAGCGACAAGACGACCGATGCCTGTCGGACGTCCGACACTGCCTGTCTACGCACAGTGTATCGGGCCGAGGCCCATGTACCCCTTCGCCCCTCACTTACCCCTTCGTGGTCCTAGACTATATATACTCCTCCACCTCCACCATTTTAGGGTTAGCATAGGTTTAGCTCATTTTAGAGATAGAGCTTTGCTCATCCTTGTGGTTCTCCTCCATCGAGAGACCGCGGCCTCTATGGAGAAGATCCACACTTGGATTCAAGACCCCTCACGGGAAGATCCCTCGCGGATTCAAGCCTCCTCACGATATGAACTAGTTACCATTTGTATCGTCCTTTGTTGACTTTGGATCGTGTATCTCTTTGTGTTCATGGATCTAGCACATGTGTGATCGTTTCTTGTTGATTTGAGTGATTCCTATCATTTCCCCTCGTGTTTTCCCCCTTGTGTTCTTCGTGTTCCTCGTGGGATTCCCTCCATTTCATGAAAGATCGGCCCCTAGGGTTCCACCCTACATCAGCCTAGCCCAACGATGCTTCGCATGCGTGTATGGCCCAGGCCCGGGGCCTCCTGTCGGTGTACTAAGATTTGGGTCCTTAGGACCCCAGACTTACGCACAGGCAGTGTAGCCTTCGCAACGGCAAGGCTTGCCAGAGGTCAACTAAAGACAAACTCAAGATACAAAGAAGACTTCTAGTTAGGTGATCGAAAAGTACTAGAGAAGAGTACAGAAGATCAAGGCTGAAGGATTGCCGACAAGCAAATGAAGACCCGACAAGCTCCGAGCCCGGCAAGAATCCCACTACCCTGCCACCGCTCCACCTCATCGATTAGATTGTCACATATCATATAGGTGTGGAGCTGGTAGGTAGTTAGGTGAGTCTTGTCTGGGCACGTGTCAGCTCACCGCGGAAGGCGCAACTTTAATGACCCCCGTCCCAGAGGCGTGTCGAAGGAATACAAGGTAGCTGGGCGAACGACACAGAAGGAGAGGCAATCCTTGCCGGGGAGATTTACTAGTGTGACACCTCACGGCGCATTTAATGCATTTGTCCTAACCCATCAGAGTTAGGTATTTGGCACTGTAGCCATGATTCACCTTGTGTGAAGACTGTTTTGCCACTGTGGTAACCCATTTCTCTATAATAGGAGGTCCATGGCTACCTTTACATGGGTCGAAACCCTGTCCATTTGACACATAGCAGCACTCTTCGAGCACTTTGCCAGGACGTGCGCTCCTTGTAACTGGACATATACACATCCAATACACAAAGCAGGAGTAGGGTTTTACGCTTCACAGTGGCCCGAACCTGGGTAAATTTGTGCGTTCATGCTAGTTCTGCTCTTTGTACTTGTCGATCACCCTAGTCAAACCACAAAGGGATCTTTGCTGGTCCCAAAGATCATCGTACACATGACAAATCACTCAAATGTTCAATCATGATGGTGTCGTGCGTACGACGATCTATGGGACCAGCAAAAATCCCTTTGCGGTTCGACTGGGGAGATTGGCGAGCACAAAGAGCAGAACTAGCAAGAACACACGTATTTTACCCAGGTTCAGGCGGCTGTGAAGTGTAAAACCCTACTCCTGCTTTGTGTATTGGATGTGGATATGTCCAGTTACAAAGTGCGCATGTCCCAGCAAGGTGCTCGGAAGATGCAGCTACGCATGCAAATGGACAGGGTTTCAACCCGTGTAAAGGTAGCCATGAACCTCCTTTTATAGAGAAAGGGGTTACCACAGTGGCAAAACAGTCTTTACACTAGGTGAATAGTGGCTACAGCCCCAAATACCTAACTTTGACCGGTTAGGACAAACACATAAACTGCGCCGTCAGGTGTCACGCTGGTAAATCTCCTAGGCAAGGATTGCCTCTCCTTCTGTGTCGTTCGTCCAACTACCTTGTATTCCTTCGACACGCCTCTGGGACAGGTGTCATTAAAGTTGTGTCTTCGGTGGCGAGCTGACCAGTGCCCAGAGAAGACTCACCTAACCACCTATACGACAAGTGACAAACCGATCAATGAGGTGGAGCGGTGGTGAGGTAGTGGGATTCTTGTCGGGCTTTGATCTTGCCGGGTCTTCACTTGCTTGCCATCAAGGGTCTTGCCGGCAACTTCAGCCTTGATCTTCTGTACTCTTCCATAGTACTTTTTGATCACCTGACTGGGAGTCTTCTTTCTATCTTAAATTTATCTTTAGTTGTCCTCTGGCAAGCCTCGCCGTCGGGAAGGCTACCACTACGTGTGCATAAGTCTAGGGTACTAAGACCCCAAATCTTAGTACACTGACAATTATGCTTCAATTGATCACTTGTTTGCTTATTGAAGTTTTCTTGCTTAACAATGAAATTATCGAATTCATCCAAACATTGGCTAGGATATTTATTATAAGGAATGTCAGCTTCATCAAATCTATGAAGAGAATTTACTTCCACTACCTGTGTCGGGATGTCAAATCCATGTATTTCTTCAATAGGTGGTAAATTCTTAACGTCTTCAGATTTAATAACCTTTTCTTTCAGAGATTTCTTTCCTTCTTGCATATCTTCTGGACCGAGGAATAGAATACCTCTTTTCTTCGGAGTTGGCTTAGGTGATGGTTTAGGAAGTGTGCAATAATAAGCATTTCTCAATATATTATTTAGTAATTCCTTGGCCTGTTCAACAGTTTGTTCCCTGAATACACAACCAGCACAACTATCTAGATAGTCCGTAGAAGCATTAGTTAGTCCATTATAAAAGATATCAAGCATTCATTTTTCTTAAGAGGATGATCAGGCAAAACATTTAATAATTCGAGAAGCCTCCCCCAAGCGTGAGGGATACGCTCTTCCTCAAATTGCACAAAGTTATATATTTCCTGTAAGGCGGCTTGTTTCATATGAGCAGGAAAATATTTTTCAGAAAACTAATATATCATATCCTGGGGACTACACACACAACTAGGAGGCAGAGTATTAAACCATTCTTTAGCATCACCCTTTAATGAGAAAGTAAACAACATAAGAATATAGTAGTAGCAAAAAAATTCTTCTTGAGCAAATAGGATGTTAATGTCATTTAATTTAGTAAGATGTGCCACAACAGTTTCAGATTCATTACCATGAAAAGAATTAGATTCTACCAAAGTAATAAGTTCAGGATCAACAGAGAATTCATAATCCTTATCAGTAACAAAGATAGGAGAGGTTGCAAACTTAGGATCACATTTCATTCTTTCTATCATAGCCTTTTCTTTCAGCTTACTCAATAATTTCTTAAGATCCTCTCTATCATTACAAGCAAGAAATTCTGTAGCAATTTCCCCATCCATAACATAACCCTCAGGTACTTTAGGCATTTCAAATCTAGTAGGTGAGCTAGGCATAATAGGTGAATCATAATTTTCATCAATTTCATCACTTTCAAGTTCTTTAGCTTTAGCAGTTTGTTCATCAAGAAATCCACCTAGTGGAATAGTTTCATCAAGCAAAGCAGTAGCATCAACATAAGTATCATTTATAACAGAAGCAGTATCATCAGTAACTTGCGACATATCAGATTGTATAGTAGGTGGTGGTGTCGCAAGTCGACTTAAAACATAAGGTGAATCAAGTGCAGAGTGAGATGGCAGTTCCTTACCTCCCCTCGTCTTAGAGTGTACGATCTTTGTCTTAGATTCTTTCAGATTCTTCATATAGATCAGCAAATATTTCTGCAGTAAACTATTTAGTAGCATAGTAGAATGATAGTTTGATAGTAGCGGTAACAGTAGGAATAGTAACAGTAGTAGTTTTGTAGTGATTGTAACAACAATAGCAGTAGTAGTAACTTAGCAAAGACAATATGGGAAAAGCGTAGGCATTGGATCGACGATGGATATTTGCGTGGATGACATTGATCATGTAATAGTCACGACCTAGAGTGGTACACAATAGCTCCAATTCATTAATTCAATGTAGGCATGTATTCTGTATATAGTCATACATACCTATAATAAGAACTTGCATGACATCTTTTGTCCTACCCTCTCAATACAAAATTTCTTCTATTTAGTGACAAAAACCCTGGTGACGGAAAAGGAAACGTCGCCTGAAATCATTTTCTGTGGCGGTCCATCATCACAAGGTGTTTTCCTCGAGGGGCAGCACCCTAGCCATCTTCGGCGATGTTCTGGCCTGCAATTGTGCGACGCTTTTGGGCGTCACTAGGTATGTCCATTTTCCTGGATGATTTGTAGTGTCACAGAAAATGTTTCATCTCACAAACAATGTTAGGTAGGCTAGAAAAAATGATTAAAAAAAGGGTGTGTTGTTGTTCAGAACATAGTACCTTATAAATTCTTCTACGATAGAGTTTATAACAAATTACATTCTAATTTTTAGGGTTTAGGGTTCGAATGCTCTTATCGAAATCCAATGATTATTTCTCCGCGTGTGCTCTCATTGTAGTGAACTATGAGAACATGAACGGGAAAATATGATCACATAGAAATATATTCCATTATGTATGAGGTTATCTAAAATTTAATCAAGCCGAAAGCTGGTCAACAAGAAAGTTCGTTTCATACAAACAAACAACTTTGACTTTTTAATCATCTAAATCCCATGTCATGCGAAGGCCATCTGCTTGCATACGTACTCGGGTAGTACTCTGTATAAATTACAGCAGGAAATTTCAAAGAAAAAAATAAGACAATGCCATTTCAAACATTGTATCACAAATACTAGAAATATTACAAGGTTAAAATTCCGGTATGACAAGGCCGAAACTCGGACATTACAAGGTTCAAACTAATATTAGAGATCAAATTCATCTTCTTCAGAATCTTTGTCATGCACTGTTTCTGCGATGGGATCAGCCACCGAGAAGTCATATATTGGCTTGATAGAATGACTTCTGAATAATCTGTCATTTGAATTTCCAAAATGAAATTCAGCTTGTGCAGAGCATTTTCCATTCAGCTGAAGATGCCTGCGCTGATCAGCAAACCACTCATATCTACGCACTAAATATAGGGCAAACCTCATTACCTTCAGCACACTTGCTTTCTGAATAAAGAACCTGGCGAATTTCATCTCTTGTGTGGTCCCTCGGTACTCGTTCAAAGGAATTTCTATCAGATAGAGGTCAAGGCATTTGATGGGATTGCTATATTGTGCCACACTTTCCACTTTCATTCTTGCTTGTATCTGCGAACAAAGACATCACGTTAGTACCTAGATGCAGTGTTGAACACTACAAGCCTCTTTGATTTGCTGGATTTCTAGAATACACAAATAGAGTGACATGTCATCTTCAGTTGTTCATGATTAACATCTCAAAAAATATATGTATTGAAATGCTCCAAAATTCCTTTAGAAATCATAGTACATTTGTCATTGGAATCATGGGTAAAAGTACCAAAAAATTAAACTCCGTTGTGGTTATCAATTAACAGGAAAGGAGCCTCACCTCGATGTATAGCTTCTCCGTGCATGAAAAGCATCTGAGGAATCTAACAACTTGATCTAGATTGGGGCCGATAGATTGTAGTGCCAAGATCTTCACTGTGTGCAGAGATGGGGTCATGCTTGTGGGAATCATTGGCTGGATGATAGTCGAACATAGATCAACAAAATTAGATACAATGTGGTGTATAATAAGAGGGGGAAGAAGAAGACTATTGTACCTGAACATATATGGATCCAGTTACAAGTTCAGAGTATTCAGCACACGAATAGCCCAACACTGTCAATTTTAGTGTGTCCATGACCATGATTCTTGTTGGACATTCTTTATCAACCACAAACAATCTCTCAAGGAAAGGCGCATTCTCAATGACCATATCATGAAACACCTCAAATGATCGCCTGTTGTGGCACCAGCAATGCACATAAATTGCACGGACATTCTTCGAGGCGATGTGGAAGCTACTAAACCTATCCATCACCTGAAGACGACGGAACTCTTTGCGTTGTACATCCGAGGAGTGGGACCTCCATATCCTCCTTTGAGATGGTGACACCCAGGAGCTTGAGGTGTTTCAGTTTAGGGAGATGAAGAGTAGGCTCAGCATTAATCTTGGGGGAAACACACTGCTTGAAACTAGCGTGGTATAGCGTGGGTGCGAGGTGGAGCGCAGATGGCGACAGCGAGTGCAGATGCCAAGCTTGAAAGCTCAGCTCCTCTAGATGATCTAGGGTCGGGGATTAGATGTTGGGGAACGTTGCATGGGAATTTTTTTTTTCCTATGCTCACCAAGATCCAATCTAGGAGATGATCATCTACGAGAGGAGAGATTGGATCTACATACCCTTGTAGATCGCTAAGCGGAAGCATTAAGAAACGCGGTTGATGTAGTCGAACGTCTTCGCGATCCAATAACGATCCGTCCCGCGAACTCCCGATCCAAGTGCCGAACGGACGGCACCTCCGCATTCAACACATGTACGGCTTGATGACGCCTTCACCTCCTCGATCCAGCGAGCGATGGTGAAGTAGTAGCTCGAGTCCTCCAGCAGCACGACGGCGTGGTGGCGGTGGTGGTGGCGGAATCTCAACAGAGCTTCGCTAAGCACTATGGAGAGGAAGAGAGATGAGAGGGAGAAGAGAGGCAGCGCCGTGGAGTGGAGATGTGTTCAAGGGGTGTGTCTGCCCTCTCTCTACCTCTCTATATATAGGGGAAGGGGGGAGGGGGTGGCGCCCCTAGGGTTTCCCCTAGGGGGGCGGCGGCCAGGGCAGATGGGATCTCCCCTAGGGTGACTTGCCCCCCAAGCCGGGTGGAGGGAAACCCTAGAGGGGGGCGCCCCACCTCTCCTGGTCACGTGGGAAAGGGTGAGGGGGGCCCATAGCCCCTTAGTGGGCTGGTTTACCCCCTCCCTTTGGCCCATGGGGCCCCCCAACACTTGCCGGGGCCCCCCGAAACCCTTTTCGGTCATGTTGGTCATCACCCGGTACCGCCAGAACACTTCCGGACTCCAATACCCTTCGTCCAATATATCAATCTTCACCTCCGGACCCTTCCGGAGTTCCTCGTCATGTCCGGGATCTCATCCGGGACTCCGAACAACCTTCGGTAACCACCATAACAACTCAACTATACTTATATCGTCACCAAACATTAAGTGTGTAGACCCTGCGGATTCGAGAACTATGCAGACATGACCGAGACACCTCTACGGTCAATAACCAATAGCAGGACCTGGATGCCCATATTGGTTCCTACATATTCTACGAAGATCTTATCGGTTGAACCTCGATGTCAAGGATTCAGCTAATCCCGTATGCAGTTCCCTTTGTCTATTGGTATGTTACTTGCCCAAGATTCGATCGTCGGTATCTCCATACCTAGTTCAGTCTCGTTACCGGCAAGTCTTTCCGTAGTCCTTTTTAGGTACTTAAGGATATTCTTCACCGCTGTCTAGTGATCCACTCCTGGATTACTTTGAAACCTTTCGGCCATACTTATGGCAAGGCTGACATCCGGTCTTGTGCACAACATCGCATACATGATAGAGCCTATGGCAGAGGCATAGGGGATGACACTCATCTTTTCTCTATCCTCTGTAGTCACTGGGCATTGAGTCTGACTCAACTTCACACCTTGCAAAACAGGCAAGAACCCCTTCTTGGACTGATCCATTTTGAACTTCTTCAAAATCTTATCAAGGTATGTGCTTTGTGAAAGCCCTATAAAGCGTCTTGATCTATCTCTATAGATCTTGATGCCTAATATGAAAGCAGCTTCTCCTAGGTCCTTCATTGAAAAACTCTTGCTCAAATATTCCTTCATGTTTTCCAAAAGTTCTATATTGTTTCCAATCAGCAATATGTCATCCACATATAATACTAGAAACGCTATAGAGCTCCCACTCACTTTCTTGTAAATACAAGCTTCTCCGTAAACTTGTATAAACCCAAATGCTTTGATCACCTCATCAAAGTGAAGATTCCAACTCCGAGATGCTTGCACCAGTCCATAAATGGATCGCTGGAGTTTGCACACTTTGTCAGCATTCTCTGGATCGACAAAACCTTTCGGTTGCATCATATACAACTCTTCCTTAAGGAAACCATTAAGGAACGCTGTTTTGACATCCATCTGCCAGATTTCATAATCGAAAAATGCAGCTATTGCCAACATGATTCTGACGGACTTAAGCATCGCTACGGGTGAGAAAGTCTCATCGTAGTCAACTCCTTGAACTTGTGAAAACCCCTTTGCCACAAGTTGAGCTTTATAGACGGTGACATTACCGTCCGCGTCCGTCTTCTTCTTGAAGATCCATTTATTCTGAATGGCCTTTCGCCCTTCGGGTAATAAATCCAAAGTCCATACTTTGTTTTCATACATGGATCCCATCTCGGATTTCATGGCCTCTAACCATTTGTCAGAATCCGGGCCCACCATCGCTTCTCCATAGCTCGTAGGTTCATCGTTGTCCAACAACATGACCTCTAAGACAGGGCTGCCATACCACTCAGGGGCTGTACGTACCCTTGTTGACCTACAAGGTTCGCTAGTAACTTGATCCGAAACTTCATGATCACTATCATTAGCTTCCTCTTCAATTGATGTAGGTGTCACAGAAACATCATTCTGCGCTGCACTACTCACTGGTTGAAGTAGAGGTTCAACAACCTCATCAAGTTCTATCTTCCTCCCACTCAATTCTTTCGAGAGAAACTCTTTCTCGAGAAAGGACCCGTTCTTAGCGACAAACACTTTGCCTTCGGATCTGAGATAGAAGGTATACCCAACCGTCTCTTTTGGGTACCCTATGAAGATGCATTTGTCCGCTTTGGGTTCGAGCTTTTCCGGCTGAAGCCTTTTGACATAAGCATCGCAGCCCCAAACCTTAAGAAATGACAATTTAGGTTTCTTGCCAAACCACAGTTCATATGGCGTCGTCTCCACGGACATAGATGGTGCCCTATTTAAAGTGAATGCAGCTATCTCTAACGCATAACCCCAAAATAATAGTGGCAAATCGGCAAGAGACATCATAGAACGCACCATATCTAATAAGGTACGATTACGACGTTTGGACACACCATTATGTTGTTGTGTTCCAGGTGGCGTCAACTGTGAAACAATTCCACAATGTCTTAAGTGATTGCCAAACTCATAACTCAGATATTCTCCCCTCGATCGGATTGTAGGAATTTAATCTTCTTGTTACGATGATTCTCAATTTCACTCTGAAATTGCTTGAACTTTTCAAACGTTTTAGACTTATGCTTCATTAAGTAAATATACCCATATCTACTCAAGTCATCGGTGAAGGTGAGAAAGTAACGATATCCACCGCGCGCGTCAACGCTCATAGGACCGCACACATCAGTATGTATGATTTCCAACAAGTCACTTGCACATTCCATTGTTCTGGAAAACGGGGTCTTAGTCATCTTGCCCATGAGGCATGGTTCGCATGTGTCAACTGATTCAAAATCAAGTGACTCCAAAAGTCCATCAGCATGGAGTTTCTTCATGCGCCTTACACCAATATGACCTAAGCGGCAGTGCCACAAGAAAGTGGCACTATCATTATTAACTCTACATCTTTTGGCATCAATGTTATGAACATGTGTATCATCACTATCGAGATTCAATAAGAACAAACCCCTCACAATGGATGCATGACCATAAAAGATATTACCCATATAAATAGAACAACCATTATTCTCTGATTTAAATGAGTAACTGTCTCGCATTAAACAAGATCCAGATGTAATGTTCATTCTCAACGCAGGCACTAAATAACAATTATTTAAGTTCATCACTAATCCCGATGGTAATCGAAGAGCGAGCGTGCCGACGGCGATCACATCAACCTTGGAACCATTTCCCACGCACATCATCACTTCGTCCTTCGCCAGCCTCCATCTATTCTGTAGTTCCTGCTTTGAGTTGCAAATGTGAGCAACCGAACCGGTATCAAATACCCAGGCACTACAACGAGAGTTGGTAAGGTACACATCAATAACATGTATATCATATATACCTTTGTTGATGTTGGCCCCCTTCTTGTCGGCCAGATACTTGGGGCAGTTCCGCTTCCAGTGGCCAGTTCCCTTGCAATAGAAGCACTCAGTCTCCGGCTTGGGTCCAGCCTTGGGTTTCTTCACGGGAGGAGCAACTGCTTTGCCACCTTTCTTGAAGTTTCCCTTCTTTCCCTTGCCTTTCTTGAAACTAGTGGTTTTATTCACCATCAACACTTGATGCTCCTTCTGGATGTATGACTCAGCGACTTTTAGCAACGCAAACAGCTCGGAGACTGACTTGTTCATCCCTTGCATGTTATAGTTCAACACAATGCTCTTGTAGCTAGGTGATAGCGATTGAAGAACTCTGTCAGTGACAGCCTCTGGCGGGAGCTCAACTCCCAACTCAGCCAGACGGTTGTAGTACCCAGACATTCTGAGTATGTGCTCACTGACAGACCCATTCTCCTCCATCTTGCAGGCATAGAACTTATCGGAGGTCTCACACCTCTCAATCCGGGCATTGTTCTCAAAGATAAACTTCAACTCCTGGAACATCTCATATGCTCCATGACGTTCAAAACGCCTTTGAAGTTCCGGCTCTAAGCCATACAGCATGGCGCACTGAACTATTGAGTAGTCATCAACACACGACTGCCAGGCGTTCACAACGTCCACAGTCGCTGGAGGGGGTGGCGCACCAAGCGGTGCATCAAGGACATAAGCCTTTTGGGCAGCCGTGAGGATAATCCTCAGATTACGGGCCCAGTCCACAAAGTTACTTCCATCATCTTTCAGCTTAGCTTTCTCTAGGAACGCATTAAAATTCAGGGAAGCTACTGCGCGATCCATTGATCTACAACATAAATTTGCAAAGGCAACTTTAGACTATTGTTCATGATAAAGAGTTCAATTAATCATATTAGCTAAGAACTCCCACTCAAATCAACATCCCTCCGATTTTTCGAGTGTAACACGATCCAAATTCACCAACCCAAGTCCGATCATCACGTGAGATGAGGTGGTTTCAATGGTGAACATCTCCATGTTGATCATATCAACTGTATGACTCGTGTTCGACCTTTCGGTCTCTTGTGTTCTGAGGCCATGTCTGTACATGCTAGGCTCGTCAAGTTTAACCCAAGTGTTCCGCATGTGCAAAAACTGGCTTGCACCCGTTGTATGCGAACATAGAGTCTATCACACCCGATCATCACGTGGTGCTTCGAAACAATGAACTTTCGCAATGGTGCACACTTGGGGAGAACATAATTTTATCTTGAAATTTTAGTGAGGGATCACCTTATATTGATACCGCCGTCCTACGCAAAATAAGATGCATAAAAGGATTAACATCACATGCAAATCATAAGTGACATGATATGGCCATCAACTCATGCTTTTGATCTCCATCTCCAAAGCACCGGCATGATCTCCATCATCACTGTCGGTGTACTAAGTATTGGGCCACTAGTACCCCTTACTTGTGCATGGGCAGTTGTAGCCGTCCTCGCGACAAGGCTTGCCGGGATCAGCTCGAGGTCAATTCAAGTCATCAAGGAAATCATCAAGTCAGAGATCTGAGAATTAGCAGATAAGCAAAGCTGGAAATCGAAGGCCAGCTTCCCCGGCAAGATCCTTGCCGGGATGGCCGTGGAGCCCGGCAAGGCTCGGCACCCAGCAAGATTTGGTTCTCGGCAAGGCCTGGCGCCCGGCAAGGTTTGGTGCCCGGCAAGGATCGACGCCTGGCGAGATTCCGCCACTGTGCCACCGCTTCGGCACAGTAACAAGTCTGACATTCTGGCTCCTTCCCTGGGTGCGTGGCGGCATGCCAGTGGAGGAGAGCTTGAGCGGTGCTGATGGGATGGCCCCTTTTTCCATCCCCAAGAAAGTGAGGACACCTAAACGGACACCTCACGGTGCATTAAATGCGCTTGTCCTAATCCGTCAGGGGTTAGGTATGATACCCTGTAACTACTTTACACCTCAATGTATGTACATTTTGCCACTGTGGAGACCCCTTTGAGCATATAAAAGGAGGCCCAAGGCAACTGCTACAGGGGAGGAGAACTTCTGGCCCATTCTGCATGCGTAGCTGCTCTTTGAACGTACTGTTCATTGCGAGCGCTCCTGAAGGCTGGGTTCAAGAACATCAATACGAACACAAAGCAGGAGTAGGGTTTTACGCTGATCAGCGGCCCGAACCTGGGTAAAAACCTCCCGCGTCGATCACTGGTTCTGCTCTTTGCGTATACCTCTCCCCCCGCCGAATCGTAAAGGGGTCTCTCGGGATCCCATAGGTGTCGTACCCCGACATCTTTGGCGCGCTGGACCACTTCAGAGGCCTACATGCATCGGGGGATGGCTCTGCCGCATTAACCTCCCGCACCCACTGTTTAAGTTGGCGGTGGGAAGAATGCAGCGAGGCACCCCCATCAACGCACATAGCCTCCGTAGCCTTCTGGAATTCCTGCTCACTGGATTCGTCATCTTCTTCATCATCATCTCCTTCTTTATCTCGGCCCCGAGCGGGCCGATCCTTCTGCTGCTTGGCCCTGAAGATGTCGGGGTACGACACCTATGGGATCCCGAGAGACCCCTTTACGATTCGGCGGGGGGAGAGGTATACGCAAAGAGCAGAACCAGTGATCGACACGGGAGGTTTTTACCCAGGTTCGGGCCGCTGATCAGCGTAAAACCCTACTCCTGCTTTGTGTTCTTATTGATGTTCTTGAACCCAGCCTTCAGGAGCGCTCGCAATGAACAGTACGTTCAAAGAGCAGCTACGCATGCAGAATGGGCCAGAAGTTCTCCTCCCCTGTAGCAGTTGCCTTGGGCCTCCTTTTATATGCTCAAAGGGGTCTCCACAGTGGCAAAATGTACTTACATTGAGGTGTAAAGTAGCTACAGGGTATCATACCTAACCCCTGACGGATTAGGACAAGCGCATTTAATGCACCGTGAGGTGTCCGTTTAGGTGTCCTCACTTTCTTGGGGATGGAAAAAGGGGCCATCCCATCAGCACCGCTCAAGCTCTCCTCCACTGGCATGCCGCCACGCACCCAGGGAAGGAGCCAGAATGTCAGACTTGTTACTGTGCCGAAGCGGTGGCACAGTGGTGGAATCTCGCCAGGCGCCGATCCTTGCCGGGCACCAAACCTTGCCGGGCGCCAGGCCTTGCCGTGAACCAAATCTTGCCGGGCGCCGAGCCTTACCGGGCTCCACGGCCATCCCGGCAAGGATCTTGCCGGGGAAGCTGGCCTTCGATTTCCTGCTTTGCTTATCTGCTGATTCTCAGATCTCTGACTTGATGATTTCCTTGATGACTTGAATTGACCTCGAGCTGATCCCGGCAAGCCTTGCCGCGAGGACGGCTACAACTGCCCGTGCACAAGTAAGGGGTACTAGTGGCCCAATACTTAGTACACCGACAGGAGCCCCGGGGCCTGGGCCATACACGAGTGCGAGGCGTTGTTGGGCTAGGCCCAAACAGTGCACGGGCACGCGTGGCAGGGAATTAACTACTCGTAAAGATCTTGTTTTACTGTGCCCCCACTACGCGCACGGAGCGAGCGATGTGGGAAGTGTTCCAAAAAGGCTGCAAACTATTTCGCGCCCATAGAGGCGCATTCATATTGGGGGATAAACAAGGTGGTCCCGCTCCTTCCCCATAAAAAGGAGAAGTCGTGGAGGCGCAAACCTATTCACCCCCCTCTTCTTCCCAATCTGGCCATCGCCATCGCCTTCCTCTGCTCGAGCTCAGAGCGAAACCTTTCTTCTCTTCTGCTCGCTGCTCCCGTGCTCGTTCCGTCCTCCGGCTTCCATTTCCACAGTCGCCATGCCGCCCAAGGCCAGCAAAGGCAAGGGCACAGACAAGGAGGCGAAGGCTGAAGTTCCGGAGAGCGAACTGGTGAAGATGTGGAAGAGACTCGTCGTCTTCCCTCCGACGCTCGATGCCGAAACTTTGAAGGGACGATACCAATGCATGTGGGCGAAGGGAACGCAAGCTCACCCCGCCACACGCGTAATCCCAGGTGCTAGTTCCAAAGGCGGATCGGACAGATACCCCTTCTTCACTGCGTACTTTTATTGCGGGCTCTGTCCACCCTTTTCCGATTTCTTCAACAACATCATGTATACATACGGCTTCCGCCTTCTTGATTTCATGCCGAATGCCGTATTTTGCATGTCGATCTTTGCCCACCTTTGTGAAAATTTCGCTGGCGTGATCCCCAATTCTGCTCTTTTCCGGCACTATTTCTATCCTCGAATCCAAAAAGGAGAGGCTCTCTCTGGATCTATTGCCTGGATTCCAAGGGCCTGAAACAAAGAGATATACCCAGATGGAGTTTACCGCGAAAAGTGGGACGAGTGGCGGGCCGAATGGTGCTGGATCTAGGAAGCAGATCCTCATCCTTTTTGTCATCCCCGGCGACAGAAGGTGGTCCGCGGCAAGGATTGGGGCGATCTCGCCGCAGAAGACGAGAAGCTCACAATCGCTACTACCAGGATCCTCCGCTTGAAGGCTGCCGGGCTGACAATGGAGATGATCGGCTTCGACTTCCTCCGCCGCCGCATCGCCCCTCTGCAGAATAGGGGGAGGCCAGCCTGGGAGTATAAGAACGCAGCGGATGTCATGAGGCTGCGCCCCGGGCTGAACAATAACCTGACTGCCATGCAGCTTGGCGCTCTCCGCCAAAAGTTATTCCAGCGCGAAGACAAGCACCGGCTGCCGGCAAGGATCGTCCCCTTGTGCAACAACTCTACATTGGGGTCGATCATTGCCTTCTTGCCGATGTTCAACGCCCACGGCCTTGACCCGACCTGGGTCGAGCCAAGCGAGGAAGAAGCGCAGAAATTCTTCAACAATCTGACGGAGAAGCCTGTCCGGCAAGAGTCAGATCTTATTCGCGCCACCACAGATCAGGAGGTAGCATACATCGCTACCAGAGTGGAGGAAGCGAATCTTGCCGCGGAGGCCGGCAGCGTTGGCTTCACAGAGTGGGAAGCCAGCGATGCAGAGGTGGTAGTGGAGGCAAAACCTGCCAAGGAGAGCAAGGTTGCCGGGGGAGAAGGCGGCGCAGTCGCTGAAAACTCATCCTGCGAAGACACGACCGAAGAGGAGACGCGAGAAGAGCCCTCGCCCCCGAAGAAGACAAAGCGTGTCCTTCGGAAAGCCGCATCAGGCGTCCCGGCAAGCCAGCCTACATCGAGCGGCGAATCCCCCGGCAAGAAAGTGGCCGGCAAGACCGGACCGCGGCAGGGGGCCCGTCAACAGCCCGCGCGGCGCGCGAGACCCACACCTGCGACCACCGTCGGAGCGGCAGGAGGGTCTCGTACAACCGTGCCAGAGGCTGCCCCGGCGCCTGCCACAGCCAAGCGGCCCAGGACCCCTCCTCCGCCTCCCCACTCAGACATCGCAACGGAGGTCGACTTCGACATCTCCGGCTTCAGTCCGGAGCAAGAGGAAGAAGAGTGAGTACCTGTCACAACTTCCACCTTGCAATCTGCATCAGTCTTACTGACTTACTTGTAATGTTTCTGCAGTGACACAGAAACCTTGCTGGAGAGGATGGCGAAGAGGTCAAGGACTTCTACGGGCGACGAGCCCCCGGCAGGCTCCACTAGCGTGCCAGAGACCGTCATTGTGAGCCCGGAGCCTAGTCCTCAACGCAGCCCCCAACATAAGTTCATTGTCCCTTTTTCTGTTGGCTGGTGCCGAGGCTTTCATTCTTGTCGCTGATATCCTTGGGTTTGCAGGAGAAGAACGGCAACAAGGAGAAGATTGCCCCATTGTGCCTCCTTCATCGACCGCTCCGCCCACAAGCACATCCCCGGCAAGAGATCCTGTCGACGAGCCCGTCCGGATTGAGGAGGAGCCGACAAGCACGGACTCCGGCAACCCACCCCCGGCAACCGGAGTTGCCGGGAGAGGCGAAGCCACCTCTCGACAGCCTGACGCAGGTACTCGATCACCTCAGAGTGCTAGTTATTCTTTTCCCCCTACTTCTTTATCTTTGGTCACTTCAAAATCTAAAAACTCGATCTTATTCTGACCTCCTCCTTCACCCTTCAGAGTTCTCTGCGATGGAACATATGGACGTCGACGCCGTCATCGAGGAGACCGCCAGGGATGCTGCTGCCGAAGCGGACAGGATCACTGCCAGCGAGGCCACCAAGGATGATGTTGCCGGGGCTGGTGATGCTCTTGATGGGGAGGCCGCCAAGACAGCACAAAAGGAAATCGCGGAAGAACCTGCTGAAGAGGGCGACAGGGAGGCTGGGGACCATACTGACGGCATTCCTGCCGCAGGAGCGCCAGGCGCTGCATCGGCCGTGGAGCCCCCTGTCACTGGTGAGGCGGCCACTGAAGACCAGCCATCAACATCCGACGAGCCCTCATCCAGCAAGTATCTCAAGGTTGGCGAAAACCTATTCATCAACTTGCCAGGGACGACAAGCACCGAGGCACCAGCCGAAGGAGAAATTTTCAAGGAAATTATTGCCGCTGCCGGGCTCGAAGTCGTTGACGATCCCAGCGCTAGCAGTGGCAAGTCTGAAGAGGATCAACTCCTTCAGGCCATGGGCGAGAACTTCCGCAAACTCCAGGCTCTCCATCGTGCCCGAAAAGAGAAAGCAGACTCCAGAATGGCAGTTGTCGAGGCAGCCGAAGCGGATTTTCAAAGGCGCGTCGCACAAATGCAAATCTGGCACGCCGAGGCCCTTCAAGAGCTGGTTGCCGGTCGAGAACAAGTGAGCCAGCAATGGAATGAGGTCCTCCTGAAGCAATCAGACATGGAGAAGGCACATGATGAAGCTGTTCAAAGGATCGCTGCCGAAGATGCTCTCCTGACGGGGTGCCGCGTTGCTCTTGACGCTTTCGAAGAAGATCTCACCGCACGTGAGCAGGCGCTCGCCGCCAAGCTTCGTAGCAAGGATGAAGACATTGAAAATCTTGTCGCGCGGCGGACCCAGGAGCTGGAGCAGAAGCACAAGGAGGCGCTCGAAGCTCTAACTGCAAGTCACGCCGGCAAGCTCAAGGAGGCCGTCGATGCTGCCGAAGTTGTAGAGGCCGCCAAGAACGAGCTGAGCGATAAAGTGAAGAGGCTGGAGACAGATCTCGACGAGCACGGCAAGGAGCTCTCGACGCTCAAGGGGGACAGGGAAAAAACCCTCCACTCCTTGGCGGAGATGCAAGTCGCCCTGTCCGACAAGACCAAGCAGCTCTCCTCTGCGGCTGATGATATTGCGGTTCTGGAGCTGAAGCTGACCACGCTGCAGAAATCTCTCGAGGCCGGCAGGGCCCGTGAGAAGGCTCTACTCAAGGATCTCCAAGGAAAGAGGAACCTGCTCAAGAGCGCCGCCGCTGCCCAAAACGAGTAAGAGAAGGGAGTGGAGATCTGGACTGGTCGTCTCATTGCTGCCGCGGAGAAGCTTACCGCAGAACTGTCAACCATGGGCTTGTCGAACTTCAGATATTCTTCCGAGGAAAGAATATCCCCAAGCGCCAGATTGACGATGTTCTTTGAAAGCATCATCAACGCGTTGAGGGCGCTCCAGTCTAGCCGGGCGACCCAACTGGCGAACGAGACTCGCCGGCTTTGCTGGGCCGTCCTTCGCAAGGTGCTCCTCAAGGTGGTGCACAGCAATCCCGGCATCGACCTCTCCAGCGCACTCGGCCACCTAACAAAGGATGCAAATGTTGAGGCGCTTGAGAAGTGCATCGCACCAATCCTTGAGAAGGTGGACTCCATCAAAAGGATCGAAGGCCAGCGCAGGGATTGAGTGCTCCTCTTTTATTCTTGCCACCATCATCTCATGTAAAAGACAGTTAAGTCTCAAGTTAGGACTACGGCAACTCATGGATGTAATATAATTTAACTATGTTTAGGCTCATGCTAGCTACTTTCCTTGTCTGATTCCTTTATGTATGGAGTTCATCCTACGCTTACTGAAAAACTTGCCGGCGCGCAACCTGCCGCGAGCGCTGGGTGCGGGACTTCAGCAGCCTGCCGGAGGCGCAGCGGCCGGCAAGACTCCTTGGCGTTCTCAGTGCAGCCACTTAAATCGTTGAGCGGACTCGAAACAAAATAAGGGCGCAACTGATTACAACAAGGGTTCCTTCGCATGCAGATTTTCCATACAAGGGTCGGAATCGTCCAAGGAACTTGGTACTAAAAGAAAAAACTTGCTCTGAGTTTTTAGGACTTAGCTTTCTGGCTTTGTTCTTCCTCCGGCAAGCATATGATTCCGAACGTCACCAACTGGTATTCATGTCTCCCTTCCCCCCCGGCAAATGTGCACGCGAGGAATCCTTCTGTCTTTAAGAAAAAGAAAGAAGAGAAAATAATGAGATGAAACCTTGGCGGTTCGTTAGAACTTACCGGGATCAGGTGTCATACAACATCTTAGACAAACATGCATATATGAATGTGAACATGAGAATCAATAAGGAAATGTACAACACTTAAATTTATTCATCTGTGCTCAGGGTCTGCGCTTGGCTTTGTACAAAGGATCACATGCCTTGCCGGCAAGATTTGTACAAAAAGGTGGTTGCCGGGAGCCCCCGGCAACCGCGCCTTATGGATAGAACTTGCGAAGATGTTCGATATTCCAGGAATTACTCACTGGAACGCCATCTTCGGTCTCCAGGCGGACAGCGCCAGGCCTGGTGACTCGTACTACCCGATAAGGGCCTTCCCACTTTGGCGTCAACTTGTTTGAATTCTTGGCGGACTGAATCCGTCGAAGAACAAGGTCGCCTTCCTCAAAGCTTCGGGCATGAACTTTGCGGCTATGATAGCGGCGCAAAGCTTGCTGGTAGCGTGCAGCTCGCGCAGCAGCCTGAAGACGATTCTCCTCAAGGAGCACAACGTCATCTTGCCGCAGTTGCTCTTGCTCGAGCTCATCATAAGCGAGCACTCGAGGAGATCCGTATATGAGTTCCGTGGGGAGAACTGCTTCCGCTCCATACACCAGAGCGAAGGGCGTCTGGCCGGTGGCCCGATTTGGTGTCATTCTGATTGACCAAAGAACTGCCGGCAACTCATCAATCCAGCGTCTTCCGGACTTTTTCAGCCTGTCAAAAGTTCTGGTCCTGAGACCGCGCAGCACTTTAGCATTGGCCCTCTCCGCTTGGCCGTTGCTTCTCGGGTGAGCAACAGAGGCAAAACAAATCTTGCCGCCAAGGTCTTGGACGTACTGCATGAAGGTGCGACTTGTGAACTGCGTGCCGTTGTCGGTGATGATCCTGTTAGGCACACCGAAACGGCAAACAATTCCTTTGAAGAACTTGACAGCCGACTGCGCTGTCACCTTCCTCACTGCTTCCACCTCCGGCCACTTTGTGAACTTGTCGATAGCAACGTACAAGTACTCAAAGCCCCCGGTAGCACGGGGAAAGGGGCCCAGTATGTTGAGCCCCCAGACCGAAAATGGCCAGGAGAGAGGGATTGTTTGAAGAGCTTGAGCTGGCTGATGTAATTTCTTCAAATGAAACTGGCACGCTTCACACCTGGTTACTAGTGCAGTCGCATCCTGGAGGGCGGTAGGCCAAAAGAAACCTTGCCGGAATGCTTTTCCGGCAAGCGCTCTTGACCCTATGTGAGAGCCACACATGCCCCCATGTATCTCTGCCAACAGCTCTAGTCCATCCTCCCGAGGAATGCACTTCAATTTCACACTGTTTGGTCTCTTTCTGTACAGGACATCATTGAAGAACTTGTACATAATAGACCAACGGGCTACTCTCTCCGCTTCTTCTTGTTCCTCGGGGAGTTCACCTGTCTGAAGGAAGTGGACAATGTGCTGCGCCCATGCTGGAGCCTGAGGCTCGACAACTAGGACTAAAGGCATCTCATCCGCCGGGGAAACATTTGTCTCGACAGCAAGGGCCTGAGGCCCTACCAGAGCCTGTTGTTCCCCGGCAAGCGTGTCGATCCCGGCAACTTCCTTGCCGGCGGCTCCGGGGAGCTCTGCCGGGAAGTACTGGCCAGAGTTCAACTTTCTTCTCTTTTCTTGCCGCATTGATGGTGCCACGGATGGTTGAGTCAATTGGAGCACAAAAGTTCCTGGTTCCACAGGCAACTTGAGGGCAGCACGCTTTGACAGGTCGTCAGCAACGCTGTTCTCGGCACGAGGGACATGCTCCATTTGGAGACCGTCAAAGCGCTCTTCCAATTTCCTCACTTCATCTACGTAGGCTTGCATCAACGAACTTTGATAGTTCTTGTTGACCTGCCTGACGACAAGCTGTGAATCACCTTTGATAATGAGCTTTTTGATACCAAGGTCTGCCGTGATCCTAAGACCGGCAAGCAAACCTTCGTACTCTGCAGTGTTGTTGGTTGAACTCTCCCGGGGAAAATGCATTTGGACTACATACTTGAGGTGCTCTCCGGTGGGTGCGACAAGCAGCACACCAGCACCGGCGCCTTGCAGCGAAAAAGCCCCGTCAAAGTACATAACCCATTGCTGATCGGTTTCCTTGCCGGGGAGACTTGTTTCTTGAACTTCTTCGTCTGGCGTCGGGGTCCATTCTAAAATGAACTCCGCCAAGGCCCTGCTCTGGATCGTCGAAGTGCTTTCAAACTTAAGGCCAAAGCTGGACAACTCTAACGCCCACTCCACGATCCTGCCGGTTGCCTCCGGATTTTGCAAAATCCGTTGCAACGGAAAGCGAGTGACGACGGTGATCTCATGTGCTTGAAAATAATGGCGCAGCTTTCTTGAGGCCATAAGGAGACCGAAAAGCAACTTCTGCACACCAGAATACCTTGATCTAGCTCCCTGCAAGAGGGAGCTAACAAAATAAACTGGGCGCTGCACCACCTTTTTCTTCTGCACGGGTTCCTCTGTTTGCGCAGATCCTGTCTTGCCGGGATCAACCCTTGCCGGGGAAGATCTTGCCGCGTCATCTGGCGGTCCTGCCGCTGATGTTGCCTCCTCATCAGCTTCCCTCCATGCCACCAGCGCAGCACTAACCACTTGATTCGTCGCCGCCAGATACAGCAGCAACGGTTCTTGTGGTTTAGGTGCGACTAGCGTCGGCGGAGAAGAAAGGTATTTCTTCAAATCTTGCAGCGCCGCCTCCGCTTCCGGAGTCCATTTCATTGGACCTGCCTTCTTCAAAATTTTGAAGAAGGGCAGGGCGCGCTCAGTAGATTTGGAAATAAACCTGCTTAGAGCAGCAACACAGCCGGCAAGACGACGCACATCCTTGACGCGTCTCGGCGCTTCAATTTGCTCAATGGCTTTGATCTTGTCGCGGTTAGCTTCGATTCCCCGGCAAGATACAAAGAATCCGAGGAGCTTGCTGGAAGGAACACCGAACACGCACTTCTCAGGATTGAGCTTCAAGTTGATCTTGCGCAACTTCGCAAATGTTTCTTCTAAGTCTTGAATGAGCGTTGCTTTATCCTTAGTTTTGACCACTATGTCATCCATATATGCCTCCATATTTCTATGGAGTTGTGGCTCAAAACCAATCTGGATTGCTTTGGCGAATGTTGAACCAGCACTTTTCAACCCGAAAGGCATCCGTATAAAACAATACGTACCACATGGGGTGATAAAGGCGGTCTTCTCTTCATCTTCCTTTGCCATAAAAATCTGATGATACCCTGAATAGGCATCAAGGAAGGACAGGAGATCACAACCAGCGGTGGCATCCACAATCTGGTCGATGCGCGGCAAGGGAAAAGGATCTTTTGGACAAGCTTTATTGATATCTGTATAATCGATACAAAGCCTCCATTTCCCGTTCGCTTTCCGCACTACAACCGGATTGGCCAACCAGGTTGGATGAAGCACTCCTTTGACCAGTCCTGCCGCCTCCAGCTTCTTAATTTCTTTGGCAATGAATTCTTGCCGCTCCAAAGCCTGTTTCCTCACCCTTTGCTTGACGGGCCGCGCATGAGGACAGACAGCAAGGTGGTGCTCAATTACTTTCCTGGGAACGCCGGGGATGTCAGACGGTTGCCATGCGAACACGTCGACATTCGCCCGCAGGAAAGCAACGAGCGCGCTTTCCTATTTGTCATCTAGGGTGGAATTTATGGTGAAAGTTCCCCCCGTCCCGTCCTCCCTGGCAGGCACCTTCTTGGTTTCCGGCGGGGCAGCCTTGGACTTCTTGTTCTTGCCGGTGGAACTCTCTGGCACGTCATTGACGGAAGCGCAGCACTCTGAGGAGGTGCGCTTGCCGGAGTTGGCGCCAAGGTTCCTGCCGGTCTTCTTCTTCCCCCCGGGAGTTCTAGCGGCAGGAGCAGATGCCTTGATGGCAGGTGCTGCAACTGCTTCCCGATAAAATTGGTCGGCACAGATGAGCGCATCCTTCTTATCGGAGTGGATAGTGATGACGCTCAATGGCCCAGGCATCTTCAAGACGTTGTACGCGTAGTGTGATGCCGCCATAAACTTAGCCAGCGCTGGCCGACCAAGGATCCCATTGTATGACATGGGGATCTTGGCGACATCAAACACCACCTTTTCGGTCCTGAAGTTAAGCTCGCGGCGAAATGTTACCGGCAGCGTGATCTTGCCCTTAGGCTGGGTTCTTCCCGGGTTGACCCCTTGAAACGTACCCGTTTCCTCGAGGTCTTCGTCGGGAATCTGAAGCTTTGTGAGCACATCTGGTGAGATTAAGTTTAGGCCGGCCCCGCCGTCAACTAACATCTTCATCACCTTGAGGTTGCGAATTGTCGGGGAAACCAACAATGGCAAACACCCGACCGCAGTTGTGCGATCAGGGTGATCCTCGGCGTCAAAGATGATAGGCATGCTGGACCACTTCAGAGGCCTACATGCATCGGGGGATGGCTCTGCCGCATTAACCTCCCGCACCCACTGTTTAAGTTGACGGTGGGAAGAATGCAGCGAGGCACCCCCATCAACGCACATAGCCTCCGTAGCCTTCTGGAATTCCTGCTCACTGGATTCGTCATCTTCTTCATCATCATCTCCTTCTTTATCTCGGCCCCAAGCGGGCCGATCCTTCTGCTGCTTGGCGTTGCCGCGGCGACCTCCTCGGCCACCACATTTCTTGCCGGACCCCTCAGCACCATCTTGGGCCTTATCCTTATCTCGCCTCTCGTATTCGGCCTTCTGCTTCTTGGCAAGCTGCTCAACTTGCTGGCAGTTCTGGAGATCGTGGCCCTTAGTGCGATGGATCTTGCAGTACTGCTTGCCGGAGTTCTCTGACTTGTCGGCAGCCGCCAAGGCCTGACAGGAAGGGCACCCGGCAAGATCCTTGCCGGGGTCGCCAACCTTGGCCTTCTTGGCGGCGCCAGGGTTGTCGGATTCCTCGACGGCAAGCACGGCCTTGCCTCCGCGCTTCCTGTTCCGCCGCCGGCCTTTCCTTGACGGAGCCGCGGCATCTTCTTCTTCTGAGTCGCCTGTCGCACCAACAGCTTCACCGGGGAGTTTCCTCCCCTCTTCAGCTCGAGCACACTTGTCGGCCATAGTGTAAAGCTCGGCAATACTCCTGACTTTGTTCATTGCCAGCTCTTCCCGCATCCTGCGGTTACGCACGTTCTGATGGAACGCGCTAATGACAGCAGCAGGATGAACGTCAGGAATATTGTATTGCACCCGGCTGAATCTCTGCATAAACTTGCGCAGGGACTCGCCCTCCCTCTGAGGGATGATGTGCAAATCACTTTCTTGGCCAGGAGCTTGGTGGCCTCCAACAAAGGCGCCAACAAACTGATGGCACAGATCTGACTAGCAAGAAATAGAATCCTCCGGCAGATGCATCAACCATGACCTGACGTTGGGTTTGAGCACCAACGGGAAGTAGTTGGCAAGTATCTTGTCATCTCGGCCCCCGGCAGCCTGCACCGCAATGGTGTAGATGCTCAGGAACTCCGAGGGATGAGTCTTGCCGTCGTATTTCTCCGGGACCTCTGGCTTGAAGGTTCGGAGATTGGGCCATTGGACTTGCCGCAGCTCACGGGTAAACGCCGGAGGTCCTACCTCGTAAGGCAAGTCTCCTACGTTCCCTGACGCAGACTCGTCGACAACCGGCCCCGCGCGCTTATCAGACTGATAGCGCGCTTCCCGCCGCCGCTTGATGGTTGTTCGAGCGTCTTCCTTGCCTCTTTCCTGGAGAACCAGACGCTGATCACGGCGCATCCGTGGATCGGACGACGCCGTGGAAACTTCCTCATGGCGGTCGACTTGCTGAGTCGTCGGCCGCCGCTGATGTCGCGGAGGAGACTGCACTGTAGTTGCACCACCTCCAGTTTTCTCTGCACCGGCTCGCATCGGATCGATGGGCCTCCGCTGAGAGGGCCCTGCCTCTTGTGGTCCCTCCTTGTTAGCGAAGCCGATAAGGCTCTGGATAGTAACTCGCCACTCCTCCATCTTCTCCGGGGCGGGAGGAAAATCGAGGAGCAGCTGTGCACGTGCCAAGGCTTCCGCTGGCGTAGGTGGTGGCGACAGGTGCGAGGTGCGTGAGGTGCTCTGACTCCTAACCAAGTTAGAAGGAGCACCGCCACGGTCACGCGACCGCGCACCACCTTCGCCGGCAGCTCGGTGTGCATGCTGGTCCCGCGCATCTTGGGATCTATGCGCAGAAGCCTTTTCGTGGGGACACCCCGAACCACCAGCGCAATGATGTCTCTCATCTCGCACGACTTGGGCAGGTTGCGAGGCTCGCGCCGGCGCGGGAGCTCCAGTAGGCGCTCTTCGATCCCTAGAGTTTGTTGTGCCACCCGTAGGCAACACAACACCATCTCTAGATCCAGTGGCGCGCAAGTTACCACTGCCACTGCGAACGATACCGCTCGCTTGGCTTGGGTCACCAGAACGCCGCGGGGGTTCTAGTCCTCTTCCTTCTGCACCCACACCATCGCCTGTCTGCGAAGGCGCGGGCAAAACGGACCCGGACGGTTGTGCTGTAGTAGCGTTCTTCTTCTTGGGCGGCATGATGATGAAGATGATGAAGGAACTAGGGCGTCGACCACCAGATCAGGTTCACGCAAACTTCAATCCCCCTACCTGGCGCGCCAAAGATGTCGGGGTACGACACCTATGGGATCCCGAGAGACCCCTTTACGATTCAGCGGGGGGAGAGGTATACGCAAAGAGCAGAACCAGTGATCGACGCGGGAGGTTTTTACCCAGGTTCGGGCTGCTGATCAGCATAAAACCCTACTCCTGCTTTGTGTTCTTATTGATGTTCTTGAACCCAGCCTTCAGGAGCGCTCGCAATGAACAGTACGTTCAAAGAGCAGCTACGCATGCAGAATGGGCCAGAAGTTCTCCTCCCCTGTAGCAGTTGCCTTGGGCCTCCTTTTATATGCTCAAAGGGGTCTCCACAGTGGCAAAATGTACATACATTGAGGTGTAAAGTAGCTACAGGGTATCATACCTAACCCCTGACGGATTAGGACAAGCGCATTTAATGCACCGTGAGGTGTCCGTTTAGGTGTCCTCACTTTCTTGGGGATGGAAAAAGGGGCCATCCCATCAGCACCGCTCAAGCTCTCCTCCACTGGCATGCCGCCACGCACCCAGGGAAGGAGCCAGAATGTCAGACTTGTTACTGTGCCGAAGCGGTGGCACAGTGGCGGAATCTCGCCAGGCGCCGATCCTTGCCGGGCACCAAACCTTGCCGGGCGCCAGGCCTTGCCGAGAACCAAATCTTGCCAGGCGCCGAGCCTTGCCGGGCTTCACGGCCATCCCGGCAAGGATCTTGCCGGGGAAGCTGGCCTTCGATTTCCAGCTTTGCTTATGTGCTGATTCTCAGATCTCTGACTTGATGATTTCCTTGATGACTTGAATCGACCTCGAGCTGATCCCGGCAAGCCTTGCCGCGAGGACGGCTACAACTGCCCGTGCACAAGTAAGGGGGTACTAGTGGCCCAATACTTAGTACACCGACAGTCACCGGCATGACACCATGATCTCCATCATCGTGTCACCATCGGGGTTGTCACGCCAACCATGCTTCTACTACTATTGCTACCGCTTAGCGATAAAGTAAAGCATTACATATCGCTTAATGATTGACACGCATGTCATACAATAATTAAAGACAACCCTATGGCTCCTGCCGGTTGCCGTACACATCGACATGCAAGTCGATATAAACTATTACAAACATGATCATCTCACACATCAAATATATTTTGTCATGACTTTGGCCATATCATATCACAACATACCCTGCAAAAACAAGTTAGACGTCCTCTAATTATTGTTGCATGTTTTACGTGGCTGCTATGGGTATCTAGCAAGAACGATTCTTACCTACGCAAAGCCACAATGGTGATATGCAAGTTGCTATTTAACCTTCTACAAGGACCGCCTTTGTCGAATCCGATTCAACTAAGGTGGGAGAGACAGTCACCCGCCAGCCATCTTTATGCAACAAAGTCACATGTCTGTCGATGGAACTGGTCTCATGTACGTGGACATGTAAAGTTGGTCTGGGCCACTTCATCCCACAATACCGCCGAATCAAGAAAAGACCAAGGAAGGAAGCAATCTGAATATCAACGCCCATAAACTCCTTTGTGTTCTACTCGTGATGTCATCTACGCATAGACCTAGCTCTGATACCACTTTTGGGGAACGTTGCATGGGAAACAAAAAATTTCCTACGCTCACCAAGATCCAATCTAGGAGATGACCATCTATGAGAGGAGAGATTGGATCTACATACCCTTGTAGATCGCTAAGCGGAAGCATTAAGAAACGCGGTTGATGTAGTCAAACGTCTTCGCGATCTAATCACGATCCGTCCCCCGAACTCCCGATCTAAGTGCCGAACGGATGGCACCTCTGCGTTCAACACACGTACGGCTTGATGACGCCTTCACCTCCTTGATCCAGCGAGCGATGGTGAAGTAGTAGCTCGAGTCCTCTGGCAGCACGATGGCATGGTGGCGGTGGTGGTGGCGGAATCTCAGCAGAGCTTCGCTAAGCACTGCGGAGAGGAAGAGAGATGCGAGGGAGAGGAGAGGCAGCGCCGTGGCGTGGAGATGTGTTCTAGGGGTGCGGCTGCCCTCTCTCTACCTCTCTATATATAGGGGAAGGGAGGAGGAAGTGGTGCCCCTAGGGTTTCCCCTAGGGGGGTGGCGGCGAGGGCAGATGGGATCTTCCCTAGGGTGACTTGCCCCCCAAGCCGGGTGGAGGGAAACCCTAGAGGGGGGCGCCCCACCTCTCCTGGTCACGTGGGAAAGGGTGAGGGGGGCGCATAGCCCCTTAGTGGGCTGGTTTGCCCCCTCCCTTTGGCCCATGGGGCCCCCCAACACTTGCCGGGCCCCCCAGAAACCCCTTTCGATCATGCTGGTCATCACCCGGTACCCCCGGAACACTTCCGGACTCCAATACCCTTCATCCAATATATCAATCTTTACCTCCGAACATTTCCAGAGTTCCTCGTCATGTCCGGGATCTCATCTGGGACTCCGAACAACCTTCGGTAACCACCATAACAAATCAACTATACTTATATCGTCACCAAACGTTAAGTGTGTAGACCCTGCGGGTTCGAGAACTATGCAGACATGACCGAGACACCTCTACGATCAGTAACCAATAGCGGGACCTGGATGCCCATATTGGTTCCTACATATTCTACGAAGATCTTATCGGTCGAACCTCGATGTCAAGGATTCAGCTAATCCCGTATGCAGTTCCCTTTGTCTATCGGTATGTTACTTGCCCGAGATTCGATCGTCGGTATCTCCATACCTAGTTCAATCTCGTTACCGGCAAGTCTCTTTACTCGTTCTGTAATACAAGATCCCATGGCTAAACCATTAGTCACATTGCTTGCAAGCTTCTTGTGATGTTGTATTACCGAGTGGGCCCTGAGATACCTCTCCGTCATACGGAGTGACAAATCCTAGTCTTGATCCATGCCAACTCAATAGACACCCTCGGAGATACCTGTAGAGCACCTTTATAGTCACCCAGTTACGTTGCGACATTTGGTACACACAAGGTACTCCTCCGGTGTCAGTGAGTTGCATGATCTCATGGTCATAGGAACATATACTTGACATGCAGAAAACGATAGCAATAAATTTAACACGATCATATGCTACGTTCATAGTTTGGGTCTTGTCCGTCACATCATTCTCCTAATGATGTGATCCCATTATCAAATGAAAACTCATGTCTATGACTAGGAAACCATAGCCATCTTTGATCAATGAGCTAGTCCTGTAGAGGCTCACTAGGGACATGTTGTTGTCTATGTATCCACACATGTATTTGAGTTTCCAATCAATACAATTATAGCATGGACAATAAATGATTATCATGAACAAGGAAATATAATAATAACCACTTTATTATTGCCTCTAGGGCATATTTCCAACATTAGAACCACTCGTGAAACTTGGGTTCGACCTTGCAGTTGGAACGGAACTTGCCGATGGCAAGGCGTCTGACTGGCCCAAGGTGCGTGGCGAGGATGTGGGACAACGCGTCCAAGCGTTTGCGGTCCCCATAGTAGAGCTCGTCATCGTTGATGAGGTCCAGGGGTGGAGTGCGAGAGAGGGTGCCACCTCGAGAGAGGACAGTGGTCCGCAAGCTAGATTTGATTGGGAGGAGGGATAAGATTATTACCAACATCTCGTAGGGAGGTTGCTGATGAAGTCCAGGCTCACCGGAGGATCTTGCGGTTCTGGCTAGACCCGACCCCGCTTGTTGGCTTGCTCATCCTCCATCACTGCAGGCAACGATCCTCGATGGTGACGCTTATAGATAAGAACAGAGTAGTAGGAGGAGCATCATAAACTGTTCTATGTACCTTCCCAAGGTTGTCGAAGCTTATGTGACAAGCTAGAGGAGAAGGCAGGTAAATCAGGAGCCGCCCATCCTCCATCTGGCGGTTCATAGTGCTTCAAAGAAGATGAGAAGGCAGCGACACAGAGGCCGCACATCGCGAATCCAGTGGCCAAGAATCTTACAGAGCTGTTGGCTAACTATACCTATCCAAAGATTAACATGTTTTGCTTACATTCAGTCGAAGGCTTTTTACCTCACTAATATGACCACGGTGTGGCGCGTCGGTACAACAAACTTAATATAAGTTAAACTAAAACTTGATGAAAATGAATTATACATTACAATTTACCTAGTTTGCATTGGTTACACATGCCAGATTTGAACACCACGGTTCAAATAACAAAATATATACGTCCAATTATAGTAAAACTAGAAGGAAGGCTAATAGAGGCGAAGGTGTCCCGATGTTTTGATGAGATAGCTATCATTTTCTGTGGGAGTCAAATTTGACGATCCGACTACGAACGTGAGAAGACTTCGGGCCTTAGCAATCACTCAACCAACTTCGGAGGGGTTATTGACCACGCCGGAGCACGATCAACCTGACCACGAGGGTCTATTTCCTGCGAACAAACGAAGAATAAGCAAGAAACTGAGATTACAATCTGGATATTGCGAATATAAGAGTAAAGCTTTATTGATGAAAGTGGGGTTCTGTGACGTCTTTGTGTGGTCGTTGAACACAAACAAAGTACACGAGTTGCGGCTATGGCGAACTTTAATCTAAACAAAACCCAAAGTCTAAACGATGCCCTAAGGGTTGTATATATGGAGGAAGAGGGGGGGGGGATTTCGTGGCCCCCTTGGAGGAGGGGGTCCGAAACCAACCCTAACTCTGTTTTCCCCACACATACAGATTCTAAAAACAGCGTATACTTCAGTATTTCAAAATTACATGGGCGTGGCCCAATAATAAGGGACGCATCACCTATAATAGTCTCTGGACGAAATTTATGAAGTGGCATCTCGTATATTTCGTTCAAGGCTTCATGCACTCATTATGGTGGCTTCAAAGTACTGAAATGATGACTTGTAACTCCGTTCTTGTTCCCCTTGCGCATGCCATCATCTCCATGCTTGATCTTGCTCCAATGTTCATCCTTCTTGTCCAGGCTTGGCCCTTCATTTGTAAGCAAGACAAATGTATCCAATTTAGGCAGCATCATATTCTCATGAACATTAGAATCATTACCAAGAAACAAAAGTACCTGGTAATTTAATTAGCGTGTGCGAGCTCTAGTAATTGGTCCAGTATGTATAGCAGCAGGGGCTGTGGGTGTAACAATGGTATTGATGTTCTCATCATCCTCCCCTTCTTGAAGTGATGTCGTCCTCGACGGAAGCTCATCTTCCTCACCCAAATGAATAGTAATATTATTAATGCCTCTACAATCAACACACATACACGACGTACCATCCTTTTTTGGCACTAGTATAATAGGAACAACACAAGGACTAAGAGATTCGCGTATATAACCTTTGCCGAGCAGCTCGTGTACTTGATGCATAATCTCCTTCGTCTCTAAAAGCACAATTGCTCCCTGGGTGATTTTGGTAATTAATGTCAACATATCTCTTGTTGGACTAATGCTTTATCTAGTGTATTTCAGACAAGTTCAACAATGGTGTGGAAAGGACAAGAGGATGTGGAACCCCTTCAAGGTGTCTAGGACATACATTGGTAAAAGCTCAAGACTCTTCATTTCTATTTTAGTGATCCAAGATCACATTGAGTCCATAGGAAAGCCAATACTATTAAAAGGGGATGAGGTGTTGCTTAATGGCTTGCTTGCTCAAAGTGCTTAGTGATATTGCTCCAAAGCCCTCAACCACTTTCTCATTCCAAATATGTCCAAAACCCAAAGTCAAACTCGGCCTGACCGAATCATCCTATCAGGAGCCACCGAGTTCATATGACATAGCCACTGCCAGAAACCCTAACAGTTCGGTCACACCGATACGGATCTCGGTCTCACTGAGATGGCCTTGCAAACTCTTTGTTGCCTATTGCAATTGTTTCGGTCTCACCGAAATTGCGATCGGTCACACGGAGTTGGCTTGACATCTTCTTTGTTGCCTTATTGCTTCACTTCGGTCTCACCGAGTTGATGCAATCGGTGCCACCGAGTTGATGTTTGCACTAAGCCCTGGCACATCGGTCCCACCAAGTTGTTCCAGTCGGTCCCACCGAGATTCCTAACGTTCACATTTTGAACTAAATCGGTCTCACCAAGTTCTTCTATTCGGTCTGACCGAGTTGGGTCAAATGTGTGTAACAGTTGGATTTTGTGTGGAGGCTATATATACCCCTCCACCCCCTTCTCCATATGTGAGAGAGCCATCAGAACATGCCTACACTTCCACCATACATTTTCTGAGAGAGAACTACCTACTCATGTGTTGAGATCAAGATATTCCAATCCTACCACAAGAATCTTGATTTCTAGCCTTCCCCAAGTTGCTTTCCACTCAAATCATCTTTCCACCATATCCAAATCTGTGTGAGAGAGTTGAGTGTTGGGGAGACTATCATTTGAAGCACAAGAGCAAGGAGTTCATCATCAACACAACATCTATTACCTTTTGGAGAGTGGTGTCTCCTAGATTGGTTAGGTGTCGCTTGGGAGCCTCCGACAAGATTGTGGAGTTGAACCAAGATGTTTGTAAGGGCAAGGAGATCGCCTACTTCATGAAGATCTACCCGAGTGAGGCAAGTCCTTCATGGGCGATGGCCATGGTGGGATAGACAAGGTTGCTTCTTCGTGGACCCTTCATGGGTGGAGCCCTCCGTGGACTCGCGCAACCGTTACCCTTCGTGGGTTGAAGTCTCCATCAACATGGATGTACGATAGCACCACCTATCAGAACCACGCCAAAAATCTCCATGTCTTCATTGCGTTTGCACACTCCAATCCCATCTCTTTACATTCTTGCATAGCATGCTTTACTCTTTCCGCTGCATATACTCTTGCCATGCTTGCTTGAAATGTATTGTGAATGCTTAAACTTGTGCTAAAACTCCACCTTAACTTGAACAACTTAAAAATTGCCACTTTTACTTGTTGAGGGTCTAATCACCCCCCCTCTAGACCCCTCTTCTTGATCCTTTCAATTGGTATCAGAGCTTTGGTCTCCATTGCTTTGGTTTAATCACCATTGGTGGAAGATGGATGAGTCTACGATTGGGAGTATTAGACGTAGAGTGCCTATGCTTGACGGAGAGTTCTTCAATTCATGGAAGAATGAGATGCTTGAGATTTTCAATGAATATGATTTGAACAAGTATATTACTAGCCCTTGTGCGCCCCCCATTGATCCCTTGCATCCTACCCCTGATGAGTATCTTGACATGACCCACAATCTTAGAACTATTGATCTTATCATTAGAGGATTGCCTAGAAATTTGCTTGTATGCTTGCCTACATTTGAATGTGCTTATACTATATGGAAATATCTTGAGGAGCGCTTTCCAAACTATTCTTTAAAAAATCTAGATGAGATTCTTCAAAAGTCCATTGCTTTTCATAAAATGAATCCTAGTGATCCTAAATTTGATGATTGTCTATTTGAGCTCTATGACCTTATGCGTGCCAAAGGAGATGTTGGAGTCATTAGTAGCATCATCTCACAAATTATTAGAATTCATAAACATGCACATTGTCATGGTCATAAATCTAATGAATCACTCTCTCTAGGCGATGATCATTCACATGATGATGTTTAACATGGATATTATGATGAGGATGATGATAGTGACTTTGATCTTGATGAGTCGATGAGACACTCTGGTCTTATGGCTAACCTTCATGGTTACATGGCCGGAGGAAAGGAGTGGATTCTCGATAGTGGATGTACTGATCATATGACCGGAGATAAGGACATGTTCCGTGAGCTTGCTAAGAACGATGGTCCATGCAAGTATGTCACTTTTGGAGATAACTCCAAGGGTAAGGTGGCCATTTCCAATGATAGCTCTATCTAAAACGTTATGCTCGTTGAATCTCTTGTCTACAATTTACTTTCCGTATCTAGACTAGCTGACTTTGGTTTCAATATTCTATTTACTGAAATAGATTGCCATGTGTTTCGAAGAGATAATCATAATATGGTCTTTACCGGTATTCGTAGAGGTGATCTATACATTGTTGATTTCACTAAGAGAGCTCAACCTCGTACTTGCTTAATTGCTAAATCTTCTAAAGGTTGGTTATGGCATAGAAGGTTAGGTCACGTGGGCATGCGAAATCTTGATAAGCTTATTAAAGGTGATCATTCCTTGGTGTTAAAGATGTCATATTTGACAAGGATAGACTTTGCAGTGCTTGTCAAGCAGGAAAACAGGTTGGAGGAAGTCATCCCGTGAAGAACATCATGACCACGAGAAGACCGCTTGAGCTACTTCACATGGATCTTTTTGGTCCCAACGCCTACAAGAGTCTCGGTGGTAACTCGTTCAGTTTGGTCATTGTTGATGATTTTTCAAGATTTACGTGGGTGTTCTTTCTTGATGATAAATCGCAGGTCCAAAAGATCTTCAGGAACTTCGCTAGGAAGGCCCAAAACCAATTTGAAGTGAAGATCAAGAAGGTTCGAAGCGACAATGGAACAGAGTTCAAGAACGCCAATGTGGATACCTTTCTTGATGAAGAAGGGATTTCACATGAGTTCTCAGCTACGTACACACCTCAACAAAATGGAGTTGTTGAGTGGAAGAATGAGACACTTATTGAGATGGCAAGAACGATGCTTGATGAATACAAGATGCCAAAACACTTTTGGGCGGAAGCGGTTGAGACAGCTTGTCATGCCACGAATCGACTATATCTTCACAAGCTTCTCGGCAAGACGGCATACGAGCTTCTCACCGGTAACAAACCCCAAGATGGATACTTTCAAGTATTTGGCTCAAAGTGCTACATTCTTGATAAGCATCGTCGTTCAAAATTTTCTCCTAAATCTCATGAAGGTTTCCTACTCGGTTATGGCTCAAACTCTCACACATACCGTGTCTACAACAATTTCACCTGAAAGGTTGAAGAGACGATAGATGTGAAGTTTGATGAAACTAACGGCTCGCAAGTAGAGCAATTGCCAATTGATGTAGGAGACAAAGATCCTTCGGAAGCAATTCAGGATTTGTCTATTGGCAAGATTCGCCTAACGAAGGTGAAGGAGAGTACTTCGTCCATTCAAGTGGAAGCCTCAACTTCACATCAAGGTGAACCACAAGTTGACTTGGAGGCATCCACAAGTGGAACATGTCAAGACGGAGGAAATGAGGAATTGCAACAAGATGAACCACCTCGACCTCCCTCTCCACCTCCACAAGAGAACGACAAAGCCAACAATAATGAAGAAGGAGAAGAAGAAGACAATGAAGAGGATGTTCCACCTCAACCCAAACAAAATCTCTCACAAGTTAGAGCAAGAGTCACAATAGACCATCCCGTCGAACAAATCTTCGATGATATTCAAACCGGGAGAATCACTCGCTCTAAAACTCGTTTGGCTAACTTTTGTGAACACTACTCATTCATTTCTAGTGTTGAACCTATGAAGGTAGAAGAAGCCCTTGAGGATCCGGATTGGGTGAATGCTATGCACGAAGAGCTACACAATTTCGAGAGGAATCAAGTGTGGACATTGGTTAAGAAGCCCGACGACAATCACATGTCATTGGAACCAAATGGGTGTTTCGGAATAAGCAAGATGAAGATGGACAAGTTGTACGCAATAAGGCCCGTCTCGTCGCTCAAGGCTACACTCAAGTCGAAGGTATGGACTATGGTGAGACATATGTCCCCGTTGCTAGACTTGAGTCCATACACATCTTACTTGCTTATGCCAATCACCATGATATAACTTTGTACCAAATGGACATTAAAAGTGCTTTTCTTAATGGAGAAATTGAGGAGGAAGTATATGTTAAAAAACCTCCCGGCTTTGTCAATCCTAAGAAACCTAATCATGTCTACAAACTTCATAAAGCTCTTTATGGTCTTAAACAAGCTCCTAGAGCATGGTATAAATGCTTGACCAAGTTTCTTATTGAAAAAGGCTTTGAAATTGTGTAGATTGATTCTACACCTTTTACTAAAAGGGTTAATGGTGAATTATTTGTATGCCAAATTTATGTGGATGATATTATATTTGGATCCACTAACCCCCATTTTAGTGAAAAGTTTGGAAGGCTAATGTCGGAGAAGTTTGAGATGTCTATGATGAGTGAACTCAAAATTTTCCTTGGATTGCAAATCAAGCAAACTAAGGAAGGTATCTTTGTTTCTCAAACAAAGTATACCAAGGATCTTTTCAAGAAGTTCAACATGCAAGAAAGCAAAGGTATGAAAACACCCATGCCTACTAGTGGACATCTTGACTTGACTAAGGATGGCAAACCGATTGACCAAAAGGTTTACCGCTCTATGATTGGTTCATTGTTATATCTATGTGCCTCCCATCCCGATATTATGCTAAGTGTGTGCATGTATGCACGATATCAAGCGGCCCCTAAAGAATGTCATCTCAAGGCCGTGAAAAGGATAGTAAGATACTTAATTCATACACCAAACTTTGTCATTTGGTATCCAAAGAGGTCATCTTTTGATCTTGTTGGCTACTCCGACTCGGACTATGCCGGTGACAAGGTTGATAGGAAGTCCACTTCGGGTACTTGTCAATTTCTTGGTAGATCCCTTGTGTCTTGGTCCTCCAAGAAACAAAACTTGGTATCCTTATCCACTGCCGAAGCGGGATACATTGCCGCCGGATCATGTTGTGCTCAATTACTTTGGATGACCAAAACCCTTAAGGATTATGGGATGCATGTGAAACATGTTCCATTGCTTTGTGATAATGAAAGTGCTATTAAGATTGCTCACAATCCCATGCAACATTCTCGAACTAAGCATATTGAAGTTCGTCATCATTTCATTCGAGACCATGTTGCTAAAGGAGACATCAATCTTAAGCATGTTCGTACCGATAAGCAATTGGCGGATATATTCACCAAACCGCTTGACGAGAAAGTATTTTGCCATTTGAGAGGTGAATTGAACATCATTGTGCCTCAAACTTGGAGTATAAACTCCATTTGGATACATGCAAGGCACTTGACTAATCCTTGATATTTCTCTTATGATGATGATCATATGTCTTGGATCTATTCTTGTACCCTTGCATGTTATCTAACCCTTGTAGGTACTTGGATGAACCCAAATCTAAGAGGTTGCAAGCCACTCACATCTTGAGCAACCTCTACATCATCAAGTCCCTATGATATGGTTGTTGAATTCAAGAAAGCATGAACTCACTCGACATATCCTTTGACTAATTTAATATATCAAATTTCATTTGGTATCAAGTTTCATGATTGTCATTTTGGATACACAAGTGCCCTTCCTTGCAAGACTAACCCATGTAGGAAGATGAACTAAAACTACTAGTGGTGCTCCCAACTCTTGATGAACAACATCAACCTTGAGCATCCAACACAAGTTCAACTACATGATCAAGATCAACACCACAACCCAAGGTATGTAATCCCACCTTAGAGCAGCTTTGCTCCAAGTCATGAGCTAAAGCAACTCAACAAGGTGTGAATACACCAAAATACTTAAATGAAAAATGGTAACCCCATTTTGAGCTTAAACGATGAGTATGACCTATGATCAAGTGATCTCACTTGACTCCTAAGTCAATATACTCTAACATAGGTGACTTTGTCGCCGACCCCCTCTCTAGATGAAGTTCTCTAGTGTTCTTTTCCTTAGTTGATTTTTTTTCATTAGAATGATTTTCTTGTTTTTTATGTCTCCCTCTAAAACAAAAAAACTTCATCTAGATCTTTCTTTTTTTCTCTTTTTATCTGTGATACTATTGTAAATTCATTGCAAATCTTTCTGTTAATTCCTTGCAAATCCTTGTGAGATTTCATTTGCCAAGTGAGCTGAGATGACAAAATCTTTACTCTGGGTTGAACTCGGTCCCTCCGATCCAAACCCATCGGATCGACTGAAATACAAGGTCTCCATGTGATAAGTTCATCGGTACAACCGACATGGACTACTTCGGTCTCACCGATCGGGACTTTTTGTGACTCTGTTATCTCGGTGTCACCGACGGAAAACAAATCGGTGTCACCGATTTCAACTCTGAGAAAACATTTTGCCATTTCTTATTGCATATTTTCTTCAGCTCCACTCAATGATTCTTTCCTCCATTAGCTTCACAAACTACCTGCTGCTTTGTAGTGACTCTCAAGGACCACACCTATTTGGCTCATGATTCAGAAGTGCCCTTCTTGGAAATTGATGTTAAAGGGGGAGAGAGAGAACATCAAAGCTTATCAATGAGCACATCTAAGCTCTTCTACAGATGCTTGTTATCAAAGAGGAGAGAAGTCACATGTCTTTAAGAGGGGAAAGACATGTCAATATGTTTGATCTTAGCTATTGCTATTAAAAATACTTGTTGCTCTGATTTTGGTTGATATTACCCTATTTTGTTCTGATTTTATCTCACCCTATCTTCTCCCATTATCCAATATCAGATTCAGGGGGAGAAAAAATTCATGTCTAAGGGGAGAAAAATCTTTGGAATTCATTGCACATCTTTTAATCTTTGGGGACATGTCTATATCTAAATGAAGTACTCAGTACTCACCCATTACATGTCATCCCAGTCTTGGTATTCTTTTGGTTCTCTAAAACTGCTTTACTTAGAGTGATCTTGTGTTATCTAACCCTGTTTTCTCAGGTCCACTCTTTCCAAAGCCAGCTCCAGACCACAAGGTAAGTATATGCATCACACTCATGTGGATGATGATCTCTTGCTGATGTACATATTGTTTGCAAGAGGGATTCATAAATATAGAGGTACATTTCCTAATCATATCATTTGCTCTGATGCATATAACCAAGATACATGTAACTCTCTGCTTACTATGTCATGCTTATGCATTCACATGTTAGTATATTCTATCTTCACATGATTGCATACATGTAGGGGGAGCTTATGCATGTTATATGTCTCTCCAAAGCTTTACCTGCTACTCTTCATATCATTTACCTAACGCTTTGATGTATGTTGTCATCAATTACCAAAAAGGGGGAGATTGAAAGCACAAGTGCTCCCTGGGTGATTTTGGTAATTAATGTCAACATATCTCTTGTTGGACTAATGCCTTATCTAGTGTATTTCAAACAAGTTTAACAATGGCGTGGAAAGGACAAGAGGATGTGGAACCCCTTCAAGGTGTCTAGGACATACATTGGCAAAAGCTCAAGACTCTTCATTTCTATTTTAGTGATCCAAGATCACATTGAGTCCATAGGAATGCCAATACTATTAGAAGGGGATGGGGTGTTGCTTAATGGCTTGCTTGCTCAAAGTGCTTAGTGATATTGCTCCAAAGCCCTCAACCACTTTCTCATTCCAAATATGTCCAAAACCCAAAGTCAAACTCGGCCCCACTGAATCATCCTATCCGGAGCCACCGAGTTCATATGACATAGGCACTGCCAAAAACCCTAACAGTTCAGTCACACCGATACAGATCTCGGTCTCACCAAGATGGCCTTGCAAACTCTCTGTTGCCTGTTGCAATTGTTTCGGTCTCACCGAAATTGCGATCGGTCACACCGAGTTGGCTTGACATTTCTCTATTGCCTTATTGCTTCACTTCGGTCTCACCGAGTTGATGCAATCGGTGCCACCGAGTTGATGTTTTCCCTAAGCCCTAGCACATCGGTCCTACCGAGTTGTTCCAGTCGGTCCCACCGAGATTCCTAATGTTCACATTTTGAACTAAATCGGTCTCACCGAGTTCTTCTATTCGGTCTGACCGAGTTGGGTCAAATGTGTATAACGATTGGATTTTGTGTGGAGGCTATATATACCCCTCCACCCCTTCTCCATATGTGAGAGAGCCATCAGAACGCGCCTACACTTCCACCATACATTTTTTGAGAGAGAACTACCTACTCATGTGTTGAGATCAAGATATTCCAATCCTACCACAAGAATATTGATTTCTAGCCTTCTCCAAGTTGTTTTCCACTCAAATCATCTTTCCACCATATCCAAATCTGTGAGAGAGAGTTGAGTGTTGGGGAGACTATCATTTGAAGCACAAGAGCAAGGAGTTCATCATCAACACAACATCTATTACCTTTTGGAGAGTGGTGTCTCCTAGATTGGTTAGGTGTCGATTGGGAGCCTCCGACAAGATTGTGGAGTTGAACCAAGAAGTTTGTAAGGGCAAGGAGATCGCCTACTTCGTGAAGATCTACCTGAGTGAGGCAAGTCCTTCATGGGCGATGGACATGGTGGGATAGACAAGGTTGCTTCTTCATGGACCATTCGTGGGTGGAGCCCTCCGTGGACTCGCGCAACCGTTACCCTTCGTGGGTTGAAGTCTCCATCAACGTGGATGTACGATAGCACCACCTATCGGAACCACGGCAAAAATCTCCGTGTCTTCATTGCATTTGCACACTCCAATCCCATCTCTTTACATTCTTGCAAATAGCATGCTTTACTCTTTCCACTGCATATACTCTTGTCATGCTTGCTTGAAATGTATGGTGAATGCTTAAACTTGTGCTAAAACTCCACCTTAACTTGAACAACTTAAAAATTGTCACTTTTACTTGTTGAGGGTCTAATCACCCCCCCTCTAGACCCCTCTTCTCGATCTTTTCAGTCTTCTCTAGATTGGTACGATATGGCGCATGGTTTGGCAGTGAAGCACCGGGAAATAAGTCAATCTGATGCTCAATCCCTCGAATAGGTGGTAATCCTGGTGGCACGTCTTGTGGAAAGACGTCAGCGAACTCCTGCAAAATGTTAGTGACAGCAGGAGGCAAAGTGGAAGGCACATCCTCGAATGAAAATAATGCCTCTTTGCACACAAAAGCATAGCAAACAGATTTGCTGAAATCTAGATCATCAATATCAGATTTTGGTGGCAAGTAAACATGCACTTTTCAATTTAATTTCAGAAGCAACACTAGATGGTTTATTATTAGGCTTCATTTGTTGCTCAAATTCTTTTGCCACAATCTGATTTTCACTCTTATTTTTCTCCTATTTTGCATTATTAGCTCTATTAATACTATCTTTCAAAATGGAATCAGGAGACATAGGAAGCAAAGTAATATGTTTATCCTTATGAACAAGAGTATATTGATTGTTTCTACCATGGTGTACATAATTTTTATCAAATTGCCATGGTCTACCAAGTAATAAGGAACATGCTTGCGTGGGTACCACATCACAATCAACATAATCAGCATATGTAGAGATACTAAAATGCACACGAACAGTACGTGTTACCTTAAACTTGCCCCTGTTGTTGAACCAATGGATGTAGTAAGGATGTGAGTGTGGTCTTGAGGTGAGAGATAGCTTCTCCACCATCTCCATGCTAGCCAAGTTGTTGCAGCTCCCTCCATCTATGATGGCGCGAACAGAACATTCCTTCACAACTCCCTTTGTATGGAACAAATTATGCCTCTGATTTTGCTCAGCTTGTGTGACCTGCACACTCAAAGCACGTTGAGCAACTAAACTTTCATACCTGTCAGGATCTTCAGCAGCCATGTATTGCGTCTCATGATCAGAATCATCTCCACCGTGTTCTTCACTTGTAATAAGAGCCAAAGTCTCCTCATCATAGTCACTAGCAGACTCATACCCACCATCCTTAGTAGCAATCATAACACGCGGAGATTTGCATTCTCTCGCATAATGACCTCTACCCTTACAACGACGACAAATAATATCATGTGTGTGCCCTGTTGATGGCATGGATGAAGAAGAGCTCTGTGCAGGCCCGGTAGGTGTGCTCTTGGCAGATAGTGGTGGTAGTGCCTGCTTTCTTGTATCATGGCTGGAGGTGGCAGCTGACGGAGGTGCCGGCGTAGCAGAACGTGTGGAAGTAGAAGATACACGTGGTGTCCATGATGAAGGTCGACATGTAGAAAAATTAGTTCGCGCCAATGCCTGTCGATCCTGCACTTCACGTTCAGCTTTCCAAGCAAGATGGAATAAACGAGTGATATTTTTATACTCCTTATACTCTAAAATGGTCTGAATCTCTCTATTTAATCCACCCATAAAACATGCAAGCATAGCTTCATTATCATCAACAGTACCACATCTAATCATGCTAGTCTATAATTCCTGATAATACTTCTCTACAGAATTTTTTCCTTGTCTCAAACACTGCAGTTTTTGAAGTAATTCACGTTGATAATATGGTGGAACCCAAAGAGTACGCATAGCAGTTTTCAAAGCAGCCCAAGTAGTAAGGATATTATCATGATATAATCTACAATGTTCAGACCACCAAACAGAAGCAAAACTAGTGAATTCACAAGCAGCAGCAGCAGCAGCAATGCGTTTATCCTCAGGATATTGTAAGCATGTGAAACGTTGTTCAGTTTCTAACTCCCAAGTAAGATATACATCAGGAATGTATCTACCCTCAAACAGTGGAATATTCAATTTTAGTTTAAGAATATGGTCATAATCTCGTACCTGAGGTGATGCTGCAGCCCTACCGTTGCGATTATATCTGAGGTCGACCTGGTGGTGATGGTGCTGGTGGTGCTGGTGGTTGCACGTAGTTCTGATTTTGACCAACCTCATCCTCGTAATAGTACTCTACCTCTGCAGTAGCAGCAGGAGCTACAGAAGCATCAACAGCAGTAGCAGCGGCACCAAAAGTTTGTCCTGGCTCAAGAGGAACACACTGCGCTCGCCCTGCTGGATAGCTGCGTGGAGGTGGTTGTTGATGTTGTTGCAATGGTGTAGCAGATGCGGGTGGTGGCTGTGGTAGACGTGCGAGTACATCATCAAACTTGGCATCCAACTTGGTGTCAATTGTCTTATCAATGTCATCAATCCTCTCCAGTGCCTTTCCAAAGCTGTCCATCACATCTTCCACCTGTTGACTCAACATTTGCTGAAATTTATCATGAAGCTCCTTCTTCGTCATGTTTTCCCAGTCTATCTCGTCAGCTTGTGATCCTTCCATGGTTAGCAGCACTAGAAACACACAAGAATATGACCCTATAGAATATGAAAAAATGGTGGTGGTGGGGTGTCACAAATCCGTCAAGCAAATCTCAAATTCTTACCAGTTCTTACCCAGCAGCAGGTGGTGATCGGCAACCGTTGTAGTCAAAACTCTCAAAGCTTGGACAGAGCGATTGCCAGGTGGTGTCAAACACATGATGTAGATGTATGTGGAGCTGGGAAGGCTTATGATATGGTAGGAAAAATGTCAGCAATAATCAATTGAGAGATGCAAAGTTGAATAAACGCTCAACGACCGTACTGTGCTGGTCCTAGGCTAGACCGTGCTAGAGACGCGAGCCTAGAACACTAACAAAATCATGGCACTACACGTAAACAAGGGAGGAGCACACTCTGAATTATTTTCCTTTTTACTTTTTTTCCTACGCAACAATTTTTTTTCGAAAAAGTCTACAAATGGTCTAAAAACTGCCTAGCCAGAATTTTCCAGACTTAGTTTTTTTTTAAACTGGAACTATTTTTCTTCTGCAGATGGCACGGAAGTTGGGGAGTCCGACTTGGTCACGACTCAGAGTATGGCGTGATTTGGAAATCAAAAAAAAGAAACAAATACTGGACTCGGACTGGTGGCAGAGATGAATCTGGTGGAAACTCGGACTGGTAGCGGATATATGTAGGGCGGTGGAACATGGACTGGTGGCGAATCAGTGATGGAGGTGGACTCAGATTAGCGTGATGCCGGTGGATATGTGGTATATGGCAGCGGTGACGACGGTGGTGGTATATGGCAGCGGTGATGATGATGGTGGTATATGGCAACGGTGATGATGATGATGGTGCGGCGGCGGTGTAACAACCTGTGAACAGAACTCGAAACTCTAAAGGACTAGCCACTAAGACCAACAACTTGACATGACGATGCAACCGCAAATTCAACAAAGCAAATACAGAAAATATTATGCAATGGCTCAGATTGGTTTGGATATGATGAACTAACCCTAATTTTTTTGGCTTTTTTGTGGACTGTAGGTATGAAGAACAGACTCGATCTAAACTATGAAAAACTGTAAAATCTCATCGAGCAACCTGGAAATCTGACACCACTTGGTAGAGGCGAAGGTGTCTCGATGTTTTGATGAGATAGCTATCATTTTTTGTGGGAGTCGACTTTGACGATCCAACTACGAACGTGCGAAGATGTCATGCCTTAGCAATCGCTAAACCAACTTCCGAGGGGTTATTGACCATGCCGGAGCACGATCAACCTGACCACGAGGGTCTATTTCGTGCGAGCAAACAAAGAACAAGCAAGAAACTGAGATTGCAATCTGGATATTGCGAATATAAGAGGAAAGCTTTATTGATGAAAGTGGGGTTTTATGACGTCATTGTCTGGTCGTTGAACACAAATGTAGTACGCGAGTTGCAGCTATGGTGAACTTTAATCTAAACAAAACCCAAAGTCTAAACGACTCCCTAAGGGCTGTATATATGGAGGAAGAGGGGGGGGGGATTTCGTGGCCCCTTGGAGGAGGGGTCCGAAACCAGCCCTAACTCTGTTTTCCCCACACATACGGACTCTAAAAACAGCCTATATTTCAGTATTTCGAAATTACATGGGCCTGGCCCAATAATAAGATGATGCAGCACCTATAATAGCCTCTGGATGATATTTATGAAGTGGCATCTTGTATATTTTGTCCAAGGCTTCATGCACTCATTATGGTGGCTTTAATGTCCTGAAAACATCACTTGTAACTCCGTTCTTGTTCCCCTTGCGCATGCCATCATCTCCATGCTTGATCTTGCTCCAATGTTCATCCTTCTTGTCCAAGCTAGGCCCTTCATTTGTAAGCAAGACAAATGTATCCAATTTAGGCAGCATCATATTCTCATGAACGTTAGAATCATTACCAAGAAACAAAAGTACCTGGTAATTTAATTGGAGTGCGTGAGCTCTAGTAATTGGTCCAGTATGTATAGCAGCAGGGGTTGTGGGTGTAACAATGGTATTGATGTCCTCATCAAAGGCGCAACCAAATCCAGCAACAGAGCCTTTGAAGTAGCCGGTTAGCCTAATTGTCATCGTCTGATAGCACGATGACTGCATCATTGACGGAGGCAGACCCGGAGCCCTCTGCGTCCTAGGTTGCAGGAGGCAAGGTTGATGCCGACTGCAGCATCCCAAGGGCCAAGTGCTTCAGTGGATGCTCGACCGTCGCCTCCTGTAACATCGTGTCTTGGGATGCAGGATGCGGCGACGGAGCCGGAGCCAGAGGCTGCGGCTTCTCCTGGTCATCAACGGAAGGAATTGAAGTGAACAAAGCAGCGATCGCCCACTGCGTCTCTTGCAGCCGACGCTGCTTCTCCGCGTACGCCACCCTCGCCTCCTCGCTTGTACGGAGGGACTTGAAGGAGTAGTCCATGGCAAGCTGCATGTCAGTGAAATCTGGATCCGCGCGTTACAGGGCTAGGAGGTCGGAGATGACGAGCCGCGCCTCAATCTGCGCTCCCATCACGAGATTCTTCTGCATCGCCACCTCACCTACCATGTTGATTTCCCACGGCGGCGATGGAGGCGGCATCCGCATCGGGGATGGCGGTGAAGAACCTCCAGAATCTGAGGTACAGGACGGATCTGGCGAGGTGGCCATCGGGAGGATGACAAGGGTGCCGGCCGGAGGAAGAAGAAATGGGGGAGACGGCGCTTTTGTTCGAGGGGAGTCGATAATCATAATTCACTGCTGGATGGAGGGGTTATAGTACCGCTAGCCTCGATTATTTTCTTTTTACCAATTCATTTATATGTAAACATCATCTCAAATTGAAAGGTGACAACCATAAACATGATGTACCATACGTAATTAGACAATTCACATGAATTGCGTAAAAGTACGTAGGATGCAAATATATGGCATGAGAACTGGCAACACTACTTTGCCACTGGTACAACTAGCTGCTATGCAAACAGTTTTTAACCCCTTTCCGCGACGGCATTTTAAATCGTTGCCTAGCCAGTGTGTGCGATAGGGCGGTCCTTCCCACACGAGCCAGAAACCGTCAGGGATAGGGAGTAGCAATGCATACTTTTTGCATAACAAAGCGTATGCGTTGCCGGCATGTATCCCAAACATGAGTCTTATCCCAAACGCTCCATCCTTGCTACTCGTTTGTGCTCACATTACCATCACAGTCGGTATTCTGTGGTGCAACGTTTACGATGCGCACCACATCAGAAACAGTTCATGATTGTAAAGCGTGTATGGTAAGGTGACTATCACAAACATTTAGTTTTCTCGCACCGTTTGTGATATTGTCTAACATCACACACGCTTTGCAAACGACAACTTTGTGTGTGATTACACACATTTCCTCTCCGTGAACCATGTCAGATTATGATGTATGTCACACACGTCGTGCTTTACAGATCATGTGCACCGTAATGACCTGCAGAGCATATTTTCACCCTAATTTATTTGCTGCTATTTGAAATTATGCCGAATTTCAATTTGATAGTAGGCTATAACTTCATTCATATCCATCAGGTTCAACAAGCAATGCATTATTTGATTCACAGGTACATATGTTCAAGAATTACATCAAAATAATAATTACATAAGCACCAAAGAAAGAATGATGAATGAGGGTTGTATAGTTGTACTATTAAAGATGGTAAAGAAAGAGCGAAAGACATTCTGGTTGCTGAACAAGGTGAAGCGGTGTCGGTGTACTAGAATAGGGGTACCCTAGTACCCCGTACTTGTGCACGGGCAGTAGTAGCATCCCGCGGCCAGGCTTGCGGGAGGACAGCCAGAGAGAAGCTCAAGATTATTAAGCCATTCAAGAACAAAGTATACAAAGCAAGAGTTAAGGCCCCGGCAAGAGGAGCTTGCCGGGAGGGACAGCTGAGGCCCAGCCTGAGGTTTGCTGTAGCAGAGTACTTGCCGCGGCAAGGTACTTGCCCCGGCGAGTCACTGGCTGCGGCAAGGTATTGGCTGCGGCAAGATAGCAGCTGCGGCAAGGTACTTGCCCCGGCAAGTTACCTTGCGCGGCAAGCTATGGGTTGCGACAAGCTGTCAGGTGCGGCAAGGTCTTGCCGCGGCAAGCGTTACTGTACCACTGTGCTACTGTGCTGCTCTGGTGCCCCTGCCAGCGTGGCGCTCTGGGTCCTTCCAAGCGTGTGTGGCAGGGCACTGTGTAGACGGCGGTACACTGTAGCTAGCGGTGCAGGAGCAGGTGGGATAGGCTTTTCCCACGTCCAAGACGTCCGGGTACATGTATGTGGACAGCAAAGGCATGGGCATTTAATGCCCTTGTCCCCTGCCATCAGTGGTAGGTAGGACATGTCATCCTGGTAATAATGGCCTTACTGTAGCAACTTTCCACCTCTACCTTTACTGTTTGCCACCTGTTGGTGACCCCTTTGTGCGTATAAAAGGAGGCCCATAGGCAACGTGGAGAAGAGAGGAACTGGGAGATGGAGAACTCCAGTATTGTACGCAGCTACTCGGTACTGTAGCGCTCCTGGAGCTAGAACAATCATACAGATAATAAACCAAAAAGCAGGAGTAGGGTTTTACGCATCCGTGCGGCCCGAACCTGGGTAAATCTCTCTCGTGCACTGTCGTGTTCTTCGCTAGATTTGCTCTTCGTGCGACCGTCTCTCCCTGCCGAACGTAAAGGGGTCCTTCCCTGGGTCCCATAGGTGATCGCGGATTCGTCCCCGACATCTTTGGCGCACCAGGTAGGGGAGAAGGATGTTGTGTGAACCTAATCTAGCGATTTGTGCGTTAGTTTTTGGGCCATCCTCCGTCTTATGGCTCCAAAAAAGAAGACTTCAGCCATCGGTGCGTCTACGTCCAACCCGCCTACTCCCATGCAGGAGGGTGCCGACGTGATTGCGGCTGCTGGGGGGACTGGAGAGCGAGAGCTCCTATTACCTCCACCTGTCCAAAACCGGGCCAGCAACGCCAATCTTGGTGCTGCTGGGTCTGGGAACGCAGCGCTGCTCGCTGCTGCTGGCCCTGCAAGCTCCAGAAATGGTGCTGCGTGTTCTGGAACGCCTGCGCCGGTTCAGACGCCGCGGCCTTCGCAAGAAGCCCGTGACAGGCAGCGTCCTGACGCCCCAGGTGCCAGGCGCTCCCTGGATAATGAACTTGCGCATCGATCTCGAGATGCGCGGGGTCACCATACGCAACAACATGTTGGCCGGGTCGAGGTGCGGTCGCCTGGGCGTGGAGATGCTCCTTCTAACACTGTTAGGAGTAAGAGCATCCCACAGTCCTCACGCCACTCGATACGTCCCTCACCAGCAGAAGCGTTGGCGCGTGCGCAGCTGCTCCTGAACTTCCCTCCACCAGCAGATAAGCTTGACGAGTGGAGGGCAACCATTCAGAGCCTTCTCAGCTTCGCTGATGCCGACCCGGTGCGCGCGGCCGACAAGAGAACTGGTGACAATGCTGTCACCAACAAGAACGGCGAGGGGGCAACAACCGTACACTCCCCACCCAGACGGCCTCGGTCGCCGACACGTCGAAACGACGCCCGTGGCGATGATTCCACGGCGTCGTCTGACCCGCGAACTCGTCGTGACCAGCGCCTCGTTCTTCAGGAACGCAGAGGAGAAGACGCTCGTACCACCATCGAGCGAAGGAGAGAAGCGCTTCGTCAGTCCGACAGACGCGCAGGGCCCGCTGTTGACATGCATGCGCCAGGGGATCCTGGCGACTTGCCGTACGCGGTAAGTTGTCCAGCGGTCACCCGTGAGCTGCGGCAGGTCCAGTGGCCCAATCGCAAGGCTTTCAAGCCTGACGTGCCGGAGAAGTATGATGGCAAGACACACCCGTCGGAGTTCCTCAGCATTTACACCATTGCGGTGCAAGCTGCCGAGGGACAAGACGACAAGATTCTTGCTAACTACTTCCCGCTCGTGTTAAAGCGCAACGTCGTCTCATGGCTCATGCACTTGCCGGAGAACTCCATTTCTTCATGGGCGGACTTGTGCCATCAGTTTGTTGGTGCCTTTATTGGCGGTCATCAACCTCATGGCCAGGAGAGTGATCTTCATCTCATCCCCCAGAAGGAAGGAGAGCCCCTGCGCAAATACATTCAAAGGTTCAGCCGCGTACAGTACAACATCCCAGATGTTCACCCCGCTGCGGTTATTAGCGCGTTCCATCAGAACGTGCGTAACCGCAAGATGCGGGAGGAAATGGCGATGACCAAGGTCAGAGACATTGGCCAACTATATGCTCTCGCCGACAAGTGTGCGCGCGCTGAAGAGGGAAGGAAACTTCCCGGTGAAGGTGTTGGCGCAGGGGGGAGCTCTGACAGCGAAGGTACCGCCCCGGCAAAGAAGGGCCGGCGGCGGAACAACTGGAAGAAAAAGGGCAAAGCTGTGCTTGCCGTCGAGCAGTCCAGCGGCAACGGCAGCGCCGACAAGGCCAAAGTCGAGGGCTCCGGCAAGGAGATTGCCGCGTGCGCCAACTGTCAGGCTTTGGCGGCTGCCGACAAGCAGGACGGCTCCAACAAGCAATATTGCAAGATCCACCGCACCAAGGGACACGATCTCCAGAACTGTCGATGAGTCGAGCAGCTTGTCGAACAGCAGAAAGCTGAGTATGAGAGGCGCGACAAGGAGAAGGCCCCAGAAGGTGCTGGCGGGTCCGGCAAGAAGCGCACTGCCCGAGGAGGGCGTCGCGGCAAGGCCAAGCAGCAGCAGAGAGACAGGCCTCCTCGTGGCCGCGACAAAGATGATGATGATGATGATCTAGATGATGAAGAATCCAGTGAGCATGAATTTCAGAAAGCCGCAGAAGTCTTGTGTGTTGACGGTGGTGCTTCGTTGCATTCTTCTCACCGCCAACTTAAACAGTGGGCGCGAGAGATCAATGTGGCGGAACCATCTGTTGACGCCAGAAAGCTTCTGAAGTGGTCCGACACGCCTATCGTCTTTGACATTGAGGACCACCCTGACCGCACAACGGCGGTCGGGTGCTTGCCGATGTTGGTTTCACCAACGATCCGCAACCTCAAGGTCACGAAGATGTTAGTTGACGGTGGGGCCGGCTTGAATCTGATTTCGCCCGCTGTGCTCCGGAAACTTCAAATCCCTGACGGCGAGCTTGAGGAAACTGGTACTTTCCAAGGAGTCAATCCAGGAAGGAGCAAGCCGAAAGGGAAGATCACGCTGCCAGTGACATTTGGCGGCGAGCTGAACTACCGGACCGAGAAGGTCACCTTTGACGTTGCCGATATTCCATTGCCTTATAATGGGATACTTGGCCGTCCAGCGCTCGCCAAGTTCATGGCAGCCTCTCATTTTGCCTACAACGTGTTGAAGATGCCAGGCCCAGTAAGTGTTATCACAGTTACCTGCGACAAGAAGGATGCGCTTATTTGCGCCGACAAGATCTACCGGGAAGCAGCTGCCGCAACTGCCGCCAAGGCACTTGCCGCTGAAGCTCTCGGGGGGGGGGAGAACAAGAGGAAGTCCGGCAACAGCTCCTGTGCCCACTCCGGCAAGCGCACCTCTTCGGAGTGCTGCGCTGCCGTCGAGGACGCACCAGAGAGCTCCACCGGCAAGTGCAAAAAGAACAAAGCCGCTCCGCCGGCGACAAAGAAGGTGCCCGCCAAGGAGGACGGCACTGGTGGTTCCTTTACCATCAGTGCCACACTTGACAACAAATAGGAAAGCGCGCTCGTTGCTTTCCTGCGGGCGAATGTCGACGTGTTTGCATGGCAACCGTCCGACATCCCCGGTGTTCCCAGGAAAGTAATTGAGCACCACTTTGCCGTTTGTCCCCACGCGAGGCCCGTCAAACAGAAAGCCAGAAAGCAAGTTGTGGAGCGGCAAGAGTTTATTGCGGAAGAAATCAAGAAGTTGGAAGCAGCAGGCCTCGTCAGAGGAGTGCTCCATCCTACGTGGTTAGCCAATCCTGTTGTCGTGCGCAAAGCGAATGGAAAATGGAGGCTTTGTATTGATTTCACTGATGTCAATAAAGCTTGTCCCAAAGACCCATTTCCTTTGCCCCGCATAGACCAGATTGTTGACTCCACGGCAGGATGTGATTTGCTTTCATTTCTTGACGCATATTCAGGGTATCATCAAATCTTCATGGCTGAGGAAGATGAGGAAAAGACCGCATTTATCACACCCTGTGGCACATACTGTTTCGTACGTATGCCATTTGGTTTGAAAAATGCTGGTTCAACATTTGCAAGAGCCGTCCAGATTGCTTTTGAGCCTCAGCTGCACAGAAATGTGGAAGCCTATATGGACGATATAGTGGTCAAAAGCAAGGACAGGGCTACTTTGGTTCAAGATCTAGAAGAAACTTTTGTAAATCTGCGCAAGATCAACCTGAAGCTCAACCCCGAGAAGTGCGTGTTTGGAGTTCCCTCCGGCAAGCTTCTCGGGTTCTTTGTGTCTCAACGTGGAATTGAAGCCAATCCTGACAAGATCAAAGCCATTGAGCAAATTGAAGCACCGAAGCGCGTCAAGGATGTATGACGACTTGCCGGCTGTGTTGCTGCTCTCAGTAGGTTTATCTCCAAGTCAGCTGAGCGCGCCCTGCCATTTTTCAAAATCTTAAAAAAGGCAGGTCCATTGAAATGGACTCCGGAGGCGGAGGCGGCGCTGCAAGACTTGAAGAGATACCTCTCCTCTCCTCCAATACTTGTCGCACCTAAACCACAAGAGAAGTTATTGCTGTATCTAGCGGCAACCAATCAAGTGGTTAGTGCTGCGCTGGTAGCGGAGAGAAAGGTGGATGAGGAGGCAGTAACTGCGGCAAGCACGTCCAGTGACAAGCTGGGGGCTCCCCCGACAAGTTTTGCTGCCGACAAGGATTCGTCTGCGCAGTCAGGCGAAGTGATACAAAAGAAGAAAATGGTGCAGCGCCCGGTCTACTTTGTGAGCTCTCTTCTGCAGGGAGCTAGGTCAAGGTATTCTGGTGTGCAGAAGCTGCTTTTCGGCCTTCTCATGGCCTCGAGAAAGCTGCGCCATTACTTTCAAGCACATGAAGTTACCGTCGTCACTCGCTTCCCGCTGAAAAGGATTTTGCAAAATCCAGAAGCGACAGGCAGGATTGTCGAGTGGGCGTTGGAGTTGTCGAGCTTTGGTCTCAAGTTTGAGAGTACATCAACCATACAGAGTCGAGTTTTGGCAGAGTTTGTCGCAGAATGGACACCAACGCCAGACGAAGAAATCCCAGAGACGACTCTCCCCGGCAAGGAGACAAGCAAAGAGTGGCTTATGTACTTTGATGGTGCCTTTTCGCTGCAAGGCGCCGGTGCTGGCGTACTGCTTGTCGCACCCACCGGAGAGCACCTCAAGTACGTGGTCCAAATGCACTTTCCCAAGGAACAGGCGAGGAACAATACTGCAGAATATGAGGGGTTGCTTGCCGGTCTCAGGATCGCGGCAGACCTTGGGATCAAGAAGCTTATTGTCAGGGGAGATTCGCAGCTTGTCGTCAGGCAAGTGAACAAGAACTACCAATGCCCATTGATGGAAGCTTATGTAGATGAGGTGAGGAAGTTGGAGGAACGCTTTGACGGCCTACAAATGGAGCACGTCCCATGTGCTGAGAATGACATTGCCGATGGTTTGTCAAAGCGCGCCGCACTCAAATTGCCTGTGGAACCAGGCACTTTTGTGCTCCAACTAACTCAGCCATCCGTGACGCCATCAGTAGGGCAAGGCAGGAAGAGGAAGTTGGCTTCTGGCGACTACTTCCCGGCAGAGCTCCCCGAAGCCGCCGGCAAGAAGGCTGCCAAAGCCAGCGCCAAAGATGCAGAGGGGCAACTTGCTCCGACAAGGCCTCACGCTCTTGTCGTTGAAGCGGGTGCTCCTAGGCAAGAGGCAAAGGGGCAACTTGCTCCGACAAGACTTCGGGTCCTTGTCGTTGAAGCAGGCGCTCCTGATCGAAGCGCTGAGGAGCAAGATGCTCCGACGAGGCCTTGGGCTTCCGTCATTGAAGCAACTGCTCCCGACGAGCTTGTTGAAGGACAGCACGCTCCAGCAGGGCCCCAGGCTCTTGTCGTTGAAGCGGCTGTTCCCGCCAAGCTCGTCGGGGAACGGCCGGCTCTGGTAGAGCGACAAGCTCTTGCCGTAGGGCCTGATGTTCCCGCAGCAGAAGAAATGCCTTTAGTCCTCGTTGTCGAGCCACAGGCTCCAGCGTGGGCACAGCAGATCGTCCGTTTCCTTCAGACAGGAGAACTTCCTGAAGAGCAGGAAGAAGCGGAGAAAGTAGCCCGACGGTCCAATATGTATCAATTTGTCGATGACATGCTGTGCAGAAAAAGATCAAACGGTGTGAAATTGAAGTGTATTCCCCGGGAAGAAGGACAGGAGCTGTTGGCGGAGATTCATGGAGGCATATGTGGTCACCACATAGGGTCAAGAGCCCTTGCTGGAAAGGCTTTCCGGCAAGGTTTCTTTTGGCCCACCGCCCTCCAGGATGCAACTGCACTAGTAACCAAGTTCGAAGCATGCCAGTTTCATTCCAAGCAGATTCATCAGCCAGCTCAAGCTCTCCAGACAATCCCTCTCTCCTGGCCATTTTCGGTCTGGGGGCTCGACATCCTCGGCCCCTTTCCCCGTGCCACCGGGGGCTTCGAGTACTTGTATGTGGCCATCGACAAGTTTACGAAGTGGCCGGAAGTGGAAGCAGTGAGGAAGGTGACAGCACAATCAGCCATCAAGTTCTTCAAGGGAATTGTTTGTCGCTTTGGTGTTCCTAACAGGATCATCACCAACAACGGTACCCAATTCACGAGCCACGCCTTCATGCAGTATGTCGAAGACCTTGGCACCAAGGTCTGTTTCGCTTCTGTTGCTCACCCCCGAAGCAACGGTCAAGCTGAAAGGGCAAATGCTGAAGTGCTGCGTGGGCTCAAGACGAGAACTTTCGACAGGCTGCGCAAGTGCGGCAAGAACTGGATCGAGGAGCTGCCAGTGGTTCTTTGGTCGATCAGGACGACGCCAAATCGAGCTACTGGCCAGACGCCTTTTGCTCTAGTTTATGGAGCAGAGGCAGTTCTCCCCACGGAACTCGTATACGGGTCACCTCGAGTGCTCGCTTACGATGAGCTTGAGCAAGAGCAACTGCGGCAAGATGACGCTGTGCTCCTCGAGGAGGATCGTCTTCAGGCTGCTGTGAATGCTGCTTGCTACCAGCAAGCTTTGCGTCGCTACCATAGCCGCAAAGTTAATGCCAGAATTCTTGAGGAAGGCGACCTTGTTCTTCGGCGCATTCAGTCGGCCAAGAATTCAAACAAGTTGACGCCGAAGTGGGAAGGCCCTTATCGGGTGAAACGAGTCACCAGGCCCGGCGCTGTCCGCCTAGAGACCGAGGATGGCATTCCAGTGATCAATTCCTGGAACATTGAGCATCTTCGTAAGTTTTTTCCATAAGGCACGGTTGCCGGGCCCTTCCCCGGCAACCACCTTTTGTACAAGTATTGCCGCTGTTGCATGTAATCCTTTGTACAAAGCCAGGCGCAGACCCTGTGCATAAATAAAGCTTTTGTATTTCGCAGTTTTTGACGATTTCATGTTTACTTTTATTTTGCATGATTACCTGACATACTGTGCAGTACAGCCTCCCCGGTAAGCATTAACGAGCCGCCAAGCTCCTATATCTTTATTTTCTCTTCTTTCTTTTTCTCAAAGAGACAGAAGCTTCCCTCGCGCACAAGTTTGCCGGGGGGGATGGGATAATGATATGGACCAGGCGTGGACTAGGCGTCGTTCAAAGAAACTTTGCCTTGCCGGGAAGAAGGCAGCGGCAAGCAGTGACAAGACCTTGCCGCGGAGAGATCAGCGACAAAGCTAAGTGCCAAAGTTTGAACAATCAAATTCTTTTTTATTTTCAAGGTTATTTTCCTTGAACGATACTACTCTTTGTATGCAAAACCTGTGCGCGACGGAACATAAGCGTAATCGGTCGCGCCCTTACCTTGTTTCGAGTCCGCTCAACAACCTAAGTGGCTGCACTGAGCGCGACAAGGTTGCTTGCCGGCAGCGGCACCGCTAGCAGGCTGCTGAAGTCCCGCACCTAGCGCTCGCGGCAATGGTGCACGCACCGGCAAGTTCCCTATAAGCGTAGGGCAAGTACACACAAAGAAAGAAATTGCTCAAGGGAGATGACATGCATTAACTTCAAAATATTGCAAGTTATATTACAAGATAAGTTGCCGCGGCTTAAACAGATTGTTCTTTAACATGTCTAGCGGCGGCAAGGAGGGAGAAGAATGGGCTCTCTAATTGCGGTGCTCGCCTTCGACTCTCTGGATTTGGTCCACCCTCTCCACGATGGGCGCGACAAGGGCCTCTAGTGGCGCGGGGTCGTATCCCTTCGGCAAGCTTTTGAAGATGTTGCTGAAGTCGACGCCCGGGTTTCTGTATGCTATCTTCACCAAGAACCTCCGGAGAACTCCCCGGCAAAGCCTACGTGACTCGTCGGCCAGTTGAGCCTTGTGATTGACTTGGAGCTGTTGGAGTGCTTCTACTACTCCGTCGAAGAACTCGGCTAGCTTGACGCTAGTTTGCGTGTTCTTGTCGGTGGAGTACCCGAAGTCCGGCACCTTCAGGGCAGTCAGCTCCTTGTCGATGTCCTCGGCGGCGCTGGCAAGCCTGTCTGTGAAGATCCCCACGTTATCCCTGAACTTCTTGTGGGTTGCAATAGCGTCTTGAAGCAGACCCTTTTCCTTCTGGAGCTCTGTCATTAGAAGCCCTTCGCGCTTTCTGGTGGTGTCGAGCGTCTCCTTCAGCGTGGTCAGCTTCAGCTTCAGGTCTGCTCTGGAGTCGTTGGCGGCGGCAAGTAGATTGTTCTTCTTGGCTATGGTAACTTGCATCTCCGCCAAAGTGTGGGTCACCTTTGCCCTCTCACTTTCAAGCGTTGAGAGCTTGTCACCGTTTGCCTTGAGGGCGGCCTCTAGTCTTGCCACTTTCTCCTCCGTTTCCTTCCTGTTCACTTCTGCAGCAGCGACAGCGTTGGTGGCCTCCACCAACTTGCTGGCGTATTCTTGGGCCAAGGCTTCGATTTCCTTCTGGTGTTTTTGTGCCTGCCCCTGGGTCCGCTCTGCGACAAGTCTTGCCACCTCCTCGTCTTTCTGCTAGAGGGTTTCGGCAAGTTTCTTCTTGCGCTCGGCAAGTTCTTCTTCATGGGCATTAAGGTCCACTTTCCGCTGGTTCAGATCACCGGCCTGAGCAGACAACTCCTTGGCGGTCTCCTCCTGTTTTTGTTCAATGTCTTGCTTCATCAGGAGGAGGGCCTGCCGTTCTTCGGCCAGCTGTGCCCGCTTGACCTCTAACGCATTAAGAGATCGCGCGCGGACGTCCGCCAAGATCTCCGCGCGCCTCAACATGTCAGCTTCGGCCTTCTCGATGAGCGCCTCCCTGGAAGCTAGCTTCTCCCGTCGGGCGCGATGAAGATTCAGCAGCTTTTGAAGCAGTTGCTCCTCTTCAGACGTGTTGCTGCTGCTGGCGCCTGGCGCATCCACAAGCTGGAGCCCGGCAGCGGCAAGGATCTCCTCGTCCACAACATCCTCCTCGGTTGGCGCTCTGGAGCCCACCGTCTAGGGGAGGCTGACGTAGACGTTCTCGCCGACCTGGATGTATTTGCTTGGCGGAGGCGAGTTGGGCGCTGCCGCCTCGTCAGTGGTTGAGGGACCCGTGGTCGGAGTAGCGCCTGGCGCTCCTGTGGCCTCAGGGCCGTCAGTACGACCACCGGCTCCCTCGCCGGCCTCCTCAGCAGCCTTCTGGGCGGCCTCAGCTTCAGCAGCCTTGGCGGCTTCATCGGTGGGCGCCTTGGCGGTATTATCCTCGGCGGCCTTGCCGGCCTCTTCGGCAGCCCTGGCAGTTTCTTCGTCGACAAGCTTGTCGGCTGCCAGCTTCTCGGCCTTGGCAGCGGCGGCCTTGGCGGCCTCATCGTCGACGGCCCCTGTGGTGTTCTCCTCGGCAGAAGAGTCAATGTTCATTGGCTCCACCGAGGAGGGCTCTGCCAACCCGAGAAGTAAAGCAAAAAGAGCTTCAGGAAGAAATTCAAGAAGACAAAAGAAAGAAAGCAGAAAGAGTTTTGCGGCAAGTGGGTTTACCCGTGTTGAGCTCAGGAGCGGTGGGCTCCCCTCCCCCGTCAACGTTTGTCATTGGGGTGGGGTCGCCAGCACTGGTGCTTGGCACTTCGGCGCTTGCCGGCTCCTCTTCGTGGCTCGGCTCGCTAGTGGGAGCCCTTACCGGAGATCTTCTCCTTGGCGGTGTGGTCGAGGGGGGTGGTACTTCTGAAGCACCTTCAGATGGCTCCACTTGCTGCTCCTCTCCTACACGCCCAAAGATGTCAGTGACAAAATGCTTGTTCCTCAGCGACCGCCAGCGAAAGTAGTTGAAATACTTACGCTGGGGGCTGCGCTGGGGGCTGCGACGAGGGCTGGGCTCCGAGCTGGTCCGGATGGTCTCAGATGCTCTCCCGGTGGTTGCCGTGGGCTCATCTTCGACGACCACCACGGTCTTGCTCGTCGAGACCTTAGCTCTCTTCCTTGTCCTCTCCGCCAAGGTTTCCTCCCTGCGGAAGCAAGGCCGGAGCGCGACAAGTGAGGACAGAAACAAAACCTTACAAAGATTGAGGGTCGCGGCAAGGGAACTTACTCTTCCTCGTCGTCCTCTTCGCTGAGAGCGGAAAAATCAAAGTCCGCCTCCGTGTGAGGAGGGGGAGGAGGGGGAGCTGGGCTCCTTGGCCGCTTGGCGGGGGTAGTAGCAACGGTCTTTGATGACCCTGCTCCAGTTGCCGGGGCCGCGTGAGATGCTCCCGCAGCACCAGCCCTTGCCGCGGTCGAGCGCATCGAACGGCGCTCCGGCGGTTGTTGAACTTCTTGCCGCTCAGCCACTTTGCCAAGCCTGCGAAGGCGTTTCCTCCTCAGAGGGGCTGGGGACTCTGACTGCGGTGGGCTTTCGGTGCCCTCTTCGGAAGAGGAGCCCTCATCCTCTGAGCTGCCTGACTCATCGGCAGGCTGGCTTGGGCCGACATCCTTGCCGGGTGCGGCGAGCTCGCCCTTCCTGGCAAGCATCCCCTGCTCGGCAAGGCTCTCCTTTTGTGCCTCGTCGAGCTCCGCCAAAGTATAACCAAAATCGCCAGCTTCCCTAGCGAGCCTGTCCTCCTCCACTCTTCGAGCAATGAATTCTATTTCTTGCTCAGTGGTGTTGCGGACGAGCCACTCCTCCACCCGGACCTGCTTTTCGACCGTGGAGTCAAAGAATCGCCGCACGTCTTCTTCGAGCGGCACGTCCCAAGTTGCTTCAACGCTGTGCGCATTGCAGAGTGGCATCATAGCGATGATTGCACTCAATGCGGAGTTGTTGCAAAGGGGCACGATGTGCTTCGGCAGCGTGAACGCCTTGTCGCGCTTCTCTGGATCTGTCTCTTGCTTGAACAGTTCTCGCATGAAAAAGTCATGCTGCAGAACTGTGAAGTTGTTGATCAGTCCAGGGCGCAGCCGCATGATATCGGCTGGGTTCTTCCAATCAGAGGCCGGCCTTCCTCTCTGCTGCAGAGGAGCAATGCGGCGGCGGAGGAAGTCTGCGCCAACCATCCCTATGGTGAGCCCGGCCTCCCTGAGCCATATGATCCTGGTAGCGGCAATCTCCAGCTTTTTGTCCTGGGGATCCAGATCGCTCCAGTCTGTGCCACGCGCTGCTGGGGTCTTGCGAAGCTCACAGTATGGTGGCGGCTCGTCGTCAATGATCCAACACCATTCAGACCGGATTTCTCCCCATCTTGGGCGGAGATCCCCCTTCAGATAATGCTCCTTGGCGCCCAATCTTGAAACGAACGAGAAGCCAACAGTGAGAGGCTCCCCCTTTTCAGCACGGGGAGTGAAGTAATGCCTGAACAGTGCGGTGTTGGGTGCGACGCCGACGAAGTTCTCGCACAGATGCGCAAATATTGCCATGGTGGATACGGCATTTGGTGTGAGATCCAGCAGACGGAGATTGAAGGTGTACATGACGTCGCTAAAGAAATCCGAGTACGGTGGGCAGAGCCCGCACCAAAAGTAGCAAGCGAAGAAGGGGTACTTGCTCACTTCGCTCTCGTCGGTGGCTGGGCGAACGCGGGTGGCCGGATGCGCCTTGGTCCTCGCGGCCCACATGCCTTGGAACTTGGCCTTCAGATCCGCCCCCGTGAGCGTCGGAGCGAAGAGAGCGTACTTCTGCCTCTTCAACCGCGCTTGGGTCTCCGTCCATGAGGACTTCCCCGTCTTCCCCTTTTCTCCTTTGGGAGGCATGGCGAAGGCGGAGCTGAGGACCGAGGGAGATGCGGACGCGCGCGGTGGCGGAGGATTGGGAAACCGCTTTGTTTTGGAGCGGAGGAAGAAGAAGGCGGAGATTTGGAGATCGAGAATGGTGAGAGGGGTGTGTGAGTGCTTCTGCAGGTCCCTCCTTTTATGGGGAAAGATGCGGAACCATCCGCCCCTTCGTCATTCGAGATAGCTGCGCACGCTTCCCACGCTCCGCATTCAACGCGCGACGCGTGGGAGAGCGTGCAATTAAACAGCATAGGGACGTTTCGGCTTATCCCAGCCACGCGTGCCCGTGCACTGTTTGGGCCTGGCCCAACAACGCCCGGCACCGTGTGTGGCCCAAGCCCGGGGGCTCCTGTCGGTGTACTAGAATAGGGGTACCCTAGTACCCCGTACTTGTGCACGGGCAGTAGTAGCATCCCGCGGCCAGGCTTGCGGGAGGACAGCCAGAGAGAAGCTCAAGATTATTAAGCCATTCAAGAACAAAGTATACAAAGCAAGAGTTAAGGCCCCGGCAAGAGGAGCTTGCCGGGAGGGACAGCTGAGGCCCAGCCTGAGGTTTGCTGTAGCAGAGTACTTGCCGCAGCAAGGTACTTGCCCCGGCGAGTCACTGGCTGCGGCAAGGTATTGGCTGCGGCAAGATAGCAGCTGCGGCAAGGTACTTGCCCCGGCAAGTTACCTTGCGCGGCAAGCTATGGGTTGCGGCAAGCTGTCAGGTGCGGCAAGGTCTTGCCGCGGCAAGTGTTACTGTACCACTGTGCTACTGTGCTGCTCCGGTGCCCCTGCCAGGGTGGCGCTCTGGGTCCTTCCAAGCGTGTGTGGCAGGGCACTGTGTAGACGGCGGTACACTGTAGCTAGCGGTGCAGGAGCAGGTGGGATAGGCTTTTCCCACGTCCAAGACGTCCGGGTACATGTATGTGGACAGCAAAGGCATGGGCATTTAATGCCCTTGTCCCCTGTCGTCAGTGGTAGGTAGGACATGTCATCCTGGTAATAATGGCCTTACTGTAGCAACTTTCCACCTCTACCTTTACTGTTTGCCACCTGTTGGTGACCCCTTTGTGCGTATAAAAGGAGGCCCATAGGCAACGTGGAGAAGAGAGGAACTGGGAGATGGAGAACTCCAGTATTGTACGCAGCTACTCGGTACTGTAGCGCTCCTGGAGCTAGAACAATCATACAGATAATAAACCAAAAAGCAGGGGTAGGGTTTTACGCATCCGTGCGGCCCGAACCTGGGTAAATCTCTCTCGTGCACTGTTGTGTTCTTCGCTAGATTTGCTCTTCGTGCGACCGTCTCTCCCTGCCGAACGTAAAGGGGTCCTTCCCTGGGTCCCATAGGTGATCGCGGATTCGTCCCCGACAAGCGGAATGCCCTTATTGTGCTCTCCTCCATGCAGAAGACACACACGACTCTAGTCCAACCCCTTGTGATGGCCGGCCACCAATCATGTAGTTTCAGAGGTAATCTTGAGTAAACTGCTTCGGGAACCACTGCAAAGGAAAAAGATTCACACATTGTCGTCTAACACAACTCATTATGGGCAGTAAAAAGGCTACATAGTTCTAGAGATCATCAGAACATTAAGGTAACACACTTCCTTGTTGCTATGTAGCCTAGGATTGCATATTTAGTCATTCAGTACAATGCATGTTGCTATGTAGCCACAGATATATTAGATATGGCCCTAGTTAACCTACCGATAAATGGGTTACAGATATATTTTGGGAAATGTCCGATTCGCCGATTAATCCCTTATCAGCCCCCGACCTACATGGTACCAACTACCGATATCCTAAATAGTGAGTATATATAAGCAATGGGATGAAACTAACCTCGATGGAAAACATCAGTTGTTCCCAATATTGTGCTGTGTGAGTACATCTAAAGGCATGTTAAGCACAACAGGCTAAACATCAACCAAATATATCCATGGTAGACAACATAATCTCCAAATGATAGCTTCAGTGTGCAGGTTTAAGCACGCTAGTTAAGAAAAACAAGAAGTGGAAAGGTGTGTTAACTGCAACAGGCACAACATTTAAAAACAAGCAAATATAGTCATTCAAACTGGTATTGTGCAGGTCTAAAGTACACTAGTTATTGTTAAAAAACGGAAAGGCATGTTAACTACAACATCCTTAACAACAACCAAATATCGTCATTCATAGTGGTATTGTTGAAACTATTATTGATGAAACTGAACTGCACAGTAAATAGTTGCACATATAGAGCATCACATTGTGAATAACTGAAATAAACAAGGCATAAGGCCATCTCTAGACGATACCCTAAAAATTAACGGAGTAAAACCCTTAGTGGAGTATATATACTCTAGGAATTTTTGACCGTTTCTAGTCGATCCCCTAAACTTAACGGAGTAATCTTCAATTTGATCAAGTTCAAAGCAGGTTCAACCGAAAGTAGCATGCATTCAAACATAAACATAGATAGTTTTTCATAACCGAACATAAAACATAAATTTAATCTAAACTAAACTACTTTCGGTCAAAGTGGAGGTCGAGCCAATCCTTCCTCGTGAGGTACGGTGTGCTACGAGCCGGGTCTGGGCCGGTGCCATCATCGGGGTCGTTGGTGAAGACACTCCTCCACTCGTAGACATCAATCTCCTTGTCCTCGCCGGCCATCTCGCCGCCCTCCACACAACCGTCCTCGCCGCCTTCAACCTCGTCATCGGAGAAGAGCACGATAATATCGCCGCCCTCCACGCCGGCAAAGATCATCCACTCCGCCTCCACGAGCTCCGGGTGCCGCCGGCGGAGCTCTGATACGTCCATTTTGCATCATGTTTTCCTACTGTTATTTATAGTGTTTTCATTCAATATAGCACTTTGTGGAGTAATTCTAATGTCTTTTCTCTCATAATATGCAAGGTTTATACAACGAGGGAGATTGCTAGCAGCTGGAATTCTGGACCTGAAAAATTTACGCCAGAGATACCTATTCTGCACATCTCCAAATGAGCTGAAATTATATGGAGATTTATTTTGGAATATATAAAAATTACGGGAGAAAAGAAATACCAGAGGGGGCCACCAAAGTGCCCACTAGGCACCAGGGTGTGCCTACCCCCCTGGCGCGCCCTGGTAGGTAGTGGGGCCCCTGGCCAGCGTCTGGTACCCATCTTCTGGTATATAAGCCTATTTGACCTAGAAAAAATAAGGAGAGGACTTTCAAGACAGAGCGCCACCGCCTCGAGGCGGAACCTGGGTAGGAGCACTTTTGCTCTCCGGTGGAGCGATTCCGCCAGAGATACTTCCCTCCGGGAGGGGGAAATCGAAGCTATCGTCATCACCAACAACCCTCTCACCTTGGGAGGACCAATCTTCATCAACATCTTCACCAGCACCATCCGGTCTCAAAACCCTAGTTCTTCTCTTGTGTTCAATCTTTGTATCAAAACCTCAGATTGGTACCTGTGGGTGACTAGTAGTGTTGATTACATCTTGTAGTTGATGCTAGTTGGTTTATTTGGTGGAAGATTATATGTTCAGATCCATTATGATATTTATTATCCCTCTGATCTTGAGCATGAATATGATTTGTTAGTAGTTGCTTTTGTTCTTGTGGACATGGGAGAAATCTTGTCACAAGTAATCATGTGAATTTGGTATTCGTTCGATATATATCATGTGTATGTTGTGATTCCCTTAGTGGTGTTATGTGAATATCGACTACATGACACGTCACCATCTTTGGGCCTAAGGGAATGCATTGTGGAGTAGTTATTAGATGATGGGTTGCTAGAGTGACAGAAGCTTAAACCCTAGTTTATGCGCTATTCCGTAAGGGGCTGATTTGGATCCATATGTTTAATGCTAAGGTTAGATTTTATCTTAATTCTTCTTTCATAGTTGCGAATGCTTGCGAGAGGTGTTAATCATAAGTGGGAGGCTTGTTCATGTAAGAACAGCACCCAAGCACCGGTCCACCCACATATCAAATTATCAAAGTAGCGAACGCGAATCAAACAAACATGATAAAAGTGACTAGATGAAATTCCCGTGTGTCCTCAAGAACGTTTTACTTATTATCAGAGACCATTCTGACCTATCCTTTACTACAAAAAGGATTGGGCTACCTTGCTACACTTTTGTTACCATTACTATTACTTGCTCATTACAAATTATCTTGCTATCAAACTACCTGTTACCGACAATTTCAGTGCATGCAGAAAATACATTGCTGAAAACCGCTTGTCATTTCCTTCTGCTCCTCATTCGGTTCGACACTCTTACTTATCGAAAGGACTATGATTGATCCCCTATACTTGTGGGTCATCAAGCTGTTCCATGTAGGCCTCGTCGGCGGCCTCGGCCTCGAGGCGCTCCCTTGCCTCGCGGTCCTCCCACGCCATAGCCGAGCTCACCACCCTGGCTCCGGCGGGACGAGGTCGATCGGATGTGTGCCGAAGGGGAAATTGAGCCTAGCCACCGCGCCGTGGTAGCGGACCTGCCAGCGGTCGTACTCCATGGCCGTGTGGTAGCTACCGAGCCACCGACGGGTGTGGATCTCCCACGTCCCCCACCACCGCTGCCAGACCCCAAGGTAGGACCTCGTCGGCGGCCGGGCCCGAGGGAGGACGGGGAAGTCCTCGAACCGGCGTAGGGTCGTAGCGGTGGGCGGACCGGGCAACCGACAACGGTGTCTCGATAAAGAGCCTGCGGAGGATGACGGGGACACCTCGGCGGCCACTTCGCCGACATCGGGTGAAGAGGCTGCGATAAACCTCTTTTGGGCCATTCGCTCCTCAAGCTCACCAGCAGACAGGCAGAAGCTGATGATGGAGGCGGCACGGCGGTGGTGGCAGCGAGCAACCAATGGTTTCGAGCGAGGGAGGGGTGGTGTGTGTCTGTGTGAGCGGAGGTTTTGGGGTGTGTGCGTGTGTGTGGAAGGGGCCCAAGGTGGTGTTTGAGGAAATACCGTGACTACTAAAAATTTTACTAGGCGGGAGTAAAATGCTGGGGCTACTGAAAATTTGGATCAATGGATTGAAGCTGGGCGGGAGTAACAGACATCGCACACAGTCAAAACATACTTATCGTGTGCTATCAAATAGAAAAACCCTCTAGGTGAGCTTATATTTTTGTGATTGCGAGGGATGCAGGTGGGAGTAAAATGCCGGGGTTACTGAAAATTTGGATCAAGGGATTGAAGCAGAGCGGGAGTAACAGACATCGCACACGGTCCACACATACTAATCGTGTGCTATCAAACAGAAAAACCTTCCAAGTGGTAGATATTTTCGAGATTGCGAGGTAGTAGATATTTTCAAGACCGAGAGGGAAGACTCGTGGAGCCCAATCTACTGTGCTGATGTGAATGACAGGGGCACTGGCGTGGCACACATGTAGTCTGAGGGAACCATGTCTACTGCGTCCTCAATCGTAGATGGTTGCTGCATCCAACTCGTCTACTATTTATAATTTGGCAAAAAAATAACGCGGGAAAGGGTCAAAACATGAACACACATGCATGTGGTCTAAATATATGTATGAAAAGGGTGGTTTGATGTTCAAATACCCAATGCACAACTTTGATGTGGCACATGTCGCACAAAACGCACATTATTGCTTGTCCGCCACGCCCTACAAACCCCACTTCGTGTCGGCGGTAAGGGAATCCTAGCTATGAAGGCATGCCCCTAAATAGCTAGGTCTGAAATCTCACCCTACCGTAACACAAAAGCTATAGGAGTCCATCATGCATGGTCAAACCCCCCTTTTGCTTTCGGACAAAGGTTGACCATGTGCGGGCTCACAAATGTGTGCTTGTGGCGCGAGATGGGAGAGACCACATACGAACCACCTGTGGGTGGCCCTACTATATGTATGAAAACGGTGTGGTGCGATATTTAAATACCCAATTCACAATTTTGATGTGGCACATGTGCCTCGCAAATTAACCAGACTTTCCTGACCCCATGGAGGTTGTAGGAAGTGCGAAGTAGTCCCCCCCCACACACACACATTGAGTCATTGGAAGAGGGCATCTCACCAAGACATACTGTGACATGGACCAAGAAGAATCCAACTTGGTCATATGACCTCTCTCGTTGTTGGTCAAAGTGATGGACGTCCACATGGCCCCGCAAAATGGGCTAGCTTGTCACCGATAACCACGCGAGGGAGTGCCTGAAGACAAAACAACTGTGTGCATGTGGCCCAAACATATGTATCTGGAAGTGGTGTGTGTTATTTGAATACCCAATGCGCAACTTTGATGTGGCACCGTGCTTTGGAACCGTAAAATCCCCACACTGAGCGAGGGTTCACGACACGTAGCATGCGCTCAAACTTAATTAGGTCTGGAATATCACCATGATCGACCTACTATACGGTAACATGAACGAAAAAGAAGAATCCACCCTAGTAACCTTTCTCGTTGTCGGCCGAATTGATGGACGTCCACGCGGGCCCATGAATATATAGCTTCCCACCAATAACCAGTGAGTGAGAGTGTCTGTCGGCGTACGACACCTATGGGATCCAAGGGACCCCTTTATGGTTCGGCAAGGGGAGAGGTACGCACAAAGAGCAGAACTGAGGATCAACGCGAGGGGATTTTTACCCAGGTTCGGGCCGCTGATCAGCGTAAAACCCTACTCCTGCTTTTGTTTATTATCAGTGATTCGTCCCAGTTCTTGGAGCGCTTGCGATGAACAGTAAGTTCAAGCAACAGCTGCGCATGCAGAATGAGTTGGTCGGTACAGATTAGTGCATCCTTCTTGTCGGATTGAACGGTGATGACACCAATCGGTCCAGGCATCTTCAACACATTGTACGCATAGTGTGATGCCGCCATAAACTTGGCAAGCGCTGGGCGGCCAAGGATCCCATTATATGTCATGGGGATCTTGGCGACATCGAACACTACTTTCTCTGCTCTGAAATTGAGCTCGCTACCAAATGTCACCGGTAGCGTGATCTTCCCCTTTGGCTGGGTCCTTCCTGGGTTGATCCCTTGAAACGTGCCCGTTTCCTCGAGATCTTCATCAGGAATTTGTAGCTTCTTGAGCACATCCGGTGAGATTAAGTTCAGCCCGGCCCCACCGTCAACTAGCATTTTCGTCACCTTGAGGTTGTGGATTGTTGGTGAGACCGACAAAGGCAAGCACCCGACCGCAGTTGTGCGGTCAAGGTGATCCTCGGCGTAAAAAATGATAGGCGTGTGGGACCATTTCAAAGGTTTCCGTGCTTCAGGCGACGGCTCTGTTGCATTGACCTCACGCACCCACTGTTTAAGTTGGCGGTGAGAAGAATGCAACGAGGTGCCCCCGTCGATACACATGGCCTCTGTGGCTTTCTGGAACTCGTGCTCGCTAGATTCATCGTCTTCATCATCATCATCGCCTCCCTCGTCCTTGTCGCAGCCTCGGGCGGGCCTCTCCTTCTGTTGCTTAGCCTTGCCGCGGCGGCCTCCTCGGCCACCATGCTTCTTGCCGGATCCCTCAGCACCATCCTGGGCCTTCTCCTTATCTCGTCTTTCATACTCAGCTCTCTGCTTCTCGACAAGTTGCTCAACTTGCCGACAGTTTTGGAGATCGTGGCCCTTGGTGCGATGGATCTTGCAATACTGGTTGCCGGAGCCTTCCGGCTTGTCAGCAGCCGCCAAGGCCTGACAGGAAGCGCACCCGGCAACTTCCTTGCTGGTGCCGTCAACCTTGGCCTTCTTGGCAGTGCCGGGGTTGCCGAATCCATCGACAGCAAGCACGGCCTTGCCCTTGCGCTTCTTGTTCCGCCGTCGGCCTTTCTTCGACGTGGTGGCAACATCTTCATCTTCTGATTCGCCCCCTGCGCCAACATTCTCGCCGGGGAGTTTCCTCCCTTCTTCAGCTCGAGCGCATTTATCTGCCAAAGCATAAAGCTTGGCAATAGTCCTAACCTTGTTCATCGCCAGCTCTTCGCGCATCTTGCGGTTACTCATTTTCTGATGAAACATGCTAACAACAGCGGCAGGATGAACATTTGGAATATTGTATTGCACTCGGGTAAACCTCTGGATAAACTTGCGCAGGAGCTTGCCCTCCTTTTGAGGGAGAAGATGCAAATCACTTTCTTGGCCAGGTGCTTGGTGGCCTCCAACAAAGGCGCCAACAAACTGATGGCATAGATCTGACCAGGAAGAAATGGAATTCTCCGGCAGATGCATCAACCACGACCTGACGTTGGGTTTGAGCACCAACGGGAAGTAATTGGCAAGTATCTTGTCGTCTTGGCCTCCTGCAGCCTGCACCGCAATGGTGTAGATGCTCAAGAACTTCGAGGGATGAGTCTTGCCGTGATATTTCTCCGGAACCTCTGGTTTGAATGTTTGGGAGTTGGGCCACTGGACTCGCCGCAGCTCACAGGTAAACGCCGGGCAACCTACCTCATAAGGCAAGTCGCCTGCGTCCCCTGGCGCAGGCTTGTCGACAGCAGGTCCTGCACGTTTATCAGACTGATGACGCGCCTCCCATCGACGCTCGATGGTAGTTCGAGCATCTTCTTTACTTCGTTCCCGAAGAACTTGACGCTGATCGCGGCGCATCCGCGGATCGGACGATGCCGTGGAATCGTCATCACAGCCTTCGGTCCGTCGGGGTGATGGCCGCCGTTGTTCTCGTGGAGGGGAGTGCACCGTAGTAGCACCGCCTCCGGTCTTCTCACCACCGGCTCGCGCCGGAACGATAGACCGCTGCCGCGACAGCCCCGCTTGCTGCAGTCTATCCTTGTTGGTGAAGCCGACAAGGCTCTGGATAGTAGATCGCCACTCCTCCATCTTCTCCGGAGCAGGAGGAAAATCGAGGAGCAGCTGCGCACGTGCCAAAGCTTCTGCTGGCGTAGGCGGCGGCGACAGGTGCGAGGTGCATGAGGTGCTCTGACTCCTAGCAGCGTTAGAAGGAGCATCGTCACGACCACACGACCGCGCGCCACCTCCACCGGCAGTTTGGTGTGCACGCTGGGCCTGCGCACCTTGGGATCGGTGCACAGAAGTCTCTGCATGGGGACGTTTAGGACCACCGCCGTCACGGCGCTGCTCGCTGTGTGCGGCCTGGGAAGGCCGCGACGCCCGCGCTGGCGCGGGAGCCCTGGACGACGTCCCCCGATCTCTGGAGTTCGTTGCGCCACCTGTAGGCAACACGACTCCATCTCTAGATCTAGCAGCGTGCGGGTTGTCGTCACCGCTGCGAACGACGCCGCTCGCCTGGCTTGGATCACCAGAACACCGTGGAGGCTCTAAACCTCCACCTCGTACATCCACGCCGTCACCCGTTCGAGTAGGCACGGGCAAGACGGATGTAGACGGAACAGCCGCTGCTGCACCCTTCTTCTTGGGCGGCATGGTAACAAAGATGGTGAAGAAACTGACGCGCTGATCACCAGATCAGGTTCGTGCAACCTCGATCCCCCTACCTGGCGCGCCAAAGATGTCGGCGTACGACACCTATGGGATCCGAGGGACCCCTTTACGGTTCGGCAAGGGGAGAGGTACGCACAAAGAGCAGAACTGAGGATCAACGCGAGGGGATTTTTACCCAGGTTCGGGCCGCTGATCAGCGTAAAACCCTACTCCTGCTTTTGTTTATTATTAGTGATTCGTCCCAGTTCTTGGAGCGCTTGCGATGAACAGTAAGTTCAAGCAGCAGCTGCGCACGCAGAATGGGCTGAGAGTCGTCCCCTCCCCCCCCCCCGTAGCAGTTGCCTTGGGCCTCCTTTTATATGATCCAAGGGGTCACCACAGTGGCGAACTGCTTATTCGCGAGGTGTAAAGTAGCTACATGGTTATCATACCTAACCACTGACGGTTTTGGACAAATGCATTTAATGCACCGTGAGGTGTCCATTTAGGTGTCTCTACTTTCTTGGGGATGGAAAAAGGAGCCATCCCATCAGCACCGCTTAAACTCGGCCCCACTAGTGCCCTGCCACGCATCCAGAAGTGGGGCCAGGATGCCAGGCCGGTCACTGTACTGGAGCGGTGGCACAGTGGCGGAACCTTGTCGGGTGCGAGTCTTGCCGGGCTTGGCGGGCTACCCCGGCAAGATCTTGCCGGGAGCCGAGCCCTTGGTCTTCAGTCCTCTTTATCTTCTGGTCTTTGGCGTGGTTGTCTCTTGATAACCTTGGATCGATCTTCAACTATTCCCCTGACAAGCCTTGCCGCAGGTATGGCTACAACTGCCCGTGCACAAGTATGGGGTACTAAAGGCCCAATATTTAGTACACCGACAGGAGCCTCCGGGCCTAGGCCACACACGGGTGCGAGGCGTTGTTGGGCTAGGCCCAAACAGTGCATGGGCATGCGTGGCAGGGATTAACTGCCTGTAATCATTCCGCCTACTGCGCTCCCCACGACGCGCGTTGAATATGCGATGTGGGAAGCGTGTGCTGAACGGCCACGGCCGCAGCGTGCTTGTATAGGCATGTTCACATTGGGCAGTAAAAAAGGCAGCCTCGCTCCTTCCCCATAAAAAGGAATCTGCAAAGGTGCTGCTCTTTCACCCCCTCTTCTTTCCAATCTGAAATCTGCCACTGTCCTCTCTCCTCCGAGTCCAGAGCAAAACTTCTCCTCATCCGCTCATCACCCCCACATCCGCTCCATCCTCGGCATCCGCCTTTGCAACCACCATGCCGCCCAAGGCTAGCAAGAGCAAGGGCAAGGAGACGAAGGCCGATGTCCCAGAGAGCGAGTTGGTGAAGATGCGGAAGAAGTACGTCGTCTTTGCTCCGACGCTCGATGCGGAAGCTTTGAGGAACTGGTACCAGTGCATGTGGGCGAGGGAGACGAAAGATCACCCCGTGACTCGCGTGGCCCCAGGTTCTTCCTTCAAAAGCGGCCCTGACAGATATCCCTTCTTCGCCGCTTACTTTTACTGCGGGCTCTGCCCTCCATTCTCTGATTTCTTCAATGATATCATGTATACATACGGCTTTCATCTCTTAGACTTCACGCCGAATGCTGTAACTTGTATGGCTATCTTCGCCCATCTTTGCGAAAACTTTGTCGGAGTAGTTCCCAACACCGCCCTCTTCTGCCATTATTTCATTCCTCGCGTCCAAAAAGGGGAAGCCCTTGCCGGTTCTATCGCCTGGATCCCAAGGGCATGGAACAAGGAGATTTATCCGGACGGGGTTTACCACGAAAAGTGGGAAGAATGGCAGTCTAAGTGGTGCTGGATCAAGGAAGTAGACCCCCATCCCTTCTGTTTGCCCCGACGACAAAAGGCGGTTCGTGGCGAGGACTGGAGCGATCTTGATGCTCAAGATGACAAGCTCACAATCGCCACGACCAGGATTCTCCGCTTGAAAGCCGCCGGGCTCACGATCGAGATGATAGGCTCTGATTTTCTTCGCCGGTGCATCGCCCCACTGCAGAACAAGGGGAGACTGGCCTGGGAGTTTCAGAACGCGGCAGATATCATGAGGCTGCGCCCCGGACTGAACAACAACCTGACAATCATGCAGCTTGGCGCTCTTCGCCACCGGCTATTCCAGCATGAATACAGGCATAAATTGCCGGCAAGAATTGTTCCCTTGTGCAACAACTCCGCCCTAGGGGCGATCATCACCGCCATGCCAGTGTTCAACGCCCACGGCCTTGACGCGACCTGGGTCGAGCCATCTGCGGAGGAGGCACAAGAGTTCTTCGATAACTTGTCGGAGAGGCCCGTCCGGGAGGAGACAAACCTCATCCGCGCCACCACTGACGAAGAAGTGGTGTACATTGCCACTAGAGTGGAAGAGGCGAATCTCGCCGCGGAGGCTGGCAACGTCGGCTTCACAGAATGGGAAATCAGCGATGCAGAGGTCGTGTTGGAGGAAAAACCTGCCGGGGAGGATGAGGTTGCCGGGGAACAGAGTGACGCAGCCGCTGAGAGCTCATCAAGCGAGGAGGCAGCTGAAGAGCAGCCGTAGGAGGAGCCCCCAGCTCCAAAGAAGGCAAGGCGTGTCCTTCGAAAAGCTGCCTCTGGCGTCCAGGCAAGTCGAGCTTCGAGCAGCGAGGCCCCCGGCAAGGGGCGGCCGGCAAGGCTGCACCCCGGCAAGGGGTTCGACAGCAACCCGTGCGGCGCACGAGACATGCTCCTGCAGCAACCACTGGGGTGGCAGGGGCGTCTCACGCAGCAGCACCGGAAGCTGAGGCGGCGGAGCTACACCAACCCCCTGCACCTGCCGCAGCCAAGCGACCCAGGACCCCTCCTTCGCCCCATATAAGGACACTGTAACAGAGGTCGACTTCGACATCTCCGGCTTCAGCCCGGAATAGGAAGAGGAAGAGTAAGTATCCTGTCGCAGTCTTTATTTCTCGAAATTCTGAATTCAGTTGATCTTATCGCCTTGCTTTGTCTTGTTTCTGCAGGGAGGCAGAAACTTTGGCGGAAAGGATGGCGAAGAGGGCGAAGACCTCCACGGGCGACGAGCCACCGACAAGCTCTACGAGCGTGCCAGAGACTATCTCCATCAGCCCGGAGCTCAGTCCTCGACGCAGCCCCCAGCGTAAGTTCATTACTTATTTCCCGCTGGCGGGTGCTAAGGTTTCTACCTTTTGCCGCTTACATCTTTTGGGCTTGCAGGAGAAGAATGGCAACAAGGAGAATCGTTGGAAGACGCCCCCGTCGTGCCGCCCCCGTCAACCGCACAACCCGCAAGCGCATCTCCGGCAAGAACCCCCACCGACGAGCCCACCTTGGAGGAGGAAGAGCTGGTGAGCCAAGGCACCGGCAACCTTTCCCCGGCAAGCAATGTTGCCGGGAGCGGTGAAGCTACTCCTCATCAGCTTGACACAGGTGACTGCTTGCCCCAGAGCATTTGTAGTTCTTTCTTTATCTTTCTGGACTTTGATCTTGATATGATTTGGCCTCCCTCCTTCGTCCTTCAGAATTCCCTGTGATGGAGTCCATGGACGTCGATGTCGTCATCGAGGAGACCGCCAGGGATGCTGCCGCCGAAGCTGACAGGATTGCCGCTAGCGAGGCCACCGAAGATGCCACCATCAAGGTCGGCGAGGCCGCTGCCGAAGAGGCCGCCAAGAAACCTGCCGAGAGGGCCGACGAGGAGGTCGATGACCGTACTGACGGCATTCCTGCCGCAGGAGCGCCAGGTGCTACGCCGGCCACAGAGCCTCTAGCCACTGGTGAGACGCTTGCCGAAGATCAACCATCGACATCTGAAGCCCCCTCATCGAGCAAGTATCTCAAGGTCGGCGACAACTTGTTCGTCAACCTACCGGGGACGGCAAGCATTGGGGTGCCTATCGAGGGAGAAACTTTTGATGAAGAAGTCATCACCGCTGCCGGGCTCAAGATTGTCGATGAACCAAGCGCCAGTAGCAGCAAATCCGAAGAAGATCGACTCCTCCAGGCCATGGGAGATAACTTCCGCAAGCTCTAGGCGCTCCACCGCGCTCGAAAGGAGAAGGTAAACGCCAGAGCTGCGGTTGTCGAAGCAGCCGAGGCGGATTTCCAGAAACGTGTCGAGCAAATGCAGATCTGGTACGCCGAGGCCTTCCAAGAATTGACTGCCGGCTGGGAGCAAGTGAGCCAAAGCTGGACAGAGCTCCTATTGAAGCAATCTGATATGGAGAGGGCGCAAGAGGAAGCCGCGCAAAAGGTTGCCGCTAAAGAAGCTCTCTTGACGCAGCGCCGTATTGGGCTTGACGCTCATGAAGAAGACCTTGCCGCACGTGAGCAGGCACTTGCCGCCAAACTCCGCGGCAAAGATGAAGAGATTGAGAAACTTGTCGCTCAACGGACCCAGGAGCTGGAGCAGACGCACAAAGAGGCGCTCGAAGCTACAACTGCGGATCACGCAAGCAAGCTCAAGGAAGCCATCGATGCCGCCAAGGCCGCAGAGGCCGCCAAGAACGAGCTGAGCGACAAGGTGAAGAAACTGGAAGTGGACCTTGAGGAGCACAGCAATGAGCTCTCAGCGCTCAAAGCCGACAGGGAGAAAACTCTCCATAGCATGGCGGAGATGCAAGTTGCTATGTCCGACAAGACCAAGCAGCTCTCTTCAGCCGACGACGCCATTGCCGATCTGAGGTTGAAGCTGACCACATTGGAGAAGTCTCTCAAGGACGGCAGGGTCCGCGAGAAGGCCTTGAGCAAAGATCTCCAGGAAGAGAGGAACCTGCTCAAGAGCGCCGCCACCGCCCAAGTTGACTATGAGAAGGGCGTGCAAATCTGGACCGAACGCCTTGTTGACACTGCGGAGAAGCTCACAGCACAGCTGTCAACCATGGGCCGGGAGGGCCTACAAAACTTCACGTATTCTTCTGAAGAAAGAATATCCCCGAGCGCCAGGTTGACCATGTTCTTCGAAAGCATCATTGATGCTCTGAAGCTGCTCCAGTCCAACCGAGCGACCCAGCTGGCCAACGAATCCCACAAACTTTGCCGGGCCGTCCTCCACAAGGTGCTTATCAAGGTGGCGCATGAGAACCCCGGCATTGATCTCACCAATGTGCTTGACCGCTTGCCGAAGGATGCAGATCTCCAGGCCCTTGAAAAGCTTGTCGCGCCCATCCTTGACAAGGTGGATTCTATCAAGAGGGTCAAAGGCCAGCGCAGGGACTAGCTGTCTCGCCCTTTCTTGCCACCACCATTCCATTTCAAAGACAATTTAGCCTTAGATTAGAAACGCGGCAATTATTGATGTAATATAACTTGCTATAATTGAATATATGCATGCCATGCCCCTTGTTCGATTTCTTTCCATATGGTTACGCCCCACGCTTATTGGAAACTTGTCGGCGCGCAACCTGCCGCGAGCGCTGGGTGCGGGACTTCAGCAGCCTGCTGGAGGTGCAGCAGCCGGCAAGACACCTTGGCACTCTTTGTGCAGCCACTTATACTGTCGAGCGGATTCGAAACAGAACAAGGGAGCAGCCAATTATGACAAGGGTTCCTTCGCGTGCAGGTTTTCCATACAAGGGCCAAAATCGTCCAAAGGAAATAGCCTAGTAGCAAAAATTGAAAAGCTTGCTCAAAGTTTCGAACTTAGCTTGCTGTCGCTGTATTCCTTTCAGCAAGAAACCAATTTTGAACATCGCCCACTGGTATTCATACCTTCCTCCCCCCCCGGCAAACTTGCACGCGAGGGAACCTTCTATCCTTTGAGAAAAAGAAAGAAGAGAAATTAAAGGTATGGAACCTTGGCGGTTCGTTAGTCTTACCGGGAGCAAGTGTCATACAATATCTCAGATAAACATGCATATATATAAACATGGAAATCGACAAGAAATGCACAACACTTAAACTTATTCAACTACACACAGGGTCTGCGCCTGGCTTTGTACAAAGGATTATATGCCTTGCCAGCAAGACTTGTACAAAAGGAGGTTGCCGGGGGCCCCCGGCAACTGCGCCTTATGGGTAAAATTTGCGAAGATGTTCGATATTCCAGGAGTTGCTCACTGGAACGCCATCCTCGGTCTCCAGGCGGACAGCGCCGGGCCTGGTGACTCGTACTACCCGATAAGGGCCTTCCCACTTGGCGTCAACTTGTTTGAATTCTTGGCGGACTGAATCCGCCGAAGAACAAGGTCGCCTTCCTCAAGACTTCGGGCATGAACTTTGCGGCTATGGTAGCGGCGCAAAGCTTGCTGGTAGCATGCAGCTCGCACATCAGCCTGAAGACGATCCTCCTCAAGGAGCACAGCGTCATCTTGCCGCAGTTGCTCTTGCTCAAGCTCATCATAAGCGAGCACTCGAGGTGACCCGTATATGAGTTCCGTGGGGAGAACTGCTTCCGCTCCGTAAACCAGAGCGAAGGGTGTCTGGCCAGTGGCTCGATTTGGTGTCGTTCTGATTGAGCAAAGAACCACCGGCAACTCATCAATCCAGCGTCTTCCGCACTTTCTCAGCTTGTCAAAAGTTCTGGTCCTGAGACCGCGCAGCACTTCAGCATTAGCCCTTTCCGCTTGGCCGTTGCTTCTCGGGTGAGCAACAGAGGCAAAACAAACTTTGCTGCCAAGGTCTTGGACGTATTGCATGAAGGTGCAACTTGTGAACTGTGTGCCGTTATCGGTGATGATCCTGTTGGGCACACCGAAATGGCAAACTATCCCTTTAAAGAACTTGACGGCTGATTGTGCTGTCACCTTCCTCACTGCTTCCACCTCCGGCCACTTTGTGAACTTGTTGATCGCAACGTACAAGTACTCAAAGCCCCCGATAGCACGGGGAAAAGGGCCCAGTATATCGAGCCCCCAGACCGAAAATGGCCAGGAGAGAGGGATTGTCTGAAGAGCTTGAGCTGGCTGATGTGATTTCTTTGAATGAAACTGGCATGCTTCACACTTGGTTACTAGTGCAGTTGCATCCTGGAGAGCGGTGGGCCAAAAGAAACCTTGTTGGAATGCCTTTCCGACAAGCGTTCTTGACCCTATGTGGGAGCCACATATGCCTCCATGTATCTCTGCCAACAGCTCCAATTTCTCGAGGAATACACTTCAATTTCACACCGTTCAGCCTTTTTCTGTACAGAACGCCATCGACGAACTGATACATGCTGGACTGACGGGCTACTTTTTCCGCTTCTTCCTGCTCCTCAGGGAGTTCTCCTGTCTGAAGGAAATGGACAATGGGCTGTGCCCAAGCTGGAGCCTGGGGCTCGACAACTAGGACTAAAGGCATTTCTTCTGCCGGGGGAACGTTTGTCTCGACGGCAAGGGCCTGAGCCCCTGCTAGAGCCTGTTGTTCCCCGGCAGGCTTGCCGCTGACCCCGGCAACCTTCTTGCCGGCGGCTCCCGGGAGCTCTGCCGAAAAGTAGTGGCCAGAATTCGACTTCCTTCTCTTTGCTTGTCCTATTGATGGCGCTACAGATGGGTGAGTCAAATGGAGCACAAAAGTTCCTGGTTCCACAGGCAACTTAAGGGCGGCGCGTTTTGACTGGTCATCGACAATACTATTCTCAGCACGAGGAATGTGCTTTGTATGCAGACCGTCAAAGCGCTCTTCCATTTTTCTCACTTCATCCACATAAGCTTGCATCAAAGGACTCTGATAATCTTTATTAACTTGCCTGACAACAAGCTGCGAATCGCCTCTGATGATGAGTTTCTTGATACCAAGGTCTGCCGCGATCCTGAGACCGGCAAGCAGGCCTTCGTACTCCGCAGTGTTGTTTGTCGAGCTCTCCCGGGGAAAATGCATCTAAATTACATACTTAAGGTGCTCTCCGGTGGGTGCGACGAGCAGCACACCAGCCCCGGCGCCTTGCAGCGTAAAAGCACCATCAAAGTACATAATCCATTCTTGATCTGTTTCCTTGCCGGGAAGAGTCGTCTCTTGAATCTCCTCGTCTGGCGTTGGGGTCCATTCTGCAATGAACTCTGCCAAGGCTCTGCTTTGAATTGTTGAGGTACTTTCAAACTGGAGGCCAAAGCTCGACAACTCCAACGCCCACTCTACAATCCTGCCAGTTGCCTCCGGATTTTGTAAAATCTGTTGCAACAGGAAGCGAGTGACGACGGTAATCTCATGCGCTTGGAAATAATGGCACAGCTTCCTTGAGGCCATGAGAAGGCCGAAGAGCAATTTCTGCACACCAGAGTATCTTGACCTAGCTCCCTGTAAAAGGGAGCTGACAAAATAAACTGGGCGTTGCACCACCTTCTTCTTCTGTATTGATTCTTCTGACTGCGCATATCTTGTCTTGTCGGCACCAGACCTTGCCGGGAAAGATTCCGGCGCATCAATTGACAGTCCTGCCGCTGCCGCTGCCTCCTCGCCAACTTCTCTCTACGCCACCAACGCAGCACTAACCACTTGATTCGTTGCCGCTAGATATAGCAGCAACGGCTCTTGTGGCTTAGGTGCGACTAGTGTCGGCAGAGAGGAGAGCTACCTCTTCAAATCTTGCAGTGGTACCTCTGCTTCCGGAGTCCATTTCATTGGACCTGCCTTCTTCAAAATTTTGAAAAAGGGCAGGGCGCGCTCAGCAAATTTGGAGATAAACCTGCTCAAGGCAGCAATGCAGCCGGCAAGACGATGTACATCCTTGACGCGTTTTGGCGCTTGAATCTGCTCAATGGCTTTGATCTTGTCAGGGTTAGCTTCGATCCCACGCTGAGATACAAAGAAACCGAGAAGCTTGCCGGAAGGAACGCCAAACACACATTTCTCGGGTAAACGCCGGGCAACCTACCTCATAAGGCAAGTCGCCTGCGTCCCCTGGCGCAGGCTTGTCGACAGCAGGTCCTGCACGTTTATCAGACTGATGACGCGCCTCCCATCGACGCTCGATGGTAGTTCGAGCATCTTCTTTACTTCGTTCCCGAAGAACTTGACGCTGATCGCGGCGCATCCGCGGATCGGACGATGCCGTGGAATCGTCATCACAGCCTTCGGTCCGTCGGGGTGATGGCCGCCGTTGTTCTCATGGAGGGGAGTGCACCGTAGTAGCACCGCCTCCGGTCTTCTCACCACCGGCTCGCGCCGGAACGATAGACCGCTGCTGCGACAGCCCCGCTTGCTGCAGTCTATCCTTGTTGGTGAAGCCGACAAGGCTCTGGATAGTAGATCGCCACTCCTCCATCTTCTCCGGAGCAGGAGGAAAATCGAGGAGCAGCTGCGCACGTGCCAAAGCTTCTGCTGGCGTAGGCGGCGGCGATAGGTGCGAGGTGCGTGAGGTGCCCTGACTCCTAACAGCGTTAGAAGGAGCATCGACACGACCACGCGACCGCGTGCCACCTCCACCGGCAGTTTGGTGTGCACGCTGGGCCTGCGCACCTTGGGATCGGTGCGCAGAAGTCTCTGCATGGGGACGTTCAGGACCACCGCCGTCACGGCGCTGCTCGCTATGTGCGGCCTGGGAAGGCCGCGACGCCCGCGCTGGCGCGGGAGCCATGGACGACGTCCCCCGATCTCTAGAGTTCGTTGCGCCGCCTGTAGGCAACACGACTCCATCTCTAGATCTAGCAGCGTGCGGGTTGTCGTCGCCGCTGCGAACGATGCCGCTCGCCTGGCTTGGATCACCAGAACACCGTGGAGGCTCTAAACCTCCACCTCCTACATCCACGCCGTCACCCGTTCGAGTAGGCACGGGCAAGACGGATGTAGACGGAACAGCCGCTGCTGCACCCTTCTTCTTGGGCGGCATGGTAACAAAGATGGTGAAGAAACTGACGCGCTGATCACCAGATCAGGTTCGTGCAACCTCGATCCCCCTACCTGGCGCGCCAAAGATGTCGGCGTACGACACCTATGGGATCCGAGGGACCCCTTTACAGTTCGGCAAGGGGAGAGGTACGCACAAAGAGCAGAACTGAGGATCAACGCGAGGGGATTTTTACCCAGGTTCAGGCCGCTGATCAGCGTAAAACCCTACTCCTGCTTTTGTTTATTATTAGTGATTCGTCCCAGTTCTTGGAGCGCTTGCGATGAACAGTAAGTTCAAGCAGCAGCTGCGCATGCAAAATGGGCTGAGAGTCGTCCCCTCCCCCCCTGTAGCAGTTGCCTTGGGCCTCCTTTTATATGATCCAAGGGGTCACCACAGTGGCGAACTGCTTATTCGTGAGGTGTAAAGTAGCTACATGGTTATCATACCTAACCACTGACGGTTTTGGACAATTGCATTTAATGCACCGTGAGGTGTCCGTTTAGGTGTCTCTACTTTCTTGGGGATGGAAAAAGGAGCCATCCCATCAGCACCGCTTAAACTCGCCCCCACTAGTGCCTTGCCACGCATCCAGAAGTGGGGCCAGGATGCCAGGCCGGTCACTGTACTGGAGCGGTGGCACAGTGGCGGAACCTTGTCGGGTGCGAGTCTTGCCGGGCTTGGCGGGCTACCCCGGCAAGATCTTGCCGGGAGCCGAGCCCTTGGTCTTCAGTCCTCTTTATCTTCTGGTCTTTGGCGTGGTTGTCTCTTGATAACCTTGGATCGATCTTCAACTGTTCCCCCGACAAGCCTTGCCGCAGGTATGGCTACAACTGCCCGTGCACAAGTATGGGGTACTAAAGGCCCAATATTTAGTACACCGACAGTGTCCAAAGATAACCATTGCATGCATGTATCCCAAACATATTTATGGAGGTGTGTGATGCATGCATATGTTTGAATACCCAATGCACAACATTGATGTGGTGCATGCATTGAAAATCACACAGTCCCCACATAGAGCAAGAGGTTCATGACGTGTCGTGTGCTCGCTCCCCCCCCCACTTCGATCCAGCGGGATGGATTCATGTGTACACATGCGCTATTATGTAATCTCACATCATGACCTATACTGTGAGACAAACAAAAAATTAATCCCCTCCTAAATCAAATTAACCTCTGTCGCTGTTGGTCAAAGTGATGGACCAAGCGCGCCCACAGATCAAAGCATCATCGATAACTACGTGAGTGAGTTCTAGAGGACAACCACCATTGCTTGAATGTGTGTCAAACATATGAATGGAGGTGTGTGGTTGTGATATTTTGAATACCCAATGCACAACTTTGATGTGGCATCTGTCTCGAAATCCGTAAAGTCCCCACAGGGAGCAAGGTTCATGACGCCTAGTATATGCTGGCCCCATCCCCCTTCGACACGTACTATATACTCGTACCGTAACACAACCCGAAAAGAATTAATCCTCCTTGTTTGTCAAACTAACCTCTCTCGTTGGGTCAAAGTGATGGACGACGACCTCGCAGGCCCATGGGAGCGAAGCGTACGTCGCACGCGAGTGAGCGTCCTATATAGGACAACCACCGTCTGCATGTGGCCCAAAGAGGTGTTTGTGTGATGTTTGAATATGCAATGCACAACTTTGATGTGGCACCTACCTCGGAAACCGAAAAGTCCCCATAGAGAGCGAGGTTCATGACACGTGGTATGTGCTGCCCCCCTTCGACGCGTGGTATATACTCCTACCGTAGCACAAACCAAAAAGAATCATCCTTGATGGTCAAATTAACCTCTCTCGTTGGGTCAAAGGGATGGAGGAAAACCTCGCGGGCCCACAGATGGAAGCGCCACCCGCGAGTGATTTCCTATAGGGCAACCACCTCCTGCATGGTGTTGTGTGATGTTTGAATACCAATGCACAATTTTGATGTGGCACCTGCCTCGGGAACCAGAAAGTCCCCACATGGAGCGAGGTTCATGACGCATAGTATATGTTGCTCCCCTCATTGACGTATACTACATACTCCTACTATGCATACGTAACACAAACCAAAAAAGAACCATCCTTGTTGGTCAAATTAATCTCTCTCTCGCTGTAGGTTCAACTGATCGACGACGACCTCATGGGCCCACAAAGAGCGTCACATGCGAGTGAGTGTCATAGGATAACCACCGCGCGCATGTGCCCCAAAGAGGTGTGGTGTGATGTTTGAATACCTAATGCACAACTTTTATTTGGTACATGCTTCACAAACCAGAAACGCACTACGCAGAGGTTCATGACGCATAGCCCCCCTCACTTCGAGCCGGTGGGAGAGACTCATGTGTACGCACCTGCCCGAACTTTGATATGGAATCTCACCATGATCCACACCGTAACACAGGCCAAGATGAATCCACCTTTGGTCAAATGCCTCTCATTGTCGGTGGAAACTGATAACGTTCGCGGGCTAACGAATGGGCACATCGCTGATAACCGCACGAGGGAGTGTTCGAGGACCACCAATGCATGCATGTGGCCCGAACATGTATGTATGAAAGGGCTGTGTAACGTTTTAAATAACCAATTCAAAACTTCGATGTGGCATATATGACTCACAAAATGATCAATCCCACATGGAGGCTCACGACTCGTAGTGTACTGCCGGACCCCCCCCTCCCCCCACACACACACATCCCGCACCACCACCCCCACTTTGAGGCATGTAAAACTTTTTCTATAGTGAACATGTGACCAAAGGAGTGTCGTGTTAAAATTAGAAAAAAAACCAGAGATATTCGACCGTTTTTATACATTGATTGATTTCGTAGGGATTTAATGTGCAAAAATCCAATTTGAGCTGCATGTGAACCAAAATGGATTGCAAAATCATATGTGTGTCCCTGGGTGCATGTTTCCCCGTGCAAGAAATTTCAAAACATTGAGAATCTTGATTTATAAAATTCAGTAAATCCAAAACTTAGGTGAAATTCATGAAACTTATCGTGGTGTCATATGGACACCAGTAGACTATGATATTGTATATTTTTCTCAAATTTGAGAGAAGTTTTGATATAATCTTCTTACAAACGGGAGATTGTTAATAATTGGCAACCAATATCGCAAAAGGATTATTTATTCGAACAATGGGCATTAGACCAATAATGTATACGTGCCATGCTTCGATTAAGCAATAAAGCGGCAGAATTAATCATCAAAAATGAAAAACAATATACGTGGCACCACGCGTCCTGTGTGTTGTGCGAGTAGGCGTGAGTTGACGGGACGCATGCGAGCAGTCCGCCATGCAAGCAGACCGAGAGGCGTGCATACATGTGTGAATTGATGGAAGGCGTGTTCGCTGCACAGTGTCACTGGGAGGCGTGCGAGTATGATGCGGCCTTTGAAAGACAATCGACGGCGCGAATAATTTTCCCAATCTTTCACGGTACGATGTCACTTGGAACGGTGTGACGCTCGTGATCTTGTAGAACATGATAAAGAAGTACGTGGACGATCCTCCAAGAATCAGCAGCAAATTAAAGACGGCGTCTCCAATCTCTCGCCCGAACACAAAGTAATAATATAAGCTTCTCAACCAGTACGCACTAATTAACTCGCCAAGGGAAGATACCCCGACTTGCTAGTTTATGTTCGTCCGACAAATATAAACTCAAAACCTGATCTCCTAACACGATCGATCCAAAAGGTATATATAGTACGCCGACAAGCTAGCAGCCAAACCGTACCCGACTAGTACTCTAAATAAAATATCCTAACTGAATTCCTACATTTATTTAATTAATGATTAACAACCGGCCACTATGCACGGCAATCAGGCACGTAGGCCTTTAACCTCCTAACAAATACGTGTACCTCCTGGAGAATTTGCTTGTAGTAGTATTTTCCTTGGAATTGCACATGGTTCCACCTCATGGTGTGGAAAAATCTCAAACGCCATCTTCCCAAACTGAAGTACAAAAGAATTTGTACAATGGCTTCCAAATTCATTAGACTTGGCACTAACCTCGTTACCAACATTAGCTGTTCGATTCACCCGGACTTTCTCATGAATATTTTGTGTCTCACTTGGTTGATGCAATGCCGGAACAATATATTTTGGTGTTTCGTGAGCATCTTGCAAACGATCATTTTGAAAATTAGGCATAGGCATATCATCCTCTCTCTCTCTTGAAAAGAAACCGTCCTCGGTTTCGACCTATACCTTGCAGATTTTATCTTGAACACTTGGACAGTACACTTTATATCCTTTGCATCTTTGGGAAGAACAATATAGAACTCACCTTTATGCATAAAAGTGTACTTGTTTGTTCGCCATGACGAAGAGCGTTAACATCATATTGCCATGGACGCCCAAAATAAGATGACAAACATGTAGTGGCATAAGGTCGCATTCCACTTTATCAAAACATAGCCATCAACACAAAAAGGCACCTTCACCCTGTGTGTTACTTTCACTTTGCCCACATCATTTATCCACTTTATATAGTATGGTTTTGGGTGCTCCCATGTTGGCAACGAAAGAGAATCCACCACATCCTTGCTAATCATGTTGCTAGCACTGCCGCCATCAATTATCAGTTTGCAAACATCTCCCTTGATGGTACATGCTGTTTTAAAAATACTCCGCCGCTGTCCTTGTTCAACAATGGTCTTGTCATCTCGCTGGACCTTATGTGCTAGCAAACTCTCCATATCAGGATCATCTTGAGGATAACATAGTATGGTATCACCATGACCTTTTTGGATTCCATCCTCTAACTTAGGTGCCTCATCTTCAGATTCTGAAATATATTCCGCATCAACAAGTAGAACCCTTCGTTGATTGGAACATTCATGCTTCATGTGTCCACGTCCTCCACACTTGTGGCAAATAATATTACGATGATAAGATGAAGTCGCATTAGATGAAACCTGAGAAACCTCCTTTGGCGCAGCCACCACCTTGCTCTGTTCAATGCTTCCCGACTTATAAGAAGGAGTCGGTTTAGCACTAAACCCACCATTAATAAGAGAAGAACCACATCACCCACTGTTGTAAGTTGGGCGAGTCTCTGAAGCTTGCTTCTCCAATACCCAATGTTTAGCATGCTCCGCTTGATGAAGCAACTCATGAATATCATTATATTGCATTAAATCAACACGGTCACGAATCTTTTCTTCTAACTCGTCAAAGAAACGTACCATGATCGCCTGCGCAGACTCACGCACAGCTGTATGGATCATCAAAACTTGCATCTCTTTGTAGTACTCATCAACTGATTTTGTACCTTGCACTAGATGACGCAGTCTACTATGAAGCTGGCGAGTGTAATAAGCAGGCACAAAACGTTCCCTCATGATTCGCTTCATGTCAGTCCATGTTGCTGGTTGCTTGTGAGTACGATTCTTATTATCCCACCATACAAGAGCATACTCTATAAATTCCATTGATGCAACACGAACCTTATTCTCTTCGGGGTAGTTGTGACCATAAAAAATCTGATTTATACGCATCTCCCACTCCAAATATTTCTCCGGATTAGCACAACGTCCCGAGAATTCAGGTATGGTTATCTTGATTCGACCCAAACCATCATCCTCGTGGGCACCATTGTCGCCATAGTCATGGCGCCACCCAACATGGCGGTGAGCCCCAGCATCATGCTGTGGTCGGTGAGGTAAGCCTCCATGGGCATCAGAATCCTCAGAAAAATCACCATCATCCTCGTTGTCACGGTCACGATGTTGTCGTGGTGAGCACGACTGTCGGGGTGACACATCCCTCGCCTGAAGGCGCTGAACTGCAGCAATGAGACGATTAAGACTCTCGGTCACCACCTGTAGACTATCAGCGCGCTGTCGGTCGCTGACAGTCAAACGCTCGTTCAACCTGTCCTTGACACCTATAATATTTGCAGACAATTCCTCAACCCTTGCCCCAAGCTTCCTGTTGGCTCCCTTGATCGACATCAGATGGATACCCAAATCATCACTTATCTCCAGATCCATCAGAAGTTCATCGTCATCCTCATGATTAGATTTCTCATGCTGTGAGTCACCATCTTTTAAACAATTGAATCAAATAGCAAAAAAAAAATTTGTACCTTGATCAACCTTGCTCTGAATACCACTTGATGCAGCCTTCGAAAGACAATCGATGATGCGAATAATTGTCCCAATCTTTCACGGTACCATGTCACTTGGAACGGTGTGGCGCTCGCGATTTTGTAGATGCAATCACCACAAAAATAACACGCACACCTTGATAAAGAAGTACGTGGACGATCCTTCAAGAATCTCCAACAAATTAGAGATGACGTCTCCAATCTCTCGCCCGAACACAAAGCAATAATATAAGCTTCTCAATCAGTACGCACAAATTAACTCGCCAAGGGAAGATAACCCGGCTTGCTAGTCTCTGTTTGTCCGACAAAATATAAACTCAAAACCTGATTTCCTAACATGATCGATCCAAAAGGTATATATAGTACGCCGGCAAGCTAGTAGCCAAATCGTATTAGACTAGTACTCTAAATAAAATATCTTAACCGAATCCCTTCACTTATTTAATTAATGATTAACAACTGGCCACTAGGCACGGCAATCAGGCACGTAGGTCTTTAACCTCCTAACAAATACGTGTACCTCCTGGAGTCTTTGCTTATAGTAGTATTTTCCTTGGAATTGCACATGGCGTCCTGAAGCAGGTTCCACCTCATGGTGTGCAAAAATCTCAAACGCCATCTTCCCAAACTGAAGTATAAAAAAATTTGTATGCTGGCTTCCAAATTCATTAGACTTGGCACTAACCTCGTTACCAACATTAGCTGTTTGATTCACCCGGACTTTCTGGTGAATATTTTGTGTCTCACTTCGTTGATGCAACGCCGAAACAATATATTTTGGTGTTTCGTGAGCAGCTTGCAAATGATCATTTTGAAAATTAGGCATAGGCATATCCGAGTAGCTGTGTGAAATGATGGCAGGCATGCGAAGACCGGTGCGCAGGGTCACCGCGAGGCGAGCCGTCCTTTGGCTGTCGCCCGCCTCGCTCCCACTGCTCCATATTAATGGCGCGCCCGAGCCGCTGGTCATAATAGGCGGCCGCACCCCCCATCCATAGTGGTCACCGCCGTCTAGAGTGTATAAGGATGCCGCTGAAGCAAACCATCAGAGGGAGTGGCTACGCCGGGGCTGGTGAAACACCCACACAATGCGTGAAGCTGGACACAGAGGTTGCCGTCATCGCCGACGAGGTCTCGCGTGGGCAACAGCACGACCTTGACTTCGTCGGCGCCGTCGTGCCTCCCCAGCCGGAGCTGGAGGTCCACAGCAACTCCGGCAACGACTCCGACTCCGACAAAAAACCGGTTAGTCATCTATACCCATTTGTGTGGCAAACATATCATGTGTTTTCTCTGGTTACTCCTGGCCCCCCTCTCATTTTTTTGGAATACAAATCCTATGGTTATGTTCTCTCAGTCCATGAAATCAGAGTAAGATCCGTTAGATGCGTGTAGTGTATTGATTGTTTGAATGGTATCCGTCTAGGGTTAGTGATTACTTGTTTGTTCTGTACAAATGATTTTTGCTAATAACCCGACTAGGGTTAGCGTTCGTGCTAATAATTCGTAGCCTGATCTTGAGAATTGATTTTGAATGTCCTGCATATATGTTTGTGCCTTCTTTTTCTTTCAGATCTTGAGAATTGGTTTTGAATGTCCTACATGTATGTTTCTGCCATTTTTTTCAGATTGGTATGTACACAGATGAGGCTCTGGCCAGCGGCGCCGCCGGTTCTAGATCCTGCACCTGGCAGCGCGGGCAGAAGCAGCCACGACCCCTAGATCCGAGGAACCCGTAGAATCTCGGGCGGACCGCATCAGCAATCTCCCAGACTCCATCCTTGGGGAGATCATCTCCCTTCTCACCACGAAGGATGGCCACCGCACACAAGTTCTCGCATCTCCGTGGCGCACTCAGTGGCACGCCGTACCTCTTAATCTCGACTGTTGTCAGCTATCTATCGATGATGATTCTGAACTCCCCGGAGCCATCATCTCCTCCCACCTGGGCTTCATTCAACACATCTGTATCCTGGCATGCTACCTGCTGGACATACCCTGCACGGTGGGCACCTCCCTGATATCCCGTCAATTCAAAAAACTCCAGCAGCTTGAGTTCTACCATTACTATGAAAATAGGTTACCACCAATCACTGTATTTGTGCCCTCACCACCGATGCGCATCTCATGGTTTTCCTCCTCTCTCCACACCTCCACCTTGACCTGGTGCCATCTAGCAGACAATCTGGTACAAATGCTTTGACTCCCACTGCTAAAAAAGCTTGCGCTTATGTTAGTTGATCTGTCGGAGGCCTCACTGCACAACATCATCCACTCCAGCTGCCCTGCCCTGGAGCGTTTTGATGTAGGGTGGAACACTAAGGCCGATCTTTCATGATTTGAAGGGAATCCCACGAAGAACATGATGAACACACGAGGGGAAACACGAGGGGAAATGAGAGGAAACACTCAAATCAACGAGAAACAATCACACATGTGCTAGATCCATGAACATAAAGAGTGATACACGATCCAAACACAACAAGGGACGATACAAATGCTCGGTAGTTCTTCCCAATCCATGAGGAGATGGGGTCTTGAATCCGCGAGGTGATCTTCCCTTGACGGGGTCTTGAATCCACTTGGGATCTTCTCCGCGGACGCCTCGGTCTCCAATGGAGTATGTATCAAGTGGATGAGTAAAGCTCTATCTCTAAAATGAACTATCACAATGCTAACCCTAATAAGTGGGAGGAGGAGGAGTATATATAGTCTAGGGGGTCGAATGGGTACATGGGCCTCGGCCCTAGTCACTGTGCACGGATAGGCGTCGGATGTCCGGAGGGTCTTGGACGTCCGGTGGCTCGCGAAGGTCCGGTCGTCCGGAGGGCGTCGGTCGTCCGGTGATCCTGCTCTAGTCAGGGGTCGCCAGATGTCCGATGGACTTCGGACGTCCGGAGGCTCGGTCGTCCGGAGGGTTCAGACTTCTGTATATTTCCCTTCTGTGATGTGGCACCGGATGCCAAGAGTGGAGCGGTCGTCCGGGCACTGGGAGGTGTCGGACGTCCGGTCCGCATCGATCATCCAGCTGCTGTAGCGTTCGCTGGCTCGGACTTGGGCTGGCTGGCTGGCTAGCGCTTTAGGCGTCAGACGTCCGGCCGGGTCCGGTCGTCCGGTGGGTGTAGTTTTCCTGGCAGTTTTTCTTCTTGGTTCTTGTACTTGGTGTTCTCATCGTCTTGTCCGTTGGATGTAGTTGCTCTGTGGCTTCCCTCTAAGTACCTGATCACACATAGGGCCGCTTGAGGTAGTAGCCATGTCTCACATGTGGAAAGTGGTAGTTCGGAGAGGAGCGAGTTCACCTTAGTTTCAATAGCCTTTGCTCGAGCTCTAGTCATTGGTCCATGTGGTGTCATGGGAGATGAAGGTAGGTCCATGGGGATGACCGTAGGATGCTCCGCAACATCTCCCCCCATTGGGAAAGATCCGACCTCGGATCGAAAGCCTCATGACCATGGTAGGGAGAGAGATCTTTGACATTGAAGATGTCGCTCACGGTGTACTTGTGTCGCGCGGTAGGTCGATCTGGTATGCATTGTTGTTGTAGCGTGCTAGCACCATGAAGGGTCCGTCAGCTCAAGGTAGAAGCTTTGACTTGCGTTCGTTGGGGAAGTGGTCCTTGCGAAGGTGTAGCCACACAAGATCTCCGTTGTTGAATATCATGGGGTTCTTGTCGGTGTTGATCTTGGTCGCGACGCGTTGTACTTGGTGCTCGATGGTGTGCCTTGTATCTTCTTGCACCTTCTTGAGATAGCTCGCTCGTGCACTCGCGTCCATGTTGATGCGCTCTTGTAGTGGTAGTGGTAGAATGTCCAATGGGGGCAACGGGTTGAAACCGTAGATGACCTCAAAGGGGGACTTGCTGGTAGTCGAATGTCTTGCGCGGTTGTAGGCGTACTCGGCGATGGGTAAGCACTCTTCCCACTCCTTGATGTTCCGCTTGATCAACACATGTAGGAGAGTAGATAGCGTCCGGTTCATGACCTCCGTTTGGCCATCGGTTTGTGGATGGTATGCCGAAGAGAACAAGAGCTTGATTCCGAGCTTGGCGCATAGCGTCTTCCAAAAGTAGCTTAGGAACTTGACGCCGCGATCCGAAACAATAGTCTTTGGCACTCTGTGTAGACGCAAGATTTCCCTACAAAAGAGATTTGCAACATGTGAAGCATCGTCTATCTTGTTGCATGGTATAAAATGTGCCATCTTAGAGAAGCGGTCCACAACAACAAACACATAATCTTTGCCATTTCGAGTTCTAGGCAAACCAAGCACAAAGTCAATTCTAATATCTTCCCATGGGTGATACAGTATAGGAAGTGTCATATAGAGACCATGGAACTGAGCTTTAGACTTAGCTTTGTGACATGTAGAGCATCGGTTGGTGTAGCAGGAGACATCGCAAAACATCTTGGGCCAAAAGTAGTTCTTTGAGAGTGTAGTGAAGGTATTCTCGTGTCCAGAGTGTCCCATAAGTCCTCCTCCATGAGCCTCTTGCAAAAGTAACAAACGAAGAGAAGACTCGGGAACACATGTGAAAACTACCGTCTTTCTTAGGCACAAGAAAAACCGGCACAGCACAAGGACTTAAGCTTTCATGTACATGCCCATTGTTAATGAGTTGTTGTACTTGCCTTTGGATTTCTTTGGTTTCTTCGGGGTTGACGTGGTAGGGTGCCTTGTTTGGTAACGGTGCGTCGGGAATGAGGTTGATTCGGTGTTCGATGCCTCGTAGTGGAGGTAGTCCCGGGGGTAGCTCATCGGGAAAAACGTCCTTGAACTCTTGCAATAGAGAAGACAACACTAAAGGTAGATTGTGAGAGGTGTTAGTCCTTGCCACTTCATCTTTGCACAATAGGACATAGTGGGTGACACTAGATGGGTTCTCACACACTTCTCTCATCTCTCTTTTGGTGGCTAAGTGGACTAAGTTTTTCTTGTCGCTCATCGTGGAGGCACTCAATTTTGGCTTGTGGCGCTCACTCTCTTTTTGGTGGCTCACTCTCTCACTATTGTCTCCATGATAGGTGGTTGCTTGCTTGTCGGCAATCACTTGGCTTGGTGACATAGGTCGTAGCACGTACTCCTTTCCTTTCATCTTGAAGCTATAGTGATTGGTTCTCCCATTGTGGATGACGCCACAGTCGAATTGCCATGGTCGTCCAAGTAGGAGATGGCAAACGGACATGGGAACCACATCACACTCCAAGGTGTCTTTGCATGCTCCAATCTTGAAGGAGAGTTGAACGGTGTGCTCCAGTTGAATGGTGCCGGAGTCTCTAAGCCATTGGACCTTGTAGGGGCGAGGATGCTTCATCTTGACCAATTGTAGCTTGGAACATAGCTCTTCACTTGCCAAGTTGTGGCAACTTCCTCCATCGACGATGACCTTCACGGAACGTCCATTGATGCCCGTGATGAGGACATCAATACCATTGTGACACCCACAGCCCCTGCTATTATACATACTGGACCAATCAGTAGAGCTCGCGCACGCCAATTGAATTACTAGGTACTTTCGTTTCTTCGTAACAATTCTAATGTTCATGAGAATATGATGCTTCCTAAATTGGATACATTTGTGTTTATTACTAATGAAGGGGCTAGCATGGACAAGAGGGATGAACACTGGAGCAGAAACAAGCATGGAGATAGAGGCGTGCGCGAAGGGAACCAGAACGGCGTTTCTAGTGCAGATTTCAGTACTTTGAAGCCTCCTTGATGACATACAAGGACATGAACGAAATATACAAGATGCCCTTTCATAAATTTCGTCCATAGCTTATAATAGGTGCTGCGCCACCTTATTTTTGGGCCAGGCCCATGCAATTTTGAAATACTTGAGTATAGGTTGTTTTTAGAGTCCGTATGTGTGGGGAAACAAGAGTTAGGTTGGTTTCGGACCCCTCCTCCAAGGGTCACGAAATTCCCCCCTCTTCCTCCATATATACAACCCTTGGGGCATCGTTTAGACTTTGGGTTTTGTTTAGATTAAAAGTTCGCCATAGCTGCAACTTCGCGTACTTCATTTGTGTTCAACGACCAGACCAAGACATCACAGAACCCCACTTTCATCAATAAAGCTTTCCTCTTATATTCACAATATCCAGATTGCAATCTCAGTTTCTTGCTTGTTCTTCATTTGCTTGCAGGAAATAGACCCTCGTGGTCAGGTTGATCGTGCTCCGGCGTGGTCAATAACCCCTTGGAAGTTGGTTTTGCGATTGCTAAGGCGCGACGTCTTCGCACATTCGTAGTCGGAACATCGATAGCTATCTCATCGAAACATCAGGACACCTTCGCCTCTATCAAGTGGTATCAGATTTCCAGGTTGCTCGGTGAGATTTTTATAGTTTTTCGTAGTTTAGATCGAGTTTCTTCTTCATACCTACAGTCCGCGAAAAAGCCAAAAAAATTAGGGTTAGTTCATCATATCCAAACCAATCTGAGCCATTGCATAATCTTTTCTGTATTTGCTTTGTTGAATTTGCGGTTGCATCATCATGTCAAGTTGCTGGTCTTAGTGTCTAGTCTTTTAGAGTTTCAAGTTCTGGTCACAGGTTGTCACGCTGCCACCGCCATCATCATCGCCCCTACCATATACCACCACAGCTTATCCGCCACCTCTCTGAGTCCATATACTACCACCGATCCGAGTCCATAGACCGCCACCGATCCGAGTCCATATACCACCACTGATCCGAGTCCATATACCACCACCACTCCGAGTACATCTCATATTAGGTTTGCTTTCGAGATCCATCTGTAGTCATATTCGTCTTTCCTTGTGTGAGTAGGTTTCGGATTCCATCAATCTTTTGCAGTACGTAGAAGAGGTTGGTTTCCAGAAAAAAAGAGTCCGGAAACCACCCTCTGTTTAGGCCCAATTTTTTCCAAAAACTCACTTGTCAAAAAAAAAATCTGGCTATCTTATTTTTAGGTGTTTCCAAGTGTTTTGAGACAGTCGCCGTTATAGAAAGTTTTTTGAGCCGTTTCCAGTTTTTGGGTCCAGGCAGTTGAAAAAAAATTAGTCAAAAAATTTCTTCACTATCATGTTATTTTGACTTGGGAAGAGTTTTGAGACACTCGCCATTATAGTGATTTTTGGCAAAAAAAAAGAGCGACAAAAAAAAAGAGCGCAAAAAAAAGAAAAAAATCCAGAGTGTGCTTTTCCCTTGTTTACATGCCGCGCCGTGATTTTGTTAGTGTTCTAGGCTCGCGTCTCTGATGACCCACAAGTATAGGGGATCTATCGTAGTCCTTTCGATAAGTAAGAGTGTCGAACCCAACGAGGAGCAGAAGGAAATGACAAGCGGTTTTCAGCAAGGTATTCTCTGCAAGCACTGAAATTATCAGTAACAGATAGTTTTGTGATAAGATAATTCGTAACGGGTAACAAGTAACAAGTGTAACTAAGGTGCAGCAAGGTGGCCCAATCCTTTTTGTAGCAAAGGACAAGTCTGGACAAACTCTTATATGAAGCAAAGCGCTCCCGAGGACACATGAGAATTATTGTCAAGTTAGTTTTCATCATGCTCATATGATTCGCGTTCGTTACTTTGATAATTAGATATATGTGTGGACCGGTGCTTGGGTGCTGTCCTTACTTGGACAAGCCTCCCACTTATTATAAACCATTCTCGCAAGCATCCACAACTACGAAAGAAGAATTAAGATAAATCTAACCATAGCATGAAACATATGGATCCAAATCTGCCCCTTACGAAGCAACGCATAAACTAGGGTTTAAGCTTCTGTCACTCTAGCAACCCATCATCTACTTATTACTTCCCAATGCCTTCCCATAGGCCCAAATCATGGTGAAGTGTCATGTAGTCGACATTAACATAACACCACTAGAGCAAAGACAACATAGATCTCATCAAAATATCGAACGAATACCAAATTCACATGATTACTTATAACAAGACTTCTCCCATGTCCTCAGGAACAAACGTAACTACTCACAAAGCATATTCATGTTCATAATCAGATGGGTAATAAATATCATTAATGATCTGAACATATGATCTTCCACCGAATAAACCAACTAGCATCAACTACAAGGAGTAATCAACACTACTAGCAACCCACAGGTACCAATCTGAGGTTTTGAGACAAAGATCGGATACAAGCGATGAACTAGGGTTTGAGAGGAGATGGTGCTGGTGAAGATGTTGATGGAGATTGACCCCCTCTCGATGAGAGCATCGTTGGTGATGATGATGGCTTCGATTTCCCCCTCCGGGAGGGAAGTTTCCCCGGCAGAACAGCTCCGCCGGAGCCCTAGATTGCTTCTGCCCAGGTTCTGCCTCGAGACGGCGGCGCTTCATCCCGAAAGCTTCCTTATGATTTTTTCCAAGTCAAAACCCTCCATATGGCAGAAGATGGGCACAGAAGACCTACCAGGGGGCCCACAAGCCCTAGGGGCGTGCCCAGGGGGTAGGGCGCCCCCCAGGCTTGTGGCCACCTGGTGGGTCCCCTCTGGTATTTTCTTCGCCCAATATTTTTTATATATTCCAAAATAATTCTCCGTAAATTTTCAGGACTTTTGGAGTTGTGCAGAATAGGTCTCTCAGATTTGCTCCTTTCTGGTCCGGAATTCCAGCTGCCGGCATTCTCCCTTTTCATGTAAACCTTGTAAAATAAGAGACAAAAGGCATAAGTATTGTACCATAATGTGTAATAACAGCCCATAATGCAATAAATATCAGTATAAAAGCATGATGCAAAATGGACGTATCAACTCCCCCAAGCTTAGACCTCGCTTAACCTCAAGCGAAAGCCGAAATCGATAATCATGTCCACATGTTTAGATATAGAGGTGTCGATAAAATAAAATACGGACATGAACGCATCATGATCATCTTTAGAATAGCAACATATATTGTCGTATAATTTCTTATGCTAAACTAACAATTTGTTCACAAGGTAAAGTTTGGAACAAGAACTTTATTGGAAACTAACAAACTACTATCTCAGTCATTGGAGCAATTGCAATTTATCATAACGTAGGAAAGAGTCAATGTAAGAGCTTTTCAGCAAGTTCACATACTCAACTATCATTTAGTCTTTCATAATTGCTAACCCTCACGCGATATTTATGGGTTAAAAGTTTCAATCAGACACAGAGAAAGATAGGGGCTTATAGTTTTGCCTCCCAACCTTTTACCTCAAGGGTAACGTCAACAATAATACTTTATGGTAACCTAAATCCGAGTGGATATATATATCTGGATCTTTCCCCAACATAAAGTGCTTACCAAAAAAGAAAAAAATGTAAAAAGGAAAGGTGAAGATCACCATGACTCTTGTATAAGGGTAGTAGATAAAAGTAAAAGATAGGCCCTTCGCAGAGGGAAGCAGAGGTTGTCATGCGCTTTTATGGTTGGATGCACAAAATATTAAAGCGAAAGAACGTCACTTTATATTGCCGCTTGTGATAAAGAACTTTATTATGCAGTCTGTCGCTTTTATTTCTTCCATATCACAAGTTTGTATAAAGCTTATTTTCCTCACACCAATAGATCATACATATTTAGAGAGCAATTTTTATTGCTTGCACCGATGACAACTTACTTGGAGGATCTTACTCAATCCATAGGTAGGTATGGTGGACTCTCATGGCAAAACTAGGTTAAGGGATGTTTGGATGCACAAGTAGTATCTCTACTTGGTGCAAAAGATTTGCCTAGGAAGGGGTGAGAAGCAAGCTCAACATGCTGGAGGATCCATGACAATATAACTTCTATTCGGATATAAAGAATCATAACCCATTATGTTGTCTTCCTTGTCCAACATCAACCTTTTAGCATATAATATTTTAATGAGTGCTCACAATCACAAAAGATGTCCAAGATAGTATATTTATATGTGAGACCTCTCTTTCTTTATTACTTCCTATTAATTGCAACAATGACCAAAACTATGTTTGTCAACTCCCAACAAATTTCGTGCGACATACTTCTTTTATGTGAAGTCGTCACTTCCCATAAGATCATTATATAATCTTTTTATTTCTTTTTCTCATGATCATGGCAAGGAAGCAAAGCCCTCAACTCAAAACTACTCTTTATTATATAACTCTCGGACTCGATTACATAGAGGGAACATAAAGCAAAACTTAAAGCTAGATCAAACTAAAACTTTATTCTACTAAATCGAGATATAACCAAAAGGATTGAACTAAGAAAAACGATAAAGGTAAAGATGTGATGGTGATACGATACCGGGGCTACTCCCCCAAGCTTGGCAGTTGCCAAGGGGAGTGCCCATACCCATGTATTTAGGTCTCTTTCTTTGGAGGTGGTGATGAAGGAGTTTTTGATGTTGTGGGCTTGTCCTTTCTCCTCAGCTTACGCTTGAGGATGGTATTTTCCTCCTTCAGGTCATCAATCTCCTGCTCTAGTATTAATATCTTTTTGCATTGTTCTTGCTTATTCTCCTGCAAAAGACGAAAAGGGATAAATTCGATCTTAGGTTTCTTTGCTTTATTAGGGAGACTTGACTTTTTGAACTCCACGTGCATGTCCCCAGATTGGGGTAGTGGGATTTCCTCTTCATTGAAACTTGTCTCTTCCTTTCCCTTCGGATCGAGTCTTCTTCTTCCTCCGAGGTCCAACAATAATGCTCCACATCCCCGTAGGCCTTGGGGTTTGCAATGTAATCAGCTACATAGCACTCTCCCTCCAAATCTTGGGACGACATGCCTTCCGATCTGTCAGAAAAACAGCTCGAAACGAAAATAGGGGATTTTGCCGTGGTGCAGTGGTCAAAACCTTTGGGAGATTATATAATAAATTTTTACTGACCAAAAGGAATGTTCCACAAGAAAACAGAGTCCGGAGGGCACACGAGGTGGCCACAAGCCAGGGAGGCGCCCAGGGGGGTAGGGCGCGCCCCCAGGGCTTGTCGCCTCCTCCTGCACTTTTTGGACTACTTTTTATTTTCCTAATTTTTCAAATATTCCAAAATGGAGTAAAATTTCCATTGGAAAAGTTTTGGAGTCGGTTTACTTACCGTTCCACATACCTATTCCTTTTCGGAGTATGAAACGGTCTGGTAGATATCCCTTATGTACTCCTCCGGTGTTATGGTATTAATAATATTGGTCTCAACATTTATGGGAGTACCTAAGATATAGTGTTTGATTCTTTGCCCGTTTACCACCTTCGGGTTGGTGCCTTCGGCGTTGTTGATTTTGATGGCACCGGAATGGTAAACCTCCTCGATAATATAAGGACCTTCCCATTTAGAGAGAAGCTTTCCTGCAAAAAATCTTAATCGAGAGTTGTATTGCAAGACAAGGTCACCTATATTAAATTCACGCTTTTGTATCCTTTTGTCATGCCATCTTTTAACTTTTTCTTTAAACAACTTGGCATTCTCATAAGCTTGGGTTCTCTATTCATCAAGTGAGCTAATATCAAATAACCTCTTTTCACCGGCAAGTTTGAAATCATAATTGAGCTCTTTAATTGCTCAATAAGCTTTATGTACTAGTTCAAGAGGTAAGTGACATGCTTTTCCATAAACCATTTTGTATGGAGACATACCCATAGGATTTTTATAAGCAGTTCTATAAGCCCATAATGCATCATCAAGTTTCTTAGACCAATTCTTTCTAGATATATTAACAGTCTTTTGCAGGATCAATTTTATTTCTCGGTTACTCAATTCTACTTGACCACTAGACTGAGGATGATAAGGAGATGCAATTCTATGGTTGACATCATATTTAGCAAGCAATGTATGGAAAGCACCATGAATAAAGGTGAACCACCATCAGTCATTAAATATCTAGGGACTCCAAACCTCGGGAAAATAACTTCTTTAAGCATTTTAATGGAGGTGTTATGATCAACACTACTAGTTGGAATAGCTTCTACCCACTTAGTAACATAATCAACAACAACCAAAATATGTGTATACCCATTAGAGGAAGGAAAAGGTCCCATATAATCAAAGCCCCAAACATCGAATGGTTAAATAACAAGTGAATAATTCATAGGCATTTCCTGACGTCTACTGATATTACCTATTCTTTGACATTCATCCCAAGACAAGACATACTTACGAGCATCTTTGAAGAGAGTAGGCCAATAAAAACCGGATTGTAATACCTTGTGTGCAGTTCTATCTCCAGCATGGTGTCCTCCATAGGCCTCGGAGTGACACTTGCGTAGGATCTGTTCCTATTCATGCTCAGGTACACAACGTCTAATAACACCATCTACTCCTTCTTTATAAAGGTGTGAGTCATCCCAAAAGTAATGTCTTAAATCATAGAATTTTTTTTCTTTTGTTTGTATGTGAAGTTAGGTGGTATAAATTTAGCAACAATATAATTGGCATAGTCAGCATACCATGGAGCACCGCGAGAAGCATTTATGACAGCTAATTGTTCATCAGGAAAGCTATCATCAATAGGTAGTGGGTCATCAAGAATGTTTTCTAACCTAGATAAGTTGTCTGCTACGGGGTTCTAAGCTCCCTTTCTATCAATAATATGCAAATCAAATTCTTGCAACAAGAGAACCCATCTAATAAGTCTAGGTTTAGCATCTTTCTTTTCCATAAGGTATTTAATAGCAGCATGATATGTGTGAACAGTTACTTTGGAATCAACAATATAAGATCTGAACTTATCATAAGCAAAGACAACTGCTAAAAATTCTTTTTCAGTGGTAGCATAATTTCTTTGAGCACTGTCTAGAATTTTACTAGCATAATGAATAACATTTAATTTCTTATCAACTCTTTGTCCTAGAACAGCACCAACAGCATAATCACTAGAATCACACATAATTTCAAAGGGTAGGTTCCAATCAGGTGGTTGAACAATAGGTGCAGAAATCAAGGCTTTCTTAAGAATTTCAAATGCTTCTACACAATCATCATCAAAAACAAATGGAACATCTTTTTGCAAAAGATTAGTAAGAGGCCTAGAAATTTTAGAGAAGTCTTTCATAAACCTCCTATAGAAACCAACATGACCAAGGAAACTTCTTATACCTTTGATATCTTTAGGACACAACATTTTTTCAATAGCATCAACTTTAGCTTTATCAACTTCAATACCTCTTTCAGAGATTTTATGCCCTAAGACAATACCTTCATTAACCATAAAGTGGCACTTCTCCCAATTCAAGACAAGATTAGTTTCTTCACATCTCTACAAAACTCGGTCAAGGTTAACAATCTTTTCACAAAAGTCAGAGAATATAGCAGTCATACATCTTTGAAAAGTAACAGGTGCATTGCATAAACCAAAAGGCATAAGTCTATAAGCAAAGGTACCGAAAGGGCAAGTATAAATAGTTTTTTCTTGATCCTCTTGTGACATAGGTATTTGAGAAAAACCAGAGTAACCATCTAGAAAGCAAAAGTGTGTATGTTTGGATAGTCTTTCTAGCATTTGATCAATAAAAGGCAGAGGGTAATGATCTTTCCTAGTGGCTTTGTTTAATTTCCTAAAATCAATTACCATTCTATAACCTGTGACAATTCTTTGTGGAATCAATTCATTCTTATCATTAGGAACAACAGTAATACCTCCCTTCTTAGGGACACAATGAACAGGACTTACCCATCTACTATCAGCAATAGGATAAATTATACCTGCTTCCAGAAGCTTTAGTATTTCATTTCTTACCACTTCTTTCATCTTAGGATTTAACCGTCGTTGATGATCAACAACTGGTTTAGCATCAGGCTCCATATTAATTTTGTGCTGACATAGAGTGGGACTAATGCCCTTAAGATCATCAAGAGTATATCCAATAGCGGCACGGTGCTTCTTCAGATTTTCAATAATTTCTTTTCTTCATTCTCTGAAAGGTTAGCACTAATAATAACAAGATATATCTTTTTCTCATCAAGATAAGCATATTTCAGAGTATCAGGTAATTGTTTAAGATCGAACACAGGTTCACTTTGGGTGGTAGAGGATCTCCAAGAGTTTCAACAGGCAAATTGTGTTTCAAAACAGGCATCTGTTTAAAGAAAATCTCATCTAGTTCCCTTCTTTCGTTCATAAACATATCATTTTCATGGTCTAGCAAATATTGTTCTAAAGGATCAGTAGGGGTCACAACAATAGAAGCAAGACCAATAGTTTCATCTTTATTAGGAAATTCTTTATCATGGGGTTGTCTATGAAATTTGGAGAAATTAAACTCATGGGACACATCCCCACAACTTACCGTAACAGATTCTTTCTTACAATCTATTTTGGCAGTAACAGTGTTCAAGAAAGGTCTACCAAATATAATGGGACAAAAATCATCTTGTGGGGAACCAAGAGCTAGAAAATTAGTACGGTATTTTATTTTCCCACACAAGACTTCAACATCTCTAACAATCCCAATTGGTGATATAGTATCTCTATTAGCAAGCTTAATAGTAACATCAATATCTTCTATTTCAGCAGGTGCAATATCATTCATAATTTCTTGATATAAAGTAAAGGGAATTGCACTCACACTAGCACCCAAATCACATAAGCCATGATAACAATGATCTCCTATTTTAACAGAAACAACAGGCATGCCAACAACAGGTCTATGTTTATCTTTATCACCGGGTTTAGCAATTCTAGCAGCTTCATCACAGAAGTAAATAACATGCCCATCAATATTATCGACCAAGAGATCTTTAACCATAGCAATACTAGATTCAACTCTAATTTGTTCAGGGGGTGTAGGTGTACTAGTATAACTCTTACGAACCACAACTGAAGCTTTAGCATGTTCCTTTATTCTAACAGGGAAAGGTGGTTTCTCAATATAAGCAGTAGGAACAATAGGATCAACATTATAAGTAATAGTTTCCTCTTCGGCTTTAATTGGTTCTACTATTTTCACTTCAATGGGAGGATGATATTTAAACCACTTATCCTTAGGGAGATCAACATGAGTAGGAAATGATTCATGGAAAGAAGCTACTATCTCAGAGTCAAGTCCATATTTAGTGCTAAATTCATGAAAAGCATCGGTATCCATAAAAGATTTAACACAATCAAACTTGAGGTTTATACCTGACTCCTTACCTTCATCGAGTTCCCAATCTTCAGAGTTGCGTTTAATTCTTTCCAATAAATCCCATTTGAATTCAATAGTCTTCTTCATAAAAGAACCAGTACAAGAACTATCGAGCATGGATTGATCATTACGAGAAAGCCGAGCATAAACATTCTGAATAATAATTTCTCTTGAGAGCTCATTATTGGGGCATGAATATAACATTGACTTAAGCCTCCCCTAAGCTTGAGTGATACTTTCTCCTTCACGAGGCCAAAAATTATAAATATAATTCCGATCACGATGAACCAGATGCATAGGATAAAACTCATGATGAAATTCCAATTTCAATCGGTTGTAGTTCCAAGTCCCAATATCATCGCATATCCTGTACCATGTTAATGTGTTCTCCTTCAAAGATAAAGGAAAGACCTTCTTCTTGACTTCATGATGTAGGGTAGAACCCTAGATGCCCGATCTTTCACGAAATGGTGTGGATCCAACGAAGAACACGACGAACACGAGGGGAAGCACGAGGGGAAACACGAGGGAAAACACTCAAATCAACGAGAGAGATCACACATGTGCTAGATCCATGAACATAAAGAGTGATACAAGATGCAAAAGCAACAAAGGACGATACAATCGGTAGCGAGTTCTTCTCCGAGAGGAGGTCTTGAGGGGTCTTCCCGTGAGGGGTCTTGAATCCAATTGATGGATCTTCTCCGTTGAGGCCACGGTCTCTCGATGGAGTAGACCGAATGGATGAGCAAAGCTCTATCTCTCAAATGAGCTAAACCTATGCTAACCTTAGAAAGAGGGAGGAGGAGGAGTATATATAGTCTAGGGTCATGAAAGGGTACATGGGCCTCGGCCCAACACTCTGTTCAGAGACAGGCGTCGGTCGTCTGGACGCTGACGAACGTCTGGTGGCTCGCGAGGGTCCTGACGTTCAGAAGCAGTCGGGCGTCTGACATTTCGGCTCGGATCAGGTGGCGTCAGATTTCCGGGGGCGGTCGGCCTTCCGGTCGTCGGTCGTCCGGAGGTCTCGGACTTCCGATAATTTCCCTTCTGTTGGGTGACACCGGATGTCTGGAGGGGCTCGGTCGTCCGGTCGCTGGGGTGTGTCGGACGTCTGGCCGCTGTAGGGATCGCAGGCTGGGACTTGGCTGGCAGGCTAGTGCTTCAGGCATCGGATGTCCGGTGAAGTCCGGTCGTCCGGTGGCTGTAGAACTCCTGGCAGCACGTACTCTTGGTCCTTGTACTTGGTGTCCTCCCCGTATTTCCTGTTGGGTGTAGCTACTCCATGGCTTTCCTCCAAGTACCTGATCACACATAGGGTCTCCGCTTGAGGTAGTAGCCATGTCTCATATGTAGAAGATGGTAGTTCGGAGAGGAGCGAGTTCACCTTAGTTTCGCTAGCCTTTGCTCGAGCTCTTGTCATTGGGCCAAGTGGTGTCATGGAAGACGTAGGTAGGTCCATGGGGATGACCGTGGGATGCTCCGCATCATCTCCCCCCCCCCCTTGTGAAAGATCCGAACTCGGATCGAAAGCCTCATCACCATGGTAGGTAGAGAGATCCTTGACGTTGAAGACGTCGCTCACATTGTACTTGTTGTGCGGGAGATTGATCTTGTAAGCATTTTTGTTGTAGCATGCTAGCACCTTGAAGGTTTCGTCGGCTCGAGGTAGAAGCTTGGATTTGCGTTCGTTGGGGAAGCGGTCCTTGTGAAGGTGTAGCCACACGAGATCTCCAATGTTGAATATCATGGGTTGCTTGTTGATGTTGAGCTTGGTCGCGAGTCATTGTACTTGGCGCTCGATGGTGTGCCTTGTATCTTCATGCATCTTCTTGAGGTAGCTCACTCGTGCACTTGCGTCCATGTTGATGCGCTCTTGTAGTGGTAGAGGGAGAATGTCTAATGGGGACAACGGGTTGAAGCCGTAGACGACCTCGAAGGGGGACTTGCTGGTAGTTGAATGTCTTGCGCGGTTGTAGGCGTACTCGGTGATGGGTAGGCACTCCTCCCACTCCTTGATGTTCTTCTTGATCAACACGCGTAGTAGAGTAGAGAGCATCCGGTTCATCACCTCCGTTTGGCTGTCGGTTTGGGGATGGTATGCCGAAGGGAACAAGAGCTTGATTCCGAGCTTGGCGCATAAGGTCTTCCAAAAGTAGCTTAAGAACTTGAAGTCGCGGTCCGAGACAATAGTCTTTGGCACTCCATGTAGGCGCAAGATTTCCCTACAAAAAAGATTTGCAACATGTGAAGCATCGTCTATCTTGTTGCATGGGATGAAATGAGCCATTTTAGAGAATCGGTCCACAACAACAAACACGAAATCTTTGCCATTTCTAGTTCTAGGTAAACCAAGCACAAAGTCCATACTAATATCTTCCCATGGATGATACTGAATAGGAAGGGGCATATAGAGACCATGGGATTGAGCCTTAGACTTAGCTCTGCGACATGTAGAGCATTGGTTGGTGAAGCGTGAGACGTCGCGGAACATCTTGGGCCAAAAGTAGTTCTTTGAGAGCGTAGCAAAGGTCTTGTCTCGTCCAAAGTGTCCCATTAGTCCTCCTCCATGAGATTCTTGCAAAAGTAACAAACGAAGAGAAGACTCGGGATTACATAGTTTGTTAGCTCTCATAAGATAATCATCTTTGATGTAATAGAGTTCCCAAGATGTATGCATCAAACATTTGGCATAAGGAATAGCAAAAGTAGGATCATGAGCATACAAGTCTTTTATGTGCTCAAAACCAATGACATTCAATTCAAGTTTAGTAACAAGCATGCATTTGTGGGAAAGCGCATCCGCCACAACATTTTCTTTGCCTTTGATGTACTTGATGACATAGGGAAAAGACTCAATGAATTCACTCCACTTAGCATGATGCTTGTTCAACTTAGTTTGACCCTTAAGGTACTTAAGCATTTCATGGTCGGTATGAATGATAAATTCATGGGGGCGAAGATAATGTTCCCACTCATGCAAAACTTGGACTAACGCATATAGCTCTTTGTCATAGATGGGATAATTGAGTTGTGCTCCGGAAAGTTTTTCGCTAAAGTAAGCAATAGGGCGCTTCTCTTGCATTAACACAACTCCTATGCCATTACCGCTAGCATCGCAATGAACTTTGAAAGTTTTGTCAAAATTGGGTAATGCGAGCACGGGAGCATGAGTATGCAAATTTTTGAGTTCATTAAATGCGGTATCTTGAGATGGTCCCCAAACAAAGGGTGCATTTTTCTTACTCAAAGCATGTAAAGGGGATGCAATGGTGCTAAAATCCTTAACGAATCTACGGTAGAAACCGGCTAAGCCAAGGAAACCACACTTGTTGCAAGTTGGTTGGTTGTGGCCAAGTTTTAATAGCATCGATCTTAGATTCATCTACATGAACACCCTTACAAGACACGACGAAACCCAAGAAAACAAGCTTATCAACACCGAAAAGGCATTTGTCCATGTTAGCATAAAGGCGCTCTTTTCTGAGAGTTTGCAAAATGGTTCTAAGATGGGTGACATGATCTTTGAGAGATTTGCTAAATACAAGAATATCATCAAAGTAGACCACAACAAATAGACCAATGTAGGGTCAAAGAACAAAATGCATGACTCGCATGAAAGTACCGGGTGCTTCGGATAAGCCCATTGGCATAACAAGCCATTCATATAAGCCAAATTTGGTCTTAAATGCAATTTTCCATTCGTCACCTTCTTGGATGCGAATTTGGTAATAGCCACTCTTAAGGTCAATCTTAGAGAAAATGGTGGCTCCGCTAAGCTCATCTAGCATATCATCAAGGCGTGGAATAGGATATCTATAGCGAACTGTAATAGCATTGATAGGACGACAATCGGAACACATGCGGTATGTACCATCTTTCTTGGGAACAAGGATTACGGGGACGGCACATGGGCTCAAGCTTTCTCGAACATGGCCATTGTCGATGAGTTGTTGTACTTGCCGTTAGATCTCCTTGGTTTCTTCGGGATTGACGCGGTATGGTGCCTTGTTAGGAAGAGGTGCTCCGGGGATGAGGTCGATGCGGTGTTCGATGCCTCGAAGAGGAGGTAGACCCAGAGGTAGCTCGTCGGGGAATACATCTTGGAATTCATGTAATAGAGAAGACAACACTAAAGGTAGATTGTGAGAGGTGTTAGTTTTTGTTGCCTCGTCCTTGCATAAAAGGACATAGTGCATAACACTTGATGGGTTCTCACACACTTCTCTCATCTCACTTTTGGTAGCGAATAGCACTAGATTTTTCTTGTCACTCATCATGGAGGCACTCATTTTTGGCTTGTGGCTCTCACTCCCTTTTGGGTGGCTCACTCTCTCACTATTCTCTCCATGATGTGTGGTTGCTTGCTTGTCGGCGATTACTTGGCTTGGTGACATAGGTTGTAGCACGTACTCCTTTCCCTTCATCTTGAAGCTATAGTGATTGGTACGCCCGTTGTGGATGACACCGCGGTCGAATTGCCATGGGCGTCCAAGTAGGAGATGGCAAATGGACATCGGAATGACATCACACTCCAAAGTGTCTTCGTATGCTCCTATCTTGAAGGAAACTTGCCTGGTGTGCTCTACTTGGATAGTGCCGGAGTCGCTAAGCCATTGGACCTTGTAGGGGTGAGGGTGCTTCATCTTGACCAATTGGAGCATGGAGCATAGTTCTTCACTTGCCAAGTTATGACAACTTCCTCCATCGATGATGACCTTCACGGACCTTCCATTGATGCCCACCTTGGTGTGGAAGATATGGCATCTTTGGTCTTCGTCTTGGTGATGTTGAACTGTCACGACCTTGGAGACAACAAGAGCGGGGCTCGAATCTTCGTCACAAAAGACTTGATCATCTTCATCCTCATTCGCGCGCTGGTGCATGGCCACTTGCTCAAGGGCTTCCATTTCCTCTTCACTCATGGAGTCATAGGTTCCATCGTCGTTGAGGATCATGGTGCGCTTGTTGGTACACTCGAAGGACTTGTGGCCTCGGCCGCCGCATGTGAAGCACTTGATGGAACTTGTCTTGATGGTCTCATTCGGTGGAGCCGTAGATGATGAAGCTCTCGGCTTGAAGTTGCTTGTAGTAGGAGGACGACTTGAGGTTGTCGAAGTTTTCTTGTAACTTGACTTGTCGCCGTTGCTTGTAGAAGGTTTGGTTGAGGTAGAAGGTGTTGGAGTCATTGAAACTTGGTTGTTGGAGCCGTACTTCTTGGAAGAGTACTTGGCGTACTTGAAGTCATCTTGCACTTGTCATTCCACCTTGGTGGCTTGATGCACTAGCTCGATGAGGTTGGAGTAAGGTTGGAAGTCGGCGATCTTCTTGATAGGGTGATTGAGTCCATTCAAGAAGCATGCCATAGTTTGCTCATCATCTTCCGTGACATTGGCTCGTATCATGGAAATCTCCATTTCCTTGTAGTACTCTTCAACGCTCTTTGTTCCTTGCTTGAGTAGTTGTAACTTCTTGAAGAGGTCGCGGTTGTAATGGGTTGGCACAAAGCGCGCTCTCATGACATCCTTCATTTGATCCCAAGTTGTGATGGGTGGTTCACCTCTTGCCTCGCGGTGCTCAATGACTTGCTCCCACCAAATGAGGACGTAGTCTTGGAACTCAAGGGATGCCATGGCGATCTTCTTCTCTTCCTCATAGTTGTGTAAATGAAAGATCTTGTCAACCTTCAATGCCCGTGAAAGATACTCTTTGGGATCATTGCTTCCGGTGAACTTGGGCATGGTGAACTTGAGCTTTTCGTAGCGTTGCTCTTCATTGTGTTGGGGTCGGGGGTGATGACGCCCTTGACATGGAGGATTGTCACCCTCTAGTTGCTCTTGGCATGGAGGATTCCCATTATCTTGTTGCCCTTGGTGAACTTGTGGTTCTTGGCGAGCTTGTTGAGGAGCTCGTGGAGCTCGTCGTTGCAATCGTGCTTGATATCGTCGCTCTTGGACTTCCTCGCGAAGTGCTTCTTCTTCTTCTCGAACACGTCGGTTACGGGCGGCGACGGCATGATTGGTGTCGCGGAGTGCACGTTGCGCCTCAAGAGCTTGTGCTTCATGCTGTTGTTGTTGTTGATGGAGAGCTTCGGCGTCTTGCTCATCTTGGTGTTGTTGTGCTCGCTCATGCATTTGCTCTCATAGTCGTTGACGTTCTTGAGCTTCCTCTTGTTGGCGTTGGCGTTGCCTTTCTTGTGCTTGTGCAAGGGTAGCTTGATTGAGATGATGCCGATGTTCTTGCTCTTCAAGTTGCTCTTATGAATCATTGCCGTGTAGAGGATTGCGGTTTGCTTGACGGTCTTAGCGTGTGGCTCGACGAAGAGTGTTCGATGTCGGTGTACTTGAACCGGAGATGGTGTCACATGAATGTCGACTCGAGTGGCTCCGTCTTGAATATGATGACGCGGTAGAAGAGCGGTTGACCATCATGGCTCGGATGTCCTCCTTGAGAGATGCCATTGATATGTCAAAGTAGTCACTTGTACATTGTTTGGATTGTCGCAAGTCGGAAGCAAGTAGGTCGATGCGGTCACCCAATGCTTCATTCTCTTGATGTAAAGCTCTTTGCGCGGCGAAGAGGTGGTTCTTGGTTACGTAGTTGTTCGGGTCCTCATCTTGCTCTATGAAGAGTGGGTTGGTAGAAGTACTTGGCCTATCCATCATTCCAAGTAAATGTGTGAGTGGGAGAAAGAGAAGAACTATACCAAATGTACCTTGACCGATGTTGAGGATGGATCAATGATCACTCAATGATGTAACAAGGAAATAGCACAATTGGTACCTGTTCCCGTCAATTTCTCACACCTACACAAATAAAGCCTTTGGTGGAGCTTGGTTAGGATGGTGGAAAAAATATATGAAATTGTTAGTGAGACTCAATAATGTTGGAAAAGATTCACAAATGAGGAAATGCAACAAGTAGGCCAAGCAAAATCTGGCCCACGGAAACACACACACGAAAAGATAGATGGGGTCATGCAACCAAAAATGAGCTCAAAATGTGGAATCCACAGAAAATGCTCTTGTTGCACAACGCTAGAGAGACGCTAGCACGATTGCACTATAGGCGGATACGAGACTTGTGCACAACCTACAAAGCAAAAATGAAATGACTTCTATCCCAAGTATGCTATATGTATGGTGTTCCGGTGATATGATCCAAGATGATCGAGTATGACAATCTTAATGTAGTATGATGCTATGGTTCTTGCTTAAAAGCTCTTTGCTTATCTTTATCGTTTGCTTAAAAGCTTGTTTGTCTCTTTCTCTTTTGAGCTCTTTCTCATGCAAAACTTGACGAACCAATATAGCTATTGAGTATTTGCGATGACGACCTTGTGACACAAGAGATGAGACCAAGATATGTATACCAACAACGTGATATATGCATTGACCACTAATGTGCACAAGTAACATTGCCGGCAATACTCAAATGGCTAGTCTCGATAGGTAAGTGAAGCGAAAATGGTCTATGGGGTTATCAATGCAATGGCAAGAATGTACAATGATGTGATACCACGATACCAAGATGATATAGAGGTTACCGTTCTTGCTTACAGTGAAGGTGTCAAAATGGTGAAGTGGTCGATGTCGATGACGAAGATGAGCGGCGGTGATGTCGTCGAACCGTCCCTAAGTAGCCGAAACACGTTAGGAAACGGAAACCGAAACTCAAATTCTCAAAGACCAAATGAGGCAAAATTGTCGGAGTTGATAGCGGGTAAGCGACGGTGGTTGCGGAAAGCGATGGTGGTTGCGGAAGGTGTAGTGGTATGGGAGTGCGTATGCGGAAATGGAAGTGGAGCGGTGGAGCTAAACAAAGTTCAGTTTCGTTAGGGTTCGTCGGATGTCCGGTGGTGGTCGGACGACCGGTGGTTGTCGGCCGTCCAGAGACTGTCGGACGTCCGGTGCCTGGGCGATTTTGGGCACGGGATGAACTTCTAGGGTTCGTGGTGGAGAGGCGAAATTTGGTTAAAATTGGACGAATTTGTGGATTGAAATGGTGGAGATGATGGGGGAAAACTAGATCCTTTCGTGGCAAAGAAAATCCATGGATCAAATCCAACAAAACTTCAACAAAACCAACAAATCAAAAAAAAAAATTGGGGCTATTTTTGGTGGGGAATTTTCAAAATTAGGACAAAATCAACAAAACAAGGCTAGAAAAAAAAGTAGGGGCTCCAAATTCGTGATCAACCTAGGCTCATGATACCAAGATGATGTAGGGTAGAACCCTAGATGCCCGAACTTTCACGAAATGGAGTGGATCCTACGAAGAACACGACGAACACGAGGGGAAACACGAGGGAAAACACTCAAATCAACAAGAGAGATCACACATGTGCTAGATCCATGAACATAAAGAGTGATACAAGATGCAAACGCAACAAAGGACGATACAATCCGTAGCGAGTTCTTCTCCGAGAGGAGGTCTTGAGGGGTCTTCCCATGAGGGGTCTTGAATCCAAGCGATGGATCTTCTCCGTAGAGGCCGCGGTCTCTCGATGGAGTAGAACCAAATTGATGATCAAAGCTCTATCTCTCAAATGAGCTAAACCTATGCTAACCCTAGAAAGAGGGAGGAGGAGGAGTATATATAGTCTAGGGTCACGAAAGGGTACATGGGCCTCGGCCCAACACTCTGTTCACAGACAGGCGTCGGTCGTCCGGACGCTGTCGGACGTCCGGTGGCTCGCGAGGGTCTGGACGTTCGGAAGCGGTCGGACGTCCGACATTTCGGCTCGGATCAGGTGGCGTCGGATTTCCGGGGGCGGTCGATCTTTCGGTTGTCGGTCATCCGGAGGTCTCGGACTTCCGATAATTTCCCTTCTGTTGGGTGACACCGGATGTCCGGAGGGGCTCGGTCATCCGGTCGCTGGGGTGTGTCGGACGTCTGGCCGCTGCAGCGATCGCAGGCTGGAACTTGGCTGGCGGGCTGGGGCTTCAGGCGTTGGACGTCCGATGAAGTCAGGTCGTCCGGTGGCTGTAGAACTCCTGGCAGCACGTACTCTTGGTCCTTATACTTGGTGTCCTCGCCGTCTTGCCTGTTAAGTGTAGCTGCTCCATGGCTTTCCTCCAAGTACCTGATCACACATAGGGTCTCCGCTTGATGTAGTAGCCATGTCTCATATGTAGAAGATGGTAGTTCGGAGAGGAGCGAGTTCACCTTAGTTTTGATAGCCTTTGCTCGAGCTCTTATCATTGGTCCAAGTGGTGTCGTGGAAGACGTAGGTAGGTCCATGGGAATGACCATGGGATGCTCCGCATCACTTCATCCTCGGGCAAACCTGCAGGCTTAAATAATCCACAAACTTCGTCCACATAGATTAGATGCATATCAGGATGCAATGTTCCATCTCCTGCATAAGGATTAGCTAGCAGTTCCTCTATCATACCCGAGGGAATTTCATAATAAATATTTTCAGTAGGTTGAGGGGCAACTCTTTGCTCTTCCGGTCGGGGTGAAGATACCCCAAACAAACCCCTCAAACGATTATTTTCCATAGCAACAAGTGACAGTAAATTTCAGCACACTATATAAATGTTTCCTTACCAAAGTTACTTCACTCCCCGACAACGGCGCTAGAAAAGAGTCTTGATAACCCACAAGTATAGGGGATCTATCGTAGTCCTTTCGATAAGTAAGAGTGTCGAACCCAACGAGGAGCAGAAGGAAATGACAAGCGGTTTTCAGCAAGGTATTCTCTACAAGCACTGAAACTATCGGTAACAGATAGTTTTGTGATAAGATAATTTGTAACAGGTAACAAGTAACAAGTGTAACTAAGGTGCAGCAAGGTGGCCCAATCCTTTTTGTAGCAAAGGACAAGCCAGGACAAACTCTTATGTGAAGCAAAGCGCTCCCGAGGACACATGGAAATTATTGTCAAGTTAGTTTTCATCATGCTCATATGATTCGCGTTCGTTACTTTGATAATTTGATATGTGGGTGGACCAGTGCATGGGTGCTGTTCTTACTTGGACAAGCCTCCCACTTATGATCAACCACTCTCGCAAGCATCCGCAACTATGAAACAAGAATTAAAATAAATCTAACCATAGCATGAAACATATGGATGCAAATCAGCCCCTTACGAACCAACGCATAAACTAGGGTTTAAGCTTCTGTCACTCTAGCAACCCATCATCTACTTATTAATTCCCATTGTCTTCCCCTAGGCCCAAATTATGGTGAAGTGTCATGTAGTCGACGTTCACATAACACCACTAGAGGAAAGACAACATACATCTCATCAAAATATCGAACGAGTACCAAATTCACATGATTACTTATAACAAGACTTCTCCCATGTCCTCAGGAACAAATGTAACTACTCACAAAGCATATTCATGTTCATAATCAGAGGGGTAATAAATATCATTAAGGATCTTAACATATGATCTTCCACCGAATAAACCAACTAGCATCAACTAGAAGGAGTAATCAACACTACGAGCAACCCACAGGTACCAATCTGAGGTTTTGAAACAAAGATCGGATACAAGAGATGAACTAGGGTTTGAGAGGAGATGGTGCTGGTGAAGTTGTTGATGGAGATTGACCACCTCTCGATGAGAGGATCGTTGGTGATGACGATGGATTTCCCCCTTCGGGAGGGAAGTTTCCCCAGCATAACAGCTCCGCCGGAGCCCTAGATTGCTTCTGCCCAGGTTCCGCCTCGAGACGGCGGCGCTTCGTCCCGAAAGCTTCCTTATGATTTTTTTTCCAGGTTAAAACCCTCCATATAGCAGAAGATGGGCACCGGAGACCTGCCAGAGGGCCCACAAGCCCTAGAGGCGCGCCCAGGGGGTTAGGGCGCGCCTCCCAGGCTTGTCGCCACCTGGTGGGTCCCCTCTGGTATTTTCTTTGCCCAATATTTTTTATATATTCCAAAATAATTCTCTGTAAATTTTCATGACTTTTGGAGTTGTGCAGAATAGGTCTCTCAGATTTGCTCCTTTACGGTCCAGAATTCCAGCTGCCGACAGTCTCCCTTTTCATGTAAACCTTGTAAAATAAGAGAGAAAAGGCATAAGTATTGTACCATAATGTGTAATAACAACCCATAATGCAATAAATATCAGTATAAACGCATGATGCAAAATGGACGTATCAGTCTCTAGTACAGTCTTGCCTAGGACCAGCACAGTACCATCGTTGAGCGTTTATTCAAATTTGCATCTCTAAATTGATTATTGCTGACATTTTTTCTACCATATCATAAGCCTGCCCAGCTCCTCATACAACTACATCGTGTGTTTGACACCACCTAGTAATCGCTCTGTCCAAGCTTTTAGAGTTTTGACTACAAAGGTTGCCGCTCACCACCTGCTGCTGGGTAAGAACTGGTAAGAATTTGAGATTTGCTTGACGGATTTGTGACACCCCACCACCACCACTTTTTGGTTGTCTGTAGGATCATATTCTTGTGTGTTTCTATTGCTGCTAACCATGGCAGGATCACAAGCCGACGAGATTGACTGGGAGAACATGACGAAGAAGGAGCTTCATGATAAATTTCAGCAAATGTTGAGTCAACAGGTGGAAGACGTGATGGCCAGTTTTGGAAAGGCACTGAAGAGGATTGATGACGTTGAGAAGACAATTGACACCAAGTTGGACGCCAAGTTCGATGCAGTACTCGCACGTCTACCACAGTTACCAATCGCATCTGCTACACCATTGCAACAACATCAACAACTACCTCCACGCCGCGATCTAGCAGGGCGAGCGCAGCGTGTTCCTCTTGAGCCAGGAAAAACTTCTGGTGCCACTGCTGCTGCTGCTGTTGATCTTTCTGTAGCTCCTGCTGCTACTGTAGAGGTGGAGGACTATTACGAGGACGAGGTTGATCAAAATCAGAATTACGTGCAACCACCAGCACCACCACAACCAGGTCGTCCTCATGCATATAATCGCAACGGTAGGGCGGCACCACCACCTCAGGCACGAGATTATGACCATATTCATAAACTGAAATTGAATATTCCACCATTTGAGGGTAGATACATTCCTGATGTCTATCTTACTTGGGAGTTAGAAAATGAACAACGTTTCACATGCTTACAATATCCTGAGGATAGACGTGTTGCTGCTGCTATTTGCGAATTCACTAGTTTTGCTTCTGTTTGGTGGTCTGAACATTGTAGATTATATCATGATAATATCCCTACTACTTGGGCTGCTTTGAAAACTGCTATGTGTACTCCTTGGGTTCCACCATATTATCAACGTGAATTACTTCAAAAACTGCAGCGTTTAACACAAGGAAAAAATTCTATAGAGTAGTATTATCAGGAATTACAAACTGGCATGATTAGATGTGGTATTGTTGAGGATAATGAGGCAATGCTTGCATGTTTTATGGGTGGATTAAATAGACAGATTCAGACCATATTAGAGTATAAGGAGTATAACAATATCACTCATTTATTCCATCTTTCTTGCAAAGCTGAACATGAAGTGCAGGATCGACAGGCATTGGGGCGAACTAACTTTTCTGCAGGTTGATCATCATCATGGACACCGCGTGCATCCTCTACTTCCACACGTTCTGCTGCACCGGCACCTCCGTCAGCTGCCACCTCCAACCGTGATACAAGAAAGCAGGCACAACCACCACTATCTGCCAAGAGCACACCTTCTGGGCCTGCATAGAGCTCTTCTTCATCCATGGCATCAACAGGGCAAACACATGATATTATTTGTCGTTGTTGCAAGGGTGGAGGTCATTATGCAAGAGAATGCCCATCTAAGCATGTGATGATTGCTACTAAGGATGGTGGGTATGAGTCCGCTAGTGACTATGATGAGGAGACTTTGGCTCTTATTACAAGTGAAGACAACGGTGGAGATAATTCTGAACAAGAGACACAATACATGGCTGCTGAAGACGCTGATAGGTATGAAAGTTTAATTGCCCAACGTGTTTTGAGTGTGCAAGTCAGACAAGCTGAGCAAAATCAGAGGCACAATTTGTTCCATACAAAGGGAGTTGTGAAGGAACATTCTATTCACGTCATCATTGATGGAGGGAGCTGCAACAACTTGGCTAGCATGGAGATGGTCGAGAAACTATCCGCATCCTTACTACATCCAATGGTTCAACAACAGCGGCAAGGTTAAGGTAACACGTACTGTTTGTGTGCATTTTAGTATTGCTACATATGCTGATTTAGTTGATTGTGATGTGGTACCCATGCAAGCATGTTCCTTATTACTTAGTAGACCATGGCAATTCGATAAAAATTCTGTGCACCATGGTAGAAACAATCAGTATACTCTTGTTCATAAGGATAAACATATTACTTTGCTTCCTATGACTCCTGATTCCATTTTGAAAGATGATATTAATCGAGCTAGTAAAGCAAAACAGGAGCAAAGTAAGAGTGAAAATCAGATAGTGGCAAAAGAATTTGAGCAACAAATGAAACCTAATAATAAACCATCTAGTTTGCTTTGCTTTTGTGTGCAAAGAGGCATTATTTTCATTCGAGGACTTGCCTTCCTCTTTGCCTCCTGCTGTCACTAACATTTTGCAGGATTTTGCTGGCATCTTTCCACAAGACGTGCCACCGGGATTACCACCTATTCGAGGGATTGAGCATCAGATTGACTTAATTCCCGGTGCATCGCTACCCAACCATGCACCATACCGTACCATTCCAGAGGAGACGAAGGAGATTATGCGTCAAGTCCAGGAGCTGCTTGAGAAAGGTTATATACGTGAGTCCCTTAGTCCTTGTGTTGTTCCTATTATTCTAGTGCCAAAAAAGGATGGTACATCGCGTATGTGTGTTGATTGTAGAGACATTAATAATATTACTATTCATTATGGTCATCCTATTCCTAGGCTTGATGATATGCTTGATGAATTGAGTGGTTCTATAATATTCTCCAAAGTTGATCGACGTAGTGGATACCATCAAATTCGTATGAAATTGGGGGATGAATGGAAAACAGCATTTAAAACTAAGTTTGGATTATATGAGTGGTTAGTCATGCCTTTTGGATTAACTAATGCACCTAGTACTTTCATGCGATTAATGAACGAAGTTTTACGTGCTTTCATTGGACGATTTGTGGTAGTCTATTTTGATGATATACTGATTTATAGCAGATCTTTGGAGGAACATTTGGAACATTTACGTGCTGTTTTTATTGCTCTACGTGATGCAAGTTTGTTTGGTGACCTTGGGAAGTGCACCTTTTGCACCAACCGAGTGTCTTTTCTTGGCTATGTTGTTACTCCAAAGGGAATTGAAGTTGATAAAGCCAAGATTGAAGCTATTGAGAGTTGGCCGTAGCCCAAAACGGTCACACAAGTGAGGAGTTTGCTTGGGCTCGCTGGTCTCTATAGGCGTTTTGTGAGAGATTTCAGCACCATTGCTACACCTCTCAATGAGTTTACAAAGAAGGATGTGCCTTTTGTTTGGGGTACTGCACTGGAAGAAGCCTTCACGGTATTGAAAGATAAGTTAACACATGCTCCTTTACTCCAACTTCCTGACTTTAATAAGACTTTTGAGCTTGAATGTGATGCTAGTGGAATTGGATTAGGAGGTGTGTTATTACAAGATGTTAAACCTGTTGCATACTTTTCTGAAAAATTGAGTGGGCCTAGTCTGAACTATTCTACTTATGATAAAGAATTATATGCTCTTGTTCGGACCTTAGAAACATGGCAACGTTATTTATGGCCCAAAGAATTTGTTATACATTCTGATCATGAATCTTTGAAACACATTAAAAGTCAAGCAAAACTGAACCGTAGACATGCTAAATGGGTTGAATTCATTGAGACTTTCCCTTATGTCATTTAACACAAGAAGGGTAAAGAAAATGTTATTGTTGATGCATTGTCTCATCGTTATACTATGCTTTCACAACTTGACTTTAAAATATTTGGTTTTGAGACCATCAAATATCAATATGTGCATGATGCTGAACTTAAAGATGTATTGCAGAATTGTAAAGAAGGGAGACCATGGAACAAGTTCATCGTTAATGATGGATTTGTGTTTCGTGCTAACAGGCTATGCATTCCAGCTAGCTCCGTTCGTCTTTTGTTGTTGCAGGAGGCGCATGGAGGAGGATTAATGGGACACTTTGGCGTCAAGAAGACGGAGGACGCACTTGCTACACATTTCTTTTGGCCAAAGTTGAGACGGGATATTGAGCGTTTTGTTGCTCGCTGCACTACATGTCAGAAAGCTAAGTCACGACTCAATCCTCATGGTTTATATATGCCTTTGCCTGTACCTAGTGTTCCGTGGGAGGATATATCTATGGACTTTGTTTTAGGTTTACCTCGAACAAAGAAGGGAAGGGATAGCATATTTGCTGTCATGGATAGATTTTCAAAAATGGCACACTGTATGCCATGTCATAAAAGCGATGATGCTGCTAATGTTGCTGATTTCTTCTTTCATGAAATTATTCGCTTGCATGGTGTGCCAAATACAATTGTTTCAGATCGTGATACTAAGTTTCGTAGCCACTTTTGGAGATGTTTATGGGCTAAGTTGGGGACTAAACTACTTTTTAGTACTACATGTCATCCCCAAACCTATTGACAAACTGAAGTAGTCAATAGAACATTGTCTACTATGCTTAGGGCTATTTTGAAGAATAACAAGAAAATGTGGGAAGAATGTTTGCCTCATATCGAATTTGCTTATAATCGTTTGCTGCATTCTACTACTAAGATGTACCCTTTTGAGATTGTGTATTGTTTTCTACCTCGTGCGCCTATTGATTTGTTGCCTCTTCCATCTTCGAAGAAGGTTAATTTTGATGCTAAACAACGTGCTGAATTGATCTTAAAAATGCATGAGTTAACTAAGGAGAACATTGAGCGTATGAATGCTAAATATAAACTTGCTGGAGATAAGGGTAGAAAATATATTGTGTTTGCATCTGAAGATCTTGTTTGGTTACATTTGTGTAAGGATAGATTTCCTGATTTGCGCAAATCAAAGCTAATGCCACGTGCTGATGGTCCTTTTAAGGTGTTAGAAAAAACAAATGATAATGCATATAAACTTGAGCTGCCTGCAGATTTTGGGGTTAGTCCCAATTTTAACATTGCAAATTTGAAGCCTTATTTGGGTGAGGAAGATGAGCTTCCGTCGAGGATGACTTCATTTCAAGAAGGGGAGGATGATGAGGACATCAATACCATTGTGAAACCCACAGCCCCTGCTGCTATACATACTGGACCAATCACTAGAGCTCGCGCATGCCAATTGAATTACCAGGTACTTTTTTTCTTGGTAACAATTCTAATGTTCATGAGAATATGATGCTGCCTAAATTGGATACATTTGTGTTGATTACTAATGAAGTGGCTAGCATGGACAAGAGGGATGAACACTGGAGCAGAAACAAGCATGGAGATGAAGGCGCGCGCAAAGGGAACCAGAACGGCGTTTCTAGTGCTGATTTCAGTACTTTGAAGCCTCCTCGATGACATAGAAGGACATGGACGAAATATACAAGATGCCCTTTCATAAATTTCGCCCATGGCTTATAATAGGTGTGCGCCACCTTATTTTTGCGCCAGGCCCATGTAATTTTGAAATACTTGAGTACAGGCTATTTTTAGAGTCCGTATGTGTGGGGAAACAAGAGTTAGGGTTGGTTTTGGACCCCTCCGCCAAGGGTCACGAAATTCCCCCCTCTTCCTCCATATTGTCGCAGGAAACCACTGCCACCTATGGGGCCAAGGGGCCCCTTGCTGGTTCAGCAGGGGGGATGTCGCATTGCACAAAGAGCAGAAAAACGTGGGGCAGCACGGCAGAGATCACACGGGCAATTTTACCCAGGTTCGGGCCGCCGCGAGGCGTAAAACCCTACTCCTGTTTTGGTGGATTGATGGTGGAAAAGTGGTGGTGGAGCGTAGTACACTTGCCTGACAGGCTTGCCCTGGGGAGGCAGTGACTACGCACGTACGAGCGTGTGGATGTTCAACTTTCCAACCCTTGCTACGGTTGCCATGGGCCTCCTTTTATAGGTTAAGGGGTCACCACAGTGGCAAAACAGTCATTATGCACTGATAAGATAGCAAATAGTGCTATCATACCTAATTCTGTAGGCTGACAGAGTGCATTAAATGCACCGCTCAACATCACATCGTTGCTTGGCGGCAAACCTTGCCGGGCTCATCTTGCCAGCTCCATGCCTGCTTGCTTGACATGTCACAGGACGGGTGTCATCTGTAGGTATTTCCTATAGAAAGAGGCCGCCATGTGGCGAATGGCTGCCACTTAGTCACTTTGCGGCTTGACACCGCATTGATCAACGACGTGGGTCGTGGTGAGATGGCTTGGTGAGGTGTCTTTGCCCTCGAGAGTCCCGGCAGGCCCTGCCGGGACGTGTTGAATGCTTTCTTCTGGGGGAGCCCTTGTCCTTGCCAGGTCCACCTGCCCGGCAAGGGAGGCTTTTCTCCTAGCGGTGTCTCGCTTCTCTGTCTTGGTCTTGGCCTTCTTAATCAGCATGCTGGTTCTTCGAAGATCTTGGTCTCTTGTATCTTGGCACGGCCTTGGTGTTGTAATCTTGTTCTCGTGCCTGTGCACAGTCAGGGCAACATACCCAGGGTTTGTTGCACCGAAAGAAGCCCCCAGGCCTGCCCCGATCGCGCTGCCGGGTGTCGTTGGGGTAGGTCCTAATAAGTGCACATGCAGGGGCGCTGAAGAGGCTGATCTCTTGGAGTCTTCTTTGCTTCTTTAATCTCGACTCTGGGCCAGTTTCCGGTTTTCCCGTGCGTCGTGTAAAGCCAATCGTGGTGGGGCCATCTTTGCAATGGCCCGTGAATGACTTTAACACACGGGGTAGAAACTGCCAATTCACTCTTCCCACCACGCCCTTATCCTTAGCCACATATGCGGCATGCATTGCGCGGGGTAGGTAACGGAGGCGCGTGGCGTGGGAGAGCATCAAGATGAGGGCCCGGTCTTCTTGAATTGGCGGAGAGGGGCGGCGATTGCTTGTTGAGGGAGCGGCTCCCTTTCTTGCTCTGCCTATAAAAGGAGGGGCGGAGGGAGAGCCGAGCCATCCATCTCCAGATCCTTTCTTCCCCTGTTTCTGCCTTTCGTTGGTCATGTTGAAGAGAAGGGCCCGGGGCCAAGCTCCGGGCTCCAGCTTGCGCCTAGAGTTGTTGAGTGTTGGCGTTCGGGGAGTGAGCCTGGTCCATGCTCGGAGAAGGCACCGTGGACGGGCTGCTCGTAGTGCGGGAGATACCAAGCTCTCCTGTTGTGAGGGAATGCTTGCTCCTTTTGCCATGGTTGTCTGCCCGTTGGGTAGTGCGGTGTCTAGCCTTTGGTCACCGCCGCTCGTGGTCTTGGCGATCGGGTCCTTGGCGTCTCTGGGGCGTGCCTGAGAGGCAGGGCTGGGAATCGTCGGTAAACCCAGCACTGCCCCATCCGGGAGCCGTGGGGATGATGTCGATGAGAGGCGTGCCTTCCTACCCGCCAAGGCGGGGAGGGGCGTGTCCCGAGCCCCCTGGTTGTCTTGGTCACTCGCCGTCTCTCCGGGGAAGGCATCGGGCTGGAGTCCTGGCGCTCCCCGAAGGTGATGGTGACGGAAAGAAAACGAGGGAAGGCGGAGAAGGCGGGTGGTGGGAGGTCAGGTCGGAGTACGATGGCGTGGATGCCTTTGCCTTCGACCGAGGACCTGCCGCCTCGTCTTTCCGCTCTTCCCCTCCCTCCCCGGCACCATCATCACCAGCCTCCTTGGGTGACAGCCGGGGAGGGATGTTCCCTTGGTGTCTTCGTCTCCCCTCCAGCAGTCTTCCGGCTGAGCTTTGGTGGATGACTCCATCGGGGCCCAAGCCGGGGCTTCTTGCTGGTCCTGGAGGTGGTGACCAGGGAACGCCGCCTTGCTCCCGCACTCCTCCTTCGTAGCCTCGCCACTCCCGGTCTTGTCAGGCGGCGCCAGGTGGGTTGCGATGGGACCGGGATGGGCTCCTGCTTGGGTGCCCTTTCTTGTCTTTTCGTCCTTCCACCGCAGTGCCTGGTGGAGGGAAAACGAAAAGAGGAGATTACAGGGCACTTATCTTTTTTCAATATTAAACTTGCCGGTACTTGCCAAATTTTAGTTCAAATAATGTAATCTCTCAAGTCCATGTCTGTGTTTTGTAAGGTTTGTACTTGTATGACCAGCATATTAATGAAAAAGATGAACCTTGCCGGGAACTCGTGCATGTATATGTCCATGCAGAGGTGAAATGCCTCTTTATTTTAAATAAACGAGTTTTCCCCGGTAGGCTATCCTGCCGGTACCCTTTCTTCGTTGCCGGGGAACTGAGCCTACTGGCAAGAAATAGAGGGACCAACCCCCCGCCAACTTCTTTTCATCAAAGGCCACTACGACCATCCAGGCCGAAGCAACGTTCGAGCCAGGGACGGGAGCACCTAAGTTTCGAAGAGTGGTGGGGTTTTCTTATGCACAAGTTTTAGCTTACAGAACACTTATTGACAAGAGGTAGAACTTATCTGTTTGGTTCGCCGGGGATCGCAGCGTTGGTTCATCTCCCCATCTTCTTGCAGAAACCGAGTTCTCGGCAGGAACCTGCAGCTTTATGCAGATGAGAATGATGCAGGATGCGATCCTATCTATATGCATATGCAAATGCTCTTGGAATGCTTATGCATGCATGCAACTTGGTCGGGGGCCCCCCAGCGCTTCGTTTATTTCTCTGGTGCTCAGGGTCATTGCCTGGCTTTGTACAAGGGGTTACATGCAACTGAGGCAAGGCCTGTACAAAAGGGTGGCTGCCGGGCAGGGCCCGACAGCCGCGCCTTACGGGTAGAACTTGCGGAGATGCTCAATATTCCATGAGTTTTGCAATTGAATGCCATCTCTGGTCTCCAGCCGGACCAAGCCAGATCTGGTGACTCGTACTACCCGGTAAGGGCCTTCCCACTTTGGCGTCAACTTGTTTGTACCCTTGGCGGACTGAACGCGCCTAAGGACAAGGTCGCCTTCCTCAAAATACCAGGCGTGAACCCTGTGGCTATGATAGCGATGCAGGGCTTGCTGATAGCGTGCAGCACGCGTAGCAGCCCGAAGATGGTTCTCCTCGAGTAGCACAATGTCGTCACGCCAGTGTTGATCTTGAGCTACTTCGTCGTAGGCAAGCACTCAAGGCAACCCGTAAATGAGTTCCGTGGGGATAACTGCTTCCGCCCCATAGACCAGGGAAAAAGGAGTCTGCCCGATAGCTCGATTTGGTGTCATTCTAAGGGACCATAGAACTACCGGCAGCTCATCGATCCACCACCTATCGTGCTTCTGTAGCGTATCAAAGGTTCTTGTTTTGAGTCCCCGCTGCACTTCATTGTTCGCCCTCTCAGCTTGCCCGTTGCTTCTAGGGTGTGCGACAGAAGCAAATGAGATCTTGCTTCCGAGGGCATGAACATATTGCATGAAGGCGCGGCTCGTGAATTGGGTGCCGTTGTCGGTAATGATCCTTGCCGGGATTCCAAAATGACACACCAAATCTTTTAAGAACTTGATAGCTGATTGAGCAGTCACCTTTCTCACGGCAGCAACTTTCGACCACTTTGTAAACTTGTCGATAGCAACAAGCAAGAATTCAAAGCCCCCAATCGCTCGGGGGAAAGGGCCGAGGATATCGATCCCCCAGACCAAAAATGGCCATGATAAAGGGATTGTCTGAAGAGCTTGGGCAGGCAGGTGGATTTTCTTGGAATGGAACTGACAGGCTTCACATTTGGTGACTAGCTCAACCGCATCTTGGAGGGTTGTGGGCCAATAGAATCCTTGCCGGAATGCTTTCCCAACCAGCGCCCTTGATCCAATGTGGGAGCCGCACATGCCTTTGTGTATCTCAGCCAGCAGTTCCTTCCCTTCTTCCCGGCAGATGCACTTCAATTTCACACCGTTGGGCCTCCTTCCGTACAGAGTGTCACCGACAAACTGGTACATACTGGCCCTTCGGGCTACTCTTTCAGCCTCATCTTGGTCATTGGGGAGTTCTTCGGTTTGGAGAAAGTGGACTATGTGCCTTGCCCAAGTTGGAGCCTGGGGCTCGGCAACAAGGACTCGCGGCACCTCAACTGCGGGGGCACATTCCTCGTTCGCAGGGACCATGGGTCCGGCAGGAGGGTGCGGTCTGGCAGGTTGTGAGGAGTTGTTTCCGGCAGGGTCCCTGCCAGGAGCGGATGGCTCTACCGGGAGAGGCTTACCGGAGTCCAGCTTTCTCCTTTTCCGGGCCATTGTTGCTGGGGATACGGAGGGCTGAGTAAGATGGAGAACAAAAGTTCCTGGTTCCACAGGAAGCTTTTGGGCAGCACACTTTGACAGGTGATCAGCTATGCTGTTTTCCGCACGAGGTATGTGCTCTGTTTGCAACCCGTCAAAGCGCTCCTCTAATCTTGTCACTTCCTCAACATATGCCTCCATCAATGGACTTTGGTAATCCTTGTTGACATGTCTCACCACAAGCTGTGAGTCTCCTCGAATGATCAGCTTCTTGATTCCCAATTCTGCGGCAATCCTGAGCCCAGCAAGGAGCCCTTCATACTCTGCTGTATTGTTGGTTGCCTCTTCCCGGGCAAAATGCATCTGGACGACGTACTTCAAGTGTTCCCCGGAGGGAGCGACGAGAAGCACGCCAGCCCCTGCACCTTGTAGGGAAAAAGCACCATCAAAATACATGATCCATTCTTGGGGCGCCTCCTTGCCGGGGATAACTGTTTCTGGCACTTCCTCATCGGGGGTTGGCGTCCATTCTGCAATAAACTCTGCCAATGCCCTGCTCTGGATTGTTGATGTGCACTCAAACTTTAAACCAAAACTGGATAACTCCAAAGCCCACTCCACTATTTTGCCAGTAGCCTCAGGGTTCCGGAGTATCCTTTGCAACAGGAAGCGAGTGACAACCGTGATCTCATGGGCTTGGAAGTAGTGGCACAGTTTCCTTAAGGCCATGATGAGGCCAAAGATCAACTTTTGCATGCCAAAGTACCTCGATCTAGCCCCCTGTAGCAGGGAACTGACGAAGTACACTAGGTGCTGCACCACTTTATTCCTTGCCATGTCCTTGGGGCTGTCTTCTCTGCCGTGCTTATCTCTGTCCTGGTCCCTATCTGACTCTACCGGTCTTTGCTCACTCTCTATTTCATCCACTTCCCGCTGCGCCACCAAGGCTGCACTAACCACTTGATTGGTTGCCGCCAAGTATAACAACAATGGCTCTTGTGGTTTGGGAGCAACCAAGGTGGGCACAGAAGATAGGTAGGCCTTCAACTCTTGCAAAGCCGCATCTGCTTCTGGAGTCCACTTCATGGGCCCTGCCTTCTTCAAGATTTTGAAGAACGGCAAGGCACGCTCGGTAGACTTGGAAATGAATCTGCTTAGCGCGGCAACGCACCCTGTCAGATGCCTTACATCTTTGACCGTCTTTGGTGCTTGGATCTTATCGGGGTTGGCTTCGATCCCCCGATGGGATACAAAGTACCCGAGCAGCTTGCCGGAGGGAACGCCAAATACACACTTCTCCGGGTTGAGCTTCAAGTTGATCTTGCGCAAATTGGCAAATGTCTCCTCCAAATCCTGGATAAGGGTTGATCTGTCCTTGGTTTTGACCACAATATCATCCATATAAGCCTCAATGTTTCTGTGCAGCTGTGGCCCAAAACCAATCTGGACTGCCCTTGCAAAAGTAGACCCGGCACTCTTTAATCCGAAAGGCATGCAGATAAAACAGTACGTACCACACGGGGTGATGAATGAGGTCTTCTCTTCGTCTTCCTTGGACATGAAGATTTGATGATACCCAGAATATGCATCCAAAAAGGAGAGCAAATCGCAGCCTGAAGTGGAGTCCACGATCTGGTCGATGCGCGGCAAGGGAAATGGGTCTTTCGGGCAAGCCTTGTTGAGATCTGTGAAGTCTATGCAAAGTCTCCATTTCCCATTGGCCTTCCAGACAACCACTGGATTTGCTAACCATGTTGGATGCAGCACTCCTCTAACCAAACCAACTGCCTCAAGTTTCTTGATCTCCTCTGTAATGAACTGCTGCCTCTCCAAGGCCTGCTTCCGGACTTTCTGCTTGACAGGTCGGGCATGTGGGCAGATAGCAAGGTGGTGCTCGATTACCTCCCTGGGAACACCGGGGATATCAGATGGTTGCCAGGCAAACACATCGATATTCGCCCGTAGGAAGGCAACGAGCGCGCTTTCCTATTTGTCATTGAGGGTGGCACTGATGATGAAAGTACCATCAACGCCAGCCAGCCCTGCCGGGACCTTCTTCACTTGTGGAGCAGCAACCTTGGATCTCTTGCTGTTGGAACTCTCCGGCAAGTCATCAATAGGCACAGCGCACTCCGAAGAGGCGCGCTTCCCGAATTCCTTGCCGGAGCCCTTACTATCCTTCTTCTTCCCTCTGTTCTCCTTGGCGGGAACTGCCGCTGCTGCTGCCTCTGCTGCGACTGCGTCCCGGTACATCTTGTCCACACAAATGATTGTGTTTTTCTCATGTGATGGGACGGAAATGACTCCAACTGGCCCTGGCATCTTCAAGACATTGTAGGCATAGTGGGATGCCGCCATGAACTTAGCCAGGGCTGGGCGTCCAAGGATTCCATTGTACGGCAAGGGGAGGTCAACCACATCAAACACAATGTTTTCAGTCCGGTAGTTCAGCTCTCTCCCAAACGTCACAGGCAACATGATCTTTCCCTTAGGATGACTCCTGCCAGGATTAACTCCTTGAAACGTGCCGGTGACTTTTAACTCATCCTTTGCTATCTGAAGCTTGCTGATAACCTTTGGGGAAATCAGATTCAACCCGGCCCCGCCGTCCACCAACATCTTCGTGACCTTGAGGTTGCGGATTATTGGAGAGACTAACAACGGCAAACATCCTACCGCGGTGGTGCGGTCAGGATGATCCTCTTCATAAAAAATGATGGGCATGCGTGACCATTTGAGTGGCTTCCGGGCCCCTGGCACTGGTTCCACGGTATGAACCTCACGCGCCCACCGCTTGAGTTGGCGGTGAGAGGCGTGTAGGGACGCACCCCAGTCAATGCACAGGGCGTCAGTGGCCTTCTGGAACTCCTGCTCACTGGTTTCCTCTTCATCCCCTTCATCACTCTCATCACCGCAGGCTTCCTTCTCTCGATCCCTAGCGGGTTTCCCTTTGTTCCGAAGAGGTCTGCCAGGGCGATTTACTTCACCGCCATGACCCTTACCGCCAGCAACATTCTGTCCCTTTTCCTTGTCACGCTTCTCATATTCTGCTTTCTGTCTCTTGACGAGCTGCTCAACCTGATAACACTCTTGAAGGTCGTGGCCCTTGGTCCGATGGATCTTGCAGTATGGTCCATCACCTTTCCTGGCCTTTTCGGCAGCCGCGGCCTCCCGATAGTCAGAGCACACGGCAGCTTCCTTGCCGGGGGATTCGGCCTTAACCATCTAGCCGGTACTAGGGATACCTGACCCTTAAACAGACATTACCATCTTATCCTTGCGCTTCTTGCTCTTCTTCTGACTGGTGGACTTGTCATCATCCTCTGAATCAACATTAATGCAATCCTCCTCTCCGGGCAGTTTTCTTCCCTCCTCCATCCGAGCACACTTATCCACCAAGGTGTAAAGTTCCTTCACAGTCTTGGGCAACCATACATTCATCTTGGAACGAATCTTCCAGTTGTGCACATTGGACTGGAAGGTGGCTATCACAGTTGTTGGTTGGATATTTGGGATGTTTCTGTGGACTCTGCTAAATCTCTGCAAATCCTTTCGGAGAGTCTCTCCTTCTTTCTGCTGAAGAAGCTGCAGATCGCTGGGCCGACCTGGCTCTTGATGGCCGCCAGTGAAGGCGCCAATGAACTCATGGCACAAATCAGCCCATGACGAAATGGAGTTCTCTGGCAGGTGCATCCTCCAAGACCTCACATTGGACTTGAGAGCCAAAGGGAAGTAGTTGGCGAATACCTTCTCATATCTTCCCCCGGCAGCTTGAATAGCGATGGTGTAGATGCTCAGAAACTCTGCCGAGTTCAGCCTCCCATCGTACTTCTCGGGTATCTCTGGCTTGAACGTGCGGACGGACGGCCAACGGACTTGCCGTAGCTCACGAGTAAAGGCAGGGAACCCAACTTCGAAAGGTAGGTACCCGCCAGTATCGAGTGCAGGCTCGTCGACGTCGGGACCGTCACACCCATTGGCCCGACGGTTGGCGTAGCTACGTTGCTCAACGACAACGCGCGCGTCTCCCCTCCGCCTGTCCTCCGGGGCACGCTGCCGGCCTGGACGCACTCGAGGGTCAGAAGAGGCCGTCGAGACGCCATCAGGTTCTTGATTCCGCTGCGCCCGCGCTAACTGCTGTGGCGGGGATTGTACCGTGGGGGTGGCCCCTTCCGTACGACCAGCAGCATGGGCCATTTTCGTTGCTTGGGGAGGCCGTGGCGGGCCAGCTCGCTGCGAGCCCCCAGCCTCGGCGAAGCCGAGCAGGCTCTGGATGGTGGCACGCCATTCATCCATCTGCTCGGCTGCTGGCGGAAACCTCAGCAGCAGTTGAGCCCGCGCCATGGGCTCTGTAGCAGTACTTGGTATGGGCGATGATGACGCAGATCACGCCGTCACTCGGCTCCTGACGGGGCCAGCAGTGACCGTATCACGTCCCCGCTGTTGCGGGGCGGCCACCTGGATGGCATGGTGGCGCAGTGATGGCGCTTGAGGGTCAGCAGCTCCACTAGGCACAGCAGCCTGGTCGACTCGTCCCGGGGGAGGTGCACGCGCTGCGGCCGCCCCCGTGGTGGGGGCGGCCGGAGGGCGGCGATTCGCACCGGACCGAGCGCCATTGCTGCGGCTGTGCCCGTCGGCGAGGGGAAGGAGTGTGGATGGAGTAGCCCCTTCACCCGTACCTCGCGGAGTGTGGCCATCGGGGTGTTGCTGATGTTGTTCTCCTTTGGTGTCTCCTTCTCCTGCTTCGACCGTAGGGGAAGTGGTGACAGTGCCGCCTGCCTCGACCACAGCCCCAGCGGCGTCCACACTCTAGTGCGCCTCCGCGTCCCCCGCAGTATTGGTGGCTGCGGGCGGCAGCGCCTTCGAGGTGGATGGGTGAGCAGCAGCACCGGGCTTCTTCTTGGGCGCCATTGCCGACGGCGCCGTCGAAGACGAAGATGGTGATGAAGATGACGCGCTGCACACACTTTCAGGTTCGCGCAAGCGATCCCCCTACCTAGCGCGCCAAAGATGTCACGGGAAGCCACGGCCACCTATGGGGCCAAGGGGCCCCTTGCTGGTTCAGCAGGGGGGATGTCACGTTGCACAAAGAGCAGAAGAACGTGGGGCAGCACGCAGAGATCACACGGGCAATTTTACCCAAGTTCGGGCCGCCGCGAGGCGTAAAACCCTACTCCTGCTTTGGTGGATTGATGGTGGAAAAGTGGTGGTGGAGCGTAGTACACTTGCCCGGCAGGCTCGCCCTGGGGAGGCAGTGACTACGCGCGTATGAGCGTGGGGATGTTCAACTTTCCAACCCTTGCTACGGTTGCCATGGGCCTCCTTTTATAGGTTAAGGGGTCACCACAGTGGCAAAACAGTCATTATGCACTGATAAGATAGCAAACAGTGCTATCATACCTAATTCTGCAGGCTGATAGAGTGCATTAAATGCACCGCTCAACGTCACATCATTGCTTGCCCGGCAAGCCTTGCCGAGCTCGTCTTGCCAGCTCCATGCCTGCTTGCTTGACACATCGCAGGATGGGTTCCTGTAGAAAGAGGCCGCCATGTGGCGAATGGCTGCCACTTAGTCACTTTGCGGCTTGACACCGCATTGATCAACGACGTGGGTCGTGGTGAGATGGCTTGGTGAGGTGTCTTTGCCCTCGTGAGTCCCGGCAGGCCCTGCTGGGACGTCTTGAATGCTTTCTTCCGGGGGAGCCCTTGTCCTTGCCAGGTCTGCCTGCCCGGCAAGGGAGGCTTTTCCCCTGGCAGTGTCTCGCTTCTCTGTCTTGGTCTTGGCCTTCTTAATCAACATGCTGGTTCTTCGAAGATCTTGGTCTCTTGTATCTTGGCACGGCCTTGGTGTTGTAATCTTGTTCTCGTGCCTGTGCATAGTCAGGGCAACAGACCCAGGGTTTGTTGCACCGACACATATATACAACCCTTAGGGCGTCGTTTAGACTTTGGGTTTTGTTTAGATTAAAAGCTCGCCATAGCTGCAACTTCGCATACTTCATTTGTGTTCAACGACCAGACCAAGACGTCACAGAACCCCACTTTGATCAATAAAGCTTTCCTCTTATATTCACAATATCCAGATTGCAATCACTGTTTCTTGCTTGTTCTTCATTTTCTCGCAGGAAATAGACCCTCGTGGTCAGGTTGATTGTGCTCCAGCGTTGTCAATAACCCCTCGGAAGTTAGTTTAGCGATTACTAAGGCACGATGTCTTCGCACGTTCGTAGTCGGATCGTCAAAGTCGATGCCCACAGAAAATGATAGCTATCTCATCGAAACATCGGGCACCTTCACCTCTATCAGCCTGCCTTGGTGTGGAAGATGTGGCAACGTTGATCTTCGTCTTGTTGGTGTTGAAGTGTCAAGACCTTGGAGACAACGAGAGCAGGCCTCGAATCATTGTCACAAAAGACTTGGTCATCTTCATCTTCATTCACTTGCCGGTGCTTGGACACATGCTCAAGGGCTTCCATTTCTTCCTCACTCATCGAGTCATAGGTGCCGTCGTTGTTGGCGATCATGGTGTGCCGAGTGGGGCACTCAAATGTCTTGGAGCCTCGGCCTTGACATGTGAAGCATTTGATGGAACTTGTCTTGATGGTCTCATCCGGTGGAGCTGTTGATGATGAAGCTCTCAGCTTGAAGTTGCTTGTAGTAGGAGGATGACTCGAAGGTGTCAAAGTTTTCTTGTAACTTGACTTGTCACCGTTGCTTGTAGATGGTTTGGTTGAGGAAGAAGGCATTGTAGTCGTTGAGGCTTGATTGTATGAGCCGTATGTCTTGGAAGAGTACTTGGCATACTTGTAATCATCTTGCACTTGTCGCTCCACCTTGGTATCTTGGTGCACTAGCTTGAGGAGGTTCGTGTACGGTTGGAAATCTGCAATCTTCTTGATAGGATGGTTGAGTCCATTCAAGAATCGTGCCATGGTTTGCTCCTCATCTTCCCTGACATTAGCTCGAATCATGGCAATCTCCATTTCCTTGTAGTACTCTTCAACTGACTTTGTGCCTTGCTTGAGGAGTTGTAACTTCTTGAAGAGGTCTCGACTGTAGTATGTACGCACAAAGCACGCTCTCATGACATCCTTCATTTGAGCCCATGTTGTGATTGGTGGGTCACCTTTTGCTTCTCACCTCTCGATGACTTGCTCCCACCAAATGAGGAGATAGTCTTGGAACTCAAGCGATGCCATGGCGATCTTCTTTTCTTCTTCATAGTTGTGCAAACGAAAGATCTTGTCAACTTTCAATGCCCATGAAAGGTAGTTCGGGGTCGGTGCGCCGGAGAACTTAGGCATGTTGAACTTGAGCTTGCCGTAGCGTCGCTCTTCATTGTGGTGTGGTCGATGGCGATGATGATGACACTCTTGCCATGGAGGAGGTTCTTGAGCCGCTTGCTCCTCGTGCTCCGCTTGATTAGCTTGACGTTGAGAGCGTGGAATTCTTGCACGGTTCCTCTTCCCTTGAAGCTCCTCAAGACGTTCTTCTTGGTGCTCATGGCGGATGGCCGCTTCTGGTAGACGTACTTGGCAGTTTCGCGCATTGACGGCTTGAGTGGATTCACGTAGAGCTTGTTGGGCTTCAAGGGCTTGTTCCTCACGATGTTGTTTCTCTTGTCGAAGGGCATCACCATCTTGTTGTTCTTGTCGATCTTGGCATATTGGAGCTTGCTCTTGGACCGGAGGTTCATTAGCTTGGTGCCATAGGTGTTCACGTTCACGGAGACGGCCTTGTAAACCATTGCCATGGAGTGGGTTTTGGGGAGCTTGATGATCTCCATGGTCTTGGCAACGATGCGAACGAGCTCGTGGGGGACTTGTATCCAAAAAAGATTGTGAAGAATGTCGACTTGAGTGGCTCTGTCTTGAGTATGATGAAGATGTAGAAGAACGGTTACCAACAAGGCACGAATCTCCTCCATCCTTGCATCGTTCTCCTTTTGTTCGGAAAGCTTGTTGTCGAATTAGTCTCTTGTACGTTGCTCAGATTGTCGCAAGTCGGTAGCGAGTAGGTCGATGCGGTGGCCCGATGCTTCATTCTCTTGATGCAAAGCTCTTTGTGCACCGAAGAGGTGGTTCTTGGTGACGTAGTTGGCCTATCCATCATCTCAAGCAATTATTTGAGTGGAAGAAAGGAAAGAACTAGACCAAATGTACCTTATCGGATGTTGAAAATGGATCAATGATCACTCAAAGTGTAGCAAGGAAATAGCACAATTGGTACCGGATCTTGTCGATTCTCACACCTACACAAATAAGGCTTTTGGAGTATCTTGGTGAGGATGGTGGCTCAAAATTTATGCAATTGTTAGCAAGAATCAATAATGTTGGAAAGGATTCACAAATTCGCAAATGCAACAAGTAGACCAATAGCAAAATGTGGCACATGGAAACACACACACGGATAGATAAATGGGGTCGTGCAACCAAGGAATGAGCTCAAAATGTGGAAACCACAAAAAATGCTCTTGTTGCACAACACAAGAGAGACGCTAGCACGATTGCTCAATAGGCGAATACGGGACTTTTGCACAACCTACAAAGCAAAAATGCAACGACTTCTATCCCTAGTATGCTATATATGTATGATGTTTCGATGATATGATCCAAGATGATCGAGTATGACAATCTTAACGTAGTATGATGCTATGGTTCTTGCTTAAAAGCTCTTTGCTTATCTTTCTCTTTTTCTTAAAAGCTTGTTGGCTCTTTCTCTTTTGATCTCTTTTTTGGACTCCTTTTGCAAACTTGACGAACCAAGATAACAATTATGTATATGCGATGACAACCTTGTGACACAAGAGATGATACCAAGATACGGATACCAAGATGATGTGATATATGCAATGAGACGATGATCACTAATGTGCACAAGTAACATTCCGGAAATACTCAAATGGCTAGTCTTGATAGGTAAGTGACGTAAAAATGGTCTTTGGGGTTTAACAATGCAATGGCAAGGGGAAAGTACGAGAGTGCCGTCGAGGTTACCATCGAGGGTTACTCGTTTGTTAGCAAGGACGGATGATGGTGAAGTGGTTGTTGTCGATGACGAGTGCTGGGCAAAGATGAGTGGCGGTGATGTCATTGTCGAACCGTCCCTAAGTAGCCGAAACACGTTAGGAAACGGAAACCGCAACTCAAATTCTCAATGAGAAATGTGTCAAAAAATTTGAAGATGGTAGAGGTTAGGCGATGGTGGTTGCGAAAAGTGGTGGTGGCTATGTGGAAAGCAATGAGGGGTTATCGGAGTGGTGGTGCGGAAGAAGTAGTGGTGGCTGATAAAATTTCAGAGAAAAAAAATCAGTTTCGTCAGGAAACGTCGGACGTCCGGTATGGGTCGGACGACCGGTGGTCGCCGGACGTCCGATGCCTATTCGAAATCGGGTTGCGGGATGAACTAGGGTTCGTTGTGAGGGAGAAGAATTTGGTCAAAATTGGACAAATTTGGCGGATGGAATTGAGGAAAAAGAAGGGGAAAAGCTAGATCCACTCGTGGCAAAGCAAATCCATGGATCAATTCCAACAAAACTTCATCATACCAACAAATCACAAAAAAAATTGGTGATATTTTTGGTGGAGATTTTTGAAATTGGGACAAAACACACAAAATTAGGCTAGAAAAAGAGGGGTGGGGCTCCAAATTCGTGATCAACCTTGGCTCATGATACCAATATGATGTAGGGTGGAACCCTAAGCCGATCTTTCATGATTTGGAGGGAATCCCATGAAGAACACGATGAACACACGAGGGGAAACACTAGGGAAACAAGAGGAAACACTCAAATCAACGAGAAACAATCACACATGTGCTAGATCCATGAATATAAAGAGTGATACATGATCCAGACACAACAAGGGACGATACAAACGGTCGGTAGTTCTTCCCATTCCGTGAGGAGATGGGGTCTTGAATCCGCGAGGGGATCTTCCCTTGACGAGGTCTTGAATCCACTTGGGATCTTCTCCGTGGAGGCCTCGGTCTCCAATGGAGTATGTATCAAGTGGATGAGCAGAGCTCTATCTCTTAATTGAGCTATCACAATGCTAACCCTAATAAGAGGCAGGAGGAGGAGTTTATATAATCTTGGGGTCGAATGGGTACATGGGCCTTGGCCCTAGTCACTGTGCACGGACAGGCGTCGGACGTCCGAAGGGTCTCGGACGTCCGGTGGCTCGCGAAGGTCCGGTCGTCCGAAGGACATCGGTCGTCTAGTGATTCTGCTCTGGTCAAGGGTCGCCGGATGTCCGGTGGACGTCGGACGTCCGGAGGCTCGGTTGTCCAGAGGGTTCAGACTTCCGTTAATTTCCCTTCTATGATGTGGCACCGGATGTCCGGAGTGGAGCGGTCGTCCGGGCGCTGGGAGGTGTCAGATGTCCGGTCCGCGTCGGTCGTCCGGCCGATGTAGCGTGCGCTGGCTGGGGCTTGGGCTGGCTGGCTGGCGCTTTATGCGTCAGACGTCTGATGTCTACTACGCAACTTTATTCTTGTAGACTCGTGTTGGGCCTCCAAGCGTAGAGTTTTGTAGGACAGTAGCAATTTTCCCTCAAGTGGATGACATAAGGTTTATCAATCCGTGGGAGGCGTAGGATGAAGATGGTCTCTCTCAAAGAACCCTGCAATCAAATAACAAAAAGTCTCTTGTGTCCCCAACACACCAAATACAATGGTAAATTGTATAGGTGCACTAGTTCGGCGAAGAGATGGTGATACAAGTGTAATATGGATAGTAGATATTGATTTTTGTAATAGGAACAACAAAAAACAGCAAGGTAACAAGTAACAAAAGTTAGCACAAACGGTATTGCAATGCTTGAAAATGAGGCCTAGGGTCCGTACTTTTGCTAGTGCAATCTCTCAACAATGCTAATATAATTGGATCATATAACCATCCCTCAACGTGCGATGAAGAATCACTCCAAAGTTCCTATCTAGCGGAGAACATAAGAACAAATTGTTTGTAGGGTACGAAACCACCTCAAAGCTATTCTTTCCGATCGATCTATCCAAGAGTTCGTACTAAAATAACACCAAAGCAAATTCAGATTTGTAATGCTCAATCCAACACAAAGAACCTCAAAGAGTGCCCCAAGATTTCTACCGGAGAAACAAAGACAAGAACGTGCATCAACCCCTATGCATAGATTACCCCACTGTCACCTCGGGAATCCGCGAGTTGAGTGCCGAAACATATATCAAGTGAATCAATATAATACCCCATTGTCACCATGGGTATTCATATGCATGACATATATCAAGTGCTCTCAAATCCATAAAAGTTTTCAATCCGATAAAACGAAATCTCAAAGGGAAAACTCAATTCATCACAACAAGATAGAGAGGGGAAAACACCATATGATCCGACTATATTAACAAAGCCCGCGATACTGGGACAAACCCATAGCTACTGGTACAAACCCTCAGCCCCGAGGGTGGACTACTCCCTCCTCATCGTGGTGGCCGCCGGGATGATGAAGATGGCCACCGGTGATGATCTCCCCCTCCGGTAGGGTGCCGGAACGGGGTCTAGATTGGATCTCGTGGATACAGAGGCCTTGCGGCGGCGGAACTTCTGATCTAGGGCTACCCCGAGGGTTTTTGGAATATTTGATGATTTATAGGGCGAAGAGGGGGTGCGAGAGGCCACCGAGGTGGGCACAACCCACCTGGGCGTGCCTGGGCCCCCAGGCGCGCCCTGGTGGGTTGTGCCCCCCTCGGGGCACCCCCCCAGGTGCTGCTCTGGCCCATTGGATGTCTTCTAGTCCATAAAAAATCCACAAAAAGTTTCGCGGTGTTTGGACTCCGTTTGATATTGATTTCCTGTGATGTAAAAAACAAGCAAAAACAGCAACTGGCACTTGGCACTGGGTCAATAGGTTAGTCCCAAAAAAATGATATAAAGTTGCTATAAAATGATTGTAAAACATCCAAGAATGATAATATAATAGCATGAATACTTCATAAATTATAGATACGTTGGAGACGTATCAACGTCCGGCCGGGTCCGGTCGTCCGGTGGCTGTAGTTTTCCTGGCAGTTTTTCTTCTTGGTTCTTGTACCTGGTGCTCTCGCCGTCTTGTCCGTTGGATATAGTTGCTCCATGGTTTCCCTCTAAGTACCTGATCACACATAGGGTCTCCGCTTGAGGTAGTAGCCATGTCTCACATGTGGAAAGTGGTAGTTCAGATAGGAGCGAGTTCATGTTAGTTTCAATAGCCTTTGCTCGAGCTCTAGTCATTGGTCCATGTGGTGTCGTGGGAGACTAAGGTAGGTCCATGGGGATGACCGTAGGATGCTCCGCATCATGTTTGTTGGTTGTTTTTGGAATAGGAATCCATATCCCTTGTCTCAAAATAAAGTCACCTCACCTTGTAAGCATTGGAATTCGTTTTGAAGGACAGGAGCTCATCATCGAAGATGCCCCTTCACTTGAAAGGGTGCTCCTTGATTCTTGTTATGCACCTTCGCAAATAACTGTGGTCTCTGTGCCTAAACTGGAGACCTTGGGTGCAGTTCATGACCTGTTTAAATCGTTCAAGATGGTGTTTGGCTCCACACTTATTCAGGTACTGTATATTATCCACGAAAACTTTTGTAATCTGCATTTTTCATTTGTGCGCATAAGTTAAATATCATCTTGGAGTACACTTTCGGTGCTACTATTATGTTCTATGCTGAATGAAGAGCTTGTCCATGGGTGGCCTATCAGTGGTGCTGGATTTTGTCAAGACCTTATATATCAGTATGTGGTGTCTTGATCTGAACACGATTATTGGCTTGTTGCGATGCTTTCCATGTCTGGAGAATTTGTATATAAAAGTGATGATTTCATGCACATTTAAATCCCATATATAATGTACTAGAATTAACCATTCAGCTGTCGCTCCTTTGACATACTCTATTTTAGACATTAACTGTTTTCAATCTTCATGTCTATTTAGATACTAACACTTGGAGAAAAAGGTATAACCAATCGATGGTTGAGGAAGCACAAGGATTTTCTCAGATCTGATGACATTCGTTTGATGACAATAACAGTGGACAGATATGCATCAAACCATGCAAACACTATCTTTGTCAACTTCTTCATGTTGAATGCGAGGGCACTATTGTTCGTGAGGATTAAGTTTTTGACAAAAACTTAGTCACGGGTGGACATGTTGAACAGCATAAAAAGAAGTTTCAGGTGGACATAAGGGCTTCTAAACGTGCTTCGCTTCTATGTACAACAACTTGTCGTCATCATGGACCAGTAGAATTTTTGTCCCGGGATCTTGATTTTATGGATCAGACCAATCCATTTGATTGTGACTGCCCAAAACTTTGGTGTAGTTAGATGTTATTGCCATGTTCAATCTGGGTTTTGTCTAAACCTGATGAACAATTAAACCTCATGCTTTTGTACCATTTGTAAGCTGAGTTAGATATTGTTGCCCTTTTCAACTCGGCTTTGACCCATATTTTCTTTCATACCGGGCCAATGGCTTGCCATTTGTTTAATTAAGACATAAATATTATAAGCAGTCACAACATAGGGAAAGAATCATCACTCTCGTGGGATCCTTGCGATCATTTTTCATTACAGAACCCACAAGTTCTTAGCACCCGCCAGCACCCACAAACTTATTTTCAGCTAGCACACCAAATGGGGTGTAATTCTTAATAAGAAAAGCTGCATGGTAGTGACAGATTTGGATTCTGACATTTGGGACCCACGAGGAAAAAGCCTATCCAAGGCGGTGTCGACTCGACAGTAAACATTGAGAAACCTGGTTTTAAAATTACTGTAAATCCAAAACTTGCCTGAAAATCATGAAACATGGCATGGTGTTATGACATGGCACCAACATGCTGTGGTAAAAAATTAGTCCAATTTGGGACAAGTTTTGGTATAAACTTCTTACAAACCGAAGCTTCTCTCAAGAAGCCTCATGGTTCCAAGAGGGAACTTGTCACCTATGTGTGCGAAACGACATACGCTGTCTCTTCCCGCCTTGATTTTTTTATAGAGGCAACATGCAACTATAGGAGCATCGTCCTAAAAATATGAAATTATTCAGTGTTCATTTTGCCTTTTTATACATTATTTGAGTTTTCTAGGTATTTTGGAACATACTTTGGTGTGTGCAAATATCATGTGTGTACTAGCCACCTATGTAATTAGATGTTCAATTTGGTTATGGAATCAAGTCCTTATAAGTTATAAGTACATATATTGTTGTTCTGTATGCAATGACATCGCACACGGACTATACTAGGGAACCCATTGGTGATGAATTCATCAATCACTGACAATTGTATACCATCAAGCGTTTGCCCACAACACACACGGCTTATTAGCAGAAATCGTCTGTGTTATTATCGGTCTTCGCACACATTTCTGATTACGAACCTGTTTGCTGCATATCACACACATCTTGTTAAGTTGAACCATTTGTGTCGTGTTGCCTCATTGCAAACAGTTCATCCGAGTGAACTGTATGTCATCTGTCGCACACACCTTGATCTGCCCGACCATTTCTGTTGTGTTGCCTAATCACAAATATTTCATCCGAGTGAACTGTATGCCACATATAGCACACACCTTCATCTGGCCGACTATTTCTGTTGTTATGCTCATCGCAAACAGTTCATTCGCGTGAACTGTATGCCACTTATCACACACTCAACTATAATCTAAATCGTGTTTGATGTCTCCACCATCGCAAACGTTTTGTATCTTTTTCGACGGTTTTATTACATCACTGTTTGCGATTAACGCATCGCACACAGTTTCGTCGAAGGGTTTCTGATTGTAGTATCGTGTTAGCAGCATCCTGCAGTTGTGTGCATTTGAAATAGAACACCCCGATGACACCATCACACTTAACATGATCATGTTCACTGATCAAGCTACATGCACAATTACAAATATATTATTGTTCATCATGAAGTTCTAATATTCGCCTAGAAATGACTCAAAAAGTACCATAGGGGATGTACTAACGACATTTAGTAATCCAATGCACAATGTGCCATGCATCATCTGGACTAAAAAGGATGGAGTACGCTTGGATTTATGTTGTCGCAAGATGTTCACGACGCGTTCATAGACGATGCTATCGTGTAAGACTATGCAGGATGCCAAGATAGGACGTGAGAACCGATAACACTACTTTGCATTTGAAATAAAATACCCCCATGACACACCATCACACTTGACATGATCATGTTCATTGATGAAGTTACATGCACAATTATAAATATATTATCGTGCATCACGATTCTCTAAGATTCACGTTCCACATCTGAGATTCATGCTTGTACACCGCACATGTCACATGGTACATTATATATATGACCCTATGCATTAGTCCAAATAATTGCATAGACCGGTAGGTGTGTTTTTAAGCATTTTGTAATGAACTATGACTACAAAATGCATAGAAATGACTCAAAAGTGTCGTAGGGGAGGTACATAAATGACATAATCCAATGCACAATGTGACATGCATCATCTTGACTAAAAAGGACGGAGTACAATTGGATCTATATTGTCCCAAGATGTTCACGACACGTTGAAGACAAGGGCTATCGCTTGAGAGTACACATGTAGGATGCCAAGATATGACTTGAGAACCGGCGACACTACTTTGCATTTGAAATGAAACACCCCCATGACACCATCACATTTGACATGCACAATTACAAATATATTGTGCATCATGATCCTCTAAGATTCACCTTCGACATCTCAGATTCAAGCTTGTACATCACACACCACATAAATTGTGGGGACCCCGACTTACACAGTCGAAGCCACCGATTGCACGTGCATAGTGATCCCAAGGATCAGTGCTCACTATACACAACAGACTGAATATCAAGAGTTTACATCCATTACATAATGTCTTACACAAATAGGACCATTATGGTCAAGTCTTACATAGATAAAGCCTCAAGGGCTAAACTTCCAATAAAACAAAGAAGCGGAAATCTTCTACGATATCTTGGACCCATGTCATGTGCCTTAACCCAACATGCATTCTAACTGGGAAAGCGTCCTAGTTCGCATGTTTGTCACCAAAGAACTCTTCTTCGTATTCCTGCTCTTCCAGGCCTGGCCAAGTAAATAGAGAGGGACAAGCGAGGTAGTACGTTTGAATGTACTCGCAAGCAACCCATGAATGATAACAAACAAATATGCATGGTTTCATTTCTATGTTGGCATTTATGGGAATGCTAGTTTTCCTCATGCAAGTATGACGAATACCTTTTTAGGGGTCATGCGTGTGTCTCCAACATGCAACTAGAGGTTATAGATATCAACATAAAGAGAGGGAGTTATCCACAACTCCATTTCAATTCCATCATGACCTTCCTCACGATTCACAACAACAATGTTGCTAATCTGTGTTGTGTTTCAGAAACATATGGGCATAGTCTAAGCAGCACCACCCAACTGTCCTTAACCGTGGACACGGCTATTCAAAATTTTGACACTCTGCAGTGGTTGTACACTTTGCCCACAAGATCCGGGAAGCCTCCATGTCAACCATGACCCGCAGTACCTCAAGTACCCGGGGTAAGCACCCGATCACTATCTTTCCCTAGGCGACACTAACATAGAGTCCACTCGTTGGTACCCGGCATTCGTGTTATAATCATAAAAGGTCTTGGGACTCAGCCCTTTCTAACGTCACATTCACAAGAAGTGACCAACGATGTGTCTGGCGCCCTGTAAAAACAGTCATGGCCACCTATCCAAGCATGACCCCGTCTCGAGAGTGAACACACATCACTCTCGTCACTAGTAATGTGGGCACCAAGCTAGCATCAGCCTAGGTAATCAATAACACCCCGTCCCATAAGGGGTAGTGTAGTTGTACATGTTCGGTTGGCATGGTCGACAAATCTTAAATCTAATTGATTTCTGGAAACAACACATTCAACTTGCCTTGTGATGTAGGGCGAAACCCTAGGGGGCGATCTTTCACGATTTGGAGGGGATCCCACAAAGAACACGAAGAACACACGAGAGGGGAGATGAGAGAAAACACTCAAATCAACGAGAAACGATGACACATGTGCTAGATCCATGAACACAAAGAGAGATACAAGATCCAAACACAACAAGGGACAATACAAACGGTCGGTAGTTCTTCCCAATCCGTGAGGAGATGGGGTCTTGAATCCACAAGGGGATCTTCTCCGTGAAGAGGTCTTGAATCCACTTGGGGGTTCTTCTCCTAGATGGAGGGCTTTGCTTCCAATGGAGTTGGTATCAAATGGATGAGCAAAGCTCTATCTCATGAGCTAAACCAATGCTAACCCTAAAACGTTGGGGAAGAAGGAGTATATATAGTCTAGGGGGCGAAGGGGTACATGGGCCTCGGCCCAGAGTCACTGCGCGCAGGCAGGCCGGAAGTCCCGGGCAGGGCCAGAAGGTCCGGGGTTCGGAAGTTCCGGGCAGGTTTCGGCCAAAGGTCCGTGCTTAACAGAGAGTTGGCACGGTCGGAGCTGGTCTGGTTTTCGGGGGCCGGAGGTTCCGGGCGTGTCCCTGGCTGGATAGAGAGTTGGCACGTTCGGGCGTCGTCTGGAGTGTTGAGGGCCGGAGGTTCCGGGATGGCCAGAAGGTCCGATGTCCGGAAGTTCCGGGCTTGGCAAAAACTCTGCACAAGTCTTGATGTTGGCCGTTCTTCCTGCTTCAGTCCTTGGTTCCTGAGCACATGTAGTGTCTTTGCATTACGTAGCAACCATGTCTCGCATGAATGAAAAGGGGAAGGACTTAGGAACGAGTTCACCTTGTGTCCAATGGTGTATGCTTGAGGTCTCGTCATATGTCTACTTGGGGCTCGGGGAGTAGTCGTAGTGTACATGGGGATGACCATAGGATGCTCCGCATCATCTCCCCCCTTTGGGAAAGATCCGACCTGGGATTGTGAACATCATCACCATGGAAACGGTAGCCGTGGACAGACTTGTAGTTGGACGGAGTGGAAGGCATTGCGCAATCCAAGTACTCCAAAATGTCGCCGAAATGGTATACATGCAAAAATAGCAAACACAAGGGACACTTGGAAATAGAATGGTTAGTGCACAATTGGTGTCCATCATTTAAGCATGAGTTCGTCCAATGTAATTGTTCGTGACAAGGCACGTGATGTAGAATGGTATGTAAAGCATTCATGTGATCAAATTCATGTGTATGCACAAAGGTGTTGTCAATGTGACTAATGCAACCGTTGTGCAAAATGATGTCATAATGGGATGGTTTATCAAAAGCATGAACACGGCAATGGATGCTCAATATGATTATGTTATCATGCAATTGATGGTGGGCAATGTGATCATGATGTTTGAATATGCCATCAAGGAAGATCACAACAAATTTGCTAAGAAAGGGCTCAAGCTCATATATCATGGATAATATGGGAATAGAAGATGCAACAAGGCAATCATAATGCAAGTCAATCGATGTATAAAGTGCAAACTTGTCATGGGTATTGTCATACCATGGCTTGATGTCGTGGCATAAATGGTGGTCCGGTGGTCCTTCCAAAGTAGGTGCATCCATTAAGTCCGAGCACTCCTCAACTTGAAGGTTCATAGGGTCAATGTCCAATGTCGCGCCTCCATCCAATAGATGTATCATGTAGACAAGGAGCAAACAATAATGAAAGTATGGTCCATCCAATATGCCTATTTGAATATGACTCAAAGGGAAGGAGTTCACCTTATGAATGTTCCCGAAGATGTTGGAGTTGCACATCATGTACGGCTTCACATAACCAATATTTCTCATGATGGTAATGCCTTTTGAATCCTTCAAAACAAAAGAACATGACAAACACTTGGAAAAAAAATGAGGTTAGCGGAAATGCAAAAACCTATCATTCGTGTGGTGACATACCCAACAGGTGTTTTCATCATTCTTATCATAAGAAAGGACAAGGGTGTAGGGCATGGTACAACCAAAGACATTAAGCTCAATCAAACAAGCATGCTTCATAAGTAAGATGTCCAAATCTCCAAGATCAACAAGCACAACATGGTTGCACTCACTACAAATGAATATAATAGAGGCAACTAATGGAGATATGGAACTATTGATGAGGACATGACTACCTTAGATACGACCAAAAATATTGCATACATGCATATTTGTGAGGTGATTTCTAATGCAAAATACGCAATAATTTATTTATGTTATCCAGGAGAAAAATTCTTCACAGACTTTTGTGCCTTGTCTAATTGCAGGTGTATGGGACATTTGTACAATCCACATATGAAGATAAGGGAAAAAGAGAAGTTTAGGTGCTATTCAAAAAGTCCTCTCACGTCACTTTTGGGCCAAGAGAAGATAGAGTCCAAGTCTCTCATGTTCTGGACTCAGATTCGGACTACACAGACCTACCTGACTCAAACGCCAAGATCTCTTTCATCCGGACTCCAAATTGGGTGATTCTTTTTTTTGTTAGAATGTTGATTTCATGCTCTTTCCAGCCCAATTAGATTAACCTTCAAATTCGTCTCGAGCATTGAGATATTGACGAAACAATCTGATGCTGCAGCAGAATCTGAGTCAAACTACATGTTCAAAGGTGTTGCATCACCTCCACTTGGGCCCATGGGCCTTGTACGACCTAGGGTTAGTTTTAGGCTGCCTTGGGACATCCTCCCACCTCCTTGGCCGCCACCCCTTTCTCCTATATAAGTAGATCAATCTAGTAGCTTTTTCCTTGGGGATTTGTTTTGTTAAAAGTTAACCATTGCAACTTCGTGTACTTCATTTGTGTCCGACGACTAGACCAAGACCGCTTTTGGATCCCCACCATTATCAATACTTCATATATATTCGCAATATTCAGATTGTTTTATCATATTCTTGCTCGTTCTTCGATTGCTTGCAGGAATAGACCTCCATGGTCAGGCTGATTGCGCTTCCGCATCGTTAGTAACCTCAGGAGATTGGTTTAGCGATTGCTAAGGCGCAACGTGTGATAGAAGCGAGGTGTCCCGATCTTTCGATGAGATGATAACTATCGATTTGGTGGAGATGACTTTGACGAGCCGACTACAAACATGCATGACGTTGCGCCTTAGCAATTGCTAAACCAACTCCGAGAGGTTATTGACCACGCCGGAGCATGATCAACCTGACCACGAAGGTCTATTCCTGCAAGCAATCGAAGAACAAGCAAGAATATGATAAAACAATCTGAATATTGCGAATATGGATGAAGTATTGATAATGGTGGGGATCCGAAAGCGGTCTTGGTCTGGTCGTTGGACACAAATGAAGTACAGGAAGTTGCAATGGCTAACTTTTAACTAAACAAATCGCAAGGAAAAAGCTACTAGATGGATCTACTTATATAGGAGCAAGGGGCGGCGGCCAAGGAGGTGGGAGGACGTCCCAAGGTAGCCTAAAACTAAATCTAGGTCGTACAAGGCTCATGGGCCCAAGTGGAGGTGATGCAACACCTTAGGACTTGTAGTTTGTCTCGGATTCTGTTGCAGCGTCAGATTGTTTCATCGTTTCCCAACGCTCCGGACGAATTTGAAGGTGAACCAAATTGGGTTGGAAAGTACACTAAATCTACTTTCCAACAAAAGAAAGAATCACCCAATTCGGAATCCGGATGAAAGACAAATCTGCGTTTTGAGTCAGGTATGTCTGTGCAGTCCGAATATGAGTGCGGGACGTGAGAGACTTGGACTCTATCTTCTCTTGTGCTAAAAGTGACGTGAGAGAACTTCTTAAACAGCACCTAAAAATCCCTTTATCCCTTATCTTCATATGTGGATTGTACAAATGTCACGTACACCTACAATTAAACATGGCACAAAAGTCTGTGAAGTATTTTTGTTCTGGATATCATAAATAAATTATTGAATAGTTTGCATTAGAAATCACCTCACAAATATGCATGTATGCAATATTTTTGGTCGTATCCAAGGTAGTCATGTCCTCATCATCCTCCCCTTCTTAAAAACAAAGCCGTCCTGGGCGTTGCTTAATCTGAAATGTAGCTAACAACAGAGACAAGGTGTACATGTTGTATATGTATATGTCGTCCATTTTTAGTTTCCTTAGTTTTTGCACATATGACACATGTATACATGAGTAACTTTCATTTGTCATAAAATAAAAGGCCAAAATATTAACACAATAAGTAGAAGGCATGAAAATATTGCAACTCAATTTGCACATATAAGTGAAGCTTTTCTTCATATCAAAAGATTGACAATGTTCATATTAAACCATCCCAACTTTGGTGAATAAACTTTGATTGCTTTAAATTTACATGCTACAACATGCTTAAATGAGCAAACATGGAACAAGTCATTTGACACAGAATCATCACCAAGATTAGAGGTCATATCAAAATGATTAAACATTGGCACAATTATTTTCAAATGTATTTGATCCAAATCTGATTTATTCCCTGATTCACATGGTTCTTTCGTATTTACAGTTAATTCAATGGGTCCACTCAATTTTTTTGATATTTTAGTAGTTTGATCACATGGCAAAGTCAAATTATCAACATAGTCCTCTAAAATAGGTGGTGTGATCAAAGTAGTGGGTAGCTCATCAGATGGTACATTTAAATTAACAAGGCATTCATCATTCTCATGTAGAGGTGGAAGATCAGTACCTTTGTCATTACCTCTTATGATCAACTCAGATGCTGTAGCCACGTTCAAGGGTGATGTGTCACATGGTGGAGGTGATGTAGTCCTCACAACAATGGATGTGTTTGTCATAGTACAACTAGTAGTTGAAGGAACAACCGTATCAACTCTTGGAATGTGCACCGTGTGCTTGTTCTCCTTATGGGCAACACGTCGTTTTATTTCCTGTTCAGCTTTGCAAGCAAGATGAAACAAACGATCCATAGGATAGCACTCTTCGCGAATTAGTATCTCCTGAATATCATGGTTTGATCCTCCCCAAAATCTATCCATTAAATCTTCTTCACTTTCTTCTAAAAAGGAATGCAACAAGGTAGTTTGTAAATCATCATTATATTTTGTTACAGTGTCACTACCTTGTTTTAAATGTTCTAGTTTTTTAATCATGCCACGAGTAAAATAAACACCGACGAATCTATCTCTCATGACAAGTTTGAAATCATCCCAAGTTGTAGGTATATAATCAGGGTATAACCGACAATGTTCGCTCCACCAAACTAAAGCAAAGCTACTGAACGTACTAACCGCAGCTTTAACTTTTCTACGCTCATCAAAATTATGAGAAGCAAATATAGCATTTATTTCGTACTCCCATTCAATATATAAGTCAGGCCTAAAACGACCAATAAATGGTGGCATGGAAACAGTAACCTGATTATGTGCATTATGATGTTGTTGCTCCTCTTGTGACGGTTGTTGTATTTTCTTAGGTGGTGGCAAATCTCCCACGATCGATGAAGCCCAAGAACTAACAACTCCAGAACCTACCATGATTAGTAGAAACAAGAAACAAAATTCGAGAATAATGTTCCTACGAACTACTAGGATGTGGTGGTAAAGCGCTCACAGTAAAGTAAATATCAATATCTTACAAGTTCTTACCATGCAGCAGGTGGTGACAGGCAACCAGCGGTGTCAAATAACTCCAAAGATTGAGCAAAGCGATTGCCAGGGGAACATACGTATACATGGTGTAGAAATATGTGGAGCTTGGAAGGCTTAAATATTTGGTATCAAAAGATTAGCAATAATCAATTCAGAGATGCAATGTTGAATAAACACTCAACGACGGTACTTTGCTGGTCCTAGGCTAGACCGGACTAGAGACGCGAGCCTAGAACACAAATGAGGTCACAACGTAGCACAACTATCATCAATAAAGGATATGAAGTAGCTCTGGACAGCAAGATATAAGTGAAGATCACAATGGCAGTAAAGATAATGATGAGAAACAACTGCCAAGCAGGATATACCAACAACTTTCTCTCTAACTTTCCTCTGGAAAAGTTTGTGCCAATTTTCTGACAATTTTTCTCAAGAATGGCACTGACTCAGGCTTTCAAACGCAAAAAGAATCACTCAATTCCGATTTGATATGAGGAGTCAAAAAATTCCAAAACTGGCCTGAAAAACTGGAAGAAGCTGTGTTCATGAACTTCGGAGGGCAAAAAGACCTATTTAGAGGCCGATTTTGAGGTGTCAAATATTGTAGAAGCTTCTACAACTATTAATATGTGGCTTGTCGCTAGCTTTAATTTGAGTACTCGTGGAGCCAAAACGGATTTCGTATGAGGAAGATATGCCTGTTTTACTGAACAGTGCACAAAATAGATTCCAATCCGAATTCAGCTACGAGATTGAGTCTAGATAGATCCAAATTTTGTTTTTTTTTCTTCTCTCTTTTTTTCCTCACACTCTTTCTTTTTCTTTTTCTTTCTCTCCTTTTTTTCTCTGACTTTTTTTAACTTTTTTTTCTCTTTTTTTTCTCTGTCTTTTTTTCTCTCCCTATTTCCAAAACGAACTAGATAAGATGCGAATTGGATCAAGCGAAGATGTGAACAACCTCAACTATGATTATGACAATGAACGGTGGGTAGAACATGGTGGAAATTGATGGATGGGATGGTGGACAGCGGAAGGGATAACGATGCAGCGGCGGCATGACTAATGTGAACAGAACTCGAAACTCTAAACGAACTAGACACTAAGACCAGCAACTCGACACGACGATGTAACCGGTAATTCAGTAATGCAAACAATGAAAAGAAAATTGCAAAGGCTCAGACTGGCTTGGACAAAGGATGAACAGATCTAACTTTTTTTATGGCTTTTCTTGGACAACAGGTAAGAAATTTGATCTAATCTAGAGATAACTGGAAATTCTCACCGAGCAACCTGAAAACTGATACCACTTGATGGAGGCGAGGTGTCCTGATCTTTCGATGAGATGATAACTATCGATTTGGTGGAGATGACTTTGACGATCCGACTACAAACGTGCATGACATTGCGCCTTAGCAATCGCTAAACCAACTCCGAGAGGTTATTGACCACGCCGGAGCACGATCAACCTGACCACGAAGGTCTATTCCTGCAAGCAATCGAAGAACAAGCAAGAATATGATAAAACAATCTGAATATTGCGAATATGGATGAAGTATTGATAATGGTGGGGATCCGAAAGCGGTCTTGGTCTGGTCGTTGGACACAAACGAAGTACACGAAGTTGCAATGGCTAACTTTTAGCTAAACAAATCCCAAGGAAAAAGCTACTAGATGGATCTACTTATATAGGAGCAAGGGGTGGCGGCCAAGGAGGTGGAAGGACGTCCCAAGGCAGCCTAAAACTAAATCTAGGTCGTACAAGGCTCATGGGCCCAAGTGGAGGTGATGCAACATCTTTGGACTTGTAGTTTGTCTCGGATTCTGCTACTACGTCAGATTGTTTTGTTGTTATCTCAACGCTCCAGACGAATTTGAAGGTGAACCCAATTGGGTTGGAAAGTGCATGAAATCTACTTTCCAACAAAAAATAATCACCCAATTCGGAGTCCGGATGAAAGAGAAATCTGCGTTTTGATTCAGGTATGTCTGTGTAGTCCAAATCTGAGTGCGGAACGTGAGAGACTTGGACTCTATCCTCTCTTGTGCTAAAAGTGACGTGAGAGAAGTTTTGAACATCACCTAAATGTCGCTTTCTCCCTTATCTTCATATGTGGATTGTACAAATGTCCCATATACCTACAATTAAACGTGGCACAAAAGTCTGTGAAGTATTTTTTTTCTGGATAACATAAATAAATTATTGAATAGTTTGCATTAGAAATCACCTCACAAATATGCATGTATGCAATATTTTTGGTCGTATCCAAGGTAGTCATGTCCTCATCATCCTCCCCTTCTTGAAAACAAAGTCGTCCTCGGCATTGCTTAATCTGAAATGTGGCTAACAACAGAGACAAGGTGTACATGTTGTATATGTATATGTCATCCATTTTTAGTTTCCTTAGTTTTAGCACATATGACACATGTATACATGAGTAACTTTCATTTGTCATAAAATAAAAGGCCAAAATATTAACACAAGAAGTAGAAGGCATGAAAATATTGCAACTCAATTTGCACATATAAGTGAAGCTTTTCCTCATATCAAAAGATTGACAATGTTCATCATTAAACCATCCCAACATTGGTGAATAAACTTTGATTGCTTTAAATTTACATGCTACAACATGCTTAAATAAGCAAACATGCAACAAGTCATTTGACACAGAATCATCACCAAGATTAGAGGTCATATCAAAATGATTAAACATGGGCACAATTATTTTCAAACGTATTTGATCCAAATCTGATTTATTTCCTGATTCACATGGTTCTTTCGTATTAACAGTTAATTCAATGGGCCCACTCAATTTTTTTGATATTTTAGTTGTTTGATCACATGGCAAAGTCAAATTATCAACATAGTCCTCTAAAATAGGTGGTGTGATCAAAGTAGTGGGTAGCTCATCACATGGTGCATTTAAATTGACAAGGCATTCATCATTCTCATGTAGAGGTGGAAGATCAGTACCTTTGTCATTACCTCTTATGATCAACTCGGATGATGTAGCCACTCTCAGGGGTGATGTGACACATGGTGGAGGTGATGTAGTCCTCACAACAATGGATGTGGTTGTCATAGTACAACTAGTAGTTGGAGGAACAACTGTATCAACTCTTGGAATGTGCACCGTGTGCTTGTTCTCCTTATGGGCAACACGTTGTTTTATTTCCTGTTCAGCTTTGCAAGCAAGACGAAACAAACGGTCCATAGGATAACACTCTTCATGAATTAGTATCTCCTGAATATCACGGTTTAATCCTCCCCAAAATCTATCCAATAAATCTTCTTCACTTTCTTCCAAGACCGGAATGCAACATGGTAGTTTGTAAATCATCATAATATTTTGTTACGGTGTCACTACCTTGTTTTAAATGTTCTAGTTTTTTAATCATGCCACGAGTATAATAAACATCGACGAATCTATCTCTGATGACAAGTTTTAAATCATCCCAAGTAGTAGGTATATAATCAAGGTATAACCGACAATGTTCGCTCCACCAAACTAAAGCAAAGCTTCTGAACGTACTAACCGCAGCTTAACTTTTCTACGCTCATCAAAATTATGAGAAGCAAATATAGCATTTATTTCATACTCCCATTCAATATATAAATCAGGCCTAAAACGACCAATAAATGGTGGCATGGAAACATTAACCCGATTATGTGCATTCTGAAATTGTTGCTCCTCTTGTGACGGTTGTTGTATTTTCTTAGGTGGTGGCAAATCACCCACGATCGATGAAGCCTAAGAACTAACAACTCCAAAACCTGCCATGATTAGTAGAAATAAGAAACAAAATTCAAGAATAATGTTCCTATGAACTACTAGGATGTGGTGGTAAAGCGCTCACAGTAAAGCAAATATCAATATCTTACAAGTTCTTACCATGCAGCAGGTGGTGACAGGCAACCAACGGTGTCAAATAACTCCGAAGATTGAGTAAAGAGATTGCCAGGGGAATGTACATATACACGGTGTAGAAATATGTGGAGCTTGGAAGGCTTAAATATTTGGTAGCAAAAGATTAGCAATAATCAATTCAAAGATGCAATGTTGAATAAACGCTCAACGACGGTACTATGCTGGTCCTAGGCTAGACCAGACTAGAGACGCGAGCCTAGAAACACAAATGAGGTCACGGCATAGCACAACTAGCATCAATAAAGGATATGAAGTAGCTCTGGACAGCAAGATATAAGTGAAGATCACAATGGCAGTAAAGATAATGATGAGAAACAACTGCCAAGCAAGATACACCAACAACTTTCTCTCCAACTTTCCTCTGGAAAAGTTTGTGCCAATTTTCTGATAACTTTTCTCAAGAATGGCACTGACACGGGCTTTAAACACAGAAAGAATCACTCAATTCCGAGTTGATATGAGGAGTCAAAAAAATTCCAAAACTGGCCTGAAAAACTGGAAGCTGTGTTCGTGAACTTCGGAGGGCAAAAAGACCTATTTAGAGGCCAATTTTGAGGTGTCAAATATTGAAGAAGCTTCTACAACTATTAAGATGTGGCTCATCGCTAGCTTTAATTTGAGTACTCACGGAGTCAAAACGGACTTCGTATGAGGAAGATATGCCTGTTTTACTGAACAGTGCACAAAACAGATGCCAATCCGAATTCAGCTACGAGATTGAGTCTAGATAGATTCGAATTTTGTTTTTTTTCTTCTCTCTTTTTTTCCTCACACTCTTTTTTTCTTTTTCTTTCTCTCCTTTTTTCTCTCTGACTTTTTTTTCTCTCTTTTTTCTCTGTCTTTTTTTCTCTCCCTATTTCCAAAACAAACTAGATAAGATGCAGATTGGATCAAGCGAAGATGTGAACAACCTCAACTATGATTATGACAATGAACGGTGGGTAGAACGTGGTGGAAATTGATGGATGGGATGGTGGACAGTGGAAGGGATAACAATGCAGTGGCGGCATGACTAATGTGAACAGAACTCTAAACTCTAAACGAACTAGACACTAAGACCAACAACTCAACACGACGATGTAACCGGTAATTCAGTAATGCAAACAATGAAAAGAAAATTGCAAAGGCTCAGACTGGCTTGGACAAAGGATGAACAGATCTAACTTTTTTATGGCTTTTCTTGGGCAATAGGTAAGAAAATTAATCTAATCTAGAGATAACTGGAAATTCTCACCGAGCAACCTGAAAACTGATACCACTTGATAGAGGCGAGGTGTCCCAATCATTCGATGAGATGATAACTATCGATTTGGTGGAGATGACTTTGATGATTCGACTACAAATGTGCACGACGTTGTGCCTTAGCAATCGCTAAACCAACTCCGAGAGGTTATTGACCACGCCGGAGCACGATCAACCTGACCACGAAGGTCTATTCCTGCAAGCAATTGAAGAAGAAGCAAGAATATGGTAAAGCAATCTGAATATTATGAATATGGATGAAGTATTGATAATGGTGGGGATCCGAAAGCGGTCTTGGTCTGGTCATTGGACACAAACGAAGTACACGAAGTTGCAATGGCTAACTTTTAACTAAACAAATCGCAAGGAAAAAGCTACTAGATGGATCTACTTATATAGGAGCAAGGGGTGGTGGCCAAGGAGGTGGGAGGACGTCCCAAGGCAGCCTAAAACTAAATCTAGGTCGTACAAGGCTCATGGGCCCAAGTGGAGGTGATGCAACACCTTAGGACTTGTAGTTTGTCTTGGGTTCTGCTGCAGCGTCAGATTGTTTTGTCATTATCTCGATGCTCCTGACGAATTTGAAGGTGAACCCAATTGGATTGGAAAGTGCACGAAATTTACTTTCCAACAAAAAAATAATCACCCAATTCGGAGTCCGGATGAAAGAGAAATCTGCATTTTGAGTCAGGTATGTCTGTGCAGTCCGAATCTGAGTGCGAAACGTGACTCTATCTTCTCTTGTGCTAAAAGTAACGTGAGAGAACTTCTTGAACAACACCTAAGCATCCCTTTCTCCCTTATCTTCATATGTGGATTGTACAAATGTCCCATACACCTACAATTAAACATGGCACAAAAGTCTGTGAAGTATTTTTGTTCTGGATAAAATAAATAAATTATTGAATAGTTTGCATTAGAAATCACCTCACAAATATGCATGTATGCAATATTTTTGGTCATATCCAAGGCAGTCATGTCCTCATCAACGTGGGTGCACGTTTGTAGTCGGATCTTCAAAGTGATCTCCAACAAATCTATAGTTACCATGTCATCGAAAGATCGGGACCCTCGCCTCTATCAAGTGGTATCAGTTTTCAGGTTGCTCGGTGAGAACTTCCAGTTATCCCTAGATTAGATTTATTTTCTTACCTACTATGCCAGAAAGAGCGATAAAGAAGTTAGATCTATTAATCCTTTGTCCAAGCCAGTCTGAGCCTTTGCAATTTTCTTTTTATTGCTTGCATAGTGAATTTTCGGTTGCATCGTCGTGTCGAGTTGCTGGTCTTAGTGTCTAGTTCGTTTAGAGTTTCGAGTTCTATTCACATTAGTCACGCCGTCGCTGCATAATTATCACTTCCGCTGTTCACCACCCCATCCATCAATTACCACCACGTACTACCCATCGTTCATTGTCATATTCATAGTTTTGGTCGTTGGCATCTTCGCTTGATCCAATCTGCATCTTATCTAGTTTGTTTTGGAAAGAGAGAAAAAAAGACAAAGAAAAAAAAGGCAGAGAAAAAAAGAGAGAAGAAAGAAAAAAAATGAGAAAATAAGAAATTTTGTATCTATCTAGACTCAATATTGTACCTGAATCCGGATTGGAATCTATTTTGCGCAGTGTTCAGTAAAATAGGCATATCTTTTTCATACGAACTCCGTTTTGGCCGCATCTAAATAGTTACAAAAGCTTATCAAATATTTGACACCTCAAAATCGGCTTCTAAATAGGTCTTTTTGCCCTCCGAAGTTCGCGAACACAGCTTGTTCCAGTTTTTCAGGTCAGTTATAGAAATTTTTTGACTCCTCATATCAACTCGGAATTGAGTGATTCTTTTTGCGTTGGAAAGCTTGAGTCAGTAGCATTCTTTAGAAAACTTATCAGAAAATTGGCACAAACTTTTCCTGAGGAAAGTTGGAGTGAGACTTCTTGGTATATCCTGCTTGATAGTTGTTTCTCATCATTATCTTTACTGCCATTGTGATCTTCACTTATATCTTGCTGTCCAGAGCTACTTCATTTCCTGTATTGATGCTAGTTGTGCTACGCCGTGACCTCATTAGTGTTCTAGGCTCGCGTCTCTAGTCCGGTCTAGCCTAGGACCAGCACAATACCGTCGTTGAGTGTTTATTCAACATTGCATCTATGAATTGATTATTGCTAATCTTTTGCTACCAAATATTTATGCCTTCCAAGCTCCACATATTTCCACACCATGTATATGTACGTTCCCCTAGCAATTGCTTTACTCAATCTTCAGAGTTATTTGACACTGCTGGTTGCCTATCACCACCTACTGCATGGTAAGAATTTGTAAGATATTGATATTTGCTTTACTGTGAGCACTTTACCACCACATCCTAGTAGTTCATAGGAACATTATTCTCAAATTTTGTTTCTTGTTTCTACTAATCATGACAGGTTCCGGAGATAGAAGTTCTTGTATGACGAATACATCTTCACCATCACGAGAGGTGGGACAACATACACAAGCACATGGTCAGGTTATCTATTTACCATCATTTGAGGGTAGATTTAATCCTGCTATTTATCTAGCTTGGGAGCTTGAAGTAGAAGAAGTTTTTTGTCACCATGATTTTTCTGAACTTGAGAGATTATGAGCTGCCACTGGAGCATTTACTGGTTTTTCTTTTGTTTGGTGGAGTGTACATTGTAAGAAAAACATTGATAACCAACCCACAACTTGGAAAGATTTGGAAGTTGTAATGAGACAACAATTTTTTCCTCCTTACTATCATCGTGAATTGCTTCACAAATTGGAACAATTAAAACAAGGTAGTAACACTGTCCATGCTTACTACCAAGAGTTCAAATCTTATATGCATCATTGTGACATAGAAGAATCTGAGGATGATACAATGAATATACTTTTTGGTGGTTTGAACCATGATATTCGCGCAAGATTTCAATATTTTCTTCGTTGCATTACTGGTATGTATGTTCGCGCTTGTACCTTTGAGAGACAGATACACGAGGATGCATTGGGTGACTACAACAAGTACTATTCCAGTTCATGCTCACCACCACCGGTTGGTTCCTCCACCGTTGCACATACTAGAGCAGCCACACCTCAGATTGTGAGCGCGACATCATCTCAAGTGTATGGTACATTGTCATCGTCCATACCTACATCAGCTACGTCTTTGCGACAAGGTAACAGTAAAGGTATTGATGATATAACTTCACATGAGAATGATGCATGCCTAGTTAACTTGAATACATCATGTGTTGAGTTACCTATTGATTTGAGCACACCACCTATTTTAGAGAATCGTATTACTGTCATGAATGCGTCATGTGATCAAACAGCTGAAATACCAACATTTTTTAGTGCACCCATTGAATTAACTGTTGATGCAAAAGAACCAATGTTTAATCATTTTGATATGACCTCTAATCTTGGTGATGATTCTGTGTCAAATGACTTATTGCATGTTTGCTTATTTAAGCATGTTGTAGCATGTAAATTTGATGCAAGTAAGGTTTATTCACCAATGTTGGGATGGTTTAATGATGAACATTGTCAATCTTTTGATATGAATAAGAGCTTCACTTATATGTGCCAACTGAGTTGCAATATTTTCATGCCTTCTACTTCTTGTGATAATATTTTGGCTTTATATTTTATAAACTATGAAAGTTACTCATGTATACATGTATCATATGTGCAAAAACCAAGGAAAGTAAAAATGGATGACATATACATATACAACATGTACACCTTGTCTCTTTTGTTAGCCACATTTCAGATTAAGCAACGCCGAGGACGGCTTTGTTTTCAAGAAGGGGAGGATGATGTGGACATGACTACCTTGGATACGACCAAAAATATTGCATACATGCATATTTGTGAGGTGATTTCTAATGCAAACTATGCAATAATTTATTTATGTTATCCAGGACAAAAATACTTCACAGACTTTTGTGCCATGTGTAATTGCAGGTGTATGGGACATTTATACAATCCACATATGAAGATAAGGTAAAAAGAGAAAAAGTCCTCTCACGTCACTTTTGGGCCAAGAGAAGATAGAGTCCAAGTCTCCCACGTTCTGGACTCAGATTCGGACTGCATAGACCTACCTGACTCAAAACGCCTTGATCTCTTTCATCCAGACTCCGAATTGGGTGATTCTTTTTTTGTTGGAAAGTAGATTTCGTGCTCTTTCCAACCTAGTTGGATTCACATTCAAATTCTTCTGGAGCATTGATATATTGACAAAACAATTTGATGCAGCAGCAGAATCCGAGTCAAACTACAAGTCCAAAGGTGTTGCATCACCTTCACTTGGGCCCATGGGCCTTGTACGACCTAGGGTTAGTTTTAGGATGCCTTGGGACATCCTCCCACCTCCTTGGCCGCCACCCCTTGCTCCTATATAAGTAGATCAATCTAGTAGCTTTTTCTTTGTGGATTTGTTTAGTTAAAAGTTAGCCATTGCAACTTCGTGTACTTCGTTTGTGTCCAACGACCAGAACAAGACCGCTTTCGGATCCCCACCATTATCGATATTTCATATATATTCGCAATATTCAGATTGCTTTATCATATTCTTGCTCGTTCTTAGATTGCTTGTAGGAATAGACCTTCGTGGTCAGGCTGATTGTGCTTCCGGCATCGTTAGTAATCTCAGGAGATTGGTTTAGCGATTGCTAAGGTGCAACGTGGGTGCACTTTTGTAGTCGGATATTCAAAGTCATTTCCACCAAATCGATAGTTACCATCTCATCGAAAGATCGGGACCCTTGCCTCTATCAATTGGTATCAACTATGATCAAGATAAAGCAAGTGAGAGGCATGAACATATATGTCATCAACCCAAGGAAATGGGCAAGAATGGATCATGGGTGATGCAACCAAGCAAGTGATCATCGTAAACAAGTCATGCAAGCTAGTAGTGCAAAGATGCAACATACTAGAGGTAATCATGGAAATCATGGCATGTGTGCAAATAGTGGGCATACATAATGCACATGACATATCACAAGCATGAAAACAAGATATGAGCAAAGTATCATCATTCTATTGGCGAGAGGTCCTATGTAAATAGCAATGGAACATCATGACTCTCCCAACACAAGAACCAACAATAGATTGGAGCATGTATAGAACATGACAATAGCAACAAGGATCTCCACCAAATATGCAAATACACATAGGAGCAGTAGAATGGTGAATCATATGTAAGTGCAAGCAAGAGTCACAATTGCATGGCAAAGGCTTGGAAAGAGGCATAACATGCAAAGTGAACACGGTAAAATGGGCATAAAGGGACAAGTGGTATATAGCCCATAGCCGTGTGAGAGCCAAGTAAAAGTAATACGCGTAGTCCTTGTGTGAAGGGAACGGTGGTAAGGATAGTCCATGGGATCCCAAATCATCGTTGCTCTTAAGAGCTCATTTTGTCAAATCATGTGATTGTGAGGTTGACAAGTATTCTTGAGTACCTACACAAAATAAAGGCAAAGGGAAAATTGTGTGTGCGTGATATATGTACACATCATCTGTTATGATGCACACATGCATGTGTTGGTTAGCACAAAATATCCAATGCTCAAATAAATGAGATGCATGATATAAAAACATGTCATCCATCATGAAAGGTTTGTTGTTATGTATAGCATAATGGAGACTCAAATTGTGTAATGCATCATGTGAAACACCTAGAGCATTTTTATGAATGGTATGCATATGGTGAACACAAGGAATGGCATCATGCAATATACAATAATTTTCATGGCATGACATATGAGATGAATTGTACAAATTTTGCAAAGGTAGCATAGCAATATCATCACAAGAGAAACACATACCAATAACCATGACCTTGTCATCTATGCCATAAGTGCAAATGGGATTTATTTTAATGGGGCATGCATAGTTACTATGTTGAGATTGTAATGATGCAATATGGGAGTTCTCACTCATAGCAGATGACAAGTTTAATGGATTGTCAAACATGACGTGACCGATAGAATTTTCACATGATATCCTATGGAGCATAGCATCACAACTAGACAAATCGACATGCTCATCATCATATTCATCATAAATGGGTGGCATATCTAAGCATGTAGAAGACATAGTATGTGGTGAATCCATAAGATGAGCAACATCATGCAATCAATCATTGTTAAGATTGTCCACTAGTGGGACAAGAGAAGTACCATCACCTATGTTACCTTTAGAGCTCCGCTCTTGTGTTGTAGGTGAGGTGGCAAAAATTGATGCTTGGTCAATAGCTTCATCAAGTTGATGGTACCATGTGGGGGGGATGCATAATCATCCATCATGGCCATCGGTTTGCCCATTGGAGGTATGGACTCGTCGAGGATTGGCGCTTCGTCGTGTTGGAGATCTAGCACCAAAAAGGAAAACACACTCGGAGTAGAGGTTAAGTCGTTAGAAATCATAGTGGCCTCACATGCCATCTCAACTACCTCACTCACTAAGTGTTGTGGCTCACTCACTCCCGGTAATATGCTCTCACTCATATGGTTGGTGGAGTTATTCAAGTGGCTCTCACCCTCACATAGGGTGTGTGGCATGCTCTCTTGTGTGGGGCCAGTGGCGGTCACACTCATCCTCTCATAGGAAATGCACTCAATGTCATATATGGTGGAGTCACTCATCTCACTCATGGGGTGGTGGCCCTCCTCACATGGAAATTGGAGCATCTCATCATATGTAGGTGTTAGAGAGATGTAGGTGCAAACGTCTCCATGCTCAACTCCATTCACCGCCTTGGTTGAAGGGATAGTCTCATGCTCAACCTCCTCATCCACAACGCCTTCAAAGATGAATGCCGTAGGATGTGGCAAATCATCACTCTCCTCCGAGACCAAAGATAAAGTCTCATGTGCAGTCTCGTAGCTTGAGTTGGAGTATGAGTCCCATTGGGGCACCGTCTTCCTGTTGTTGAAGAGGTTCACGGTCGCCGCCGTGGTCGAAGGGGATGGCCCTTGCTCGACAGTCTTGTCGTTGTCTTGTATGAGGCCCATATGATGTGGCACCTCGTAGCTCGTCTCCATGACCGAAGGGAGGTTCCCATGCTCGACCAATGTCGGTGTACTAAAGCTTGGGTCCTTTAGTACCCCATACTTGTGGACGGGCAGCTGTAGCCGTACTAGTGGCAAGGCCTGCCGGAGGACAGCTGGAAGCAAATGCAAGATCATCAAGGAAGTATTCAGGCCAATGATCAGAAGATAGAAGACCAAAGGCTTGGCTCCCGGCAAGATCCTTGCCGGGATGGCCCGCAAGACCCGGCAAGTTCTGCACCCGGCAAGGTTCCGCCATCTTGCCGCCGCTCCAGCGCAGTGACCAGTCTATCATTTGGGTTTTGTCCTCCTGGATGCGTGGCATGGTTCTAGTGGTGAACGGGCTTAAGCGGTGCTGATGGGACGGCCCCTTTTTCCGTCCCCAAGAAAGTAAGGACACCTAAACGGAGCATTTAATGTGTTTGTCCTAAATCGTTTGTGATAAGCATGTAAACACTGTAGCTACTTTACACCTCATGTATGTATTGAACGCCACTGTTGGTGACCCCTTTGGACGTATAAAAGGAGGCCCAAGGCATAGCTACAGAAGGAGGACCCTCTGGCCCATTCTGCATGCATAGCTACTGCTCGAACGGACTGTTCATCGCAAGCGCTCCTGGAGCTTGGGCTCAAACATCCACAATAAACTAAAGCAGGAGTAGGGTACTATGCTTCTCAGTGGCCCGAACCTGGGTAAAAATCCCCTTGCATTGATCGTTGGATCTGCACTTTGTGCATACCTCTCTGCTTGCCGAACCGTAAAGGGATCCACACGGGGTCCACTTATTTTTCACTGGCGGGCGTTGTGGTGTTAATCTTTGCTACTGACATCACCGGGTTTGAAGAAGAAGACCGACAAGACCTCTAGCACACACTCCAGCAAGCACACCTCCTCGGAGTGCTGCGCTCCCGTCGAGGATGTGCCGGAGAGCTCCACCGGCAAGAGCAAGAAATCCAAGGCAGCTCCACCAGAAACCAAGAAGGTGCCCGTCAAGGAGGATGGTACGGGAGGAACTTTCACCATAAGTTCCACCCTCGATGACAAATAGGAAAGTGCACTCGTTGCTTTCCTGCGGGCGAATATCGAAGTGTTTACATGGCAACCATCTGATATCCCCGGTGTTCCCAGGGAAGTAATTGAGCACCATCTTGCTGTCTGTCCTCATGCACGGCCCGTCAAGCAAAAGGTTAGGAAGCAGTCTTTGGAACAGCAATAATTTATTGCCGAAGAAATCAGGAAGTTGGAAGCGGCAGGTTTGTGTCGGTGTACTAGAATAGGGGTACCCTAGTACCCCGTACTTGTGCACAGGCAGTAGCAGCATCCCGCGGCCAGGCTTACGGGAGGACAGCCAGAGAGAAGCTCAAGATTATTAAGCCATTCAAGAACAAAGTATACAAAGCAAGAGTCAAGGCCCCGGCAAGAGGAGCTTGCCGGGAGGGACAGTTGAGGCCCAGCCTGAGGTTTGCTGTAGCAGAGTACTTGCCGCGGCAAGGTACTTGCCCCGGCAAGTCATTGGCTGCGGCAAGGTATTGGCTGCGGCAAGATAGCAGCTGCGGCAAGGTACTTGCCCCGGCAAGTTACCTTGCGCGGCAAGCTATTGGTTGTGGCAAGCTATCAAGTGCGGCAAGGTCTTGCCGCGGCAAGCGTTACTGTACCACTGTGCTACTGTGCTGCTCCGGTGCCTCTGCCAGCGTGGCGCTCTGGGTCCTTCCAAGCGTGTGTGGCAGGGCACTGTGTAGACGGCGGTACTCTGTAGCTAGCGGTGCAGGAGCAGGTGGGATAGGCTTTTCCCACGTCCAAGACGTCCGGGTACATGTATCTGGACAGCTAAGGCATGGGCATTTAATGCCCTTGTCCCCTGCTGTCAGTGGTAGGTAGGACATGTCATCCTAGTAATAATGGCCTTACTGTAGCAACTTTCCACCTCTACCTTTACTGTTTGCCACCTGTTGGTGACCCCTTTGTGCGTATAAAAGGAGGCCCATAGGCAACGTGGAGAGGGGGGAGGAACTGGGAGATGGAGAACTCCAGTATTGTACACAGCTACTCTGTACTGTAGCGCTCCTGGAGCTAGAACAATCATCCAGATAATACACCAAAAAGCAGGAGTAGGGTTTTACGCATCCGTGCGGCCCGAACCTGGGTAAAATCTCTCTCGTGCGCTGTCGTGTTCTTCGCTAGATTTGCTCTTCGTGCGACCGTCTCTCCCTGCCGAACGTAAAGGGGTCCTTCCTTGGGTCCCATAGGTGATCGCGGATTCGTCCCCGACATCTTTGGCGCGCCAGGTAGGGGGAGAGGTTGTGTGAACCTAATCTAGCGATTTGCGCGTTAGTTTTTGGGCCATCCTCCGCCTTATGGCTCCAAAAAGAAGACTTCGGCCATCGGTGCGTCTACGTCCAACCCGCCTGCTCCCATGCAGGAGGGTGCCGACGTGATTGCGGCTGCTGGAGGGACTGGAGAGCGAGAGCTCCCATTACCTCCACCTGTCCAAAACCGGGCCAACAACGCCAATCTTGGCGCTGCTGGGTCTGGGAACGCAGCGCTGCTCGCTGCTGCTGGCCCTGCAAGCTCCAGAAACGGTGCTGCGCGTTCTAGAACGCCTGCGCCGGTTCAGACGCCGTGGCCTTCGCAAGAAGCCCGTGACAGGCAGCGTCCTAACGCCCCAGGTGCCAGGCGCTCCCTGGATAATGAACTTGCGCATCGATCTCGAGATGCGCAGGGTCACCATACGCATCAACACGCTGGCGGGGTCGAGGTACGGTCGCCTGGGCGTGGAGATGCTCCTTCTAACACTGTTAGGAGTAAGAGCATCCCACAGTCCTCACGCCACTCGATACCTCCCTCACCAGCAGAAGCGTTGGCGCGTGCGCAGCTGCTCCTGAACTTCCCTCCACCAGCAGATAAGCTTGACGAGTGGAGGGCAACCATTCAGAGCCTTCTCAGCTTCACTGATGCCGACCCGGTGCGCGCGGCCGACAAGAGAACTGGTGACAATGCTGTCACCAACAAGAACGGCGAGGGGGCAACAACCGTACACTCCCCGCACAGACGGCCTCGGTCGCCGACACGTCGAAACGACGCCCGTGGCGATGATTCCACGGCGTCGTCTGACCCGCGAGCTCATCGTGACCAGCGCCTCGTTCTTCAGGAACGCAGAGGAGAAGACGCTCGTACCACTATCGAGCGAAGGAGAGAAGCGCATCGTCAGTCCGACAGACGCGCAGGGCCCACTGATGACATGCATGCGCCAGGGGATCCTGGCGACTTGCCGTACGCGGTGAGTTGTCCAGCGTTCACCCGTGAGCTGCGGCAGGTCCAGTGGCCCAACCGCAAGGCTTTCAAGCCTGACGTGCCGGAGAAGTATGATGGCAAGACACACCCGTCGGAGTTCCTCAGCATTTACACCATTGCGGTGCAAGCTGCCGGGGGACGAGACGACAAGATTCTTGCTAACTACTTCCCGCTCGTGTTAAAGCGCAATGTCGTCTCATGGCTCATGCACTTGCCGGAGAACTCCATTTCTTCATGGGCGGACCTGTGCCATCAGTTTGTTGGTGCCTTTACTGGCGGTCATCAACCTCATGGCCAGGAGAGTGATCTTCATCTCATCCCCCAGAAGGAAGGAGAGCCCCTGCGCAAATACATTCAAAGGTTCAGCCGCGTATAGTACAACATCCCAGATGTTCACCCCGCTGCGGTTATTAGCGCGTTCCATCAGAACGTGCGTAACCGCAAGATGCGGGAGGAAATGGCGATGACCAAGGTCAGAGACATTGGCCAGCTATATGCTCTCGCCGACAAGTGTGCGCGTGCTGAAGAGGGAAGGAAACTTCCCGGTGAAGGTGTTGGCGCAGGGGGAGCTCTGACAGCAAAGGTACCGCCCCGGCAAAGAAGGGCCGGCGGCGGAACAACAGGAAGAAAAAGGGCAAAGCTGTGCTTGCCGTCGAACAGTCCAGCGGCAACGGCAGCGCCGACAAGGCCAAAGTCGAGGGCTCCGGCAAGGAGATTGCCGCGTGCGCCAACTATCAGGCCTTGGCGGCTGCCGACAAGCAGGACGGCTCCGACAAGCAATATTGCAAGATCCATCGCACCAAGGGACACGATCTCCAGAACTGCCGACGAGTCGAGCAGCTTGTCGAGCAGCAGAAAGCTGAGTATGAGAGGCGCGACAAGGAGAAGGCCCCAGAAGGTGCTGGCGGGTCCGGCAAGAAGCGCACTGCCCGAGGAGGGCGTCGCGGCAAGGCCAAGCAGCAGCAGAGAGACATGCCTCCTCGTGGCCGCGACAAAGATGATGATGATGATGATCTAGATGATGAAGAATCCAGTGAGCACGAATTTCAGAAAGCCGCAGAAGTCTTGTGTGTTGACGGTGGTGCTTCGTTGCATTCTTCTCACCGCCAACTTAAACAGTGGGCGCGAGAGATCAATGCGGCGGAACCATCTGTTGACGCCAGAAAGCTTCTGAAGTGGTCCAACACGCCTATCGTCTTTGACATTGAGGACCACCCTGACCGCACAACGGCGGTCGGGTGCTTGCCGATGTTGGTTTCACCAACGATCCGCAACCTCAAGGTCACGAAGATGTTAGTTGACGGTGGGGCCGGCTTGAATCTGATTTCGCCCGCTGTACTCCAGAAACTTCAAA